>JAWZYU010000002.1:12717056-14066796 GCA_038380435.1 Ryuthela nishihirai | reverse complement strand
GGTACACTGAATAGCAATACGTACATTAGCAACATCGTACTGCCGGTCATCCTGCCATATTTGAGTGTAATCTGAAATGTGATATTTCAGCAGGATAACACCCGCCCACACTCCACCCAGGCAACTCAACGTGCTCTTCAGGCAGTGCACCAACTTCCTTGGCCAACGTGTTCTCCGGACTTCCTCCAATTAAGTATGGATTGGATTGGACAAAGACTCTTCCATGGACTGTGGCAGGCAACAACCATTGCTGAATTATGCATCCAAGTTGAAAGTGCGTGGAATGGTATTCCCCAACTTGATATTCAGCATTTGTACGACCAATTGCATGCCAGATTGGAAGCTTGTATTGCTGCCCGAGAAAGTTCAACATCTTATTAAAATGTGCCCTCTGTAAAATATAATACTCATTAAAAGGTAAAATAAATATTGAATCACTTCACTTGTGTGATCACTGCCCTTTCTCAACAAGTTGTTTCTACTAAATAAATCTCATAGATTATGCTTCAATTGTTAATAATGTTCTTTTTAGAATTTTCACCAGTGTATGAATGTACAAACAAAGTTCTAATGTTAGTTCTCGAGTTTACTGACCATATTACCTGACTTCATCTAGTTCAGGACTTCTAATAATCGTTATGAATTTTAAACAGTTTGGTTAATACTAGTTGGTTGTAGGCTTGAGCAGGAAATAATTTTGAAAAAATTCTTTTAGTGCATTAAAGTCCATATTTTGTAACTTTTAACTTTAAAATGCATACCTTTGAAAGTTGAAATATGCATAATGTATTAAAAGTTCTGGAACTTTGATCTGTATGCTCTGCCTATGAGTTCTACAATATGTTTTGCAGTATTGGAGTTTAACCACTTCTTTTGCTAGGCATCCAAGGATGTAGATACTTCCCTATGTTAACTAAGTCATCCGATAGTTAGTTTTTCTTAAGTGTTTGAATTTCCTTTCATTGTTTTTATCATGTGACTCTAAATGTCACAGTTTTATTCTTTGCTGAAATACTATCAGTGACCAGCCTTGCAGTATTTGTGGAAATAATGTGTTTCCATATTACCTCTGTAGTTTAAAATGTTGAACTCTTTTCTGTGTTACTCATACGAAACTTGGGAACTTTTTCACTCTTCAGCTTATGTATGCAAGTATATCCCCCCTCCCCTCCTTGGGACAAAGGTTGACTCAGTAACACACCAGGCTCATAATCTGCAGCTCCCAGGTTCAAATACCAATTTCGCCAGCGTTCAGATTTATCTCTGCCAACACCCACCATATTCTTGTTGAGAAAGGGAGCACCGATAAGCTTAGAAAAGCTGCTGTTCATCAAATGAGACATTAAATCATGGTCCTCTTGTGGATGAGAGCCATGCCCTATGCATTTTAAAGAACACTCGAGATGGTCTTGACAGGAGGCTACCATCTTAACAGATATCCAGTGGATTCTCTTCCCCAGTCCTTTCGATCTAGCCATTTTGCACAAAAGAGTGCCACTCTGAAGTAAAGCAGCAACAACTCTCCCTCCCTCCTTCCCTCACTCTCTACCTGTATATACACATTTGCATTTGTATCTCTGCCAAGAGAGCAACTGCATATAACCATGTAAACCTATTTTGAATATGTGAAGCAGATTGGCGGGGTTTTATTTTACACTTAAGTAGTTGTTATAGCTTATAGTCATTTGTAGCAATTATATTTTACATTTGTAGCATTGAAGGTATGCATTGTAGCATTTGTTACATTTGTAGCAAATATATTTACAAATATATTTACAATGTAGGTGCACAACATTTGTTCAGTTAGCACGGTTTGAGCGAGATCATATAGTCATTTGTAGCAATTATATTTTACAGATCAAATTCAAATCTATCATTTTTATACAATTTGTGTAAATATTAGCATTCCATGTAATATAGATCATGGCTGCTTATATTGTCCCATGGGTAGAGGTATATGTGAATGCTGATATTCATATTTAAAAGCATTCCACAGATAAAAGATTAAAGTTATATCTGATGCAAATAGTAAAAAAGCTGCTGGTAAAAAGTTGATGTTAACATAGAGAACAGATAAAATATATAGGAGCATTGACAAACACTACTCCATTATATAAAGTTGAAATGAGTAAATGAAACTACTTTAAAGAGAAAAAAACTAATTTGAAAATGCAATGATAACAGTTATTAAAAAAGGGGAAAAAAGGATTGTGATAAAGCCACAAATAAAAAATAATATATTTTATGTTCTCCAAGCAGAACATAAAATATATATATATTTTTTTAGAACTAAATTGCACGGTCTGGTTGGACCTCCATAGCCCATAGCTGCTTGAGGATGATGATGATGATATTTTATGTGAAACAAGAAATCTTTTTACTGACAAAGGAGAATATAAGTTAAAAAAAAATGCTCAGGTGTTGCATACCAAAACTGGAATTAAATATGTGAAAATTTCATTTGTGGAGATCACGAAGTTTATAGAGTGAAATGTAGAGGGGAAGTTAATTTACAAAATTCATAAATATCCCTTCAAGCAGCTGCTTGCTATGGAGGTCTCACAGGAGCCTTTCAGTTTAATATGCCATAGAGAATATCTGTGAGGAAGGCAAAACCTCAGCAGAAAGAAAACACAAACATCCATGTCTTGCCTAGGATTCGAACCCAGGCCCCAGTGATCAGTAGCCCAATGTGCAAAGCATTCGCCAACTGCGTAATAATGAGTAGTGTCTTCCCATATTCACAAATAACAGTATTTAAAAAATTAATTCAGAAGAATTTTCAAAATTGCATTGTGATAATTTTTTTATCTAATTAAAATATCTGAAAGTTCTCTGTCATTCAGCAATAAAATTTAGAAGTTTTATCCTTCAAACTATTCACATATTAAAAGTTTTCAGAAGGAAGTTCAGAAGCTTTTCATAGCAATGCTCTGTCTTCAGTGAAGTGACAAAATTGTGTTTTATCTAATATTTAGTAAGGCATGTTTTTTTTTTTGAAATAAAGGTTTTTTTTTGTCACAGTATATGTTTCCAATTAATTAATAGTCATTAATAAACCATTAGATTGATTTCTTTTACTCTCAAACATCTGACTTCAAGCATTTGCAAAACCTGGATACTTATTAACTAGCCTATATATACAGATGCTGATAAAGTTTTGTAGCTGTGGAAAGAACATTTACTATCTGCACAGGACTACCCCATAGCATATGTTTTTAACCCATGAAAATAGTTCGGGATCCAAAGAGAATGTGCAAAAAGAAATCCCTTTGTTTTAGTAGAAGATAAGAAATGCAAAAGAACAGGTGAAAAGAAGGAAATATAATGTATAAATGCAATTGTTTGGAAGCATTTATTTTTCTCATCCTCACTGATGTATAATTATATATGTACAATATGTGTATTTTTTATCTTCACCTCTGGAAAGCACAAGACCAATAATTCACAAAATGAAAACAGTAGGGCCATTTGAGAATAATTCAGATGACCAGAGTTTGATTCCGTGAATCACAAGGTAATTGTTTTCTTTTTTTGCTCAATATAGATTTTGTTAGAATTGAAGATGGGTGGAATTGCAGTTTTTGTGATGAAGTTGACAAAATCCAGCCTTCTGCAAATACACAGAACATAGGTAACTATTTAGTAGTTTTAAATAAAATACATTAATAGTTTAAAGTTTTTTTTACATACTTCTAGAAAGTTATGGCAGAAATGCAAGTTTTTTTTTTCTTCACAGTTGACAGTCACACCTGAGAGGGTTTATAAATGGTAGCTAGTCATAACTAGAAGAAGAGCTATGTACCAATTCCTTATGGATGATGCACAGAACCAGCCAGGCCTAGCACCTAAAATCTAACCCTGCTTTCTCCTGGTGCAAAATAATAGTACCTTTCAAAGGAGATACTCTCTTATAGAAGTGGAAGGCTCACACATCAATGTGGCCTTTTGATCTAGACTACTATTGCTATTTTTTTTTCCTACCCTGCTCAGGAATAGGCAACCATACAGGATCTTGGTCTTGGTACTGACCTTGTATACCAACCTGAATGAAATTATAACTGAGCTTGATTATATATTTGATCTCAAACTTGCTGCACTGGTAAGCTTCTATTGAGGGGAAAAATCTTCCATTATGTTTCTATTTGTTTGTGGGTTGGCAATCCTTAACCCTTCCAAGGTCTTTGTTTGTGGGTGGGCAATCCTTAACCCTTCCAAGGTCTAGCCTGAAAAATTGATTTACATCCAGAGGTCCAGCTATTTTTTCACTCTGATCATGCAAAAAAAATTAACTTTAGAACTTTTTTGCCAAATAACTGATGAAAGAAATTATGTTATATGCCAAATTAATCAGCATTTAATTTTGGATAATCTGAAAATAAAATATTTTTAACCAATAAGACAACTAATTTTATTTTAATAGGACTTTTTTAGAGTCGTGTAGTAAAAAAAAATACGTCTAGCAACACAAATAAAAATTTATTAAAAAAACTAATTCAGAAATGATTATAATATGCATCAATAGAAGGGCTAATTATTTCTGAATAGCAAAAAAAATTATTTTCTTGTTTCAATTAAAAAACCCAGTTTTGTAAGTATGATACAGAGAAAAACGAAAATTTTTTCTCTGACCACCATACTTTGAGAAAAGTTCAGACTTTTAGCCAATTATGCTGAGTCAGATAAGCAAGTCAACTTTCGAATTAAAAAAAAATAACCAGTCTACAGAAATAGGTCATGTTATATACCATATTAAACAGAATTTAGCTTCAAATCCTACAAAACTAAAATATTTAAACCAATTTACAAGCATTAATTTTAATAAAACTTTTTCACATTGATATAGTGAAAAAATAGATCGGACTATGCAATTAAGACTTAATGTTGGAAAACATGATAATAAAAACAGTTAAATTATGTATTAATCGAAAGTAAATTTCTTCCCAAATAATACAATATTTTTTACTTGAAACATAACATTTATTTCTTTTAATTATCCTTTGCAGTGTGGTATATTTAAAACGTGGACTAGTGTTATACAAGGTGACTTGGATTGCTCGCATTAATGGGATTTTCTGTTCTGTCTATGAAATTAAAAAAAAAACTTTCTTGGTTGCCTCTTTTTTACTAAACTATGAATTTTTTCTTTCGATGTTGAAGTTTGGTAATCTTTGCTGAGTGCAGAAAGGTGTGTGTGTATGTACCGATGGTAAAAACAAACATCTATATCGTCAGATTGGGGGGGGATAAAATACTTTAAAACCATTGAATATAAACTTATAGTTATAAAATTCTGGGGGGGGGGAAACCTTGCTGAAATTGCTCTCCTACAGCAGGACTGGTTTCCATGCGAAGGAAGTATTTTTTTTGCTTTCTTATTGAAGCCCTCATTCATTTTCAGAAAAAGATGCAAGATAAATTTTTTCTGGAAAATGGAGAAATAATAAAAGAAAAAAATAGCATATGCCTTAATGCAATGTTGAATAAAATATCCAACACAACAAGTTGTAAGTGAGTCATTCATTGTAACATAACTGTGAAAAAATCAATAATTATCGATTGACCAAAAGATCGATAACTTGAAGAAATAAAGTAAATTCACAGAAATGAAACCCAAAGTTTAAATATAAAAGGAAATGAAATACTAACTTTGTGAAGGGAATATATATCCTACTTGATTTAAATCATCTTGCATGATGTAAACAACTTGCACTTACACTTATCCCTCACTGCTGCAGATGTGTGTGAGCAAGCAATTAGAATGCCTGCTACTTCCTTCTCCTATTGTGACACTGTGCATTGAACCAGTCTTCAGTTTCTAAGAAAACGATTTTTAGTTACAGTTTTAATCTGAAGAGTGGAAAAGATGCATGGAATGTTTGGACAATAAAAATAATTCTAGGAATACTGAAACAGTTTTAAGGCAGGAAAAATGTAAAATGTGGGGGAGGAGAGGTAAGTACTTACAAATTATTTCCCAAATCTTCCATTTTTAAAAATATAATTTTTTTTGTTAATTTTCAGATTTTCAAAACTTTAAGGAAAATTTTGTTGATAAGAGTTAAAAATCAAACTTGTGAGCTTAAATTAGTTAATTGCTTCAATACAGAGTAATGTTAAAGACCAAATATGTAGTACTGTATAATACTTCTAAAATATGGCAGATGGCTTTATCAAATATTTACGTAGTAAGGTCCAAAAGTTTCCGGCCCAAGGGTATAAAGAGGTAAAAGAATCAAACAAAAAAATTTATTTTTAAATATAATCACCCTTTATTTCAATACATTTTTTAAAATGCTGATTAACTATTCTATACCACTGAAAAAAATTATCTGAATTTTTGCACTTAAAATGGTGTAAAACTGCAGAAATGACTTCTCATCACTTGTAAGTTTTTTCCCACGCAGATCTGACTTCAATTTTGTAAACAAAAAGTAGTCGCTAGGGGCTAGGTTGGGGCTGTATGTTGGGTGATTTAATTCCTGGAAACACATGGCTGAATAGTAGTCTTCGCAGCAACTGAAGTGTGCACTGGCGCATTTTCATGCAATAACCTCACTCCCCGGGACAGCTTTCCTCCACATTTCTCTTTGACAGTACCCTTCAATTAGTACCCTTCAATTAGTTGATTCATTAATGATGCATAATATTCACCAGTAACTGTAGTATTTCATTCCTTAACCCTTCCAGTGACCAGGTCATCTGTATACGTTCAGAGAATCTGAATTGATAGGCTAAGGACGTATATATACGTTTTTAGTTTAAAAAAAATCCGATTTTTTAAAAAATAAAAATTGCAATTGTGATTTTTTTATATATATATATATCATAAAAATATATAATTCATGCTTTAAAAATAATATTTTATTTTTTAATTTGATGCATATTTTATTAAACTAGGATATAAATAATTTTATAAAGCCATTTGATTGCCATTTCTTAGAAGCACTAAACGGTATTTCCGTTTTGCTTGTTAACATTCCCATTCCTGAAACAACCTTGTGATTTAAGCTCACAAGTTTAAGTTTAGCTAGCTATTATCAACAAATTTTTCCTTAAATTTTCGAAAATCTCCAAAAAATTGACAAAAAAACTGCTATTTTTAAAAACCATAGATTTTGGAATTAATTACAAAATACATACATATTGATGCCCTCACACAAGAATTCCACCATTATAACCTAGATATTCTCAGCTTGCAAGAGACCAGATGGACAGATAAAGGTCAGATTATTAAAAAAAATCTTAAATTTTGTTTTTCAGGAAGAAAACATAAAAAGCATCTCCATATCCTAGAAGAGAGCGTCACAGCAGACATGCTATGATGCTCTTCTAGGAAATGAATGCATTAATGAAAGGTTTCTTACAGCAAAATTTCAGACAGCATTAAACACTTGAATGCTATCTGCTGTTATGCTCCCACTGAGGATGCCAATGATCTTTGAGTGAAGAAGGTGAGGATTCCCTCATGGCTAGGTGGGCTGAGCATTTCAGTGATGTTCTAAACAATGTGGTTAGTTCTATTCCCATTGTTTGTAATGATGATAGATGTATTACTCCCTGTAATGCTGGGGCGGGGGTGGCTCAGTCGGTAGCGCGCCAGGCTCGTAATCTGTAGTTCCCAGGTTCGAGTCCCACCTGGGTCAGCGTTGAGATTTATCTCCGCAAAAATTCCCCGCCCTGCCCACGGTCAGTAGGGGACACCGATGGGCTTGGAAAGGCCGCCGTCCGTCGGATGGGACGTTAAGCCGTGGCCCCGTGTGCGGGAGAGCCATACCCTGTGCACGTTAAAGAACACGCTGGATGGCCTTGACGGGAGGCTACCATCTGTCTCCCAACAGCTGTTCCAGTGGGTCCCCTCCCCCAACCTTCTCTGAGCCTTCGGGGTCCATGTGACCTGGCCATTTAGCCCATGGTGTGCAAAAAAGTGCCGCTCAGAGGTAAAACGACCCAACCCAACCCTGTAATGCTGGCCGTATAACACAGTCTGAAGTTAGTGTGGCTATTTCTAAACTTAAAAATTAAATAAAATAAATACCCCCTCAAGCAGCTGCTTGCCACAGAGGTCTGACAGGAGCCTGTCAGTTTATATGCCAGAGTAGAAGGTCTGTGAGGATGGCAGAAACTGCATAAATCCCCAGGGGTAGATGAAATTACTACAGAAATGCTTAGAGCTGGGAATGTTTCGGTTACCACTTGGATGACTGAAATTCTGAATATCTTTTATGATAAAGGCATGGTTCCTAAGGATTTTACCAGAGCTATTGTTATCCCTATTTTCAAAAAAGGTGATCGCAGTTCTTGTGATAACTATAGGGGTATCAGCCTACTCTCCGTTCCAGGGAAAGTTCTTTCCATGATTGTGCTTAATAGAATTAAGAATCTGGTGGACAGGCAATTGCGTGATGAGCAATGGTGGATTCAGAAGTATTAGGGGATGTGTAGATCAGATATTTTCACTTGGGCAGATTCTTGAGAAATGTTTAGAATTTTAGAACCTTTGGTTGCTAGCTTTGTTGATTTCAAAAAGACTTTCGACTCTGTTAATTGTCCTAATTTGTGGTTGATTGTGAAGATCGTATGTCATACCAGACAAGTTAGTTAACATAATGAAAGCTCTCTATAATAACACTGAATCATGTGTGAGAGTTGGTAAGGCATGTAGCAATTGGTTTAGCATTGCTTCTGGTGTTTAACAAGTGTGCATTTTGTCCCTAGTTTGGTTATTGATTGTTTTACGCAGCATTCAGTGCAAGGGAAAGATTTTGGCCTTAAATGGTCTATTGATTTCAAAATTGTTGATTTAGACTATGAAGGTGATTTGGCCTTCTTGGCTAATGATATTGATGAGATGAATTCTTTCATTAGGGCTGCTGTTGATGAGACTGGTAATAGAATTGGTTTGGTGATAAACAGAGATAAAACTAAAGTGATGTATATTGGTCAGGCAGCTGGTGCTACAGTTGATCTCAATGGTTACACCCTTGAGCACATGTCTCAGTTTAATTAACTTGGGAGTTATGTAACAGATACTGGTGATGTGTGCATGAGATTAGCAGGCAAATAGGGATTGCCTCTGGGAAATTGGAGAAATAAGCATATTTACCAAAAGACTAAAATTAGACTGTATAATTATTTGGTTCTTTCTAGAGTTAGTTATGGTAGGGAAACTTGGACACTTTGTAAACAAGATAACAGGAAACTTGATGCCATTGATTCTAAATGCTTACACAGTATCTTGGGTATTAGGTGGTTCAACTTTGTAAGTAATGAAGAGGTTAGGCAAAGGAGTCGGTAACCTCCTATGAGCAGTGTATTGTGCAGAGGGAGATTCCTCTGGCCATGTTGCCCAAATGGATAATTATAGATTAGCAAATAGGGTTATGAACAGTGTGCCTAAAGGCCTCAGAAAGAGGGGGAGTGTAGTCCCACTATACTGTAAATGTCACTTCCGGCCACAGCCCTATGACTCACTTCCGGTGACATAAAGCCCTCCGATTAAGCAGTTCCCGAGTTCGAGTTTGAGACTTATATTTGCAAAACTCTCTGCTCTGCCCACGGTCAGTAGGGGATACCGATGGGCTTGAAAGGCACTGTCCATCAGATGGGACGTTAAGCCATGGCCCCTTGTGCAGGAGAGTTATGCCCTGTGCACATTAAAGAACACACTGGATGGTCTTGACGCGAGGCTACCATCTGTCTCCCAACAGCTGTTCCAGTGGGTCCCCTCCCCCAACCTTCTTCTAGCCTTCAGAGTCCACCAACACCCCCCCCCCCCCCCCCTCAGTGCGAGCTCCTGTACACAGTGAGGGGACCACCCTGTGAAGGTTCCACTGGCTCGGGTACCTTCACAGGGTCCTGAATGCTCGCCCGCATGTTTGCCGTCCCGGGAAAGGAGGATCCTGGTAGTTGTTCCGGGGTCCCCATCTTCTCTCCTCAGGTCATGACTGGCAGGGCCCCCTTTGCCACTGGGAAACCTGTTGTCGCTGGACTAGGCAGCAGATTCTGGAGCCTCTGCTATACCTCATTATATATAGCTCTGCTATACCTCATATATTATATAGCATTGCTTTGGCCTCTGCTATATACTGCTTTGGTCTCTGCTTCCGGTAAATGGCAGCCGGCCCCAGGAGCAATCAGCTAGTGGGCAGGCCCTGCTAGCGTCAACTATGCAGAGCATTGAGTAACCTTGCCCACGGTCTGGGTACAGGTTTGCGAGTTTCCTCACAACTTATTTTCCTTTCGTAGTTATAAATTCTTTGTGAGGCTAGTTTCGTCGTTCACAATTTTATTATTTTACACTTTATTCCTTTTATGTAGAAAGTTTATTTCTGCACATTTCTCTTTTCATTTTCCTTTTATTTATTTGTGTGGGTATAGTGCCTGCGTAACCCTGGTGCCTGACTGGGCGTCCCCTTGTTGGGCTCTGTGAAGGGTGGGGACAGCGGACACTGAACGACACAAAAACAACTATTAGAGTAGATGAAATTAATTCAATCAGTGCCACTAAGAGGACTGAACATGAGCCCCCATCTTCGCTGTCTTTGTTACCTATGCTGTCGTCTTCTTTTTCTGTGTCTTAGTTCCAGAGATTCCTGATTGTCCACTCCATGAAAGATCAGGTACTTGGGGACTTGTCCCCGTTTTTTCTGAACAAAGGTTTGAAAGGTCTTGCTGGAGAGCCGAAATCCATCAAGCGCTGGCAACTTGCAGGTTGAGACTGCTTGTTCCAAACACTCGGAACTGCTCCTGAATGTCAGAGAGATTGGTGGGGTGGCTGTCGAGGTAATGGTGAACATTCGGCATATTCCCCCAACTGTCTCAAGTGGAAGGAGGAAAAGGAGGTACAACACCTAAAGATCATGAATAAATCTCATACGCTGAGGCAAGAAAGCTCGCTGCACCACCCACCCCACCTGTCAAGGTATCCTATGCCAGTGGTCATTGGAAAGCCCATCGTTCCAATGACTTCAGTGGTAATGCAGATTGATATCACTGTACCACCTACTGAGTGTTTCTTGTCCGCAGCTAAGTACCTTCTGACGTAGGTGAAACCGAGGGTGGTGTCGACTTTGCCATCAAACTCAGTTTCCAATCCTGCAACTCAGCCTTCCACCTCCACTGGAAGGCTCCTTGTTCCCTTCCTCAGACAACTAGACCTTCCAAACCAATGCCCCACCACCACCACCACCACCAGTGCCAAAAAAGAAAATTATCACTCCTCCCCAAAGGGCAGTCACCGATCCATGTCCCTCGGACAATTCCGAGGACACGGGTACAGACTGCACCCTATTCACTAAACTGTCCTCTGCGGCGGTTAAGCTGAATAGGAATTCGTCTTCCGTCCACTCTTCTAAGTCCTTCACACTCCTACAATGGAATTGTCATGGATTCCCAGAAGAACCTTGATGACATCAAGGCCCTCTTTCAGGCACACCAGCCGTCTGTGTGTGCCTGCAGGAGACATACTTGTAGACAGTCACAGATCCCATGATCCGGCACTTTTTACTAGTTCGCCAGGATCGGGATGGAGATCGTCCAGCTCATGGGGGTGTCACAATCCTTGTGAGCAAACATTCTCCATTCCAAGTCGTGCCCCTAACCACCAACTTAGAGGTAGTAGCCATCTGCCTCTTCGTGGGGTTCTCACTGACTGTCTGCTCTGTATATCTTCCACCTGGGAGCATTATCTTCCAGGAAGACCTTAATGATCTCTTCTCGCAGCTACCGTCCCCCTTCCTCATAATGGGGAACTTCAATGGACACAGTCCACTTTGGGGCAGTGCTGACACCAACAGGAGGGGTGGGGTCCTGGAGCAGTGGCTCCTGGATCCTTCTCTCTCCCTGTTGAACACCGGTGTCAGTACGTACTTTCACTCCCCAACCCGCACATTCACTGCCATTGACCTCACCATCTGCTCCTCCTTAATCCTTCCACTCATTACATGGGAGGTCGAGGACAACCCTTATGGAAGCAACCATCTCCCTTGGGGGGCCTTGCAGCCCTTCTCACAGTGGAGGCTTGATTGGGCTGACTGGAGTAGTTTCAAGCTGCTCTCTGAGCTCGATGACCAATGAAATCATCGGCCAGGAGCCCATCAATGCGGTAGTTGTGGAGATAACGGACTGCATCAACAATTCCTCAAACTTCAGCATGGTTTCCTCGTTTTCCAAAATCGTGACTTTAGCATGATTAATATTTAGTATGAATTGATGACTTTAGCATCTTTTGCTCTTCGTCCAGCATGAGGATCATTGAAAGACAACTGCAAATTGCCCTGAATAATCTTTTGGTTTGGGCGATGGCAAATGGGTTTTGATTCTCCCCACAGAAGACCACTAGTGTGCACCTTTGCCACAAGTGTAATCTTCATCTGGATCCCAAGCTACGGCTTCGGATCCAGATGAAGATTACACTTCGATCTTGGTACAATCGGTCTCATCTTCGATCCGAAATTGACCTTTTTATCACACATATTTCATCTCAGGTCCAAGTGCACATGGGCATTGAACATCATCAAGGTCCTCGCCTTTCTCTCGGGAAGATGGCTGATACTCTCTGCTCCGCCTGTACCGTGCAGTTGTCCTATCGAAACTGGACTACGGATCCCAGGTGTACGACTCCACCCTCAATTCGGTGGTGAAGTTGCTGGACCCCCTCCATTATCTGACCCTCTGTGTTTGCACGGGAGCCTTCCACACGTCACCGGTCCAGAGACTTTATGTTGAGACCGACGAACCGTTGTTATCTCTTCGCTGTCAGCAGTTGTCCTGCAATATGCATCTAAATTGCAATCCCTGCCTGGCCATCCCACTTGGGACTGCATTTTCAGTCCAAAGTGGGAAATGCTTACACTAATCGGCCGACTGCCATTCATCCTTTTGGTTTGTGAGTCCGAGGCTACCTCAGAGACATCAACACCAGTCTCGATAGCATCGCACAGTTGACAGCCGAGCTACTTTCACTGTAGCTCGCTGTTCCCCCTTCCTGTGATTTTTCCCTGTGCAGGATGGGGAAGGTCTCTACACCTGACAGTGTGTACCAGCAACTCTTTGCCAGCCATCATGCTGAGTACCCAAACTTCATGCCTGTCTTTACATATGGCTCGAAGTCTGGCACATCAGTGGGATTGGCCATGGTCTGCTGCGATGTAATCATTGCAGACCAGATCCCACTGCAGAGTTGTATGCTATCAGTCTAGCCTTGAACAACGTGGCAGCTAAGCATCGTCTGTGTGTGCTTTACACCGACTCGGTTTGCTACAGGCTTTGATCTCAGTGAAGTATCAGCCTCACCCAGTTCTTTCTAAGATCTGCCAGCAGCTACATCATCTGGCAGCCACAACCACCATTTCCATTTCTGTTGGGTGCCCGGTCATGTCGGTATCAGGGGCAATGACTTGGCAGATGCTGCTGCCAAGTCTGCCACACCCCTGTCTGGCTCTCTGTTGCCCGTTCCATATCTAGATTTCCGGCAGCATTTTACCATTGAGCTCTCGGCACACTGGTGGAGTCATGGTCAGAACAGCTTACAAACAAGCTCTTTGAGATCAAACCTATCATCAAACCATGGCAGTCTTGCGAATATCATCAAACTATGGCAGTCGGCAGGAATTGCGAGGAGGAAGTAGTACTTGCTCGACTCTGCTTAGGTTACTCGTTTATTATGCACTCTTTTCTTCTTCGGGTGGATAACGAACCTAAGTGCGTGTTTTGTGACACCATTTTAACTATCAAACATATTTTAATTCATTGCTCTTGTTTTAACATAGAATGTCAATTGCATTTTACTTTTCATAATTTTACATCTGAGCCACTTACACTCGGACATCTTTTATCTGATAATACTTTTTTTTTACCTACGATTTTTGCTTTTTTACAATATACAGGTTATTTTACCAAGTTATGATTTTATGGATTTGTTATTTATTCGCTGTCTGACCTTGGTCATTTACACCTGGGTTAGTTTTATCCATTGTCCCTAGTATGTATATTTAAATATTTGTTGTTTTACACCTTTATTGTTGTTTCTGTTATATACATCTTGTTGGTTTTATCTTTTGCCTTTTGCAGCATTTATTTTAACTTTGGTTAAAGGGTATTTATCTTTTAGCTTTTTTTACCTCGTTTGGCGCATTATATCCTCAGTAGCTCATGCGCCATAAAACCCAAAACAACCAACCAACCCAATCCTCAAATTTTGTTGTTCGTCTGCCATCTTGTATTCTGACTTCATCACCCAACCGAAGTAAAACCTCGAAATAATTCTAAGTCTCTAGCTCGCCATCTTGGTTTCTGACGTCATCCACAAAATCCTCAAAAATTTGTGAAACTCGCATCCTATGCCATAATAGAACCTTCTAGAAAGACCTAGAAAATGTTGCAATCACCCCCTTTTTCTGAGAAAATGGCACAATTCTGGAATAGAAGATGCAACCATCGTGTCCAGACTTGAAAACCCCTCCCAGCTGTGATGCCACAAAATTTACCAAGTCCAACTAAACTTTCGGTGGCAATGTTCAGAGTATCCCCTCTCAGAATGGATGATGCAATCCTCAAAATAATTACAAAGCCCCATGTATTGTGACATCGGCAAAACCTCTCCAAATAATTCTAAGTCCTGCAATGCACATTATGCAACCACCCTTCTCAGCAAACCTACACTGTCAACCCCCCCCCCCTTGTTTCAGGCCATTGATTTTTAATATTTAGACTTGTTCCACCATTTACAACCCATAGAATGATGTCAGTCACTGTATCTTGACTTATCAGTTTCACTCTAACAAACTGCACAGTCGTTATCATGTCATTCAAAGAATTGGTAATGCAACACTTGCATTATATGGTCAATCAGAGTGAAGAAGTGTCAGAGTACAGTGAAAGGACTATTCATCTTCTCCTGTATGATATTATATTTAATGTATAACGTCAGGTATTCCTTTTCCTGATCATAGGCTGAGTGCTTTTCGCCTTGGTTGTGAATTATTTCAGTATTCTAAAGTTGATTGGACTGAATTAGATCGAATCAGTTACAGACAGGTTGTGAACTCTGTGAAACATGATCATGCAAAATATCTGTATGGTTCTAGATCTCAACAGTTTTTGTGTAAATGGGCATTTCCTAGTGTGGGAACTTGGATATGGAACCCTGAATGGGAAATGTGATGTATATAGGTTCAATCTTTGACATTACCAAACTTTGATGGTAAAGGACAAGAAGACAGTTAACTATTTATCTAAACATGTTATAGGTCTACCTTCTACCTGATGAAAAGGTATGGATATTAGATCATGTTCCTAACATCGTACAATATGCATGCAAACATGCATGTACTGGAGAAGCTACTATGGTGGGTTATAAAGGAGGAAATGAGGAAAGAATATTGCTAGAAAAATTAAACATTCCATACAGTAATCTTGAGCTTTATGGATGTCCCAAATATTTTGATCTACCAAAAGTTTCTGCTTTTGAGTGTGGGTATCACAAAGGAGAGGGAGCATGCTGTTCATTAGCAGAAACAGCTGCCTTTTTCAGCCGGATAGATCGATGTAGACATCAAATATTGCTTGTGTCTGAGCGTTACAACATGCTGTGCACTGACGTCATCAATCATTATCTCCGTGCACACACCCATCAGCTCCTATTGGACACTCCAACTGTTGCTCAATCTTTCCTTTTCAATGTATAAAAGTGAGTGTTCTCCATCAGTTAGTGTTTAGTTTCACAATGCACTTCAGTGACGAGGATTCTGGGTATGAATGTGACCCTCAACCCATCAGGATTCGCGTCCCACGAGAGGAACATAGACGTATAGTGGTACTCAGAAATTATGTGTTTCAATGTGCCCCTTGACTACTTCCATCTCCACCACCTCCACCAACACCTCCTGTAAAAATGGAGTTATGTCCTGGAATTGGAGAACCCATGCTTCAGCCAATACTTGTGGATGATGATACACCACCACTACCATCAAGACTATGGCCTCTTATGATAAAACCACTTGAAACCTGGACTGCCACAGAAAGTAGTTCAAGCACTGAGGCGCAAACGTCAGGCGACTGTAGTTACAAAATAAGGTGTATAAGGTGCAACATCACCTTACACTAGGTGTGTGTGTGCATTTGTGTCCATTAACATTAAATAGCATGCACCCGACAAGCGTGTTGTCCACGATGCAGGCTAACCATCCAGATGTGTGGTGTCTTGATGAAGATGTTTACATCATGCCTTCTCTGTTCAAAAAGAAGTTTTCGGTGCACATACATCATTAGAAGAAGTATGAAATTGGTATGCAGTGGAGAGATGCAGCAGATATAGCTCAGGACTGATATGCTTGGAGAAATAAATTGCATGTTCTGGTTGGACCTTCGTAGCCCATGTCTGCTTGAGGTTGATAATGATGATGAATCCTAGTTTTACCAAATGGTCAAAATTTGCCTAGGTCATAAAACTTTATTTTTGAGTAATAAATTGCATTGCTTAGTTTATTTATATTTAAAACAGATAATCTAAGATTCGCAATGAGCATCACAAACCAAACCACCACATATACTGAAAATTTTTGACACTTTTTGGCCTTTCTTTGGGTCACAAAAATTGCTGCATTTTCTTTTATTGAACAATGTACCTGATGATGGATGAGATGATGTACTTGGGAACATTTCAATTTCAGAAGACTTGCTCACTTGCTGACAAGTGAAATATCTCTCTACATCATTTTGTAAGCCAACTATTGGTGTGTGTTTTTTTGTAATTGGTTTTTTACCAATGACATTCCTAGCTCTTCTAGAAATTTTCATCTTGAAAAAGACATCTTTATTCCAATCTGGATTGATACTTTCCAGTGTATTTGAAAAATTGATTTCTTTTGAATGATGTGCCCTTCTGATTTACTAGGTGCCAATTGATAGAGCTGAAAAAATTAGTAGATTTGTGGATTGAATTATCATTCAAAATATGCCAGTAGCTTTAATATTTAATTTTTTCAATGTGTGGGATCAAGTTTGACCCTTTTGGGAAAATGAGGGTTAACTTGTAAAGTATTCTGTAATGTTGCTGTGATAATATCAGGTAACCACCTGTTATGTGGTTACAAGCATTTTTTTACCTATAAAAGTTATATACACAGTCGTATCAGAATAATATGACCACCTACTAATAATGGGAATGGGGGGTGGTCATATTATTCTGATACGACTATGTATATGCTCAAAATAATGCTTGACCTCACATAGTGTGAGTGACCCGGACAAACTCCACAACCTTAGCTTGACCTCACATAGTGTGAGTGACCCGGACAAACTCCACAGCCTTAGTTGGGAAATTCTACCCCATCCTCCATATTCTCCAGATATTGCACCATCTGATTACCATTTTTTCTTGTCACTGGCTAATCATATGCGCTACCGACAATTTCGAAACTAAGAAACCTGGATATTGAGTTGACTGTTTTCTTTTCTTCTAAAGATCAACAGTTCTACCTGATTGGCATTTACAAACTTGTATATCATTGGGAAAAGGTTATAGATTGTGCTGGTGCTTACTTTCCTGAATAAAATATCTTTATTCGCTTTTATCACCCTCAAAAACTGTACCAACTTTTTTGGTTACGTAATATAAAAACGAACATATAATGTTGTATAATTGAAGAAAAAATGCTATATATGGTCTTAGCAGATAATAAAAAAAATTGTTTTCTGTTGTACACTTTGTAATTTGACTTTTGACATAAGTAAATTGTGTTTCAAAAGAACTTCAATATAAAGTAGCATTTCATTTTGATAAATTTAGTGTTTATCCTTATATATTTATCTTTGTATCTTCAATGTTTGATTTCAGAAGAGTTGCTGAAGGAGTTTTTTTCCTTTTATCTTCATTTTGATTTCACTCTCCATGTGGTGTGCCCATTATCTGGTCACACAATTCCAAAAGGGAACTTTGTATCAAATGAAAGTTCATCAAATAAAAATTTTAAAGTAAGTATATTTCATAATGTACAGTCCATTGAAAATTTGTTATGCCAATATTATGAGAAATGCTTTCAGAATGAGATATTTTAAAGGTCCTACCAGTCTTATAAGTTACATATGTTGTTTAATTTCCATGCAACATTTTAAAGTTGAATTCCATTGAGGCAGAAACCAGCCTTTTATATATATATACATACAGTTAGAGCTTTTCCTAAAGTTTAAAATTTGTACAGTTAATGCTTTTCCTAGAGTTTGCTTAAATCATTGTTTTTGAAGAATAAACAACCTTCAGTTTGCAATTTCAGCATAACATAGCACAGTCTGTTTGCTTCCCACTCCATAGTTCAGAAATGTTATTTAAAAAAGTTGATGTGTCTAAGGAAAAATCTGAGTTCTTTAGCCTGTTAACAATCAGAAGTAGAGGGCACAAATTAAATCTTTTTTTTTTTTCCTAAGAAAATGTGCTGAGTGATTGCAAATGTCTAGTAACCCAGAAGTGGATAAAGCTTATTTGAGATATTTTATCCCTTGAGTATGAACATACACTGTAATATGTAAATTCGTAGAACAGCATGCTTTAATTACACTAGTCTTATATCACACCAGTAAGGCATGGATGTATTTGTCGTTTTTCTGCTGAGGTCCTGCCATCCTCTCAGTCCTTCTACTCTGGCATATAAACTGACAGGCTCCTGTCAGACATCTGTGGCAAGCAGCTGCTTGAGGGGGTATTTATTTTTTATTTATTTACTTACTGAAGAAGTGGCAATACACCCACCATGAAATGGATAGAAAAACCAGCAGTAGAAATTTGACTTTACTATTTTAAGCTCAATGCATGTGCTTTGAGATTAAAGTAAATAATATTTAAAAAAAAAAATTGTAAATATTAAGATTTTAATCTCAGTTAAACACAGCAAAATATAAATAAGCAGTAACTTAAAGTGAAAAATTTATAAATTATAATATATTTATAAATTATATTATATTTATTAAAATAAAATAAAAGAATTCTTAGCAATAGTGGAAGGCAGAATATTTCCATCATTACCTTTATGGACAAAAGTTTATTATTTGCACTGACCTTGCTGCTCTCATGTGGTTACTAAACTTCCAAAATCCTGAAGGACAGACTGCCATGTCGATACAGCTGTTGCAAGAGTACAATTTTTCTATGGAGCATCATAATGACAAGCTACACAGGATTGCAGATGCACTCTGTTGACCCTATGTATTGAAGACTGCAAACGCTGCTGTAATGCAGAATTGAGATAGGGTACTCGCAAAATAATGCTTATTAGACAGATAACATCAGCACAAGAAAATAATGATACACCTGATATCTGGAGCCCAATAGAAATTTGAAAGACCCAACAGGATGGGAAGATATAAAACCAATATTAAATTTGAATAAAACATCTGCTAAACGACCTAATTGGGAGCAAATATCCAGATATCACCAACTACCAAAAGCTATTGGGCACAGTGGGACTCCTTACAAGTGAGAGAAGGTGTATTGTATAAGAAGATGGGAGAATCCCACTGGAAGATTGATTTGTTGACAGATCATCCTTCCTCACTTAAAAGTGGAATTAGTGATGAAAGATGACATGATAGTGCTACTGGAGGACACTTTGGTTTAAAAAAATAATTTAAATCCAGGTTACAATTTCATTAGCTGAGAACTAGAGCAGACTTTGAAAGATGATGTAGGCAGTGTGAGGTCCTGCGCAGCAAAGAAAGGGCTTAAGACTAGGATTCGGGGCACTTTTAGAAAGAATAGCCATTTTTTCAAAACAGTTGCTCTATTTTTCTTTAACACTAATACTTCATATTTGTAACAGTTTTTACATATATATTTATCATATGCAACACATAGGACAGAGAAGAATCCTGGAAGCTACTCCTAGCTTTTACAGGCCTGCTCATATAAGGACATGCACTAGTAAGATCGAAGTTACTGCTGACCACTGCCTCAGTTTGAGATAACACACAAAATTTGCTCTTCATAAACTAACTAGCTCTCTAACCATTATGCCAGTTAAAGCATAATAATCCATTCTGCCAGTTAAGGCATAAATTGTTCAATATTTGTCAGATATAACATGTCTCAACAATATTCAACACTTTAATTTTTTCTCTGTTAATCACCACAATATATAAATAAAATATTTATTGTATGAAACGAAGTTTTTATTGATAAAATGTGTGAAAAATATTACAGAGATGTTTGTTGTTTCTACACTGATTTCTGCAAACTTCAATTGGTTTGATTTATATGTAAGTAATTTGCAATATTTTTCTTAACAGATAAGCCCAATTTGTGTCCAGGACCCATTTGATCTCTCTCACAATGTCACTGGCCAAGTGAATGATCATGTTCTTGTTACGTTTTTAGAAAAGCTGCAGAAGGCTTGTGATCTGTATGAGCAAAAAATATTTTGGACACCAGGACCTTACAACTGGGGAATTCCACTGTTACTTGATGACATGTCTATTGATGATTCAACGGTGGTAGCAAATAGTTGTCTCTCATCGTCTTTTGAAATTCTTTTGAAAACAAAAATGGTCGAAAATTTAGTGAAAGAACTTAAAGAATATGATCCAGTGAAGTGTGATCTAAAACAGCTCTGGTTGCAGAAAGCTTGCCAAACTGTACTTGATGTACTAAGCTATGGACTTCTTTTTGAATGCGAAGTAGTAAATAAATTGGAGGTAACACAACAAGGAAAGAGAAAATGTGATTCGATTACATATGAACTAAGTAATAGCAAGAAGATGATGTTAAAAAATGTTAATGAAGATGATGTTCTGGAGCAGTTACCAGATCCTTCTGAGTCATGTGTGAAGCCAGTTATCTCTCTTAAAACAGAAGATTTTGAAAATGAAAATAATCTCCCAACACCTGGAAACATAAATGGCGAGGGCAGCAAAGCTCAGGATTCTTCTATGAAACTCACAGCAGATTATTTTGATTTTAATGGAGCCGAAAGCATAAGAAAAGATTGCAATCAAAAATCATTATTAACAGTTCAGTGTTCAGTATATCATCGAACATGGACAGGGAGAAAAAGCATGAAAAAAGTACATTTTCCTCAGAACATTTTAGATGACTATTTGGAAACGGAACATTCCATATCCATGGATATTATCAAACAAACAAGCAGTACTTCTAAACAAAAATTGTTATTTTGCTTTTGGTGTGAATGCCATGAAGTACAAAAAGGGATGCTCACTGCTCTGTTGGTAACATTAAAACCCGTGACAGAAACAAAAGAATTTTCATCAATAACAAGTTTCTTGAAAGCCTTTGTGCCCAAAGTTGTAGAACGTTTGTTATGAAATAAAACCCATGTTCTATTTTACTTGATGCGAAATGTAAATTTTACAATTAAGCTTTAGATAACAGAAGCCCATTGCAAGATTTGAGTAACAATGCCAAAGGAAATAGGAAACAGCAAGATCAATAAATGGTATACTGAAACTCCTTATCCTACCTAGCTACCTACAAACAGACACACATACAACATACAAAATCCTCAATCACCTGCAGTCCACAAAGGTCCAATCAGACTGCATAATATAGTTCTCCAAACACATCTGTCCGGAGCTATATTTTTTGGATCTGGCCACTGTAGACAATTTTAAGGTTTGTTCAACATTGTCTGCCCACTGCATCCTAGGTATCCCTTCTTTCTGAGGCATTTGGGCACACTGTTGATAATCCCATTTGCTAATCTGTAGTTAGACATACATGCAACATAACCAAATTTATTCACTCTCTCTTAGTTCCATAATGCTGCTCAAAGATTGTTGCCAACTCATCATTACTTACAAAGCCAAACCACCTAAAGCCCAAGATGCTGCATAAACATTTAGAATCAAAGGCATCATGCTTTCTGTTGCAAATGGTCCACTAAGTGGTTCAGTAGTTTTATTACTATAATTTTACAAAGCGATTTTATACAGCCTAATTTTAGTTTTTATGTGTATGTACCTATTTTTCCCCTACTCCATAAATTCTTAAAAATTCAAGCAACAATCCTTCTTCTACAATCTAATGCTGCACATCACCAGCATCTCTTATATAGCTCCCGTGGTAATTAAACTTAAGTACTTGCTAAAGGATGAAACCATTCAAAACAACTGAACCACAACCTGCTTGACTATTTTTCACCCCTTTAGTTTTCTCTGTTTATCACCAAACCTGTCTCATTAACAGCTCTAATGAAAAAGTTCATCTCATTAGCATCATTTACCAAAAGGGCGAAATCAGCTTAATATAGGGGCAGGGATAGCTCAGTTGGTAGTGTGCCAGGCTCGTAATCAGCAAATCCCAGGTTTGAATCCCGCCTGAGCCAGTATTGAGATTTATCTTAACAAAATTCCATGCCCTCTTCTCGGTCAGTAAAGAGACACCGATGGACTTGGAAAGGACACCGTCCATTGGATGGGGCATTATGCCTTGGCCCCATGTGTGAGAGAGCCATACTCGTGTACGCTAAAGAACAACACGCTGGATGGCTTTAATGGGAGTCTACCATCTGTCTCCCAGTAGCTGTCCAGTGGGATTTCTCTCTCAATTCTTCTTTGTGCCCTCGGGGTCCTTGTAACCTTGCCATTTAGCCTATTGTATGCAAAAAAGTGCCACTCAGAGGAAAAACAACCCAAAAGCTTAATCTAAATAAGAAATTTTCAAAGCTCTAGACACTTAGGCCAAACTTTTCCCTTTGCAGTGAATTCCGCATAACATAATAACCAAAGAGAAAAGTATCTTTGTCGAACTCTAGTAGCAATTCAAACCAATTGCTATGCACTAGTGCGAAGTATCGATGTTTTCCCAAGAACAACCGATAGTACTATCCATTTTTTTAGTGTTGCCAACTTATACAAATACCCTTTTTTTCTTTAATAAACAAAATTTTAAAGGGTATAATATACGCTAGGGTCATTATAGCAAATACTGGATATTTTGCCATTTTAAAATTACAAATCAAAGTTCAGAACGTGTACATATACACCGAAGAGCCAAAACGTTATGACCAGCGCATCTTTATGCAAATCGAAGTAACTGCAGGTAAAACGACAGCGCGTGTGAAAGTCATGAAACTGGTATAAATAACACCTAAACATATAATGAGCTCTGTTAATCAGTGTTATTCTTGTTCTTCAGATGGTAAAGGCAGCAGACTTTTCCGCATTTTTTATTTTAATTACAAATAACTATGTATTAGTTGAATGAATGTAAATATTTCTATATACAGGGTGTCTCAAAAATATAGGTAAAACTTTTAGGGAGGTAGATAACATCTAAAGGAATGAGAATTGCATAGAAACCCATAATCGGAAACGTCATGGGAAAGTGGTAGCAGAGGTACAAGATCTGAAAGGACACGAGACTGATTAATGGGAAAACATTTATTGGACATAATTATTACAAATGGCGTACTAGATGACACATTTCATAACGTTGCAGAAGATGCTCGAAGTTTCCACCATGAGACTGCGATGCAATCGTGACACCAACGGAGCATTGATTGCCGGACACGGTCGAACACACCTGGAGTTTCTTTGATAGTAGCAGCAGCGCAGACGAGCCTTGCCACGAGATCCATGTCAGACTCCACAGGCGATTCATACACGGTAGCTTTGAGGGCCCCCCACAGAAAGACATCGACGCTCGTTAAATCAAGTGGGCATGGGGGCCAGACAACTGGTCCAGACGCCCAATCCATCGTTGCCCAAAAGACATGTTCAAATGCGCACGAACACACCTTCCATAATGGGGAGGCTCCCCATCATATTGAAACCACATGTTGCGTCTCACATTTGCTGGAACATGGGCAAGTAAGCCTGGTAGAACCTGTTCCAGAAAGATCAGATACTTCGCGGAGTTCATGCGGGATGGTAAAAGGTATGGCCCGACTAAGCAGTTGCCTACCAAACCTGCCCACACATTTACTGCGAAACGATGTTGTGCCGCTTGGGTGTGCATACCGTGGGGGTTCTCGTGAGCCCACAAATGCGCATTGTGCTGATTGAATACGCCATCCCGAGTGAAACAGGCCTCATCAGTAAACAAAACATAGGATGGGAAATTCACATCTTGGCACTTTCTTGGAGATACCACTGTGCAAAACGCACACGTGCAGAATGATCTGCAGGGAGAAATAACTGAACCCTTTGGAGATGAAAGGGATGTAAGGATTCGCCGTGCAAAACGCTGTACACTGCAACGAGACACTCCTAACAGCAACGTCACGTGTGCTGGTACTAGGATTAGTCTCCACGGCATCCAACACACTTTCTTCCAGACGGGAGTACGCGTCGATCGTGGCCTGCCCTCACTTCTGCTACCTCTTAATGACCCATAATCACACAAATTTTGATGCGCACACGCAAACAAACGGTGGCCCGGTACATGTCTGTGTGGGAAGCATTCTTGATACATTCGTTGCCCTCAGCTATTCCATACACTAAGGCAGGCATGGCCAACATACGGCCCGCGGGCCGGATCCGGCCCGCGTAATGAATTTATGTGGCCCGCGAACAATTTTTCAATATTAACATTTAACTTCTAGTAATTAATCGAATGAATTCTCGATACTTCTATATTTTTTAAAAAAAGATTCCGTTATAAAGAATTAAAACTTTTATACTCATCTGCACTCGATGTTCAAGCGACGTTGCCAGCAGGCGAGTAAAATATTTTTGCATAGTGCAAAAATATTTTAAAAATCGATCATGTTACAAATGTAGTTGTGAAATTAGTGAATTTCCTACGATCAAAAGGATTAAATCACAGGCAATTTATTGATCTCCTTGAAGAACTAAATACCAGTCATTTAGATGTACTATATCACAATAATATCCGTTGGTTAATTTGGGAAAAGTTTTAAGACGTGTGTGGGATCTTCAAGAGGAAATAAAAATATTTTTAATGCTTAAAGAAAATGAGGATTTTCCTGAATTATTAGATCCAAATTGGATTTGTGATTTAGCATTTTCTTTGGATATTCTCACACATTTGAACGAATTTAACACATGTATACAAGGAAAAAATTTATTTCCTCATGATTTAATACAGAAATTAAGAGCTTTTAAAATGAAGCTTAGCCTTTTTTCTACAATTCTGGCTGAATGTAAATTTGATCATTTTCCAACGTTACAGACCATATCTTTAAATATTTTAAAAGAAAAGGTTAAATCATTTAATAAAAACATCTTTGCACTAATGACAGATTTCGAGCAGAGATTCGATTGCTTCAAAAAAATTGATAAAATTTTATCTATTATCCGAAATCCATTTTCTGTACAAGTTGATGACGTTCCTGTTGATATACAATTAGAAATAATTAATTTACAATGTGATGAATTATTACATGAGAAATATCGAGAAGAGCAAGAAAATTTGTGTAATTTTTATAAGCAATTGAATAATGAAAAATATGAAAATTTAAAAAAACTTGCCAAGACGTATTTAGTAATCTTTAGCTAAACTTATATTTGTGAACAAACCTGTTCTTTAATGAATCTAAATAAAAGTACAACAAGATCAAGATTGAATGATTTACATTTGGAGGCTGTGTTAAGAATAGCTACTACAAGTATAGAACCAGATATTAAAAAAATAATAAGCGATGCAAACCGCCTCAACACGTCGCATTAGTTATTATGTTAATTTGTTGTATTGATTTACTTACAATTATTCATAAACAAATTTCATAATAAAATTTTGTTTACTTAAAGAAATAAGTGTTTTGCTTAACTTTTTTCAATTTTAATATTTCGTCCGGCCCGTGAAAATATATTTTTTTTTTCAATCAGGCCCGTGAAAATTTTTTTTTTCCAATCCGGCCCGGGGGCAAAAACAGTTGGCCATGCCTGCACTAAGGGCATGTCTGCCAGCTCCCTGTTCGAATACCTTTGCATGCTCTTCGTAAGCCGACTACCGCTGGAATGAGGAAATCCGAAATTTCCTCTCTAGCGCACCGATGAACAGCGCCGCCTATTGACTTACGGTGAAGTTTCCGGTTATAGGTTCCTATGCAATTCTCATTCCTTTAGATGTTATCTACCTCCCCTAAAAGTTTGTACCTATATTTTTCAGACACCCTATATAATGACAATGAGTCTTGTGTGAGAGTTGGTAAGGCTTGTAGCAATTGGTTTAGCATTGCTTCTGGTGTTCGACAAGGGTGCATTTTGTCGCCTTTTCTCTTTGGTTATTGATTACGTTATGCGAAATTCACTGCAAGAGAAAGATTTTGGTCTTAATGGTCTAGAGATTTTAAAATTTCTGATTTAGATTATGCAGATGATTTGGCCTTTTTAGCTAATGACCTTAATGAGATTAATTCTATTATTAGGCTATTGATGAGACCTGATAGAGTTGGCTCGGTGATAAAACTGAAATGATGAAAATTTGTCAGGCAGTTGCTGCTTCAGTCGCTCTGAATGGTTGTGCCCTTGAGCAAGTGTCTCAGTTTAATTCTCTTGGGAGTTATGTAACAGATACTGATGATGTGCGGCATGAGATTAACCGACGAATAGGGATTGCTGCCGTAACTTTGAAGAATCTATGGAGAGTGTGGAGAAATAGGTGTATACACCTAAATACTAAAATTAGACTATAATAGTTTCTTTCTAGGATTAGTAATGGTAGTAAACTTGGATGCTTTGTAAACAAGATAGCAGGAAACTAGATGCTAATGCAATATCTTGGGCATTAGGTGGTTCAACTTTGTAAGTAATGAAGAGGTTAGATAAAGGAGTCGGCAACCTCCTTTAAGTAATGTATTGTGCAGAGAGAGAGACTGTTGGTTTGGCCATGTTGCCCATATGGATAATTATAGATTAGCTAATAGGGTTGGAACCACTGGAACAGCTGTTGGGAGACAGATTGTAGACTCCCATCAAGGCCATCCAGTGTGTTCTTTAATGTGCGCAGGGTTTGGCTCTCCCACACACAGGGCCACAGCTTAACATCCCATCCAACAGACGGTGGCCTTTCCAAGCCCATCGGTGTCCCCTACTGACCGTGGGAAGGGCGGCGAGTTTTGTGGAGATAAATCTCAACACTGACCCATCTGGGACTTGAACCTGGGAATTGCAGATTAAGAGTCTGACACGCTACTGACTGAGCCACCCCTGCCCCAGGTTAAAAACAGCGTGCCTAAAGGCCTCAGAAATAGGAGGAGACGGAGGATGCGGTGGGCAGACAATATCAAACAGGACCTAGTTAGAAATGGTGTGCAGTGGCCAGATACAGAAGATATACTTGTAGAACTAAATTGTATGTTCTGGTTCGACCTCCATAACTAATGGCGGCTTGAGGATGATGATCTCGTGATTATGAGATTTACGTCGAGAGTCATTTGAAGGGTATGCGGCTTTAGACCACACCTCTCAGAAAAGTGGGTAGATTATTGCTGTCAGTAGAATATCTCTTAAAAAACTACCGCTAATTTTTGAAATTTCTATTTTACAGTATTTGTAAAACTTGATAACAGCTCTGCCGTTTGATATTTACTGATTTGTTAAGATATATATATAATAAGTATTTATAAAATGTGAATTATAGTATTCCGTTAGTACCAATCAAACTGAAAGAGTTTTCTAATTATCATTTTCATTGTTTCCAATCGAAGTTCACGATGGCCACCACCGTAATTTCATATTTTTATCATTAATATATCGTTGCAAATTCGTTTGGAATTTTCAATCTTTTTCACCGTTAGAGGGCACAATTATAGTGTTCGAAAAGTGCGAATCATAATATTTTATAAATTCCTAACCCTAAAAAAACTTTTTCATATATCTCTGAACACAAATAATTATCTGCTAAAAGAAAGAAATTGTGTTTTCTCACTCACCCTGGATCTAAAAGGTTAGTTCATTGTTACCAATGGAAACATCAAGGCGTTTCTAGCTTTAATACGTCGTTTGCAATATTTGTTTGAAATTTGCAAATTTTTCCACTTTTACAGGGGGCATTTATAGTTTTTGGAGGATTTAAAAGTCTGTATCGTGATATTTTATCAATTCCCATCTAACCCAAAATGAATTTTTCATTTATCTCTTAAAAACAATTATCTGCTAAACCTCTGGGTTTAAGGAGTCAACTCATTGTTGGCAATGAAAACTTCGCAACCTTCACATTCCACCATTCAAATATCTAGCATAAATACATTGCAATATTCATTTGAAATTTTACAATTTTTTCAACTTTTTCCGCCGCTAGAGTCGTAATTATAGCTTTAGAGAGATTCGGAAAGTGCATATCGTAATATTTCATTAATACCTATCCAAACAAAAAAGTTCGATGTCTACAGACAGACCACAAAGTGAAACTATCTCGTTTTACGTTTTCGTTGAAAACAAGATAAAAATAAGCGCAAAGCTGTCAAAATTTTTCTTTAGTACACTGCATTCCATATGGTACTAATAGTTAGAACTGCATTTATTTTATTTTTGTAATAGTACTTTTTAGTAGAAATCGAATTTTTTTACCGAAATAAAATTTTGCTACTCAAATATCACCGAGAATGACAAAGCAATATGTTTCTTTAATTGCAATCCATTAGATATATCTAGAGAGTTTCAGAATTGTAAATAATAAATATATATATTTTTTTAATAGCTGAAACAGGAGTTCTTCAACGCAGCAGATACTTAGCTTGACATACATTTAAAAACATACACAAGGACACAACCACTGGGTTCCACTATTCTAGGTAGCTTCGATAAGCAAAGACCAATATCATTACAAATAAATATAGATAGTTAAGAATTTTTGTGTATGTAGTTAATGGAATTTTCACTAACATTCCGGCAGAAAGATATTTCCTCAATTCGCTCGTCTTTTACTTGTGCTTCTTTCAGCTGAATAAAATGACAGAATTTGTTATGTGAAAAAACTGATTCGATGAATTTGTCACTTTCAATTGGTATTTCGTACAATTACATAATGAAATGTTGACACAATCTATTAGTAAATACCTACAATAATTTTACAATCACTAGACTAGGGGTTCTCAACGTGGTAAAAATTTTTGGGGTACACCGTGAGAGCTCAAAAGTCGCTAGATATATGTTATATATATATATGCTTTATTTTATTCTCATTGTTATACTAAATAGTTTTATCTACCTATACAAGGGGTACGCCAGTTACATACACATTTCCAGGGGGTAGGTGAAGCATAAAAGGTTGAGAACCACTAATCTAGTGCAGTAATTCTCAACCTTTCATGCTTCACGTAACCCCTGGAAATGTGTATGTAACTGGCGTACCCCTTATATAGATAGATAAAGCTATAGTTATAGTATAATAATGCCAACTTAGCATTTTTAGAGATTTGAGCTCTCACAGCGTACCCCAAAAAATTTTAACGTGTACCTCAAGTTGAGAACCCCTGCACTAGACTACCACTGACCGAAACTCACATTGACAGTTACTTGTTACAACTGATGACTTTCTTCACTTTTTCATGCTGATTTTGACAGTTATATATAACATTTAATAATAAAAATGTTTATTGACTATATATTACATATAATACACTTAATAATATTAAATAAATAATGCTTATACAAAATATTGAGTTAAAATCCACAATTTGGTATGAACTATTGAACAAAATATACAACTGATATAAATAAACCCATGTAACGTAAAAGATTTATTGTGAAATGAAATGCAATAAAATAGAAGCCATATAATATGGCGATGCAATAAATAACCATGTTACCAGATCACAAAGAAGTAAAATTTTAAAACCTAGTGAAGATTTGCAAAATTAGCAGCTTCGCTATAAGCAATGCTTACCAGGTTGATCTAATGCTAGATTGTATATTTGGTACAGCAAAAGCATTTGAAAATCGGCAAAATCTGTCATTGGGTGTGCGCCATTCAATTCTACATTTACGCCCATGTGTATAATTGATTAAAAATAATTTTTCTGTTAAATAAGTACTAATAAAACTATTCGTATTTGCCAACTATCCGTTAATTTTCATTTCCTTCCTTTGAGATAAAAAAATATGAAAATTGAAACAAATTTAAACTAATGTTGATATTATGAAGTTTCAGCTAGAAACTTCATATTCAAGCCGTATATACACCGAAGAGCCAAAACGTTATGACCAGCGTGTCGATGCAAATCAAAGAAATTGCAGGTAGACGACAGCGTGTGAAGTTCATGAAATGGTGTAAGTAACACCTGATACTGAGTTCTGTTAATCAGTGTTATTCTTGTTCTTCAGATGGGAAAGGCATGGGCCTAAGTGAGTTTGACAAAGGCCAAATTGTAATGGTCAGACGAGATGGTAAAGCTTGTGATGGTGCTCACAGTCAGCTGTGGTTAGTACCTTCAAAAAGTGGTTCGAGGAGGGAAAAACGAACCGCCGGCAAGGTGTGTGCTGACCATGGCTCATCGATGCTAGAGATGAGCTAAGGCTATCCCATATGGTACGAGCCAACAGAAGGAATACTGTGGCACAACTCACCTGTAATTTGAATGCTGGTGATGAGAGTAATGTGTCGCAACACACAGTACATTGAATCCTGCTGAAAAGGCACTACTTCGCACAAAGTGTCTATGCTAAACTTGGTTCCCCCGTTGAAAGTGCCTACAATGGGCACTTGAGCATCAAAACTGGACCTTGAATGATTGGAAGTAGGTCGTCTTTCCTGATGAATTTAGTTTCCTGTTGCACCATGTGGACAGCCGGCCAGGTACATGTGCATCGTTTACCTGGGGAAGTGTTGGCACCAGGATGCACCATGGGATGAAAACAAGTTGGTAGAGGAAGTGTAATGTTTTGGGCAATGTTCTGCTGGGAAACTCTGGGTCCAGTCATTCATGTGCAGGAAACTATGATGTCTACTACCTACCTAAACATCACTGCTGACCAGGTAATCCTTTCATGGCAACGGTATTTCCCTTTAGTAGTGCCTTCTTTCAGCAGGATAATGTGCCATGCCACACTGCCCGGATTGTTCAAGAATAGTTCGCAGAACATTAGGAAGACTTCCAGATATTGCCCTAGCCTCCAAATTCCCCAGACATCAATCCAACCGAGCATCTGTGGTTTGTGCTGGAATAGCATATCCGATCTGCAGCGGCTCAACCATGTAACTTAGAGTTAAAGGATCAGCTTCTAACGTGTTGGTACCAGATACCACAAGACACCTTTAGAAATCTTGTAGCACCCATGCCTCATCGGGTAAGAGCTGTTTTGGTGGAACGTGGAGGACCAACATCATTAGGCAGGTGGTCATAATGTTTTGGCTCTTTGGTGTATCACGTATTCAAGTTGTAAGTGTGGCGGTTAAAACGTTTTCATTGACAACTATACTTGCTTCTTCCCTAGTTGGGAGGATGTACTGAACTTTCTAAATGGTGCTACAATAAGAGAAATAAAATATTTTGTATATTTTTTTCTATTCGTAACTTTGCATAGCTGATGACGGAGCAGCCAACAGATCCACATGGAGGGGGGCTCAGTCGGTAGCGCACAAAGCTCATAAACTGTAGTTCCCAGGTTCGAGTCCCAGCTGGGTCAGCATTGAAATTTATCTCCACAAAATTCCCTGCCCTGCCCACAGTCAGTAGGGGACACCGATGGCCTTAGAAAGGCCACCATCCATTGGATGGGATGTTAAGCCGTGGCCCGTATGCGGGAGAGTCATACCCTGTGCACGTTAAAGAATATGCTGGATGGCCTTGATGGAAGGCTGCTATCTGTCTCCCAACAGCTGTTCCAGTGGGTCCTTTCCCCTAACCCCTGAGCCTTCGGAATCCATGTGACCTGACCATTTAGCCCATGGTGTGCAAAAAAGTGCCGCTCATAGGTAAAAGAACCCAACCCAACAGATCCACAAGGATTTATGAATTTTTGTGGAGAAGAAAAGGAATTTGGAAAGAGGGGAAACAATTTAAATTATCTGGTATAATCGTCTGGTCTGGTATAATCCCTGATAATAATCGACTCTTCTTGCACTTGCTGCAAACTGGAAGCCTCCGACCAGGGAAGTTCAATACGTATCATACCAGGCTCATAATCTGCAATTTTCATGTTCTAGTCCCAGTGATGAGATTTATGTCTGCAAGACTTACCACCCTGCCCATGGTCAGTAGGTGTGATGCCCCATCGTTCACTTTTGCTTTACCTTAACCAGTTTTTGTTTAATTTACGTTATATTTATCATTTTGGGGATTTTTATTTCCGTTTCGGCATCACAGCACTCGTTTTCAAGTTTCTAGGAGTTGCGTACGCGCAACTCCGAACTCCCGACCGTAACCGTTAAAGCGCGTGCCAAGGACACGCCCCCTCTTGCGTCATAGCTTGCGTCCGTCATTGTATGCAAATGTCTTTCCCGGCATGCGCCGGCCCAATTGTCAAAACCGTGCCCTGCGAGGCACTTGAAGGATTTGTCACTTGAGAGTTGTAGAGAGTTGTAGAGAGATGTAGTAAGGTGCGTAGCACCGTGCGAGTAGCACAGATTTTAGTTTCTTCATTGATGTCTTGGTGAGTTACTTATTTTTGGAAATAAATCTATTTTGTTATGTTACAAACTTTTGAGTCTATAGTTTTTATCTTGAGCAACGCTGATTTAGAACCTTTTTTACATTAACTCTTATTTGTATCAAATTCATTTTGACTCTCACTTATGAACGCTCACTGGCATTGGAACCCTAAATAAACTTATTCTACATTTTTGGCAATTTGTTAATGATTGCCTGGCGCCCGTCAAAGCTATCCGGAGCATAAAACTTTAAGTATTCTACATTGTTTGGAGCGTTACAGAGTCACATAAAAGAAGTGGCGCCTGAACAGGGACTCGCCAGTATTTAAAGATAGTAATTTTTTGAGCTCAATAGTTGTATGTACTAGTTGTAGATTTAACGGCAGCTTAAGCCGAGAATTTTTTTTGAGCAAGTAGCTTAACATTTTTGTATATTATTCAAAGGTACTGAAGTTTCAGCTTTGATATTGCTGAATATTTAAGATTGTTGTATGTAATGATTAGAAGTGTCCGGACACACAAGTACGTAGGATGATAAGAAAATTTTTTTTTACAAGCAAATTTATATTTTTTGTAAAGCTTAGTTATAGCTTTATTATTGTTGTATAGCAGTACCTTTGAGCGCTGCTCAAGATAAAACGTTTTCAAAATTTCCAAAATTCCAAATTTCAGCAGACCGCTAAACATGTCTGCTAATAATATGGCCGATTCCGCCATAATGACTCCCGACATAGAAAGAGTAAAGGGTAGATTGAAAGAGGTAATGATGGAAGCAGAAGTGCTAATGAATCTGCTTGATGATAATCGGGAGAAAAGGGGAACGACAACAACCCCTAAATTTGCTGACAATGCTACGTCAGTTCACCAACGAAGAAACTTTGAACGTAAGGTTCCATTTTCTGTTCCGTCAGAAGCAAGCGATAGAACAGTATTTTCAACCGCCACAACGACGATTTGCCAACCCATCCATTAACTATAGTCCTTATGTAAATTGGCCTTTACCTGAGATAAGGTTCGACGGTTCGAAACGTCCGACATCGTGGACATTTGTCAAGTCCATGGAGGAGCACTTCCGTTTACATGAAGTGCCAAGCAACAAAAAAGTTGTTTTAGCAGTATCTTGCCTAATTGGATGTGCTAAGCAATGGTGGAATAACGTAGGATGTCGTCATGGCATAGAACTTTGGGAAGAATTTAAAAACGAAATCATGGACATATATCCGGCTTATAACGATTTTACAGAACTAGCTACAGAGTTGTTTTCACGAAGACAAAGGGAAAGAGATGACATAGAAAAATTCATATGGGGTACAGTAGAACTATACCAGCTGTACGATGCTGATGCCGCTGAAATTGATATTGTAAATTGCATATTGTCTCAATTACTTTTGCCCATCCGAGAATACCTAGAAGTACGAAACATAAATTCAGTTTCCAATTTAGTAAAATTGGCTCGGCAATACACTGCAAGAAGAGAATCTGCAGCCAATACACATAACCAACAATGGATGCCATTCCCGCCAAAGCAGCGATATCAGGTTGAGTCGCGTAGAATGACTCCCGCACGACCGGAATTTACACGGTCCCGACAATTTGCGCCGAACGCGCCAAGAACTATAGAATATGAACGAAGTAGAGACTTTTTGCCACGTCAAGCTTCAAACCATAACACTAGACCTAAAACTTTGGTTAAACAACCTCAATCTTTCACTTGTAACTTTTGTGGCCGACTGGGACATACTGAAAATTTTTGCTACCGAAGGAATGAAAATTCGGGAAACTTTCATCGGGATCTTTGAAGCGAGAGGCCAAAGTTCCTCAAGAAAAGCCCTCTCATGAGTTATACCTTGCCACTATGGCTTTACCTTTTGTTACTGATTGCCACGAAGTAACTAAAATAACAGATCAACACGATACAGAAGTCGATCTTCAGTTTGCTAAGGAACAAGTTTGCGACGATAATAATGACGAATGTCAATTGACAGTGCAGCCGCGGTCCAGTGGACTTTTTGACTTACCTTGTGGTCCAGAACAGATTATTTCAGAAGCACCTATAAAATGTCCCGTTAGTGCAAATAATGAGTGTTTAAATAACGAATTTTGTGAAGTAGAAGAATCGTATGAGGAAGCCGTTTTTGAAAAGGTTTTTAAAGTAGAAGTTTTAAAAGAAAGTAATAATAATGAATATAATTTTGAGTCTGATTTAAGTGAAGAAAAAACCAACCAAGAAGTTGTGCCGACCGCAAGTATTCCTGACAAGTCTGGAGGTCATCAACTATTAAAGCGTCATTTGGCGGACACCAATAGACCTAGAAAGTACGAGAAAAGGTTCTTCAAAAATCCGCACGGAGCAACGAAAAAGCCGACGAAACGACCAGAGCCTGCAGAGCGACAACCGGCAGCGAAGCAGCGAACATCGGGAAGATGACGTCACGAGAGAGCTCTACAGCGACGACTTGACTTGAACGAGATCTTCAGTAACAACTTTACGTGAAGCCACCCAACGACGACGGAAAGATGTTATCGGAAACGGACTAGATGATTTATCGCCACGGAGTGCCAACAATGAAATTTAAGTATATTTTTCTTTCACTTGGCACTTGATTGAGTTATAAAATGTTTTTTTTCCTGGAATAGATGAAGACGAAGAAGAAGCCTTATTGTGAATTGTATAGTTAGCGATGTTTAATTTCTTGTTGAAACTTTAGAGTTCGATATTTATTTTTGAAAAGTGAAATTGTTGTAGTTCGAGTTTATACTTGTGTGAATAGAGTTTTTTTGCATTCTTGTTCATCGAGGTTCTAGTTATTGTATTTACGTGAGTTAAAATGTATTTTTGTAGATTTTTTTCAGCTGACTGATAGCTGAAAATTTTGTAAGTCGATATTGGAAAGTTTAGAAATTGTAAAATGTTTCTGGATATGAATGAGAAGAGTGAAAGAGAATTAGTGATTTAAGAATTTGTATTGTAAAATAACGTGCATTCCAAAGTGAATTTATGTAAAAAAAAAAAGGAGATTCATGTAAAAGTTATTGGATGAAATGTGATCATCGTATATTATAAATTATTTACACTCTTTTTTCTTTATTCTTAGATACGATTTATGTATATGTGTTTAAATCTGTTCAGTGTCATCAGTGATATTTATGTGTCAATGATACGTAATTTTTGTGGATGACATTGACAGTATTTATTGGTATATATAGATGATGACCATGATGATGATTGCAGAATTTTGTTTTTTTTTTGTGTACCTTTTCGGAGCTGTCCCCAAATGGCATAGTCTGATAACAGAGTTGTTATCAGCATAACTCCTTTGGGAGGGGGACGTTAACTCTGAAGGGGGAGGTAATTAATGATTTTTTTATTTCAGCTAGATCGCGATTTCTGTGAATAGGAGAAGAATTAGCGGATGATTACAATCCCGCTTGTTTGTAAATTTTGAATTTTCTTAGCTTTGCGTATTTGAATGTAATTAGGAGGAGATAACGGTGTTCGAATACCCGTTTTTTTATGTGATTTAGGTGAAGAATTAGCTTTCACGAATTTTTATTGTGGTTAGGGGAAAAGCGGAAGTTATTACCCCGCTAACAACAAATGTAATGAATCACTTTTTCTTTTCATCTTTTTAACATTTATTAGACTTAGAGGAAGTTAGGAGTTATGAACCTGTTTTTCTGTACAGTTCAAGATATGCCAATTTCGAGTTTATATCAGAATGTGATACTAGTTAGACCGATGATGCTAGTATACAGTTAACTGTCACAGCCACTGGTACGTAAGTACACTAGGGTAGCTGTTAAAGACATATTTTAGTTAGGAGGAAAAGGGAGGAGGTACCTTTGGTTGTGCTGGAAAATTGTGTCAAAGTAAGAATAGTTCATCATATCCAAATTTGCGCTAGCATACTTCTACTTATTTATGTTTAGCCATGTGTAAATGACGTAAGATGTGTCCTTTATTCAAAATTTGCTCGTCAAAATTCGTTAGGTCAATCATTTTGACTCCCTTTGGAAGGGGGAGTTGTGATGCCCCATCGTTCACTTTTGCTTTACCTTAACCAGTTTTTGTTTAATTTACGTTATATTTATCATTTTGGGGATTTTTATTTCCGTTTCGGCATCACAGCACTCGTTTTCAAGTTTCTAGGAGTTGCGTACGCGCAACTCCGAACTCCCGACCGTAACCGTTAAAGCGCGTGCCAAGGACACGCCCCCTCTTGCGTCATAGCTTGCGTCCGTCATTGTATGCAAATGTCTTTCCCGGCATGCGCCGGCCCAATTGTCAAAACCGTGCCCTGCGAGGCACTTGAAGGATTTGTCACTTGAGAGTTGTAGAGAGTTGTAGAGAGATGTAGTAAGGTGCGTAGCACCGTGCGAGTAGCACAGATTTTAGTTTCTTCATTGATGTCTTGGTGAGTTACTTATTTTTGGAAATAAATCTATTTTGTTATGTTACAAACTTTTGAGTCTATAGTTTTTATCTTGAGCAACGCTGATTTAGAACCTTTTTTACATTAACTCTTATTTGTATCAAATTCATTTTGACTCTCACTTATGAACGCTCACTGGCATTGGAACCCTAAATAAACTTATTCTACATTTTTGGCAATTTGTTAATGATTGCCTGGCGCCCGTCAAAGCTATCCGGAGCATAAAACTTTAAGTATTCTACATTGTTTGGAGCGTTACATAGGGGACACAAGGGCTTGGAATACCACCGTCTGTCAGATGGGATGGTTAAACGTCCCTGTGTGCTGGATATCTATACCCTGTGCATGTTTCACTGGATAACCTTGACTACCATATATCTCCCAACAGTTGCGCAGTGGGTGCTCTCTCCCAACCTTCACTGAGCCTTCGGGTTCCTTGTGGCTTGGCCATTTTATCCATTGTGAGCGAAAAAAGTGCTACTCAGAGGTAAAAAAATATAATCTGACTAGGGGCTGTTGAAATGAATTAAAGGATTGTATATAACTTTTTTGGGGGTTGGGTTGTTTTACCTCTGAGCTGCACTTTTTTTGCACACAAGGTCACAAGGATCCTGTAAGAAGACAGTAGCCTCCCATCAAAGCCATCCAGCATGTTTATAAGAGGCATTTTTGTGGGGAGTCAGATATTTGTTGAACTGGTGTTTGGGTCCGGAGCATTTGATTTAAACCGTACCTAATATGTTCTACAAAACCTTGTCAGGATGTTTGGCGAGCTGGGTGGTAACATAAATTTTCAGACTGTACGATATTTACAACACATTTATTAACTAGCTTATTTACAACTTAACAGTACAATTGCAAACTCGGCTTTCCACTAAGGCCTCATGCTTAGCAACAATCCACAGCAGGCTACCTCGCCTAGCCGCACACAGAAATTGGCCGAGAAACACGCCCCGGCTGGAATATCCCCCATACCGAATTCTTCTGGTCGGAGCCTGACCTCCGGACCTGCAGCACACTCTACAGCAGGACACAGGAACAGTCTTTTTTTTTTTCTTCGCTCCCTGTCTTGGGGTGGTCACATGAGTTTCACATAAAAGTGCCAATACTGGGATTTATGCCGTTCCCTGTATGTGTCAATGACAACGATTGACGCCCTTGAGCACCCTCGCATCTGGTCAGAGGACCCTTCGCTTCAGATGGGGAGAACAGACTCGCATCCTCTGACCTTAAGATGTTCTTTAACGTGCACAGGATATGCCTACCAAAGAGACATTAAACCGTGACTCACGGAGTCACGGCTTAATGTTGTTCTTTTTTTTGCTGAAAATTAGTGTAGCAATAGAGTCTTATAATTTGGGGCCATTTTAGCAGTTTCATGATTTTGAGAGTGATTTTGTTTTGGAGGTGTAAAGTATTTAGTTTTTTTCCTGTCTCGTTTTGCCATTTCACCCCCACAAAATATTTCTTGGACAAATTCGGTTTTCAAGACTATCCAAAAAGGATAAGTCAGCACACACACACCCTGAAAAAAATCCTAAATACGCGACTGACTATTGAATGAATGTAAAAAGAAATGCAAGTAGTTTAAATGCTTCCTTTATTCATAGTTTTCATAAAGCATCTCATTTTAATTCTCTACAGAATTGACTCTCTGCTATTCTGTCCGAGCCTGCTGAGCTCTGTAAAATATGGAGGTTCCACAAATGTCTACACCCTTAGTAAATTGAAAGTTCAAATATGGTGTGAAATAAAAAACTACAGGACTCAAATAATCATCGCCTTTTCGAAACTGTTCTCGTAGCAAGTTTTTTTAAAAAAAGTAAGAATCCATTAAAATCCCCCCCCCCCCCCCACACACACGTATTCGGGATAAACTTATGGCTTCATTGAACTGGCACTTAGCAGTTTACAGTGCTTTCTCTAAATGGGTCACTCTTTCAAAGAGCTCAACTGCAATTTTTTTAAAGAATGGGCATCGGTTCTTGGAATACGTTTAATCGTATCTAGTGTCTTTTCTATTACAGGTTACAAAAAAAAATAGCAATTATACAGCAATAGCAAAATGTAAAAAAATCGTATTTCCACAGTGCCCCTGTAGACGCCCATGTTTGAATGTGAATTTTATCAGAAATTCGGAACTGAAAACTCGTTACAAATTGCCTGATTATGTCGTAAGAGCGAAAACTAAATATTAGAATAAAGTCCGAAACAACTTAAAAATGAAGAAAGTTAAAGAATATATCCGAAAAAATTTGAAATTGACAAAACCAAATTACAGATCTCAATAGTTCTATGATAACTGTGTTGTAATATGCAAAGTTTGAATTTAGCATTAAACGTTCATTCGAAATGTCTTTATGTAGTGTTATATGCAGGTGACGTATTTAGGTGGTGTTATATGCAGGTGAAGAAGATGGGCAAGGTTGGCAGCTGCCCAGTCAGAAATTTGGAGAGTGGGGGGGAAAAGTACATTTTGCTCACCCACGAATTTCGAATTTGATTTTAACCTTGCAAATGATAACTACAGAAAAGTGGTTATTCTACGTTAGCTCCAACTGGAGATCGGAAATGATTTCGAGCTTACACTATTGAAATAACAATTGAGGTTATATATGCTGATGTTAAAAAAATGAAAACACGATCGGGAATATATACAGATTTCTTTTAGGAGGGTGCTATTCCTAAGATTTTTATTAATAGCCTCCTAAAAAAAAAGACCCTGGCACACCTCGTACAGTAGGATGGTCAAGACATTTTTGTTGGTAGGGAGGGGTAAGGATTGTACCTCATTTTCGTATGTGAGCATTCGAGGCAGTTTATGCAAAAGAAAATTGTTCTCTTCCTTGAACCATCAAAGTAATTAGCCTTGTTAGAGTCAACGCAATCGTTAGTGGTGTCTCGGGAAAGAAAAAAATATCACAAATTCACCATAATTCCATCGATTACTTGATATTATATTTATTCGTTCGTGGTTGCGATTAAATACACTGGGCAACACACAAAAAGGCTTTGAAATGAAATAGCCAATCTTTACTAATTTCGAGGTGCTGAACACGAAAATGACAATAAAACTTGTCGATTGGCTCTTGATTAGGAGAAACAGAAATGATCATGTATAAACGATTCAGTCCACATTGAGTACATAGATAACCATTTCGCAATGCTGTATTTTAAACTCCTGATTGCAACATATTGCATTGTATTGCATCAGCCCACCATACACACAACCCATGGAGATATTGCATCATTGTCTGATGCAATGTAGTTGAGTCATGACATCATGGCTTTACGATCGCAGATGAAAGATGATGCAATTGTTAGTTGTAAGCAACATCTCGTAGGGTGAGCCCATTTACGATTTCCATTTACCCTTGAGTCATAACTACAACACAAGTGATCCTTGCAGTTTTAATCCAGCAGTAGTGATGCCTTGTAATTGTGTTAATAGCATGGATACATTTTGTTAGATTTGTGGGGGGTGTGACGTTTGCAAGCCAGAAAAGGGCCACACTCGAATAGTGAAAGCAGCGTACGAGTTTTATTTTGGACGTACGAGTTTTATTTTGGACGCAAGATCAGGGACCAGGACAAGGCCTGGGCTCCGCACATATGCTGCAGTATGTATGCAAGAAATCTTCGGAAGTGGCTGGAAGGGGAAAAAGTGGCGATGCCATTTGTTGTTCATATGGTTTGGAGAGAGCCAAGCAATTACACAAATCACTGCTACTTCTGCATGGTTCCACCTGTTTCTGGAGGCATTACAAGGAAAAAGCAGTGGACAATAGCATACCCGAATATAAAATTTGCTCTCCAACCAGTTTTGCATAGCAAAGGCCTTACTGTTCCCGAACCTCCAAAAGAATTTTCCATCGATTCAGACGATAAGGATGGAGATGAACCAACGTCGGTCTCTGCAGCCTTCGGTGTCTAATGATGATCCATACATCTGCCACGGTGTTTCACACATTCTCACTGAAGAAGAAATGAACAATCTTGTTCACGATCTGGAGCTGTCCAAGGTCAAAGCAGAGTTATTTGGATCAAGACTTAAACAATGGAATCTTCTCAAGGAAAATGTCTGAGTGACTTCGTTTCGAACTTGTCATGAGCAGTTTGCATCTTACTTCAGAAAGGAAGATGACCTTGTGTTCTGCTCAGATGTAGAAGGCCTGATGAATGCCCTCGGAATCAAACATGACCCTCAATAATGACGACTATTCATAGACTCCTCGAAATTGAGCCTCAAGGTTGTGTTGCTGCATAATGGAAATCGACTTCCATCCATTCCGGTCGGACACACCATCTACATGAAAGAAACCTACAACAACCTAAAATAGCTGTTGAACTATCTTCAATACAGCAAGTATGGCTGACATCTGTGTCGTGACTTGAAGGTAATGGCTCTGTTGATGGGTCTGCAGCTGGGATACACGAAGTACTGCTGTTTCTTATGTGAATGGGACAGCTAAGCAGAGACTTTGCACTACGTGAAGAGAAATTGCCCTCAGAGGAAATGTCTGAAGGTCGGAGAGATCCTGCTACTGTCCCTACACAAGGGCGGGGGTTGCTCAGTCGGTAGTGTGCCAGGTTTGTAATCTGGTAGTTAGGTTTCGAGTACCAACTGGGTCAGTGTTGAGATTTATCTCCGCAAAACTGGCAGTTCTAGCCCACAGTCAGTAGGTGACACCGATAGTCTTGGAAAGGCTGCCATCTATCGGATGGGACATTAAGCCGTGGCACCATGTGCAGGATAGCCATACCCTATGCGCATTAAAAAACACTGGATGGCCTTGACAGGAGGCTACCATCTCTCCTATCAGCTGTTCCAGTCGGTCCCCTCCCCCAACCTTCTCTGAACCTTCAGGGCCTTGTGACTTGGTCATTTAGCCCATTGTGTGCAAAAAAGTGCCGCTCAGAGGTAAAACAACCCATCTCAGTCCCTACACATCAAACTTGGTGTAATGAAAAGCTTTGTAAAAGCCATGGACCAGACTGCATCAGCTTTCTTCAGTACTTGGCTGACAAATTCCCTCGACTCAGCAAAGTGAAAATTAGAGGAAATTTTTATGGGTCCTCACATCCAGATGTTTGACAACCTGCTTCAAGTGATGAGAAAAAAGTTTGGAACGTTTCATCTGGTGTCAACTAAATTCCTCGGGAATGTCAGGGCAGACAACAACAAGAAACTGGTTAATCACATGTTGTCTCTGTGTCACAAACTTGTCTACAATATGTCCTTAAAGATCCACTTTCCCCATTCTCACTTAGATTTCTTCCCCGACAACTACAACATGATTAGTGATGAGCACGTTGAAAGTTTTCACCAGGACATTGCAACGATAGAGAAACGATACCAGGGAAACTGGTCACTTCGATGTTCGCTGACTACTGTTGGATGCTCGCCAGAGATGATCCTGAGCAGCTGTACAAGAGATGGGAAAAGCGACGTCGGAAGTAGAAGCGAATTTTTCCGATAAATGTAATATGTACGTATTACTCTATTATATAAGAAACTATTGCGGATTTCTGCAGTCGTAGCCAAAAACCCTAGCCAAAATTTTCATTGTCATATTCATGTTCCGCACCTTGAAATCTTTATGAAATGGCTTCTTTTTTCTCAGAGGCATGACTTTTATGAAAATTTGCTGCACAGTGATATTAGGGCTAGTGCATTCCCATTTCATATATCCTGATAAGCTGCAGTATCTTTAATTATTTTCAGCCTACAGAATAAATATTTTTATACCTTCTTTTTGTATGTAGACAACAAAATATTAAATTCCATTGTTCTTTGATAAAATTTAATTTAAAATAGAATGTCAGTAAATGGTTCTATCATTTTTTAATTTTATCCATTCAGAGATTTAAGGTTTTTTAGCCCCCTAAGGTCCCACCTGAATATATGCTTGTATCAGACTGTTTACAAATTTGAAGACGGTGGATATAGAAAGAAAGGTTTTTGTGAAAGTGCAATTTCTAATCACAATAAAAGTTCCACTTGAAATATGTCTTAATTTATTACATATACATATATACAGGGGTTTATCAAAATAATGGAAACGGCAACTGTAGTATATGCAATGCACCGTGTGCATATCACAGGGACAACGTTTACCTGCGATGTGTAGTATATAAAGGGGAGAAGTACAGTGTCATCTATCGTGTTGTAGTGGCACAGGTGAAACAGCTGTTGTAGTGTAATTGTGGACAAGATCAGATCTCAGTGACCTTCAAAAAGGCATGATCATTGGTGTATGTCTTGCAGGAGCATCAGTAACCAGAGCAACAAAAATAGCTGTAACACGAGGAACTATATTGAAGATTATGACTATCCATCAAAGAGGACAGGGCATTGCCTTCAAACGTGCAAATTGTAGACACCATATGAAATTGTCAGATAGGGATAGGCGAACTTTGGCACGGATTGTACAACAGAAGCACAAAACCACCGCACCACAAATAGCAGCAGAGTTGACACCAGTCAGAATGATCCCATTTCCGTTATAAGTTTGTTGAGAACTTCATCTTGCTGGTATTTATCACTTTGCTGTAATAACAAACCTCGGATTACCAACATCAATGCAACAAAACGTGTAAGGTGGGGCAAAGCACATAAAAACTGGGATGGTAAAGACTGGTAACATGTCATCTGTTCTGATGAATCGTGCTGCACATTATTTCCCATCACCAGTAGAGTTTAAATCTGGCGAAAACCTGCAGAAGCATACCACCCTAACTGTTGGGTTCCAACTCTGAAGTATAGAGGTGAATCCCTGATGTCGTGGGGTGCCCCTACATTGGTATTAGGTTGTCAGGTATCCCTACATGGGAAGGGATCCACTGGAAATGAATCGTGATTCTGGCAGATGTGACCTTGGAGCAAGTGTCCATGATCTTCTGGATGAGGAAGGGTTTGCAGCTCTTGCTATCTCGTTTCTGGAGAGCTTCTAAGGCTGACTTGCAGTCACAGAGGATGACAAAGTTGCCACTCTCGAGGCTGAGAATGAAAAGTTCATTTAGGGTAAAACGCCAGCGCCATCTAGCGTTGGTAGAAGCTGCTACCTTGATAATATTGTATTCGAGTGGTTTTTAAGTGATTAAATATATTTATTACTCATTTACATTGTGAAAAAAATAATTTTTTTTTCAGCTCATCATTTTATGAGTTCTATGTCTACAGGACTTATCCTGTGATTATTTACTAGTGATTTAATGATACGTGTTAAAATAGATATACATGTTTGATAAGAATCGTACTTAGATGTCGCAATTTTAGCATAATATTTTCTATGCATTCAAGTTTTGAAAGCCTAAATAGTACATTTGAGAATGGGCTGTAAATGAATTCAGACTAAAACTACCCCTGGAGAATTTTAACATCTGGAATGATAGCGGGGGGGGGGGGGGGGAAGTAAATACCATATTTCTTTTAGATCACCTGGAAAAGAAAATGAGTCATTTATCACTCAGTCCTCCTTATCTTGTCCCCCCAGGATGATCCTATCTCTGATAAATTCATGTTTAATTTTCTCATAATACCTACCTGATAATGACAATATAAAATAATGTTCCTTAGCTTTCACTACTTGCAAATCTTTGCCACTATGAACATTTTTATTTAAAAATATATTAATTTGAACAGTGCACAATATTTTAATGCCCAAGATTTGTGAATTGGAAGAATCAGTAGACATCTTCAGAACTAAATTTTTTTATTTCTTAAAAGTTCCATAAACCATATTTCTTGCATGTAAATAATGACATGACACGGAGGAATGGTCATTGAATTATGATCATCCCACTCCATGTTACATGTCATAGAGTTACAAAAATAGCTTCTCATCAATTTCTAACATAAATCTTTTATAGGAAAATATGGCTGAAAAGAAATTAACTTTCCCAATCAAATCAATTTAAATATGTTTTTAACAATATTCATTCAATATTTAAATGGCTATAATATTTAAAACTTTTACCAGCAAACGCATCTTAAGAAAATTATAAAAAGAGTGATGACTATTGAAATTATCCCACAATCCTTTGGCCTCAAGGATTATGAGGACCTTTATACATATTGCTTCTGCTAATTAAAATGACATTGGTTTAAGTCTGTAATCAAAAGAGAAATGAACATTGCATATGACATTTATTAAACGAACATTATTTCATTTTCAATTTTGTCATTTCATACTGAATGCTCAAACTATACTAAAAATTATGAATTTTACGTTTTTAAATCCCTGTTTAAACTATCTACAGATCTATTATACCATTTTATGGTTATTAATCTTATCTAAAACAGTCTTGTTTAAATTGCACAAAATAAATTTTTGTCAAAGTAGCGAATATCGAACAGTTATCGAGTGGTTAGCGCGCTTGGCTACTGATCTAAGGGACCTGGGTTCGAGCCCCGGGTAAGGCATGGCTGTATGTGTCGTTTTTCTGCTGAGGTCCTGCCATCCTCTCAGACCTTCTACTATGGCATATAAACTGACAGGCTCCTGTCAGACCTCTGTGGCAAGCAGCTGCTTGAGGGGGTATTTATTTTTATTATTATTCATCCGAAAAAAACTATTGCTGACGTAGTGGGATAGCAATAATCTTTATCAGATGAATTCTTTATTTACCACAGGTAATCTTTGTATTTACTATGGAGAAAACATTGTTTCTCACGTGTATAATATTATAAATAAATAAATAAATAAATACCCCCTCAAGCAGCTGCTTGCCACAGAGGTCTGACAGGAGCCTGTCAGTTTATATGCCACAGTAGTAGATCTGAGAGGATGGCAGGACCTCAGCAGAAAAACGACACACACATCCATGCCTAATCAGGGGCTCGAACCCAGGTCCCTTAGATCAACCCAGGTCCCTTAGATCAGTAGCCAAGCGTGCTAACCACTCGGCCACGGGACAGTAACTATAAATTGCGTTTGCATACCCATGAAAGGTAATTCCATTATCTTTTCTGTACATTTATAAACCTAAATATAACTTATTTTATAAATCTTACTTTATAAACTTAAATAAATAAATTATTTAATAAATCTTTCTTTATAAACCTAAATACTTACAAAATTAGTCACAGAGCTGAAGCACGACTGTCAACAAGTTGCCCTAAAGTGTCATGGATGCGAAGTTTCCCGAAATCACGTGTTGGATGCGCTGAAAGCAGTGATACGAGCAGTCTATGTATTCTAGGTCGTTGATCCCCACTACAATTTCGATCTATAATATTTAGTAAGTAGCCGTCCCGTGGCCGAGTGGTTAGCATGCTTCGCTACTGAATCTAAGGGACCTGGGTTCGAGTTTCAGATAAGGCATGGATACTTTGTTTTATACACAAAGTACGAATACTAGTTTCCACATAGAGATCAGCATTTCTGCTGCCTTTCAAGAAACCAAGGCAAAATCTAATAATTTGAGATTGTGTACGTTCAGTTGAATAATTTTCTAGTTTGCTAGGTTTCCAAATAATTCAAAACCATATGTAAATTTACGTAAAATTAAATTGTTATATAATAAAAAGCCGTCCCGTGGCCGAGTGGTTAGCGCGCTTGGCTACTGATCAACGGGACCTGGGTTCGAGCCCCGGGTAAGGCATGGATGTATGTGTCGTTTTTCTGCTGAGGTCCTGCCATCCTCTCAGATCTTCTACTATGGCATATAAACTGACAGGCTCCTGTCAGACCTCTGTGGCAAGCAGCTGCTTGAGGGGGTATTTATTCATTTTTATTATATATAATAAAAGTAAATTTTTATTGGTACAACACCATTTAGAATTACCAAAATATTTGATGTAATTAAATAATTTATTTACTGTTGTAATTGAATTGTCAATTTGAAATTTCCAAGATAATTTCGAGTCAAGAATGATTCCCAAGAATTTAAGATTGTTTACTATTTTCAGTCCAATTTTATTAATATTAAGATGAAAAAATACTGGAAAATTTCTAGTTTGAAAAAATGGAATAATATATGTATACGTAATGACAGTTCTCATGTGTAATCCATAAAATAATATCGTCAGCATATAAGCCAAATTTAATTTCATCTAAAAACACTTCAGAGATATCATTAATATATAAATTAAATAAGAGAGGAGACAAAATGTCTCCCTGAACAACTTCATTTTGAAAAGGAGGTACTCTAGAAAAATAATTATTAATTTTGACAATTAAACTTTTTTTTCAAAATTAATTGATGCAGGAAATTGTACATATGACCATGAATCTTATATTGACTAATTTTATATAATAAGGCACTATGTGCTAAAATATCAAATCATCATCATCATCATCATCATCATCATCATCATCATCATCATCATCAAGCAGCCATGGGCTACGGAGGTCAAACCAGACCGTGCAATTTAGTTCTCCAAGCAAGCCTGTCCTGAGCTACATCTACTGCATCTGGCCACTGCACACCAATTCTAATAAGGTCCTGTTTGACATTGTCTGCCCACCGCATCCTAGGTCTCCCACTCATTCTGAGGCCTCTAGGCACACTGTTCATAACCCTATTCGCCAATCTATAATTATTCATACGGGCAACATGGCCAAACCAACGGAGTCTCTCTCTACACAATACGCTGCTTAAAAAAGGTTGCAAACTCCTTTGCCTAACCTCATCATTAGTTACAAAGCTGAACCACCTAATGCCCAAGACACTGCGTAAGAATCTGGAATCAAAAGTATCTAGTTTCCTGTTATCACATTTACAAATTGTCCGAGTTTCACTACCATAACTAACCCTAGAAAGAACCAAACTATTATACAGTCTAATTTTAGTCTTTAGGTGTATACGCCTATTTCTCCACTCTCCGTAGATTCTTAAAAGTCCTGGCAGCAATCCCTATCCGTCTGTTAATCTCATGCTGCACATCATTATTATCTGTTACATAGCTCGCAAGATAATTAAACTGTGACACCTGCTCAAAAGCTCCTTTTAAATCCAAAACCACAGCTAATAGAAATCTTTTATGAATAAAAGCATTTTCAGTGTCGGATATAAGGTTTAACAAAGGATCTTTAGTAGATCTTCCAAATCTGAATCCATTTATATTTTTATTAAATAAATTATTATTTTCAAAAAACCATTTCTTTCAAAATTTTTTTAAAGATTAGAATTGAAACATATAGATCGATGCAACGACATTTCATATCAGGAAGTTTTGTATTTTTTTTAAATGAAAAATCATGTAATTATCAAACCATGATTTCGGGTATGAATTTGAAGACGAAAATTGATTAAATATATTTGAAATTTTATATAACCAGTTATTAGAATGATTTATAAACATTTTGTTGTGGCAAGCAGCTGATTGAGGGGGTATTTATTTCATTTTGAAGTCCTTCTGGACCAGGGCAAGAATTTTTTTTAAAGCTTTGATTGCAAATATTAACTGGTGAATAGTAAAAGATAAATTTAGATACGTAGTATTTTTATTTTGATAAAATAAATCAGTAAAGTTTTTTAAAGAATATTTTTCATCTAATTTATTGTTAATTTTTTTTGAATTATGAATAAAATATTTCGCAAGTCGTTCAGCTGTTTCGTTTGTATCACAATTATGTTTAAGATTTAATGAAAGAATTAGGTTACTAGGAGCTACTTCCATAATTAAAGTTTTATACATTTTCCAAATGTTATTGGAAGTTGAAGTAGGAGTTAAATTATCTAATAGTATATTCCAGTTAAGTTTTTGAAAGCATTTTATTTTTTTATTATTGCCGCACCAATATGCTTAAAGTTTAAAAAATCTCTAAAGGATCCTGTTCGAGTTGCCATTCGCTCAGCCTTATGCATTATTGCTATTAAATTGTTTATAAAAATAGAATAAATATGATTCTTAGGTAATTTTTTAGTAATATTTTTAGTACACTTTTTATGTTGAAAACATGAAACCTCTGTTAGGGATGAATATGAAATATTTCCAAAGTTAAAATCAATATCATTCAGATATTTGTAAAATTGCACCCAATGAGTAAGTTTCATTTGTTGTTTTTTATTTTTATTGGGTTTTACATATATAAAAAATTTGGAAATTATCACTATTATAAATTATCCTCTTGAATGCTCCATGATAAATGAAACGAAATTTGACTGGCAGCCAAAGTAAGATTTATAATAGAAAACTGATTTTTTTTATTTAAACATTTTATTTTTTTCATTTAGTATGATTGTCTTTTTTTTTTTTTCAATAAATGTGTAAAGTTGTTTTTTTTGCATCTGTTTTATATGAATACCAGATTGAATTATTTGCATTAAAATCCTCACAGTATATGGATTCCCTTGGAGGTTGTCAAATAATTTTTCATAGATATTATTTCAAAGATAAATTCCAGGATTATAAAAGTTAATAATATTGACAGTAATATTATTAAATTCAGTTTGTATTACCAAACATTCAATTTGATTTCTAACAGATGGTAAATTTATGATTCTTTGTGATAAATTTTTTTTAACATAGGTAATAATACCTCTTAAAGTTAATGTTTCTTTTTTAACATATTGGACATAACTATTTAATCTAGGTGCCTTATTAGTTTGAGATTCTTGAATACAAATTATAAGAATATTATAAATTTTAGTAAAATATTTAAAAAAATGAATTTTAGAAGTCAAACCTCTAACATTTCATTGCAAGATTAACGTTTTTCTTTCCATCGATCTGTATTAAGACAAGATAACAGGACATCATTGATAAGGTTTAACTCTGGGCTGTTAGGAAGAATCAGCTCAAGTAATTTAAGTATAAGACTAATAATCTGGCCCTTCGAATTTAAGTTAAAAGAAATGCCAGTATTTCTGTTATCAGAGAGAGAGATTTTTCTTTGAGCCAGTTACATTTTTTTAACAGACTCAGCAAAGTTCATTTGTTTCATAATATCTTGATTGTCATAAAGTGAGGTTTTAATATCAGCAGATGAAGAAGGAATTAACGGAAAATCATCCACATTTATATTTTCCAATGTGTCAGGAACCTTTAAACTAGTTTCCGGTAAAACTATATCTTTTTTCTTACATTCAAAGTCATGTTTGGCTTTAGCAAAAGACTGCCATCAATTAAGATTGCTACTGAGTTGGATAGCCTTGGCTTTACAGGCGATCAACTTAACTTCACAGCCTGACCAGGTCGCAGGGTGAGGATCACAGCAGTTAGGACATTTATAAAACTTGGACTTGCAATTTTTGTAGTGATGACGTCCACTACACGCTTTCAGGTTTGAGAACCGTTACATCTAGACACTAAATGACGGAAGAAACAACATTTCAAACAGAAACTAGGAGGAATGATGTAACCACGGACATTATATCTGTTGAATCCCAAATAGATATATGAAGGTAAAGTATCAGAATCAAACTCAAGTATTATCTTGTTAGTTGGAAAACAGTATGTCTTACATCTATTTTTGCAGTCCTGTTCATAATGTAACACAGGTATGTCTCGCATTTATCTCTGATTGGTCTGATAATAAGTTTACTATATACACTTCATCCAAGTTATTAGCCACACCTGCGATGGTTTCAAGAATAGTCTTACGAAAATTTGGTATTTCAACATTAACAGTTATGGAAAGTACTTTTTTTAACTGCCAAATTTTATCATATTCATATGAATTCAGTGAGATGAAAGCTTAGCGTGAGTTCATAAATAGCATATATGCATACCACTAAAGTATGAATGATGCAATTTATTGCATCATTCATACTTAATCAATTTTATCTAAACACAAGTATTCCTGCTCCTTTTAGCATAAAGACAAACCACTTTGTATTGAATTTCATTTGTGACACTAAATAACCCTGTTTAACATTGATCTCCCGTGATAGAAGACCCAATAACAAACTTTACTGGTGATTCCTTTTCTCCACCAGATCTAGGTTTCATCTTAAATCAGAGTAGTCTTTTTCTATAGCATTACACAACACTAATTTAATACACTATATCCTTCTTCCTTTTACTACTCCACTATATCTTTTTGCTTTCTTTCACAATTCTTACCATTTCAAAGCAACCTCATTCTAAACAATTAATAACGTAAATCGTCACACTAAGCATAGGCGAGCGTTCATGATACACCTGTCACAAGCCTTTGTCGCATATTCATCTGTTGTAACAATATTGTTCAGGCGTCTTGGGATGAAAAAGCAATCTACTATTCGAGATAAACTTTCCTTCAATGTGGTCGCCCAACAGTTTGCAAAAAAAACTGTAAGTTTTTTTATTATCTACTGCTCAGGTTTTCATTAATACCAGTAAGCACAAGTTCAAAAACTTTTTTACCATTAGTACTTTCCCCATATCAATTCAGTAGTAGTACTTTCCCCATATCAATTCAGTAGTAGTACTTTCTCCATATCAATTCAGTAGTAGTACTTTCTCCATATCAATTCAGTAGTAGTACTTTCCCCATATCAATTCAGGATATTTATTAAAATCAGAGTCAGTAGAAATAATTGTCACATTTTTACTAGAAGTAATTGACACATTTTACTCATCTACCATTAAAATTGGTAGATGATTTTTTAGTTGTGCCAGCATTTTTTACAGTATCCTGAAATTTTGGACTTTCATTAGACTTTAGAAAGGGATTAATTATCTTTCGATTTGTATCCTGTAATGTAGTTAATGTTCATCCATCTCTGCAATATCATCAAGATTTTCTTTGAGTCCATTTTCTTTAAAGATGACGATTCGGTAAACTCAGAATTTTTAGCTGGTGAAATGTCCGAATCCGAGGTAAGTTTTAAATCTTTTTCAAGTCTCGTTTGTGCACAAGAATCTTGAATTTCATTCCTTTTAGATGTATTCTTGTATATAACTTATTATGCTTTATTTTAATGTTCACACTAGATGGCGAATTATTTTTTTTTAACCGTTATTTGTCATTTTAAAATAGATTCAAAGAACAAGAAACATCTAAATAAACTTTCATAATAACCAAGATCGCAAAACTCGCGAAATTATCTACAAAATCACCAAACCAAATTTATCAACTTAAACTCAGACATCCGCATCAACAACTTGACACTGCAAACGTCCAAGGCCGAATCCCTTCCACACAACCAGAATCAACTTCATTTTGTTGATATAATAATGTCTAGCCTGACAATATCGATTTTTCGATCACGGCCTGCACAGAGAGCTGCTATGGAAATTTTGTTCTTCCGGACCACACAGAGACCTCTGAAGCTCAAGTCTCTATGGATAACTCTCAAATCAGTTATAGCGCGCAAATTTGCGCGTTTTTATCTGATAAAAACAAACTTCTTTTTTAAATTAATTCTACTTTGACCGATTTACCTTCTATGAAGGATATTCCTGAACTGTTACTAGAAATTCGTGTCAGGTTCAATGATGGAATTCTCGAGAAATTTCATCTCAAAGGATATTAATGCACATGTCTGCACGGAAAAATGTTTCAGTCAGACAATTGTTTTGGAGGTTGTCCAAGAGAGGATTTGAGATCCAAAGCATGGGATGGATATTTATTCAAATTCCTGTGCCCCAGATTTTGCCAAAAAACCCAAAGGAATGTGTTCTGGTAAAGCTAAGGCTAAGAAAGAACACAAGTTTGCCCTTTCTTCCACAGTTTAATCCACACATGCCTCCAAAACGCGTTTTTCTGTTTTGGAGGAAGAATTTCTAGACCCACAGGTCTCAGAAATGGAAACCGAGGTGTTCCTGCAAAGGCGAATAATGGGAAAATTCCACCCATCATTCTGAGATCACCCAAAAATTCGATTGTTTTACATAGAGAACTTGTCAAGATTGCTGTGGAGTCCTTCACAGCTAAGACATCTGGAGACACAGTCCGTCTTCAGACGAAATGTTCTGATGACTACAGGCCTTTTGTTAAGCACTTTGAGACATCCAAACTACAATTTCATACATATAAGCTAAAGGATGAAAAGAATTTGCGGATTATTATTAAAAACCTCCAGTCTGACATCAACTCCGAAGATGTCCGCACTGCACTTGTGGACCCTAGTTTTACCATGATTAAGATATCCCAAATAAAGAGAGGGGAAGACAGAACTCCTATTCCTGAACTGCCTAAAGGCACTGTTATCAAGAAAATTTATGATATCACCGACCTCTTCCATTTGAAGATCCATGTGGAAAGCTATAGGACCAAAAAGAGTCCAATCCAATGTCACCAATGCCAGAGATATGGTCATGCTCAGAGTGGCTGTTACAATTTGCCTCACTGTGGGAAATGCACAGGCAACCACTTAACCAGGGACTGTCTTAGAAAGAAAGAAAGAGGACAGTCCTCCTTAATGTGCTAACTGCAGCCTTGGACACACCACAAATTATAAAAGGTGTGTCCATTTCCCCTAAGAAGGAAGTACTGGCAAATAATGGTGTAAAACCAGCCAGTGTCCCTCAGAAGAAAGTTACAAGCTCTGCAGTAACTCCTAATTTAATCTATGCAGCTGCTGCATCGAAAAATGTAAATGCAATAAAGCCAACTTCTACAACTAAGCCTACTTCTAAAGCGACTAAGTCTTCTGTTGCACAAAAGCCTATTGGCGATCAATTCGATGCAAAAACCTTGAATGATTTTAAAAATATCTTCCTTTTTTTAAAAAGATTTAATATTTCGAAGATTCTTTATACTGTTAAGTCTTTCATGACTGACTATCAGAAAACCAATAGCCTGATATCTAAACTTACAATTGACATGACAGCTTTTGATACTGTTTTCCACTTTTGTTTCAGATGGCAGATAAAAGTACAAAGGATCATCTTCAGATTTATTTCTGGAATTGCCACGGAATCCTTAACGATCTGCCTAAGTTCTGTTCATTTTTGAGAGATACCCAGGCAGACATCGTCTTACTTGGTGAGATTCATCTGTGTGCCTCAGATATTTTTAAAATGCCTAACTATGAGGTTTATTGTACAGACCGTTCATATAACAGTGGAGGAGGCACAGCTGTTATGTTCAAGCGGTCAATTCACCATAATAATTTTTTACCTACTTTAAACCTAATTGCTCTTGAAGCCACAGCTTTGGCTATTTTAGATACCAACACAGGAACTATACACCTCGTTGCTGCATATAAATCACCTAATTCTAGACTTATGAATGAAGAGCTAAACTCGATTTTTGTTTCCAATATTCCTACTGTGTTAGCAGGTGACCTTAATGTCAAAAATACTGTTTGGCATTTAAGGGTCTGCAACAGAAATGGAGGTATTTTACTCCAATATACCACTGATAAGGGATTCATTGTCGATGCTCCCTGTGAGCCGACATTTTACCCCTTCAATACTCTACATAGACCTGATGTCCTTGATCTGGCCATTTTTGGCAACTTCTTGCCAACATATGATCTTGGTGTCGTCAACCTACTCAACTCTGATCATTTGCCGGTCTGTCTGACTTTACACCTTTCCACGCCTCTTGTGACTGGCTCGTTTAGTTGGACTGACTGGCAATTTTATAAAGTTCTTGTAAAGAACAAGATTCTTGGATACTGCCAACTCTCAAATGGTAAATCCATCAATGATGCCATAAATGACTTTACAACTCTATTGCTGACTTCCAAAAGTGAAGCTAGCGTGGATTTTTCACCACAGTGATATTCTTATGTCCTGCCATCGCATCTCTCTTGTCTCATTAAGGAGAAAAACAGGGCAAGACATGCAGAGCAGAGACATGGAATCACTTCTGATAAAAAGTTTTACAACTCTTTAAAACTTGAGGTCAGGTTTTTAGGAGTGAACAATGTAATAAAAAGGTTGAATCACTGTCTATCTACAACCGATAATTCCATTTGGAAGATGATCAAAGCTTTAAAGAAACCATTTACGTTTCCCATTTATACATGGAGAAACTGGTTTGAAATTCAGTGACGAGGACAAATCCGAGGCTCTTGCGGATGCCCTCGAATTGCAATTAAGTGAGAACTTCGATCTCTCTGACCATCATACTTATGGATTGTTGAGGGATTCCCTTCTCCATTTCGATTATGTGGATCGGACCAGAGTGAATTATACATCACTGCTGGAAATACAGCTCACTATTAAACGCCTAAAATTGAATAAAGCCTCTGGTCAAGACAGAATATCGAACAGGATGCTCAAACATCTTCCAAAGAAAGCCATTGTGAATCTATGTTCGATATTCTATTATTTACTACGTAATTATATGTTTCCTGATGTCTGGAAAAATGCCATTGTCAAACTTCTGCATGAACCAGGCAAGGATCCCACTGTTCCATCCAGCTATCGTCCTATTAGATTGCTGTCTACAATCAGTAAGCTTTATGAGAAAATATTACTCAATCGTGTTGACGATTTTCTCGGCTGCCACCCTATTCTGCCTGAGACCCAGTTTGGTGTCAGGCGGAACAGATCTACCTAACACCAGATCCTTAGGGTTGTAGAGAAAGTCGCCGAATCCCTTAACAATAACGAATCTGTTGTAGTTGTCTTGCTGGGCATGGCCAAAGCCTTTGACCGACCGCGTCTGGTTAGATGGCCTTTTATACTTTGATAATCCAAGCTGATGTTCCATCTGGACTTATATGTCTCATTCATTCTTATATTTCCAAAAGGATCTTTCAAGTTCATATCAAATCTGCCATTTCTACAAGAAGAGTTATCTCAGCAGGTGTGCCTCAGGGCTTCCTTTTGAGTCCTACACTCTTTCCTTTATATTTTTATGATTTATCTTCCTTCGATCGTATTCATCTTGCACTTTACGCAGATGATCTAGTCTTACTATCTCTCTCCCTCGGTCCTGCTATTGCTGTAAAGAGGCTGCAGCGTAGCTTGATCGAGTTGGGCGATTGGTATGATAAGTGTAAGATAAAGATAAACTCTGATAAGAGTTCTGCCATTTTTTTTTACTGGAAAAAGTATTATGAATCCCACTTGCCTCCAACTCCAAGACAATCCCATTGACTGGAGGGATTCAGTCAAATATCTTGGGGTAGTCCTACATCGGAGGTTGAAGTAGGACTGTCACATCAATAAAATCATCTCCAAGGTGAATGCACTGAAGGGCCAGTTAGGTCCACTCCTAAGGAGAAATTCCATTTTAATGATTGATCATGAGCTTTTACTCTATGATATGATTATTAGACCAGTGATTCTTTATGCATCACCTATATGGCCAAATACTACTCCCACCAATATTTGTAAGATCCAGGTCTTACAGAACAAGATCTTGAGAACTGCGGTCAATGCCATCTGGTTTGTCACTAACAGACAACTCCATAAAGATCTGGGCATCGACCATATATTTACACATATCAAACCCACCTCTAAAAGATTTTTTGAGGGTGTAAACAATAATTCTAAAGAGATTATTTCTTCTCTATTGTTTTACGATCATTCTGTTATCAACAAGTACAAGAGACCTAAAATGGTGGCATTCTCTGATGAGAGTTACCCGTTTTAGGTCTCTCGTACATTTTTACTGCTTCTATTAGCAACTTTTATGTTCGCCCTTCGGGACCCACCTATGGGTGGTTTATTTACTGTTTTTACTCATGCCAATTGGGCATATCTTTCTGATGGAGATGGTTTTCTGATGGAGATGGTTAGTGGTAAAAGTTTTATCCGGTATATCAAAGATCAATATACGATCAACAACATGTAAGCCGCCTTAAGAAAAGTTTCGATCTTAGTATCTTGACTTCCCAGTGTAAATGTTGGTGTAAATCAGAGTAAATTGACAAATAATACTGCTTTGGTTGTATCAGCGATATTTCATAGATCAGTTTAGTTATAAGCATTGAACCTATTCACTTGATTTATCGGTGAAATTTATAAGTTAATTTATAGGTGAAAAGCGGACGAATAAAGACATTAGGAATCTTCTGTAAAACAATTATTTGTATCCTAAATCTGTGCTTTGCAATGTTTCCTGCCCGATGGACTACCATGCTTTGGCTCAGTTGACTTTTGTAGAGTAATAGTTTATCCTATTGATGATTGGTGCGGCTTGAAATCCTTATGTGACGTCAGAAGCAAGCGAAGTCGGCGTCGGGCATGTGTAAGTGAAAAAAAAAATGAGGAATTGGATGAATTTGTGTTTCCGTAATGGTGTTGGATACGTGTGATGAAAAGGAATGTGGGCTTGTTATCTTGTATATAGCATATGAAATGAGATTGAGAATGAAAAGTAGGCGAAAAGGTAAGGTTCAATTTAATTAGAAAACTTTGTGATTACTTAAGACTAAATAGCCTGCCGAGTTCTCTTCGTATCTTTGAAGCCTAGTGAATGAAAGCGAATAAGCTTGTGCTGTAAGCCTAAAGCGAAAAAAAAGACCCTTTTTTGAAGAATTTAACATGATATTGGTTGTTGTAATAACTTGCGACGACTGTTGTGTTCAGTAATATTTTCGTTACTAAACTTTTGAGTGTTATTTTTCTCTGTGTAACTTAAAAAGTCGACAACTGAACGTCGGTGTGAAAATGCTATAATGCCCTGTTAAATATTTTCCCTTAGCTTTGACATGGCTTTAAATTTAAGATAAAACTTTTCATAATTCACCACATGCAATGCAAGTATAAACTTTCTCTCTATATCAACTATTGAAAATTTGCTTAATTTTTTGTGATAAGCAGTGTTATATTGCTTTTATGTCAACATCCTAATCAAAGACAAAATATTTAACCACTACTACTAATATACTTCATATAAAATGTATCTTTTGGTGGTTATTTCATTTTCCAGTTTTGATGCAGTAGTTGGTAGCTTGCCAGGCTTCCAACCTTATGTTCCCAGACTGGATCCCCCACTGTATCAGTATTGAAATATTCTTTGCTAACCCTTGCTCTCTCAGTGGGAAAGAAGACATTGATGAGTTTGTAAATGACACTGGCCAGTCAGATGGAAAGTTAATCTGTGGCCCTGTGTGTAAAGAAGCCATAATTCCTTTATTGAATTTTTTGTCTAAAACTCTGAAAACTTTTTAATCTAAATTTTACTGAGAATATGCGAATAAAATTTATTTTGCTGCATTAGTATGTGAGTTATCCTTAACCACTATTGTGCTGTCTGTGAAACTGTAAGAGATATTCATTCTGCCATAACTTTGAATGTTAATTTCTAACGCCTTAGTTTTTGCCCCGTAGTTTTTTTATTGCCATTATTATTAAGTTGGTACCACAAAGTTCACCAAATCAGCAATAAAATGACTGAAACTAGCAACTCTTGACTCTGCTTCTTGGGTTTTCTGACAATCCTGTACAAGGGCATTTTTACATTACAAACAAGCTCAAATTTTCTAGCCTACAGCCACCCAAGCCATTTCAAATTGAAGACATAAAAAAACTGATTTTTTTGTTAATTTCAATCTTTTACTGATTTGTTTCATAATTGTAAAAAAAAAATGCCACCTCAAGTGGCTGTTTGCCACATAGGTCTTGATAGGAGCTTGTCAAGCTTATGCCATAGTAGAAGATCTGAGAGGATGGCAGGACTTCAGCAGGAAAATGACACATACATCCATGCCTTACCTGGGGCTCGAACCCAGGTCCATTAGATCAGTAGCCAAGCTCGCTAACCACTTGGCCATGGGATGGGAAGTTTAAATTATTCTGAGCCCTAGCCTATGCTGTTTTGAGCCTGACAAAGCCTAAAGTCATCTCTATTATAGACACTCAATATTTACAATAGTTGCATATAAAATTTTTTGTAAAATCCGCAGAAAATTACACGTATCTCAGTGTTCTATTTATAGGACACTCAAGTTTATTGCAAAAATTTTTGAAAACCAAATTTATAAGAACATCACCTAAATGATAGTTATTTACATTTTTATGTAAGCTATTCATACAAAAATCAAGCACCTTGTTCAAAAGAAATAAACAATAAAATAAATCACATGTACAAGCAGAAAATGTGCATTTTTTTTTTAGTGGACACTGTTAAGATTTGGTAAGTATAATTACAACATTTTGTAAGAAAATTATCAGAAGCAATTGGCAGGTAAGTATTATCATATAATTCAGGTCAAAAGTTTAGTCAATGTTTTTCTATAATGGGTGCAGAAATCAAAATGTCAACTGCCCTATAAATATGACACTGGGCACTAATGGGTTAAAATCCCCAAAACAGTTCTGTAATCTTTTATTAGAAAGAAATGCTGGTACTTTTCGGTTAAAGGGGCACCAGTTGTAATTGTGCGCCAATCTTCGTATTCAGTGAATCTGTCGTCCGCATTATAAAAAACGCTCTGATTGATTGGAGGCCAAGTGAGAATGAATCAATAAAGTGATTTTTATTCGTTAACCGAAAAGTACTAAAGAGAGTAAAGGTCAAAAAACAGATTCCAAAAAGTCACCGAAAACGAGATATCACTGGCATCTGTTAACTTCACTGAAATGGATTTGACAAGTAGTAAAGTGAAATACAAGTATTCTAATTCGAATTGGACAACCTTGAATAAAAACACTTTACTGATTCGGTCTCACTTGGCCTCCGCTCAATTGGGCATTTTTTATAATGCGGACGACAGATTCACTGGACACAAAGATTGGCACACAATTATGACTGGCACCCGTTAACCGAAAAGTACCGAAATGCTCTAGATTGATGAAATTCATTATAATAGTCGGGAACCAACATAGCAAGTGTCTAAATGAAAATGAGAAGAATAATGAATGAAAATGATGAAGAAATATGACCCATACTTTGGGTCATATTTCGTCTGAAATGTCCATCAGTGAACATTATGATCACCTCAGAAATCTGGGAGTGTTTACAAATTGGAGTGTCAAGTGCAACTGCACATAACTCAAACATTTGAAGTTATGTATTCCCAACATATGTAAAAGATATACTTGTACTAATTAGATACATAACTGTAATCTCTTTCATGTAATAAATTCACGAACTTTGAGAGTACCAGTTAAAGGGGACAGGAGCTAAATCTTCAAAACACAGGTAAGCACCTTCATTATTGCCAGTGGTTTTGTCAATTCATTCATAACAATGTGGCCATTCTGGATAAGACTTTCTTCAGAAATGAAGCATGGTTCCACCTAAATGGATACATGAATTTTAGCTGTGGAAAATTCCCATGCCTTACATAAGGTACCACTTCATTCTGAGAAAGTTGGCATTTGGTATGTTGTGTGGCTGAGTGGTTAACGTGCTTGGCTACTGATATAAGGAACTTGGGTTCAAGCCCAGGTAAGGTAAGAATGTTCGTGTTGTTTCTCTGCTGAGATCTTGCCATCCACATAGACCTTCTACTATGGCATATAAACTGACAGGCTCCTGTCAGAGCTCTATAGCAAGCAGCTGCTTGAGGTGGTATTTATTTATTTTATTATTTATCATATATGGGAATTGTGGGACCCCTGTTTTTTGAATCCATTGTAGATGGTGTTGTCTACAGTTATATTGTACATCAGTTTGTGATTTTGTTAGAACTGAATTAACATGACTATTGGTTTCAGCAGAATGGTGCATCATGGCACACCACTGACAAAACCATGGACATGCTTAGGAATGTTTTTGGTGATCACCTCAACTCTAAAAATCTTTGGCCACCATGCTCTCCTGAATTAACCCCATCAGATTTTTTTCTATGGGATTACTTGAAGAAAACATCCTACAAAAATAATGCCCTCATGTTGAATGGCACGAAATAGGCAATTTCGCAAGCAATAAACGCAATCACTTCTGCAATGTTGCGATGTGTGTCACGGAATATATTCATATGGAACTTTGCCTGTAAAAGAACAGTGGTTATTTACAATGCTTGTAAAATGCATCAGTATTCCCCAACATATGTAAAAGATATACTTGTACTAATTAGATACATAACTGTAATCTCTTTCATGTAATAAATTCACAAACTATGAGTAAAGGGACTTTTTAGAGACTATAATGGTAAGTCTCAGTAACAAAATATCTTAGTAGTGAAATGTCTGGGAGCAAATTGTCCACTAATGAACTGTCTTGTCTGGCCACTTGATATATGTATTCTTGATTATTTCTTTTATAATTAGAAAATAGTGGACTATTAATTCCACCAAAGGCAATTTCTCTATATTGTGGCCTTAGTGTATGTTTTTTTTTTCTGGCATGTGCTAGAAAAACCATACAGTAATTCCAAAATATAAGCAAAAATCACCATGGAAGAATAAATAGGAAGCATTCTAAATGCTGCAGTTGTTACATAGACTTGTTTTAATATTGACAGGTATGTATATCATTTAAGCACTGGCAATAGTATCATATTTGCATTTAGTTATGTTTTGTAAAATGCTATGGTCGGGAAGTTCAACTATATACAGAAATCAAAGGTAATAAAAGAGATTTTACTCTTTAAGCACTAACTCAAGGAATTATCACAGAGTTTGAAAGACATACCAATATCAGACATACCAGGAGTTAATGTCATTTAATGTAATACAATCTCGATTTGTTTTCAGAAACATTTTTATTAATATGAGGAAGCATATTTTTATAACTATTTGCAATAAGAAGTTTCCCTTCTTTTGTTTTGGACATCCTTAGTTGTACAAGGGTGGTTCAAAGTTAATCTGGACTTTTATTGTAACTCTCCATGTTCTGTAGTGATTGTGACAGAATGCTTATGATAATTATGTGTGAACCTCCTCTTCATGCCAGTAGAGGTTTTGTCCACTTGGTGCGTGCAACATCATTGTGGGAAGCATAGAGTCTGTAGAGGTGTCAGTGAGTGTGGAACAGTGTTGTATTATTAAATTTCATGTGAAGGAGAATGTGAAACCTGCTGAAAATTTGCGAAGATTACAAGCACAGTATGGGATAAAACATTGTCAAAGCAAGCATCTATGGTTGGTGCAACAAGTTTTCCAAGGGTCGAGAAGGAATAGCAAATGAATTGCATGAACCTGTGTCGCCTATTGCTGTGACCAAATGAACATTGATCGTGTGCAACAGGTTATTTTGGAAAACAGGGTAAGGGTACGTGACATAGCTGCAATAGTCAACATCAGTGTTAGTGTGGAAAAAATCATCCATGAGCATCTGCTGTTCAGAAAAGTGCTATGTTAGATACCAAAGGCATTAACATTTGATCAGAATTTGTTTTGTGTTGGCATTTGCACAGAGTTTTTGCAACTCTTTAAGTGTAAGGGAGATGCATTTCTGCAGCATATCGTGACCAGTGATGAGACTTGGGTATATTATTTTACTCCACAAATGAAGCAAGCCAGCTGTTAATAGTACCACAAGGGTTTCCCACTGCCAAAGAAATTCAAGACAGTGCCATCTGCAGGAAAGCTAACCTGTGTCGCCTATTGCTGTGACCAAAGTGAACTGTATTCTGGGTTGCAAATGGGGTACTCCTGGTGGATTTTCTTGCACAGGGAGCAATAATGAATGCACAGTATACGCTACCCTTATAAAAGAGAAGCTTTGACCCATCATCCTCAAGAAGAGGCCAAGAAAAATGTCAATGCTAGGCCACACACGGCTCATGACAACAGCTGTGGCATCAATGGGCTGGGAAACACTTAGCCATCCCCCCTACAGTCCTGACTTGGCTCCAAGTGATTTCCACCTGTTCAGCCCACTTAAAAAATAAATAAAATAAATACCCCCTCAAGCAGCTGCTTGCCACAGAGGTCTGACAGGAGCCTGTCAGTTTATATGCCACAGTAGGAGATCTGAGAGGATGGCAGGACCTCAGCAGAAAAGAGCATTTAAAAGGGAAGAAATTCACTACAGATGAACAATTTCAGGACTGTGCCCTACAGTTGCTATGACAGCAACCCAAATCCTTCTATTTGGCTAGTCTTTCACAGAGATGGGACAAGTGTGTTAATGTTAAGGGAGAGTGTGTAGAGAAGGACCTATAGTTTGGTAAGTATATTCCTATTCATTTCTTTTGTGCAAAAAAAGTTCAGGTCAACCTTGAACCACCTATGTATTAATATGACTTTTGGAGTGGGGATCCCACATTTGTGACTAGCCTGAGCCCCCTCTGACTCATAGAGTTGGTGTATGTATGTATGATGTGTGTATGATGTGTGCATGATTGCTGTATTCACAGTTGTGCTCATTACCAATATCTTAACCTAAATATTTCTATCTTGAAACTTTGAATTCTGAACTGTGGATTGAGAATTACATCAAATTTTTTTACTGTATATTTTCAAAATTGTATTGTCATTATTTTAATGTTGAAAAACTTTTTAGCTCTATTCAGTTTTCCTTTATTTTAAAACTTTGTTTTTGTGTGTGTGTGTATATATATATAAAACTACTCAAAAATGCCCAAAGCAATTATATACTGTTTCACTCGGTTCATTGTTATGATTCGTATTAATATTCTAAAGTTGTAAAAGTATGAAAAATGATGGTGACATTAACACTAATTCTATTCAACACTGGACCCTCTGAAAAATATTCCTTCGAATACCCATGCTGATCCCAAAGAACTAAATGCAGTTACCTAAGACACAGTAGTGCCATTTGGTGGATAGGTGAAGCATGAAATTCCACTCCTTTCTGTATGTGTCCATTTATTCACCAGAAAGCATCTGTGCTTTCCCTCTACCCTGCTATTACCACTATTTTGTTGTTCTTGATACCTTGATGAGAAACAGTGAAGGTTTTGAAAATGTTTGCCTTTTTTTGATTGTGTAATTCTATTTAAAGGTTTCTAGCAACAGCAGTTTTTGTTCCTGCAGTTTGCTTGGAAATCCCTAAATTTTCTGTTTAAGAAGTAATATAAATCTTTAATCCAATCATGTAAATTACCTGTAGATACAGAATTCAACAATTATTCATCTGAAAAAATTATTGCTGATGTAGCGGGACATAAACTCTTAACTCTCTAGGGGTTTTCAATGTGGGGTACATGATAAAATTTTTTGGGGTATGCCGTGAGAGCTCACAAGTCATTAGATATATGTTTTATTTTATTCCCATTGTTATACTATAACTACAGTTTTATTTATCTATACAAGGGGTATGCCAGTTACATACACATTTCCAGGGGGGTATGTGAAGCATAAAAGGTTGAGAACCACTGCTCTAAATACATGTCAGAGTACTCTAACCAGAGTCAATGATAATTTTTTAAGATGAATAATTGTGTAACTCTTTAAATAGTTTTGTGGAAAAAGAAAAACAAGAGTTTGATAAGTCACATTAGTGGAAAAAGACACAGCTGACATTAGTTTAGTGGTCTTAGAAACACTGGCATGTATCTGGAGATATGCGGGTTCGAATCCCGCATGTTGGCAAAACTTTTTTCCACGAAACTATTTATTGACTCCAAAGACAACAGGTAGTTCTGTGGATACTATTTATTTATTATTTATTAAGATATAATTTTTTTTGTAATATCACAATGAATTCCTGTTCCCATTACTTGCTTATGCCACATAGATTTTAAAGTTCCCAACTGAAATCTTATACATTTATTGTATTTTTTCTCCCTTTAAATTGAACTTTTTTTTTCTTATCTCAATACTTTGAAATTCTATGAAGAATAGTTGAAAGAAAATCCCTTTTTGATAAATTTTTTCCCCCATGAAATTTTGTTCATGGGGAAAAGTTGATGGTAAGTTGTTGAAATTGTTTAGTCACTGTAGGAACAAAAGCATTGAAGCAGGTGGGACTCTATTATGTGTTCTGCAACTAGTTTTTAAACTGTTTGTTTTTTAGCACTGATTCAATAACTTGGACTTTTCTGTTTCCTTTGAGCTTCGAGTTAATAAGAGTTGATTGCATCTTTATTTTGATACAATCAACTCGTGTAGTTTCTCTGATGATTCATGATGTCTCTACGTTCCAATATTTAAGCTGACAAGCTTCTTTTGGTTTGTTTTAGATCAGCAATTTCTAAATTGTGGTATACAATATGCTGAGAAAATTAGTATGCTAATTAATGATTTTGATAACATTTATGTGATACTTCTAGTACTGGATTAGCACAGGGAGGCAGATGTTAATGCAGTAAGTAATGTGCCAGGCTTGTAATCAGTAGTTCCTAGGTTGGAGTTCCATGTACTAGTATTGAGATTTATCTTCAGTAACCCAACCCTACTGTTGACCCCATGTATAGGAGAATCATACCCTGTGCATGTTAAAGAACATGCTGGATGGCCTTATTGGGAAGCTTCCCTCTCTTTCTCCTAACATCTGTACAGTGGGCCTCCTTCCCCCAACCTTTTCTAAGCCTTTGGGGTCCTTGTGGTCTGGCCATTTAGACCATTGTGTGCAAAGAAAGTGAACCATACAGAAGCCCAGCAGATAACTCAAGTAATATTACTTGGTTTTGCAGAGTGTATTACTAGTATTTCTGTTAAGTACTGGACAATGTATTGAGATAGTTGCTGCTACTTGTTGTCAGGTGCTACAGAGGAAAATAGCATTTCTTAAGAGGCATTCCATTCTTCATGATTGTTGCGCAAAATTTTTTTTATATGTTTTTATCTTTTACCCTATATTAACAAATCAAACTCGCTTTAATTTGCAGTTAGAATATCAGAATCAATACACAAAAGTAAAATTATTATTTCTGAATAAAATGTACCATTTTGATTTTAGAAATTGGTTGAATGCCATGTGTTTTTTGGGCTTCAGCCATATTTTAGTCTATTTTTTTAATCAGGGAATTGCATCGTGGAGAAATATTCAAAGTAAAAGTAAACTTGTGCTAATGTTTCTATTAATTTTAAATTAGTGTTGAAGTTACTTAACCTTTTAAATGGCCAAGTTTTATAAAAAACAGCTTAACTTCCCAATTTCATTTAAGTAATTAATAATGTTACATTAAAAAAATAGTAAGCAAGCATAACAAACAAGATGCATTTAGTGGATAAATGTCAGAGCCTAGTAGTTAGAACACTGACGTAAATCTATAGAGATGGATTTGGGTCTTTCACATCAGCAAAACTTTTTTCCACAAAACTATTTATAGCAGACCACTTGTAGGGCCCTAAGAATCACTCCTCTGGCTATGTGCCTGTCATAATATATATGCCTCTATGGTACTGGGTGACCCTGGAACCTGGGTGAAATTTTTACACATTTTCTCAGAGTACTTAATTCATTTTATCTTATCTTGATAGGAAATTTAGTTATTGCTTTCATTTTCTTAATGCATTGTGAGGAAATGTGTGGATTCACTTCAAATGCACCTTGGAGGTTTCCACAAGTTATGTTGTTGAGAGTGATGCTAGAGTGGGTCATGGCCAGTTATTATTATTTCCTTTACAGTTATTTGCTTATTGTTTTGTGAAAACAAGATAGAATGTCCAGATTTTCACATATAAATTGAGTACTTCACTAATGGAGGTATTTATAGTTTTCTTTATTACAAAATATGTACAATTAGCCCATGGGGGCAGCATTGACTCTTGCTTGAGTTGTGCATCACTGGTACCCTCTACTATGGGAGTTGCCTCTTACTATTGAGTAGTTTCTTAAACTGACTCAACTCAGAAGCAGACTATGGTTCTGTTTTGTATGGAACCATAGTGCACGAGGCTACTGAAATAATGACCTCGTCCGTCTCCATCTGCAACCAAGACACTGGAATCGCCCATCACGACATGTGGAAAAAGCTCTAAACAGCCCTAACATCACCACAGTGTCACTTCACTGAAGATTGATCGCTGTTCTTGCTCCGAAAAACTTCTGAGTTTTCTCCAAAATATTTTTAACATGCAAATAGTTTGAAGGATAAACTTTAAAATTTTTATTGTTCAACAACAGAGAATTTTAGGTTGTTTTTAATTAATTTGTGAGCAAGAAGGTCCTTTTAATTGTGTAAATTAATTGCTAATCATGTAGTAAAAAGTATTTTTTTTTGCTTTATTATAACTCAAAATTCAATTATTTAAGCTGAATATTTAACAAAAAACGTACTAAAATGTAAAAAGAATTATTATATGCATTCATGGACACAAAACTTGCAGCACCGTGAAGCAAGCCTTGAACCTCAATGAAACTGAGCAGAGTGGTAGAGCATGTTGCAAGGTAGTAATGATTAATCACACAATCACCTGTGTCCATATTAAGGGTGTGTTTAGGTTTTAGGCATTCATATTATTGTTAAGCTGCCAGTTTCCTGGGCAAACACTAAAGGTGTTCTGGGGTCATAACTGATGGCACCTCACACTAGAATACTGGCCATGTGGGCACTGTTGCACTCCTGGCTGTGCAGGATCCTGCAGCTAGCCATGGTGACACTAAACCTTGATGCAGCCAACATATGCATTCAAACAAAAGTGCAATTTGTCAAAGAAGACGATGTGGTGCCATTCCTCTACCCACAACACACTCAATGCACCACAGATGATGTCCCTGATGATTATTAGTAGTCAGAGGCAACTTAAGCAGGGGATGCCGTGCCTGTAATTCAGCTTCATTCAAATGTCATTAGATGGTCCATGTTGACATTAGTGCAGGCATTGCACTAATGTCACCTATGGTACTACATACAGTAATGATTTGGTGTCAGTGCATTCATCCTTTATGGGTGTTGCAGTTTTTGTGTCCATGAGTGTAGTTTTAAAATACGATGACACATATATTAGCATATGTAGCTGGATGTCTGAAAGCAGCCATAGGGCAAAACCCAAAAATAGAAAGTAACAGTGAAGTAAATGTTTGGATAAAATTAGATTTTGTATTCCCTAAAATGTTTTCAGATGGTATTATTTTTTCTTAAAAATTACAACACACTCTCTGACAAACACTGGAATAATGAACTCAGCTAATTCCAATGAAGTTGTCCGAGGCTGATTTGCTGAAGAATTTCATAGCATTACGAAAAGCACACTTCCCTATCATTACATGGGTATAGTAACATACTGCGATTTTTTTTTTTGGGGGGGGGGGGGTAGTGGAGAATTCAAGTTTTTTTGTAATGCCCATGAAGCATACCTATAACATGTAATGCATCACAGGCATTTTTGTTACACATTTTCCAAGGTAATACTCATATATACATTAAAAAAAAGGTAATACAAAATATTGTTTTGCTTGGAGATTTGGAACTTAAACCCGTAGTCCAAAGATAAATAGTTGCATAACTTCTGCCTCAGAATGCTCAGGTACATCTCGGAGGAGGGCTCCTGAAGGAATTTATATTTTTATACACTTGCTCCCATGGCCAAGTGGTTAGCACGCTTGGCTACTGATCTAAGGGACCTGGGTTCGAGCCCCGGGTAAGGCATGGCTGTATGTGTCGTTTTTCTGCTGAGGTCCTGCCATCCTCACAGACCTTTTACTATGGTATATAAACTGACAGCTCCTGTCAGACCTCTGTGGCAAGCAGCTGCTTGAGGGGGTATTTAAAAAAATTTAAATTTTCAATCTAAATATTAATTTTTTTGTTATTTTTTGGGGTATTGACAAAATATTTAGTTAATAGGGTTTTTTTATCACTCAGTTAAAAATACTGGTGATATTGTCTTAAAAGTAGCATTGCAAAATTGACCACAATAAAAAAACTCCCAAATCTCAATTATTGAAAATGTTGCACTTTCTGCCAGTTTCACAGATGTGTGTACAATTGTTATATTATTTCTAACCATACTCCTAACAGTTGATACTGCTGAAAGATCATTCACAACACTAAAACTTATAAAAATTATCTAAGATGCATGATGTGTCGAGCAAGTCTGAGTTATTTAGTATGTTCTATCAGTTGAATGAGAGGAAAGCTCACTGCCTAAGAAAAAACATCCAGGGCATTATCAATGTGTTTCCTGAAACAAAAGTCAAGAGAGAAATTTTAAGTAGCTGCTTTCCAATTTGCTGGAAATTAACAGTTTTATTAAACTCAGATTAACCCTTCAATAATAATAATAATCTGCTGAACAATGGAAACTACTGTCACTCATACCACTCTCATTCTTATACTGTTTAGTACAGTGCACAGGTAAGACTTCATACAGATAGCCAACTTTTGTAGACTCAATGGTCCCATAGCAATTGATTGCAGCACCCTCTCTAGTACCTTACCACTTTTCCAAAAGTTCCTCTCTTGGCAGTGGTTGAAAACTCTTCATCCATATGATGCTTAAAAAAACTTCCACTCAGGGATTGAACCAAGGACTAAAAGAGCGACAAAGAGTATTGACTGTTTTAACCACTATGTCAAACTTAAATTTTTTTTACCTATAAAGTAAATTTTATACCTATAGAGATACAAAATCACAGTAGTATGTAAGAGTTGGGTTGTTTTACCTCTGACTGGCACTTTTTTTCACACAATGGACTAAATGGCCAGGTTACAAGGACCCTGAAGGCTCAGAGAAGGTGGGGGAGGGGATTCACTGGAACAGCTGTTGTGAGACAGATGATTGTCTCCTGTCAAGGCCATCTAGCATTTTCTTTAATGTGTAAGGATACGGCTTTCCCACACACAGGGCCATGGCCTTAACATCCCATTGGACGGATGGTGGCCTTTTCAAGCCCATCAGTGTCCCCTACTGACTGTGGGCAGGGTGGGGAGTTTTGCAGAGATAAATCTCAATGCTGACCCAACTGGGATTCTAGTATGTATGATAAATAAGAAGTGGTGGATTTTATGTGATAACATGTTCATAAAGTTGAACAGTTCAACTATTATTTGAGTAATTGTAATTTATTTAACTAATTCTAGGTTCTTTCTCTGAAGTGTATTTTTGTGAATGCAACAGGCATAGTTTTAAATATAAAGGTACGATAAATGACTTCACAATCAAGGATTGATTCTTTTAGTAATTAATATTTTGGACCACAACAGTAAGCAATGAAATGAACAAGAAAATTTGCTCCCACAGATGTAGTTCATTCTATGACCAAAACAGACTGTGGATGTGTAGAGGTACAAGACCAAAGCAAAAATGGGAAGTTGAGTTGGTTCTGCTTGATAGCACACAGATGCTTTTTTTCACAGTTGGCTATCTGTATGAAGTTTGTAATCTGTATGTACAGTGATGCCATGAGCCTACATAGAAACTGTTACACACAAAAAAAATACTACTGTGATTTTATACCTATAATGAGCAACAAATGGTTCACTTGATCCTTTACATTGAAATCCCTTTATTGGTTTCAGTTTTTCATTATCCCCTTGTATTTATCTATATTATCCAAATCTCCAGACAAAACAATATTTTATATACTCTTTCATTATCCTTTTGCCTTGAAAGCAATTTAGTGTAGCTGTCCCAATTAAATGGATATCATCAGCTTTAAGAATAGATGTAAATTTTACACAGAGCACAAAATGTTGTAACTACCTTGATATTGCGAAGAGAGGTGATCTTTTCAGTAATAAATTATCACAGGAAGTCTTTGTCACTAACAATGTCACAGCCAGATATTAAAAAATTTGTAGGTTTTCATCAGCCACAAGGATCACACTCAATAAAGTGCCCAGTTATCAGAATATATATATATATTTTTTTTGCAGGTCTTATGCTGCTACTATACATTCAATCTTTAAGAATTTTCTTTGCTACCTAGAAATAGAGTTCTGATTATTAGAATATGATATAAAATTTATAAATAAACAGCGCAGATGGTAAATTACTTTTTTTCCCCAACTAAAGAGTGGCTAAGAGGGGGGGGGGGGGGGGGCACAGGTAAAATAAAACTCAGAAGGGGCCATGAGCTAAAATAAAAGGGGTTGGGGACCACTGATCTTGAGAATAACTTCATGGAAGATGGAATGAGAGATGTGAAGAAAGTTGAAATTTTCATAGATGGCATTGTTTTCAGTAGTATTTGTTAGCACAGGGCCTAATTTAAAGGGAGCTCAAGTGGTTAGCGCGCTTGGCTACTGACCCAAGGGACCTGGGTTCGAGCCCCGGGTAAGGCATGGATGTATGTGTCGTTTTTCTGTTGAGGTCCTGCCATCCTCTCAGATCTTCTACTGTGGCATATAAACTGACAGGTTCCTGTCAGACCTCTGTGGCAAGCAGCTGCTTGAGGGGGTATTTATTTATTTTATTTTTTATTTTATTGTTACTCCATTGGAGAATGTTAATAATTGGAAGTTAGGTAAGAATGAAGCAGATCAATCCCAGACTGAAATATCCAAGGTTTTTAAATGCATCAGAAAATGCTTCTCAAGACTTTGCTAATCACAATTTCAAGACAGACAGTGACAATTTCAAGAAAGAAGAGATTAGTCATAGACCTTGGCAAAGTAGTCCTAGGGCCACAACTGCTATCTGTCTTTACTGCAAGATAACATACTGAATTGTGTCATGAGCTATTAACTGTAACTGGTACAAATAATTTTAAAACCTACTGTGTCAAGAGGCTGCATGAATGAGGTCTGTTTGTGCAAAGACCAATAGTTTGTCTCTCCCCTCCTCATCTTTCTTCAACAGAAAAGCACATTTAGTGTGGTACACACATGCTTTTAGAACTGGTCATCTGGCAAATGTCTCTTTGCAGATGAGTTCTGATTCTTGATGTGTGCTCATCTAGAGAGAACAAGGAATTTGCCATAACCACTGTAACATTTGAAAAAGAGACCATTTTGATGAATGTAATGTGATTCCTCAGAGAAAGCCATCATTTTAGGCCTCTTGTACTTATGAAGAACATTATTTCTTATTTGCTTAATTATGATCATAATCTCATTAGATAATATACTCAAGCAATTTTTTTTTTTACTAGGGGCCAGTATCTTGCGCAAAAACGTTAGGCTTGAATTGCTACAAGGTCCATAACCATCAAAAAATGCCTTTCTTTCATGATATCAAGTGAAATATGGGATTTTTTTTTTTTATCAAAACTGTATTTGTCTTTGAAATAACTCTGTATTATTAAAAAAAACTGCCTACTGATGAATATAATGATATATATACTATTGATATTTTTATTCACAATGTTCCTTAAGGAATAAAAAAACCCTGTTGAGAAGAGCTATTGCGACCTTTAACACTAAACTTGAAGCTAAACTTTTAATATAATACTAAAAATAAAAAACTGGTCTGTGCTTTCAAAAAACTACAGCCATCCCATGGCCGAGTGGTTAGCGCGCTTGGCTAGTGATCTAAGGGACCTGGGTTCGAGCCCTGGTTAAGGCATGGATGTATGTGTCGTTTTTCTGCTGAGGTCCTGCCATCCTTACAGACCTACTTTGGCGTATAAACTGACAGGCTCCTGTGAGACCTCTGTGGCAAGCAGCTGCTTGAGGGGGTATTTTATTTATTAATGTGATGGTCTAGGTTGGCATCATGATGACTGGTTGCACAGAACTTCACATCTTTCACAGAGGTAGGTACTCTGCTCAGTGTTACAGAGACAATATTCTGTGCCTTATATGATGCTGTCCAGGAGTGCTGTCATCAATCCTGATTTCATATTTATGGACAATAATGCCTGTCTCCATTGGGTTCTTCTGGTGAACAATTTCTTTCGAAGTGAAAATATTCATATCACACGATATAATCCACTTTAGCATATGTGGGGTGGGATGACTTGGAGAGGTGAATTGCAGAATGCCAGCTGCTTTCCACAACCCTCCATAAGTTTGGATCTGCTCTTATGGAGGAGTGGGTGTATTTCCACCAAACCTATAAAAAAACACACACACAAAAAGAAATGTCCATGCCTTATCTGGGGCTTGAAGCTACATCTCTTTGATCTGCAAGAATTTGGTGTAAACCATTTTGTGTTATTTACATTTTTGTCAATTTTGCTGTGTTTTTGAACACTACTGGATGTTACATATTTTGCAAGAAACATTTTTAACTAGAAGAATAGCATATCACATCTGGCAAATATGGGATGTTCATTTTCAGCGACGAGGAAGTCTTTCATTTTCTGAATTTTGCACTCTTTAACAGAAGTAATTTGTACTAATGGGTTATTGAAAAATGTAAATACTTATATATTATTAACCCTATGCAATACAAAAATCACATCTCGTTTATCCCTTAATATGAAAAAGTTGTATTTTCTAATCCCTTAGGGTTAAAGTGAAAATCTTGTATGTAAAATAATTTATTCATTATTACTATATTAAAATATTAAGGAAAATTTCAAAATTAAGCGCCAACTTTTAAAAATAAGGGGTAACTGGTAAAATTTTAAACAACTTTAAGTTGAATAAAACACTAATAGAAGTATAACTTATACTTTAAATATTAATTAAATCACCATTAACACTGTTTTTTTTCCTAAGTTCTAGAAAAAGGGATCATAAGTGTCCATGTACTTATCTCTATGTGGGATGTCTTTGCTTGCTTTCTCCCTGCTTTATGCACTGTACTTCGCCATCCAGTGAGTATTGTGCACAGTGGTGGACTGGATCTAAAAATATTGGTTGCCAGGAGACAAAGGGGACTCACCCACAACTATAAGGCTATCATTTCTAACATATTGTCTAATGATAAAGGGGGCCCACTTGCCATCGGGCAAGCTGACACCCTGGCCAGTCTGCCACTGATTGTGCATAGGTCCTTGTGTTGAACTTTAATGCAGAGCAAAATAGTTAAAATTTCGTTGGCTTCCACAATAGATTTGCTACACACACACACACACAGAGATACAATCCACTGATTAAAACTCGTAAAATAGTTAAAAATACATGCAGTGTTTTGATGAGGTGTCCTTGTGCTCATCATGTCCATCTATGCCCAAGGATGACGAGCACAAGGGCACCTCTTTGAAACGTTGTTTGTATTTTTAATTATTTTACCTTTTACAAGTTTTAATCAGTGGATTGTACCTGTGTGTGTTTATCAAATCTACTATGGAAGCCAAGGAAACTTGAACTATTTTGGCTTGCATTAAAGTCCAACATATAGGGAGTGCATGATACTCTTCAGACTGGATGATGAGGTACAGTGCGTACAGCAGGAAGAGAGCAAGCAAAAGCATTCTACATAGAGATAAGTACACGGACACTTATGATCCCTTTTTTTAGAGCTTAGGAAGAATAAGTGTTAATGGTGATTTAATTAATATTTAAAGCAGAACAACACTGTGAAGCTTTTATATTTTATTGTATAGCTTATATATACAAGTTCTCTAGGTATCTGTTCTTGATCAATACATTCTACCACCAGAGTTAAATATAAATATAGCATTTCTAATATTTCTTCAAGTTTTGCATTTTTTGCATGTAGTACCCTCTAATGATATTAAATGAAAGTTTTATGGAGGTTTTGAAACCTATGAATCATCATATTTTGTTAGTACTTTTCAATTCAAAAATAATTTTTCATTAATCTCTTAAAAGGAAAAGCTAAGATGAACCCCCTTGGGGGGGTGCCTGTAATTTTACTGAAGATATTCTGGATTTTACAAATTTTTAGTTGCAACTGATTTGTAAAAACAATTCCTGTCAGCACTCTGCAATCGCTTATCATTCTTAGGTGAAATGGTTCTGACACTTCACACCAGCCTAATGATAAACTTCACACCAGATAGAGAGACTATTTGAAGAAATGACTACAGCTGCCTCAACTATCTGCGTTTGAATAGGAATCATTTCCTCACTCGTTTGAGAGACATCCATTTAAGAAAAAGGATTAACAAGCACCATTGGTGTTTTTTTTATGGTGCTTATTAATGACACTATTGATTTTTTGTCAATCCTTATTACCAGCAACACTGATTGAAAAAAATTTTATCCCTTGAATCTTTTAAATGTTAGAACTTGCAAGTTGTAATCTTAACAGTAAAACTATTTTAAATATAGGTTGTTGCATATCAAATGGCTGATTTTGCAAATGAGGACTGAAAATGTTAACAGATGGCACTTGTAGTATATTAAATAACGAAGCTGGCTTATGCTAACATAGTAGCCATTCCATCAGTAGATTTTGTGGTAAGTGGATATTAAGAACTTAATGAGAACTATGGATCAGAGTCAAAATCGTGTTCTTTTCTTATAGAGTTTAAACTTTGATACATCCTGTGGAGGCAATTTGCAACATCAATGCAACATTTGGGGAAGGCACAGCTAGTGAATGTACAAAATGACACTGGTTTTAAAAATTTCGATTGGCCAACATCAGCTTTCAAAATAAGCCACATGGTTGACCCGAAGAAGTAATTGATAACAATCGATTAAAAGTTTTGATGGGGCACTTTGCCTAGCACAAGCAGGGCACTGGATATAGAAAAATATTTTGTGGAAATGCCTGGTATTAAACCGAATCAGACTGAAAAGATATTACATAATGCCTATAACCTTTTTTTAGCCATTCTCAAAGTGCATTATTTAACTAAAAATTTCAACAAAAATAAATCTCTGAATTGCTTTCATATCCTTTTTACTTGAATTCCGTATTTTGCCCCTCCCCTGCATTTTTTACCTATATATATGTGTGTGTATTTTTCTACTCCGTTCTAGTGGTATTTTAAAAAATATTCGTAAAAAATGTCTAATAGGTTTGCTATATTTTTTGACTCCACTCCAATAACAAATTTACATTTCATATTTTAATTATAATCACTTGATAAATTATCACTTTAATAAATTATCACTTGAATAGTTGTCTATTTTGGTTATATTTAATTTACAATATTATATCTTTTATTCCTTACATTAATTTATTTTGCAATAAGCTGTAAAATAGTGATGTGGTAATAAAATGAATTATATTTAAGAACAGAAAAATAAAAGGAAAAGAAGCGGCAGGTATCGAACGGTAGATCGTACATACAAATGTACAAAATCCTCACAGCCACGAGCTATGGAGGTCCTACCAGACAGTGTAATTTTCTTCTCCAGACATTTCTGTTTTGAGCTGTAGCTCTCCCTTTTCCTGAAGCCTTTAGGCACACTGTTCATAATCTTGTTTGCCAATTTGCAGCAATGCATACTGCAACATAGCAAAACCAGTGCAGTCTCTCTCTGCACAGTATGCTGCTCAAAGGAAGTTGATGACTCCTTCTTCTAACCTCATCATTTACTTAGAAAGTCAAACTACTTAATGCCCAAGATATTGTACAAGCATCTAGAATCAGAGGCATCAAATTTCTTGATATCGGGGCGGGGGTGGCTCAGTCGCTCGTAATCTGTAGTTCCCAGGTTCGAGTCCCAGCTGGGTCAGCGTTGAGATTTATCTCCGCAAAAATTTCTCCGCCCTGCCCATGGTCAGTAGGGGACACTGATGGGCTTGAAAAGGCCGCCGTCTGTCGGATGGGACGTTAACCCGTGGCCCCATGTGCAGGAGAGACATATCCTGTGCACGTTAAAGAACACGCTGGATGGCCTTGACGGGAGGCTACCATCTGTCTCCCAACAGCTGTTCCAGTGGGTCCCCTCCCCCAACCTTCTCTGAGCCTTCGGGGTCCTTGGTGCCTGGCCATTTAGCCCATGGGGTGCAAAAAAGTGCCGCTCAGAGGTAAAACAATCCAATCCAATTTATTGTTATCCTGCTTACAAAGGGTCTATGTTTCGCTACCATAACTAACCTTAGAAAGAACTAATTATAAAGCCTAATTTTAGCCTTTAGGTGTACACACCTATTTTTCCACACTCTCCATAGACTCACCAGTATCATTCACCAATATGTGTTATATAGCGCCCAAGATAATTAAACTGTGATACTTGCTCAAGAGTGCAGCCATTCAAAGCAACTGATCTATTGCCAGTCTCATCAACAACCGTAATGAACGAATTCATCTCATCAACATCATTGGCCAACAGGGACAAATCATCTGCATAATCTAAATCAGAAATTTTGAAATCTCTGCACTAGGGGTTCTCAACGTGGGGTACGCAGTAAAATTTTTTGGGGTACGCTGTGAGAGCTCAAAAGGCGCTAGATCTAGTAACAAAGTCAGTGTTTTATTCCCATTGTTATACTATATAATAAAAATAAAAAAATAAATACCCCCTCAAGCAGCTGCTTGCCACAGAGGTCTGACAGGAGCTTGTCAGTTTATATGCCATAGTAGAAGGTCTGAGAGGATGGCAGGGCCTCATCAGAAAAACAACACATACATCCATGCCTTACCCGGGGCTTGAACCCATGTCCCTTAGATCAGTAGCCAAGCACGCTAACCACTCGGCCATATACTATAACTATAGTTTTATCTATCTATACAAGGGGTACGCCAGTTACATACACATTTTCAGGGGGGGGGGGGGGTATGTGAAGCATAAAAGGTTGAGAACCACTGCTCTAGACCATTTAAAGCCAAAATCTTGCAAAGAATTTTGCATAACATAATCAATAACCAAACTAAAGAGAAAGGGACAAAATGCACCCTTTTCTAACTCCACCAGCAATGATAAACCAATCGCTACAAGCCTTACCAACTCGCACACGACTCAGTGTTATTATAGAGAGTTTTCATTACACTCTTCTCAGGTATTCCATGTGATCTAACAATCAACCACAAATTATGTCGATCAACAGAATCAAAAGCCTTTTGAAATCTATAAAGCTAGCAACCACAGGTTTCTGAAACTGTAAACATTTCTCAAGAATATGCCTAAGTGAAAATACTTAATCAATACCCCTCCTACCACTTGTGAATCCATACTGTTCATCACACAATTGTTCGTCAACCAAATTCTTAATTCTATTAAGTATAATAATGCAAAGAATTTTACCTGGGACAGAAAGTAAACCAATTCCTTTATAATTATTACAAGAACTATGATAATATTTTTTAAAAATAGGGATGATAACAATAGCTTTAGTAAAATCCTTACGAAGAATGCCTTTGCCACAAAAGATATTTAAAATTTCAGTCACCCATATGATAACCGAAACATTCCCAGCTCTAAGCATTTCAGTAGTAATTTCATATACTCCTGAAGATTTATGTAGTTTAAGAATAACCAAATTAACTTCACACTGATATACGGCCAAGTAATACATCTATCATCATTACAAGCAATGGGAGTAGAACTAACCACATTGTTTAGAACATCACTGAAATGCTCAGCCCACCTAGCCATGACAGAATCCTCACTTTCTATAATAATCTTACCTTGTTTATCTTCAATCCCTGTATACCTTATGCCATTATACACACAAATTATACATGTATGTCCATTTTCTACCACACAAAACATTAACTCTCTGGTACAGCTTTCTGCTGTTGTGCTGTCTGCTTCCTCAGCTTTGTCAGCCAAGGCATCAAAGCCAAAGATTCTTATCAGCAGCTAACCGATCCTTTACATGTTTATTAAGCTCTCTGTAATGCTTTCTACTAGGACTAGTAGGGTATTAAGGACATTCCTGCAGTTTTCTTTCTTTCTGAAATAAGCTCAAGTGCCTTATCACTCAAATAATTCTGCCTCCTCTGCTCCTTTTTTCCTAAAAGAGTACTGTTAGTTTCCAAAAAAGCCTTTTTAAAATGGCCCAATTCTTCCTCAACTTCAGTAGTAAGCAAACCATGACTGCATTAATGACTAAGTAGCATATGGTAAGCTTTAGCTATAACTGGGTCTTTCAGTGTTGAAGGTAACTTTTTTTTAACTTTAGCACACTTCTTAAGTTGCAAGATACTTTTAAGAAGGTAATGGTGAGACTGGTATTCCCAACCGAACTAGCCCATTTATATAAAAAAATAAAATATAAATACCCCTCAAGCAGCTGCTTGCCACAGAGGTCTGACAGGAGCTTGTCAGTTTATATGCCATAGTAGAAGGTCTGTGAGGATGGCAGGACCTCAGCAGAAAAACAACACACACATCCATGCCTTATCCGGGGCTCGAACCCAGGTCCCTTAGATCAGTAGTCAAGCGCGCTAACCACTCGGCTACGGGACGGCTCTAGCCCATTTACTGTTAATATATTATCAGTTCTTATAGAGCCCACCTGGTGAAAACCCATGTGTATTTATGTATGTTGCAGACTTTGTAATAAGTGTTAGTTATTCATTTTTATTTTATTTTTTATATTCTCAAACCATTAAGTATAACAGTCAAACCATTAAGTATAACAGTATAACCATTAAGTATAAGATATATTCGTCTTTAATGCTTGTCTGAAATTTGACTGTAAGAAACCTTTCATTACTGCACTTATATCCTAGAAGAGCATCACTAACGTGTCTGCTGAGAAGCAAACCTACGCCTTTGGAGATGCCTTTTATCTTTCCTCCCTGAAAAGAGAAACAAGATTATTTTTAAGAATCCGATCTTTATCTGTCCATCTGGTCTCTTACAAGCCGAGAATATCTAAATTATAACTGTGGAATTCTTGTGTGAGGACATCAAGGGAATAATCTCTGTGCAAAGTCCTCATATTCCAACTACCTATGGAGAGAAAATGGTTAGTGCGATGTGTAAAGAAACTATGTTTATTGAGAGGGGGAATGGCGACAATATCAAACAGTCCCCTAATCGCAGGCATGGGGCAAAGACGCGTACCACCACCACTAAAGGCTGCAGCCATCTACATTGGAAAATTTCTTCCAATGTAGGATTTGACGATGCCCATAGAAGCAAGAGTCAGGTGCCTGTGATGACCTCTGCTCAGGATTATCCACTAGCTGATAAAACATATGCTGTGAATCCACAAACAGAAAATACAATGAAAAATTTTCCCTTCACAGAAGCCCACCAGTGAAGCAAATTCAGGATCCATAATCAAGGTCAGAGCCTTAATCCAATGCAGTAAGTTTGTATGGTCAGCACCAGAACACTGTATGGTTGACCACACACACCTCAGCAGGGTAGAAAAAAAAAAGAGAAATGTAGGCATAGTTGTCCAGATCAGTAGGCCACACTAATATGACAGTCCGTTCACTTCCAGAAGAGTGATACTCTTTTGAAAAGTACTAACGGTCTGCACCACGGGAAGGAAGCTCCGATTCTTTGCACAAAGAAACTAATAAACTACGCCAATATCAACGATACCCGCGCACTGCACAAAAGCAAAGTCACTTAAGCAACTCTTCTAAAACTCTTTTTAAATTAATGCACTTTTAAAACTAAACTATATGTACCATTACAAGCATGACGCATTTCCACAGCCACATGCCGTATCTCCTGATTAAATAATTACGCTTTTAATTGTTGCACGTGAACGCGCTGTTTCATTACTTTTAAATGTAATGTCACTAGTTTGATTTTAAGTTGATTTCACAGCTTTTTTAATGCTTACGTTAATTTAAAAAAAAATACTATTATGTCATCCCATAGGTGAAAACGTATAAACTATTTAAAGTGTGTATAAAAACGTGTGCATTGCTTTTTTTTTTTTCGTGCAGTCAGTATTTATTCTCCTTCACCCTTCAACATCAGCCTCTCCACCACTAGGCGGCCTACGGCCTAAAGCCCAATTGCCAATATGTACGATTGCCATCCTTCACTGTGCTGGCCAGTCTTTGCCGTTTTCATCCGCACCCACTGCCCTTTATGCCTATGGACCTGATGATAAGGGGGCCGAGGCCCCCTTTACAAATAGGTCCAGCTTAGAAAGAAGGATGTATAAGAAGAGGAAGGCTAGCCTCTAACTATACAGGCCCTCTCTACCTACAACGTGACAACAGTGAGAAATAAACACGGTTAAAGTTGGACACAATAGTTGATTAATAAAGGCCGTGCTTTCCCCTAGAATGTTAATAACCGAAACAGAAGTGGGAAAAAAAACTAAACACATATGAGACATATATTTTGCAAGATAATTTTGAAGACCGCTAAAACGGAAGGTAAAATTATATGGCAGAATGAATTTCGCGTTACGTATAGTCGCTTGACCACTCCCTAAATTGTTGTCTAGTTGCGAGTCTGCTTTGGAAAGTCAGCCTCCATCATATTGGTATTTAGACAGCGGTTCTGTGTCGAGACAGCCATCCCCTTTGCCTTAAGAAACAAAATGTATAACATTGACGCAAAATTTTTTGATGGAAACTGATGACTTTTTTGATGGCTTTAAGGGTTCAAGACTGAATAAGGTATGGTTCCTTTCTTTGTTGTCTTTCTGTTAAAGTCTCCCCAGATTGGGGGTTTTCCCTCTAGATCTAGGATTTTTTTTTTCTTTTTAAGTACCTGCGGTAAAATCTAGGGGGATTTATAAATTTTCTGGGGATAATTTGGGGTTTATTTAAAACGTTTGCATAGTTATCGTAACAAATAAGAATTTTTTTTTGTATGTGTGGGTAACCTGCATTTATATAATGTTGTACTTTAACCGCAATTGCCATTTTCGTCATTGGCCGTTAAACGTGTACAGAGATCAGTTTCAGAAAAGAGATAAATTATTTTGAGAATCTTAAGCTTCAACAGGCATTACAAGTACTGACTTTTCAGCTATTAAAAAACGATGCAAGCGTTTTCTATTTTGAGAAATTACACAAACTGTGATGTCGCTGGACAGAAAATATCGAAGTAACAGAAATTGACCTTGCTTTCACCACAAAATTCAACTTGCCAGGCGAAAAATGTATTACTACTATCCTTCTTCACACATGTATTATGAAAATGAGACGACGATGCATTTATTCAAGTGAGATACAATTTAAAAAAAGGTTGTGATAATATTTTGCCTCTCACCGTCTATGCTAACAGTTTTTAATTCTGAAACCATGCGTAAAAAATTAAGACTACAAAGATTATAGCATTTTGGAAGCATTTAGAGAAATTAGCATATAAAGTTTGCAATGTTTATTTATGTTTTGATAAATGTTAAAACAACCTTAGAAAATAATAATTTTACTACAGTGTTAATAATCACGATGAACATTATTATTACTGTTGTAATCGAAATGCTAAATTTTGCCTATTCAAATTGATTACTAATATCGTAATAACTACTTAAAAATATTGAACGGGATAACAATTTATAGGGAAACAGTGAAGTTTGGTGCCAAAATCGCTCAATATCCCATTTTGGGTACCTGATTCATTAACACTGTTTGCTATCATGAACTTTCATTTAAGAAGCTGGATTTTTTTTTTTCGTTAATTTTTATCGAAAACAACCCCAGGAATTTTATTTAAAATAAATTTAGTTCTTTATGTTAATTTCTATGTAATAGTTGAACCATTATTGAAATTGCAGTATTTCATTCAGAATGTTCTCTCAGGAAAAAATTTATCGTAGCGTATCCAAAGCGTAATATTTTCATGAAAAAAGAAAAATTGTACCTTTGAAAACGTGGAAAAAAACTGAATTAATTTAGGCTTTTTTCCCTTGTAATCGTCAAATCTAGGAAAATTTGCCCATAATATAGGGGGAAAAGGAGTCATTCATCTGGCAACGCTGGGTTTCTCCTTTCTCAGATCTCTATTATGTATTTTACTGACTTGCATTGTGTGCAAGCTGCTCCTAGAGGAATAATTTACTTTTACTTTTTTTAAATTAATCTCAAAATTCTAAAGAAATAATATTTTAAATCGAGTTTAATCAGTCTAGCATTATTCAGAAGAGCTATATCAACTGGGCCTATATACTTTCTTTCATTTGTTAAACTATTTTATGCTAACTGCTGTTTGATTCACCGGAACAGGTGGCCAATTTGCGTGACGGTGCGATGTTGACTGGCGGGTGGGCCGGTGAAGCAGCTGTAAATCAGTGGTCGGCGCAATTGAAGGAATTTCATTTGTGCCGACACACACGGAGCAGCGATAAGGTCGCCTGGCCTTGATGACATCTGTGTGTGAGCCGGCGTCTCTTTGATGTGGCCGCCTGCCATTGTTGGCAGCTGTGCGTGAACGCAGAGCCACGTGAGCGCGTGACAGGCGTTTTCCTGTTGCTTCTGCATCGTTGCTTTCTCACCCTGACGCCCGGAGTGTATCGTGGGCCGTGCCTTCTCTCGATGTAGTCTCATTGAATACATGCCGTAATTAGCATGGGATTCTATATTTATTTTCTATATCTGTCTGCTCATTTTGACAGTGCGAAATTGATCAGAATCGCGAAACTATGTGAAGTATACGTATTTAAGCCCAAGTTCATAACTTATATATATATGTTTTGTTGCATATGCTTTCTTTTCAAGCAGAAGTGTAAAGGATTGAACCAGTTAGATCTTCCTTTTAACCCTTTAACTGTTGAGTTTTAAATGCCTATCTGCTGTTGTCTGGTTGTTATATGGTTAGTGTTCAAATTAAAAAAATATTTTTTCTCAAAAGGATATTTGTTGAAGGAGTGCTATTTCTTAATATGAATTCAAATTATAACAATCTGTGGCTAAGTAACAGGTAGAAGAGATAAGTTTGGGCTCACATTTTTGAGCACTGTCCTCAACTAGATATTTCGATAATAACTAATATCTTCTCAACCCGGTTAAAGAAAAAGAATTTTTGAACACACATAACACTTTGTTACAGATATACATGCATCTGAACAATTTTTAAAGTATTTTTTTAACCAAAATAATTCGTAGAAACTGAAAATTCTGCAGTAGCATGATTTATAAGTGCTATGGGCGATTCATTAATGAGAATATCGCCGGGAAATAACCAGAAGCTGAATAGTGGTTATATTAATTACTAAATACTTATTATAGTCTGAAATCGTAATGAAATTTATCTATTTTGCGGGTTTTTTTTTTCATATTTGCAAGCAATTAGAAATTTGAATTATGACTGATCGAAAACCCATCGGAAGCCCTATATGCTATTTCAAACACAAGTTCATTTTTACCAACAGGTGCTTCTTGAAAATAACAGTACTCTTTTTTTTGGTAAAAAAGAACAGGAGACGAAGTTGAGTGATGAAGCACTGGAGTTTATTTTCGAAAGAAAGAACTGCAGAAATAACCTTAATCAACATATTACTAGTAACAGAAAGTATTACAAAAAGCTTAATAAACGTGTAAAGGATCAGTTAACAGCTGATAAAAATCGGCTTAATAGCTTCGCTGACAAAGCAGATAGACAGCATAACAGTAGGGAGCTGTACCGGATAGTTAATTCTTTGTGTGGGAAGAAATCGACAGGTATACAGGGATTGAAGGATAAACGTAGTAAGGTTATTGAAGATGAGGATTCTGTTGTGGCTAGGTCAACACCACCTAGAGGAGAAGGCCGTACCACTGATTTGTGACGTCAGCATTACTAGACCGGACTGCCGGCAGAATAGATTGAGAGATAGCTTATCCTTGTTCATAGAACTTCCCATTTAGATTTTGAATATTCACTAATAAATCATTAAAATAATTTGTTTTCATATAATTAAAAAAAAAATCCCACTTTTTTCTAATTTTTTTTTTTAGAGATAACTTTTTTTTTTTGCTTTGATTAGTATTGATAAACCATTAATTACCGTTTCCGATTATACAGATAGCTTTAAATTATTATTTAGATAATAACACTCTTTAAATGTTCGGAAATTTCAAAACTTTTAACGAATTTTGCAAACGCTCGATTAATGTATTGAACAAGTACTAAATTTTCACTCTTAAAGGATTCTAGAAGAGTGAAATATATTTAGAAAAAAAACTACTTGTTACAAAATACCACAGATATCTATTTTTTTTTCACAAATATGTATGTATATATATATGAGGTCGAAAACATTATTTAATGAAAACAGTATGTTTCAATATTGCATATTTTAAGAAAAACAACCAACAAATTCCACATTAAAAATACTTTTATTTACAATATGAGAAAACAAATATATATAGGATACACATTACAATGAAACAAATATTTCATTGTTTACTTTATTTTTAAGAAAATTGTGCAATTAAAACAGGAAAATTCACCAATCATATGGGAGAATTTTTAAGCAATATGAAGGAACTTAATATTGTGCAATACTATTTAAATGGAAAAGGAAAATTTTATGATATTCCCTTCATCCCAGTTGAACTCTTTTTTTTTTAAATAGTTTAATAATGAAAGCTATTTTTAAAATGCATCACATTAATAAAAACTGTTTCTAGGACAACTATGATTTTTAAATAAAGAGAAAAGAAAAATTGCTTTCCCAAACTTTTTCACCCTAATGCATATTAAAACTAATTTCTTCACATAACATAGAAATTTTTATCCTTTTGCTATCATAATAAACTTTAATAATAGGAAAAAAAAATTCTGAAGAAACATGAAAGCAACATCTAAATATATGTGGTCAAAAGGTTTGAACAGATTCAAAATACAACAGAAATATAAAATACAATGAGGGGTCAATGTAAAGGTCACATTGAAATATCCATATACACTCAGTAATTATGAAACCTAATTCCATGTTATGTCAATGGAAAGCTAATTTCAAACCTTTGTAACTTTTAAAATGAGCTTTTATGAAAAAAAAATGAAATGAAGATCAATTAAAGATCTCAACCAAATTTATCTAAATCTATGTTCATTAAAAATCAAAGAATTATGAAAACTGGGATATTTAATATGAACAATGGCTGTTTTAAAATATTGATCTGGGAAGTAGTTGAAATAATTAATCTCAAAACAGTATCCCATATTAAATTTTATTAGCATAGTTTTAGCAGAAAATGTAACAATTATTTAAATTTTCACCAACTCTGCAGAATGCTCATTACTGTTTAAGATGTTGATATATAATAAAATACCCCTTCAAACAGCTGCTTACAACAGAGGTCTGACATGAGCCTGTAAGTTTATATGCCATAGTAGGTCTGTGAGGATGGCGGAAACCCGGCAAAGAAACAACACAAACAACCATGCCTTACCTAGGGCTCGAACCCAGGTTAGTAACCAAGCGAAGCCTCTTTAAATACTAGATGAATATTATTGGAATATAGAAAATTAAGATAGATTTTTAACTTATATATATTCAGTCATATTTTCCCATGAAATGTTTATTTTAGAAATTACAGAGCTTTGAAATTATCTTTCCATTGACATAACATGGGATTGGGTGGTCATAATTAACAGAGTGTATATGGGGTAGTTTCATGGCAGCAAACACAGACTTTTATAACACAGAATTGAAAATATTTATGATAATACATTTGTACATACATGTAGTAAGAAAAGATTTAACTTGTAAAATTTGCAGCTAATATAATTAGTAGAATTGTAGCATCATCAGCAACTCAGATTTAATGACATTGCAAAACTTGAATTAAGTAAAAATAAAGTACTACAAGCAATATATATCAACTATTGAACATTTTACTAACATTGAATAGATAGAATTAGCATCTAAAATTTTCTTATATTTTTATAGAGGTCTCCAAATGTGCAAATTAAATTGAAGAATTAAAAAAATATCTAGATGTCATTTACATAAAGGTTGATGAAGGGGCAAAAATAAACTACACCAGTAGGTTCTTAATGGGATTCCTTCCCAAAGGCAAGTCAATAAAATAACTTTAAATTTGTATGGTGTCAGAAATATACAGAACAGAAAAAAAAGTTTCGCTATTTTGTAAAGAGCATATACTTAACATGCCTGGAAACATATTAAATAAAAACATTATTCTAATCTTGACCTTCTGCAGAGTTTTTTAAACCTTAAGTCATGAACTATTATGCATATCTTAACTGCCATATCTGGTGAAGATACTTTCGAATGCTAAGAGCAACAGGGTATTTTCCCTTTATAAACAGATATTCTTACATTAAAATTTTAATATTACTTTAACTCACCATCAGTGTAAAACCAATTATTAACAAAGAACTTGGAAGAAGAAAATGTGTATCAGAACCAGTACAAGGTTTCTAATAACATAGTCAATCATCTCCCTCCAAGCAGAAACTGACATCCCCCAATGATACAGAAAACCTTATTGATCCGATGACCAGGCTAGTTCATAGGCATATCAAACACCCATTGGCAATCACTATTAGAAATTTAAAAAATCCTACATTTGCAAGGCAGAAGAAGCCACAAGATATGCATATATATTAAAGAAAATCAAGGAATAAATTAACTTCCTAAATCTCCCATGGCTTTTACAAAAACCAAAGATTGACACTTAAGTTTTCTGCTTATAATGTTCTCAATTTAAAGTAATGAAGGAAAAATAATATTCAGAAAATTCTATTTGCAGTTTAATGAGTTTCAGTTGATGATCATTTCATCCAGAAACTGGTGGTATATGTTCCAACAGAAAAATATAAATTTCATACCCCACTAAATGCATGTATAACATAAGCAATGAAATGGATTGGAAAGAAAACCATATACTGTCACATACTGCATCCGTACTGAATAGCTGTCCAAACAAAAGCATTCACCCCAAGTATTTGATACATTGATAAAAAAATTTAAAGACAACCAAAAATATAATTTATCTTCAGGGGTCCAGCCATAAGAGTATAGTGGGAAGTGAAAATGTTGTGGAATTGGCAAAAGATCACTCAAAAGTAACACTAAACACAATATTAAGAAAAAACCTACTGACAAGTGCAGGTAGAGATTCCCTTTGATCATAGATTTAGCCACAAAAGACATGAAATCAGTAAAATAAAAATGAAATAAATCTAGTAGACCCTGTACAGTAGCAAAATATAGTTAAAGGAACTGAAAATAGCTATTGCAGCTTGCATGCAATAAAATTTCCACTAAAATATTGCAAAATATTTGACAATAAAGTTAATCAGTTTTTGTGTCTAAAAAACAATGGTTGAAACAATAGCACACCATTCCAAAGGGGTTTCCACCAATGTATTTATAGGGCTATGATTATTTGAGTAAAAAAAAAAAACAATACTCATTAAATATACTATAAAATATATGGTGCAGTGATTTTTATTCCTATTTCATAAGCAATCAAAGGTTATTTCACCTAAAGCGTCATAATGATTAGTAACTATGCACTGTCATAAAAGGTAAACTTTCTGTTACTTCAAACTCTGACTGAGGTAGTGGGCAGCAATGATTTCAGTTTTGGGCATAATATTTTTTTAAAGTGTATTTGTGGATGCTTTAAAAGTAGTTGAACAGTACGCCCATTAACATACTGGTCATATAGCAAACATTCCCTCTCCATCAGTATATGGATACTTTAGAGGTCAGCAAGCTTTCTCCCAGTTTTCATGTCAAACATGCTGGTTTCTCTTTCAACATCAGATGGTGCAAAGTGGAGTTCACACACATATGTATGCAAAAGAAATATTGAGAATATGTACAAAAAAACCTCTGATGAATGATAAATATTAAAACAAAATCCAAACACCAGGAATACTGTTCACCATACACTAAAAAATTTTATTCAGAACTGAAGACTTTTTACCTTCGAAAGTAAAAGCAATAATTGTATTCAAAACAATTCTATAATCAGTGTATTTTCTAAGATTTCAATAAAAATCCATGGTTAAAAGAATGAATTCTCCCAAGGAATGCACCTATTCTACCAGTAAGCTGGTTTTTCTCAATATTTATAGCACTTCTTTTATCATATATAGTTCACCTTGAAAGCTAATGCTAACCATCTAATAGCATTCCACTGCTAGTACTAACCATAAAGTGCTTTTGGTAATGCCACTATAAGGTGATAATGTAAAATAAAATGCGAAAAATCATACTGAGCTGAAAATCATTTAAAACAACACTCTTATGAATGAACGTTTAAAGGTTTGAAATATTCCTGTCCAGGAATTGAGCCTGAAAACAACTCCAGTAATAAGTTTATTGTTTCAGACAATTTCCTCTTACTGTAATTTTCAGTTTATTAGGCATAAATTTGTTTATATAGACAGTACCTGGTATTATACTAATGCTGAAAGGTATTAGGAATTGATTGGTCAGAAAGTTTACTGTTGTCGACAGTTTCTACAATAAACTTTTACCATTACATATCAGTAAAATCAAAATACCTCAAATTTTTGTGATAATTTTTGGATTTCTTCATTTGTAAAATCCAAACCAGTGGTCAGTACAGAGGATAAACTTTGACGTTAACTCGAAAACAATATTGTATGCATTTGTGGTGTTTAACATATTTATATTCACATAATAGGTGAAATGACAGATATCCCCTCAAATATTCTCTAATATGATTATAGAATACATTTGTAACAAAATTAAAACAAAACCTGCAATCACATGCAGTAAAGATATGACAGTAGACTGTTATACCTTTATTATAATATACCTGACTTATCTCATTTTACAATGAGAGTGATTGGAAATATATGCACTTTTAATTACTCCTTTGAAAGTAAAAAAATTCTTTAACTTTACTATTAAATCCTTTTTCAAAATATCCTTTCATTTATTAATCCATATGTACACTAGATGTAGCCCACCCATTCTTTAATATCCACTATAACTTGACCTGATTTCAGAGATATAATTATGCAGATTAATTTAATGCTGAAAGTTATTAGGAATTGATTGGTCAGGAAGTTTACTGTTGTCGACAGTTTCTACAATGAACTTTTACCATTACCTGTCCTGCTTTTATTAAAAAAATAGCTGATGTGTGAGGTAGGCAAAACTTCAGCAGGAAAATAATACATATTCACAAAGCCATCTCTAGGCTTTGAACATGGGTCCAATTTGTATCCAAGTATACTAGTAATAACACCAAAATAATTTCTAATACTTATGCAGAGATTTTGTATTTAAAAGTAGGTTTTCCCATGATCTTGCCTTTGGCTTATATATGTATTTCAAGTTTAACAGTATTATCGCATTAACTTATACGAGATATATTTGAACTCTATGGATATATAAATATAGTGATATAACATTAGACCCTGAAACTATCCCAACAAAAGTACCAATTTCTTAACTTACTACTGTAATCTATTAACTAAAAAGTCTGGTCACTGTCAAATATTCTTTTCTATTTAAGCATTTTAACAAACGTACATTCGACATTTTTTATTCCAGCATATTAGGTTTCTTACTTAATAAAAATAACGTCAAATTAATCCATAACAAATCAATGATATTATATATGTATATTATATAAACGTAACATACAATAGTTAAAACGATAATTTTTACTTTAGAAGTTCATAAGTATGACAACAGATATTAATACAGAATAAAGTTCTTCTTACCTTGGATGCTTTCGTTGGACAGAAGTTTTGCCTTGGTATTGAACGAATCCATTTCTGTCGCAAATCTATGTCTTCTGGAAATTTAAAAACTGAGAATATTTGTTCCCCATCGTAATTGCTCCTGCACTGAGGAACGCAGCAGCGCGATGGCATTTCGCTAAAAAAAATCAATGAAACTAATAACAAACCACACTAAATCATACGTTTTGCCGAACTAGCTAAACACTAACAAAGGCAAGATGGAGGCGACGCTACTAGCTACGGGTCGCCTAAAATTGACGTCATCAGAATCGCTTCACCGAGTGGTAGGGCCTTTTCCTCTAGGTGGTGTTGGCTAGGTGGGCTGAGTTGAGATTTATTTCCACAAAACACCACCCTGCTCTTGGTCAGTAGGGGACACCAATGGGCTTCGAAAGGCTGGTGTCTGTCGGTGGAACGTTAAGCTGTGGCCCTATGTGCGGGAGAACCATACCCTGTGCACTTTAAAACGCATGCTGGATGGCCTTGACGGGAAGCTACCATCTGTTTCCCAACAGCTGTCCATTGTGTCACCAAACCATCTCGGGTTCCTTCTGATTTGATCATTGTGTGCAAAAAAAGTGCTACTTAGAACTAAACAATCCCAACAATTTAGTGATGTTCCAAACAATGTGGTTAGTTCTACTCCCATTGTAATGATGATAGATGAATTACTGGCCTTAATGTTGGCCATATCTCACAGTCTGAAGTTATTTTGGCTACTTCTAAACTTAAATTACATAAAACCCCAGGGGTAGATGAAATTAAATGAAATGCTTAGAACTAGGAATGTTTATCACACGGCTGACTAAAAATTTTGAATATCTTTTATGATAACGGTATTTTTTCTAATGATTTTACCAGAGCTATTATTATCCCTACTTTTAAAAATGGTGAGTACAGTTCTTGAGAAAACTATAGGAGTATTGCCTACTTTCTGTTCCAGGTAATGTTCTTTGCATGATTGTGCTTAATAGAATTAAAATCTGGTTTACAGTAAATTGCGTGTTGAGCAATGTGGATTTAGAAGTGGTAGGGGGATGTGTGGATCAGATATTTTCACTTAGGCAGATTCTTGAGAAATGTTTAGAGTTTCAGAAATATTTGGTTACTAGCTTTGTTGATATCAAAAAGACTTTTGACTCTGTTGATCGCCATAATTTGTGGGTGACTGAGATCGTATTGCATACCAGACAAGTTAGTTAACATAATGAAAATTCTTTATAATAACACTGAGTCATGTGTGAGAGTGGTTGGCAAGGTTTGTAGCAATTGGAAACAAATATATACACCGAAGAGTCAAAACATTATGACCAGCGCATCTTTATGCAAATCGAAGCAACTGAGGTAAACGACGGTGTGTGTGAAGGTTATGGAACGGTATAAATAACACCTGATGCTGAGCTCTGTTAATCAGTGTTGTTATTGTTCTTCAGATGGAAAGGCAGTGGACTTAAGTGAGTTTGACAAAGACCAAATTATAATGGCCAAACAACTCGGTCAGAGCATTTCCAAGACGGCAAGGCTTGTGGGGGTGCTCATGGTCAGCCGTGGTTAGTACCTTCGAAAAATGGTCCGAGGAGGGAAAAACCACAAACTTCAGGCAAGGTGTGGGCCGACCATGGTTCATCGATGCTAGAGATGAGATAAAACTATCCCATATGGTACGAGCCAACAGAAGGGATACTGTGGCTCAACTCACCCGTAATTTGAATGCTGGTGATAGGAGTAATGTGTCACAACACACAATACATCGAACCCTGCTGAAAATGGAACTGCGTAGCCACCGAAATAATTTGAGCTCCTTAATTGATCGATTCACTCATTAATTGATAGCGTAGTAGATATCACTCATTAATTGATAGCGAAAACAGTCCCAACAATTTAGTGATGTTCCAAACAATGTGGTTAGTTCTACTCCCATTGTAATGATGATAGATGAATTACTGGCCTTAATGTTGGCCCTATATCACAGTCTGAAGTTATTTTGGCTACTTCTAAACTTAAATTACATAAAACCCATGTGCCCATGCTGAACTCGTGTTATCGAAGTGCCCATGCTAAACTCGGTTTATCGTCGAAAGTGCCTACAATGGGCATGCGAACATCAAAAGTGGACCTTGAATGATTGGAAGAAGGTAGTCTGGTCCAATGAATCTCATTTCCTGTTGCACCATGTGGGCGTCCGGGTGCATGTGTGTCGTTTACCTGGGGAAGTGTTGGCACCAGGATACACCTTGGGACAAAAACAAGCCAGTGGAGGAAGCGTAATGCTTTCGGCAATTATTTGCTGAGAAACCCTGGATCCAGTCATTCATGTGCAGGAAACTATGTCTACCACTACGTAAACATTAAACCAGGTACATCCTTTCATGGTAACGGTATTCCCCTTTAGTAATGCTTTCTTTCAGCAGGATATTGCACCATGCCACACTGCTCGGATTGTTTGAGAATGGTTCGTGGAACTTGAGGAAGACTTCCAGGTATTGTCTTGGCCTCCAAATTCCCCAGACATCAATCGAGCATCTGTGGGTTGTGTTGGAATAGCATATCCGATCTGCTTTGTGTCAACCACGTAACTTACAAGAGTTAAAGGATCTGCTGGTAACGTGTTGGTACCAGATACCACAAGATACCTTTAGAAATCTTAGTGTCCATGCCTCGCCAGATAAGAGCCAAAACATTAGAGGGGCTGTTTTGGCGGCACGTGGAGGACTAACATTATATTAGGCAGGTGGTTATAATGTTTTGGTTCTTCGGTGTATATCACAGTGCTGCACAATTCAAAGATATGTAAACATATACCACTATTACACTATAAAGTCCTTTTAACAATTGTTGCTGTCCGTTCAATTGAAAGTCGTACCTTTCAATTACCACCGGATCATCAATAACAAAAAATAAAGCTAACTAATATTCATAAAATTATTATGCAGTGTGATATATGTTTTAGGTTACAAGTGAACGCCAGTAAAAACAACTGCTGGAAGCGTGGGCGGAACAAGCGGATCGGATCGTCTAAAATATAAGTATCACACTGCGTAATAATTTTATGAATATTAGTTTGCCTTTTTCACTTGCTATTGATGACTCCGATGGAAATTGAACGAACAGTAGAACTTTAATTGCACGGGCACCAACAATTACTAAAAGAAGTGCTTTGCAGTGTAATAGTGGTACATGTTTACATATCTCCGAATTGTAGCAATTGGTATAGCATTGCTTCTGGTATTGGATAAAGGTGCATTTTGTCTCCTTTTCTCTTTATTTTGGTTATTATGTGGAATTGGGGAAGATTTTGGCCTTAAATGGTCTAGAGATCTTAAATTTCCTAATTTGGATTATGCTGATGATTTTGCTCTTTTGGCAAATGATGATGTGAACTCTTTCATTTGAGCTGTTGATGAGTATGTTTAGGTAGGTTTGGTTATAAACAGAGAGACAACTAAAGTGATGAAAATTGGTTAGGCAAGCTGTGATTCAGTTAATCTGAATGGTTGCAGTCTTGAGCAGCTGTCTCAGTTTAATCCTTTTCAGGAACCAGAATCGAAATATAAACTGATCTGCATAAGATGAAAAATAAACTGATCTGCATGAGATCTGCATGACAAGCCGATTATAAGGTATCCTGTGCATCTGTTCACTTGGGCTGGCAACCCACAAGTAAACAGAAAAACAGCGGTAGAATTTTCCTCAACAGAAGCCCACCAATGCAGTCTGATTGATGATGCAGTCTGTAAAGGGACCACTGGTCAGCAGGAGAGAATAAAAAAGAAAATGTGACCATTGAAATCAGATCAATAAGCCACACTGATCTGGCACTGATTGGTAATATTTTCTGTTAAAATGGTAAAAGATTACTTCGACGAAATAGTTGAACGACAGAAAGCTTCGCTAACACTGATTAATGAATCACGAAATTTGAGTTACACGTTATGTCATCAGAGTTGAAAAGTACAAGTATATCGTTGGATTCCTAATAATCGGAGATTGTGAAATGGGTGGTGGTCAGCTTGAAATCTAGTCTGGGGAAGTGTGAGCTGCGCTGAGCATACATGTAATTTTGCATTTTAATATTTTATAATTTCACTTCTGCCTGGGCTTATCGTTTCAAAACTTTTATGAAACGAAAACAATTTAACATTTTGAACAAGAGAATTTTGTTTACAAAATTTTAAATATATTTAATTCGCATTATATACCGCAAAATTTTCTTTATCTTAGCACACATTTAGATTGTTTTCATATTTCTGGTGCTATTAAAGCTATCAAATACCATATTCATATTTCTGATGCTATTAAAGCGTATCAAATACCATATTGGTACCAAATCTGATGTTTGTTCCATGCCTGGTCACTTATTTGCCCAGACATTTGCGAGATGCCTTAAAACTTTTCAAGGAAGCGTTTTTAAATTGTTCAGTTTTCTCCTAAGCGTTCAAAATTGTCTAATGCCACAACTGGCAATGACGTTCAGTCCCGGCTGGGCTCAGCCTGGGTCCGAATCGAAAGATGGCTTTGAGCTCAAGCTCAGCCATAACGTAAATTTCCAATTTTGCTTATATCTGAGAAAAAAAGTGAAAATGTGTTGGGATTACGATTTCAACCTTTTAATCAGTCTAGTAAACATAATGAAGCTTTTTCTTTTCTCAAAATTTTTTTATTGAATCACTCTTAGCGTTTATGGCCGTCCGGTAGCCGAGTGGTTAGCACGCTTGGTTACTGATCAAAAGAACCTGATTCCGAGCCCAGGGTACGGCATGGATATTTGTGTTGTCTTTCTGCTGCGGTCCCGCCATCCTCACAGACGTTCTACTATGACGTATATAAACTGACAGGCTCCTGTAGACCTCTGTGGCAAGCAGCTGCATGAGAGGGTATTTATTATATATTTATTAACGTTTATAATGATGTTACTCAAGAATTTTCAGTGTCTAGACTGACTACTCAGTCGTTAGTGTACCAGGCTCGTAATCTGCAGTTCCCTGGTTCGAGTCCCAGCAGGGTCAGCGTTGAAATTTATATCCACAAAACCCCACCCTGCTCTCGATCAGTAGGTGGGCACCAGTGGGCTTGAAAAAGCCGCCTTCCGTCGTATGGGACATTAAGCCGTGGCCCTGTGTGCGGCAGAGCTGTACCTTGTGCACTTTAAAGAACACGCTGGATGGCCTTGACAGGAGTCTAACATCTGTCTCTTAACAGCTGCCCAGTGGGTCCCCTCCCCCAACCTTCTCTGAACCCTCCGGGTTCTTGTGACCTGACCATTTAGCCCGTTGTGTACAAAAACTATGCCTCTCAGAGGTAAAACCCAAAACAACCCAACTCAGTGTTTAGGAATTGTTTCTAGTCTAATTTTTTGTACCAATTAACCTAATATTTTATCTTGAAATAATTATTTTAAATATTGTAATCGTCTGTAATATGCATGCGTTTCTATATATTTGTTTCAGGATGTCATAATGTTTATTTTTACCTGGCTCTGTAAATGCTGGAATGATTCGGAGCAAACTTATCTCTACCCTAAAACCTTAATAATGATGTCTGTCATTCCTGGATACTTAAAGGAGCATAATGAAAGGAGGCTTCTTTCAGAGAAAATATACCAATATTTTTGACATTAATTTACATAACAGTACTTCGAAAAAATAAATTAAGATTTCGACCTGATAAATTTCAGTTTAACGAGATTACAGTGTATGTATTGTTTGCAACCTCTGCCCTTGTGTATGCAGAGAAAAACGAGATACAATTTTTTTCTCGAAAGCACAATGGTTTGCAACTAAGATGAGGGTTATCCACGATGAGCGGAAGCGAAGAACAAGAAAGTCGCGGAGGAAACGTACAAGGCAAAGAGGCGCTATTTCCCTGGGTAATGACTGCGGCATAGTTAATGGTTGAGGAAACCCGGTGGGGAGTGAGAGGTGCGGCCATCATAATGAACGTTGCGTGCGATACTGAGCAAGATTTTCGCCAACAACATGAGCATCACACGCTCATTCCAAATAAATGCAGTCATCTTGCAAAAAAAGTATTCGTTCCGAACAAAATTAAAATTTTTATGATTCAAATTATATTTTTAATATAATTAAACGAATTGTATCAATTTCGTTTTAATAAAGAGGCGCAAAAAGTTTCTTTCTAGGAAATGCTAAAGATCTGTCTTTTCGCGACCTTCACGTATCCTGTCACATTAGTAACGATAATGGCCCATTCTGTTGTGCAATGTCAAAGCTAGCTTTCAAGAGGATCAGTGCAAAATTTGTACTCGATTGAAGATGTCTTGAAGTCTTTGCATATCATTCAGGACTCGTAATTTTTTTATACAAAGGAAAATAATACCGAAATACGTATAACATATTTAACACAGCTGAATTAAATTAAAAAGTTAATCACTATTCGGCTGTTTATTATAATTTTTGTGATTCAAAATAGTATTAACCATCGGTGAATACAGGTTAGTAGAAATGTTAATCACTTCTTGTAAGTAGGCAAAGTAAGCCCTTTCCTGTTACACGGATCATGCCCAAAATATTGAGTGAACCGTGTAATAGGAAAAGCCATAAAGAATTAACTTTTTAATCCGTTTCATCAAAACTGTTTTTTCTCAGTAGAACCAGTTTCACGTATTATATTAGAAATCCAGTCTTTTTATTTCATGCAAGTCAGAGGTGGGCAAACAGTCGATCGCATAGCACTACTGTATCACAAGTCTTAGTGTTTGTGAGCGAATTTGCAGCTAGATTTAACTTCTTTTTTTTAATAAAGTGTATAATTCTAGTATAATCGTACAATTCTTGATTCATCATCATGCTAATGTTGGCATTATGTTTCATAAACACGAATTGGAAAAAGTTACAGCGTACAGGTCTTTTGTTAAAGGATTCTTATTTCCTCTATTGAATTATTACTTCGAAAAATTTAACCAAATTTAGACGTTAAACTTCAGTTAGCATTATAATAATAATTATTATTATTTATCCAGTGTCATGTATCTACTGTACTTCTCAATAGTAAAGTTAGTGAAAACAATCACCATTTAAGGATATTTATAATAAATAATTTTAGGTCGAAAAGTTTGTATTTTAATTAATGTAACAATGTCACGTTAATATGTTTGATGATAAATTGCTATTTTATGCTTAGTTGGTCAATCAGTATTAAACCATATTATGGCATGTACTATGGTCGATCGCAGAGTACAAAAGTTTGGCCCTCCCTGATGGAAGTTAACAACAATTCTCTTGCAACATTTTTGAAAATTTCATTCCTTTCATTTTCTCAAATCGCTCATTGTAAAATCCGCGATAAAAATTAGTTCATTATAGGTAAGTTCTTTAATTTTTCAATGTGCTTAGTGCTACTGGTAGAAAGTTATCTGCCAATACAAAATTAATATTTAATTTCTTTTGAAGATAATAACCTTTGCGTTGTTTTAATGCTTGCAGCATTCTCCTTAGGAATTGCTTCTATACTTTTAATAGGTTCATCATCATCCTCAAGCAGCCATAGGCTACGGATGTCTAACCAGACCGCGCAATATAGTACTCCAAGCATATCTGTCCTGAGCTATATCTGCTGCATCTGGCCACTGCACACCAATTCTAACATGGTCGTGTTTGACATTGTCTGCCCACCGCATTCTAGGTCTCCCCCTCTTTCTGAGTCCTTTAGGCAACACTGTTCGTAACACTTTACTAGGTTTGCACTGTATAAATTTAAAGAATGGTTATTCAGGAAGTGGAACTATTTAAGCTAACACTCTTAGCATTTTCTTCTGATGTAGTCTCTACTAGAAACTGCACTGAAAATTACGCTAACTGATGTGATTATCAAGCCTGGCTGCTAGGTAAAAAATGCCAAAACTTTTCCGGACTTCCATGCCACTGCAAATTCTGTACTATACATATATACTGCAATTTAGTTCTCCAAACAGGTGTATCCTGAGCTACAGCTGATGCATCTGGCCACTGTAGACCATTTCTAACAAGGTCATGTTTGACATTGTCTGCCCACCTCATCCGAGGAACATTAATAATTCAAAAAGTCTATGAGTAACATTATAATTATAACGCGATGCTCGTGGTCCAAAGAACGCATCGCAATGTAAGCGGGATCATGTTAGCAAAATTTCAAGCCATTTTTCGTCATTCAAACTTCGTACATCGGCCAACTATATTCAACTTGTCTTTGCCGCTTTTTTTTTGCACGCTATAAATTGCAATAGAAGGATTCACGGAAAAATCAAGTAAATAATATTATTACATGGAAAATTTAATTAATATGATATATTGCATTGTTTCAATCAGATCTTGACGTACGATAAAGTATTTAAAACCAGTAATAAAGTATGTTCGATAAACACACACATTTTGTTACCATTTTTAGCTTTCCACTTTGGTTGTATCGGTAGTTACGTCCGTCAGTTAGCTTGTTCATTTGAAATACAAATCAAACGTAAGTTTGATTTGTATTTCAAATGACATGTAACAAAAGGTAACAAGTAAATGAATCAACTGCCGGTATTCTTTCGGATGCCAAACAATAAAAATATCGCGGATTCGCTCTGGAGTGAAAATATCGCCCATGTGTACACAAAACTACACAAGGAATCCAATAAGTAGTTATTGAGTGAAAAATTACGTTTCATATGACAAAAAAAAGCAGCCACGTTTGCATCGCGTTATAAGCGGAATCGCGTTCTATCGTTCCTATTAATTCATTATCAATTAAATTCATATCTATTAATTCAAATTTATTTCAAACATAAAATTAACGGGATTTACCCGTGTATGTTTATTAGATTACAGTGAGAGATAAACATATAGTCTAATCCGATGTGGAAAGTTATAGTTTAAACCTGTAGTATGAACTATCTGTTTAAAGCTTCATTAATCGACGTATTTGATTAACCGGCAACCCATTTATCTGTGGATACCGAATAACAAAGCTTTTTTTTTACTGTAAAAGTTTTTAACGTTTCTACCTTTACAATGCTGTCAGGCTAGAGGCCTTTTTAGATTTTTTTTTGTTCAGGCTGTGTATATTTATTTTGGATTTCGCCAAAATAGTCATATGCTACGGGGAGGCTCTCTCTCTCGACATCTGGAAAGTTAATTGCAGTAGCAGTGTACAGGGAACGGCTAGCGTCCGCTGGCAAGTGACCCGGGTCCCTGAGGGCTAACGGACGCCCAGATGGTGAGGCATAGAAAAGAAAGGAAGAAAGGGTTTGGCAACGATGAGAGGAGAGCCGGTCGAGTTTCGGAAGGAGACGGACGTAAAATTGTAAAGCGGGAAATGCCGACAGGTAATAGCGGCATTGGCTCGGTAAATACAGCTGAACAGGCATAGTAAGCTGGTGTTGTTGTAATCCATGTAATTGAGCATATGTCCTCGTCCAGCAAGTACGTTGGAAGGTTAAATAAATCTTTGTTATTTTTAAGTAAAGCCTGAAGTTGGACTAATTTATTGGGAAGGAGCCTCAGTATCGAGTCTCTGCAATTGGGAATAAACCGTTTGATTCTATCCGAAAGACTCTTTCACCCGTCGCGTATAGCGATCGAACCGAGGGACCGACAAACGAAGAGTTAACATCACAAAGTGGCGCAGTCCGACAGTACGCAACAGAGGTGAAAGTAGCGGCGAAGGTGACGGAAGAGTTCCGACATCCATTGTGAGCTGACCAGAACAAGGCTGATACTGCCAAGAGTGTCCTGCGGTGTGCTTCAGGCGATAGAATAGCTGGGAAGGTACCTGAAGAATCGTGGAAAAACGTTCGAACTGTGGAAAAAGCTGTGAAGGTGACGGAAAAGTTCAACATCCACTGGGAGCTGACCGATGCAAGGCTGATACTGCCAAGAGTGTTCCGACTGTGTGCTTCAGGTAGCAGACTGACGAGGCGGTTCGTTCCTGTCATCACATCGGAGGTAAGTATCCTCTTACTCTAGGGGCTAGTAGTTAGATACGGCAGAGGCCTGTACGAGCTAGAATGGAGCTTAGGAGCGGTCGCGATAGGGAAAGGGATGAGTTAAGACGAGGCTTCACAGAGAGGGATAGCGCGCAGGATGGTTATTCAGGGAATGATCTGGGAGGCGAGGAGGTGACAATAGACAGAGAGTCTGATGCTGCGATAGACATGAGAGGGTTGAGGGATTATGGCAATGACAACGATGCGGATATGCTGCAGAGCGGGACCAGAAAGCAGAGAGCTAAAGAAAGGATTGGATATGACTTTGAATTAGAGAGGATGAGGTTAGAGATGCAACTGAGAAGAGAAGAGAGAGAGGCAGCAGAAAGGGAAAGAGAAAAGGAGAGAGAGGCGGCAGAAAGAGAAAGAGAAAAGGAGAGAGAGCATGAATATAGAATGTTGGAACTGCAAATGAGGAATGCAAACGAGGAGAGGGGTGATGTGCGAACGGTGGCAGTTTCTAGTAATCCAGCAGATGCGCGGCTGGCTAATTATATAAAATTATTGGGAAATATGTTAGCTGGAAGTCCTAAAAACCCAGAAGAAGTGATAAATCTCTTTGAGACAGCGGAAAGGGGATTTAAGATATATGAAGTACCAGAGGTGTTTCAAGGCAAAGTCATCATTTCTTTTTTAGATGGTAATTATGCAAATCACGTTTTTCGAAAATTAAGTGCAGAGGATTTTGTTCATTATAAGAAAGTTAAAGAGGCCGTATTAAAAGAGTTTAAGGTCACTCCCTCTGCGTACAAGAGAAAGTTTGAAACTATCACGAAAGAACCGAATGAGTCATATAATCAATTAGCCTCGAGGCTCAGAAATAGCTGGGATTACTATGTCCGCAGTAGGAAGGTGACAAATTTTGAGGAGCTTATGGACCTGATAGTGTCGGATAAATTACGTGATAGCCTTCCTCAAGACACCCATGCTTACGTAGTACAGAAAGAGGCAGAGTCATGGGCAAAAGCAGACGAAATAGCCACGTGGGCAGAAATCCATCTAGCCAGTGTAAACGGAACGGAAGAGGTCCTAACTTTTAAAGAGGTAAGGCATAGACATTATGCAGAACGTGTTGTTTCCCCCCAGCAGAGGATAGACTCAGAGAGAAATTATTCGAGCAGAAGGTATCAATCGGCAGTAAATTTAGCTGAATATAGAAATATCCCAAAAGTAAGGAGGTGCCATAAATGTAGATCTGACGAACATTTGATGAAAGATTGCCCACTGAGAACTGGGGACCATGAGAGTCGAACTCAGGTATACCAAGTTAGCACCTTGGATCAGAATTCTAAAGATGTTTGTGAGGCAACAATAGGAAGGGTTACGACACATACAAAGCCAAGTCCAAGCAGTCGAGTAATGGGACAGGGAGAGATACGTATCCCAGTAGATTATGAAGAGGTTCGAGTCAGATGTGGCGACCAGACAGCTAGAGCAGTCGTGGATTCGGGGGCAGAACTGACAGTAATCAGAAAGGGGATGCTGAAAGAAGAAAAGCACCCGGTAAAAGACCATCTGTTGTTGCATGGGCCGTTTGGTGATGCCATAAGGGCAGAGGTAAAAGAGCTGCCTTTAAGTTTGATTGATGGTACAGACAATAGCACTGTGAGTGGCGGAGAAATTAAAGTGCTATGCGCAGTAGTAGCAAAGCTGCGGAAGGAGGTACTTCTGAGTGTGGAAGCATATGGTAAGTTGATTAGAAAGAAGGAGAGAAGGCCTGTAACTGGTAACCTCAGGAGGAAAATCCACGAGCCGTGGGCCAATAGAGGAAGCTACTATGAAAGAGGTAGAGAAATTCCAGTTAGTAACAGGGAAATGTATGCTCCATGGAGACCGTCCAATCAGCGCCATCCTATCTCCCAGCCCAAACATGTGCAGCAATCTGTCAGACTCGATGTCTACGATGATCAAAATTATGTAGGGGAGGGAGCGAACATGGCAATTGGAGGTAACAATGGGTCAGGCCGACGCCAATGTCAACGACTTTCAGCCTGTAGAGTCTGAGGGTACGTACGGGAAGGTGATATCTAAGTAGTCACGAAAGGTGTGCATAGCCTTTCACATGGGAGGTCACCTGTGGACGAATGAACACCGCCAGTACGGCATACCTTCGTCAAAGACAGTTTTCAGTGAAATCATTAATTTATAGACTGTGTACTCTCGGACAACTACTTTAGTCAACAAGTTTTTTTTGTTTGAAGCAAAGAAAGACAATATTTAGACTCAGGCACCAGTATATACCTAGGAGTTATTTTGTATTTAAGTGTAGTGTACATAGATGTGTAAAAGATGTGCCAATTCGCAGAGAATTTATAGAATTCATGAAGCAACTTAGAACTCTGTATTTTGTGGCATTGAACTCTAGGATTAATGCGAAAATGAACTCTGATTTTCAGCATTCAGCTTGACTTTTTAGTCAGCAGTTAACAGGACTAACTACTGACTTCTGGCAGGGAGGTGTCAGGCTAGAGGCCTTTTTAGATTTTTTTTGTTCAGGCTGTGTATATTTATTTTGGATTTCGCCAAAATAGTCATATGCTACGGGGAGGCTCTCTCTCTCGACATCTGGAAAGTTAATTGCAGTAGCAGTGTACAGGGAACGGCTAGCGTCCGCTGGCAAGTGACCCGGGTCCCTGAGGGCTAACGGACGCCCAGATGGTGAGGCATAGAAAAGAAAGGAAGAAAGGGTTTGGCAACGATGAGAGGAGAGCCGGTCGAGTTTCGGAAGGAGACGGACGTAAAATTGTAAAGCGGGAAATGCCGACAGGTAATAGCGGCATTGGCTCGGTAAATACAGCTGAACAGGCATAGTAAGCTGGTGTTGTTGTAATCCATGTAATTGAGCATATATCCTCGTCCAGCAAGTACGTTGGAAGGTTAAATAAATCTTTGTTATTTTTAAGTAAAGCCTGAAGTTGGACTAATTTATTGGGAAGGAGCCTCAGTATCGAGTCTCTGCAATTGGGAATAAACCGTTTGATTCTATCCGAAAGACTCTTTCACCCGTCGCGTATAGCGATCGAACCGCGGGACCGACGAACGAAGAGTTAACATCACAAATGCCATCAAAAGTAATTGTAAAAGATATCTTTTAATTATTAACGTTTTCTTTTTTCAATCCTGGGGAGTGGTCAACTTTACAGGGTCCGGATGCTGACCTTTATACCCACTAGACTGGTTTATGGATTTGAGTTTATGGATCCTGGTGGGCCTCTATTGAGGGAGAATATGGTGCTGTGTTTTCTGTTTGCTTGTGGGTTGTCAGCCCTAAGTGAACAGAGACATAGGATATCATATAACAGCTGGTGGATAATCCTGATTAGAGGCCATCGCAGGTACCTGAACCCTCACTTAGCTAGTTGGACATCGTCAGTCCTGAACTGGAGTAATGTGTCTCAGGCAGGCCATATGGCTCTTGAAAAGGTGGTGCCTGAAGTTTCTACCAACATTGGTGACTTCAGCATTTAGCGAGGAGGAACAGGTCTTTGCCGCATGCCTGCAATCAGGGGGTTGTTTGATATTGTTGTCCCTCTCTCAATAAACCTAATTTCCTTAAAAATCTTACTAATCATTTTCTCTCCGCAGGTGTGTGGAATGTGAGGATGTTATATAGAGATTATTTTCTTGATATCCTCATGCAGGATTTCCAGCGTTATAACCTAGATATTCGAGACTTGCAAGAGATCAGGTGGATAGGTAAAGGTGATATATTTAAAAATAACTTTAAATTTCTCTTTTCAGGCAGGGAGAATGGAAAGAATCTCCAAAGTGTAGGTTTGTTTCCCATCAGACATGTCAGTGATACTCTTCTAGGATATGACTACATTAATGGAAGATTTCTTACAGCAAAATTTAAACCAAAAATTAAAGACTTGAATGTCGTCTGTGTTATGCCCCCACAGGGGACTCTGATGAGAACGAGAATGAGAAGGATACGTTTTACAGCCAGCTTCAGGATATTTTGAATTTTGTGAAGAAATGAGATATTTCTCTTGTGCTAGGTGATTTCAATGCTAAAGTTGGTACTAATTTTAATCTTTGGCAGGAGTTTTAGGTCACTTTGGCATTGATTGTTCCAATGGCAATGGGGAACGTGTCCTACAGGTAAGTTAACTTAATGGTTTGCGAATAACTAACACATACTAGAAACACCAGGACATCTATAAATATACATGGGTTTCACCTGACGGGTTGCACAGGAATGTGATAGGTTATATTTCAATTAACAGCAAATGGGCTAGTTCGGTTAGGAATACCAGATCATACAGGGGAGCCGAAACCTGGAAGGAGAGCTATGCACCAATCCCCTGTGATGATGCATAGAACCGGCCAGGCCTAGCACCTAATGTCTGATCCCGCCTTCTCGTGGTGCAGACCGTTAGTACCTTTCAAAAGAGATAGTCTTGAGGAAGTGAAAGGAAGGAGAGGGCTGCCAGATTAGTGTGGCCTACTGATCTGAACAACTATGGTTACTTTTCTTTTTTTTTCTACCCTGCTGAGGAGTGATCAATCACACAGGGTCCTGGTGCTGACCATATAAACCCACTGGACTGGACAGATATATGGATCTTGATTTTGCTGCACTGGTGGGCTTCTGTGGAGGGAAAATCTTCCGCTGTGTTTTCTGTTTGTGGGTTGACAGTCCCAAGTGAATAGATTCGCAGGATATGTTTATCAGCTGGTGGATAATCCTGAGCAGAGGTCATCGCAGGCACCTGAACTCTTTGCTTCTATTGGCATCGTCAAATTCTACATTGGAGGAAGTCTTCCAGTATAGATGGCTTCAGCCTTTAGTGGTGGGGAACGGGTCTTTGCCCCATGTCTGCAATTAGGGGGCTGTTTGATATTGTCGGCATTCCCTCTCTCAATAAACATAGTTTCTTTAAACATCCCACTAACCATTTTCTCTCCATAGGTAGTTGGAATGTGAGGACTCTGCACAGAGCTTTTTCTCTTGATGTCCTCACACAAGAATTCCACCATTATAATTTAGATATTCTCGACTTGCAAGAGACCAGATGGACAGATAAAGGTCAGATTCTTAAAAATAATCTTAAATTTCTCTTTTCAGGGAGGGACGACAATAAGCATCACCAAGGTGTGGCTCTGCTTCTCAGCAGACACGCTACTGATGCTCTTCTAGGATATGAGTGCATTAATGAAAGGTTTCTTACATCAAAATTTCAGACAAGCGTTAAAGACCTGAATGTTATTTGCTGTTATGCCCCCCACTGAGGATGCCGATGAGGATGAGAAGGATAGGTTTTATGAACAACTTCAGGATATTTTGAATTCTGTCAAGAAAGGAGATATTACCCTTGTTCTTGGTGACTTCAATGCCAAAGTTGGTACTGACTCTGACCTTTGGAGAGGGGTGATTGGCCCTTTTGGTATTGGTAGCTGCAATGGGCAATGTGTCCTACAGGTAAGTAAACTCAATGGTTTCAGAATAACTAACACATATTACAAACACCGCGACATACATAAGTACACATGGGTTTCACCTGATGGGCTGCATAGGAATATGATTGATTATATATTAATTAACAGCAAATGGGTTAGTTCTGTTAGAAATACCAGGGCATATAGGGGAGCTGAAATTGCATCTGACCATTACCTTGTTAAAAGTGTCTTGCAACTTAAACTTAAAAAGTGTTGTGCTAGGGTTAAAAAATTTGTTTTTAATACTGAAGCTCTGAAAGACCCAGTTATAGCCGAAGCGTACCATGATAGGTCACTTAGTCATTATGACAGTCATGGTATGCTTACTACTGAAGTTGAGGAAGAATGGGATCATTTTAAACAGGCTTTTTTGGACACTAACAGTACTCTTTTAGGAAAAAAGGAGCAGAAGAGGCAGAATTATCTGAGTGATAAGGCACTTGAGCTTATTTTGGAAAGAAAGAACTGCAGGAATGTCCTTAATCAATACCCTACTAGTACTAATAGAAAGCATTACAGAGACCTTAATAAACTTGTAAAGGATCAGTTAGCTGCTGATAAGAATCTTTGGCTTGATGGTTTGGCTGACAAAGCTGAGGAAGCAGTTAGACAGCATAACAGCAGAGAGCTGTACTAGATAGTTAATGTTTTGTGTGGTAGAAAACGGACAGGTATACAGGGATTGAAGGATAAACAAGGTAAGGTTATAGAAGGTGAGGATTCTGTCATGGCTAGGTGGGCTGAGCATTTCAGTGATATTCTAAACAATGCGGTTAGTTCTATTCCCATTGTTTGCAATGATGATATAGATACATTGGTGGCTTTAATGTTGGCCCTATAACACAATCTGAAGTTATTTTGGCTGTTTCTAAACTTAAACTTCATAAATCCCCAGGGGTAGATGAAATTACTACAGAAATGCTTAGAGCTGGAAATGTTTCGGTTACCACTTGGATGACTGAAATTCTGAATATCTTTTTTGATAAAGGCATGGTTCCTAAGGATTTTACCAGAGCTATTGTTATCCCTATTTTCAAAAAAGGTGATCGCAGTTCTTGTGATAACTATAGGAGTATTAGCCTACTCTCTGTTCCAGGTTAAGTTCTTTGCCTGTGATTGTACTTAATAGAATTAAGAATCTGGTTGGCATGCAATTGCGTGATGAGCAATGTGGATTCAGAAGTGGTAGGGGATGTGTGGATCAGATATTTTCACATAGGCAGATTCATGAGAAATGTTTAGAGTTTCAGAAACCTTTGGTTGCTAGCTTTGTTGATTTCAAAAAGGCTTTCGACTCTGTTGATCGTCATAATTTGTGGTTGATTGTGAAATCATATGGTACACCAGACAAGTTAGTTAACATAATGAAAGCTCTCTATAATAACACTGAGTCGTGTGTGAGAGTTGGTAAGGCTTGTAGCAATTGGTTTAGCATTACTTCTGGTGTTCGACAAGGGTGCATTTTGTCTCCTTTTCTCTTTAGTTTGGTTATTGATTATGTTATGCGAAATTCTCTTCAAGGGAAAGATTTTGGCCTTAAATGGGCTGGAGATACGAAAATTTCTCATTTAGATTATGCTGATGATTTAGCCCTTTTGGCCTCTGATTCAGTTAATCTTAATGGTTGCAGTCTTGAGCAGGTGTCACAGTTAATTATCTTGGGAGCTATATAACAGATAATGGTGATGTGCGGCATGAGATTAACAGACGAATAGGGATTGCTGCTGGGACTTTTAAGAATCTATGGAGAGTGTGGAGAAATAGGCGTATACACCTAAAGACTAAAATTAGGCTATATAATAGTTTGGTTCTTTCTAGGGTTAGTTATGGTAGTGAAACTTGGACACTTTGTAAACAAGATAACAGGAAACTAGATGTTTTTGATTCCAGATGCTTACGCAGTATCTTGGGCATTAGGTGGTTCAACTTTGTAACTAATGATGAGGTCAGGCAAAGGAGTTTGCAACCTCCTTTAAGCAGCATATTGTGCAGAGAGAGACTCCGTTGGTTTGGCCATGTTGCCCATATGAATAATTATAGATTGGCGAATAGGGTTATGAACAGTGTGCATAAAGGCCTCAGAAAGAAGGGGAGACCTAGGATGCAGTGGGCAGACAATGTCAAACAGGACCTTGTTAGAATTGGTGTGCAGTGGCCAGATGCAGTAGATGTAGCTCAGGATAGACTTGCTTGGAGAACTAAATTGCACGGTCTGGTTGGACCTCCGTAGCCCATGACTGTTTGAGGATGATGATGATATTTCAATTAACAGCAAATGGGCTAGTTCGGTTAGGAATACCAGATCATACAGGGGAGCCGAAACCTGGTCAAAAGTGTTTTGCAGGTGAAGCTTAAGAAATGTTGTGTGAAGGTTAAAAAAAATTAGCTATAACAATGAATGCCCAAAAGATCCAGTTTTAGCCAAAACATACCATGATAGGCTACTTCAGGCATGTCCAAACTTTTGACTTTCCTGGGCCACATTGAGTGAAGATGAATTGTTTTGGGCTGCATATAAAATACATAATATAGTTAATGTATATGAACAATAAAACTTCATTTATTTTCTATTATAAAATGAAAAAAAGGGCAACATAAAACTAGTGGGATATCAAAAAATCGCTGAAAATCACATAATCATGTTGAAAGCTTATGTCGTAAACTTTACAATTTTGTGAGCCACATTACTAGCTGTCCAGGACCGTGGGTTGGACACGCCTGGGCTACTTAGTCATTATGACAATCATGGTTTGGTTATTGCTGAAGTTGAGAAAGAATGGGATTAGTTTAAACAGGATTTTCTTGAAACCAACAGTACTCTTTTGGGTAAAAGGGAACAGAGGAAAAATTATTTGAGTGATAAGACTATGGAACTTATTTCTGAAAGAAGGAAGTGCAGGATTAATATGAATCAACACCCTACTAGTCCTAACAGAAGGTATTACAACGAGCTTAATAAACGTGTAAAGTATCAGCTCATAATAATCTTTGGCTTGATAGCTTGGCTGACAAAGCTGATGAAGCAGTTAGCACAACAGCAGGGGGTTGTACTAGATTATATTTTTTATGTGGGAAGAAACTGACAGATACAGAGGGATTGAAGGAAAAACTTGGTAAGGTGGTTGAAGGTGAGGATTCTGTGATGGCTAGGTGGACTAGGCATTTCAGAGAAGTTCTAAATAATGTGATTTTTTCCACTCCCATTGTTTGTAATGAGGATAAATGCATTACTGGCTTTAATGTTGGCCCTATAACACAAACAGAAGTTATTTTGGCTATTTCTAAACTAATTACTAATTAATTAATTTAGATTATGCTGATGATTTGGCCCTGTTGGTTACTGATGTTGATGAGATGAATTCATTCATTCATTAGGGTTGTTGATGAGACTGGTAATAGAGTAGGTTTGGTGATAAACAGAGAAAAAACTAAAGTGATGAAGATTGGTCAGGTAGATGTTGCTTCAATTGCTTTGAATGATTGTATTACTGAGCAAGTGTCAGAATTTAATTATCTTGGGAGCTATGTAACAGATACTGGTGATGTGCTGCATGAGATAAATAGAAGAATAGGTATTGCTGCTGGGACTTTTAATAATCTATGGAGAGTGTGGAAAAATAGGCGTATACACCTAAAGACTAAAATTAGGCTGTATAATAGTTTGGTTCTTTCTAAGGCTAGTTATGGTAGCAAAACATGGACCCTTTGTAAGCAGGATAACAAGAAACTTTAATGCCTTTGATTCTAGATGCTTACCCAGTATCCTGGGGATTAGGTGGTTTGACTTTGTAAGTTAATGATGAGGTTAGGAGGAGGAGTCATCAACCTCCTTTGAGCAGGATATTGTGCAGAGAGAGATTGCGTTGGTTTGGCCATGTTGCCTATGCATAGCTGCAGATTAGCAAATAGGATTATGAAGTGTGACTAAGGGTTTCAGAAAAAGGGGGTGACCAGGAAGCAATGGGAAGACAGTGTCAAACAGATCCTTGCAGAATTGGCCTAGATTGGCCAAATGCAGTAGCTCAGAAGAGACGCATCTAGAGAGGAAGATTACACTATCTGGTTGGACCTCTGTAGTCCATGGCTGCATGAGGATTTTGTATATATGTATGTTTTAACATTGAAACCTTTGTAAATATTGCACTGATATGTAATGGTTTTGTTGCAGATGAATTACATTGGTTTAGAATTGATAACTTCTGTAGATATTTTGTAGATTTCGGTTGAACAGAATAATATGAATTTTTGGTTGTGAGTGTATTCCATAATGTATTCAATAAAAAGTTAATTTGCTAAAATATTTCTCCCATACTTTACAAGTATGATTAATATGCTCAAATAGCAGTAAGACATTCCAATGTCCAGAAAACCTGTCACTAATAATAATAAATTTTTTAATACTTGTTACCTAGGTGTGTCAGCTTTTGTCTCATATAAGCATTTCCATTTTGAAATAAGTTTTGCAAAATGCAATTTCATCATCATCCCCAAGCAGCCATGGGCTACGGAGGTCCAACCAGATGAAATTTCTACGGATTTCACGACACAAGAAGAATAACTTCTTTCTTCACTTCCTAGTCCTTAAATACGCGCGGCGTACATTTGCATGTTGTCGTCTTTAGTGATGTTATTATTTCATCAAATGACTTTCAATCTTGGATCACGGTTTCTGCTGCCCTTAACTATTAGCATATTATGATATGACGTTCCTAAAGGAATTACTTTTGGGTATTCTTTTTTCAATATCTACCAGTGTATTTATATTACAATCTTTTCGACATTAGATTTCAAGTATTTCAATACATTTTAATGCTCTAAATCAGCGGTTCCCAACCTTTGGAAAGCGGAGGACCCCTATTTTAATTTATAAAATGTGGCGGAATTGGAGTTGACTAATTTTTTCTTAAATTTTGGTCTACGTTTTTGCCTACGGTATGAAGAATACTAGAAAAGAGAACAGGTCTTATGTAAAAAAGAATGTACACTGCTGGCCATTAAAAGTGCAACACCAGGAAAGGTAAGAGATATAGTGAATACATAGCTTATGTTACAAGGATCAAATTATTACAAATAATTAATTACAACATCGAGAAAGGTAAAATTCGTTCATTTCTCTTCTTAGAACACACATGGCAGTCGTCAATGTCTGTTTTACTGCATAAATTGACGTATTTCTGGTATTTAAAAATTAGTGTGCTTTGGGATTTACATTTCACCCGTATTAGTCGCGGAACAATAATAAACTCCGATTAAAGGACATCATTTAAAGAAAAAACGTATTTTTCAGTCTTTGCATTCTACTTCACAATAGAGAATAGCATGCTCTTACTTTGTAAGCTTTGCTATGCAAAATTTAATTGCCTAATTTCAGCATAATTGTATGTAATATCAAAAATTAACCAATAAATTCGAAGGCAAAAATACTTAACTGTATTGCAAGATTCAGGGTAATGAAAAAGAGCAGGTCATGAATTAGGTACTTGGTGTTATGTCTTCTCCCTATTTGAATAATACCGAATCATCTAAGTGTAAACAGTAATTTTATATTTCTTATATATCTTTAACTAGTTCATTTACTGAACACGGAATAAAGTTTCATTGTTAGAAATTTTTTTATCCGAATTTCTAATTTTAAAATAAAAGTTTTAAAATTACCGCTTGTCAAAATTTTAACTTTTAAGATTTTTAAAAATTTAATTGCCAAATATAATGTAAAATTTTTGTAAGCCATTACTTTCCTGAACGAATACAAGATTACCTTAAAATCTTGTATCTCTGCCTAATTTGAAAAGTATAGTTTTTTAATTTTTAAAGTCATAAAAGATGAAGTTTGAATTAGAATAAGATTCGTTTTGGCAGTATTTATGTTCATCGTAAGGTTGTGATTTCAGTGTATTAAGGTGAGCGTATGTCAGTTGCCTTTGCTCGTCGACCATTTCCTGTTCATCGTAGTGCGTGGCTGCCAGTCACGTCCCACTCCTTACCTTGCGCTCCAGTTGCTTGGCAAGTGGTGCTAGCTGGCCATGCTGCAGGCAGTCCCACCAACAGCCCACCCGAAATCAATTGTAGCCCCGCACCCCGTTATTAACGCATAATTTACACGTCTGCATTCCGCGCAGCATCTGCTGGCTCCACCAAAGCTGTCCCTTACTCGATACCGACTCTTATTCGTCGCCTGCGGTCACGCTGCGTACTGAGACTTCTGGCAGAGTTGTAAGTGATGGCTTTCCCCCTCTTTTCTACCTCCCCTTTAATCGCTGATGTGAATATGATTTTGCTCTCGCTAAATGGAATCACGTCAGTGTCTGCGGTTGTCCAAAATTCTCTGAGCACACGTTTATTGCGCATTTTACCAAATCTCGTGTTATTGATAATACCAGAAACTTGCTTAAATTATGTCCAAGTGGAAAGACAAAGTTCTTGACTAACGTAATTTGTAGTGAACAAAAGGCTGCTAACACTTCCGTTTATTTTCTACATCCAGAGTAAAGAAATTTACTCCTCAATCATCTTGCTTGCCACGGAGATCTGACAGGAACCTGGCAGTAAAATATGAGAATATTTGCGAGGAAGGCGAAAAACAGCATAAAAACAACACACAATATAAATGAGGGGGGGGGGGGGATTAATGCGTTATTCGTATCACGAATTTTTGCCCCCTTTTTTACATAATGTCTCTAAACATGCTAATGCTCAGCCACACTACATTAACAACTATTAACTATTAAATAAATAAAATAAATACCCCCTCAAGCAGCTGCTTGCCACAGAGGTCTGACAGAATACTAGCAATACCTAAAATACATTTTTTGTTTTGGCAGTGGGGTGGCAAACAGGGATTCGTTTTATTGTGGTGGAATTAAGGATTTTTGATCAAATAGCTGGTGAGAACAGGATTTTTTTATTTAAATGCTTCGTGACAGTGGCGTATATAAGGAGAATCCCTTCCATAGTCTTTTGAGGACTAGAATAGCATTTTCTGAGGAAGACCTCGAAAATTACAGATCGAAGTACGTTAAATTCTTCCGCCATTAGACAAATATGTGTACTTCCCTCCTATGGGAAGTTTCTGGATACGTCGCTGGTTTGTGCGGCCAGGATTTTTTGTCCGAATCGTTGATGGGACACCAACGATTCGGACAAAAAATCCTGACTTTTTAAGACTTTTACATCATACGTCCCGTATGACGTAAAAGGTTAGAACCACTGTCTTAGAGCATCTTCAACACGAACTAATAAATCCAGCAAAATTGCTTTCCTGTGAAAGTACACCTATAAAACTATTGCTTTACCACTTCCTGTTTCCTTATGCTTGCAATCTACGCCCGTGCGATTCCCATTACTTTGCGCATATACACGGCAGTATTGCCATTGTATATTAATTTCAACAAACAATCTGATCTTTTATATTATACTAGTGCATATATCCTGTCGAATTTCGATGTTAAAAAACTGAAATTTCGAAATGGCAAAGAATGAGAGGGGGGAATGGTTTCAAGTTTCGAAATCCAGTTATATTGTAGATGGCAGGGGCGGATTGGGAGCAAAAAACGCCCGGCAAATACATGGGAATCGGCCCATACAGCAAAGATCGATCCTAAACCAAATTTTGGAACAGGCGAGAAGTACGCCGAGATTGTCTTCGAGAAGCACCCCCAGCAATCGCCCACTATTCATTTTTTAATAAAATATAAAAGCAAAAATAAAAAATCGAGCTGATGCTTGCTTTCACTTTGTTATCTGTTTGTCCCTCCATCTGTAGAAAATCAATTTTTTGGTTTTTAGAAACAAACCGAAAATTTCTTCGGGTTGAATAGGTATTGATGAAATATTAGGATTCGCGTTATCCAAATTTCCTAATAGTTTTAATAGTACCCTCTAGCGGTGGAAAACTTGTAAAACTTTCAACGAATATTGCAAACGTTCCATTTATACAAAAAATTACATAAAAAAAAATCTCAAAATATGCCTAATGAATTAATATGCGCTTCAACTGCATGCTGATTTACCCAGGTGCGAAACTAGGGCCTCTTCTGTAAGGTAACTTTTACTCTTTATTAAAAAGAATAATATTTAAAATTTGAATTTCGATCATTAAATATGTGTTCGCTGGTCAAAAATTGAGAAAAAGACTGATTTAACTTTACACGTATATGCTTTGGATATTATTTCCACTTTTATTATTTACATCTATTTATACACTGACGCATTTTTGTATTTTATTATTAAATTTATAATAAAAGTTAAGAATATGCCTCTATGGCGTATTAAACTGACATGCTCCTGTGGCAAGCAGCTGCTTGAAGGGTATATTTTTTATATATTCCAATTTCTCTTTGTACAATTTGTACCTATTTACATAAAACAGAATATTTTAATTTAGAAATTTTGTCATGAAGAGTTGGTATTTTTAACAAACTATTCTCTCCTTAGGATAACGTGAAATAATTCCTTGCCTGGGGTGTCTAGATTTTAAAATCACAACCTGTAATCATCGTATGAACCAACACGCATCAATAACACCGAGTTAGAGATTACAGTAATACGGTCTCGAGCAGTTCAGCTGTTATAAAACATCTCGCTTTAGATAACGTATTCTGTTCTTTTTTCCACAATCTGAATACGGACTTACGAAAAATCGGAAATCGTAAGAATTTTAGTATTTAATAGAGTTGTGATAATTCTAATATTTATATCTCCATAAGGTCATTCCATAAAATATAGCAAGATTTGGTTGCAGCACCATTATATATTTGCTTCATATTTTTTTCTTATTAGGAAAAAAAATTATAAATTATGCAACGCTGTTTTAGCAATTCTATTAAACCCTTTTAGGTCATGACACCACATTAAGCTTGGTCGAACCCTTTCCACTGGTTCCGTGTTACGTAACACTTTTCTTTTTGTAAGCCTCCATTTTTGGTGGGGCGGGGGTGGCTCAGTCGGTAGCTCGACAGGCTCGTAATCTGTAGTTCCCAGGTTCGAGTCCCAGCTGGGTCAGCGTTGAGATTTATCTCCGCAAAATTCCCCCGCCCTGCCCACGGTCAGTAAGGGAGACCGATGGGCTTGTAAAGGCCGCCGTCCGTCGGATGGGACGTTAAGCCGTGGCACCGTGTGCGGGAGAGCCATACCCTGTGCACGTTAAAGAACACGCTGGATGGCCTTGACGGGAGGCTACCATCTGTCCCCCAACAGCTGTTCCAGTGGGTCCCCTCCCCCAACCTTCTCTGAGCCTTCGGGGTCCATGTGACCTGGCCATTTAGCCCATGGTGTGCAAAAAAGTGCTGCTCAGAGGTGAAACAACCCAACCCTCCATTTTTGGTAAGCTAATTAGCAGAGCAAGAGTATTATAGTACAGGTAAATGCCGTTATGACGCGGTGCTCGGGGTCCAAAGAATCGCATCGCGATATAAGCCGGATCATGTTAGCAAAATTTCAAGCCATTTTTCGTCATTCAAACTTCGTACATCGGCCAACTATATTCAACTTGTCTTTGCCGCTTTTTTTTTTGCACGCTATAAATTGCAATAGAAGGATTCACGGAAAAATCAAGTAAATAATATTATTACATGGAAAATTTAATTAATATGATATATTGCATTGTTTCAATCAGATCTTGACGTACGATAAAGTATTTAAAACCAGTAGTAAAGTATGTTCGATAAACACACACATTTTGTTACCATTTTTAGCTTTCCACTTTGGTTGTATCGGTAGTTACGTCCGTCAGTTAGCTTGTTCATTTGAAATACAAATCAAACGTATGTTTGATTTGTATTTCAAATGACATGTAACAAAAGGTAACAAGTAAATGAATCAACTGCCGGTATTCTTTCGGATGCCAAACAATAAAAATATCGCGGATTCGCTCTGGAGTGAAAATATCGCCCATGTATACACAAAACTACACAAGGAATCCAATAAGTAGTTATTGAGTGAAAAATTACGTTTCATATGACAAAAAAAAAGCAGCCACGTTTGCATCGCGTTATAAGCGGAATCGCATTCTATCCGATCGCGTTTTAATGGGATTTACCTGTAGTAGTAAAATTCTATTGGATGATACATCACATTGTAAAATGTAAATGAATTATTAACTGCAGAAAAAATTTAAAACGTTTGATGATACATAGAACCGGCCAGGCCTAGCACCTAATGTCCGACCCCACCTTCTCGTGGTGCAGACCGTTAGTACCTTTCAAAAGAGATACTCTCTTGTGGAAGTGAAGGGAAGGGGGAGGGCTGCCAGATCAGTGTGGCCTACTGATCTGGACAACTATGGCTACTTTTTTTTTCTACCCTGCTGAGGAGTGGTCAACCACACAGGGTCCTGGTGCTGACCATATATACCAACCTGAACACAATTATGGCTCTGAGCTTGATAATGGATCCTGATTTCGCTGCACTGGTGGGCTTCTGTGGAGGGAAAATCTTCTGCTGTGTTTTCTGTTTGTTTGTGGGTTGACAGCCCCAAGTGAATAGATTCACAGGATATGTTTATCAGCTGGTGGATAATCCTGAGCAGAGGTCATCGCAGGCACCTGAACTCTTTGCTTATACTGGCATCGTCAAATTCTACATTGGAGGAAGTCTTCCAGTGTAGATGGCTTCAGCCTTTAGTGGTGGGGGAACGGGTCTTTGCCCCATGTCTGCGATTAGGGGGCTGTTTGATATTGTCGGCATTCCCTCTCTCAATAAACATAGTTTCTTTAAACATGCCACTAACCATTTTCTCTCCATAGGTAGTTGGAATGTGAGGACTTTGCACAGAGCTTTTTCTCTTGATGTCCTCACACAAGAATTCCACCATTTTAATTTAGATATTCTCGGCTTGCAAGAAACCAGATGGACAAAGGTCATATTCTTAAAAATAATCTTTAATTTCTCTTTTCAGGGAGGGACGACAATAAGCATCACCAAGGCGTGGGTCTGCTTCTCAGCAGACACGCTAGTGATGCTATTCTGGGATATGAGTGCATTAATGAAAGGTTTCTTACAGCAAAATTTCAGACAAGCATTAAAGACTTGAATGTTATCTGCTGTTATGCCCCCACTGAGGATGCCGATGAGGATGAGAAGAATAGGTTTTTACGGACAACTTCAGGATATTTTGAACTCTGTCAAGATAGGAGATATTACCCTTGTTCTTGGTGACTTCAATGCCAAAGTGGTACTGACTCTGACCTTTGGAGAGGGGTGATTGGCCCTTTTGGTATTGGTAGCTGCAATGGCAATGGGCAACGTCTCCTACAGGTAAGTAAACTCAATGGTGTCAGAATAACTAACACATATTACAAACACTGCGACATACATAGGTACACATGGGTTTCACCTGATGGGCTGCATAGGAATATGATTGATTATATATTAATTAACAGCAAATGGGCTAGTTCTGTTAGGAATACCAGGTCATATAGGGGAGCTGAAATTGGAAACCGACCATTACCTTGTTAAAAGTGTCTTGTAACTTACACTTAAAAAGTGTTGTGCTAGGGTTAAAAAATTTACTTTTAATACTGAAGCTCTGAAAGACCCAGTTATAGCCAAAACTTACCATGATAGGTTACTTAGTCATTATGACAGTCATGGTATGTTTACTACTGAAGTTGAGGAAGAATGGGACCACTTTAAACAGGCCTTTTTGGACACTAACAATACTCCTTTAGGAAAAAAGGTGAAGAGGAAGCAGAATTATTTGAGTGATAAGGCACTTGAGCTTATTTCAGAAAGAAAGAACTGCAGGAATGTCCTTAATCAATACCCTACTAGTCCTAATAGATAGCATTACAGAGAACTTAATAAACGTGTAAAGGATCAGTTAGTTGCTGATGAGAATTTTTGGCTTGATGGCTGGGCTGACAAAGCCGATGAAGCAGTTAGACAGCACAACAGCAGAGAGCTGTACCAGATAGTTAATGTTTTGTGTGGTAGAAAACGGACAGGTATACAGGGATTGAAGGATAAACAAGGTAAGGTTATAGAAGGTGAGGATTCTGTGATGACTAGGTGGGCTGAGCATTTCACAGTGATGTTCTAAACAATGTAGTTAGTTCTACTCCCATTGTTTGCAATGATGATAGATGCATTGGGGGCTTTAATGTTGGCCCTATAACACAATCTAAAGTTATTTTGGCTATTTCTAAACTTAAATTTTATATATCCCCAGGAGAAGATGAAATTACTACGGAAATGCTTAGAGCTGGAAATGTTTCGGTTACCACTTGGATGACTGAAATTGTGAATTTTACCAGAGCTATTGTTATTCCTATTTTTAAAAAGTGTGTTCGCAGTTCTTGTGATAACTATAGGGGTATCAGCCTACTCTCTGTTCCAGGTTAAGTTCTTTGCCTGTGATTGTGCTTAATAGAATTAAGAATCTGGTTGACATGCAATTGCGTGATGAGCAATGTGGATTCAGAAGTGGTAGGGGATGTGTGGATCAGATATTTTCACTTAGGCAGATTCTTGAGAAATGTTTAGAGTTTCAGAAACCTTTGTTTGTTAGCTTTGTTGATTTCAAAAAGGCTTTCGACCCTGTTGATCGTCATAATTTGTGGTTGATTGTGAGATCATATGGTATACTGACACGTTAGTTAACATAATGAAAGCTCTCTATAATAACACTGAGTCATGTGTGAGAGTTGGTAAGGCTTGTAGCAATTGGTTTAGCATTACTTCTGGTGTTCGACAAGGGTGCATTTTGTCTTCTTTTCTCTTTAGTTTGGTTATTGATTATGTTATGCAAAATTTACTTCAAGGGAAAGATTTTGGCCTTAAATTTGCTGGAGATACGAAAATTTCTGATTTAGGTTATGCTGACGATTTGACCTTGTTGGCCAATATTTCTGATGAGAACTCTTTCATTCGAGCTGTTGATGAGACTGGTAGTAGAGTAGGTTTGGTTATAAACAGAGAGAAAACTAAAGTGATGAAAATTGGTCAGGCAGGCTGTGATTCAGTTAATCTGAATGGTTGCAGTCTTGAGCAGGTGTCACAGTTTAATTATCTTGGGAGCTACGTAACAGATTCTGGTGATGTGCGGCATGAGATTAACAGACGAATAGGGATTGCTGCCGGGACTTTTAAGAATCTGTGGAGAGTGTGGAGAAATAGGCGTATACACCTAAAGACTAAAATTAGACTGTATAATAGTTTGGTTCTTTCTAGGGTTAGTTATGGTAGTGAAACGTGGACGCTGTGTAAACATGATAATAGGAAACTAGATGCTTTTGATTCCAGATGCTTACGCAGTATCTTGGGCATTAGGTGGTTCAACTTTGTAACTAATGATGAGGTCAGGCAAAGGAGTTTGCAACCTGCTTTAAGCAGCATATTGTGCAGAGAGTGACTTCGTTGGTTTGGCCATGTTGCCCGTATGAATAATAGATTGGTGAATAGGGTTATGAACAGTGTGCCTAAAGGCCTCAGAAAGAGGGGGAGACCTAGGATGCGGTGGGCAGGCAATGTCAAACAGGATCTTGTTACAATTGGTGTTCAGTGGCCAGATGCAGTAGATGTAACTCAGGACACTCTTGCTTGGAGAACTAAATTGCACAATCTGGTTGGACCTCCGTACCCCATGGCTGCTTGAGGATGATGATGATGTATGATACCGCACTCCATACCATTTTTCCTCGTGTACATAATATAAAATATCCACAAACCTTCTCTTCTTCTAGAGGTGTTTCACAATGTATGGTATTTTCGAATTTGTAACGTAAGTACATCGTTTTCAATGTTCGTTGAAATTTTTGAACTTTTTCCGTTAGGAAGCACAGTTTAAACTTTTGTAAGATTCGAGAAGTGCAAATCTTAAAATTTCGTCAATACGCACAAACCCAAAAATAATTTTTGATTAATTCTAAAAACAAAAATGTTGTATGTCTATAGACTGACGGACGACGAATCAATAGCATTTTCCAGCTTTTATTTTGAAAACGAGATAAAATGCTCTTTTTCAGACCCCCCCCCCCCACTTTCACTTTAAACGACTGAATTTAAAAGGATTAAAAAATTGCTGATAAACCTCACTCTAGGAGCAAATAAAGCTTTTCTTCCCGATTGCGGAATGGCTAGGGCCCTTCACTACTGATCAAAGAAACCCAGGCAACTAGATTGTTTTCAAATTGTAAGGGTTAAGAATTTGAAAACGTGAAATATTCGGGTGGGAAATGAAGAAAAAATTGTTTTCAACTCTATTTTTACTAAAATGGGTAGAGTTCGTAAAAATTTTAAAAAACTGTTGCTTCGGGTTTGTTACTACCTCAAAGTTTTTGGTATCAAAGTGTAAAATTTAAAAACTCCCTTAGAGCAAGAAAGGTTTTAGGGAAGGAGAGGATACAAGAAATGGCGGCAGAAGTGAAAACTACAGGCGTAATTTTTTAAAATTCTAATAAGTTTAAAAATACATGTAATAAAATGGCAAACAAGATGAAAATAAATCATTACACACTAAAGTTCATTAAATCTTAATCTTAGTTTTTAGCTATCCTACAATTTCGAAATTGGAAGACTTGACCCAACCCCCAAAAAGATCGACTAAGACGAACTCAAAAACATAGACAAAGAACGAACTCACAAAGAGGAGTCCCAGCTGGGTTAGCGTTGAGATTTTTTTCCTCAAAATTCCCTGCCACGGTCAGCAGGGGACACCGATGGGCTTGGAAAGGCCGCCGTCCGTCGGATGGGACGGTAAGCCGTGGTCCCGTGTGCGGAGAGAGCCATACCCTGTGCACATTAAAGAACATGCTGGATGGCCTTGATGGGAGGTTACTATCTGTATCCCAACAGCTGTTCCAATGGGTCCGCTCCCCTAACCTTCTCTGAGCATTCGGGTTCCATGTAACCTGGCCATTTAGCTCATGGTGTGCAAAAAAGGGCCGCTCAGAGGTAAAACAGGAACCCAACACAACTCGCCTATATTTTACCAAGTGGATTCGAATTTTGCAGAAAAAATTGCAATTTTTACATCTTCCCTGAATTTGCCAAGTCACTTTGAATTTTATCAACTCTCCTTAATTTCACAAGTAAGGCTCAATTTTCAGAACTCCCCTGTATTTTACCAAGTGGCTTCGAATTTTAACAACTCCCCTAGATTTTGCCAAGAGTTATCGATTTTTCCAACTCTCCTTAATTTCACAAAACCAATCCCAATTTTTACAACTCACCTGTACTTTACTAAGTTGTTTCCAGTTTTGCCAACTTCCCTAGATTTTGCCAAGTTGCCTCGATTTTGTCAACTCTTCTTAATTTTACAGAAACAATCCCAATTTTCACAACTCGCCATTATTTTACCAAGTGCATTCGAATTTTGCCAACTCGCCACAATTTTGCAGAAAAAATCCCATTTTTACATCTCACCTGATTTTTGCAAAGTCACTCTGAATTTTCCAAACTGCCCTAGATCTGCCAAGTTGCCTCGATTTTGACAACTCCCCTTAGTTTTACAAAAAAAAAAATTACAGATTTTCACAACTCACCTAGATTTTACGAAGTTGCTTCGACTTTGCCAATTCCGAGTTACTTTTTTTTTGGGGGGGGGGAGCCTCCTCCCCAATAGCTACGCTCCTGGATGCCCCCCCCCCCCACTCGAATTTGCTGGTACAGTCGCCAGGTGCATCGTCGCGACATCCTCATCGGCTATTAATGCACATGAGCGACGCTCCTTACATACGCCCCGGGATGATCATTTCCCCTGTGTCTGTGTAAACGTACAGAGCTGGAACCGATCTTGTACGTTTATTGGCGTCGAATTTCTAGCCATTTACCTGTCTGTCCAGGAGGTATGGCATGCCGAGTTTCGCGGTTGACGGACTGTTTTATCGGGGTGTCTCGTTTTTTTTTTGCCACAGAGTTTGTAATTGATTTTACCACTGGATATCTTGCCTTCACACTTATAGAAAGCATATGATGGTAATAAAACGCCTTTCATAAAACTATTAAGACTATTTTGCATATTTTATTTTGGTTGATTAGTTGAACTATGTAAAAACTTTGTGTGAGAGCTGATAAATCCTTCAAAGCTATAAGTCAGGGACACTTAACCTTTTTCATTGATGGTCCTGGGGTGGTGGTGGCTCAGTCGGTAGCGCGCCAGGCTCGTAATCTGTAGTTCCCAGGTTCGAGTCCCAGCTGGGTCAGCGTTGAGATTTATCTCCGCAAAATTCCCCGCCCTGCCCACGGTCAGTAGGGGACACCGATGGGCTTGGAAAGGTCGCCGTCCGTCGGATGGGACGTTAAGCCGTGGCCCCGTGTGCGGGAGAGCCATACCCTGTGCACGTTAAAGAACACGCTAGATGGCCTTGACGGGAGGCTACCATCTGTCTCCCAACAGCTGTTCCAGTGGGTCCCCTCCCCCAACATTCTCTGAGCCTTCGGGGTCCATGTGACCTGGCCATTTAGCCCATGGTGTGCAAAAAAGTGCCGCTCAGAGGTAAAACAACCCAACCCAAAATTGATGGGCCTTTTTTTAATAATGAAGGCAATGCATGCCGTGATGTAGTCCAAAAAAATAGCCCTAGTGTGTGCTTTTTACTTTCTCATCGGAAGAATATAGAGAAAGTAATTTTTTTTTTAGGAACATTTGGAGATTCCAAGGAAAATAGACGTTTTTAGGCATCCCTGAACCAAATTTCATCAATTACTTCCGTCTGCTTGTCTCTTTCTCCAAAATTTTATAAAATCTAATGAAAATAGCAATTAAAGTACCTGGAGGAGGGGGGTGGCTGGTTTCAAAAAAAAAAAAAAAACACCATAGCTTCACCACAGAGCACAGGGGCGATCATAAGTCTCAACTCTGCAGGAGGTCATTTAGGGAAATATGAAGGATTTTTGCCTGTAAAGCATATAAAAATATCGCTGAAAGGGATTTTCTTAATTTGTTTTCAAGGTCGTATGCATTTTAAAAGCAAATGGAAAGTTAAATATTTATTAAGAAATTATCGATGATCTAAATCAGTGTTCTTCAAACTGTGTTCGCAGAACTCTTAGGTTCTACGGAGCATTTCCAAGGGTTCCGCAGGCCGATTCCTAGATTTAGTGTTTTATAATGTTAGCTTAATCTGCCAGCTATGCTAAAGTATTTTCATCAAACAGGAATGTTTCTGTTACCATTTGGATGACTGAAATTTTGAATAACTTTTATGATAAGGCATGGTTCCTAAAGATTTTACCAGAGCTATTATTATCCCTATTTTCAAAAAAGGTGATCGCAGTTCTTGTGATAACTATAGGGGTATCAGCCTACTCTCCGTTCCAGGTAAAGTTCTTTCCATGATTGTGCTTAATAGAATTAAGAATCTGGTTGACAGGCAATTGCGTGATGAGCAATGTGGATTCAGAAGTGGTAGGGGATGTGTAGATCAGATATTTTCACTTAGGCAGATTCTTGAGAAATGTTTAGAGTTTCAGAAACCTTTGGTTGCTAGCTTTGTTGATTTCAAAAAGGCTTTCGACTCTGTTGATCGTCATAATTTGTGGTTGATTGTGAGATCATATGGTATACCAGACAAGTTAGTTAACATAATGAAAGCTCTCTATAATAACACTGAGTCATGTGTGAGAGTTGGTAAGTCTTGTAGCAATTGGTTTAGCATTACTTCTGGTGTTCGACAAGGGTGCATTTTGTCTCCTTTTCTCTTTAGTTTGGTTGTTGATTATGTTATGCGAAATTCACTTCAAGGGAAAGCTTTTGGCCTTAAATGGGCTGGAGATACGAAAATTTCTGATTTAGATTATGCTGATGATTTAGCCCTTTTGGCAAATGATGTTGATGAGATGAACTCTTTCATTCGAACTGTTGATGAGACTGGTAGTACAGTAGGTTTGGTTATAAACAGAGAGAAAACTAAAGTGATGAAAATTGGTCAGGCAGGTTGTGATTCAGTTAATCTGAATGGTTGCAGTCTTGAGCAGGTGTCACAGTTTAATTACCTTGGGAGCTACGTAACTGATACTGGTGATGTGCGGCATGAGATTAACAGACGAATAGGTATTGCTGCCGGGACTTTTAAGAATCTATGGAGATTGTGGAGAAATAGGCGTATACACCTAAAGACTAAAATTAGACTGTATAATAGTTTGGTTCTTTCTAGAGTTAATTATGGTAGTGAAACTTGGACGCTGTGTAAGGAAGATAACAGGAAACTAGATGCTTTTGATTCTAGATGCTTACGCAGTATCTTGGGTATTAGGTGGTTTAACTTTGTAACTAATGATGAGGTTAGGCAAAGGAGTATGCAACCTCCTTTAAGCAGCATATTGTGCAGAGAGAGACTCCGCTGGTTTGGCCATGTTGCCCGTATGGATAATTATAGATTGGCTAATAGGGTTATGAACAGTGTGCCTGGAGGCCTCAGAAGGAGGGGGAGACCTAGGATGCGGTGGGCTGACAATGTCAAACAGGACCTTGTTAGAATTGGTGTACAGTGGCCGGATGCAGCAGATGTAGCTCAGGACAGATATGCTTGGAGAATTAAACTGCGCGGTCTGGTTGGACCTCCGTAGCCCATGGCTGCTTGAGGATGATGATGATGATGATGAGTGATATATATACAAGAGAAATAATATTTTTTATGATACAACCTAACCGACTAATATGGCTAATAATGCTGTCTAGGTAACTAATCGATCATACTGATTTTCCGATGACAAAGTTTGTAATTTTGCCTTCTTTTAATATTTAAATATATTTGCTTTGTTTATTTGTTTTGTAGGTTAGTAGGGGACGTTAGTAACGTCCCATCCTAAGGATGGAAAGGCCGCCATCCTTAGGATGGGACGTTAAGCCGTAGTCCCGTGTGCGGAAGGGCCATACCCTGTGCACGTTAAAGAATACACTGGATTGCTTTAATGGGAGGCTATCTGTCTCCTAACAGCTGTCCAATGAGTCCCCTCCCAATAACCTTCTCTGAGCCCTCGGGATCCCTGTGATCTGTCCATTTAGCCTATTGTGTGCAAAAAAAATGTGTCACGCAGAGGTACACAACCAACCAAACCAAGTAAAGCAAATGGCAATACAACGCACAACAACCCAAGCTTCTCCATCTCTGATATGTTTCTCAGCAAGCGCATACAGCGCTCTCGTTAAGACATCCGTATCACGAGAATTAAAAATGTCATGGAAATGGAGACTTCTAAAAAAAAAATTCTACACATTTTGCTTGCTAAATATACTGCTCACAAAAATTAGGGGATATTTCAAAATGAATATGAAGCGATGAAATATCCCCTAATTTTTGTGAGCAGTATATATCCCTCTAAATCTAGTAGGAAAAAGTTTCAAGCATATTGTTTTTTTTTTAATATCTCAAAGAATTTTTTTTTTTTGATTGAACTATATAGAGGTGTTAATGTTTAATGTTTATCATATTCTTGATTCACTCGATAATGGAGCAAGATCGTAATATGATGTTTCCAGGTTCGAGTCCCTACTTCGCTTGCATCGAAATTTTCCCAACTCTCTGCGAGTTGAAATACAAGACTGAAACAAAAAAAAAACTATTTTCAGTTGCCAACTTTCAGAAACAACTATGGAAAACGTAAAATCAAATACAAAATACCAAATACTGAAAAAATCGCAATTTTTACATCTTCCCTGAATTTGCCAAGTCATTCGAATTTTATCAGCTCTCCTTAATTGCACAAGTAAGGCTCAATTTTCAGAACTCCCCTGTATTTTACCAAGAATGCAGGCGAAGATGAAATATCCTACTACATATACCACGACATTCGCTTTTGAATTAGAAATTTTATTTTGCTATCGATGTTCTATGTCAATGTCATTAATTTCTTTGTTAAGTATTATAAATTTATATATTTTTAATGTCAATATTGCATTCATCATATGTCAATGTCAAACAATATTAATATCACATCAAATGACAGAAGGCTAATCCTACTGTTGTAACAAATTATAAATGTCCTGTTATAAATGACAGCTGTTGGGAGACAGATGGTAAGCCTCCCTCAAGGCCATATGACTCTCCATCACACGGTAGTAGTCAGTAGGGGCCACGGCTTAACGTCTCATCCGACGGAGAGCTGTCTTTCCAAGCCCATAAATGCCTCTTACTGACCGAGGGCAGGGCGGAGAGTTGTGCGGAGATGAAACTCGAACTTGGGAACTGAAGATTACGAGCCTGGCGCGCTGCCGACTGTGGGACCCCCGCCCCTTTTAAGAATAAATCCATAATAATAAATTCCTATATTAATAAATTCGTCCTCTATAACAATTTATATTTATGTTTTTACCATTGTAATGCAATTTGTCTTACGATATGTTAATGAAATGAAGCCTGTTTTGAATTGACAGAGAGATCTGACTTTTCTAGACTGAAGTTTTCAGACTAGTAAAAATCGTATTTTATCCCATTTTTAGCAACAAGTTTAACTCTGTAGACTGTTATATAGGCTAAATACAGTTTATTCGTAAGTATCATATAAATACCAATTTTAAAAATAAAGCATAAGTGTTGGTAAAAATCCTTAATTTCTAATTTATATTCAGTTCATAAATATCCTTCTTTCAAATTTTGTCTTCAAATTATAGATGATGTACGATGAATATTTTTCGTGACCAAAAAACTGTATGAGAAATTAATCTAAGCTTGTCTGAATTAATGCAAATAAAGTACAAAATAATATTACATTAATGCTTATTATTACTACTGAAAATTGGGATAAATAGGTATAAATAAAATTTTAATTTACGTTTTATTCATAACAAGGGATTTTTTTTTTTGGAACCTATTCCTCCTTCCCCATAGATGGTTGGTTTCGATTTACACGGTTTCTGTTTACACGGTGATTTCCCGGAACCTATCGACCTTGCAAATCGAGGGATTGGCGTATAAAAAACTTACGAAAAGTGTTTATAAGCTGGAAAGTACGTTTAAAGAGTTTATTGTGTTATAAAATACCCTATGTAATCTAGAAGATCCAAATTCTGTGGTTTGATATGGCTCACCCAATGCTTGTTTGACTTCTACACACCATATTCTGTTTGACTTCTGTACAACGTATTAGCTGTATCATAAAAAAAATGTCCAATTAATGGCATTCAGTGGATTGAGTCTCTTAATAAGAAATCATTACCCCCCCTCCCCCAATATGTTATCTCAGAAGTGGGTGGTGACATTCAACACCAGCAAACTAAACTTGATCTAACAGAATCTATACCATTACCAGCCGTTTTACTACAAATTCTTTTCTGACAGATCTTCTGTCAAATGATTCGGCACTCTCCTTGCACACACTACGATCAAGCCAACCATTTGATTAACAGACTAGGAAGCTTCTTTACCCAGCTCCGAGTGATCTCAGCAGGGATATTGCTATCAGAGTACTGAGCTTTTTTATTTGCATCTCAGATAGCATTTAACCAAACTTAAGCTAAAACCATACCTGCCCAAGAGAAGGTTTCAAATTTGCCTTCGTTCCATAATTCGGAAATGACACTCTTTACTAATGGATCATTTAGTAATCAAGATTTTTTAGTAGCTTGTCATTTGGCTTCTGTGGTACTGAAGGAGTTAGGGGTTTTGCATCCTCGAAAATTAAATGATGATAAAATCCCCCGGTCGCAAATTCTTTCAAACATGCAAAAATAGTAGCCTGTTGGAATGAACCCCCAAACCCCCCCCCCAAAAAAAAAAAAAAAAACTCAAGTTTTTTTTAGGGGGAGGAGTCCATAGCCCCCTCCAATGACTGAGCTTGTGGACAAGAACATTAAGATCGCAGCGGTATGCAGAAGTCAAACAAGCATGGGTGAAGCCATATCTGTTCAAAGGATTGTAGTAAATATTGTTACAACCAATTGTTGATTTCCCAATATAGTATTCTATATTTTTCATTTGGAATTTTGTTTTTGGGAAATTTGTTTTTGATTTATAGGTGAGAAGTAAGTATACATGGGATAAGATAAAAACTTTCTTTGAAACCCAATTTTTATGTGAAACCCATGTGTACTATGTTATGTAATGGGAATAATACATAAGTACACATGGAATAATATAAAATTTTTCTTTGAAAGTTTTTTGTAAACCTTGAGTAATGACGACTGACATTAAACTGCTCTTTAACTAAAGGAGTAGCACAGGTTACCCTAATTTTTTTTTCTTTGATACAGTCGTTTTAAATAATGTTATCTACACTTTACAGCAGCCGAAAGTGATTGAATTTTGGTGGCATAAAGACTCAACGGATGCAAGTTGCTTCCTGCTGAGGTGCTGTTCAAGTTGGAAACGATTTTACTGCAGATTCATTTGATGAGATGTGACTGAGGTTCACGGGGATGCAGATGACGGTCCAACATCAGATAACTGCTCGGTTTGGGATCATCAAGAAAAATTAGAATCCGGCCTGGCAATTTAGAAGAAGCGAAGCTTACGGCAGAGTGTAGTCTTTTTGGATGAGATCTGGTGATAAGTTTCGGACGACAGTTGGTGACATCATCCCTCTTAAGGGAAGGTTTCGAAAGTGCTCCGTGTGATATTCGAGTGTGGTGTAATGATTTTCTACTCAATCATTCACTGATAGATTAAGTGAATTTTTACTGCTCGTAGTTGAGATTGCAAGCATTCCAGGCAGAAGTGAAAATGACTATAGGCATAAAATATGATTCGCATATAAGAGGAAATTCTGAAAGAATTATAAAGTTGTAGGTAAATTTATAGTATATCTTACCTACAACTTTATCTGTATTTTTTTTTGTCATGTTCGGTAATCCTTAGGAAATGTGTTGCCCTGAAGACTAGCTTGAATGATTCGCATTAATTGGAGTTATTGGAATCTTATTAAATCATCGCAACACATAGCTGCAATCCGGAAAAGAAAAAAAATTCTTTGGGTTTCATCTTGATACATACTACTTATTTTCAATTGCGTGTTTGATATTTTGGAACTTAAGAGCGCTACAGATGCCGCTTGATGGAATTTGAAATACACTGCTGTTCATAATTTAAGGAAGTAGAACAAAAATGCAAATATCTCAAGAAATCCTTTTTTACTTCCTATTCGCTCGTCCTTCGTCGATTTGTCAGTTTGTCGAAACAGTTGTTCCATCATATCATTAGAACGCTACTGACATTTAATTATTTGTGTCAGTTGAAAGCTTTTGACGTGGGAGTGTCATAGGCTATGAAAAGTTATTTTTATCCCCCATATGCTTTCGAATCATATTTTACGCCTATAGTCATTTTCACTTCTGCCTGAACTAAATTTTTCTTCTTCCCCACTAAAGAGAGGGAAAATGCGAAAACGATTGTTCTGCTATATCTTTGGAATTCAAAGTTTGGAAGCAACGGGCTATGCACCAGGATACAGCCTTGTGACATTGGGGTGCCATAAGGCTCGAGAGTCTAACATAACAAGTTGTATTTTTATTGCCCACACATCACGAGCTTTCATTTCACACACAACTTGTTATGTTCGGAGCTCGCGTTCCGAAGATATAGCGGAACAATCGTTTTCATATTTCCTCATTTTTAGGGGGAAAATTTTTATAACTTGTGACACTCCCCATGTCAAAGCTTTCATTTGACTTGTAGCCGGTGGTGCCGGTACGACGTACCGGTAAGACATTTTTCAGTAGTGTCTCCGTTAACGATTTCTTTTTCACCTTAATGCATTTTCAAACGAGAATTTGATTTTATTTTTAAAGCGAACGATTCCTTTTAAGAAAAACTCGTCAGTTTTTAATTACATTACTACAGTTTAACCCTTTAGGTACCAAGCTGTTTAGAAACCGGATACTTGAGATTCCATTTCTGCCGACGGGGAGTGCCAAGGGGGAGTGTTAAAAATTGGAACTAATGCTTTCTCTCTTTGAACGATTAGCAAGGATACTGGGTATATAGAAAGCAGAACTAGACAGACAAAGGCGACTCCTACAAAAGCCGTCATTCGGGGGAGTCGTATTAAGAGTTCACGGACAATGCACTTTCCCATCCGCCGTAGCTGTCTGGGTTCGGTCTTATCACTACTGGATGCAGAACTCTGAAAACAGGGTGGTAAATCAAAGAAAGGATATGACTTGGATATCAAATAATTGTATAATTTGGTATAATCAAAGAATAATCTTGGTATAATCAAAGAAAGGATATCACTTGGATATTGAAATCCATTGCAAAGCAGCGTGTACTTGTGGTTTTAAAATTTTCGTTTTCAAAATATATATTTTTTTATTTTCTGCTGAATGGAAAATTCTACACCTTTCTGGGAATAACGGAAAGCAGCTTAATGGGGTCGATGGGGCACATGCTTCCCCAATTTTAAGTAATAAGTTTGAAGGGGGGGGGGGATTTTTTTAATGTAAAATCATGGAAAAACAGTTTTTAAAAATTAGTTTTATCAATCAATCACTTTACATTACGCTACTGGAGTAACCATAATAGAAAAACCAATACACGTTCTTTTAATTTTATTGTCCCACAAAGGTTGGCACATCATTTTTTTTAAACATAATTTTCGTTTAGCACACCTCCCTTAATTTTAAGGCAGGAAATATTTGCTATGAATTTTAAATATTAATTTGTCCTTCCTAGTCATTTCAAAAACTGGTGGTCTGTTTTGTTATCTCCTAAATATCTGCGAGTTCTAAACAAACATGTATTCAGAGTATGCACACACACACACAGTAAGAGAATACGCACACTCCTAAACTCTACGACTGAAATTATTTGGAGGATTAAAAAAAATTATGGCGTATATTAATTTAAATTTATTAATTTGAATATAATTGCAAACTTTAACAAAAGAAAGTAAATATTATATTTACTCTACATAAGTTTATTTGAATACTAAATAAAAGTTATTATACTTCTATCGCATTTTTACTTTCTTCCTCGTCGCTCCTCATAAGATTAGCTTTAGGTCCTTCAAAAAGCATTTTCCACCTGAGTCTTGTCGCCATTATACTACTGGGGAAAACAATTTTGCGATTTTTATTTCAGTGTAGTTAATTTGTTTATAGCATTTGAAGAGAAAACTTCAGATTGCTGTAAATTTTCTCTTTGTAAAAACAATATTCCATTTTTTTGTTTTTTAATGTTAAATATTAATAATGAATGCTTTTGAAAAATCTCTTGACTCTTAAATATGTATCTGTAGTCTGAGATTTTGGACATCCAAAAAAGACCCATATTGAAGGCAATTGCAATGATGAATCCTCTTCATATTTCATCAGTATTTTATACTGAACTACCAGTTTCGACTTTTATAACCACTATTATTTTCACTGAATTCAGCATATTTGTTAGTATTGACCCGCAACATGTCAACATTGTTGTCTGTAAAAATGAAGTTTAAAATAATAGATAGCTAATGATGAACAAGATAGTTCAAAGAATCAAGTTAGTTCAAGAATAAGGCCCACAGATGATTCAAAATTATTAATAAAAACTGCGTCGTTGATAACTGGCATTTGTTAAATTTATTGAGCTTGACATCGTCCTTTTGATCAAGTGGTGTACACTCTTCGCTTCAAGTTTATGGGACTGGATTTGGAGACCTTATAGGGATGGCTATTTTCTTTCTGCTGAGATCTCGTCTTCATAATAGGTCATCTGACGTCTTAAATCGACAGGCTCTTATCAGACCAGTGATAAACAACTGTTTGAGAGGTGTTAAAAATTATCATCTAAGAATTTAATTCTCTAATGCTTTTTTTTCATCATTTGCATCCCTTGGAATTTAACCTTCAGTATCAGAAGTTATAGCATTTGTATACGTACTAAGCCATCCCTGGCCCAGTGGTTAGCGCGCTTGGCTACTGATCTACAGGACCTGGGTCGAGCCCCGGGTAAGTCATGGATGTTTGTGTTGTTTTTCTGCTGAGGTCCTGCCATCCTCACAGACTTACTGTGGCGTTCTACTCAGACCTTCTACTGTCAGACTTCTGTGGCAAGCAGCTACTTGAGGACTATTTATTTTTTTTATTATACTATTAGATACGTCGAGCCGTTTCAGATTCCCAAATATCAGAATCGTTATAATAAAAAGAAATTATTATTATCAATTTATGAAAAGATGTTTTTCCTTAGAAACATTGATAAAATTATTATCAACTTTTTAATTATACCACACAATAAATTTGATATAAAAATAATGCTATAGCATGATTTGGGTTCTGCTTTAACGAACAATGCAGTGGAACTGAAAGAAAAAGCCCAACAGTTTTGCATTAAAGAAAAGCGAGGTTACTTTTCTTGGAACCGTTTATCAGAGTGGATTAAGGTTAGGAGAGAACAGAAAGAATTATCCCAGGTCCACTAGAAGAGTGACGTTGCAGTTTACAATTAGCGGCTACCTCTTAAGGGATGAGGAGATGATGAGGAGAGTTTGAGATGCAATGGTCTTCTGCATATCGGGCTGGATAATAGTTGCTATTTTCACTCTGTGGTATTAGCGTTGCTGAATCGCTAAACATTTCTCATTAACTTGAAGACAAAGTCTATATTGTGGTCAAATCATATGTAAAGTTAAGCGTGCCAACAAATACATGTATCACGTGTAAAGTGAAATGATTATTTTTTCTGCTGCAGGAATGACCAACTTATAGTACTCATGACAAGAGCGGAAAGCTAAATGAATTTGCTTGGCAAACAAGAGCGCTCAACAAAATCATTTCGTAAAATTTTTTTTGACAAAAGTCACTCTTTTCCTACCTCATTTTGGACGCGGAAACTCTGCAATTTCGCGTCTATTATCAGGGATAAATCAGAGACGAAATTTTCGTATGTCATGCAATCAATGATTAAGCTTTATAAATTTTAAAGGCTATTCCAAATCTCTGATAAATGTTATTATGAAAAAATTCTATATTTGGCTTCTGAGTTTAAAATATGCAAGTTGAGTATTCAAAATTACAATAAGAGTGAAACGTTAATTTTCCTTTCTAAAAAAATTTCTTATATGGTTGGCACCAGGACCATGTGTGGTTGACTACTCCTCAGCAGAAAATGAAATAATGAAAATAATTTTAAAAACATCTAAATCATATTATTATTATTTTCAATAAGACTGAAATCCAAAAATACAATGGAATCAGCAAGTATTTAAATATATTAATATTTATTTAACATTAAAAATCCCTAAATCATTCACTATTTGCGGAAAACACATGGAAAATGAATAAATCTAAGAGCATTGTGCTTTCGTCGCCACACATTTCAATTTAATAACCCCTGTAAGAAGACTTCACTGGAGTGATCGTCTGTGTGTAATTTTCCACACATGGCTGTGCTTTGAAGCGTACCGCTAAGAAATAAAATCTACTTTCACCACTGCTTGTAGCCCATTACTCTCGGCCCTTGCGTTCCGAAGATGTAGCAGAACAATCAATTTTCATATTTTCTCATTTTAGAGGGAAAGCATGGCATTTTAGGGGGAAAGCATTTTAGAGGGAAAGCATCTCATTTTAGAGGGAAAGCTTTTTATATCACATAACACTCCCCATGTCACAAGCTTTCATTTGACGCATAGCGTATTACTTCTGGCATTCTTTTTCTGGAAATATAACGGAACACTCGCTTTCATAAATCGTGGAAAGTGGTCCGTGGTTTAGGAAAGTTGCGAACCACAAGCCTTAAAAAAGGAATATTGCAAATTCGATTAGTCGAATGCGTCAATTATTTCAGTTCCATAATGGAATAATTTCTTTAGCGTCAGCCTCTTTCCTGCATTGATTACGTAAATCTGATAGGATGTTATGCCATGTTAAGTTTTATCACTAAAATCCAAAAATACTATGTCATACTTCAAGCGAAGTGTAATCGCATTAGATGAATTGCATAAAGTGCAATCAGGAACAGATATAGAAGAGTCTGGTACATTAAATAGAGAGAATAATTATAATAATAAAATTGTGTATTTCTTATGGTAGCTAGCTGTCACTGGAAAGAGACCTATGCACTAATTCCCTATGATGAGGCACAGAACCTGCCAGGCCTAGCACCTAATGTCCAACTCCACCTTTTCGTGGTGCAGACCGTTAGTACCTTTCAAACGAAATGCTCTCTTGTGGAAGCGCAGGGGACGGTTGCCAGATTACTGTGGCCTACTGATATGGACAACTATTGCTATTTTTTTCTCCCTGCTGAGGAGTAGTCAACCACACATGGTCCTGGTGCCAACCATATGCACTAACGGAATGGAATAATGGCTCTGAACGTGATTATGGATCCTTATTTTGCTGCACTGGTGGGCTTCTGTTGAGGAAAAATCTGCTGCGTTTTCTGTTTGTGGATTGACAGTCCCAACTGAATAGATTCCACCATTATAATTTACATATTCTCGGCTTGCAAGATACTAGATTGACAGATAAAAGGTCAGATTTCTATTTTCAGGGATGGAAGATAAAAAGCATCTCCAAGGTGTAGGTTTGCTTTTCAGCAGATTCCCTAGTAATGCTCTTCTAGGATATTAGTGCATTAATGAAAGATTTCTTACAGCTAAATTTCAGACAATCATTAAAGCCTTAAATGTTATCTGTTGTTATGTCCCTATTGAGGATGCTGATGAGGATGAGAAAGATAGGTTTTACAGACAACTTCAGGATATTTCGAATTCTGTCAAGAAAGAAGATATTATCCTTGTTCTAGGTGACTTCAGTGCCAAAGTTGGTACTGCCTCCGACCTTTGGAGAGGAGCTACAGTCGCTTTTGTTATTAGTAGCTGCAATGGGCAACGTCTCCTACAGGTAAGTAAACATAACACTGCGACATACATAAGCAAGCACACGTGGGTTAACCAGATGGGCTGCATAAGAATATGATAGATTATATATTTATTAACAGCAAATGGGCTAGTTCTGTTAGGAATACCAGAGCATATAGGGGAGCTGAAATTGGATCTTACCATTACCTCTTTAAAATTGTCTTACAATGTAAAGTTAATAAGTGTTGTGCTAAGGTATAAAACTTTACCTTTAACGTTGAAGTTCTGAACACGTAGTTATAGCTAAAGCTTACCATGGTATAGGTTACTTAGTCATTATGACAGTTTTGGTTTGCTTACTACTGAAGTTGAGGAAGAATGGGACCACTCCCATTCTTTACACTGTCTTTAAATGATAGCATGGTAATCACTGGAAGGAGAGTTATGCACCATAAAACTTATCTTTATAACATCTTATCTAAATCTATAATATCATCACAGAACTAAACCTCTGTGATGATGCATAGAACCAGCCAGCCTTGCACTTAATGTCCAACACCACCTTCTCATGGTGCTGGCCTTAAGTACCTTTTAAAAGAAACTCTCTTTTGGAAGTGAATGGAAGGGGAGGACTGCCAGATTAGTGTACCTACTAATCTGGACAACTATGGCTACTTTTTTTTATCCTGCTGAGGAGTGAGTAGTGGGTTCTCACCCTAGTCCCCCCCACTAGTGCTTTCCCTCTATGATGTCACAAGCCACGTCCACTTCCGGCCACGCCCCTATGACGTCACCGACCACGCCCCTATGAAGTAACATGGCGTAATCATGACAGCATGCCACGCCCCTTTATTAATAATTCCTTCCCCCTTATTAAACACCCCCTTTCCCCCCTCAGTGGCGCCATCTGGTGCCTATGAAGCGTACTAATTCCCAAAAAACCTTATTTTAATTCTAATTCTTCGATTTTTGATCCCCCTTTATAAAAAAATTCCTCCCCCCTTATGAAAAAAAACCCTGGTGCCATCTGTTGACAGTGAGAAGTACTATTTTCGGAAAAACCCCTTATTTTAAGTCTAATTTCCGATTTTTCTTTATTTCAGACTCCCCAATGGTTGACCTATATTTTAAGCCCTCCCTCCTCTTGCAGACCCCCTGGTTGACCTATATTTTAAGCCCTCCCTCCTCTTACAGACCCCCTGGTTGACCTATATTTTAAACCCTACCTATATTTTAATTTCCCTTCTCGAATTTTGTCTTTCCCCTGTTTAACCCATATTTTAAGCCCTCCCCTCTTCATAGACCCCCCTGTTGATCCACCTATATTTTAAGCCCTCCCCTCTTTAAACCATATCAGTTTTTGCGCATTTAATCGGTGTCATCCAATGTCCATACTATTTTTAGTACGTCTCCTGTATTCAAAAAAAAATTTGCTTTCGTCGCCGTATTTGAACTCGCTACCTCAGTGCCGATAGCTGAAGCGTCATTGCACTCGACTAGGCCTTGCACTTGATGATGTGGCTTAGATGTGTCTCAAACGGGGTATAGCCATATAAATTACGTATCTCTTTATTACAGTTTAAAGATTTATTTCAGATATTAAATTAGGTTTTTTATTACCCTACGTTTTTTCACAACCTTCGTATTCTTTATAACTAACATTTTTCAGCGTATTTCTTTTAACTCCATTACTGTTGGTAATCGCATTTTTACTAGAAGTACTATTCTACAGTTTTAAAAGACTGTCCCACAGAAAATACCAATGGGTAAAAAATTAATAAAAGTAAAAAAAAAATCTTAAAAACTTATTCGTCATTATGTAAAAAGGGCCTATAACTTTAGTACGTCTCCTGTATTTAAAAAAAATTTGCTTCCGACGCCGTATTTGAACTCACTACCTCTGTGCCGATAGCGTAATTGCGCTCAGCTATGCCTTGTACCTGATGATGTGGCTTAGATGTGTCTCAAACGGGGTATAACCGTATAAATTACGTATCTCTTTATTACAGCTTGAGTTTTATATTTCAGATATTAAACTAGGTTTTTTTTATTTTCCTACGTTTTTTTTTTCCACAACCTTCGTATTCTTTATAACTAGCTTTTCCTACGTATTTCTTATAATGAACCCCGATAGTCCTTTCATATTAATATACGTATTTTTTTTTAACCGTCGTATTTTAAGTCCGTTTCAGTAACACTTATTTCTTTTAACTCCGTTACTGTGGGTTGTCCAATTTTTACTAGAAGGACTATTCTACAGTAAGACTGTACCTCAGAAAATGTCATTGGGTAAAAAAAATTTAATAAAAAGGAAAAACTTATTCCTCATTATGTGTGATATGGTGACCTGTTTGGGTGTCATAAAAGTTCCGCTTTATTAGTCCTTTAAATACCACTCTTCTATTTTACCCCCAATTAGTCCTTTAAATTGAGGGTTTACTGTCTGTTAACCAATAGCATCTCAAAAAGTTTTTATCGTGGAATTTCAATGTGTTCCTGAGTTATAAATTTTTGAATTAGGCAAATTTGTGCAAAACTATGGATGTCTGCTCAAAGTACCCTAATGGAATATGAACACTTAATTAGTTGTTTAAATAATGCAAAAGTAATAAAACGTTTTGTTGCGTTGGAAGCAGATGAAACATAAGGAGTTAGAAATCTGTTAACAAACTGCTGTTGAACCATCCTATCAACTCCCCTACGTCGGTCAGTGTTGTATGAAACAGTGTCACAAGTGATAAATTGCCTCTTGCAGAAACTTGTACAGTACGTACCCTTGGATATTCTCTGTAGCAGTACTAACAGTCACTGAAACGCAAATTATATTTTTTATACATTTATCAACTACTGGAAAATATTGGGGAATTAGACAGAAATAGCACAAAGGGGCATGGTATTAATACCAGAAGAAACATTCACCGAACAATTAATCACTGCGCTTTAATTTAAGTACATCGCGAGACGCAGTGAAGCCCTTGAGCTCTGTAAAGAACATCACCCTTCTATGATTTGTACTAAATGTTACTGATCTTTGTGCTTGGGCCAGAGAGGGGGGGGGGGGGGCTTAGTCGGTAGCGCGCCAGGCTCGTAATCTGTAGTTCCCAGGTTCGAGTCCCAGTTGGGTCAGCGTTGAGATTTATCTCCGCAAAATTCCCCGCCCTGCCCGCGGTCAGTAGGGGACACCGATGGGCTTGGAAAGGCCGTCGTCCGTCGGATGGGACGTTAAGCCGTGGTCCCGTGTGCGGGAGAGCCATACCCTGTGCACGTTAAAGAACACGCTGGATGGCCTTGACGGGAGGTAAGGCCATCCAGCAAGAGTAAAAAAAATATACACCTTAAAAAGTTAAAAATGAAGGTGAATCAATCAATGGTGAAATCCCTTGCTGAATTTGTATTCGGTTTTAAAGTGTGGAAGTGTATTCGGTTGTTAAAGGGAGATAGGGCGCCGTCAGTTTTTTGTTAGGTAGCTGCCGATTTACCTACTCATCTTCCTGTAAACCGAATACGAATTCAGCGAGTAATTTCACCATCGGAATGCTTTCATTTTTTACTTTTTTAGGACGCACCTAGGAAAATAGATATTTTTAGATTTGTTTCTTTTTATCACGAATAATATTCTTCAGAAGCTTTATTTGACATACGATTATTGAAACTTTTTCTTTCCTTTTTTATGGAGGGGGTAAAGAGGGGGCGTGATTTTAGGTAGCCCACAGCATGCTAGACGTCACGAGCTTTAATTTGAATATAACTCTTTGGGTTCTAAGCCTTCGGTATTTCCTTCCCTATTTTTTATGAAGAAGTGTGGTGGTACAAAATTCGAAATCGTCTACAACAGTCTTCACATGAGAACCTTTCATTTGACCCCAAACTCGTAACTGTGGGCCCTTGTTCTCGGAAGATATAGTAGAACTATATCGCGTTGCCCCCTTTTTAGAGATGGGGCGGGAAGAAAGCACCGGGGGGGGAGGATAACTGTATAAACACCCCCCCCCATTTGACACAACTTATTGCGTTCAGAAGATAGAGTAGGATAATCATTTACACATTTATCCCGTTTTTTGAGGGGAAGGGGAAAGCAGGCAGTTAATTTTTTTATAACCCGTGACATTTCCCACACCACAAGCTTTCATTTGATACACAACAGCTCGTTTCTCTCAGCCATCGCGTTTAGAAAATATAGTGGAACACTCGTTTTCATATTTCTTCTTTTTTTAAGGAAGAAGAAAGCATATGGGTAAATATATATATAACCTAGGACACTCACTACATCACAAGCTTTCATTTGACACGCAACACATTATCGCAGGCCTCGCGTTCGAAAGATATGATGGAACGACTGTTTTGACAAACTAACAAATGTCGAGCGAAAAGCAAGAGGAGGATAGGTAATAATAAACTTTTTACTCTCGGAGAGGTCTTTCAGACTTCTGTGGCAAGTAGCTGCTTGAGGGAGTATTACTTTTTATTCATAATTATTATGAGTTGTACTGCTCGCAAATAGCTCTATTCACCAATTTTTAGTTCTGCAGCACCGGTATACGGAAATTTGACCTTTGGTTTCAAAGGACCCTTTGCATCCAAATTTTTACGAAATATCTGCGATCTACGATCCGAAATATCCTCGAGTACCAAATTTTAGCTCTCTAGTAGCAGTAGACCTAAATTTGACATCAAAGAACTTTGCGGATCCGAAATTTCATAACGCTTCCAAGTTCTGCCATACCTGATAAGTTCTTTAACATAACTGTGGCTCTCTATAAATATGTAACACTCAGTCGTGAGTGACTGCTGGTAAACCTTGTAGCGACTGGTGTGCATTTTATCTCTTTAGTTTGGTTACTGATTATGTAATGTGGAATTAGCTGTAACTTAAATAGTCTAGAAGAGTGGTTCCCAACCTTCACGGACCCCCTTGCGAAGTCCACCTTTATCATCCACATGTATGACCTGTGCTTAAAAATGAGCCTCGAAATGTAATCAATAATAGTTATTTCTATGTTTAATAGTATTAGGATGTCACACGGTTCATTTACGTAGGTCTCAAATTAGTTGGGGCGGGGGTGGCTCAGTCGGTAGCGCGCCAGGCTCGTAATCTGTAGTTCCCAGGTTCGAGTCCCAGCTGGGTCAGCGTTGAGATTTATCTCCGCAAAATTCTCCGCCCTGCCCACGGTCAGTAGGGGACACCGATGGGCTTGGAAAGGCCGCCGTCCGTCGGATGGGACGTTAAGCCGTGGCCCCGTGTGCGGGAGAGCCATACCCTGTGCACGTTAAAGAACACACTGGATGGCCTTGACGGGAGGCTACCATCTGTCTCCCAACAGCTGTTCCAGTGGGTCCCCTCCCCCAACCTTCTCTGAGCCTTCGGGGTCCATGTGACCTGGCCATTTAGCCCATGGTGTGCAAAAAAGTGCCGTTCAGAGGTAAAACAACCCAAAACAACTCAAATTAGTTGGAATGCAGTTATAAGCACGTTCAAGATAATTTGAATCGCGGCAATGATTCTAAATATTGCAATTATTCTTTTGGTATTTCTGCCAAAATACGCTCTGGAAATTGGCGGAAAATCTACTCTAAGTAAATTAAGCATAGGGAGTTTATTTTCAGCATTAAATTAATTCTGAGTGTATTTCAATGTTGAAATCTCAAATCTTCACAAAATTTTCATTCTTAAACACCTAGCAATATATCTCTAATCTTAATGTAAAAAACATTAAAAAATGTGAAGGTGAAAGAGAATATCGTCATTGAAAATTAAAGCAATACTATCAATGAGAAATCAAATTTGACATCTCATGAAATCTGACAGTAAACGGCTCATACGACCCATTCCAATAGGGCTACTCGGCAAAACTAAAAAGCACTAGTGAAGCATGGATAATATAAAATCGTCAACAGAAAATTCCATTATTCACACTGCACGATTTGTTGGAGCTAAATAAACACCAAAATGACACTTTCGTGTGCATATGGAATCACTGGCGCTAACAATAACTTTGCAGCCCACAGGTTGAGGGCTCACGCTCAGTCTGCAGTTCCCAGGCTCGAGTCCCAACTGGGCCAGTATTGAGATTTATCCCCGTAAAACTTGCCGCTCACACTCAGTAGGGGACATCGATAGGCTGTCGGATGGGAGACGTAAAATCATGGGGCCGTGTGCCGGAGAGCCATACCCTGTGCACATTAAAGAACACACTGGATGGTCTAGATCAGTGATTCCCAACCTTTTCTGGACCTTCGCCCCCTTTAGAAGAGAACAAAAATTTCAACGTCTCCTAGTCCATAATAGTTAATTTTATATGAAATATTAAAATATTGTTGCATATTATCTGTACCTAATTTATCTGTTTATTTATCTATTAAAAATCATAAAGCAGAAATTAATAAAACGACAACCAAATGTACAATAAAATTGTTTATTAAAATTTTAAAAATAAACACAGAATCAATAAGAAATAAAAAAAATAATGAGATAAACACAAAATTAATAATAAATAAAAAATATTAATGAGATGGTTGAGGCTGGTGGAGTGTTAACAATTTGTTAATGTCGGGTTCCAATTTCGTTAACATCAATCGTAGATCGCCACGTTCAGTGATGTGTAGTCTGTTCCTCTTCTTTGACAGTAAATTAGCTACTGCCCTGAATCCACGCTCAGCCATATAGGACGAAGGAAATGCGATTAAAAACTTCTGTACTATTGCCCACAATCCAGGGTAGAGAACTGGTATTGATTTTTGAAGCCAGAACTCTTGGTATCCATGTTTGAATTTTACTTTGAGTGCTTCGTTAGTCGTGAGTTCTAAGAGTTCCTCTTCCAAATTTGATGATTCTTCAGTATCTGTGTTTGCGAAAGGATCTAAAACCCAACTCGGTATATTCATGTTTAAAATATCTTGGAAACGCTCCGTAAAATCAACATGAAGAACTTCCAAGTGTTGGCAGTAAGTAGGTAAATCTTCCGGTTTTGCAGAGACTGCTGATAATGTGGGAAAGTGGATGTATTCACCTCTACCTAGATTTCGTTTGAACAGAAAGTTTTCCCGCAAAAAAAAAAAGAAGTTTTCCCGCAAAAGCAGCTATGACGTTTTTTGTTTTAATTAAATTCAACTCATCACCTTGCAATTGTAAATTAACTTGATTAAATATTTTAAACAGGTCTGTCAAATAAGCGATGTCATTTTTTGACGTAATCAGGTTTTCGCGCAATTTTTCGTCTCTGTCTTCAAGGAAGTTCAGTACTGAGTCAAATAGATCGAAAAAACGATTCAGACAAACACCTTTAGAGAGCCAACGTACTTCTGTGTGCAGCAGCAAGCGATTGTGTAATCTTCATCATTTTCATTACAAAGCTTACCAAATAATCGGTCATTCAATGAATTGCTTCTAATCTTATTGATTGCTTTAATAACGTAATGGAGCGACGTATGCAGACGTTCATTCAAATTTTTTGCAACCAAATGCTGACGATGAATAATACAATGTACAGCGAGTACATTTGGTACTGCTTGTTTCAAATGCGCTATGAAACCCTTATGACGCCCTGTCATTTCTGGAGCACCATCAGTAGCAGCAGACAAAATATTGCAAATAGGAATTTCTTTCTCTCGAAAAAACTTTTGCATGGTATTAAATATAGATTCTCCCTTTGTATCAGATTCCAAATTTTTAGCAAATAATAACTCTTCATGAATTTTTTCTTTTATAAATCGTACGTATGATAAGAGTAGAGCTTCGTTATTTGGTAGAGTTGATTCATCGAGTTGAATGGAAAATTTGCAAGTCTTTAAGTAATCACATAATGATATTTCAACGTCTTTTGCCATTTCATCTATTCTTCTTTGCACTGAATTATTACTGAGAGGAATTTTTTTGATGATATCTGACGGTGTCTTATGATGAAGAGCAGTTTTTAATATCTCTTTGACTGCCGGCAAAATTAATTCCTCGCCAGTTGTGTGTGGTTTTCCTGCTTTTGCGATTAACAATGAAACGTTTTATGAGGCTCGTAGTCCATCATCATCTTGTTTAGAAGACGACGCAAAAAGGTTTGACATAGTTGGCTGTTTTAAATATTGCTTGAAAATAGGATAAATCTTTGTTCTTCTTATCAGCATGCATTTTATTTAAATGCTCTTGTATCCTAGAAGGTTTCATAGCTTCATTTGAAAAACCTTTTCGGCAAATTAAACACATAGGTAATGATTGGTTTGTAGGAGAGTACGTAAATCCATATTTCAAATACTCAATCTGTACTGCCGGCATTTCTTTTTAGATGTAGATTCAGACATTTTCAAATACAAATTAACTTCTCAACATATTGATAGATAGTTATAAAAATAATGTTTATAATGACTTCTAACACTTATCATTCACGACTATTTATCACGGTGAAGCACATAAAAATAATAAAACATTCCTAGAGCTATCGCTTTTATAGATTTGATTTTGTGTACTCATTAACTTGTATGTTTGCGATGCCGGTGCACTTGCTCCGTAAAAAAGTCATTTCAAGCTCCCATATTCTTGTCGAAACATGTTAAATTGCATGAACTGCGTGTTTGCCTACCAACTTGCAAGGACTTGTCACCGTCAATCTATTCCAAACTAAAACAAATTAGGTATAGGTATACCTAATACTAATTTAAAAATGCTTATTAACGCGATAACAATAAGATAATTTACATAGCTAGATACAATATTTATTCATAAAAACAGGTATTTTCAAAGTATTTTATTATATTAAAAAAATAATTATAAAAAAATATTAAATATAATAAAAATATTATTATATTATTATTGCATCAAGGTTGATTTGCCTATCAGGACGGACACACATGTCCAACATAATAAGCCTGATATAGTAGTGCATGCTAAGGTATTGAATGAGATTACAATTATTGAAGTAGGAATAACATCTCAGGATAACCTGCAGACAGTAGAGGTTGAAAAGAAGAGGAAGTATGATCTGCTGGCTAATGAGTTGAGCCTAATTCACAAGTGTAATGTTAATATTATACCTTTGTTCTGACGTGGGTTGGTATTGTAACTACGTATCATAAAGCATACTCAAAGCGACTTGGAGTGGGAAAACGTATTGAAGCTGATATCCAATCTGTGATCTTGAAGAGAACTTTTGAGAGCGTCTCAGTCGACTTCAGACGTACCAGTACGCTAGTAGGCGGTAGCAGGGAACTTATTGTCCAAGCTGCAGTTGAAAAGCTGTACGTGACGGATGAGGTAGTGGATGACCAGAATCACCAGGAAGACACCACAGAATAGAAGAGATAAAAAGGTTGTCACAGAAAATTCCATTAAATTTACTTATTTATTTGACCGCCCCTCTTGACTGCCTCAACGCCCCCCATTTGCCTCTGGATCCGCTACCGCCCCCATGGAATGCTCCAGCGCCCACTGGGGGGCGGTATCGCCCCGTTGGGAATCTATGGTCTAGATGGAAGGCTAACATCTGTTTCCTAACAACTGTTCACTGAATCTTCCTTTACCATCTTCTCTGACTTCTTTCCTAGGAGTCTTTGAGGTTCTAAAATATCCGATTTATATTTTGTTGATAATTTGAACATTTTGCGGAATGATATTGACGAGATGAACTCTCTTTTATTAGGGCTGATGGTGAGACTTATTATAGTGTAGGTTTGGTTATTAATAGAGATTAATTTAAAATGAAAATATGTCAGACAGGAGGTAATTTAGTTTTTTGAATAGCTATGTTCTTGCAAGCTTTCGAGTTTAATATTATCTTTATTCTTGAGGATTGTGGAACAAACAATGGTACATTGCTTTTGGGACATCAAATTACCCCTCAATCTGACAGTTAATACGTTATCTGTGAGGAAGGTGAGACCAACCAGAAAGATAACTGAAAAAAAAAAAAAAAACATCCATACCCTGCTCATGGCACTCCGGTCCCCATTAATTAGACCCCATTAAGTGGACAAGCGCGCTAACCGCTCGTCAACTCAGACTGTGAACGTAAAATTTAAATCTTAGTTTGGAAAGCTTAGTTTTATCTGCGAAGTATTCGATTTCAAATATAAATTATTGTAACCGTGGTGTACCCAGAAATTTATAATGTGAGAAGGGTAAGGCTATTTCGGAGGGTTTTTTTTTTTGACGTGCTTGAACCTTTATTTCGTGGGACTGCCGTAAAAGTGTGTGTTATTCAAACCTCAAAGAGAGAGGATTATGACCTAACCTCATCTCCCTCCCACGCACATTCACCACCATTTGGGTACGTCACTGAATATAACAGCACCGAGGCTCGCTAAGGTGCATTATTCTCTCGATCTATGTAGCAGTGACACATGATTCGAAGCTGCGATTACTTATTGTGGTTGTAGTTAATTAAATCACTGCCTCCGGCAGTGTGTTATTTGGAACGTCCACAGCTATGCCCCTGTGGCATCTGTAGATATACTCATTAATTTGAATTGCTTCTAGGTAGTCGTAGACTGCCCTCTTCACCGTTTTGTCAGAATTGCCTGAAATCGATAACGATGTTCCCTCCTGTTCATCACATGTTTTCGTTTGGCAGATGCTCTCTGGGAGATTCACAACTTCGTGCATAAGGGTGACGCTAGTGTTGCTGTGACGAAGAAAAAGTGATTTTTAAAATAGAAAATTACCGGATCGTTTGTGAAATCAAACTACAAAATGCTCTCACTTTACTATCTTATGATTAAACTTACAAGTCAAATAATCAGAAGCAATTCATTGTCATGGAATATGGCAGCTCTTAGACTGGCAACGACCAATGATCAGCCGAAGAAAAGTTTTCGTAAGGTAATTAAATTAATATTTTGCATGCAGGTATTTAGATGACCATAAAGTAGAAATATAATGTTATTGGCTTATTTAGTAGCAGATTTCTGCCAAAGGCTAGTTCTTAGAGACCCACGATTTAGGGGATTAAAAAAAAATAAAATAAAATCCCCCTCAAGCAGCTCAGCCATCCCATGGCCGAGTGGTTAGCGCGCTTGACTACTGATCTAAGGGACCTGGGTTCGAGTCCCGGGTAAAGCATGGATGTATGTGTCGTTTTTCTGCTGAGGTCCTGCCATCCTCTCAGACCTTCTACTGTGGCATATAAACTGACACTCCTGTCAGACCTCTGTGGCAAGCAGCTGCTTGACGGGGTATTTATTTATTTATTTATTCAAGCAGCTGCTTGCCACAGAGGTCTGACAGGAGCCTGTCAGTTTATATGCCAAAGTAGGTCTGTGAGGATGGCAGGACCTCAGCAGAAAACCAACACACACATCCATGCCTTATCCGGGACTCGAACCCAGGTCCCTTAGATTAGTAGCCAAGCGCGCTAACCACTCGGCCACGGGACAGCTTTTTCTAGGGGACTACCAGAAGATAATAATTGATTAATTATATTTAAATTAGAAAGCCCAATAACCTTTGAAGAATATATGATGCTTGTTTTCAAAGAGAAAAAGTTTGGTTTTCCAGCTTTTAGTGCTTTGAAATGGTAAAAATTAAAAATGACCTATGATTGGAAAATTATATTTTATTAGTACCTGTCCAACAAAAAGTAATAATTCTTTTTCTCTTTAAAACGTTTTCTCATCCACAAATCTCTCCCAATGGAGGGGGCGGGGGCAAATTGCTAATATAAACCTGTTACCCACCACATTGAATTAAGTAGATTTTTGAAGTTTTTCCATTTTGCAATTTTTAATAATAATAAATACCTCCTCAAGCAACTGCTTGCCACAGAGGTCTGACAGGAGCCTGTCAGTTTAATATGCTGTAGTAGAAGGCTCTGTGAGGATGGCAGGTCCTCAGCAGATTTTTTGACAACTGCATGCAGTGTTCCCAAGGTGGTCAGTGTGTTCCCAAGACCGTGTTTAGTATTCCCAAAAGACGAAAATTAACACTTATTGAAATATGAAAATCATAATAGTTAATTACTGTTGTTTCTATCAAACTCAAAAAGAATTTTTCGGTTTATCTCTTAAAACCAAAATGTTTAAATAAGCGTTGATGGACACCTTATCCATCAACAATAACTGTTGAGCCCTCAACAATAATATCATGAATGGGGTAACAATAACTCGTTTTCTGAAAATGAGCTTAAAAGTGGCTGAAAGAATATAACTGTGAGAGCAAAATTTGCCAATATGCAATGATTTAGAACACATCATAGACTCCTTATACATCATACCTAATGTCAGGGGCGGGGCTACAGCACATGCAACATGTGTGACCGCACCGGGCGGCAGATTGCAAACAAAATGACCATAACTGCAGATGAGTTGACTTGAGGATGACCTATTTTTCAACAAATAAGTTTTCAATTACTTTTCAAAATAGGATTAAATTTAACTAAATTAATCATTTAATACTAAGATTAGACTTAAAGAAAAGAGCGGCAGGGTCCAAGTACGTTCCAGACAGTAAAATCGCTAGCAACAGCCCTTCCAATTGTCAACTCTCCATAGTTTGGTTATCTCCAGTCTATGGCTTTACATGTAAAACATCCTGATAATGATGTTATAAAATGGTTTTTGTGTTTGCTTTCAAGTTGCATTTTCTTTCATATCCAGAAAAGAAGGATAAAATGTCAGCGGTGTATTTATTAAGAGTGAGGTTTGGGGGAGGGTCAACTTCCTCCCTCCAAACATATACGATTTTTATGCTTTTGAAACATTTAACATCTATAAAGCATTAATGCAAAATGTACTGCAGTTTTTACTTACTTTTAAATTGCCTTTTTTTAATATACATTGTTGGCCATTAAAAGTGCAACACCAGTAAGAACTCATCAGATTTTCCTGAAATATGCAAGATGGATAGCCCATAGTAGAACATGTAAATGATTCAAAGCACAGCACATACACACATCATGAGTGAGAGTAATGCCCCCTGGAAGTGGTATAAGAGGAGATTACAAAGAGCTGGTGTAAAGCCTGGAATTGTGTTCGTTTGCAGTTCTTGCACACTAAAGGATGAAGTATGCCCCGTCAAAGAACACGGCATCCATAGACCAGGTTTCTGACTTTGATCAAGGAGAATTGCGGGATTACGGGAAGGGGGATTATCGTACCGAGACATCAGTACTCATGTTGGATGGAATGCTGCCACAGTGATGAGAATATGTCGTCAGTGGGTAGAGGAGGAATGAACTCGCCTCAGTGAAGGATCTCAAAGGCCCTGTCACACGAACGAGAGAACAGATATCTCACGCACATGGCTTTGAATGATTGTACAGCCACATCAAACACCTTTCCTCAACAGTTAGGGTGTGTTGCACATCAACCAGTGTCCGTACGTATGGTTCAATGTCGTCTGCAGCATCAGGGCATCTTGACTAGGCAGCCATTGCTTCGGCTACCACTGACTCTACAACACAGGTATATGCAACTGCAATGGTGCCAAGAACATTGCTCATGGATGTGCAATGGCATCGCATCATCTTTTCAGATGAATCCTGCTTCATTGTGCAGTATCATGTTGGGAGAATCCGTATCTGGTGGTACTGTGACAACAGGCTCAGTGAGACATGGAAAATGCAACACCATACAAGTCTGGCCCCTGATGTTATGGTATGGGGTGCCATTGGACTCCACTCACACACACTCCTCATATGCCTTACCAGTACTTTTAAAAGCCAGCATTACATCACTGAGGTGTTGGAGCCTGCGGTTGTACCTTATCTTCAGGGGCTCTCTGGTGCCATTTACCAACAGGACAATGCCCGACCACATGTGGCATGCATCGTCCAACAATTCCTGGATAGCCACCATGTGACACTTCTGCCTTGGCCTGCATGTTCAATGGATTTGTACCCATTTGAAAATGTCTGGTTCATGATCTCACAACAATTAGCACACTAGCAGCTGCTACAACAGATGAATTCCCCAAACACACATCCGATGTCTCATCCTCTCAATCCGGACCGTGTAGCAGCGGTTATTGCTGCTCATGGTGGCCACACAAGATACTGATTTCTTTGTATTCCACAAGTCTAACTGATTTGTATTTGTAATCATTTCATCCTTGTAACATAAGCTATGTATTCATTAAACTTGACTTTGATATCTCTTGTCTTTCGTGGTGTTGCACTTTTAATGGCCAGCAATGTATATTATCTACGTTTGAAGTTTTTGAAAAATCAATTCCCTCCCCCAAACACATTTCCAAAACATGTTATTGTAAAATGCAGTCTCTGCGGAATTACTGTTAGTAAGCTTTGCCATTAATCATTTTAAGTGGTAATGCCTGTTTGTTGATATTGATCACAAAAATGTGATTTTCAAATGAAGTATGAATAAGTGGTGTGAACTGTCAATTCAATATACAGTGGACATTGCAATAATTTGTAAAATGTGATGTGAAACAAGTATTTTGTTAAGCAAGCTCTTTTATTTAAATAAAATTTTTTGCCACCAGCTAAAAAGGTTGATCAGCTTTTCATTACATATTGTATGTTCTATGAACTAATTCCATATTATTAGTAGTAGTGAAGTAGCAATTACCGTACACCTCTTTGAAAATGTGTGCTTTGTTGCTATATTTATTTTTATGAAAATTATGAAGTATTTGTTTTTGTTGTAATATTTAAACAGGCTATCCTGAAAATCAAGAGGTGACTGAGATCAGAGTTGCCTATCATAATTTTCAGTCCTGACTTGCAATATTTTGAATAGAGTTAAAAGCAGAATTTCTGGGGATGGTCTTTTTGGAGTGTTTGGACCTTTGAAAAAAATCAATTGATTTTGGGCATTCTGGGAAGGAAAAAAAAAAGTTTATGCTTCATTGTTTCACTAGAGTGTGAAGTAAAATTGAAATATTTTGACTTAAATATTTCTGTGTCATTGACCAAAATATCTGGGTCATTGATTCAATAATGGGAGAGTTAAAATGTAATCAAAAGATTGATGTACTTTGCCCTCTGACTAGCATTGAAAATAAAGGAACTTAGACCGTCAGGTTTTAAGCATGTCAGCTACATATCTGTAACAGCATTTTTGCCATAACAGGAAGAAAATGTGCATTTTAATCTTATAATTCAAATGTTGCATTCTTTTTTTTAAAATTATTTTGTACAAGGGAAATATATCAAGTGGAAAAGTGTGCAGAGGACAACTATGTCTCCAGTAATCCAAATTCCACTGCACATTTTTGATTTAGTTCATTGTGCACAATACTGTAGTTATAAGGGGAAAAAAAAAAACAATTACAAAGTATATTATGGTCAAGTGGTTAGTTAGAGAGAGACCTATGATAACACACCAGACTTGTAATCAGTCATTCCCAGGTTCAAGTCCCAGCTGGACCAGCATTGAGGTTTATCTCTACAAAACTCCCATGGTCAATAGTGGAACCAATGGGCTTGAAAAAGCTGTCCATTAGAATGGAACATTAAGCCCTGTGTGCATGTTAAAGAACACTCTGGATGGCCTTTGTGGGAGGCTACCTTCTGTCTCCTACAGCTGTCCAGTGGTTCAATAAACGTTCAAACCCCCCAACTTTCTCTGAGCCTTCAGGGTTCTTCTGACCTGGCCATTTAGCCCATTATGTGCAAAAAGTTAACTCAGAGGTAAAGCAACCCAACCCATGATGACTGTTTATCCTATATTTTATAGGAGAGTCCTATATTTTAGGCTGTTTTTATATATACTGCTCACAAAAATTAGGGGATATTTCAAAATGAATATGAAGCGATAATATGTCCCCTAATTTTTGTGAGCAGTATATATAAAAAATGTGAAAACATGTTTTTGTTCTATATTTTTGTCCCTTAAAAGTTCTATACTTTTGATAGTAAATAAAATAAAAATTTACCTGTCTTGTCACTCATCATCATCATTTTCAAGCATAACTATGGCTAACATGGGCTACAAAGATTCAGCCAGAACACGCAAATTTAGTTCTCCAAGCACATCTATCCCCAGCTACAACTGCTGCATCTGGCTACTGCACACCAATTCTAACAAGGTCCTGTTTGACATTGTCTGCCCATTGCATCCTAGGTCTTCCCCTCTTTCTTAGGCCTTTAGGCACACTGTTCATAACCCTATTAGCTAATCTATAATTATCCATATGGCAACATGACCAAACTAACGGAGTCTCTCTCTGCACAATATGCTGCTCCAAGGAGGTTGCCGACTCCTTTGCCTAACATCATTAGTTACAAAGTTAAACCACCTAATGCCCAAGATACTACGTAAGCATCTAGAATCAAAAGAATCTAGTTTCCTGTTATCTTGTTTACAAAGCGTCCAAGTTTCACTACCATAACTAACCTTAGAAAGAACCAAACTATTATACAGTCTAATTTTAGTCTTTAGGTGTATATGCCTATTTCTCCACACTCTCCATAGATCCTTTAAAAGTCTGGCAGCAATCCCAATTCATCTGTGTTCCCTGGGGATTTATGGGTCTGTAAGTGGTTACCGCACTTGACTACTAATCTAAGGGACCTGGGTTCGAGCCCTGGGTAAGACATGGATGCATGTGTCGTTTTTCTGCTGAGGACCTGCCATCCTCTCAGATCTTCTACTCTGGCATATGAACTGACAGGCCCCTGTCAGACCTCTGTGGCAAGCAGCAGCTTGAGGGGGTATTTTTTTTTTAAACGGTGGCTAGGTAGTCACTGGTAGGAGAGCTTTTCACTAATTCCCTGTGATGATGCATAGAACCGGCCAGGCCTAACATCTCATGTCTGATCCCGCCTTCTCGTGGTGCAGGCCGTTAGTTCTTTCAAAAGAGATACTCTCTTGTGGAAGTGAACAGAAAGGGAGGGCTGCCAGATTAGTGTGGCCTACTGCTCTGGACAACTATGTGTACTTTTTTTTTCTGCCCTGCTGAGGAGTGGTCAACCACACAGGGTCCTGGTGCTGACCATATATACCAACCTGAACGGAATTATGACTCTGAGCTTGATTATGAATCCTGAATTTGTTGGGGGCGGGGGTGGCTCAGTCGGTAGCGCGCCAGGCTCGTAATCTGTAGTTCCCAGGTTCTAGTCCCAGTTGGGTCAGCGTTGAGATTTATCTCCGCAAAATTCCCCGTCTTGCCCACGGTCAGTAGGGGACACCGATGGGCTGGAAAGGCCGCCGTCCGTCGGATGGGACGTTAAGCCGTGGCCCCGTGTGCGGGAGAGCCATACCCTGTGCACGTTAAAGAACACGCTGGATGGCCTTGACGGGAGGCTACCATCTGTCTCCCAACAGCTGTTCCAGTGGGTCCCCTCCCCCAACCTTCTCTGAGCCTTCGGGGTCCATGTGACCTGGCCATTTAGCCCATGGTGTGCAAAAAAGTGCCGCTCAGAGGTAAAGCAAACCAAAGCAAAAACCAAAGGGGTCCATGTGACCTGGCCATTTAGCCCATGGTGTGCAAAAAAGTGCCGCTCAGAGGTAAAACAACCCAAAACAACCTGAATTTGCTGCACTGGTGGCTTCTGTGGAGGGAAAATCTTTTGTTGTGTTTTCTGTTTGTTTGTGGGGTTGATAAGTAAATAGATTCACAAGATATGTTTATCAGCTGGTGAATAATCCTGAGGTCATCGCAGGCACCTGAACTCTTTGCATCTACTGGCATTGTCAATTTCTACATTGGATGAAGTCTTCCAGTGTAAATGGCTTCAGCCTTTAGTGGTGGTGGAATAGGTGCTACCATGTCTGGGATTAGGGGCTGTTTGATATTGTTGGCATTCCCTCTTTCAATAAATGTACTTTCTTTAAACATCCCACTAACCATTTTCTCTCCATAGGTAGTTGGAATGTGAGGACTTTGCATAGAGCTTATTCTCTTGATGTCCTCACACAAGAATTCCACCATTATAATTTAGATATTCTCGGCTTGCAAAAAACCAGATGGACAAAGGTCAGATTCTTAAAAATAATCTTTAATTTCTCTTTTGAGGGAAGGATGACAATAAGCATCAAAAAGGCGGTCTGCTTCTCAGCAGACACGCTAGTGATGCTATTCTGGGATATGGTGCATTAATGAAAGGTTTCTTACAGCAAAATTTCAGACAAGCATTAAAGATTTGAATGTTAGTTATCTGCTGTTGCAAGCAGCTGCTTGAGGGGGTATTTATTTTTTTATTTTTTTGAGGAGGAGATTTGATTTGAATGAGGATGAGAAGGATAAGTTTTACAGACAACTTCAGCATATTTTGAATTCTGTCGAGAAAGGAGATATTACCCTTGTTCTAGGTGACTTCAATGCCAAAGTTGGTACTGACTCTGACCTTTGGGGAGGGGTGATAGGCCCTTTTGGTATTTAATAATATCTTTATTAAGCCTTAGTATGGTTATATACATAGATTACCCCGCTAAGCCTTATGGCTTGTCAGCAGGATGGTAGCTACAATGGCAATGAGCAAAGTCTCCTACAGGAAATAAACTCAATGGTTTCATAATAACTAACTCTTATTACAAACACCATGATATATATACCATATTTCTTCGATTCTAAGATGCACCCCGTTTTTAGAGACGTTCATATGAGAAAAAAGTGCGTCTTAAAATCGAAGAAATACCCATATTTCTTCGATTCTAAAACGCACCCCATTTTAAGAGACGTTTATATGGAGGAAAAAGTGTGTCTTAGAATCGAAGAAATACTGTAAGTACACATGGGTTTCACCTGATGGGCTGCATATGAATATGATTGATTATATATTAATTAACAGCAAAAGGGATGGTTCTGTTAGGAATACCAGGGCATATAGGGGAGCTGAAATTGGATCTGACCATTACCTCTTTAAAATTGTCTTACAATGTAAACTTAAGAAGTGTTGTGCAAAGGTTTAAAACTTTACCTTTAACGTTGAAGTTTTGAAAGATGTAGTTATAGCTAAAGCTTACTTTGGTAGGTTACTTAGTCATTATGACAGTTATGATTTGCTTACTACTGAAGTTGAGGAAGAATGGGACTATTTTAAACAGGCTTTTTTTAAAACTAACACTACTCTTTTAGGAAAAAAGGAGCAGAGGAGGCAGAGCTATCTGAGTGATAAGGCACTTGAGCTTATTTCAGAAAGAAAGCTGCAGGAATGTCCTTAATCAATACCCTACTAGTCCTAATAGAAAGCATTACAGAGAACTTAATAAACGTGTAAAAGTTCAGTTAGCTGCTGATAAGAATCTTTGGCTTGATGGCTTGGCTGACAAAGCTGAGAAAGCAGTTAGACAGCACAAAAGCAGAGAGCTGTACCAGATAGTTAATGTTTTGAGTGGTAGAAAACGAATAGGTATACAAGGATTGAAGGATAAACAAGGTAAGGTTATAGAAGGTGAGGATTCTGTCATGGCTAGTTGGGCTGAACATTTCAGTGATGTTCTAAACAATGTGGTTAGTTCTACTCCCATTTTTTTGCAATGATGATAGATGCATTGGGGGCTTTAATGTTGGCCCTTTAACACAATCTGAAGTTATTTTGGCGATTTCTAAACTTAAACTTCATAAATCCCCAGGGGTAGATGAAATTACTATGGAAATGCTTAGAGCTGGGAATGTTTCAGTTACCACTTGGATGACTGAAATTTTGAATATCTTTTATGATAAAGGCATGGTTCCTAAGAATTTTACCAGAGCTATTATTTTTTCTATTTTTAAAAAAGGTGTTCGCAGTTCTTGTGATGACTATAGGAGTATTAGCCTACTCTCTGTTCCAGATTAAGTTCTTTGCCTGTGATTGTACTTAATAGAATTAAGAATCTGGTTGACATGCAATTGCGTGATGAGCAATGTGGATTCAAAAGTGGTAGGGGATGTGTGGATCAGATATTTTCACATAGGCAGATTCATGAGAAATGTTTAGAGTTTCAGAAACCTTTGGTTGCTAGCTTTGTTGATTTCAAAAAGGCTTTCGACTCTGTTGATCATCATAATTTGTGGTTGATTGTGAGATCATATGGTATACCAGACAAGTTAGTTAACATAATGAAAATTCTCTATAATGACACTGAGTCGTGTGTGAGAGTTGGTAAGGCTTGTAGCAATTGGTTTTGCATTACTTCTGGTGTTCGACAATGGTGCATTTTGTCTCCTTTTTAGTTTGGTTATTGATTAAAATAAAAAAATAAATAAATACCCCCTCAAGCAGCTGCTTGCCACAGAGGTCTGACAGGAGCCTGTCAGTTTAATATGCCATAGTAGAAGGTCTGTGAGGATGGCGGGACCTCAGCAGAAAAACAGCACACACATCCATTCCTTACCCAGGGCTCGAACCCAGATCCCGTAGATCAGTAGCCAAGCGTGCTAACCACTCGACCACTGGACGGCAAGCTATGCTATGCAAAATTCACTTCAAGGGAAACATTTTGGCCTTAAATGGGCTAGAGATACGAAACTTTCTGATGATTTAACCCTTTTTGCAAATGATGTTGATGAGATGAACTCTTTCATTAGGACTGTTGATGAGACTGGTAGTAGAGTAGGTTTGGTTATAAACAGAGAGAAAACTAAATTGATGAAAATTGGTCAGGCAGGCTGTGATTCAGTTAATCTGAATGGTTGCAGTTTTGATCAGGTGTCACAGTTTAATTATCTTGGTAGCTACGTAACAGATTCTGGTGATGTGCGGCATGAGATTAACAGATGAATAGGGATTGCTGCTGGGACTTTTAATAATCTATGGAGAGTGTGGAGAAATAGGCGTATACACCAAAAAACTAAAAATAGACTGTATAATAGTTTGGTTCTTTCTACGGTTAGTTTTTGTAGTGAAACTTGGACACTCTGTAAACAAGGTAAGAGGAAACTAGATGCTTTTGATTCTAGATGCTTATGCATAGTATCTTGGGCAGGCATGACCAACATACGGCCCGCGTAATGAATTTATGTGGCCCGCGAACAATTTTTCAATATTAACATTTAACTTCTAGTAATTAATCGAATGAATTCTCGATACTTCTATATTTTTTAAAAAAGATTCCGTTATAAAGAATTAAAACTTTTATACTCATCTGCACTCGATGTTGAAGCGACGTTGCCAGCAGGCGAGTAAAATATTTTTGCATAGTGCAAAAATATTTTAAAAATCGATCATGCTACAAATGTAGTTGTGAAATCAGTGAATTTCCTACGATCAAAAGGATTAAATCACAGGCAATTTATTGATCTCCTTGAAGAACTAAATACCAGTCATTTAGATGTACTATATCACAATAAAATCGGTTGGTTAAGTTTGGGAAAAGTTTTAAGACGTGTGTGGGACCTTCAAGAGGAAATAAAAATATTTTTAATGCTTAAAGAAAATGAGGATTTTCCTGAATTATTAGATCCAAATTGGATTTGTGATTTAGCATTTTCTTTGGATATTCTCACACATTTGAACGAATTTAACACATGTATACAAGGAAAAAATTTATTTGCTCATGATTTAATACAGAAATTAAGAGCTTTTAAAATGAAGCTTAGCCTTTTTTCTACAATTCTGGCTGAATGTAAATTTGATCATTTTCCAACGTTACAGACCATATCTTTAAATATTTTAAAAGAAAAGGTTAAAACATTTAATAAAAACATCCTTGCACTAATAACAGATTTCGAGCAGAGATTCGATTGCTTCAAAAAAATTGATAAAATTTTATCTATTATCCGAAATCCATTTTCTGTACAAGTTGATGATGTTCCTGTTGATATACAATTAGAAATAATTAATTTACAATGTGATGAATTATTACATGAGAAATATCGAGAAGAGCAAGAAAATTTGTGTAATTTTTATAAGCAATTGAATAATGAAAAATATGGAAATTTAAAAAAACTTGCCAAGACGTATTTAGTATCTTTAGCTCAACTTATATTTGTGAACAAACCTTTTCTTTAATGAATCTAAATAAAAGTACAACAAGATCAAGATTGAATGATTTACATTTGGAGGCTGTGTTAAGAATAGCTACTACAAGTATAGAACCAGATATTAAAAAAATAATAAGCGATGCAAACCGCCTCAACACGTCGCATTAGTTATTATGTTAATTTGTTGTATTGATTTACTTACAATTATTCATAAACAAATTTCATAATAAAATTTTGTTTACTTAAAGAAATAAGTGTTTTGCTTAACATTTTTCAATTTTAATATTTCATCCGGCCCGTGAAAATATTTTTTTTTTCCAATCCGGCCCGTGAAAATATTTTTTGTTTCCAATCCGGCCCGGGGGCAAAAACAGTTGGCCATGCCTGATCTTGGGTATTGTGGTTCAACTTTGTAACTAATGATGAGGTTCAACTTTGTAACTAATGATGCCCTCCTTTAAGCAGCATATTGTGCAGAGAGAGATTCCGTTGGTTTGGCCATGTTGCCCCTATGGATAATTATAGATTGGCAAATAGGGTTATGAACAGTGTGCCTAAATGCCTATGAAAGAGGGGGAAACCTAGGAAGTAATGGGCAGACTATGTCAAACAGGATCTTGTTAGAATTGGTGTGCAGTGGCCAGATGTAGCAGATATAGCTCAAGACAGATATGCTTAGAAAACTAAATTGTATGGTTTGGTTGGACCTCCGTAGCCCATGGCTGCTTGGGGATGATGGGGATTTATGTAGATTAAGTTTAGAAACAGCCAAAATAACTTCAGACTGTGTTATAGGGCAAACATTAAAGCCAGTAATGCATCTATCACCATTACAAACAATTGGAGTAGAACTAAGCACATTGTTTAGAACATCACTGAAATTCTGACCTTCTATAACTTTTCCTTGTTTGTCCTTCAATCCTGTATACCTGTCCATTTTTCTACCACACAAAACATTAACTGTCTCATACTGTTCTCTGCTTTTTTGCTGTTTGCTTCCTCAGCTATACATCAACTCTATCCTCAACTATAACATTTATATACTTAATGAATTACGTACACTAGTTTCCTCTTCGTTTCCTGTTCATATAAAATTTAGAGGAAATTTTTTTTTTTGAGCCGGGTGAGATACCTGGTATGTTAGGAGTTTATGGGTTCATATCCCACCTGGCTCAAGATAATGTTTCCTTTAAATTTGATAATCACCGTGAAACTAAGATTAAAAACTTTTCTATAACATCCATAATTCAAAATTATTTAATTAAATTAAATTGTTAAATAATTCTTATAGTAGTGTGGGCCGTTTACAAATTAGAAATTATTTTATTGATATGTTTGTAGTTTTTGAATAATATTTTTGTTTCCATAATAAAGTATCATAGAAAAATATTCCTGTAGACCAAAAACACTTGAAATAATTGGTTGAAAAGTTGGTTGTCCTGAGTGCTGCACTCAAGACAACCAATTTTTTTTCAACCAATTATTTTGATTTTTTTTTTTGCTTTTTAAATAGAATTAATGTATGTATATCATTTGCTTTATTGTAGAGCTTTTTAGGATATTTACTACTTTTTGAGGATTACTTTGCTAGACATAACATAAAATTAATAGTTTGACGAAAAAAATGATTATCATAGGTATACATATGTTCCTCCCAAAGTTCAGGTATGGTGAAAAATAGCAAGCATGCCAGGATTTGAAATGCTGGGTAGCTTTGCAAGTTCATTGCATAAATAATTCTGTATTTGTATTCCTTATTTAATGATGTATTAAATAAATCTGAACTATGTTACAATAAGAACTTTTTTCAGGAAAACAGGCCAATTTGCTACCTGCATTTCTGCCTGATGCATACATTCTGTAACTAGATGTAAAATGGTGTATCATGGAAAAAGAAGCAAGGCATGTAGTCAGCGTTTTATCTGTGTTGGAACAATCTGAAATGGCATTCTGGTAATATCTTTATCAAGAGCAAAATGAACCCACTGTAATTTTGTTTTTGAGTTCAACTATTAATTACTTAAAATAGATCAATTAACTATGTGCTTTTTTACTGAATTTAATTTGTACATGTTTAGAATAGAAACATAACAAACATATCTTGAACACAGTGTTTTGCCTTTTCCTTGACTTAAAAATGTTAAAATATCAGAGTACAAGTGGATAATGAAACAGTCTCAAACCCTGTTTGGTATTAGCTGTGAATGCAGGGATAGACTTATTAATATTCTGCAATAAGCTTGATTTCCTAGAAAAATAAACCCTTAAAATCTAAACCAGTCAAATATTCTGGAGAGAAACACTAAGTTCAGCAGCAATAAAAACAAAAAGTGTCATCACTGTGATTTTTGGTCAAATGATAAAAATGTGAAGTTTGTGTGGAATTAATATACACTGCTTGACATTGAACGTGCCTCACACAGAAGAACATGTCTACAAATATGCAAATAGAAGGGTGTGTGCACGCGCATTTGAGATATGCAAATGATGATAATTCGGAGCTAATGACATGTGTGGCTCAAGTGATAAAGGGTGCAAGAAGTAACAGGGATGGCATTGTGTTTATGCAGTGGAAGCTCGCGAATGGTTGAGACTAGATGGTTCTGCTTGGAAATAATTCATCAAAGGCTGAAAATGCCTGGTACACGCCATTTGGATGCTTTTGAGAGAGGAAGAATTATAGGCCTACGTGAAGCTGGATGGACTACACGTCATGTTGCTGCCCATGTTCATCGGGATGCATGAACTGTTGGATGCTGTTGGCAACAGTGGTGAAATGAAGGTTCTAGTGTGCATTGCAGAGGGAGTGGTACCATCCCACAGATGTCAGCACAGCTTGATAGGCGCATTGTTCAACATACTTGTTCGTCACCACAGAGCACTGCAGGCGATATTTGATGGGCTGTGTCAGCAGCCATGTTTGTCCCCATAACGACCCGAACAGTAAACCGAAAGTTGCATGAGGCACACCTGTGCTCTAGGCAATTATGTCGACTGCCATTGACTGCAAACCATCGCAGCGCTCATCTGGCTTGGTGCCTAAGTCGGGTGAACTGGGGTCACGAATGGAACACTGTTGTGTTTAGTGATGAATCCTGTTTCTGTCTGGGTGCTGACGATTGATGGGTCGTGTATGGTGACAACCTGGTGAGAGGACGGATCCAGCTTTTGTTCACAACTGGCACCCCACCTGTCAGCCAGGTGTAATGGAATGGGTTGCTATTGGATATGACATTTGGTCACCTCTTGTCCTCATCATGGGAACACTGACAGCTGCACGATTTGTTAGTGCGGTTCTGCAGTCCATTTTGTTACCATTTCTGGGAGGCATGCAACAGCCCATTTTCCATCATGACAATGCCTGTGTATACACTAGGGTCTCCAGACAAATGTTTGCAACATGTTCAAGTATTGTCATGGCCAACACAATCTCCAGATTTATTCCCAATGGAAAATCTGTGGGACCACATTGGACGATATGTGCAATCCTCTCACCGACCAGCGCAGAATCTTGATGAATTATGGGAGCAAGTCAACACTGCTTGGTGTGCAAATCCTCGGGACCATATCCTTCAACTGTATAACTCCATGCCACGTCGTTTTGCTGCCTGTATTGCCATTCACGGTGGTGCAACCACCTACTGAGACAGTCACATTGTGCTGCTTTATCTCATCTTCTAACTGCTGTAAGTGGCTGCAAATTAAATCATGGTATGTCAATATGTATTGCTATGTGTGTTACGTTTCACCCCCTATTCCCTCATTCCTGGGTTGGGCAATTTCAATGTCATGCAGTGTAATTCCATTAAACATAACATACGTGAATTAACATTAAAAGTGAACATTTCCATTATATTTCATTTTGCATAAGATTTCTGAATAATCTCATAATTTTGAATTTTAATTTGTTGCATAAAGACATATCTGCAGATTAGATATCTCAGATCCATGCTTTGAAGTTGCCTTTCAAAATTTGTAATACTGGGTGTATACCAAATTACAATTCAAATGCTGTGTGTGTTATCAAAATTTCTATGCCTTTGTAAATCCTTCATAACTTGGTATTAGTGTGGTTCAATTAAGCAAAGTCACCATATGACTGTATAAAGCTTATTTTTACCTCCTGTGCCTTTCATTGGTATTTAAAACAATCTACTGATCACTGGTTCGTATATTCACAAGTTACAAAGAATGTCAGTGGAAAATATTCTAATTTGCCATCAGGGAGTGTAAGTATTTCATCTTTTGAAGGTGTAAAATTCTAATGATGTTTCGTTAATATTTTGATTTTAGTTGAAACTATGATTGTGTGAAGAGTGTGTACCTGATCTGTAGACATCCTCCTTTTTGCATAGTAAAACCTAATGCGTAACCAAAAAAATTAAAGGTTAACTGTGCTATATCCAAAGATGTGCTATCAATTAATTAATGGGTTTGTTAATAGCTTTAACAACGAACCTGCTGTATTAAATAAAAGTGAGTGAGGCCAAAATAAATTAATTTCGTAATATTTTTAGGTCAGATGAAGTGTATTATTCACATTATATTTTTTTTACTTCAAGTTTATTAAATAGTATTATGCTTCATATATTAATAAACAACTTGCATAATTTTTAATGAAAAGAAATCGTAGTTTTAGCAATGTGCTGGAATGTACTGGAGAAGTTTAACATTGGGCTCATATGAACTTTGGAGCACACTACAGTTTTTACATCAGTAAAAATAACATTATAGATTGTTTTTACTTAATAAAATGTATCTGTTTACTTTGTTGAAACTTATTTATAAATTTTTTCATCAAATTTATCTTTTCATTATTTGAAATATTTGTCATAGGCTATTGGGCTTTGTAAATATCCATCCTTTTGCACAAACTTGTGTAAATCAAAAATTTTAAACTCTGAACTCCTATTTTGTCATAAGTTGAAACTTCCCTGAGTGTATATTTCAGTGCAATTTTTTTAAAGATTTAAGGGAGGTGTTTTGAGATATTTGTGTTAAACACTTGGAGCAGTGACCTCAAATTGATAGCTAGGTATACACTGCAAGGCAACCAATCATCTGTGATAATGCACAGAACCAGTCATACCTATTTTCCATAGGCACATTTTCTTTTTCTGTTCCCTGAAGAAAAAAATTGGTCAACTTTAGTGTCTTGGAGTTCACCAATTAACCACTGAACTGGCTAATAGCTTTGAGCATTCTTTAAATGGATCCTGAATTTGCTTTACTGGTATGCTTCTGCAGAGAAAATCTGCCACTGTGTTTTTGGTTTGTTTATGAGTTTAACAGCTTTCAGTGAATAGATACAAAGAAAGCCTGTTTTCAGCTGGTGGATAATTCTAATCAGAATCCATTGCATGTACCTGAACTTTGTCTCTATGTGAATCAGCAAATAGATACTGGAGGAAGTTCATTCCAGCATGGGTGACTTAAGCCTTTAGCTGTGGGAGAACAGGTTCGAAACATGACAAATGACATGCCAAAGTGGATAGCACGAAATGCATCACAATATCTGGTCACCAATATCTCATATAGGCAACATGCTCAGTGCACTAATAGGAATGCAAAGTTTAGAATGACACCCAGTGATTCTTGCCACAGAGGCAGCAAAGTGCAGATTAGTAACACCAATGAACATAAGAACTCTATCACCAAGTGAGAGGCAACAATACCTGACCTGTGAAAACATCAGCTACCAAGAACAGAACACAACATGGAATTGACCTCCTTGTACAACTGATGAAGATAATGCAGATGTAACTAACCTAAACTTCACCATGCTGATCTACGACTATCAATTACTCTATTAGTCTCAATGAGCCGATTATTTGTTGCAATATCACATGACTAGTACAGCATCTATAGTGTGTATAGATTAACTTAATCTATATTTAATTCAACCCACTGTGTTTTTACCTTCAGATTTACTTATTTGTGATATTCTGAAATGCACATGAGTATGGCTAAAAGATCAAAATATGATACCTCTTGGTTAAGGTCTGTAAATGGTAGATAGGTAGTCACTGGAAGGAGAGCTATGCACCAATCCCCTGTGATGATGCACAGAACTGGCCAGGCCTAACACCTAATGTCCGACCCTGCCTTCTCGTGGTGCAGACCGTTAGTACCTTTCAAAAGAGATACTCTCTTGTGGAAGTGAAGGGAAGGGGAGGGCTGCCATATTAGTGTGGCCTACTGATCTGGACAACTATGGCTACTTTTCTTTTTTTTCTACCCTGCTGAGGAGTGGTCAACCACACAGGGTCCTGGTGCTGACCATATAAACTCACTGGACTGGACAGATATATGGCTCTGAGCTTGATTATGGATCCTGATTTTGCTGCACCGGTGGGCTTCTGTGGAGGGAAAATCTTCCGCTGTGTTTTCTGTTTGTGGGTTGACAGCCCCAAGTGAATAGATTTGCAGGATATGTTTATCAGCTGGTGGATAATCCTGAGCAGAGGTCATCGCAGGCACCTGAACTCTTTACTTCTATTGGCATCGTCAAATTCTACATTGGAGGAAGTCTTCCAGTGTAGATGGCTTCAGCCTTTAGTGGTGGGGGAATGGGTCTTTGCCCCATGTCTGCGATTAGGGGGCTGTTTGATATTGTCGGCATTCCCTCTCTCAATAAACATAGTTTCTTTAAACATCCTACTAACCATTTTCTCTCCATAGGTAGTTGGAATGTGAGGACTCTGCACAGAGCTTTTTCTCTTGATGTCCTCACACAAGAATTTCACCATTATAATTTAGATATTCTTGGCTTGCAAGAGACCAGATGGACAGATAAAAGTCAGATACTAAAAATAATCTTAAATTTCTCTTTTTGGGGAGGGAAGAAGCATCTCCAAGCCTTTGGTTTGCTTCTCAGCAGATATTCTAGTGATGCTCTTCTGGATAGAGTGCATTAATGAAAGGTTTCTTACAGTTAAATTTCAAGCAAGCATTAAATATGAATGTTATGTGTTGTTTTGCCTCCACTGAGGATGCCAATGAGGATGAGAAGGATAGGTTTTACGGACAACTTCAGGATATTTTGAATTTTGTCAAGAAAGGAGATATTACCCTTGTTCTAGGTGACTTCAATGTCAAAGTTGGAACTGACTCTGACTTGTGGGGAGGAGTAATAGGCCCTTTTGGTATTGGTAGCTGCAATGGCAATGGGCAACATCTCCTACAGGTAAGTAAACTCAATGGTTTCAGAATAACTAACACTTATTACAAACTCTGCGACATACATAAGTACACATGGGTTTCACCTGATGGGCTGCATAAGAATATGATTGATTATATATTAATTAACAGCAAATGGGCTAGTTCTGTTAGGAATACCAGGTCATATAGGGGAGCTGAAATTGGATCTGACCATTACCTTGTTAAAAGTGTCTTGCAACTTAAACTTAAAAAGTGTTGTGCTAGGGTTAAAAAATTTACCTTTAATACTGAAGCTCTGAAAGACCCAGTTATAGCCAAAGCTTACCATGATAGGTTACTTAGTTTTTATGACAGTCATGGTTTGCTTACTGCTGAAGTTGAGGAAGATTGGGACCATTTTAAACAGGCTTTTTTGGACACTAACAGTACTCCTATAGGAAGAAAGGTGAAGAGGAGGCAGAATTATTTGAGTGATAAGGCCCTTGAGCTTATTTCAGAAAGAGGGAACTCTCTTTATTTCGGGGTGGGGGCGGGTCCCGTAGGACCCACCCCCCTTGGGAAAAGCACGTGCTCTGTCTCACGACACTACATGTGCTTGGCAAGAGAAGCCTAGAAGTAGAAGATGAAGTTTGTCTCAGAGGAGACCAGTGGGGACTTGGAGTATGGGTGGTGTTATAGGGGGGTGCACAGTGCAGTCCTGGAGGAAAGTTGGAAAATAAGTAAGAGAGCGAAAGCTGCTCCTGGTCTCAAAGGAGAGAATCCTGGAGTCCTATGTCCCTCAAGTGTGCCCTGACACGGGCACTCACAATGGACACTGTGACCAACTCGCCTGCAGAAAGAGGGAACTGTTGGAATGTCCTTAATCAATACCTTACTAGTCCTAATAGAAAGGATTACAGAGAGCTTAATAACGTGTAAAGGATCAGTTAGCTGCTGATAAGAATCTTTGGCTTGGCTGACAAAGCTGAGGAAGTAGTTAAACAGCACAACAGCAGAGAGCTATACCTGGTAGAAAATGGACAGGTATACAGGGATTGAAGGATAAACAAGATAAGATTATAGAAGGTGAGGATTCTGTCATGGCTAGGTGGGCTGAGCATTTCAGTGATGTTCTAAACAATGTGGTTAGTTCTACTCCCATTTTTTTACAATGATGATAGATGCATTGGGGGCTTTAATGTTGGCCCTATAACACAATCTGAAGCTATTTCGGCTATTTCTAAACTTAAACTTCATAAATCCCCAGTGGTAGATGAAATTACTAAGGAAATGCTTAGAGCTGGGAATGTTTCAGTTACCACTTGGATGACTGAAATTTTGTATATCTTTTATGATAAAGGCATGGTTCCCAAGAATTTTACCAGAGCTATTATTATTTCTATTTTTAAAAAAGGTGTTCGCAGTTCTTGTGATAACTATAGGAGTATTAGCCTACTCTCTGTTCCAGGTTAAGTTCTTTGCCTGTAATTGTGCTTAATAGAATTAAGAATCTGGTTGACAGGCAATTGCGTGATGAGCAATGTGGATTCAGAAGTGGTACGGGATGTGTGGATCAGATCTTTTCACTTAGGCAGATTCTTGAGAAATGTTTAGAGTTTTAGAAACCTTTGGTTGCTAGCTTGTTGATTTCAAAAAGGCTTTCGACTCTGTTGATCGTCATAATTTGTGGTTGATTGTGAGATCATATGGTATACCAGACAAGTTAGTTAACATAATGAAAATTCTCTATAATGACACTGAGTCGTGTGTGAGAGTTGGTAAGGCTTGTAGCAATTGGTTTTGCATTACTTCTGGTGTTCGACAATGGTGCATTTTGTCTCCTTTTCTTTTTAGTTTGGTTATTGATTATGCTATGTGAAATTCACTTCAAGGGAAACATTTTGGTCTTAAATGGGCTGGAGATACCAAACTTTCTGACTTAGATTATGCTGATGATTTAGCCCTTTTGGCAAATGATGTTGATGAGATGAACTCTTTCATTAGGGCTGTTAATGAAACTGGTAGTAGAGTAGGTTTGGTTATAAACAGAGAGAAAACTAAATTGATGAAAATTGGTCAGGAAGGCTGTGATTCAGTTAATTTGAATGGTTGCAGTCTTGAGCACGTGTCACAGTTTAATTATCGTGAGAGCTATGTAACAGATACTGGTGATGTGCAGCATGAGATTAACAGATGAATAAAGATTGCGGCCAGGACTTTTAAGAATCTGTGGAGAGTGTGGAGAAATAGGCGTATACACCAAAAAACTAAAAATAGACTTATAATAGTTTGGTTCTTTCTAGGGTTAGTTATGGTAGTTAAACTTGGACACTCTGTAACAACAAAACAAGGTAACAGGAAACTAGATGCTTTGATTCTAGATGCCTACGCAGTATCTTGGGTATTAGGTGGTTCAACTTTGTAACTAATGATGAGGTTAGGCAAAGGAGTCGGCAACCTCCTTTAAGCAGCATATTGTGCAGAGAGAGATTCCGTTGGTTTGGCCATATTGCCCATATTGATAATTATAGATTGGTGAATAGGGTTATGAACAGTGTGCCTAAAGGCCTCAGAAAGAGATGCAGCAGATGCAGCAGATGTAGCTCAGGACAGACTTGCTTGGAGGACTAAATTGCACGGTCTGGTTGAACCTCCGTAGCCCATTACTGCTTGAAGATGATGGTTAAAAGCAATGCTATTGTAGAAGAAAAAAAGTTTTTGACCCCAATTCACTAACATTTTTTTTCTGTCTCTCCTAAATATATATGAAACAACTTTTTTTACTGAAAATTTTCATATCTTAAAAGTTATAGAAGAATATAAGATGTTCTTTGTAATATCAGATTCTCACAGGTTCCAATTGGCTAAGTGTTTATTATTCAAACAGATATGTATAAAATCTATATTATATTGTTGGCACTTTTATAAATCATAGGTAAAGTAATATTTTAATATTTTTTCATTTATTTATTTTTGTTGATTTTAGTTGTGCTTAGTAGCATTTAAATGTTAGCTTTGTCAGTCATTTTGTACATCCCCCCCCCCCCAGAATTTAATATATTCAAAATAGTTTAATTTGTTGATGTGAAGCAAAAAAAAAAGTTCCCTGAATATATATTATCTTTTTTATTTTCCAGGTATATGTGCTTTCCTTGGTTTCAAGAGAAATGGGCTTATTATAGCTGAGAGACAAGTGCAATGAGTAGCACTGTCAATTCCCTCCCATCCAAAGGAGGCACATCTCCGAGACCTCCAGTGGAGGGAGAAGAAATAAAGCATCATTCAAAGTTCAGCCTAGTACAGGACTGCAATTATGGTGTTGATTGTGTAAAGAATAATGATATTTATGATAAATCCCAAACATTGTTGATGGATATTGGGGATTTTGACCATGAGATTTGTAGAAATAACCAGGTCAGTGCAGACTGTTCTCCACCATCAACAGAACAAGGAACACCACCATATTTCAAATGGGCACAGAATTTACATAACCTTCTTAAAGATATTGAAGGTGTTGAATTGTTTCAAAAGTACTTAAAGCAAGAAAAATATGATACTCGTAGTCTAGATTTCTGGTTTGCATGTGAAGGTGTCAAAAAAGCTGATCCTAAAAATAAAAACTATATTCAGCAAATGATAAAACTTATTAACAAAAATTATGTTAGAGCTTTAAAAGAGATTAGCATTGAGACAAGAAATGAAATATCAAATAAAATTGCATCTAAAGTTGGAATGGACCAGACAATTTTTAATGTTGCCCAGCATGAAGTCGAGGCAGTTATAAGAAAGACAACATATCCGAATTTTTTAAAGTCAGATTTATATCTTCATCACATTCAAGTGATGCAAAACAATACCATATGCGATTCACCAAGATTGGATGAAGTATCAGTTATCAGTGAAAATGGCAGCAACACATCCAGAGATGGACTAGATATTTTGCCAACACTCCCTGAAGAGAGTGAGTTACAAATTGTGACATGTGCTAGGATACCATTAACAAGAGATGTTTTATTGCAAAGGAATCGACTTTCTGAAGTGTCGTTACGAATTAGGCCAGAAGCCCAAGCTGGGTATGTATTCCTGCATTCCTAAAAGATCTCTTTGAGTCTCTTATTTAAAACTATTCTTTATTCCTTGTATTTGTTGAAATGAGAGGTCAAAGCTTAGTAACAGGGTTAGTAACTTAGTTCATGCCCTCCCCTTTCAGAATGCTAGTAAGGGTAATAAAGGCAAAAAATTATTTTCCTTATTCATATTTTATGCATTTTTCAAAAAGTTTTTAAAAACCTGTAAAATGAGGAAGAAATATACTGAATTGGAAATCCAGTCTCTTGCTCCACCCCTTACATTTTCTTAGCTCAGTTGTGTTTCTTGCCCCCAGAATTTTTTCTAGATCTGGGCCTGCTTAGTAACATACTAGGTAACTTGCAGGTTCATATCATAATTGGGCTAACATTGATATTTCCTTGCACATTTTGCCTCTAACAAGAAATAGGTCTTCCAGTAGATAGAATATTGAACAATTGCACCATAGGAGAGTTATATCACAGTATAATATCTTCATATTTTGCCTCTAACAAGAAACAGGTCAACAATTGCACCATAGGAGAGTTATATCACAGTATAATAAAGAACACATGGAATGACTCTCCCTAGAGAGGTAAAGCCTCATAGGATCTAATTTTATTCAGAGCCATGATGTCCATATGAACTGAGTATTTGTCCTACATTGCCCAAGCAAAAGCATCTTATTTAACCTTTAAGTTGTCAGGTTTGTCATAACGTATGAAGTTGGGGTCAGAATAATTTTGAGCATTTTTCAGCAGAAAATTAATAACTTTAGAATCTTAGTTTGTAACAACTAACACACACACACATATATATCTGGGAAATGCTTTAAACCAAATGAAATAGCATTTAGTTATAGAGAATAAAATAACTGATTCAAATTAAAATTAAGGTTACTTAGGTATAAATTAAAAAAAAAATGGTTAACTGGCATTGGACACTTAAAATGCTAAAAGTAAAATAATACACCATTGCAAATAGATAGTACACCACACTAAATAAAATGCAATATGAAAATGTTGTAAAAACTGTTCCTCAAGCTGCTGCTTGCCACATTGATTTGACAGAAGCCTCTCAATGTAATATCCTATAGAAAAGATCTTTTAAGAAGGTGAGACAGCATAAGACATATTCCTTGCTTTATCTGATAATTGAACCCAGGTTCCTTTTTTCAGTAGCTAAGCATACTAACCATTCAATAACCACTGGAATGACTATAAATGTAATAAGTTCTCTTTTTAAAGCTCAGAAGAGAAAATGACCTTTACAGTCTTATTACATCTTTGTGCAAACCAATAGGGAAATCAGATGGCTTTAGTAATTATTTATATTGTAGTTTAATGAAATATGCCTCATATGAAACAGGAAATATTAGTTTTCTAGCTTGAATTTAATATTTTTATATGATACACGTAAGAAAATTTTCAAATCGCAATTTCAATTTTTAAAGCAAAGTTTTCTATTCTACTAAAAACAAACATTGATGTCTTGGTCCTCTCATTTTGGATTCTGTCAACATCAATTTTTGTACGGGACCATGCCTCTCAAGGATCACTTTTCCCTAACCTACTGGTGAAGTGTCCAAGGAAGGAATGTTCCCTTAAAATTCTCATAAAAAAAAAAAGGCTATATATACAGGGTGAATCTGAAAAAGTGGGCAAAACTTTACGGGGTGGTAGAACGCAGCTATACGAGCAATATTCGTCATAGAATGTATGGTCGGAACGCAAGCGGTGAGAAGTTAAAAGGTAGTTTTCCACTGTCACATTTAAAGAATGAACACAAGAAGGAGAGGAGATACTTCAGAAAACATTTTATTAACAGGAATGTAATTGAGGTACATGCTCAAAGAAATTGCTCAAAAGAGCTGCCGCCAGCTGTAATGCAGGCTTCACACCTGCGGGATAGGGACTGACGTACAATGCACAAATGCCGTTGGGTGCAAGGACCGACCCTTTTATACCATTTCCAATGCCACCTAGCGGCTCGCCGTTTGTGTTCCGCCCATACTTTCTATGACGAATATTGCTCGTATAGCTGCATTCTACCACCCCGTAAAGTTTTGCCCACTTTTTCAGATTCACCCTGTATATAAACATTTTGACTTAAAAGTTTTTTTATAACTTTAATAAGTTTTTCTAATGTAATTTTTTCATTTATATAATATTTATTGAATTTCTCTGTTATATTACATTCTATAATGAATAGAAGCACCAATTTACCAGGCTAGTTTAGCTACGAATGTATGAAAAACCACACATCATCACTACTGCATTGGGCTTATTGCACAGTGGAAGTTGCATTTTCTATATTCAACTAGCTGAAATTTCTCTAATTGGAAACACCACAGTTTCTCACTTTGAAGCAATTCATTATATTTCACATCCTTCTCACTAACTGCTTGAGGCAGACTATTTGCTCTGTGATTGGTTGCCACAATTTATTGACAGTGTCTCTGAGGATTCAAGCAGTATTGGTGGTTCATTGAAGGTAGTTGGAATTATTTTAAATTGCTACACATAGTACCAAAGTTCTAAATTTGATTGATATTACTGTTCACTTTGATGGTGATAGCTGGCTCAGACATTGCATTCTCGGCTCTGGGTAATGGTATTTTCTTCTGCACTGGTATTGAAACTGTTTTTCATGTTGGGAAAACAATCCAATGTTATTATTGCTTCATACACCAGTCTTTACTGCAAAGCTTGCTTGTGAAGGTAGATTGCATAATGATCACTTTTATTTCATACATACACTACTTGGTAGAATTTTGGAAGTTGCGCGGGTAATCACTGCTGTAATTACTTAGAACAATGTGATGTTAATATCATTGTGAATTGCTATTCAGGCACAGTACTCAAGTTTCCTCTTTGATTTTAACAACTTTTAAACATCTAAACTTAAATGTAAATTTTCTAAGTGAAATATTTATAAAGTTAAAATGCTCCCTTTGTTGTAACTAGTTTTGCCTGTGCCATCTCGGGGCTTCTTCAGGCTACTGCTTTCGTGCTGAATTTAAGTAAGTACATTGCACTGTGGAAATGGAAAGAATGTAGCAAAATGCTAATTTAGGCCTTACTCATGTAAAACCCTCTATTGTAAATACAGCAAAAATCATGCAAACTAAATATACTCCTATAAATACCTTAACATCAGCATGAAAGCAGTAGCCTGGAAAAACCCCAAGATGGTATGGGACAAACTAGTGCAGCAAAGGAAGTGTTTTAACTTTTAAATATATCACTTAGAAAATTTTTATTTTTTAGTTGTTTAAAAGTTGTTAAAATCAAAGAGGAAACTTGAGTACTGTGCCTGAATAGCAATTCACATTGAAATTGTTAACATCACATTGTTCTAAGTAGTAAAAGCAGTGATTACCCATGCAACTTCCAAAATTCTACAAAGTAGTGTGTTTGTATGTGAAACAAAAGTGATTATGATGCAATCTACCTTCACAAGCAAGCTTTTCAGTAAACATTAGTGTATGAAGCAGCAATAACTTTGGACTGTTTTCCTAACCTGTAAAGTAGTTTCAATATCAGCACAGGAGAAAACCCATAGCTGAGAATGCAATGTCTGAGCCAGCTATCACCATCAAAGTGAAGAGTAATATCAATCAAATTTAGAACTTTGGTACTCATTTAGCACTTTAAGTTTTCAATATTGGAAATTAAAAATCGCTAAGCACATTGCATTGTAGCAGTGGGAAGAATGTAATGAAAATGCTAATTTAGGCTTTACTCAGATAAAACCCTTTATTGTAAATACAGCAAAAATCATGGAAAATAGAATGTATTGTAACTTCATGACTACATATTACTGTTCTCATCATTACCATAAAACTAGAGGTAATTTTAGTACTACTGTAGTTATAATAAAAATTGTACAAAATAATAAAAATATTTAATGGACAAAGTTGAGTAACCTAATAATACTACAATTCGTCGAGATTATATTAAGTCAGTATACTATGAGAAATATATCTTGTGATACATTTAACACACATTAAGATTATATATCTTTCACTACATTTAATGTTGTTTCACTTAGCCTCAGGTTTTAAAGAACAAATTAATGACTTTAAGAAGGTATCCACTTTATTGCACTACATTCAAATACACATGACTGCATTCAAAGTTTTGAAAGTGTAAGAGAGTCATGTGAAAATTGAGGAAGTTTAAAATTGGAAAGTTATATAAATAAACATTATAATATTTAAAATTGAACTACAGGCAGCAACCTGGGCAAGCCCTGGTGAAGAATGGATGTTCGGGTTGTCTTTTTGCTGAGGTTTCACCTGCCTCACAGATCTTCTTTATGGCATATTAAACTGACAGGCTACTTTCAGACCTCTGTGGCAAGTAGCCGCTTTAGGGGTAATTCATTTATATTTATTATTTTTAACATGCATAAATATAAAGCTCATCTTGATACCTATCTTTTCATTTATATCAATCAGCCATCAACACATTGACATTGTGCTTGGAAATGAAATATGTCACATGACATATTTAGAACGGCTTATAACCGGAAATGGTTGGCAGATAATAAAGTTTATTTAGAAACTTTTGCTCTTATGTAACAATTTTATAATGCAGAATCACACATATTTTCTCTTCAGTATTCACGAATTTACTCTTGAGTGAACATATTTTATGTTGCAATAGTGATTTAATTAGAAAGTTTTTTAAACATAGATGTAAAATGGAGGAAAACATATAGGTAAAATTGAATGAACCCTCCATTCAAGTTCATTTCAAGTTGAAACTTGAAATTAGTTAAAATTTTGATGCAGATTTTAAGCACAAATTGAGGAATAATGGCCCAAAATATCAAAATGGGGCAAAGTTTAAAATAGTACATATGAAAAATTATGCCACATTTCAGAAATCATTGTGTAGAGTGAAATTATATACTGCTTTATTAACATTTGTCATAGAATTTTTAATAGGCATTCAACTAGTGATTCAAATTGAAAAATATATTGATGAATGAAAAAGCTCTGTGATAGGAGCCTTTATTAACCATTGCAGTGGTAAAAAAAAATGTTATTCACCCTCATCTCTTGAACAAAGAAACATGAATGCATGGTATATTAATCTTGAAACATTAGTTTATATTAAAGCTATCTGCTGTCTGTGTCATAAGAAATATATTTTGTTCCCCATGGAAAATTCAAACTGAAAATAGGTGAAAATTGTAAAAACATTAAATACATATAACTATATGATTAATTCTGTTTTTGCATTCAAAACAAATTTCATTTGGCTTTTTTACTATTTACTGATAATATAAATTTATTCAGCGTTAATGGCATAATGGTGCTTTTGCACAGTAGTTCAATTTGTTAAATTTATGAGATTAAGTTTAGACTAGATTAAATGAGAATAAAATTAAATCTCTGTCAATTCTACTTAATTTAATTTTGATGTGGTCATACTCTAAGTTATACAATACAAACATTTGTAAGCTTCTCACTGAATGGGCTCTTTCGATGACTTTTTTTGTGACTTGCCAGTCAAAAGTGATCAGAATAGCTTAATTTTTAATTTTCAGTATATGAAGAGGGGGGGGGGGGGGGTTGTAGTGTACCAAACTAGAATTCTGGTGTTCCCAGGTTCAAATCCAAACTGTGCTAACTTTGAGATTTGTTTCCATTAAACCACACATTGCTGTTGATGAGAAAGGGGACACCATTGGGCTTGGAAATGCTGCCATCTGCTGAATGTGATGTTAAGATTGAACTCCGTGTGCGGGATAGCCCGTACCCTGTGTGCATTGAAGGGCACACTGGATGATCTTATTTTTGTCTGTCTCATAATAATTACCCAGTGGATTCCTTTCCCTACTCAACTCTGAGTTCTTGGGGAGAGGGGGGACTTGTGACCTGGACCTTTCGCGTGCACAAAAAATATTTCTCAGAGGTAAAAATTATGTATATCTGGCATAGCAATGATAATGAAAAAAGTTGCATCTTCCCTATAGTGTATTTATTCAATTCAGCAATGGAGGGAGAAATTGTACTATATTTTTAATAATGCCTTTATTCAAGCACACACATAATGACAATTGGATAAAAATTAATAAGACTAAAATTTGTCTGTAATTTTTATTCTTAATAAGACTAAAAAATGTAGCCGTCCTGTGGCCGAGTGGTTAGCGTGCTTAGCTACTGATCTATGGGACCTGGGTTCGAGCCCCGGGTAAGGCATGGATGTTCATGTTGTTTTCTGCTGAGGCCTGCCATCCTCTCAGATCTTCTACTGTGGCATATAAACTGATAGGCTCCTGTCAGACCTCTGTGGCAAGCAGCTGCTTGAGGGGGTATTTTTTTTAATTTAAGAGTTTTTATACACAATCAGTGGCATACAAAGATTGGCCAAAAAATTTGGAAATGTTTTTTTTTAATTACTACTAGTTAATGAACAAATAAATAAACAGATTCCCCCCTCAAATAGTTGCTGCCACAGAAATCTAACAGAAACCTATCAATGTAATATGCCATAGAGAAGGTTTGTGAAGGTTAGACCTCAGCAGAAGAAAATATCCATGCCTTTTATATACTGCTTTGCTACTACTGAACTTGAGAACCTGTGATCAAGTCCCAGGTTCCTAAGTTCAGTAGCCAAACAATATAACCATTCTGCCACTGGAACACCAATGAACAAATAGTTTCTGAAAAGTAACTTTTCTCAATAACATGGAGAATCCCCTCCTCCTCTGTTAGTGAACTATATATATTTTAGTACCAGTATAGTGTAACACTCCTAAGATTAATAACTTTTAAAGTTGGACCTTTTATCTGATCCAATTTATTCAAACTCTGGATAGCTCTATCAGGCACCAGGCAATAATAACTTGCCAAATAAAGTTGAAATAGGATTCGTTGAGGTATTTGCCAAACGTTACTTATCGAGTAAGAATTCAAAAATGATTGTCAAGCTTAATTAAAGTTAAATCTAATCACAATATCAATTTATGTTGCTCAAGAGAAAAAATAGCAAAGATTCAAAAGTTTTTAAAACAAACAAGGTATATTTCCAAAAATTCAACTCACCAAACTCAAAGTGAAAATCTCTACTCCATCTCGAACAAAAATTCTGTCTACACTAATTCACAAAAACTCTGATACTACATCTCTATCTCATCACTTCTTCTCACAATCTCTATACTACTTCATCACTAACTCATCGCTACTACACAATCTCAATACTACATCACTAACTCATCACTATTACTTCTAACTCTGTGACCTAACATCACCAAGTTATAACAAGCGGAGTACAAAGCCGGCACATGTCATGTTGCACGCCGGGAAAGACATTTGCATAAACTGACGATTGCACAAGCTATGACGCAAGAGAGGTTATGTTCTGAACACAGGCACTTTAGCGGTTGTTAATCAAAAGATCGGAGTTGCGCATGCATAACTCCTGCAGCTCGGAACAAGGATTGAGACAGTCCACAAAATGATAAATATAATGTAAATTAAGCAAAACTGGATAAGTAAAAGTAAATGGATGGACCATCACAATAGATCTAGAATAAAAAAGGGCGAGGGGGTCACAATAGAGTCAGAAAAAGATGGTGGGGGGGGGGGGGGAGCAGCAGCAAGAGACTGGATTTCCATTGCAGTATAACACTTTTCCCTTTTGTTTTAGAACCTGTTAAAAAAATTTCTTGAAAAATGCATAAAATATGCACAAGCTTAAAGTTTTATAATTTTTGGCCTTCATTAACCTTACTAACATTCTCCAGGGAGGGAGGGCATGGTCACCTTTGCCTCACTTTTAGATCAGGCCTTTTATAGTAATATTTGATTTAAAAAGTATAGAACTTTTTCTCAATTATTCAAAAACATTAGGTACCCAAACAATGTTCTGGTTTAGTGATTTGGGAATGTTGAGTGCTGGAATGATGTTTTGATTTAATTGCAGGACTGCTTTTGATAATTGCATTCCTTACCCAAAACATCACGCGTTGCCACTACCATAACCCAAAATTTTACATAGCCTCTGGCCATTTCCAGCTGCGATTTTGTCAACTGTGAGCTGAATTGGTAATATATATAACCCCTGTGGATGGCGAGGGATTACTGTATTGTGTTTTTTAATGTGCACAAGTTATGGCTCTCTTGCACACAGTACTGTGGCAACACCATATCTGATGCAAGACTGCCTTTTTGAACTTATCATTCTGAACTTACCATGAGCAGAGATAAATGGAGACTATCACAACTTTGATTAGTTGGGGATGAAGTCAGCAAATGTCAGGTTATGTCCCCCATAAAAAATATTTGTTCTCGAAAATTTAATTTATGAGTATTTAATACCTCTTATTATTTTATTATATTATAAAATTATAAACTTATTAAATGCTAGCCAACTATATAACAGGTATTTATCCTTATTTGAATATTTGTTTATTAGTATTTAGAGACGCATTGAGAAATTATTTTTTGAAGTTATTATTTGTATTACATCAATTAATTTCATAATTTTCTTTCCTTTAGTTTTTCTGTCTATTTTATGTGAACATGAAAAATTGCACTCTGAATGAAATATTGTCTTTTCCTTATGTCAAAGTGTTGATTAAGTAATAAAATTTGAATGTAATTCATAGTAATTGTTTGAATTTTAAAGGCACTATTTAAAGTCTCCAAACAGAAGCTACAATGCATGTCATGTCAAGTATTCATCATTTTTACCAGCATCTGCTCAAGATAGTGAGCTACAAAGTTTGTCATCAGATGCCCAAACAGATGATACCATGTCACTTACTGATAGCATTGGGTAAATAGCCTTGTATGGTTTTATACTTCAGTTGTTTAAGATGTTGTCTTAGGTTACTAAGAATTTTTTTTTTTGAAACAGTGTGTCCTACAATTTACAATGTGTATTTTTGCAGTTTTTTACTTTCAAGTTTTGTGCAGTCAAAGTTAAAACTTCTTACCCATTGTCACAATTTTTTTTTATCTTTTCATGCAAAAAAGAATAATTTTGAAACTTTTGTCTTAATGTCTCATAAAGTAGGTTTATGTTTTGCATGATGTTAATATAGGAATGCAATTTCTCTATAATGTATCATTCAGGATATCATAAGATCATTTTGTTTAACTACTTGAAATATTTAGAATTTTCGCCTAAAGTAATAAGATATTATTATTCCACCCTTGGTGTGATTTTTTTTTTTCCCCATCTCATGGGACACCAGTTTTTTGTTTTAATTCATTTGGCTTTAACAAATGTTCGTTCTAGAAACTAATATGGGAGCAGTATGTTCTTGGGAAAAGTTTCCAATGATTAATTAAAGTACAATGACTATAAATTATTAAATTTTCTCTATATCGCTGTAATTAGTGGAGAAGTTGAGACAATTAGATGGAATTTACATTGGTTTTTTGATTTGTGATGATGTCTAGTGAATAGATGAGTCTATCTTACACTGATATAGAGAAAATATAATAATTTTTGATCAACAATGTGACTTAAACATCTGTCATTTACAATGACTATAATTACACTATACACACACACATACAAAATCCTCATGCAGCCATGGGCTACAGAGGTGCAACCAGACTATAATTTTCCTCTCCAGACGTGTCTCTTTTGAGCTACAACTGCTGCATTTGGCCACTCTAGGCCAATTCTAGCAAGGTCCTGTTTGACATTGTCTGCCCATCACATCCTAGGTCTTCCCCTTTTTCTGATAAACTTAGGTACACTATTCACAATCCTCTTTGCCAATCTGAAGCTATGCATACAAGCAACATGGCTAAACCAATGCAGTCTCTCTCTGCACAATATGCTGCTCAAAGGAGGTTGATGACTCCTTCTAACCTCATCATTGTTTATAAAGTCAAACCACCTAATGCCCAAGATACTGCATAAGCATCTAGAATCAAAGGCATCAAGTTTTTTATTATCCTGCTTACAAAGGGTCCATATTTTGCTACTATAACTAATCTTAGAAAGAACCAGATTATTATACAGCCTAATTTTAGCCTTTAGGTGTATATGCCTCAGCTGCAATCACTATTCTTCTATTTATCTCATGCTGCACATCACCAGTATCTGTTACATAGCTCTCAAGATAATTAAACTGAGCCATTTGCTCAAGAGTGCAGCCATTCAAAGCAACTGAAGCACTATCTGCCTGACCAATTTTCATCACTTTAGTTTTTTCTTTTATTATCACCAAACCTACTCTATTACCAGTCTCATCAACAACCCTAATGAATGAATTTATCTCATCAACATCAGTAGCCAACAGGGCCTAATCATCTGCGTAATCTAAATCAGAAATTTTGAAATCTCTTGACCATTTAAGGCCAAAATCTTTCCCTTGCAAAGAATTTTGCATAACATAATCAATAACTATACTGAAGAGAAAAGGAAACAAAATGCACCCTTGTCTAACTCCACTAGCAATGCTAAACCAATCACTGCAAGACTTTTCACACAAACTACAAGGTGGAAGATGTATTCATTTGGATCTGCAGATATCCTGGAATTTAATTCAGTTTTCTTTAGATATATGTTTTGTGAACCCATTTCAACCACTTCTAACAGTTTACCTGATTATTCACTTTTTTAATATTGAATGATGTAAAGGCAATGGATTTTCTATCCATTGCCTTTACATCATTCAATATAAACAATGGAAACATCGTCATCTTATGTCAGTGAAGAATCAAATTCAAGGTCTCGTAACTGATTAAATAATTTTTTTTTGGAAACATATGACTGAAGATAAATGTAAGATGTCAATTAAATTTTCTAAAATTTCGATTTTGAACATTATCTATTTGGTAAAAGAGTTATTGAATGTTGAATAACAGATGTCAATCATAAAAATTCATCTCAGAAGTTAATTAAAAGTTTTAAAAAAATTAGTATTATTTCAAACTATTTACTAATAAAATAAAGGTATGTTTTAGAACTTAAAAATAATTTTTTTTGCGCTATTCACTGTTAAATTTTGAAAACCTCGATATATGTTATACCCTATACTTGTAAACTCTTACCTTCATGTGATGCTATTTAGGATACTTATACCTGCTAGGTTTTATATGCGTTAATCTTCTTACAACATTGGTGGTAAATCCTTCTACATGTTGGGTCCTCCCACACTGTTGTATGGCTGCCGGCACTTTTCCTGACAGTTCTAATTTTTGCCAATGGACTCTGGCATATTTTAGAAAGATAAATTTCATAAGGTTGAGAAATACAATTCCACATATATAAGTATTCTTTTACTCCTAATAGATGTTTATTTCACTTTACTACACAAATAAAATTAACCAAACTACTTTCGCATGGTATACCCAGCATATTTCTCTGGTAAAACAGTCAAGTAAATGGACATTAAGGATTTTTTTTTTGCCGACAGGAAACTTCATTGGTACGTCTCTTTGTGCATAGCATACAGGCAAGTTCATTTCGGAGTTCGAGGTAGTTTGGAGATATCTTTGTCTTCCAGTATTTTGCACATTTTTTTTAGTCTGCTCATTTTTAAGGCTATTACTATTGTTTGGTGATAATACAGTAGTGCTCCATTTTCTTGAATTTATGCTAAGCAGTGAACAAGCTGGATGTACCAAGCAAAATTAGTTTGGTTATTTTATTTTATGTATGTATAGTAAAAGTTGTATGTTTTAGAATTTTGTGCAAATATTTCTTTCAATAATTGTCAGTTTTACACAACTTTCTTAGGCCTGATTCTGCTGGTGTTAAGTATTCAAATTGTACTTTATTTATATATATTTATTTAAAATAGACATTTCAGAGCCCTTAAATAGTGCATTTTTTTTTTTCAACTTATTCCTCAACTTAATGCTTTAGGAAGCAAAAACCTTTTCACTTCTTGAAACTGTCATTAGCACAATCCAGATGATGACTGTTCCATAGCTGCTATTTTATATTTAAAGAATTTCCCCACTAGCTAGCTGAAAAAACTCCTGCAAATTAATTTACTTGTTTGCTAAAAGTATGCCCATTTGTGTCCTAAAAATGAAATCAGATACCAAGGGAACATTTATTTTTATGTGGGATTTCAGTGATATACAGCTGTATAGTTAGAATTAGCATGATCCCCTGTCAGCCATCAGTCAGCCATCAATCATTCACAATCGTCCAGATATGATAACTAGAAATCATTCGACATTTCTTGATTTCTATACCATCACTCCAACCTCTATTTGAACCTACATTGCAGCATCAGATGTGAAAAAAATTCCTCTCATTCAGAGTTCTACTGCCTGAAATAGCCCTATTCACCAATTTTTTTTTAGCTCTCCAGCACAGCAGATCTATATTTGACCTTTGAAGGACCAATCACAAAACCCTCGGTGCAAGCTCCTGTCCATGGTGAGGGGACTAACCTGTGAAGGTTCCACTGGCTTGGGTATCTTCACAGGGTTCTGAATGCTTGCCCGTGTGTTTGCTGTGTGTAGAGACCCATGTCCCTGGAAAGGAGGATCCTGGCAGTTGCTCAGGGGTCCCTGTTTTCTCAGTTCATGACTGGTGGGGGTCCCCTTTGACTGTCCTGCCATTGGGGAATCTGTCCATTCATGGGGCTGGGCAGTGAATTCTGGGGCCACTCTATACCTACTTTGGCCTCTGCTTTAGGTAAATGCCCCTTCAGGATCAATCGGCTGATGGGCAGGTCCCGCTAGGGTCAACCATGCAGAGCGGTGAGTAACCTTGCCCATGTCTGGGTATAGGTTTGTGAGTTTCCTCAAACATTAACTAATTTTAGAGTTTTCTTACTTTTGTGAGAACAGTTTGTCTCTCACCCCATTTTATTTTTTCACTTCCTTTATTTTGTTGGAACTCAGATGAGTTTCTCACAATTTCTTTTTTCCTTTTCCTTTTCTTTAATTGTGAGGGCTTGGCTCACTGGCTGTATGGGTATGGTGCCCCGGCACTCGATTGGGCATACCCTTGTTGGACTCCATGGTGGGTGGGGACAACAGGCACTAAACCACAAAAACCAACCAGAGTCTCAAAAATGAAACTTTATCGACGAATGCAGATAAAAGAGCTCGGCACGAGCCCCTGTCTTCATTGTCATTGTCACCTTCATGTGTTTCTCCGTCTCCAAGATTCCAGGTCATCCACCTCTATGGGTCAGGTTATTGGGGACATGTCCCGCTTTTTTTGTCAACAATGGTTTGAAAGGTCTTGCGAGAGCACCAAAATCTGTCAAGCACCTAAGATCTGGTGACTTGCAGATGGAGACTGCATACACAAAACATTTGGAGCTTCTTTTGACTGTTACAGTGATTGGTGGAGTGGCAATCACAGTCACTCCACACAAGATGCTTAATTCCTCCTTGGGCAATGTATAGTTTTTCTGCCATCTCTGAATGGGCCTCTTCAAAGTTTCTGAGGAGGAAATGCTCTCGGAGCTTTCATCCCAGGGAGTGACTGCAGTCCACCGGGTTATGCAATGCCATGATGGAAAGTTAGCACCCACCAAAGTACTAATCATTACATTCAACATGCCACACCTGCCTACTTCTATTAAGGTGGGGTACTTACACTGCAAGGGGCAAGCCCACCTTTGTTCGTTGTGACAGTCATGATAATCTCGAACCTGACTGCACAGCAGAAAAGACATGCTACATAAATTCCAGTGGTGAACATCTGGCCTACTTCCGTGACTGTCCAAAAGTGGCTGGAGGAGAAGGAGGTATAGCACCTCAAAATGCTGAATAACATCTCCTACCCAGAGGTGAGAAAGCTTGCTGCACTGCCTGCTCTGCCTGGCAAGGTCTCCTATGCCAGGGCGGTGCTCGGAAAGCCCATCATTCCAACGGCTTCCATGGCTGTGCAGATGGTTATTAGAGTATCAAAATCTGAAACTTTCTTGCCCACAGTGCAATACCTCCTTATGCAGGCGAAGCCGAAGTCTGTGTCCATCACGACATCAACTCCAGTTTCCATTCCTGCTGAGGTGCCTTCACTTCCACCTCTGGAAGGCCCCAGACAGCTAGACTTTCAAAACCTAAGGGTCCCTGCTGGGGCCTAAAAAGAAAATTTTATCACCTCTGTTCAGCAGTCTCTGATCTGTGCCCTTCAGATTACTCTGATGACATGAACATAGACTGCCCCATTTTTCCTAAACCATCGCTGGTGACGGTTAAAATAAATCGTAAGTAATCCGCCAATTCTTCTAAGACCTGAGATGGCCACACTCCTACAATGGAATTATGGATTCCAGAGGAATATTAATGACATCAAGGTTCTCCTGAGGGCACATGAGCCCATCTGCTTCTGTCTTCAGGAGACGTACTTTCAGACAGCCGACAATCACACTATCCGGCACTTCTCTTTCATTCACCGGGACCGGGATTTAGATGGTCCAGCTCGTGGGGTTGTCACCATCCTTGTGAGCAACCATTCTCCATTCCAGGTTGCACCCCTCACCACCACCTTAGAGACAGTTGCCATCTGTGGGATTTTCATTGACTGTCTGCTCCATCTACCTACCACCCAGAAGTCTAGTCTTCCAGGATGAACTTGATGACCTCATCTCACAGCTACCTTCTCCCTTCCTCATTATGGAGGACTTCAACAGACACAATCCACTTCGGGGAAGTCCTGACACCAGCGGGAAGGGTGGGGTCCTGGAGCAGTGACTCTTGGATCCTTCACTCTCCCTGTTAAACACGGGTGTCAGCACTTACTTCCACTCCCTGACCTGTACTTTTTCTGCCATTGATCCGACCATCTGCTCTTCCTCAATCCTTCCACTCTTTACATGGGAGGTCGAGAACAATCCTTATGGAAGTGATCACCTCCTTGTGGTGTGCACCATCTCCTGTTGGGGGCTCGATGTGCCTTTCACATGTATCCTGGTGGAGGCTCGATCGGGCTGACAAGTGGCTTTGAGCTCCTCTCTCAGCCTGATGCCCACTCTGTCGGCCAGGATGTTCACAGGCCTATCAATGTTGCAGTGGTGGAGATGACAGACTGCATCGTCCATGCAGCTGCCTCTACTATTCCTCAGACCTCGACTTTGTTTCCACAGTTCCCAAAACCATGGTGGAATCCTGACTGCACCACAGCTCGTAAAGCTCAGAACAAGGCTTGGAGGTGTTTCGGAGATATCCGACATCCCCAAATCTTGAAGCATTCAAATGTACCAAGGCAAAAGCCTGTTTTGTCTGGTGCCAGAACCAGAAGGAATCTTGGATCAAATATACATCTTCTATCACCCTCACAACCAGTTCTAAGGTCATGTGGGATAAAGTCCAGAAGATGGGTGGGAAGTATACCTCCCACTCATTATTGATCCTGGAGCACAATGGACAGGCAATTGCTGATCCACAAGCAATTGACAACACTCTGGTGGAGTCATTCTCCTCCATCTTTTCTTTATCTTCATACTCCCACAAGTTTCTGGCCCTGAAGAGCAAGGCCGAACACTCTACGCTGTCTTTTCACCTGAATGGCCTGAAGCCTTACAACAGGCCATTCACAGCAGAGGAGCTTTGCCTTGCTCTGCACATTTCTCGTGCATCTGCTGTTTGGGCCAGACAATGCCCATTATGCAATGCTCCAACATCTCTCCCCATTGAGTAAGGATCAGCTGCTCTGGCTCTTCAACCATATTTTCATTGAGCAGCAGTTTTCGGACTCCTGACAGGAGGCCATCGTTTTGGCCTTCCCTAAGCTAGGTAAAGATCCTAAGATTTCTTAAAATTATCATCCAATTGCATTGACGAGTTGCATCTGCAAGGTGTTGGAAAGAATGGTAAATACCAGACTTGCCTGGTATTTGCAACATCATGGTCTTCTTTACAATACCCAGTGTGGCTTTTGCAGGCAACAGTCTACATTAGACCACCTGATTTGCCTTGAATCAGTCATCAGGAATTCGTTTTTATGTCGAGAGCATCTGATGTCCATTTTCTTCGAGATCGGAAAGCGTACGATACGATGTGGGGATTCAGCATTCTTCGTGACTTCCATAGCTTCAGCTTGAGAGGTCACATGGCGATCTTCATTGCAAACTCTTTACGTTCTTGTACTTTTCGAGTTCGTGATGGCAACACTCTGTCGCAGCCTTTCCCCCAGAACAGGGTGCCACAAGGCTGTGTCCTTAATGTTATGCTTTTTGCTATCAAGATCAATTCTATTACACAGCAGCTTTCTCCCACTGTAGGCAATGCCCTCTATGTTGATGACTTTAGCATCTTTTGCTCGTCATCCAGCATGAGGATCATTGAACAACAACTACAAACTGCCCTGGGCGATGGCCAATGGGTTTCGGTTCTCTCCACAGAAGACCACTTGCATGCACTTTTGCCACAAGCATAATCTCCCATCATTCCAATTGTGGTGGAGACCAAGTTTCTCTGTCTCATCTTCGACTGAAAAATTTACCTTTTTACCACACATTCAACATCTCAGGTCCAAGTACACATGGGCATTGAACACCCTTAAGGTCCTCCCCTCCCTTTCTTGTGGGGGGGGGGACCAATGTTCTTTGCTCCATCTCTACCGTGCACTTGTCTGATTGAAACTGGACTACAGAGCCCAGGTGTACAACTCCACCCGGGATTCGATGGTGAAGGTCTAGACCCCTTCATCATCAGGCCCTCCTTGTTTGTATGGGGCCTTCTGGACTTCACCTGTCCAGAGTCTTTGCGTTGAGACGACGAACCTTCCTTATCTATTTGCTGTCAGCAGTTGTCCCTGCAGTATGCTGCAAAATTGCGATCCCTGCCTGGCCATCCCACTTAGTACTGCGTTTTCAGTCCCCTGTGGGAGATTTTATACCAGAATCGGCTGACTGCCATTTGTCCTTTATGTTTGCCTGTCATAGGTTACTTACAAAGCATTAACACCAGTCTCAGTAGCATTGCACAGTCGACAGCTGAGCAACTTCCACCTTGGCTCACTGTTTCTCCTTTCTGTGATTTCTCTCTTTGCAGGACGGGAAGGCCTTTACACCTGACTGTGTATATCAGCAACTCTTTGCCAGCCATCTTGCTGAGCACCCAGACTTCTTGCATGTCTTCACATTATTCTCGAAGTCCGGCACATCAGTGGTATCAGTCATGGTCTGCTGTGATGTAATCATTGCGGACCAGATCCCACAGCAGTGTTCCATGTGCAATGCAGAGTTGCATGCTATCAGCCTTGGATCACATAGCAGCTAGGCATCATTGTCAGTGCACCCTCTACACCGACTCACTTGCTTCACTACAGGCTTTGATCTTGGTGAGGCATCAGCCTCACCCTGTTCTCTCCAAGATCTGCCAGCAGCTCCGTCTGGTGGCCACCACCACCACTATTCTCTTCTGTTAGGTGCCTGGTCACATCGGGATTAGGGACAATGACTTGGCAGATGCTGCTGCCAAGTCAGCCACACTCCTATCCAACTCTCCATTGGTGGTTCCATACTTGGACTTCCGACAATGTTTTTCTGTCGAGCTCCAGGCACAGTGGCAGAGATCTTGATCTGAACAGGTTGGTAACAAGCTTTTTGAGATCAAGCCCATTGTCAAAACATGGCAGTCTTGTTTTCTCAGGAATCTTAAGTAGGAAGTTGTACTTGCTCAGCTCCACTTAGGTCATTCTTTATCACTCATTCATTTATTCTTTGGGTGGACTGAACCTAAGTGCGAGTTTTGCGACACCATTTTAACAATCAAACATACTTTAATCTCATGTCCCACTTTTAACTTTGAATGTAGAATGTATTTTACCTTTCATGATTTTATGTCCTAGCCCCTTATCCTCAGACTTATTTTATCTAATGATTTTTTTTTATCCTCGGTTTTCTTATTTTTACGTTATACAGGTTATTTTAATCGATTGTAATTTTATGGTTTTGTCATTTCTACATTGTTCAACCTGGGTGTTTTACATCTCGGTTGCAATCTCAGTTTTAATATGCATTGCTGTACACACATTTATTGGTTTATATCTGTTGGTTTTGTCCTTTACTGTCTTGACTTTTAACTTTGGTTGTGGGTTTCTGTGTCTTTTACCCTTTTATTTGTCTCGTTTGGCATATTATGGCCTTAGCTGCTGATGTGCCATAAAATCCCAACCAATCAACCAATGACCGACCAATCACAAGCAAAATTCCACAACATTTCCAAGATCTGCAATCCAAAATACTTCTAAGAATCAATTTTCAGTGCTTTAGTACAAATAGGTCTAAATTTGACCTTTGACCTAAAAGAATCCATATCCAAAATTTCATAACATTTTGCCTACACATGCAACCTGAAATGCTCTCAGAGACCAACTTCACATTTCTAGCCCTCATAAATCAAGGTTTGGCTTCTACGTGACCTCTGTTTGACCTGGAAGGGCATGTCGTAGGTTAAATTTTGTTTTTTTCCTGAGATCTATGATCCAGGTTATCCCTAGGTGCAATTATACACCCATTTTTATTGTTAACTTCTACTCTTGTTGTTTCTTTTACACTTTTTACTTATTGATTTTGTGTCGTTTCGTTTGTGTTCTTTTTAACTTTGGTTGTGGGTTTCATGTCTTTTACCCTTTTTATCGTTTGTTTGGCGCAATATAGCCTTAGTTGCTATTGCGCCAAAAAACCCCAAACAACCAAACCAAACCCTAGGTGCAAATTTTCAGAGCTCTACCAGTTCTGTTTAATAGTTAGAATTAACATTCTTCATCATCCGCAGTCACTCCCAATCATCTATATAAGGGTGTTTCAAAACTCTGTAGAAATTTCAATGGATTTTCAAATGGAATTTCGTCTATGAATGTATGTCTGCTGACTAACCCTATGGTACTAGAGGGTGCTGACAGAAATATCGGTGGAGCTGGTACATGAATGAATGTAAACAAGTGTGAAAAACATGTTTATTTAAAGAAGGTGCTCTAAGTTGCAACTGGCAACAGCACTGCATGCATGACAGTGCCAAAGCATTGATTGCCGTACATGTTGAAAGATTCCTGGAATTTCAAACAGTTGCAGCAGCAACAGCGATTCTTGTGACGAGGTCTTCATCTGAGTGAATGGAAGTCTCATATATGAGGTTCTTCATGTGTCCCCAGAGGAAGAAATCGATACATGTTAAATTGGGCAATCTTGGTGGCTAGGCAACAGGTCCATCCTGGCCTATCCATTGGCCCCCAAAAGTGTCGTTCAGATAATCTTGCATATCATTGCTGAAGTGTGCTGGCGCCCCATCGTTTTCAAACCACATTTGTCTGTGAATAGCCACTGGAACATCTTCCAGCAGTCCCAGCAACATTTCTTCAAGAAATGCCCGATAAATCTGCCCGTTGAGTTGGGGAGGTAGCAGGTATGGCCCAATCAAAATGTCATGGACGATATCCACCCAAACCTTGACGGTGAATCTTTGTTGATAACCATGCGCCATTGTGACATGGATTTTCGTGCATCTAAATGTGAGAATTGTGCACATTAAATACCCTCACATGTGAAAGAGACCTCCTCTGAGAAGAGCATATGAGTCGGAAAATCAGGCTGCACCACCGTTTGCTTCAGAAACCAGTGCACTAATTCCACATGAAGAGGGTAATCCTGAGGTTGCAATTTCTGGACTCTCTGATGATGAAATGGATGTAACTGCTGCTCATTCAATACTCTCCACACAAGGGCATAATTCACACTGAGGCTATGTGCAACAGCTTGCATGCTTGTGACTGAATTGTCCTCAATCTGCCATACAATCTCTTCTTCCATGTCAGGAGTGTGCATGGTTCTCTCCCAACCAGTGTCATGCATGTTTGCATGGAAGTTCCAGTTTCACAGTTGCTGGTGCAAATGCGCAAATGTTTGGTGGTTTTTGCACACATCTGTTTGGGAAGCGCTGTCGGTACAAGCAGCTCTTCCATTTCCATTTCCATTGGCAGCCCCATATGCCAGATGCATATCAGCCATCTCAGCAGTCATGAAACACTCCATATTACACATAATGTGTCTGATTTACGAATGCTGATGGTAAACACAAATCCTTTCTCTGTTTCCACTTCACCCCTCTAGCCAATTGCAGTGCTGCCAAACAGTGCCCTCTAGCACCATAGGATTAGGTCAGTAGACATTCATTCAAAGACGAAAAAGGTTTGTCTTGGTGTTCCCTATCTCCCATTGAAATTTGTACAGGACACCCTGTATATTAGATATGGGATTAAATGTTCTTTCTTTTAAGATATAGCATGTCATATTCTGTTCATTAGTTATTTCAGAATGAGGTTCAAATCCAATAAAATTGCTCTTTTTTTTTAACTGTATTGTTTTAAATAAGTACTATTAAAATTAATATGCTTGCTATGTTCTCAAATATTTTATTTTCTAAAAATTCACAATTCTTTAATTTTGGTATGAAATAATGACTTATTTCTGTCTATTAGTTATCTCAGTATGAGATTTCAGAATTGATCTTTTTTTCTTCTGGAAGCACTTCAAAATTATTCTGTCCACCAGATTGCATTCTGCTCTACAAACCCGTCATGTTAAGGGTTAAAGAACTATTCCCTCCTGTTATTGCCTAGAATATCTGATTTCATAAAGGCAAGCAAAAGATTAATTATTATCATTTGATACTTTTTGGGTTTTTGCTGATTGAAGATAATTTTTTATATATATATTCTTTTTTACATTGTATCTCTTTTACTTTATTATTTTAAATAGGGAATGTGCTCCAACTTTCCACTCCAAAAGTGAAAAGAAGCGTCATAGGGCAGCTAAGTATGGAGCAGTTGTCAACAGAGATTGCCTGTCACACAATACTTTTATACCTGTAAGTAAATATGAATTATAGTAGTACATATATACATACAAAATCCTCATGTAGCCATGGGCTACATAGGTTCAACCAGACTGTAATTTTCCTCTCCAGATGTCTCTTCTGAGCTACAGCTGCTGCATTTGGCCACTCTAGGCCAATTCTAGCAAAGTCCTGTTTGACATTGTCTGCTCATTGCATCCTAGGTCTCCCCCTTTTTCTCAAACCCTTATGTATACTGTTCATAATTTTGTTTGCCAATCTGCAGCTATGCATACGGGCAACATGGCAAAATTAATTCAGTCTCTCTCTGCACAATATGTTGCTCAAAAGAGGTTGATGACTCCTTCTAATCTCATCATCACTTACGAAGTCAAACCACCTAATGCCCAAGATACTGCATAAGTATCTAGAATCAAAGGCATCAAGTTTCTTGTTATCCTGCTTACAAAGGGTCCATGTTTCACTACCATAACTAACCTTAGAAAGAACCAAACTATTATACAGCCTAATTTTAGTCTTTAGGTGTATACGCCTCAGCGGCAATCATTATTATTCTATTTATCTCATGTTGCACATCACCAGTATCTGTTACATAGCTCTCAAGATAATTAAACTGAGCCATTTGCTCAAGAGCGCAGCCAGCCATTCAAAGCAACTGAAGCACTATCTGCCTGACCAATTTTCATCACTTTAGTTTTTTCTATGTTTATCACCAAACCTATTCTATTACCAGTCTCATCAACAGACCTAATGAAAGAATTCATCTCATCAGTAGCCAACAAGGCCAAATCATCTGCATAATCTAAATCAGAAATTTTGAAATCTCTAGACCATTTAAGGCCAAAATCTTTCCCTTGCAAAGAATTTCACGTAGCATAATCAATAACTAGACTGAAGAGAAAAGGAGACAAAATGCACCCTTGTCTAACTCCACTAGCAATGCTAAACCAATCACTGCAAGACATAGTAAATCTCACACACAACTCAGTGTTATTATAGAGAGCTTTCATTACACTAACTTATCAGGTATTTCATATGATCTAACAATCAACCGTAAATTATGTTGATCAACAGAGTCAAAAGCGTTTTTGAAATCTATAAAGCTAGTTACCACAAGTTTCTGGAACTCTAAACATTTCTCAAGAATCTGCCGAAGTGAAAATATTTTATCAGTACATCCCCTACCACTTCTGAATCCACACTGTTCATCACATAGTTGTCCATCAACCAAATTCTTAATTCTATTAAGTGTAATCATGCAAATAACTTTACCTGGAACAGAAAGTAAACTAATTCCCCTATAATTTTCAAAATAAAAATTGCTGTTGTAAATTTTTTTTATATTTATCTTATAAAAATATATAATTCAGGCTTTAAAAATAATATTTTGTTTTTTGATTTGATGCATATTTTATTAAACAACAATATAAATAATTTTATAAAGCCATCTGATTGCCATTTCTTAGAAGCACTAAACGGTATTGCCGATTTGCTTGTCAACGTTCCTATTTGCTGAAGGAACCTTGTGATTTAAGCTCACAAATTTGATTTTAGCTATTATCAGCAAATTTTATCCTTAAATTTTTGAAAATATCGTAAAAATTAACAAAAAAACTATTAAATATATGTTTTAATATTTTTAAAAACCATAGGTTTTGGAAGTAATTACAAAATACGTACCACAATTTTTTCTTCCATTTCACACTCTTTTCTGTCATAAACCTATTTCAGGATTCCCAAGTTATTTTTATCATTTTTCCCAGCATTCTATGCATCTTTCTCCACATTCAAAATCTAAACTGGAAGTAAACACATCCTTCTTAGAAATTCTGGTTGCAGCTGCATTTATAATTAGTTATGCTTCATTGAGTCAACAAGATGCAGTTGGCTGACACACGATATCTCAATTGTTCGGTGTGCTGTTGTTTTTTTTTCAGTTTTGGTCCAGCATATTGGATACTCTTTGTCAAGTTAGTATTATTTTTTTATATTTAAACCTTAGTTTCATGTCAGTAGATTTATTTTCGGAAATTAGCGATCTTTTGGCCAATCGATGAGTATTGATTTTTTTTCATGCTTACGTCGTATGGCCGGCCACAACTTGTTGCTATGGATATTTTAACATCGCATTAATTTATATGTTAATTTTTATTATATTATTTATTACTTTTCCAGCAAAACTTTGATCTAGTATCGTTTTCTGAAAATAAATGACGTCTTGGATATGGAAGCAAATTAATTTCTGTAGTTTTGCTTCCGTTAGTTAGCGATTTTTAGATCAGCTGATTTATCAATTTTTGATCGACTGATGGATCAATCTTTACAAGTTATGCTAGATCAGAGGCCGGCTTAAAAGTTGTTGCGGATATTTTATTTAACATCCCATTTCTGCTGAGGTCCTGCCATCCTCTCAGACCTTCTACTATGGCATATAAACTGGCAGGCTCCTGTCAGACCTCTGTGGCAAGCAGCTGCTTGAGGGGGTATTTATTTATTTTTATTATTAGGTTATATATAATTTTAATTATTTCTTGTTTTTTAGTAAAAAAAATTTTTTTGCTTGTACCGTTTTCTGAAAATGAATATCTTGGATATGGAAGCAAAAATAGACTTCTTTGCTATGGAAATCGGCAGTCATGTGGGAGGACAATTTCGTGAAGGGCTGGTGCTTTGGTGCACAAACCTTTCTACACCTAACTGTAATCGCTGAAATTCAACCCCCAAGAAATAATTAATAATATTTAGTAAAAAAAGCAGCCAAGGATGTTTTTTTCTATTTCATAACTGTCCAGGTCACTTTGTATAACACTGGCTATGTTTAAAATATACAATACTGAAAAGAATCATTAAAAGAAATGAAAATCATATTTCAGGTTGAATATTATATTATTTGGGAGGAAATTTCCTTTCGATAAATATATAATTTAACTATTTTTATTCATCAGGTTTTCCAAAGTGAAGCCTTAATTATATAGCGCAATCTTTTTTATCACCATATCTCATTGAAAAAGGCTTATTAAAATCAATATGCTTGGAAATTTATGTTATTTATTTTTTTATAAAATTTGTAATTAAATTCTGTTTAACTTGATATATAGCATGACCTATTTCTGTTGATTGGTTATTTTTTTTTATTTTGAAATTGTCTTGTTTATTTGACTCAGCACAACTGGCTGAAAGCATGGAATTTTCTTAAAGTATGGTACCAAAATAATTACAAAATAAGAAAAATATTTACTTAAAACCAAAAAATTTTTTTGTTATTCAGAAATATATAGCCATTCTATTCACATGCATTGTAATAATTTCTGTCTATTAGTTTTTTTAAATAAATTATTTGCATTGCCAGATGCATTTTTTACTACATGACTCCTAAAAAAAAAGTTCTTTTAAAATAAAACATATCGTGTTTTTTTGTTAAATACTTAATTTTCAGAAAATCCAGAATTAAATGCTGATTAATTTGGTATACAACATGCCATAATTCCTTTCATTAATTATTTGGCAAAAAAGTTCTAAAGTTAAAGTTTTTATGGCTGAGCATAGGCAGAAAGTAGCTTGGCCCCTGGATGGAAACTTGTTTTTCATCCTGGACAGTGGAAGTGTTAAAAATTGGAACAATGATAGCTCTAGTAAAATCCTTAAGAACAATACATTATCATAAAAAAATATTCAAAATTTCAGTCGGCCATGTGACAATGCAAATGTTTCCAGCTCTAAGCATTTCAGTGGTGATTTCACCCACCCCTGGGAATTTATGCAGTTTTAATTTAGAGGTAGCCAAAGTGATTTCGGAATGTGATATAAGGCCATCATTAAAGCCAGTAATGCATCTATCCTCATTACAAACAATGGGAGTAGAAATAATCACATTATTTAGAATATCTCTGAAATGCCCATACCACCTAGCATCACAGAATCCTCACCTTCAACCAATTTGCCATATTTATCCCTTAATCCCCATGTACCTGTCTGTTTCTTTCCGCATAAAACATTAACAATCTGGTACAACCCCCTGCTTTTGTGCTGTCTAATTGCTTCCTCTGCTTTGTCAGCCAAATTATCAAGCCAAAGATTCTTATCAGCTATTAACCGATCTTTTACTAGTAGGGTGTTGATTCAAATTAATCCTGTACTTCCTTCTTTCAGAAATAAGTTCCATAGTGTTATCACTCAAATAATTTTGTTTCTTCTGTTCCATTTTACCTGAAAGAGTACTGTTGGTTTCAAGAAAAGCCTGTTTAAATTGATCCCTTTCTCAACTTCAGCAGTAAGCAAACCACTATTGTTATAATCCACTAATAAATCAGCACTTTGATGTCAATTCTAATTTTAGAGAAAAAATTGTCTTGAGTCGGGTGGGATACGAACCCACAACCTCCTGATAACATGTCAGGTGCTCCGGACCACTGAGCTACTGGCCACCGATCAAGATCTCCTCTAATTAACGCTATGCACATGTGCAGCTCAGTGGTCCAGAGCACCTGACATGTTATCAGGAGGTCGTGGGCCCGGCTCAAGACAATTTTTCCTCTAAAATTAGAATCGACGTCAAAATGCTGATTTATTAGTGGATATTGAACCATCGAGTTTATCTCATTATTGATCATGGTTGTTATAATGACTAAGTAGTTTATTATGGTATGCTTTGGCTATATCTGGATCTTTCAGACCTTCCCAGAACAACACACACATCCATGCCTTACCCAGGGCTCGAACCCAGGTCCTTTAAATCAGTAGCCAAGCGCGCTGACCTCTCGGCCATGGGAACTAATAAGTAAAAAAATATACATTCTGCCTTAGGGGGTTAGGTTTAAACTCCTAATGCTATTACTCTTAGGCAACATATCCTGACATATAATGGGTAAAGTTTATCCTGACTAATAACATTTTTTTTCTCCTTTTTTTATCCCTTAATGTCTCAGGAATGAGATAAATCCAAGTGCCAAAGAACTCGCTTTTTTCTATTTTGTAAGAACTCTATGCTTGCCCCTGAAAACATTGTCATTGTTTAAATCAGGTGGTTAAATTTCTGTGTAAGATATCTTAAATTTGAATATATAAAAGAAACTAATTTCCTAACCTCATACATACATTACATACATACATACATACATACATACATACATACATACATACATACATACATACATACATACATACATACATACATACATACATACATACATACATACATACATACATACATACATACATACATACATACATACATACATACATACATACATACATACATACATACATACATACATACATACATACATACATACATACATACATACATACATACATACATACATACATACATACATACATACATACATACATACATACATACATACATACATACATACATACATACATACATACATACATACATACATACATACATACATACATACATACATACATACATACATACATACATACATACATACATACATACATACATACATACATACATACATACATACATACATACATACATACATACATACATACATACATACATACATACATACATACATACATACATACATACATACATACATACATACATACATACATACATACATACATACATACATACATACATACATACATACATACATACATACATACATACATACATACATACATACATACATACATACATACATACATACATACATACATACATACATACATACATACATACATACATACATACATACATACATACATACATACATACATACATACATACATACATACATACATACATACATACATACATACATACATACATACATACATACATACATACATACATACATACATACATACATACATACATACATACATACATACATACATACATACATACATACATACATACATACATACATACATACATACATACATACATACATACATACATACATACATACATACATACATACATACATACATACATACATACATACATACATACATACATACATACATACATACATACATACATACATACATACATACATACATACATACATACATACATACATACATACATACATACATACATACATACATACATACATACATACATACATACATACATACATACATACATACATACATACATACATACATACATACATACATACATACATACATACATACATACATACATACATACATACATACATACATACATACATACACACACACACACACACACACACACACACACATGCGTGTGTACGTACGTACACACACACATACATACATGTTTTTGTGCTCATTTGATTCTCCCCCCCCCCCAAAAAAAAAAAAAAACATAATGCACTAGTTTTCCATGTATGTATTTATCTTGAGCTACTACTGTTACACTTGGCCATTGCAAGCCAGTTCTAACCAGGTTCTATTTTAGGTCAGCTTCTATTTCTATAGCTTTTTGGTACATTGTAGTGTTTTCAACACTTCAATGTTTGAGTTTTCAATGTCAAACTTCAATGTTTGTTGTTTTCAAAAGTTTGAGTATCAAAATTAAATAATCAAAAATTTTAAGTGTGAAGAATAAGATTCAAATGTTACATTCTACCTTATATGAGCATTCTATCTAGGGTTTGTGGCTAAATAAGTCTCAAATGAGTAAGTTTGCTAAGATAATATGTATGAAAAGAAGGTTCCAGTTACACATGTTGTAATGCTCCAAATGTATGTTAAACTTCTTTACTTTGGACCTTTTGACTGATCCAAAAACTGTTAATTTACTGGATATCCTCGGGCACCAGGCAGTTAATCTTGCCAAATAAAGTTAAAATAACGGTTCATTAAGTCATGCATTACTTAGTCATATTAGTGGATATTGAACCGTCGAAAATTTTTTTTGTTATTCAGAAATATGTAGCCATTCTATCCATATGCATTGTAATAATTTCTGTCTTTTAGTTTTTTAAATAAATTATTTGCATTGCCAGGTGCATTTTTTACTACATGACTCTAAAAAAAAAGTTCTTTTAAAATAAAACATTGAGCAGGATAAATCAAAATCAATTTATCCTGCTCAAGAGAAAAAATAGAAAAGTCAAAATATTTTATAGAACAAAGTTTATTTCCAAAAAATTAAGACTCGCCAAATAAACTTCTATTCAAATAGTCCGAGCAACTGAAGCTTACTCCAAACAACATCTCCACAACTGACAAACTTCTCAACTAACATCATCTCAATTAACATCTCAACTGCCTTCATTCTCAAATTACAACTCCAAACTAACATTTTGACAATTATCATCTCAACTAACTTTCTTACTCAACTTCTAAAACTACTTCCATGATCTAAGGCCACTTGCAGCGTGCAACTGATGTGTGTTGCACGTTTGGAAGTACATTTACATAATCTTAAGATCATACTCGCACCCTAGCTATGATTATGATGCAAAAGGGTGGGTGTGGTGTTCTTATGCATTCATTAGCAGATGTCAATCAAAAGTCAGAGTTGTGTATGTGCAACTCCTTTAACGAACTTAGGGGAGGAAAAGTGATAATGCCAACTGAAAATAGAATCCCCAAAATGAAAAATATGATGTAAATAAAGTAAAATTTGGTTATGGAAAAGTAAAAATGAATGGGTGGACCATCACAATGTATGTACATCCACAAACTACTTTTCAAAGTAATCTCCCTCACAAGCAATGTATTTGCTTGTTTTGTCAACTCCAGCAGTAATACTAAACCAATCGCTGCAGACTTTACCAACTGCCATGCATGATTTAGTGTTGTTATAGAGAGTCATCATTAGGTTAACTAACTTATCGAGACTGCCATATGGTGTCACAATCAACCACAAAATATGGCAATCAACACAATCAGAAACCTTTTTGAAATCTACAAAGCAAGTCCACAGAGCCCACTTGCCATTGTGCAAGCTGACACCCTGGCCAGTCCGCCACTGCTTTACATACATGTTCATTAAGGTTTCTGTAATGTGGGCAGTTAAAACTAATTCAGTTTATCCCTGCACATAATTTTTTCAGAAAGAAGTTCCATTGCCTTATCACTTAAATGACTTTGTCTTCTCTGTTCCATTTTATCCAAAATAGTACTATTGATTTCAAAACTAGTCTGTTTAAAATATTTCCATTCATCCTCAACCTCACTTAAACCACAGTTGCCATAATGACTGAATGGATATTCATTTCCATTCGTAGTGACTGGCTGAGAGTCTTTCAGAGCTTAAAAGTAATTCTTTTAACCTTAGCACAATTCTTGTTTCAGTTACAAGACACTTTTAACAAAGTAACGGTCACACTCTGTCAGCTGTCCTGTATGACTTAGTTTTTCTATCAAAGCTAGCATACTTGCTGTTGAAATATATAATCTTATATTCTTGTGCAACTCATCAGGTGAAGCTCACTTTTATTTATAATGTCCTAGTGTTTATAGTAAGTGCAAGTTATTTTCAAGCCATTAAGTTTACTTATGTTTAGGAGACATTCCTGTTGCTATTGCAACTGCAAATGCCAAAAGGACCTATCACTCCTGCCCAAAGGTCAGAGTCTACCAACTTTGGCATTGAAGTCACCCAACACAAAAATAATATATCCTTTTTTGATAGATTTCAAAATATCCCAAAATTGTTCATAAAACCTATCTTATTTTCATAAATCCTTTGTGACAGCATAACAACTTGTAACACTCAAGTCTTTAATCCTAGTTTCAAATTTAGTTTTGAGAAATATTTCATTAATATAGTCATATTCCAAAAGAGCATCACTAGTATTCCTTCAACAGAAGCCCACCAGTGCATAAATTTCAAATATCAAAATCATAGCCAGTAGGCAGTCAAGGTTGAGTAGGTTAGATGGTCAACATCCATTCCTATGCCTCTCATGAAAGGTCGGAGTCACTCTAACCACTCCCCAGCAGAATGAAATAGAAAAAGAAAAAGTATGACTGCCAAATTTCCAAATCCAATAAGCCAAACTGATATGGTAGCTATAACCCTTCTGTTCCTATTCAGGATTTTAGGACTGTATTCTTCTGTGATGCTAGTTCTCTACATCACAGAGGAATAGTGTACAGCTCTCCTTCCACTATGCCTAATACCATATACAGACTTCAGTTTTAGTAAAATGAGTTAATTTAAAAGTCTGAAAGTTGCTTAACTTCTCCTTGCTCTATTTTACCTAAAATAAGTATTGTAGAACTTCCAAATTACTGGCTGTAATTAAGTGTTTTATCACTTATAATTTTGTATATTAAATTTTTGAAGCATTTGAAAAAATGCAGTTTTAGATTCCAATTTCTATTCATTGACCTACTTTATCTAGAGCAAGGGTTGGGAATCTTTTTTTGTGTCAAACCAGAACAGGAAAACAAAACATCTCAGATTATTAACAAAAATGAAACTGAAGAATGGCAGATTTTTTAATAATTCTTTTCAATAGTGTTACTATATACACCTATTTTAAATTTATAGTTAAATTATATTAATAATTTATAGTTAAATAAATTTAAAATAGGTGTATATAGTAACACTATTGAAAAGAATTATTAAAAAATCTGCCATTCTTCAGTGAGACTTTTGAATTTGAGTCCTGCCAACTAACTTAATCAAATGTAGAGTGTATTTAAAGCATTTGAATTGCATCAGTTCTCTCAAATTATTTCTGCCATCCTGTATTAGTGCTTGCTTATAATGAAAAATCAATAAATATTTATTTTTGTAATGCTCTAATATGTATATTTAAGTAGCCCAATAGCTTGGGCCAGGCAATTTCTCTTGCCAATTAAATAAGGGTTCTTTTATTAGTAGCATTACTGCAGAAAAGAATTTTAATTAGTGATTGTCCATATAAATTTTAAACTTTAATCTTAAATAACTCTACTCAAGAGGAAAAAACAAGTAAAAAGTATTTCATAAAACAAATAATGTTTATTCAAAAAATCTAACTCACCAAGAATCTTTTCACAAAAAAACAACTCTCTGCTAAAAAAACCTCACAATAGCAGCCTCACACTAATACTCAACACTACTAATGTTCTGCTGCCCCGTGACCTAATGTCATTTTACATCTGCATGCAAACTGACAGGTGTGAAGCATGCCGGTGGAAGTCACATTTACATAATATGATGATTGTGCTCTTGTTTTAGGTATGACTTAAGTGTGTGTGTGGGGGGGGGGTCCTTCCATGTGCATTAGCGGCTGCCAATCAAAAATTGGAGTTGTGCATGCACAACTTCTCTTGTGATATGTGCGAGGAGAAATGATTCAACTGAAAATAATAAGTTCCCAAATTGATAATTTATAATGTAACTAAAGTAAAACTGGTTAAGGAAAAGTAAAAGTGAATGGGTTAACCATCACATTTTCACAGTTGAATATCGAACTACAAAGCATCGAGCTGTTTTTTTAGAGTGCTCAGAGCCACATGTTGCTTCAGAGCTGCCAGTTCCTGACCTCTGATCTAGAGTATCATTCTCTGTGCCTGTTTTAGAGTTACTGAATTTCAAAATTGAAAAAATAGAAACTATATAAATGTACTTTTTTTTTTTACACTAAAGGATTAAATAAAAAAAATCTAAAACTTTTCTGCTTAACTTTCGCTTTTCTACTCTAGTTACAATAAGTATTGGTTTATAATTTTAATATTGTATCAAAGTTACAAAAATTTTAAATCTGTTAAAAAAGGGGTCCAACATGCAAGAAATGCAAAAAAATATATTTTTTTTCAGATAATTTCAAGAGAGATGAATATTAAAAAGTTGAACATTTATGTTCAGCTTTTTTGAACTAACTTACATTCGGTAACTTTTCATTGATCTACTTAATATGCTGTATTAGTTAGTTAATATGGCTTGTTTCAGAGCACAAAATTCAACACTTGTATTCTGCAGAATGAAGTGCATTATATAAGATTTTTAAAAGTTTTAAATTCTGTAAGTCGGGAATCAGCCAGAGTAACAAACTGATATGACTTTGTAAGTAAGATGATCAAAGGCAAAAATTTTCAGCTTTTTTAAATTTTAACTTCTTATAAAATGAAATTACAGTCTGAAAATGCATTTTTGTATTTTTTCCAAAGAGTCTATGAAAGTATATGTTTTACTGCAAAAAAAAAAGAAATATTTTAAGCTTCATGATGGTTTTAGAATAATCTAATTATTCCTCATAATTGAAAACTAGTGGTGTAAACCCTTAAAAATGTTTTTTTGATCATCTCAGACCACTTTGAAGAATAATAATGTGCAAGGTAATCAGCAGTAGCATTGTACAGCAAAGTGGGGGAAAAGTCATTAAAATTGATTAAAAGTATTTGAAAGAAGGAAGGCAGCAAGCAAATGTTATGCATATCGCATTGTAAAAACTATAAATGCAGTGCCTATTGGTTGATGCAGTAATATACTGAGAGCCCTTTTCATCGAATGAAAAGAAAGGTACTATATACATATGCAAGGTATTAGCAAAAATGAAGAGGAGACAAAGTTTTTAGATGATAAATGCAGACTGCAGTTGTAATAACTGCAGGTTGGTGTCAGGGAAATAGCAGGCAATGAAGAAATGGCAGTAAAACTTTTGTAGTTGTGCTAATAGCAATAAATCCCAATGAAGACTGCACAGCAGACAGGTGAAGAAAAGTGATGTTTGTAAAAGTTTGCTGAAGAAGAAGGGATTATTTCTACCTAGGTAGGAACACACACACACACACCGGTAAAGTGCATTATGTTCTTATTGTACCTTACAATATAACTCAACACCTATAACAGAAGGCTAGTGGACCAAGTTGTGATGTCTTCTTAGGCAGTCCTATGGTCCATCAACACAAATAATCCTTATATTTTCACTTCTATTATTACTGGTGCATTTTTATATAATTAGTAGGTTTATCACACGGAAAAAATAGGATATAAATATGTTGAACATATTTAAATATATAGTATTTCTAGTTAGTTTTTTTTTTTTCAGTTTTATTAGAAATAGGAATTTTAGCTCTAAAATTCGTTTTTAGTTAAAATATGAATTTCACCATTTCTCTAAATTCTTAAGTATGTGACAATCATAAATATTGTGATAATGCTAATAAATACCTAAGTATATTTACAAATATTAAGAATCTTAATTTGTACTTGTGTTTAATATTTTTAAGCAATGTTTAAGTTTTGAAACTAGGAATGTTATAAAGCATTTTGCAAAATGAATAATATTTTATAATGCAAATTTGGGAACAAACATTGTTTTGAAAAATTAACATAAGTACAAATTAAGTTGTTGGATTGTTTTACCTCGGAACAAAACTTTTTTTGCACACAATGGGCTAAATGGCCAAGTCACAAGGACCCAAAGTCCTCAAGAAGTATGGGGAAAGAGTACCCACTTTACAGTTCTTAGGAGACTGATGGAAGCCTCCCATCACAGCCATCTAGTGTGTTCTTTAAAGTTCACATGCTATGGCTATCCAACACCTGGGTCCACAACTTTGTCCCATCCAACAGACATTAGTCTTTCCAAGTGCATTGTTATCCCCTTTCTGACTGAGGACAGGGTGGGTATTTAAGGGAAGATAAATCTCAATTCAGTTAGAACTCAAACATAGGAGCTGCAGATATGAGCCTGGCATGGTACCAATTGAGCCAACCCCTGCTATTAAAAATTAAGACTGTTATTAATATTTATAAATATAGCTTGTTTAGAACCCTAACTTTCTCTTAACCCTAGGGGTCCTTGTGACCTGACAATTTAGCCTTTTGTGTGCAAATAAATACTTCTCGAAGGTAAAGTAACCCAACTTTGACTAATGATCATAAAGTTCAGCATTTCACAGCTTGACACATTTTTCTGAAACCCCAAAAATTTAGTGTGTGCATTGACTGGAAAAGTCATTGCATCAATGTTTTTGAAATGCAAATGAAAGATTCTCCTAGAGTTCAAGTCATGTGGAATGGCAGCTGATGCTAATGCTTACTGCTGGACTATACACTGAAGTGCCATTGAATTAGGGATAGCAACCTAGTAACATGTTGGATCCCCTCTGGCCCTGATAATGGCCGCCACACGAGACAAAAACTCCACAAGCTTGTGTAAATGTTCCACTGGTATGACGACCTGTACATCCTCCAGAGCTGTCCACAATTCTCTCAAGGTGGTTGCTGATGGGACATGGGCCTGAACACTCTGCTTGACAGTATCCCAAATATTTTTGATGGGATTTAAATCTGGGCTTCTAGGTGACCAATTCATTGTTTCAAAGTCAGCAGAATGCTCCTGCAACCATGCAGTAGTCAACCTGGACCTGTGAGATGAACAGTTGTCTTGCTGGTAGATGCCATCTCCATTGGGATGCATGATGGCCATAAATGGGTGTAAATGGTCAACCAGGAGTTCTATGTACTGGGATGCACTGAGAATCAATGGTACACATACCAAAGGTCCCATAGACGTCCAACTGAAGACACCCCAGGCCATCACTGAGCCACCACCAGATGTATTGTTCCGACCTGACATGCAGGATCCATGGCTTCATGGGTAGAAATAAAACCCTACCAGTATGAGACACCTTTTTCATAGTATGAGATTATAAAAGTTTAGTAAAATCACAATAATAGCTGTACAATAAGTCTGTATAAAATTACCCACTTTCAAACATAAGGAGTGCTTACAAAATATATTGTAATGCATATATTTCAGTTATATATGATCCAAATATTATCAAACAATCTAAATGATACCTTATATTCGCACAAAGTATACTAGGTTAGTTGACAAAAATATTGATATTTACCAGTGATCGTTGCTGGTGCATCTACTTGCATAGGCACTACAGATGTTTAACATGACATGTAATTGTCCTGTCAGAGTTTGTGAGCAATCTTTGATGTTGAAGAATGCAGTTAGAATGCCTTGAACAAGAAACCAGTCCCAAGTGCATGCTGTTATAGATGTCATTTCTTAACAATGTAGTACAGGTATACTGCAGATAACATATATTATTCCAAATTCGTAGTTCTACAGACTTGGTGGTATAAACCCAATAGTACCATGCGTCATCTATATTTGCTGCCACTATAGAGTACCTTTAACTGTAGTTGTCCCATTATACAAATGTTCTGATGTACAATATATTATATGATTTGCAGCACTTGTTTCTATATCACTGGCTTATATCACAGATGGATCCACAAAATGCACTTTCATTACTGTTTGAGATATAGATGCGTACTTTTAAACATTTTAAAAGCCGATAACGTTGGTAGAAAAACAAGATAAAAATGCTCTCATAACCCTGCCTCCAATATTAAGACAGGGAACTTTTTATCGGCGCTCCAACAGTTCATTTGAGCTATGTGTTTCTCCGTAGGTACATATTACAGCGTCATCAGGTGCTAATGGTGTCACGAGTAGCGTGTGTATTATATGTATCTCAGTTCCTACATTGTAGATCAGGTGATGTTACGTAATGCGTGGTGATTGGGTGTTTAGGAGAAGGTTCCATGCAGATGGAATGGGTGCTATGTCACTATTGCATAAATTATGACGTTGTGTGTGGATTAGCATCTTTTCGGCATAATTCAGCTGGAATTTAGTCCTTGGAGCAATTAAGGGTTTGTATTCTACTTTATTTATTTGAATTTTATTTTCTATTATAGTTTGAGCATAAGCTGTATTTGGAATTATAACATATATAAATCTGATTGATGTTCTTTCATGCGATCTTTCATTCTTCAACATCAAAGATTGCTCACAAACTCTGACATGACAATTACATGTCATGGTAAACATCTGTAGTGCCTATGCAAGTAGATGCACCAGTAACGATCACTGGTAAATATCAATATTTTTGTCAACTAACCTAGTATACTTTGTGTAAATATAAGGTATCATTTAGATTGTTTGATAATATTTTGATCATATATAACTGTAATATAAGCATTACAATATATTTTGTAAGCACTCCTTATGTTTGAAAGTGGGTAATTTTATACAGACTTATTGTACAGCTATTATTGTGATTTTACTAAACTTTTATCGAACTGGCTGTGTTAAGAAATTCTTTGAAGTATGAGATTATGGTTCTCGGCATGAGATTTTATTCACAGTATGAGATTATGGTTCATGGTAGTGGTTGGCACCATACCCTCAGTCTCCCATCGGTGTAATGAAGTTTAAATTGGGATTAATCACTCCAAACTATCCGTTGCCAATATTCGATGATCCAGTTTTGATGTTCTTTAGCCCAGGCAAGGCATTGTGATTTTAGAAGTGTGACTCTCCTAGGTCAGTGGCTCCCAAAGCCGAGACGATGAAGTGAGCATTGCATGGTCCATGCACTGACTTCCCAGCTGGAACTCGCATTCAGATGGAAGGTGACTTCAGATAATTTCTGGCCCCTATCGGTCCATACGATGTAGGTCAGTTGGTGAAGCCCACGATCATTCAAGGCTGGTTGTCCTTTTCAGTTTGTCCAGTTGCTTGTTTTTTTGCCAGAATTTTCATATTCTCGGAACACTCTTGAAACTGTTGTATGAGAAAATCCAAGTTCGTTGACAATTTTGGAGATTGAGTGTCCCATCCATCAGGCATCTATGATCTGCCCTCTGTCAAATGCATCTAAATCCTGTACCTTTTCCATTACATTTCTCATGACGAATGCTTGGGGAAGTCAAAGCTGACAGCTATATATGAGACCAGAGTTTCAGCCACACATGCGCACAAATACAGGACTTGCGGTACTGAATTTGGATAATGTCTCCTATCCCTAATTCAATAGCACTTCAGTGTATAAAGCCCTCAGAAAAAAATTATTTCTTTCTCATAATGGTTCTTTAGCATGACAGTGGAACCAAGTACACATCAAACTTGTATTATGGCAGTCATTCAGTTAGGAATTCAGGATTCAGTTAGAGAAGGGTTTTTTGAAAACTCACTGTGTGATATGGACCTTTCCCCTATTGACCACCACTTGTTTAGGCTGTTGTGAAGAAATGTCTGGGAGGTCAGTGATTTCAATCAAATACTAAAGTGAAAAATGCAACCTGTTTATGCTTTGATCAACAAAAACCAAATTTTGCAAAATCTGAATTTATAAACTTATTACAATGAGATAAGTGCCTTAACATATATTATGGAGAAAAATAGTGCTCAAAACGTTTAGCATGTTGTATATTTTCAAAATATACAACCTGTGTCCAGAAAGTTCCGAGACTGAATTTATTGCAGGCAAACCAGGAACAACCGGCCAGTTCTGTTTCTCTGCAGTAAAGTAGGATTATTTCTATACTGCTGCACAAGTTTTAATATGTTTAGTCCTGCACCACTACTCATTGCAATAGCTCTCAATTATGCTATGTGAGATGTTTCCATGGGCACTCCCCCTCGGTGTGAGCGCCTGTACGCGGTGAGGGGGACCACCCTGTGAAGGTTCCGCTGGCTCGGTTACCTTCGCAGGGTCCTAAACGCTCGCCTGCGTGTTTGCCGTGCGCGGAGACCCGTGTCCCGGGAAAGGAGGATCCTGGTAGTTGCCGGGGGTCCCCGTCTTCTCTCCTCAGCTCATGACTGGCGTGGTCCCCATTGGCCGTCTTGCCATTGGGGAGCCTGTCTGTCGCGGGGCTGGGCAGCGGATTCCGGGGCCTCTGCTATACACTGCTTTGGCCTATGCTTCCGGTAAACGGGAGCTCCTGGGGTGGCCCCCCCAGGAGCAATCGGCTGGTGGGCAGGTCCTGCTAGGGTCAACCGTGCAGAGCGGTGAGTAACCTTGCCCACGGTCCGGGTACAGGTTTACAAGTTTCCTCACAAATTATTTTCCTTTTGTAGTTATCCTTTCTTTGTGAGGCCAGTTTGGCCATTCACAATTTTTCTTATTTTACGCTTTGTTTGATTTGTGTAGAATGTTTTGTTCTGCACATTTCTCTTTTTATTTTCCTTATATTTATTTGTGAGGGCTTGGCTCACTGTCTGTGTGGGTATAGTGCCTGTGTAGCCCTGGCGCCCGACTGGGCGTCCCCTTGTTGGGCTCCGTGGAGGGTGGGGACAGCGGGCACTGAACCACACAAAAAAATCATGAGAGAGAGTGATGAAAATAATGCGATCGCCGCCAACAAGAGGGCTCGACATGAGCCCCCATCTTCCTCGTTGTCTCAGTTATCTCTGCCATCGTCTTCTATGTCTGTGTCTTCGTTCCCAAAGTTCCTGATCATCCACTCCACGGGTGATCAGGTACTTGAGGACATGTCCCCTTTTTTCGTTAACAAAGGTTTGAAAGGTCTTGCGGGAGAACAGAAATCCGTTAAGCGCCTACGATCTGGGGACTTACAAGTTGAGACTGCTTGTTCCAAACACTTGGAACTGCTCCTGAAAGTTAAAGCAATTGGTGGGGTGGCTGTCGAAGTCACTCCCCATAAAACTTTGAATTCCTCTCGGGGTGTGATCACCGAGTGGGGCCTCCTCAAAGTCACTGAGGAGGAAATCCTCTCGGAGCTCACACCTCAAGGAGTAACAGCGGTCCACCTGGTTTCGACACGCCGTGATGGGAAATTAACACCCACCCGGGTGTTAATTGTTGCATTCAACACGCCATGCCTGCCTACTTCCGTCAAGGCAGGTTATTTACATTGTGAGGTTCGGCCGTATATCCCAAACCCTCTGCGCTATTTTCAGTGTGAGATATACGGTCATGCCCGCACAGCATGCAGGGGCAAGCCCACCTGTGCTCGCTGTAGCAGTAAGGATCATCTCGATCCTGACTGCACAGCAGAAAAGGCATGCTGTGTGAACTGCAGTGGCGAACATCCGGCGTACTCCCGCGACTGTCCGAAGTGGAAAGAGGAAAAGGAGGTACAACGTCTCAAAGTCGTGAATAACATCTCGTATGCTGAGGCGAGAAAGCTTGCTGCACCGCCCGCCCCGCCTGGCAAGGTTTCCTATGCCAGTGCAGTCATTGGAAAGCCCATCGTTCCAATGACTTCGGTTGCGGTGCAGACTGACATCAGTGTACCACCTACTGAGTCTTTCTCGCCAGCTGCGAAGTACCTCCTCACGCAGGCGAGACCGAGGGTAGTGTCGACTTCGACATCAACCCCGGTTTCCATTCCTGCAGCTCAGCCTTCCACCTCCACCGGAAGGCCTCCTCCCTCCTGTCCTCAGACAGCAAGACCTTCCAAACCGAAGGGGCTCCCACCGGGGCCAAAAAAGAAAATAACAGCACCACAAAGGGCGGTCACCGATCCATGCCCCTCGGACGATTCCGAGGACATGGATACCGACCGCCCCCTATTCACTAAGCCGTCCTCTGCGGCGGTTAAGTTGAATAGAAACACGTCGTCCGCCCATTCTTCTAAGTCCTCAGATGGCCACACTCCTACAATGGAATTGTCGTGGATTCCAGAGGAATCTTGATGACATCAAGGCCCTCCTTCAGGCACACCAGCCCATCTGTGTGTGCCTGCAGGAGACGTACTTGCAGCCAGTCACAGATCCCACGATCCGGCACTTTTCACTAGTTCGCCGGGACCGGGATGGAGATGGTCCAGCTCGCGGGGGTGTCGCCATTCTCGTGAGCAACCATTCTCCATTCCAGGTCGTACCTCTCACCACCAACTTAGAGGCGGTAGCCATCCGTCTCTTCGTGGGGTTCTCACTGACTGTCTGCTCTGTATATCTTCCACCTGGGAGCATCGTCTTCCAGGAAGACCTTGATGATCTCGTCTCGCAGCTGCCGTCCCCCTTCCTCATTATGGGGGACCTCAACGGACACAGTCTACTTTGGGGCAGTGCTGACACCAACGGGAGGGGCGGGGTCCTGGAGCAGTGGCTCCTGGATCCTTCTCTCTCCCTGTTGAACACCGGTGTCAGTACTTACTTTCACTCCCCAACCCGCTCTTTCACTGCCATTGACCTCACCATCTGCTCCTCCTCGATCCTTCCACTCTTTACATGGGAGGTCGAGGACAACCCTTATGGAAGCGATCACCTCCCCGTGGTGTGCACCATCTCGCGTGGGGGGCCTTGCAGCCCTTCACGCGTCTCGCGGTGGAGGCCGATCAAGCTGACTGGAGTGGTTTTGAGCTGCTCTCTGAGCTCGATGACCGCTCTGTCAGCCAGGAGCCAATCAATGTGGCAGTAGCGGAGATAACGGACTGTATCGTAGATGCAGCTGCATTAACTATTCCTCAAACTTCTACACGGTTTCCTCGCTTTCCGAAACCGTGGTGGAATCCAGATTGCACCGCAGCTCGTAAGGCTCAGAACAAGGCTTGAGGGGTGTTTCGGAGATATCTGACAACCCCCAACCTCGAATATTTCAAACGCGCCAGGGCGAAAGCTCATTTCGTCCGACGCCAGAGCCAGAAGGAATCTTGGATCAAGTATACATCTTCTATCACCCGCACGACTACTTCTAAGGTCGTGTGGGATAAAGTCCGGAAGATGAGTGGGAACTACACGTCCCACTCGTTATCGATCCTGGAGCACAATGGACAGGCAATTGCTGATCCTAAAGCAATTGCCGACACTCTGGGGGAGTCATTCTCTTCCATATCTTTGTCTTCCTCTTACTCCCCCGAGTTTCTGGCCCAGAAGGGCAGGGCAGAGCGCTCTCCGCTGTCTTTCCACTCGAATGGCCTGGAGCCTTACAACAGGCCATTCACAGCGGAGGAGCTCCGCCTTGCTCTGCACTCTTCTCGTGCCTCTGCTGTAGGGCCGGACAATGTCCATTATGCCATGCTCCAATATCTTTCACCATCGAGTAAGGATCGGCTGCTCCATCTCTTCAATCGCATTTTTCTCGAGGAGCAGTTTCCGGATTCCTGGCAGGAGGCCATCGTCTTGGCCTTCCCCAAGCCAGGCAAAGATCCCAAGATTCCTTCCAATTATCGTCCAATCGCATTGACGAGCTGCGTGTGCAAGGTGTTGGAAAGAATGGTAAATGCCAGACTCATCTGGTATTTAGAACATCACAACCTTCTTTCCAACACCCAGTGTGGCTTTCGCAGGCAACGGTCAACTCTTGACCATCTGATACGGCTCGAATCGGCTATCAGAAATTCATTTTTAAGAAGAGAGCACCTGGTGTCAATTTTCTTCGACATCGAAAAAGCGTACGACACGGCTTGGAGATTCGGCATTCTTCGTGACCTCCACAGCTTCGGCTTGAGAGGTCACATGCCGATCTTCATCTCCAACTTCTTATCGACACGCTCTTTTCGTGTCCATGTCGGTAACACTCTGTCGCAGCCGTACCCCCAAGAGCAGGGGGTGCCACAAGGCTGCGTTCTGAGTGTTACGCTTTTCACTGTCAAGATTAATTCAATTACTAGACAACTTCCTCCATCTGTAGGCAATGCCCTCTATGTTGATGACTTTAGCATCTTTTGCTCTTCGTCAAGCATGAGGGTCATTGAAAGACAACTGCAAATTGCCCTGAATAATCTATCGGTTTGGGCGACGGCAAACGGGTTTCGGTTCTCCCCACAGAAGACCGCTTGTGTGCACTTTTGCCACAAGCGTAATCTTCATCTGGATCCCGAGCTGCGGCTCGGGGGTAACATCATTCCAGTTGTGGCGGAGACCAAGTTTCTCGGTCTCATATTCGATCGGAAATTGACCTTTTTACCACACATACGTCATCTCAGGTCCAAGTGCACACGGGCATTGAACATCGTCAAGATCCTCTCCTCCCTCTCTTGGGGGGCGGACCGATGTTCTTTGCTCCGCCTGTACCATGCACTTGTCGATCGAAACTGGACTACGGATCCCAGGTGTACGACTCGGCCCGGGATTCGGTGGTGAAGGTGCTGGACCCCCTCCATCATCAGGTCCTCCGTGTTTGCACGGGAGCCTTCCGCACTTCACCGATCCAGAGTCTTTACGTTGAGACCGACGAACCTTCATTATCTCTTCGCCGTCAGCAGTTGTCCCTATGATATGCTTCTAAATTGCGATCCCTGCCTGGCCATCCCACTTGGGACTGCGTTTTCAGTCCGAAGTGGGAAATGCTTTACAATAATCGGCCGACTGCCATTCGTCCATTTGGTTTGTGAGTCCGAGGCTACCTCAGAGACATCAACACCAGTCTCGATAGCGTTGCACAGTCGACAGCTGAGCCACTTCCACCATGGCTCGCTGTTTCCCCTTCCTGCGATTTTTCTCTGTGCAGGACGGGGAAGGCCTTTACACCCGACTGTGTGTACCGGCAACTCTTTGCCAGCCATCGTGCTGAGCACCCGGACTTCTTGCCTGTCTTTACAGATGGCTCGAAGTGTGGGTTCAGCCATGGTCTGCTGTGATGTAATCATTGCAGACCAGATCCCACTGCAGTGTTCCATCTTCACTGCAGAGTTGCATGCTATCAGCCTCGCCTTGGACCACGTGGTGACTAAGCATCATCGTCGGTGTGTGCTTTACACCGACTCACTTAGCTCGCTACAGGCTTTGATCTCGGTGAGGCATCGGCCTCACCCTGTTCTTACTAAGATCCGCCAGCAGCTACATCGTCTGGCAGCCACTACCACAATCCATTTCTGTTGGGTGCCCGGTCACGTCGGGATTAGGGGCAATGACTTGGCAGATGCTGCTGCCAAGTCAGCCACGCTCCTGTCCGACTCTCCGTTGCCGGTTCCCTATCTGGATTTCCGGCAACGTTTTACCACCGAGCTCCGGGCACAGTGGCAGAGATCTTGGTCGGAACAGCTTACGAACAAGCTCTTTGAGATCAAACCTATCATCAAACCATGGCAGTCTTGTTACCGCAAGAATCGCAAGTAGGAAGTTGTACTTGCTCGGCTCCGCTTAGGTCACTCGTTTATTACTCATTCGTTTCTCTTACGGGCGGACGACGTACCTAAGTGTGAGTTTTGTGACACCATTTTAACCATCAAACACATTTTAATATCGTGTCCATGTTTTAACTTTGAACGGCGTTTGTTTTTTAATTTTCATGATTTTATGTCCGAGCCCCTTACACTCGGACATTTGTTAGCTGATCATTGTTGTTTTAACGCTGTCTTTCAATTTTTACAATTTACAGGTTATTTTACTCGTCTATAATTTTACTCTACTGATTGTTTACACCTGGTTACTTTTATTTTAACAAAATATTTCTACATTTGTTTATTGTTATTCACTGCTTGTTATTTTATTATTCTACGTTTGTCTCGTTAAATTCCTAGTTTATTTTTAAAAATTGGTTGAGGGTTCCATGACTTTTATCTTTTTACATCTTGGACATTAGTTTGGCGCATTATAGCCTCAGTTGCTAATGCGCCATTAAACCCTAAACAACCAACCAACCATCCATGGGCACTTCAGCCATGCCAATGGACAAGCAAAGAGTGAATATTAGGTTTTGTGTGAAGCTTGGGAAAAACTCCATCAAAATTTTTTTTCTCAAAACATGAAATCACTGTATTGCTGCATGCTCCATATTCTGCAGATCTGAAAGGCCATCCCTATGTTTATATTCAGGCCATTCAGATAGCCATGACAGAACAGCTCTACAGCATTCAGAAAGTGCTTTCCAGGACTGCTATAAAGACCTCCAGAAATGCTGGAATTGGTGTATTGATGCAGGAGGAAACTATTCCAAAGGAGATCCTTATCACCAGAGTGTAAGTGCACTGTACTCATGTACCATCAGTCTCAGAACTTTCCAGACATAGGTTGTATTTACATGCTTGTGAAAAATTCTACACTAGGGAACTGCTTTTTAATCACTCTATGCTAATTTTATATCTTCATTTAAATTTTTGATTTCAATTATCGCTTAAAAATATATGTGAACTTTTTCTCAGATATTAGCACAGAGTTGTTTGAAATGTTCGTATAATAATGATGTCTTCAAGATAACACAATGCATCAGGAAATTGTAATGTTCTTTACATTACAATTTCCTGATGTAATGTAAAGGAATTACATTTTTTGCATTAGGATGTTATTCCTAATGTAAAGGATGTAATTCCTTTACATTCATCATAAGTGTGATGAATTTATTGCACAATGCCATAAAGTTTACAGAAGAATACATTGTAACTTGGAGCAGACAAATTGATGGCACAAACTAACTACAACAACTTACTGCACACTTTCACAAGAGTTGATCAATTATTACAATTTTAGAATGTTTATATCCATCATCAGATTGAAGGTGATGTTATAAAGACTACAGAAGAAATTCTTTAATTCAAATTGCACAAGAACAATATGATGCATGCAAGATTGGAAGTATCACATAGCAAATGTGACATATCAAGTAGCAGATGCATGTTTCTATCATTTCACAGATTCTAATAATTTTAAAGAACTTCCATTCTAATATCTGAAAAAAGTATATGTATATATATTAATAATGGGCACTGAGCTAAGTTATTTATCTATTACCACTTATTTTCTTTTAAATTGAAATCTCTAAAATTGTACACTCTTATGCATAGAATGAAAATTGAATTTAAAAATGTTAATATTTTTTTTCAGCGTACACAACGTATGCCCCAGGAATGCAAAGAAAGATTAAGTCCTGCACAGTTTGTGAACATCCTGACAGAAAAGTTAAATAAGTATAAAAAGGAAGTGGAATTGCGAGACAAGTTTGCTGATCGTTTATCGAAAATTGAGGTATGTTCTTAAAATTCAAAGCTTGAAAACACAGCATTGGGTGGCATAAGAAATAAAGCTTGATTTTTGAGGCACTTTATTTAGCTTAATTTTGGCTGTTTCTAAATAAGATTAGTAAATGCATTTCTTTCATTACTAAATATGGTATTGATCTGTAGACTATTTCTAAGCTTTTAAATTTAATAGAGCATATGTGGATTTCCCGTTTTAAAATATAATCCAATCTTGTTGTTTTAATTTGATGATTTGTCTAGTTTAACTCTTCCAGTTTAAACATTTCATTACCATACTGCACCAAACAGTTGAGATTTTAAATGGACTCATCCAACCAATGCTATTCCTTCCTCTTCACTATCTCCTACCTGTAATTTCGGGTCTGGGGTGGCTCAGTCAGTAGCGCACCCGGCTTTTAATCTGCATTTCCCAAGTATGAGTCCCAGTTGGGTCAGTGTTAAGATTTATCTCTGCAAAACTCCTTGCTCTGCCCACGGTCAGTAAGGAACACTGGCAGACTTGTAAAGGCGTCATCTGTCGGATGGGAGGAACCCTGCACATGAGAGCCATACCCTGTGCATGTTAAAGAAGACGCTGGATGGCCTTGACAAGAAGCTACCATCTGTCTCCCAACAACTGTTACAGTGGATCCCCTTCCCCAACTAACAACCCAACCCTACCTGTAGTTTCAGCCGGTATGGTACTGAAAGGGTTAATACTTGATATGTTTCCAGTTACAGATTTGAACACATTTATTACTAGCATGTGATAAGAGCCAAATGGCTATGAATGTATGGTGCAGTTACATGTGAGTATCAGAATCCAGTTTCTTGAATGCTTTCAAATTGTCCCCCCCCCAAGTCATTCCCTGAAAAGGGGATAGAAATTTCATGGGGATTTGGAGGTTGACCTTAATGAGTAATATCTGAAATTAAAGCTTGTGACATCTCCACTGTCATAGCCTACTTTGAACTTGATCACTCACACACCCCATCCCTCACACAAAAGAAAAAGGGAGAGGAGAAATGTGGTGTCTGCTTGAGTCCTATCATATACCAAATGAAAGTGTCTGAAGATTGGTATTTTTAGTGACAAATCAAAAATATGAATTAAAAATTTTGAAAAATACCTATCTTCCTATATGTATCCTAAAACATTAGAAATAAAACTAAAGTATATCATTGGTGCAATCAGTCATTGAATTTGTATTCATCTCAAAGAAAGATAGGTCACCAATTTACCTACTCAACAAGATTGATGATACTCTATCTTTGTTTGAAGTATGAATTCAATAACTGAATGCACCATTTATATATTTCTACTTTTTAGGCTGCATATAGGAAGATAAATATTTTTTAAAAAAATTATTTTATATATATAAAATACTAGTTTAAAATAACTATCTTTGCAAAATATGTAAGACCTAAATGAATATGCAACATCCATCATCTACTTCATGGGTACTACAACAACACTGTCCAGTGGTTCATCCTTTTATTGTTTGGTGACATACCAGTTATTATACGTTGCTGAACAGCAAAATGTTCCTTCAGAACATTATGAACTGACTAAATACTACTAAACAGCATTAATGGGTAAGCTACTTTTAATATTATCTAACATCAAGCCAATAAATATTGGATGTACAACCAAAACAGGTACCTACTTTATGTAACCATAAAGGTAAACACTTTACTTATTTTAGTTATAAAATAGTAGATAGATCTATATGCTGAAATTGTATGGTCAGTGTAGTGGATAATGTCTTACTTGTGATATAACCTTAGGGCTAGTATGAAATCAAGTTAAGTCACTTGCTTGTATGCATAGCCTGTTTGCTTTGTTAGTGCAAAGATAAATAACTTGGGCATGCAATTGCTGATATGCTAGTACGGTAGCTAAATGTATGTTAATGCAGTTGTCTTCTGTTTGAAACTTCAGCACCTCATAAATGAGGTAGTATATCCCCTGACTTATATACAGTGTTAATTGTTGAAATTATTTAACTAGCAAAACAGTGGTTTTAATCATACTGCAAGTTGTGATTGTTTATCCCCTTGCTTTGATTCTGGCTATAAATTTTGTAATGCTCCAAATGTATGTTAAACTCTTCATTTTGGACCTTGTGACTGATCCAAATTATACTAATTTACTGGATAGCATCAGGTGCCAGGCAATTAATCTTGCCAAATAAAGTTAAATAAGAGTTTGTTAAGTATAGTATGCTTTACTTAGTCAATATGAAAACAATTCAAAAGTTTGCCAAATTGTTATAGTTTAAATCTAATTAAAAATCAATTATCCTGCTCAAGAGAAAAAATTATAAAAGTCAGATCTATTTCATAAAGCAAAGTTTAATTCCAAAAAAATTGTGATTCACCAGAGTGAACTTGTACATCAAATTCTCAGAGCAACTAAAAGCTCACTCAAAACATCTTCACCTATATTTTCAAATCACAACTACAAACTAACAAACATCTCTACAGTTCACATTCTCTACTCTGCCTTCAAAACTATATAACTCCGTGACCTAATGTCTCTTACTATGCACGTGGTGTTCAACTGATGTGTGTTGCACACTGGGAAGTACATTGGCTTAATCTTATGATTTATGCATAAGATTATGCATTTTCCTCACCTAAGACTACTAAAAGAGTTGTGCATGCACAACTCCTTTAGCAGTCTTGGGTGAGGAAAAGTGATGATGCCAACTGAAGGAAATCTCCCAAAATAATAAATATAATGTAAATAAAGTAAAACTGGTTAAGTAAAAGTGAATGGGTGGACCATCACAATATGCTCTGGTTTGAAAGTTGGCATTCTCTAATTGTAAGAACTCTTATAGTAAGGGTTGGTGGAATGAGCCAGAGAGGGAATTGGAATGCCCTACAGCCATGGAATATTACACAAGATTTGAGATGCATGCAAGAACATCACATAGCATATTTAACCTAAACAAATGTTTAAAATTTTTACCATTTTTAATATTTTAAAGAAAATCATATTACAATGTAAAGAAATTTTTAAAATCTGTGAACTAATGAATGTTGAATATTTTTACTCCAAATATTTGTAATATGTATTGACAGCTTTAATCATGGTTATTCATTCTCTTTGAAGTTTTTATGTCATCATCATCATCATCCTCAAGCAACCATGGGCTACGGAGGTCCAACCAGACCACGCAGTTTAATTCTCCAAGCATATCTGTCCTGAGCTACATCTGCTGCATCCGGCCACTGCACACCAATTCTAACAAGGTCCTGTTTGACATTGTCTGCCCACCGCATCCTAGGTCTCCCCCTCCTTCTGAGGCCTCTAGGCACACTGTTCATAACCCTATTCGCCAATCTATAATTATCCATATGGGCAACATGGCCAAACCAATGGAATCTCTCTCTGCACAATATGCTGCTTAAAGGAGGTTGCAGACTCCTTTGCCTAACCTCATCATTAGTTACAAAGTTAAACCAAGATACTGCATAAGCATCTAGTTTCCTGTTATCTTGTTTACACAGCGTCCAAGTTTCACTACCATAACTAACCCTAGAAAGAACCAAACTATTATACAGTCTAATTTTAGTCTTTAGGTGTATACGCCTATTTCTCCACAATCTCCATAGATTCGTAAAAGTCCCGGCAGCAATACCTATTCGTCTGTTAATCTCATGCCGCACATCACCAGTATCAGTTACATAGCTCCCAAGGTAATTAAACTGAGACACCTGCTCAAGACGGCAACCATTCAGATTAACTGAATCACAACCTGCCTGACCAATTTTCATCACTTTAGTTTTCTCTCTGTTTATAACCAAACCTACTCTACTACCAGTCTCATCAACAGCTCGAAGGAAAGAGTTCATCTCATCAACATCATTTGCCAAAAGGGCTAAATCATTAGCATAATCTAAATCAGAAATTTTCATATCTCCAGCCCATTTAAGGCCAAAAACTTTCCCTTGAAGTGAATTTCGCATAACATAATCAACAACCAAACTAAAGAGAAAAGGAAATAAAATGCACCCTTGTCGAACACCAGAAGTAATGCTAAACCAATTGCTACAAGACTTACCAACTCTCACACATGACTCAGTGTTATTATAGAGAGCTTTCATTATGTTAACTAACTTGTCTGGTATACCATATGATTTCACAATCAACCACAAATTATGACGATCAACAGAGTCGAAAGCCTTTTCGAAATCAACAAAGCTAGCAACCAAAGGTTTCTGAAATTCTAAACATTTCTCAAGAATCTGCCTAAGTGAAAATATCTGATCTACACATCCCCTACCACTTCTGAATCCACATTGCTCATCACGCAATTGACTGTCAACCAGATTCTTAATACTATTAAGCACAATCATGGAAAGAACTTAATCTGGAACAGAGAGTAGGCTGATACCCCTATAGTTATCACAAGAACTGCGATCACCTTTTTTGAAAATAGGGATAATAATAGCTCTGGTAAAATCTTTAGGAACCATGCCTTTATCATAAAAGTTATTCAAAATTTCAGTCATCCAAGTGGTAACCGAAACATTCCCAGCTCTGAGCATTTCTGTAGTAATTTCATCTACCTCTGGGGATTTATGAAGTTTAAGTTTAGAAATAGCCAAAATAACTTCAGATTGTGTTATAGGGCCAACATTAAAGCCGCCAATGCATCTATCATCATTACAAACAATGGGAGTAGAACTAACCACATTGTTTAGAACATCACTGAAATGCTCAGCCTACCTAGCCATGACAGAATCCTCACCTTCTATAACCTTACCTTGTTTATCCTTCAATCCTTGTCTGCCTGTTCATTTTCTACCACGTAAAACATTAACTATCTGGTACAGCTCTCTGCTGTTGTGCTGCCTAACTGCTTCCTCAGCTTTGTCAGCCAAACCATCAAGCCAAAGATTCTTATCAGTAGCTAACTGATCCTTTACATGTTTATTAAGCTCTCTGTAATCCTTTCTATTAGGACTAGTAGGGTACTGATTAAGGACATTCCTGCAGTTCCTTCTTTCTGAAATAAGCTCAAGTGCCTTATCACTTAAATAATTCTGCCTCCTCTGTTCCTTTTTTCCTAAAAGAGTACTGTTAGTTTCGAAAAAAGCCTGTTTAAAATGGCCCCATTCTTCCTCAACTTCAGTATTAAGCAAACCATGACTGTCATAATGACTAAGTAACCTATCATGGTAAGCTTTAGCTATAACTGGGTCTTTCAGAGCTTCAGTATTAAAGGTGAATTTTTTAACCCTAGCACAACACTTTTTAAGTTTAAGTTGCAAGACACTTTTAACAAGGTAATGGTCAGATCCAATTTCAGCTCCCCTATATTCCCTGGTATTTCTAACAGAACTAGCCCATTTGCTGTTAATTAATATATAATCAATCATATTCCTATGCAGCCCATCAGGTGAAACCCAAGTGTACTTATGTATGTCGCGGTGTTTGTAATAAGTGTTAGTTATTCTGAATCCATTGAGTTTACTTACCTGTAGGAGACGTTGCCCATTGCCATTGCAGCTACCAATACCAAAAGGGCCTATCACCCCTCCCCAAAGATCAGAGTCAGTACCAACTTTGGCATTGAAGCCACCTAGAACAAGGGTAATATCTCCTTTCTTGACAGAATTCAAAATATCCTGAAGTTGTCCGTAAAACCTATCCTTCTCATCCTCATCAGCATCCTCAGTGGGGGCATAACAGCAGATAACATTCAAGTCTTTAATGCTTGTCTGAAATTTTGCTGTAAGAAACCTTTCATTAATGCACTCATATCCAAGAAGAGCATCACTAGCATGTCTGCTGAGCAGCAGACCCACGCCCTGGTGATGCTTTCCATCCTCCCTCCCTGTAAAGAGAAATTTAAAGTTATTTTTAAGTATCTCACCTTTACATGTCCATCTGGTCTCTTGCAAGCCTAGAATATCTAGGTTATAGCGCTGGAATTCCTGCATGAGGACATCAAGAGAATAATCTCTATGTAATGTCCTCACGTTCCACGTTCCTGCAGAGAGAAAATGATTAGTAGGATTTTTAAAGAAATTAGGTTTATTGAGATTGGTAGGGCCACAATATCAAACAGCCCCCTGATCGCAGGCATGGGGCAAAGACCTGTTCCTCCTCTGCTAAAGGCTGAAGTCACCAATGCTGGTAGGAACATCAGGCACCACCTTTTCAAGTGGACTTTTTCAAGAGCCACATGGCCTGCCTGAGACACATTACTCCAGTTTAGGCTTGACGATGCCCAACTAGCTAAGTAAGGTTCAGGTACCTGCGATGTCCTCTGATTAGGATTATCCACCAGCTGATATAAGGTATCCCATGCCTCTGTTCACTTAGAGCTGGCAACCCAAATGCAAACAGAAAACACAGCGGCAGACTCTCCCTCAACAGAGGCCCACCAGTGCAGCAAGTCCAGGTTCAATAATCAAGCTCAAATCCATAAACAAGTCCAGTCTAGTAGGTATAAATGGTCAGCACCAGGACCCTGTGAAGTTGACCACTCCTCAGCAGGGTTGGGAAAAAAGAAAAAAGTGGCCATAGATGACCAGATCAGTAGGCCATACTGAACTGGCAGCCCTCCCCTTCCGTTCCCTCCCAAAAGAGAATATCTCTTTTGAAAGATACTAACGGCCTGCACCACGAGAAGGCGGGGTCGGACATTAGGTGCTAGACCTGGCCGGTTCTGTGCATCATCACTAGGGATTGGTGCACAGCTCTCCTTCCAGTTTACGCCTAGCTACCATTTACATTATATATGCTTAAAATTTACTGTTTTGTTGCAGAGTTTTTGCAAAATTATTCTTAATTATAAAATATATGTAGATACTTTATAATTCTGATGCTTTTTCTCATTTTATAGGATGATAAAAGTATTGCTAAAGGATGTGATGAAAATCAGCCACATGTAGGACATGTAGCTGCCCATTCAGTACAGTTGTCCAGTTCAGCAGTAAAAGAACGATTAGGTATCACTGAGGAGAGTGATCAAGCAATTTTAGATCAGCATGTATCAAGAGTGTGGGAAGATTCTGCTCATCAGACACCAAGCAGGTCTCCTGGACATTATTCTCCACCCATTCAACCTTATACTCCTCCATTAGACCGGCGACGATGTACACCTTGTGTTGGAGAAAATTTTGTATCACCAAACCTACAAACTGTTACAGGCGGGACTTATAACACTCTATCTTGTGGGCCACAGCAATTTTCTCATAAAGTGTGTCGCAGTGCTCAATATATGATGTCTCATCATGGTAGCAGCAATAGCAGCAGGCATAAAAAGGTCTGTATTTTTTTGTTGCTTTTATTTTTGCATTGTTGTCTTTTGAAACAGAAGCTTCAAAGAAATAATATTTATTTTGAATAAAATTTCACAATTTTTGTAAATGCATAAAAGATAGTATGTAAAAATGTTTCCAAGCTGTATCAATAGTTTAAATTTATATTTTGTGTTAAAAATGTGAATTTCTCTAATTCTTTATTATAGAGTCAGCTGATAAAAGAAAACAATGTACAAACTACTAAATAGATTTCAACACTGAAAGTTTTCTATATAATATACATGTAAATAAGGTTTGATTATAAATACTTTATCAGTTAACTCCATCTTTAAATTTCAAATACTGTGCACACCTGTTTCTTCAAGCAGAACATATTTATATCTGGTAAAGCTATATTGTTATGCTGCTTTGATATAATTATGCTGTTTTATCATAGATTCATCACACAGTTTATGTAAATATTTTATGTAAAAAATGAATTATTTATGTCTTAAGAATGTATTGTAATATGAATATCTCAATAGCATGAAAATCATGGAAAATACTTCTATGAGAGTATCTCTCTGGCTTAATTTTGACTAGTAGTATTTAAATGAAACAATATTTTAAGATGTTATGAATTCAAAACAAAAAAAGTAATTTGTCTCTCAACAATGTTTTTATTCTTTTTTTATTGCCATTACTGTATAAAAACAATTATATTTACATTTTTTTAGATGTTATAAAAATAAAATTTCCATATTTACTGAAATTTCATTTATGATTTTCAGTCTATATGGATGAATCACAATTTTTTTAATTTGTTCACAGATATTCATATAATATGATAAATCACTCAGATGATCAGGTGAATGTTTTATATTTCGTAACAGAAAGTAAAGAACATTGGTACAAGTTGTTTCAAGATTTATAAACACATGTTTGATCGTTATTTCTTTAGAAATATATATATAAAGTATATACTGTGGGATTAATCTTTTTCAAACGTGTTATATTAAATGTTACAAGATTGGAAATATTGTTTGATTTTAATATAATTACTGTTGATCAAAATGGAATCTAAAAGATATTCTCATGCAGGTATTTTCCAAGGTGCTTGTACTATTTGAATATTTATATTGTAATAATATTCTTAATTCACAAATATATCAATATTTCCACAAAACAACTCGAACATACTACATTGGTGATCAAATTAAAAAGTGATATCTCAAATAGGCATATAAGGGAATAATATGGAATGTGGTTCTGCAGTGCAGAATCTACCTTGTTTAGGGGTTATTGTATCTGATCACTAAGCTACCAGGCATGTCCTTATATAAGTATTTGTGGGTTGTATGAGAAACTAGGACAAACTACATAAAGCTTCTAGGTTATCTTTGTTCTTTGTGTAGGAAAAGGCCCATTCCCAGTTGTGCAAAAAGAATTTAAATGAAATTAAAAATTTTAAATACCTAAATTTCTATATGTACCCTAAAAAGTGGAAAATGAAACCAAATCATTGATGGTGCAATCAGTTGCTAAATTTGTTTTCTCTTCAAAGGAAGATGGGGTGCCAGCAATCTTGTTGATTGTTGAGGAGGTAAATTGGCACCCTATCTTCTTTGAAGTGAATACGAATTGAATGACTGATTGCACCATCAATAAGTTTTAGTTTTCTGCTTTTTAAGATGCATATGGGATAAGTATTAAACAGAAGGTTATTTTAGTGACAAAGAAGAAATAAAACATCTTCAGAAACTTTCATTGATGTATGACTCTTAAACATCAACTATATTTCTTGCCCCATTTTTTTTTTTTTTTGGGGGGGGGGGGGTGAGTGAGTGGATGGATGGGATGGTTTGTGCTTGATATAGCCCATGACATTGGAGACATCACAAACTTTAATTTGAAATATAACTTATTAAGGTTGACCCTATGAAATGCGAGGAAATGATATGTGCGAGTCCTTATATGAACTTTCATTTGACACCTAACACATAATGTAGTGTAACGCTCCAAAGAATTAATAACTTTTAAAGTTTTGGACCTTTTATCTGATCCAATTTATTCAAACTCCGGATAGCTCGGGCGCCAGGCAATAATAACTTGCCAATTAAAGTCGAAATTAGGGTTCTAATATTATACCAGCAGGTGTTAATTAGCAAGTAAGAATTCAAAAAATGATTGTCAAGCTAGATTTTAAATACAATCAAAAATTATCTACTAACATTGCTCAAGAGAAAAAATAGCAAAGATTCAAAAGTTTCTATAACAAACAAAATTTATTTCCAAAATTTTAACCCACCAACATCAAATGAAAATGTCGACTCATCACTACTCCAACTAACTTCTACTTACTACTAATAACTGGTTTCTACTCATCATTCTACTAACAATTTCACTCCTAATTTCTTACTAACTTCTCTGTGACCTAATGTCACTGTTATGTTGTGTTGTTAAATCTGGCACGTCATGTTGCATGCCGGGAAAGACATTTACATAAACTGATGATCGCACAAGAGAGGACGTGTCCTTGAACACACGCTTTAGTGGTTAACAGTCAAAAGGTCAGAGTTGCGTGCAACTCCTGCAGCTTGGAAGGGGGTCAGAACAGTCCACCAAAAGGGAAATAAAAATCCCGAAACTGATAAATATAACAAAGCAAAACTGGATAAGGAAAAGTTAAAATGAATGGGTGGACCATCACAACGAGAGGTCGGTAATTGGCAATATTCGATTTATCGCCTCCTAGGTAAATTGGTCTCAGTATTGAAATTTTTAGATCTGTTGGAATTTGACCTGTTAATATGCTTAATATACTTTGGTTAGCTATTTTTCTTATTATATCAGCAACTGCTTCTACATTATTTTTAAGGTGTTTAACTTGTATGTTATCGTAGCCTGGCGATTTATTTTCATTTAATGATTTAAATATTTTTATTTTATCTGTTGTTTTAACAGGGGGTACAAATAATGATTTAGTGTTCATAAATTTACAGTTTGTTGTGTAATTTTATCTTGTTCTTTCTTTCTAATCTCTGATATCATAGTGTTGTATTCAGTATTAAATTTGTTTGCAATTTGTAATGTCGATAAAGATTTTGATATATTTTTAGTAATTATATCATCAATAGTATTTGTCTCCTTTCTTACACTTCATGAATTAAGTCCCTGGTGTGTTGCATATCTTTTCTATTCAATAGTAGTGTTCTGTAAAAGTTTTGAACTCTGATTTCAGCAATAACTTAGTTTGGTAGGTTTTTATGTAGGTTTTTGTAAGCTTTGTTCCATTCTTTACTATGATTACATTTCCCACATCCTTTTCTGTCTCCATTTTGAAAATTCTTGTTTTTATTTTAAATTTCTTCATAATTAAGTTTGAAAAATTTGTTAGAGCTATCGCTATAATTAGCATTGTTGATGTTGCAATAAGGTGGTGTCCAATCAATTAATGTTATGTCTTTGTTAATGTTTTTGTGGTTATGTGTACAGATGGTAACTATGTTGGCATTATTTGCTGCACAGACTTACCAATACTTTAGAGTAAATAATGTGGAAACAAATCTCTATGAGTGAACACAGCGAGTGATAAGAAATAGCAGATTTATTTCACAATTATCACTGTTGGGAGATTTATGTCTCCTATGTTGCAGCTAAAGATGCTAAAATGATTCGATGGTAATAGTTCATTTTAGGTGTTCTGCAGTTTAAGGTTTAGGTATATTTAATGCTGCAGAAGATAATTCTTGGCTGGTACACTCGCCATAGTTGCTGCAGAGGCTTACACTCTGTTACTGCAGTGCTCTAGTTGTCAGTTTGCCAGTGAGGCATTGCCAGGTGGTCGTTGGCACTGTCCGCTGATGCACAGAATGTTGATCTGTTTAGTGTGTGGTGAAGGTTTTTTTTCTAAGTGTGCTGCAGGATGACATGCTATGGGGCATGGTCACAGTGGAGAGGTTCATTCAGATTTAGCTGTCATGTGTGGTAGAGGATCATCTGCTGCTTTAAACTTTTGACACATTTTCTTTAGCATAATGCATTTTGTCAGTCTGCGTTACCAACATCTTCAGATGCTATCAGCTCTTGGCAGATGGGGTTGATATAATGGGGTCCCTCTAGCAGTGCTCCTATAACTTAAACTGGAAATTGTGTAATAGAAAGTTCCAAGATTCAGATTGGTGTTGCATAGTTCTTTTTTAAGGTTTATTAAATTTTCCATGTAGTTTAATTGAAATTTTATGGATGGAGATGCTATTATTTTATAATTGAGTTTAGTTGCTGTTAGGTTATTTTGAATTATTGTTTGCATTAGAGCTGTTTACTATACTCTAACACATGGGTTCTCAACATGAGGTACACGGTAAAATACTTTTGGGGTACACCATGAGAGCTGAAAAGCTGCTAAATATAATGTTACGTATCGTCGCCGCCGCCGCCGCCGTCGTCACGCAGCCATGGGCTACGGAGGCCCAACCAGACCATGCAATTTAGTTCTCCAAGCATATCTTTCCTGATCTACATCTGCTGCATCTGGACACTGCACACCAATTCTAACAAGGTCCTGTTTGACATTGTCTGCCCACCGCATCCTACGTCTTCCCTTCTTTCTGAGGCCTTTAGGCACACTGTTCATAACTCTATTCGCTAATCTATAATTATTCATACGGGCAACATGGCCAAACCAATGGAATCTCTCTCTGCACAATATGCTACTTAAAGGAGGTTGCCAACTCCTTTACCTGACCTCATCATTAGTTACAAAGTTAAACCATTGCCCAAGATACTGTGTTAGCATCTAGAATCAAAAGCTTCTGGTTTCCTGTTATATTATTTACAAAGTGTCCAAGTTTCACTACCACAACTAACCCTAGAAAGAACCAAACTATTATACAGTCTAATTTTAGTCTTTAGGTGTATACGCCTATTTCTCCACACTATCCATAGATTCTTAAAAGTGCTGGCAGCAATCCCTATTCGTCTGTTAATCTCATGCCGCACATCAACAGTATCTGTTACATAACTCCCAAGATAATTAAACTGTGACACCTGCTGAAGAATGCAACAAATAAGATTAACTGAATCACAGCCTGCCTGACCAATTTTCATCACTTTAATTTTCTCTCTGTTTATAACCAAACCTACTCTACTACCAGTCTCATCAACAGCTTGAATGACAGAGTTCATCTCATCAACATCATTTGCCAAAAGGGCTAAATCATCAGCATAATCTAAATCAGAAATTTTCGTATCTCCAGCCCATTTGAGGCCAAAATCCTTCCCTTGAAGTGAATTTCACATAACATAATCAATAATCAAACTAAAGAGAAAAGGAGACAAAATACACCCTTGTCAAACCCCAGAAGTAATGCTAAACCAATTGCTACAAGCATTACCAACTCTCTGAAACGACTCAGTGTTATGATAGAGAGCCTTCATTGTGTTAACTAACTTGTCAGGTATACCATATGATCTCACAATCAACCACAAATTATGACTATCAACAGAGTCGAAAGCCTTTTTGTAATCAACAAAGGTAGCAATCAAAGGTTTCTGAAAATAAACATTTCTCAAGAATCTTCCTAAGTGAAAATATCTGATCCACAAATCATATACCACTTCTGAATCCACATTGCTCATCACACAATTGCCTCTCAACCAGATTCTTAATTCTATTAAGCACAATCATGCCAAGAACTTTACCTGGAACAAAAAGTAGGCTGATACCCCTATAGTTATCACAACTGTGATCACCTTTTTTAAAAATAGGAATAATAATAGCTCTGGTAAAATCTTTAGGAACCATGCCTTTATCATAAAAGATATTCAAAATTTCAGTCATCCAAGTGGTAACCAAAACATTCCCAACTCTAAGCATTTTCATAGTATTTTTATCTACCCCTGTGGATTTATGAAGTTTAAGTTTAGAGATAGCCAAAATAACAACAGATTGTGTTATAGGGCCAACATTAAAGCCAGTAATGCATCTATCATCATTACAAACAATGGGAGTAGAACTAACCACATTGTTTAAAACATTACTGAAATGCTCAGCCCACCTAGCCTTGACAGAATCCTCACCTTCTATAACCTTGTTTATCCTTCAATCCCTGTATACCATTCCATTTTCTACCACACAAAACATTAACTATCTTGTACAACTCTCTGCTGTTGTGCTGTCTAACTGCTTCCTCATCTTTGTCAGCCAAACCATCAAGCCAAAGATTCTTAACAGCAGCTAACTGATCCTTTACACGCTTATTAAGCACTGTGTAATGCTTTCTATTAGGACTAGTAAGGTATTGATTAAGGACAAGCTTATCACTCAAATAATTCTTCCTCCTCTGCCCCTTTTTTTTCCTAAAAGAGTACTGTTCATTTCCAAAAAAGCCTGTTTAAAACAGTCCCATTCTTCCTCAGTACTAGTTTCAGTAGTAAGCAAACCATGACTGTCATAATGACTAAGTAACCTATCATGGTAAGCTTTAGCTATAACTGGGTCTTTCAGAGCTTCAGTATTGAAGGTAAATTTTTTAACCCTAGCACAACACTTTTTAAGTTTAAGTTGCAAGACACTTTTAACAAGGTAATGGTCAGATCCAATTTCAGCTCCCCTATATGACCTGGTATTCCTAACAGAACTAGCCCATTTGCTGTTAATTAATATATAATCAATCATATTCTTATGCAGCCCATCAGGTGAAACCCATGTGTACTTATGTATGTCGCGGTGTTTGTAATAAGTGTTAGTTATCTGAAACCATTGAGTTTACTTACCTGTAGGAGATGTTGCCCATTGCCATTGCAGCTACCAATACCAAAAGGGCCTATTACTCCTCCCCACAAGTCAGAGTCAGTTCCAACTTTGGTATTGAAGTCACTTAGAACAAGAGTAATATCTCCTTTCTTGACAAAATTCAAAATATCCTGAAGTTGTCCGTAAAACATATATATGTTTTATTTTATTCCCATTGTTATACTATAACTATAGTTTTATATGTCTATGCAAGGGTATATATAGCAAGTTACATATGCAAGGGTTACTCTAGTTATATATACATTTCCATTGGGTACATGAAGCATAAAAGGTTGAGAACCACTGCTCTAACACATCAGTACTAGATCCAGCAATGTGACTGAAAAAAACATGGCCACAAAACATCCAACACACAATACAACAGTGCTTCAGCATACATGAAGCCTTGATCTAGCCATCTCATTCAACTGATTTGTGGTAACAGTGAAACTTGGGTTCAGACATAGGGGGCATGCCCATGGGCTCCCCTCTTTCCAGACTAATGGCTGATGCAGTAATGAGGCATGTAGAAGAAACAGCCCTGGCTAAAAGTAAACTTAAACTGAACTATAACTATGTTGCATAAATGATATTTTAATATTCTGTAACCACAGCCAAGAGGAATTATATAATCTTTTAGATATCTTTAATAACATCTTATCTTCCATAAAGTTTACATGCATCAATGAAACCAACTAACAATTGCCATATTTAGACATAATGATAACACATAAGATTCTAAAATGCAATACAATGGTGTATAGAAAACCCACTTTTGTACCAAATCTAATATTAGCTAAATCTAACTACCCCATTTTGTTTAAAGCAGCAGCTTTCAACATGTACTTTTATAGAGCACATCACTATGCATCATCTAAAGCTTTACTAAGAAATGAAATTAACTATATTTATGAAATAGGGCAAGAAGCCAGCTATGAAAAAACCTTCATAACAAAAATCCATAAGCAAGTCAAATACAAACTTATACACAGCACTGAACCAGCACAAACACAACAAGAATCAGTTAAACCTAATTATACTATAGATTTCTCATACATACCAGGCTTCTGACATTCACTAAATAACATCTTAAAGAAATACAATATGAAAGCTCCTAGCTCTGTAACAAATAAAATAAAGAAAGTTGTGCTTAACGACAGAGAAAGCTAATCTCACATGAGGAATATATAACATTAAAATTGATGACACACACCAATTACTACAAAACAAAAATAACTATGTAGGAAAAACATATACGCAAATCGACAATTGCATTCCCAAACACAAAACAGACATTAAGAAAAGAATAGGCTATACAGCTATAACGCAAACAAAATTCAAAACAACCTACCAGAAACTAAACTCAATTATAAAATAATAGCATCTCCACCCACAAAATTTCAACTAAACTACATGGAAAATTTAATTATAAATCTTAAAAAAGAACTATGCAACACCTATCTGATCCCCTTCCCATCCACCCAGAACTTGCTATTACACAATTTCCAGTTTAAGTTATAGGAGCACTGCTAGAGGGACCCCATTACATCAACCCCATCTGCCAAGAGTTGATAGCATCTGAAGGTTCGGCAAAGCAGACCAACAAAATGCGTTATGTTCAAGAAAATGTGTCAGATGTGTAAAGCAGCAGAAGATGATCCTCTACCACACATCACAGTTAAAGCTGGAAGAACATCTCCACTGCGACCATGCCCCATAGCATGTCATCCTGCAGCATGCTTAGAAAAACACCTCTACCATGTGCTAAACAGATGAACATTCCGTGCATCAGCAGACAGTGCCAATGACCACCAGGCAATGCTATTGGACTGGCAAACCTGCAACTAAAGCGAGTGTACCAGCCAAGAATTATCTCCTGTAGTGATAAATATACCTAAGCCTTTAACTGCAGAACACCTAAAACGAACTGTTACCATCGAATCATTTTGGCATCTCTAATTGCAACACGGGAGACATAAATCTCCCAACAGTGATAATTGCAAAAAAATCTGTTATTTAACTGTTAGAAATCTGTTTCAGTGAAAAATCTGATCTGAAGTCACAGATCAGTTGAATCTCACAGAATCTGTTAGAAATCTGTTTCAGTGAGAAATCTGATCTGAAATCACAGATCAGTTGAATCTCACAAAATCTGTTAGAAAACTGTGCTCAGATTCTGTTTTTATCTGTTAGAAATTGTAAGTTACTGTCATTTTGAACTTTTTTTTGCAGCAATTATGATTTATTAAGTTTCATTTCTAACTTCTATGTGATATTGTGTAATAAAGTTATAAATTGTAATTTGCATAAAATAAACACTGCATCAGTTCAATACACTGGTTTCAATAAATTAAGGAAAATCCCTATGTTAAGTCAATGGGAAACTAATGTCACAGCTCTAATAACTTCTAAAAAATAAGTTTTTTGTTTTGAAAAATGTGATTGCAGATAAAGATCTCAATCAAATAAATCAATATCTCCATTTTCATGGGGCAGGGATGGCTCAGTCAGTAGCGCGCCAGGCTCGTAATCTGTAGTTCCCAGGTTCGAGTCCCAGCTGGGTCAGCGTTGAGATTTATCTCCGCAAAATTCTCCTCCCTGCCCACGGTCAGTAGGGGACACCGATGGGCTTGGTAAAGGCCGCCATCTGTCGGATGGGACGTTAAGCCGTGGCCCCGTGTGTGGGAGAGCCATACCCTGTGCACGTTAAAGAACACGCTGGATGGCCTTGACGGGAGGCTACCATCTGTCTCCCAACAGCTGTTCCAGTGGGTCCCCTCCCCCAACTTTCTCCAAGCCTTCGGGGTCCATGTGACCTGGCCATTTAGCCCATGGTGTGCAAAAAAGTGCCGCTCAGAGGTAAAACAACCCAACAACTCCATTTTCAGCAATGTTCGTTCAGTATTTAACGAGTTGTGGAAGTTTGAATATTTAGCGATAACAATGTCAGCCACAAAACATTGACTTTAGAAGTTAATTAAAACTTAGTAATAAGTATTGTATCAAAGTGTTTAATAATATCAAAGTGTTAATAGATAAGTTTGTATTTTAGAACTTTGTGTAAAGAATTCTTTCGCTATTCATCAATTTTGCATAAGTTTCTTAAAACTGGCATTACTGTTGTTAAATACTCAAACTTCCATAACTCATTAAATACTGAATGAATATTGTTGAAAATTGAGAATGGATTTATTTGATATTGATTTTAATATTTCCTGAGATCTTTATCTGCAGTCACATTTTTCAAAACAAAAATACTTATTTTGGATGTTATAGAGCTTTGACGTTAGTTTCCCATTGAATTAACATAGGTATTTTCATTAATTTATGGAAACCAGTGTAATAAAATAAAGTCATCAGATACTATAGTTATTGTAACATGTGAAATGTTGGCATTATTTGCTGCATAGACTTACAATACTTTAGAGTAAATAACTTAGAAACTGTAAGTTATTGTCATCATTTTGAGCATTTTTTGGCAGACATTATGATTTATTAAGTTTTATTTCTAACTTCTATGTGATATTGTGTGATGTTTTTTGGTTTTTCATCAGGATCGAGATACATATTCCAGTGATAGTGGAACTGTTCGTGATTTTACTCCAGATAATGAACCAGTGCATCAAGCAGTCTGTGGCTATAAGAACAACCATCACTATATTGGTGTCTCCAGTGGTGTGGCAGATCAATATGCTACCATGTCTTCAGAACACATGCAAAGCAAAAGAACCAGAGATATGCAAAGGCGTTCAAGCAGCAAGAAAACATCCATGACAGATTCCAGTAGCAGTTGTGTTGATAGTGGAGTTAGTGTTGCATGTGAGCCAATACCTCTTAGTCTCTCAGCTCGAGAAAGGTAAAAATTTTCACCTGACTATAGGAAATTGAGTTGTTTTTCCTCTGATCACCACTTCTATGCACACAATGGTTTAAAGGTCCAAGTCAGAAGGACCCCAGAGTTAGTTATGGGAAGGGGATCCACTGAACAGCTGCTACGAGATGGATGGATGGATGGATGGATGAATTCCTTCTGTCAAGGTCAGACAACAATACTTGTGTAAAGGAAAATAGAAATTAATTGGATCAAAAAATTGAAGCAATAAAAGATTAATTTGTAGTTTAAGACAGCAAATTTTTACAATATAGGTCAATGCAATAGAATTAATAATTAACAAGTCTTAATGCATTCTCATTGTTTAATATTAACAATATTTTAAAAGAATTTGCATGCACCTAATTGTGGTTACTAATAAAGGAAGCAATTACATGTCATATATTGGGTGTTTACATTTATTGCATTTCTCATTAGAGGAAATTATATTTTTGGTCTCCAGTTTCATTCCCATTTATTGTAAAATTCACACAACAATGTAGGTACATATAACCTAAAATTACCAAAAATAATAATATTACAAAAAAAAAGATTTTAAATGACAGGAATAGCAGGAGGTATATTCAAAATGGAAATCAAGTACCTGATAATAAATCAAATGTCAAAGGTAATTATATCACACAGTTGACATAAGAGTAAAAGAACACAAGCATGACATACAAAATTGATTGTCACCACACACAATCTTCCCTCATACAGTATTCCAAAATAATCTATCAACACCTTTAATGGCAAAGACTATAGCAATCATATCCACTTGTTTTTAACTATTGCACGGAAAAACCTATCAATAAATATGCACAGTCAAACTGTATTGAACTGTTCCCACATTGAGAATTTTGTCTGCTAACTTCTGTTCTGCCATCAGTGAGAAAGAGGATTCTTAATTCTATTAAGTATAATCATGCAAAGAACTTTACCTGGAACAGAAAGTAAACTAATTCCCCTATAATTATTACAAGAACTATGATCACCCTTTTTAAAAATTGGGACAATGATAGCTCTAGTGATATCCTTAGGAACAACATCTTTATCATAAAAAATATTCAAATTTCAGTCAGCCATATGACAACACAAATGTTCCCAGCTCTAAGCATTTCAGTGGTGGTTTGTACCCCTGGGGATTTATGCAGTTTTAATTTAGAGATAGCTAATGCGACTTCAGAATGTGATATAGGGCCATCATAAAAGTCAGTAATGCATCTATCCTCATTACAAACAATGGGAGTAGAAATAATCACATTATTTAGAACATCTCTGAAATGCTCAGCCCACTTAGCCATCACAGAATCCTCACCTTCAACCAGCTTGCCATGTTTATCCCTTAATTCCTGTGTACCTGTTGGTTTCTTCCCACATAAAACATTAATAATCTGATACAACCCCCTTGCTGTTGTGCTATCTAACTGCTTCCTCTGCTTTGTCAGCCAAGCTTTCAAACCAAAGATTCTTATCAGCTGTTAACTGATCTTTCACATGTTTATTAAGCTCATTGTAATACCCTCTGTTAGGACTAGTAGGGTGTTGTTTCATATTAATCCTGCACTTCCTTCTTTCAGAAATAAGTTTCATAGCCTTATCACTCAAATAATTTTGTTTCCTCTGTTCCCTTTTTCCCAAAAGAGTACTGTTGGTTTCAAGAAAAGCCTGTTTAAACTGATCCCATTTTTCTCAACTTCAACAGTAAGCAAACCGTGATTGTCATAATGACTAGGTAGCCTATCATGGTATGTTTGGGCTATATCTGGATCTTTCAGGCATTCAGTGCTATAGCTAATTATTTTTAACCTTAGCACAACATTTCTTAAGCTTCAGCTGCAAGACACTTTTGACCAGGTAATGGCCAGACCCAATTTTGGCTCCTCTGTATGATCTGGTATTCCTAACTGAATAGTCCATTTGCTGTTATTTAAAATATAATCTATCGTATTCCTCTGCAACCCATCAGGTGAAACCCATTATATTGATAAATATCCCGGTGTTTGTAGTAAGTGTTAATTATTCACAAACCATTAAGTTTACTTACCTGTAGGAGACATTCCTCATTGCCATTGGAACTACCAATGCCAAAGGGATCTAAAACCCAAAGGACCCAAAGGTCAGAATCAGTACCAACTTTTGGGGCGGGGGTGGCTCAGTCGGTAGCGCGCCAGGCTCGTAATCTGTAGTTCCCAGGTTCGAGTCCCAGCTGGGTCAGCGTTGAGATTTATCTCCGCAAAATTCCCCGCCTTGCCCACGGTCAGTAGGTGACACCGATGGGCTTGGAAAGGCCGCCGTCCGTCGGATGGGACGTTAAGCCGTGGCCCCGTGTGCGGGAGAGCCATACCCTGTGCACGTTAAAGAACACGCTGGATGGCCTTGACGGGAGGCTACCATCTGTCTCCCAACAGCTGTTCCAGTGGGTCCCCTCCCCCAACCTTCTCTGAGCCTTCGGGGTCCATGTGACCTGGCCATTTAGCCCATGGTGTGCAAAAAAGTGCCGCTCAGAGGTAAAACAACCCAACCCAGTACCAACTTTAGCATTGAAGTCACCTAGCACAAGAGAAATATTTCCTTTCTTTACAGAATTCAAAATATCATGAAGCTGGTTGTAAAACGTATCCTTCTCGTTCTCATCAGAATCCTCTGTGGGGGCATAACAGAATGACATTCAAGTCTTTAATTTTTGTTTTAAATTTTGCTCTAAGAAATCTTTCATTAATGCAGTCATATCGTAGAATAGTATCACTGATGTGTCTGCTGAGAAGCAAACCTACACCTTAAAGATGCTTTCTATCCTCCCTCCTTGAAAAGAGAAATTTAGAATTATTTTTAAGTATCTTTACCTGTCCATTTTAAGTACCTTTACCTGTCCATCTGGTCTCTTGCAAGCCTAGAATATCTAGGTTATAGTGCTGGAATTCCTGTGTGAGGATATCAAGAGAATAATCTCTATATAACATCCTCATGTTCCACGTATCTGCAGAGAGAAAATGATTAGTAGTATTTTTAAAGAAACTAGGTTTATTTAGAGAGGTAGGGCCAACAATATCAAACAGCCTCCTGATCTCAGGCTTGGTGCAAAGACCTGTTCCTCCTCTGCCAAAGGCTGAAGTCACCAATGCTGGTAGGAACTTCAGGCACCACCTTTTCAAGTGGAATTTTTCAAGAGCCATATGGCCTGCCTGAGACACATTACTCCAGTTTAGGCTTGACGATGCCCAACTAGCTAAGTAAGGTTCAGGTACCTGTGATGGCCTCTGATTAGGATTATCCACCAGCTGATATAAGGTATCCCATGCCTCTGTTCAGTTAGGACTGGCAACCCAGAAGCAAACAGAAAACACAGTGGCAGATTCTCCCTTAACAGAGACCCAGCAGTGCAGAAAGTCCAGGATCCATAATCAAGCTCAAATCCATAAACAAATCCAGTCTAGTGGATATAAATGGTTAGCACCAGGACCATGTGAAGTTGACCACTCCTCAGCAGGGTTGAAAAAAAGAAAAAGTGGCCACAGATGACCAGATTAATAGGCTACACTAAGGGGGCAGCCCTCCCCTTCCATTCCCTTCCAATCTCTCTTTTGAAAGGTACTAATGGCCTGCACCATGAGAAGGTCGGACATTAGGTGCTAGACCTGGCCGGTTCTGTGCATCATCACTGGGGATTAGTACACAGCTCTCCTTCCAGTTTGTGTCTAGCTACCATTTACAGACCAACATTAGCATAGTATAAATCAAGAATTATACTAGAATTATACACTTTATTAAAAAAATCTGTTAAATCTAGCTGAAATTCACACACAAACATTAAACTAAGACTTGTGATACAGTAGTGGCAGTGACCAATGTGTTCACATTAATATAAGCTGATAACAAGCTATGATAATTATGCGATCGACCAAACAATTGAATGTGATGGACTTTGTAGACCTTCCTGACTAATGAAAATGATGCCACATGATGACTCCTCCAAGCTGACATTCAACAACAATGATTTCAAAAGGACTTAACACAAGGATCAACCACCAATACAGGACAGCAACTACCATCAATTGCCGGGGTGAACTTTTATATGAGAACTTTCCATTGTACTAACAACGCTGTATGTACATACCAAAAAATATTATTTTCCTTATTATGATATGCAATGGATGTATATAGTCCTCCAATAATATGTAATTGTTTCCTTCATTGACATTGCAATTAGATGAATGCATAATCCTTTAATATATTACTAATATTAAACAGTTAGATTTTAAGTTAAAGGTTTTTAAGCAGCAATTTTCGATTTCTCATCAGTGGTGACTGTTCACTATATTAGATGCATATATTGTAAAATAAACTACAGTTCACCAAAAGAGTTTACAAATAGTGCTGCATTGCATTTAAAGCAGTAATGCAATGTTGTTAATTGTTATTTTATATTTCTAGGTAAGATCAAAGATCAGTCCATCAAAGATTTTGAAACAAAAACTTGCATCAAGGAATATAAAATAACATTTATATTAATAACATCAAATTTTACACTTCTAATATAAATTCAGCAGTGTTTTTAAAAAAATTCAACGAACTGTGGCATATTGCATGAATATAGATGAGAGTGCAATTTCTTTGATCTAACGTGCCTAGAACATGACAATTACTAGTTAGGGAGTATGCTAGTTTACACCAATAAATGCATTTTATAATTTTTTATATTTAACTTGTAAAATATTTGAAGATTAGCAAAGGTTTGTGTTTAGTGATTAGTGTTATCCCCCCCCCCCCAAAAAAAAAAAAAAAACGCAAATTTAGACTTTTATTGTCAGAAGCCTTTAAAATTCAGCAGTTTAAACACAACACTAAATTTACACTATATAATTGTTACAGTACTGAAGACACTATTGTATTAAATTTGATTTCTATGATATCACTTTACAGTGACATTGTTAATATTAAATTTAATTGATATAGCATTATGTTTAATACACTTTGATATTTTCTGACTTTGCCAGATTAGAGAATTTTATATACTGATACATTCAGTATTTTAACGTATATGGTAAAACTTTTCTAAGGTGGAACCTCTACTGTAGGAGATGGAAATTTCTCTTGCCACCAGCAATTAAAATATTATTAACAAATGGAGCCTCTTTTATCTAGAATGAAAATGAAATTATCATAGAAAACTTGAAATGTTCTTTAATAAGATGTTTATTGCTGACATCCAGAAGGGATGGCACAGAGAATCTTCTAAAATAATTCTACAGAAAGGGGTAGTTGTTTGAAATGGATATCTGTTTAATAAAGGCAAATTCATTAGAGGGAAGGGTGCAGCGATTGCTGACTCATCATCAGTATTAATGTTGGCAAAGCTAGGCTGTTTTTACGAGCTTGAGCTCACAACCCTATTTTTATTTTAAGCTTTGGTAGTTTGAGCTATCCAAGCTTTTCCAAATTAAATATATATTGCTTTAAGGATTTGCTTTGAATACAAAAAGTATGTTTTAATCATTTATTTTAATGCACATACATAGAAAATCCTCATGTAGCTACATATATGCTACCATCTGTCTCACAACAGCTGTTCCAGTGGGTCCCCTCCCCAAACCTTCTCTGAGCCTTCGGGGTCCTTGTTGACCTGCCCCATTGTGTGCAAAAAAGTGCCACTCGGAGGTAAAACAATCCAACCCAACTCTGATTATGGTCACCTTGTGTTAACTCTGGTTGCCTCCCCTGCCCCCTCATCTTCAGCTTGTTGGTGTTAAGGATTCCAGTTAGGAAGGAGGAATATAATAGACCCTACTACTGTTATGGTGAAATGCGCAATATTCTATTTTAAGCTGGTTTAGTAGTAAGTCAAATGAAGTCAACATGTATTGCTCCATTGACTTCTTTCAGCTTATGAAAATTCTGAAATAAGCTATATGAAAAAAAATTGGTTATGCCATGAGTAGAATCCAACTCAGTCGTGGCAAAAAACAAATTCTTTTCAACTAATTATTTCAAGTATTTCTTGTCTGCAAGACATTTTTCTGTGATACTTGATTATTGAAGCTAGATTATGTTCCTTTTGAAATTTCATGGTTATATTTCAGATATATACACTTAACTTGAACTTCTTGCTCAATAATGTTAAACAGGTTAAATATAAAATTTCCCATCCGTGAGCAATAGTGTTGAAAGTTTAAGCTTAAAAAAATTTAAATATTTTCTAATACAGAAAGTGTTCAAAAAGTTATTAACACGTGTCTGTAGATTCGTACTCGTTCCTCTGAAGTTGACGAGCTACGACTTGTTTGAAAGCTTGTCTGTACTTCTCAGGGTGGTATCATCATTTCTCTCTTTGCTGGCAGTATGTAATGTTCGATCTGCAAAATCTGTGCATTGTTACTATGGAGCCAACTAAACATGGAAAAGATTTTACATTTTCACAAGGATGCAGATTGGGGATGACACAAAAAAAAATCGCCGATTCATCACAAGTATATGGGTATCATGCTTGTTTACATGGGACTGTTACAGAATTGATGCACAAATTTAGAGAAGGACAGCAGGGCTTCGAAGCCCTTCCTCATGCAGGGAAACCTAAGAGGCCATGAACAAGAGAACCATCGCTTCCATTCACGAACTCATTAAAGAAAAACCATGCATCACTGTTCAGGTAATAAGTGTGAATATCAGTGTATTGATTGGTAGTGTGGAAACATTTATTCATCAACACATAAAGTTCCAAAAGATCTGGGCCAGATGTGGACCCCACAAACTGACAGAAGAGCGAAAAAGGTATAGAGCAACTCTTGCAAGAAGATGCTGGCAATGTTTAAACCTAGTGGCCCCAAATGGTTAACAGACATTGTCACAGGTGATTAGATGTGGTTTTATTACTATACAATACCCAGAAAGATTGACAATTATGTTCGGGTTGCAGAAGATTGTCATGTCCCCAAATCCTTGGACAAGACTTTTACTCAAGAAAGAGGATTGTACTCGAGAAGACCTAGGGCAGAAAGAGTGAGATCCAGAATCGTCATTTTGGCATCAGGGCCCTTTCTGCCTAGCAACAGAATGCCAGCAGCAGATCCAGTTTGGGGGGCTGGGTGAAAAAATGCCACATGTGCTTTTGGTTAGAGCCCCAGCACCTCCTTACATGGGAATGAGAGTAAATGTTGCACAGGAAATCATGTTCCTGTCCCATTGGCCAAGAGACCCTAATGTCCCCAAGAAACATGGCCACATCTGGCAGTTTGTTCAAACTGGAGGACAGTTTTTGGAGAACTTTGACTTGTGGGCAGACAACGAGACCTTCTGTATGTCAGGTATATTGTCTGTAGCTTGATTAAGCCTTTTTTTCTTTCATCTAGCGATGGGACTGCAGAGGCTCCTTGTAACTTGTGCAGGAAAATCGAAAGCTGAGTGACTGTACAGAGTGGGCAGTCACTGTTTATATATAATATAAAGTGTAAAATTGTGTAAATAAATGTATATTTGAAAGTACACCTGAGTTTGTATATATCGGCCACCTAGATAGTAGCATCCTGACAAAGATAATACCTTTGATAAATATTTATAAAATTTTATTTATTATAATTTTAATAAGATAAGTACCTTTCTGTACACACTCTCACACATGGTCAATTGAAAAACAACCCAGCCCAAACAGGTAGAGAAGTCACCTGTCTACAAGGATGTTCACAATTTTTTTCAATTCTCAAGAAGTGGTAGCCATGGACACCTTACCTGAAAAATTGACTATAAGTGGCCAATACTACACCAAAAAATTTTTGATTAGATGAAGGAGCAGCATCTAACAACAGGTGTGTAGAGGTTCTCCTTCTTTGTGACAATGCCAGTGCTCACAAAACCTGACAAGTTATGGCCTATCTGGAGCAGGAAACAATCAAACTGCTACTCCATCCTGCATATTCACTTGATCTTGCACCATGCGATTTTTGGTTTTCAAAAATTAAAAGGAACTTGCTGGAAAGCCTTTTTCAAGAGTGTAAAACCTTGCAAAATTCATTCATTTAAAGTTGCTGAGTATTCCCCAACAGGAGTAGCGCCAAACATTTCAGAATTGGCTTAGATGTCAGCAACTTTGCATAGATGCTGGAAGGGAGTACTTTGAAGAACAGTAAAAGTTTAGTTGAGGTAAGTGCAGTGGTTTTTTTTGTTCTGCAGATTCATGTTGAGATCTTTTTGAATTTCCCTCATAAAATTATAAACTGGAAAATATTTTTTAACCCTTTGCACTCGATGTTTTTTTAGTATGATTGTTAAATAGTATTAGTATGTCACCATCGTGGTGCCTATGGAGTGCAAAGGGTTAAATGCAAACTTTTTCCCCATGTTAACATCAGTAAAAATACCTAATTTTTTTGTTCAATGTAAATATTTCATATTACATCCATTATTACTTAAAATATTTGTACAGTTTTGCTGTTGTGTTATATATGCATTTCAGGATATGTGGATAACACTTTGCACTGATATATATAACAGTGGTTAAGAGTCAGTAAAATGTAGTTTATATTTGATAATCATGTTATTATGTTAAAAGAGATTAAATAAATCTAATAAATCATCCTAGATAAAACTTGGATCTTTTAATGTCTATAAAATTCCAGCATATCATACATCAAGATGGTAAATTCTTCCACTGTTGTTAACAAGTAGAAAATAAATTATGAACAATACACTCTTACTGTGACAAATTACAACTCACCATTTTTCAGATGTTTATTGAGTTTTACTCTATCACAGTAAGAGAAATTTTTAATGGTGGTGGTTTGTGTATTTTGAGTGGTTATATGTCTGAATCATAGATTTTTGCGAACTACTGTAGAAAATATATAATATTTAAGTCTTCAATGAGGGGGTGGGTCTTGTTTTGTCACTGATCTTCAGTGTTCAGTGACATTTTTCTGTTGGAAGCATAGTTTCAGAGTTGAACACTGTGAATGTTTCTTCCCATTAAAATAACATGGAAGTGTCTTGGTAACATAATTTAATCCTAAAGTATGGGAAATTATATGCACTCTGTGACCAAAAAAAAAAATCAAACACCCTGAGTCAAACAATAGATTCTGTCATGCATGCTCTAATTGCTGGGCCAGTTCTTTACCATTCCAGTATGGTTGCAATGCACATCCCAGCATGTCCCATATGTGCTTGATTGGCAAGAGGTCTGGAGACCTGGCTGGCTATGGGATTTTATTACTTTTTTTTTGAGGGTTTTAAAAGCCAGTTTTGGAAGGGTTTTAAAACCACAGATACATTCCAGGGAGAGGTGAGCCATGTGTAGCTTGGCATTATCATGCTAGTAAATGGCCCCCGGAAGACATGACAGCAAAGGCAACACAACTGGTCACACAGGATGTCGTCGTCATATCGCTGTACTGTTACAGTACCACCTAGCACTACCGGGGGGGGGGGGGGGGACTGGCTGCCATAGGAGATGGCTTGCCAGATTGTAACACCAGGTGTGATGGGTGTGTACTGATGGACAATTTAGACTGAATTGTGGCACTTGGCCCAACCTCCTCCAGACATGTATGTGTTGGTATCCTCTCCCATGCAAAAGCAGGATTCGTCACCACCTGTTAGATGCAGTCCATACTTCCTGGCACACCACCACTCCAGACAGTGCTGTTGATGTTCAGTGGTTAGTGGTAGCTATTCTAAAATGCAGTAAAAATGTAATCCCGTCGCTGTCAGTCATCTTACAATGGTGCATCTTGATACAGTATGCTCTGTATCTTTGGATGGTAGATAGTGATGCCATTGGTTATTGTTCTGACTGCTCTCACTATCGCACAATCCTCCCATCCAGTTGTTTGGCTGGTGCCTTCGTGGTGGGTATGTGTGCCCTCTTGGATCCACTGCTGCCAACATCATCCTACTGCAACATTGCTCTGACCCACATGCCAGCCAATATGTCGACATGACCAACTGTTTCTTTGATGCCCACGATGCCCCCTCGGTGCGAGCTCCTGTATGCGGTGAGGGGACCACCCTGTGAAGGTTCCACTTGCTTGGGTACCTTCACAGGGTCCTGAATGCTTGCCCGCATGTTTGCCATGCGCAGAGACCCCATGTTCGGGAAAGGAGGATCCTGGTAGTTGGGTTATTGTTCTGACTGCTCTCACTATGCGAGCTCCTGTATGCGGTGAGGGGATCACCCTGTGAAGGTTCCACTGGCTTGGGTACCTTCACAGGGTCCTGAATGCTTGCCCGCATGTTTGCCATGCGCAGAGACCCAATGTTCGGGAAAGGAGGATCCTGGTAGTTGCTCGAGGGTCCCCGTCTTCTCTCCTCAGCTCGTGACTGGTAGGGTCCCCTTTGGCCACCTTGCCATTCGGGAGCCTGTTGTCGCAGGACTGGGCAGCGGATTCCGGGACCTCTGCCATACACTGCTTTGGCCTCTGCTTCTGGTAAATGGGAGCTCCTTGGGTGCCCCCCCCCCCCCCCCCCCCAGGAGCAATCAGCTGGTGGGCAGGTCCTGCTAGGGTCAACCATGCAGAGTGGTGAGTAACCTTGCCCACGGTCCAGGTACAGGTTTGTGAGTTTCCTCACAAATTATTTTCCTTTCATTGTGAGGCCAGTTTGGTTGTTCACAATTTTGTTATTTTCCTCTTAGTTTCTTTTGTGTTGAAAGTTTATTTCTGCACATTTCTCTTTTCATTTTCCTTATATTTATTTGTGAGGGCTTGGCTAACTGTCTGTGTGGATATAGTGCTTGCGTAGCCCTGGCACCTGGCTGGGCATCCCCTTATTGGGCTCCATGGAGGGTGGGGACAGTGGGCACTGAACCTCACAAAAACAATTATGAGAGTATATGAAGAAATTAATGGGATCAATGCTGCTAAGAGGGTCGACATGAGCCCCATCTTTGTTGTCTTTGTTTTCTATGCTGTCGTCTTTATCTGTGTCTTCGTTCCCGAGTTCTCTGTCTTCATCCACTCCACAGGTGATTAGGTACTTGGGGACATGTCCCCATTTTTTGTGAGCAAAGGTTTGGGAAAAGTCTTGCGGGAGAGTCGAAATCCATCAAGTGCTTACGATCTGGTGACTTGCAGGTGGAGACCGCTTGTTCCAAACACTCGGAACTGCTCCTGAATATCAGAGAGATTGGTGGGATGGCTGTCAAGGTCACTCCCCACAAAACTTTGAGTTCATCTCAGGGTGTGATAATTGAGTGGGATCTCCTCAAAGTCACAGAGGAGGAAATCCTCTCCGAGCTCACTCCCCAAGGAGTACAGCTGTCCACCGGGTTTCAACATGTCGTGATGGTAAATTGGTACCCACCCGGGTACTGATTGTGACATTTAACATGCCATGCCTGCTTTCTTCCATCAAGGCAGGTTATTTGCATTGTGAGGTATGGCCATATATTCTGAACCCTCTGTGCTGCTTTCAGTGTCAGATATACGGTCATGCCAGGGGAAACCATCTGTGCTTACTGTGGCAGTAAAAATCACCTTGATCCTGACTGCACAGCAAAAAAGGCAAGCTGTGTGAACTGTAGTGGTGAACATCCGGAGTACTCCCACAACTATCCCAAGTGGAAGGAGGAAAAGGAGGTACAACACTAATGATCATGAATAGCATCTCACATGCTGAGGCAAGAAAGCTCCCTGCACCACCCGCCCCACCTGGCAAGGTATCCTATGCCAGTGCAGTCATTGAAAAGCCCATCATTCTAATGACTTCAGTGATGGTGCAGACTGATATCAGTGTACCACCTATAGCACCCGCAGAAGTGTCACCCACAGCTAAGTACCTCCTAATGCAGCGAAACTGAGGGTGGTGTCTTTTCGACATTAATTCCGGTTTCCATTCCTGCAACTCTGCCTTCCACCTCCACCGGAAGGCTCCTCCTCCCTGTCCTCAGACAGCTAGACCTTTCAAACCTAAGGGGCCCCCACCAGGGCCCAAAAAGTAAATTATCACTCTTCCACAAAGGGCGGTACCAATCCCAGTCCCTCAGACGATTCCGAGGACATGGATGTCAACCGCACCCTATTCACTAAACTGTCTTCTGCTGCGGTTAAGTTGAATAGGAATTTGATGTCCGCCACTCTTCTAAGTCTTGAGATGGCCACACTCCTACAATGGAATTGTCGTGGATTCCAGAGGAATATTGACGACATCAAGGCACTCCTTCGGGCACACCAGTTCATCTGTGTGTGCCTGCAGGAGACATACTTGCAGCCAGTCACAGATCCCATGATCCGGCACTTTTAACTAGTTCGCTAGGACCGGGATGGAGATAGTCCAGCTCATGGGGGTGTCGCCATCCTTGTGAGCAAACATTCTCCATTCCAGGTTGTATCCCTCACCACCAACTTAGAGGCGGTAGCCATCCGCCTCTTCATGGGGTTTTCAGTGACTGCTCTGTATATCTTCCACCCAGGAGCATTGTTGATCCCAGGTGGATCCTTAATGATCTCTTCTCGCAGCTCCCGTCCTCCTTCCTCATAATGGGGGACTTCAATGGTCACAGTCCACTTTGTGGCAGTGCTGACACCAACGAAGGGGTGGGGTCCTGGAGCAGTGGCTCCTGGATCCTTCTCTCTCCCTGTTAAACACCGGTGTCAGTACGTACTTTCACTCCCCAGCTCACACATTCACTGCCATTGACCTTACCATCTGCTCCTTCTCAATCCTTCCACTCTTTACATGGGAGGTCGAGGACAACCCTTATGGAAGCGATCACCTCCCCGTGGTGTGTACCATCTCCCCTGGAGAACCTTGCAGCCCTTCACGCATCTCATGGTGGAGGCTTGATTTGGCTGACTGGAGTGGTTTCAAGCTGCTCTCTGAGCTCGATGACCACTCTGTCGGCCAGGAGCCCTCAATGTGGCAGTAGCAGTGATAACAGACTGTATTGTAGATGCAGCTTCATCAACAATTCCTCAAACTTCAGCATGATTTCCTCGTTTTCCAGAACCGTGGTGGAATCCAGATTGCATTTCAGCTCTTAAGGCTCAGAACAAGGCTTGGGGGGGTCAGAGATATCCGACTTCCCCCAACCTTGAAATGTTCAAATGCACCAGGGCGAAAGCTTGTTTCGTCCGGCACCAGAGCCAGAAGGAATCTTGGATCAAATATACATCTTCTATCACCTGCACAACCAGTTCTAAGGTTGTGCGGGATAAAGTCTGGAAGATGGGTGGGAACTATGCATCCCACTCGTTATCAATCCTGGAGCACAATGGACAGGCAATTACTGATCCCAAAGCAATTGCCGACATTCTGGGGGAGTCATTCTCTTCCATCTCTTCTTCTTACTCCCCCGAGTTTCTGACCCAGAAGAGCAGGGCGTAAAGCTCTCTGCTGTCCTTCCACTCGAATGGCCTGGAGCCTTACAACAGGCCATTCATAGCGGAGGAACTTAGCCTTGCTCTGCACACCTCTCATGCATCTGCTGTTGGGCCAGACAATGTCCATTATGCCATGCTTCAACATCTCTCACCATCGAGTAAGGATTGGTTGCTCCATTTTTCAATTGCATTTTTCTCGTGGAGCAGTTTCTGGACTCCTGGCAGGAGGCCATTGTCTTGGCCTTCCTGAAGCCAGGAAAGGATTCCAAGATTCCTTCCAATTATTGTTCCATTGCGTTGATGAGCTGCATGTGCAAGGTGTGGGAAAGAATGGTAAATGCCAGACTCATCTGGTATTTACAACAACACAACCTACTTTCCAACACCCAGTGTGGCTTTTGCAGGCAACAGTTAACTCTGACCATCTGATCCACCTCAAATCTACTATCAGAAATTCATTTTTACTCAGAGCACCTGTTGTTAATTTTCTTCGACATTGGAAAAGCATATGACACAGCTTGGATATTCACCATTCTTCGTGACCTCCATAACTTCGGCTTGAGAGGTCACATGCCGATCTTCATCTCCAACTTCTTATCGTCACGTTCTTTTTGTTCTGTGTCTGCAGCACTCTGTCGCTGTCTTTCCCCCAAGAACAAGGGGTGCCACAAGGCTGCTTTCTGAGTGTTATGCTTTTTGCTGTCAAGATTAATTCTATTACTAGACAACTTCCTCCATCAGTAGGCAATGCCTTGTATGTTGATGATTTTAGCATCTTTTGCTCTTCATCCAGCATGAGGATTATTGAAAGACAATGCAAATTGCGCTGAACAATCTTTCGGTTTGGGCGACAGCAAACTGGTTTTTGTTCTCCCCACAGAAGACCACTTGTGTGTACTTTTGCCACAAGCGTAATCTTCATCTGGATCCTAGTCTACAGCTCGGGGGTAACATTCCAATTGTGGCGGAGACATCTTAGATCGAAAATTGACCTTTTTACCACACATGCGTCATCTTAGGTCCAAGTGCACATGGGCATTGAACATCAAGGTCCTCTCCTCTCTCTCGTGGGGAGCTGACTGATGTTATTTGCTCCGCCTGTACCGTGCACTTGTTTGATCAAAATTGGACTATGGATCCCAGGTGTATGACTCCGCCCGGGATTTGGTGGTGAAGGTGCTGTTCCCCCTCCATCACCAGGCCCTCCATGTTTGCATGGGAACCTTCTTCACCTCACCGGTCCAGAGTCTTTACGTTGAGACCGACGAACCATCTTTATCTCTTTGCCGTCAGCAGTTGTCCCTACAATACTCATCCAAATTGCGATCCCTGCCTGGCCATCCCACTTGGGAGTGTGTTTTCAGTACAAAATGGGAAATGCTTTACACTAATCGGCCAACTGCCATTCATCCTTTTGGTTTGTTAGTCCGAGCTACCTCATAGACATCAACACCAGTTTCGACAGTGTCGCACAGTCGACAGTTGAGCCACTTCCACCGTGGCTCTCTGTTTCCCCTTCCTGTGATTTTTCCCTGTGCAGGACAGAGAAGGCCTTTACACCTGACTGTGTGTACTGGCAACTCTTTGTCAGTCATCTTGCTGAGTACCCGGACTTCTTGCCTGTCTTCACATCTCGGAAGTCTGGCACATCAGTGGGATCAGCCATGGTCTTCTGTGACGTAATCATTGCAGACCAGATTCCACTGCAGTCTTCCATCTTCACTGCAGAGTTGCATGCTATCAGTCTTGCCTTGGACCACATGGCAGCTAAGTATCATCATTGGTGTGTGCTTTATACCGACTTGCTTAGTTCACTACAAGTTTTGATCTCAGTGAGGCATCAGCCTCACCCAGTTCTTTCTAAGATCCGCCAGCAGTTCCATCGTCTGGCAGCCGCCACCACGATTCTCTTCTGTTGGATGCATCCTTGTCCAATTCTCTGCTGCCGGTTCCATACCTGGATTTCTGGTAACATTTTACAATTGAGCTCTGGGCACACTGGTGGAGATCATGGTCAGAACAGCTTACAAACAAGCTCTTTGAGATCAAACCTATCATCAAACCATGGCAGTCTTGTTACTGCAGGAATTGCGAGGAGGAAGTAGTACTTGCTCGACTCCACTTAGGTCACTCATTTATTATGCACTCTTTTCTTCTTCGGGTGGACAACGAACCTAAGTGTGAGTTTTGTGACACCACTTTATCTGTCAAACATATTTTAATTTCTTGTCCATGTTTTAATTTTGAGCAACATATGTTTTTTAACTTTCATGATTTTACGTCCAAGCCACTTACACTCAGACATTTGTTATTAGATCATTGTTGTTTTAATGCTGTTTTCCAATTTTTACAATTTACAGGATATTTTACTCGGCTATAGTTTTACTGCAATATTTATTATTATATATGTTTATCCCAGGTTGCTTACACCTGGGTTATTTTTTATATTGAACATATTTGTACACTTGATTTTTGTTGTTCTCAACATTTATTTTATTGGTTTACATTTTCTTGTTGGTGTTGTTTATTTTTAGAAATTGGTTGAGGGTTTCATGACTTTTATCTTTTTTCTTTTTGGATGTTTGTTTGGTGCATTATAGCCTTAGATGCTAATGTGCCATAAAACCTTAAACGACCAAACCAGGACATGATGCTTCCCCTCTCAAATTCACTGAGTTGCTGGTACAGTCGTCAGATGTGTCATTGCAACATTCTCATCGGCTACTGATGTCAGTGTAACTGCAACAGTCATCATAATGGTCAATGTATGTGAGCTATGCTCCTTACATATGGCCCAGAATGCACTTTCCCCTGTGTGCTGGGACTACTTTGTACATTTATTGACTTCGAATTTCTAATCATTTACACACAGAAGTTTTTTGTCGTAGAGAGTGTATTTGGATAAAAAAGATTTTCAATAAAGTTATATTTCTTTATGATTAATTAAGTAATCTTCATATAATAAAGATGTCAACTACTAAATGTCTGTTGCCATTTGCTACGATTTTTTTAATATATCAATAATTGTTTTGGATCTTGTCTGACAGTTGCTAAAGCTTAAAGCATAAAATAAAGATGGAAAAAGCTTTTTTTCCTTCAGTGGCTCAAATGTTTTTTCTGAAAGAGGTTAAGAAATTTTTTGTCAATTTATTCATATCTGAAATAAAACATTTTCTTCAGAAAAGTTTTACCTACTTATAATTTATATTTCAGGGTATGTAACTGGTTAGACAATAAAAAGTATTCAACATTTTCACATGGAACTGACTCTGAGAAAGATTCTTCCACCTGTCACAAGAAATCGTCTCACTCAACTACCTCACCAGTTTTGACTAGAACAAGGTTTGTTCTGATAATGCAATAATAGAATAATATTTAAGTTAAGTGTAAATGGAAACAGAATTGTATAACAATCGTTTTTATTGAATTTTTTTTTCTTTTAATTGTTTCTGGTTTTTCTCTTGATCAGCCTGTAGTCTAATTTTAGTAAAAATGTAGTGAATAGTGCATTTGTTACCCATTCTTGTTTTTTTTTATTTTGAATCTGAACTTTGTATATATATATACACACTGGTTTCCATAAATTAAGGAAAATCCCTGTTTAGTCAATGAGAAACTAATGTTCAAAGCTCTATAACTTCTAAAATATGTTTTTCTGTTTTGAAAAATGTGATTGCAGATAAAGATCTCAATCAAATAAATCAATATCTCGATTTTCAACAATATTCATTCAGTATTTAATGAGTTATGGAAGTTTGAATATTTAACAACAGCAATGCCAGCCACAAAAATCGACTTCAGAAGTTAATTAAAACTTAGTAATAAGTATTGTATCAAAGTGTTTAATAAAATAAAGTTGTATTTTAGAACTTTGTGTATAGAATTCTTTCACTATTCTTCAGTTTTGTATATGTTTCTTAAGACTGGCATTGCTGTTTGTTAAATATGCGAACTGCCACAACTCATTAAATACTGAACGAATATTGTTGAAAATTGAGATATTGATTTATTTGATTGAGATCTTTATCTGCAATCATACTTTTGAAAAAAAAAAAACATATTAGAAGTTATAGAGCTTTGATGTTCCCATTGACTTAACAAAAGGAATTTTCCTTAATTTATTATGGAAACCAGTGTATATATATATATACACTCATCCCTTGATTTGTGCTGTAGATAAGTTCCAGAAAACCACTGTGTGAGTTGAAACTGCAAATTGAGACTTAGGAAAAATAGGGGGATTTGTTCAAAAAAAAAACATGGTTATCAATCTATACTTTGAAAGTTTTATTTGAAAAAAATTGTCTCGAATTTTAGTTTAGCAGTAAATAATAAAAGTTAATGTAACATTGCTTTGTATTTTACTTACACTACCGTCCCGTGGCCGAGTAGTTAGCGCGCTTGGCTACTGATCTAAGGGACCTGGGTTCGAGCCCTGGATTAGGCATGGATGTGTGTGTCGTTTTCCTGCCATCCTCTCAGATCTCCTACTGTGGCATATAAACTGACAGGCTCCTGTCAGACCTCTGTGGCAAGCAGCTGCTTGAGGGGGTATTTATTTTTTTTTTTATATATTCTGGCAAGCTTAGATTGGTTTCTCATGCATTACTTTTTTTCCCTTTTAGTCTTGAAAAATACTCATCATTAATGTAGATGTACACCAGTATATCTACATTAATGATGTGAATTCGAAAACTAAATTTGAAAGAAGGTTCTTTGTGAACTGAATATAAATTAGAAATTAAGCATTGGGCCTAATTATTCTTAAAAATAAATGGAATCAACTGAAACCATTTCTCTGGGAAGACAGTATAATAGCCTCACTCGACACTATGCCACTGCTGCTTCATAATAATATATTATACTGTAAATGTTCAATGGACGACGAACCTAAGTGCGAGTTTTGTGACACCATTTTAACCATTAATCATATTTTAATTCATTGTCCAGCTTTTAACCTTGAACGCAAAATGTATTTTACCTTCCACAATTTTATGGCTGAGCCTCTTACACTCAGCCATCTTTTATCTGATGAATAATTTTTAACTCCTGTTTTTGACTTTTTACGTTTTACTGGTTATTTTACACGTATCTGATTTTTACTATGTTTCCTAGTTTTTATCCTTGTTTGTGATTTTAAATAGGTCCTATACACCCATTTTTATTATTGACTTATACACTTGTTGCTTCTTTTGTTCTTTTTTACTCATCGTTTTTGTGCCGTTTTGTTTGTGTTCATTTTAACTTTGGTTGTGGGTTATGAGACTTTTATCCCTTTTTGTCATTTGTTTGGCGCAATATAGCCTTAGTTGCTGTTACGCCAATAAACCCCAACCAACCAACCAAAGTAAATGTTCAAATAGTAGTCTGGGGTACAATTTCTTGCTTATATCTAGCTACAAATTAAAACCAGCTGAGACCTGCACATTTATTGTGTATTTTTTCAATTAATTTATGAACATGTGATTGCATAAAAAATGTACACAAAACTCGGTCTTTTTATATGGGAATTTTAGAAATCTTTCCATATCAAATGAAACACTTTCCTAAATTAGCTGCAATTATTTTTAACAAAAAAGAGAATTCTCATATCCAAGCAAATATCTGGCATTCCTATCTGAGACTTGGCCACTATTTATAAATACTTTGGTATTACTGGCTACAATTCAAGTACAGACTAGTAGGCACAAGTGTTTAATATGTCATGTATGATATTTATATACAAAAAAATAAACAAAATCTGGATTGTGTAAAATGAAGCTGGTTGCATTTTCTTGACCATGCAAATCAAGGGAGTTGTATATTATCTCTCAGTTTGTTTTCAAATAAGGTTGTTTTGATAATTATCTGTAACAAGTGTGCTGCTTATCAATTTTCTCTAATTAAATGAAATTTTAATATTCATTAAGTTTACCATGGTGTAATAATATTAATTCAATGTGTGTAACATTTAATTCATAATGCCATTTGATATATAAAATTACTTGTTATCTGTTGTAAATGAATACTGATTACATACATACTTTAAAAGTTATAAAACTTGTGTGCACTAGTTTGATAACATTACATGTCTACAGCTATTTCTGGATGTTAACTTGACAAGGTGACTATACAATTCCTTTTCTCTAATAAAAAGAATTGCAAATGATCATTGGTGCTTGCTGCCATCTTGTGCCTGCTGCCAATCTCTTAGCAGTTTGTACATATAGCTATTCTTAGCTGGCACATTCACACATGCTGTTGATGACTGCATCTAGTAGGTATTGAGTTGATGCTAGGTGTGACTACCAGTCAATCACTACCTATATAGTTCCCTTGCTTAGGCATTTACCATTTTAGTATTGGGCACTGGATGATTTCAGTGTGTAACACTACACTCATAAAGGTTTCATATGTAGATTTAAAAAAAAGTAGTAGGACTTTCAGGCATTGTAAAATGCAATTTAATAATTATTCAACTGCTCAGATTAATATATAATGTAATGATGTAAATATATTAGGTGATGTAAATAAAACTCCATATCAATTTACTTTAGAAATGTAAAGCCATAACACAAATTTTAGGAAGTGTAAAAGTTTTAGAATGAATTATGTCTGGAATTTTCCCCCCATTTGACCATTCATTCAAGGTAAAAAGGTTTTTTTGTCACAGATATGTTTTTGATTGCAGTTGTTACTCTTATATTTGTGTGTGTGTGGGGGGGGGGGGCTCAGTGGGTAGCATGCCAGGCTTGTAATCTGCAGTTCCTAAGTTCAAGTCCCAGCTGGATCAGCATTGAGATTCATCTCTGCAAAAGTCTCTGCCCTAGGGGACACCGATCGATGGGTTTGGAAAGGCCTCAGTCTGTCGGATGGGATGTTAAGTCATGGCCCCATGTGCAGGAGAGCCATACCCTGTGCACATTAAAGAACACGCTGGATGGCCTTGATGGGAGGCTACCATCTGTCTCCCAACAGCTGTTCCAGTGGGTTCTCTCCCCCAACCTTGTCTGAGCCTTCAGGGTCCTTGTGACCTGGCCATTTAACCCATGGTGTGCAAAGAAGTGCTGCTCAGAGGTTAAACAACCCAACCTCCCTCCCTTTTCCTAAAAAAATTGTCTTCATATTCATTATGTATTATTTCTTAAAGCTAGTGTTTTCTAACAGGGGCTGGTCCTGATAGGCAAACAATCAAATTGTTATAAAATAGCAACACAACTTTGTCAACTGAAATTAGCTGCTCCTCAGGTTTCGTGCTTTTTCTGAAACTGATCACACTGGAAATCTATGAAAAGGAAAGCAATAAATGCATTTGAAGTATGGCAGAAAATATACTAAATCTATTTAATAATCTAGGAAAAGATGAATGATCTACATCTGAAATATCTATCGAACTTGAAGAGAAACTTGTAAAAGCATGGAGGAGCTAAGGTGGAAATTTCTATAAATAATGAAATAAACTCGACATATTCCATATCAACTAATAAATCAGCACTTTAGCATCGATTTAAATTTTAGAGGAAAAATTGTCTTGAGCCAGGTGGGATACGAACCCACGACCTCCTGATAACATGTCAGGTGCTCTGGACCACTGAGCTACTGGTCGCTGATCATGTAGCCCATGGCTGCATGAAGATTATGCATATGTGTAGGTAGGTAGGTAAATGCGATGTTGAAATATCCATGCAACAAGTTGTAAGCTGGCCATCTGATGTAGTATAACTCCACAAAAAAAATCAATAATAATCGAGCAACAGAAAGATCAATAACTTACAGAAATTAAATCTACGCAGAAAGAAAATCTAGGGTTTAATTATAAAAAAGGAAATAAAATACTAACTTTACACAGGCAGTTTATAATTCAATTTGTTGGGAAGAAGTATTTGACTTAAATCATCCATGTAAACAACTTGCTGTGCCAAGGAAGTCTGTTTTGCTTTCATATTAAAAAACTCATTTATTTTCAGGAAATGATACAAAATCAAAGTTTTTTTTGCTGGAAAACAAAGAAATGATAAAGTTAAAAATAACATATAACCTAATGTCATGTTAAAATGAGATTTTTTATGAGAAATAATAATTCTGAAAAAAATCAATAATTATTGATTGAATGAAAGATTGATAACTTACGGAAATATGGTAAATCCACAGAAATAAAAACTAAGGTTTAATTATAAAAGGAAATGAATATTAAATTTATAAAGGGAGTTTACATTCTGTTTGATTTAAATCATCTTGCACAATGTAAAAACTTTTACTTACATAGTAAAGTTCAAAAGTTTTCTGCCCTAGGGTACTAAAGAGGTAATAGAATCAAACAATAATTTTTATTTTTCAATATAATCACTTTTTTTTTCAATACGATTTTTTAGAACGGCTAATTAACTTTTCTATATCACTGAAAAAATAATCTGAATTTTTTTGTCCTTAAAATGGTCTAAAACTGCAGAAATGACTTCTGCATCACTTGTAAATTTTTTCCCACGTAGATCGACTTCAATTTTGAAAACAATAAATAATTGCTAGGGGCTAGATTGGGGCTGTATGGTGGGTGATTTAATTCCTGGAAACCACATTACTGAATAGCAGCCTTCGCAGCAACTGAAGTGTACACTGGCGCATTATCGTGCAATAATCTCGCTCCCTGGGACAGCTTTCCTCGGTGTTTCTCTTTGATGGTATCCTTCAATTTGTACATTGATCTCTATGTTGCGATCTTGTGCAACCACGGCAATTCCCGGTTCCGCCTGACAGCACTACCTGGTTAAAGAAAAGCCATGACTATCTAGAGCCGGGGGCAAGGAATACGCCCTATAGGCGCACCTCAACCCCGGCCTCACATGGCAGCAGTCCTATAGAAGGAAAGCTAACCACCGGAAGAAACCTAAATTTAATCTATTCCCCGGTTTGCAAATGTGCAAGGATATAAAGATCCAAGCTCGATCGGCACCCGGGGTGGAGACTCTTAGTAGGACCCAGACTTTTTGGACGGCTCGTGCCTACTAGGCAGGAGGGACCTTTCGACCGAGCCGTCGAACTGACCACCCAAGGTCCCTGAGGTGAGGTCTCCGACGCCGTCACCACCCGACCGGCAATCAAGCCGGCCAGCAGCGTCTTCGACCTCGGTTGGCCTTGGCCATGTCCAACCGGCGCCCAACCCGGTCGGCACAGCCTTCAGCCGGGTTGCTGGGCCCTAGGCCCCCCCACCACGACAAGGTGGTCCCCTATTGGGGGGGTCAATTTGTACATTAATGACACATAGTATTCACCAGTAACTAGTATTTCGTTCATTAAAGTCGACTAGCAGAATCCCCTGAGAATCCCAAAATATGGTGGCCATGATCTTTTTTTGGGATTGTGTCACTTTTGCTTTTTTTGGCTGTGGGGATCCAGGATTCTGCCACTCCATAGATTCCTGTTTAGACAGGGGATCATAGTACAGAACCATAGTTTCATCTCCCGTGACAATTGAATCAATCACTTCTTTTTCTTGCCCCTCACAGAGTGCTAAAAATTCAGTACAGCATTCCACATGTTGTTTTGGACAACACTCAAAAGTTTTGGGACCCATTTTGCACTTTGTTCATACCAAGATGGTCATGTAAAATTCGAAGCACCATGGGTTTTGAAAGTCCACACCTTGTTGATAATTCTTTAGTTTTCAGTCGCCTATCCTTTAACACCTCTTCTTGCACCAGCGCAATTGTTTCCAGAATGAGTGTTTCTGCAGGTCTGCCTTGACGAGGTTCATCTTCAATCGAATCTCTCCCTAAACAAAACTGCTTAGCCCATTTTTTAACCATTGAATATAATGGGGAAAATTCACTGTATACAGCATCTAAATGTTGTTTAATTTCTGCCAGGCTTTCACCTTCTTTCGTCAAAAATTTAATGACCTCACGATACTCAGATTTAAACATTTTAAAATATTGGGCAGCTGCATTTCTATTTGTGATGCTAGCTGGAGTGCTACTGGTGCTAAAGCTGCAAAATTTTAACTGCAGTTCAACAAAACTTAGGGTGGGTGGGTTGATGGAGTTAGACCTGTCAATTCTTGTTCTACCATGTTTGGACCAGAAACTTTTGGACCTTACTACATAACACTTAGCAGACAGCACCCCTACTGCTGCACATTGTGTGTGAGCAAGCAATTAGAACACCTGCTACTTCCTTCTCCTATTGTGATGCTGTGTGTTGAGCCAGTCTTCAATTTCTATGAAAACTTTTTTTTAGTTGTTTCAATCTGAAGAGTGGGAAAGACACATAGAATGCTGAGATAATTGATAAAAATAATTCTAGTAATACTGAAATAAGTTTAAAGCTAAAAAAAGTGTAAAAAAAAAAGAGTTTTTTTTTTTTCTTAAAACTCCGTTTTTTCTTAATTTTCAGAAGATATTCAAAACTTTAAGGAAAATTTTTTGATAATATTTAAAATCAAACTTGTGAGCTTAAATCAAGTGATTGCTTCAATAAAAAGTAATTTAAAAAAAGCAAATCGGCAATCTGTATAATGCTTCTAAAATATGACAATCAGATGACTTTATGAAGTTATTTTTATATTATTATATTGTAGTTTTATAAAATATGCATGAAATGAAGAAAGAAAACATTATTTTTCAAGCTTAAATTATATATTTTTAAAAGATATATGTAAAAAAAAAATTCAAATGGCAATTTCTACTTTTAAAAAATCGAAGTTTCGTGTATTTTACAAAAGACATATTTGAGCTGTCATTGCAGATTCTGTCAACTTCTATGTTCAATGGTGACCCGAGAAGGGTTAAAACAGCATATTTTACATTTATCATTTTCAGAATCGGTATGTGTAAAAGTCACATATCTAATCCCAGTGACATATTCTGGATAATATAGCAAGACATGCAATCAGAGATTAATTTGTGATGGAATGATTTAGAGTAGTATTCTGATATATTTTGTACAAAATGTAAGAATTGGGCTTGGAAAGGCCATCGTCCAGAGTGTGGGAGAGCCGTATGCTGTGCACATTAAAGAGCATTCTAGATGTCCTTTGATGGGAGGTTACCATCTGTCTCCCAACATCTGCCCAGTGAGTCCCCCCTCCCCAACCTTTTCTGAGCACTGGGGGTCCTTCTGCTCTGGCCATTTAGCCCATTGTGTGCAAAAAAGTGCCATTCTACAACCCATCCTAAAATTGATAATGGTGTAAAGAATATATTTGAACAGTAGATTATTGAAACATTGTGACATAAACTTTGAAGTTACTTATATTCAAAATATTATGAATTGTAGCAAAAAGCCTGTGATGTACAGCAGCTCCCGTCCAGGTACTTTAGAACCTGGCAGCACACCATGGCCACTGCCTCCGTCCTTTACTGTTCCTCCAGGATCAAACAGCCACCTACATACCCGCTTATCTTGTGGGGTCCAACCGTCCCAGCCAGTTGCCCAGGATCTTTCAATGCCCATACTGCCTCCACCAGATACTACAACTCAATTAGTAGAAGCAAGGAGACGATTAGAAGATGAAACTAGAGGAAAGCAGGCAAAACAGAAGTAAGTTTGCCATTACTTGTTTTTGCCAAAATATGTACTGTGTTATGATCTGTATTTTCTTCTAAACTAATATATTATTTTTTGCATTTCTTCTAAACTAATATGTTATTGTGTAAATGAGAGAAGTAGTAAGTAATGCTGAAGAAGTAGTAAGTAAGTACTTCAACCATTGTCAGTCCACCCCCATTCTCAACCTACCCTTTTCCTCAAGCCTATAAATGGGACATAGAGCTGTGACTCTGTGTGCAGGAGAGTCATACCTTTTACATGTTAATGAACATGCTTGATCATCATCCCCTAATAGTTGTCCTTTCCCCTTCCCCCAGCATTCTCTGATCCTGTGGGGTCATTGAGATCTGGCCATTTAGCCCATTGTCTACAAAAAGTGCCACTCAAAGGTAAAATAACTCCACACTCAAAGGTAAAACAACTCCAGCTTACATTGAGAGATGGAAATAAACACTGTACAGAATAGATCTCGCAACATACAACGGCTGTTCATCTGACTGTATGTAGTGGGGGAAATATGCAATGCGAATGCAGCTATTTGCATTTGAATCTTCCACCTAAATAGTGTTACAGCACAACATACACTGAGATGCCAGTTTATTAGCTACACTACCCCTCATCACATAAATGGTTCACTCCAACACATAATACATCACATGACCTCAGTATGTGTTATAAATCAGACTAATTCTTCAAGCATCAGTTAGAGTTGGATTGAGCAAGAATGGGCGAAACAGGTAACCTGAGCGACTTTGAACGTGGCATGATAATTAGTGTTAGACATGCTGGTTCTAGCATCTCCCAAACGGCCATCCTCTTGGGCTTTTCATGCACAACCATTTCAAAGGTTTGCCGAGAATGGTGTGAAAAGCAAAAAATTGCCAATAATTGGCAGTCATGTTGATAAAAAAAACAGCTTGTGGATCAGAGGGGTCAAAGGAGACTGGCAAAAAATCATGCAAGCAGATGGGCCATAACCAGGCAAATAACAGCAAAATTAAATATTGGTGTGCAGAAAGTCATCTCCTAATGCACCACTTATTGGACCTCATTGTGAATGGGCTACAACAGCCGCCGATGTTGTCAATGAAGAGCACGAAAATGCATCTCCAGTGGGTACAGGAACATTGACACTGTACTATTGAGGACTGGAAAAAGGTATCCTGATCAGACAAATCAAGGTTCCTTTTGCATCATGCTGATGGAAAAATCAGAATTTGTTCCAAGCAACATGAGGCGGTGGAGACATCTGGTATCAACAGTACAGGTTGATGTAGTGGTGTGATGGTGTAGGAAATGTTTTCCTGGGACACATTAGGCCCTTTGATACCCATCAAAGGACATCTGAATGACATTGCATATTTGAATATTGTTACTGACCAAGTTTATTCCTTCATGGCTACAGTTTATCCTCATTTGGATGGACACCTTTAGCATGATAATTCACCTGCTCACAATGCATGTAACATCACCGAATGGTTCCAGCTATATACTGGTGAGTTTTCCTTGCTTCATTGGTTTGCAGTCTCCAGATCTAACCCCTATCATACATCTTTGGGATGAGGTAGTAAGAACTGTTTGCAGTGAGTCTGTACAGCCATTCAATTTGCAGCAACTGAGACACAATCATATCCACATGGTACAACATTCCTGCACAACACATCTAGCCTCTTGTAAGTTCCTTGCCCTGACCAATTCAGGCTGTTCTGAAGGCAAAAGGAGGTGCAACATGCTACTAGGTAGCCTAATAAACTGGCATCTAGCTGTAGAGGACATTAAAAAGTGACATCATAGATTATGTCAATTGAACATTTAAGGAGGTTCGTGCAGTAATTAGGTTTCTTTGGGCATATGTTAACAGCTATCCATTAGCAACTGCAAGTGGTCTGTAACCCAGATGTTATTGATGATTCTTCCCTGTAACAGTAGTTACCCCCATACAGTCTATGCTATCATGAAATTAGGCCAATGTAATTTCTGGAAAAATTTTTTCATTGGGAATATCTTAACCATCCTCCTCCATCACCACATACAGCATGAGCCTTGCACTTAGTGACTTCCACCTGTTTGGACCATTGAGAAGGACCACTTTTGGAGCCACTTGATTTGGACCACTTTGAAGGCCACTTTGAAGGAAAATGTTTCCAATGTGGTGACAAGGTGCACAAGTGGGTCAAACTGAATGAGTCTCAATTTCTTTTTAACAGGAAACAAACTGCTGCTGTATCAGAAAAACAAATGTCTAAATCATTCTGGCATTTTATGGAGAAATTGTTTATTCAATATTTCTATATTCTTTATTGTTATGGACATGCATGTCAGTGAAATAATACAAGTATAACACTTTCAGATGTTACTTATTGTACATTCATTGTATTAAAAACACTGTTTTTCTTTTATTAAAAATAATTGGCATTATGTTTCTATCATGATCTATGCCACTCAGTAAGCAGGGCCACATTTTTTCCATTCCCTAGGCCAGGGGTTCTCAGTGTGGGGTACATAGTAAAAAAATTTTGGGTTACGCCATGAGAGCTCAAAATTCATTAGATCTAGTTACAAAGTCGCTAAGTTGTCATTATTATACTATAACTATAGTTTTATATATCTATATAAGGGTACACCAGTTACATACACATTTCCAGGGGGTACATGAAGCATAAAAGTTTGAGAACCACTGCCCTAGGCCACCTGTTGAGTCACTCATGGCTCACAGGATGCATTCAGCCTGCAGAAAATATAGAAAATGCTTTTTTTAGTGTATGAATTTTTTAAGAGAAACAAAATGGTAAAAAATATATGCTTGTCAAATTGATAACTGCTAACAGTCATATTTTTATTTGAAATAGTTATTTTTGATGGATATTTTTTTTTGTTTAAATAATCCCAAAACTTAAGTAGCTGCTGATCATCAAGTTCATGAGTTTAATTAATAATTAATAAATAAATAAAATAATCTTTAAACCTTTTTTATCACTGCTTCTGTTAAAAAATATGTATAGAAACATATTTTTCCAACCTCCCACTGAATTAATATGAAGTTCTACCATTAAGGTTGACTTAAACACTGAATAAGATATAAAAGGATAATCTACACTGAATTATTACATTAACCTTCCAAAGATGACTTCACCCAATAAAATGACAATGCTGTGAAACAACCCACCCTCTTTCCTTTCTTTGCATATTCTCATGTTGTCAGCTGATACAATGGCAATTCATTTTGTTAACACTAAATCAGTACTTGTTATTTGTTTGTATATTTGGAAACAAGATTTTATCTATAATTATCTGCATTATTTTATGTAATGAAATTACTTTCGTTTGTAAATACTGCAAATGTACCTGAGGAAAAAATTGAAAATCGGTAAAGGAAATAAATTGTTTCAGTGTAAATGGATAGGATGACTTTCGTTTTTCACAAACTAAAGACATTAAATCTCACTGTCTGCTGTGTTTGCAAGTACTTTCAATGCAGAAGGAAATCAACTTCAGTAGATATAGTATATAAACAAAATTTAAAATACAGGGTTATGTCTGACAAATATACTGTAGTAGCAGATTTGAAGAAATAAAGTTTTCAGACATAATATTTCAAAACATCTACATAGTTCATCAAGAAAGTAATGAGGCTAAAAAAAAATAAAAGTGATGCATAAGGGCAACATATTAACTGTTTCCCTCAAAGTAGTCCCTGAGGGACTAAATATACTTATTACAGTGCTCATATAAACTTGTGAAAGATTTGAAAACTCTTCTGTTGGGATGGTATTTAGTTCTGCCATCACATTCTTCTCAGTGTCTTCAACCATATCAAACCAGTGACCTTTCAAATTGAATTTCAACTTGGAAAACAAAAAATTCTGCTGGAGCTAGATCAAGAAATAAAGGGGGTGACTGAGTACAGCAAACTATTTCTTTTTGCCAGAAATATCCTAATGTTGATCGCCGTGTGAGCAGGTGCATTGTCATACAAACTCTCATTTATGGTAATTATGGAACTTATCAATTCTATCAATTCATTCACATTAAGTTCACTTGCAGTCATTCTGAGTGACAATCGATAGTCTCTTGCCCACCAGTTCTGAGTTACAGGTGTTTTCAGTCATCGCTGCAAGGGTCATCTTCCACATCCTCAATGGCCTTTTGACCTCTTATCTGTGGTGTGGGGACCACCCTGTGAAGTTTCCACTGTTTTGGGTACCTTCATTGGGTCCAGAATGCTTGCTTGCCTGCATGTTTTCTGTGGTGGTGACCCTTGTCCCTGGAATAGAGATTCATGGTAGTAGTGGAGGGTGGTCTTCTCTGCTGTCTTCGCAGCTCATGATTAGTGGGGCGCCCTTTAGCATGTCTTGCCATTGGGGAGCTGTTACTGCACACTGCTTTGGCCTCTGTTTAAGGTTCATGGGAGGTCCAGGGGTGCCTGCCCCTCTCCCCAAAAGTGTTAGACCCTGTTCACCAGGGTGTAACACTTTCACACCTTCTGCACTTCACTGGTACAGAATCTTTGTGTTGAGACTAATCATCATCATCCTCAAGCAGCCATGGGCTACAGAGGTCCAACCAGACTGTGCAATTTAGTTCTCCAAGCATATCTGTCCTGAGCTGCATCTGATGCATCTGCTACTGCACACCAATTTTAACAAGGTCCTTTTTGACACTGTCTGCCCACTGCATCCTAGGCTTCCCCTTTTTCTGAGGCCTTTAGGCACACTGTTCATAATCCTATTCGCTATCCTAAAATTATCCATACAGGCAACATGGCCAAACCAATGGAGTCTGTCTCTGCACAGTATGCTGTTTAAAGGAGGTTGCCGACTCATTTGCCTAACCTCATTATTGATTACAAAGTTGAACAACCTATGCCCAAGATTCTGCGTAAGCATCTAGAATCAAAAGCATCGAGTTTCCTGTTATCTTGTTTACAAAGTGTCTAAGTTTCACTACCATAACTAACTCTAGAAAGAACTAAACTATTATACAGTCTAATTTTAGTCTTTAGGTGTATATGCCTATTTCTCCACACTCTCCATAGATTCTTAAAAGTCCCGGCAGCAATTCCTATTTGTCTGTTAATCTCATGCCGCACATCACCAGTATCTGTTACATAGCTCTCAAGATAATTAAATTATTACACCTTTTAACAGGGTCCTGTTTGACACTGTTTGCCCACTGCATCCTAGGCTTCTCCTCTTTCTGAGGGGAAGCCTAGGATGCAGTCAAGACTGCAACCATTCAGATTAACCGAATCACAGCCTGCCTGACTAATTTTCATTACTTTAGTTTTCTCTCTGTTTATAACCAAACCATCTTTATTCACCGTCTGCAGTTATATCTGCAGTACACATCTGAGTTACGATCCCTGTCACGCCATCCCACTTGAACAAATTGCCTGACTGCCATTCATCCTCTCAGTTTGTAGATCCGAGGCTACCTCAGAGACCTTAGTATCAGTCTCTGTACATTACCCAGTCAACAGCCAAGCTACTTCCAATGTGGTTCACTGTTTCCCCTTCCTGCAACTTTTCCTATTGCAGAATGGGGAAGGCCTTTACACTTGACTGTGTACCAGCTACTTTGCTGAGCTTCATGTTTGTCTTCATGGATGACCTGAAGTCCAGCACTTCTGTGGGATCACCAATGGTCTACTGTGTTACTATCATTGCAAACCAGATCCCACTGCAGTGTTCCATCTTCGCTGGAGATTTGCACACTATTGATTTTGCCTTGGACCACATAGTGATTAAGCATCTCTGTTGGTGTGTGCTTTACACCAACTTTCTTAGCTCACTGCAGGCTTTGATCTCAGTGACACCTTTTCCTCACCGTGTTCTTTCCAAGATCTGCCATCGTCTGGCAGCCACAACCAACATCCTCTTCTGGTGGGTTCCCAGTCACCAGGTAGATGCTACTGCCAGTTGGCACCATTTCTCACTGTCTCTCCACTGCTGGTTCAATACTTAAACTTCCAGCACTATTTTTCCATCAAGTTTCAGGAATAGTGGCAATGATCTTGGTTAGAACAGATTGCAAATGAACTTTTCAAGATCAAGCCTATTGTCAAACTGTGGCAGTCATGTTTTCACAGAAATCGGAAGTAGGAAGTTACACTTGCTTGGCTCCACATACATATTTTTTGTTTATCACACTTTTTTTTTCTACGGATGGACAAGAACTAAAGTTCAAATTTTGTAACACCATTATAACTGTTAAGCATATTTTAATTGATTATACTGCTTTTAATCTCAAAAGTCGTTTTTATTTTAACTTTCACAATTTTACACCCGAGCATCTTACACTTGGACATCTTTTAGCTGATCATTGCTTTTTAACACCTGTTTTTTCATTTTTGTTCTATACTAGCTGTTTTAATTAACCTTTGACATTATTATTTTATTTTATTTCTTTAACACAGGCCTTTTACATTTGGGTTGCTTTTATTTTCTATATATATACACACACACAAACACTCTTAGACGAAAAATTGACGCACCTCAAAGCAAGCTTCCCATCGTAATGAAACATAGCATGGGCAATGTGGAGGAGGAGATAAATAAATGATTACAATATCACAGCAAAAGGACTTGTTATTTCAGAAGAGTCATAGCATAACTCTTACAGATTAGTACCTTGTAAAGCCACCTCTGGCTGTGATCCATGCTGATATATGGCATGGCATGAATTATTTTATCGGGGTGCATCTTTTTTTGTATAAAAGTATATATATCTATACGTGTTTTACTTGTTATTTATATAATTCATTCTTTGTTGTTGTAGATTTTTACACTTTTTGTGTTTATGCTATTGTGTTTCTTTTTTAACATATGCACTGTTACTAATGGTGCTCAATAACTCAGGTGCATCAGCATTCATATTTACACTTTTATTACTATATGCATCTATTTGCATAATACAGTGCTACTCTGCACTTTCAGGATCATAATATTCCCTTTGCTCAGCAGCTACACACAGCTACAAACAATACTAGCCGGCCTTATATCATGGGCTGAGTCAGGATGCAGTTTGCATTCAACCAGCGAACCAAGTGCCTCTTCCTCAAGATGTTCACGGAAGGACTCCTCTTTTCCTGCTCTTTCATCAGTTGGGAAAACATCGTGGAAGGTTCACCCCTCTCCTCTTGCTGCAATGATGCTACATATGGTCCACTAACTCATACTGACATTAATGGCATTTGTTGGAGGTGAACACACAAGAACACAAGAAGCTGACCAATATCCTTTTCTTCGGACCTTCATAAAACTGTCAGCTCCCTCCCACTTGTGACCAGAGCTGAAACATGATTGCTGTTGCAGCTAGGAAAGAGATCAGCATTTCTTCTTCCATATCCAAGAATCAGCACTCTATAAAATGAGATAGGGGAGGGGGTCACTCAGAGACATTTAAGACAACCTCTGTTGCTAATGTGCCATAAAATCCCAAACAACCAACTAACGAACTCTGGCCTTTAGAAAATGCTTAAACCATAGAAATATGTGCTCTGAACATAGCCTCATCCCCATAAGCTGTTCATACATATCCTATGTTTCAGTGAGATTTTACCCTAGCTTTACATAAAACTTGGATGTTGACACTTTGTTCCATTGATGGGTTTCTAGTGCAGTAATATACAGTGCACAAAGCACATCCATACAGAACAACACAATAGTACTGCATGTGTTTTGTTTCATTCTCATTATTTTTTCACCCCAGTCTCTCTTTTACCTTGTTTGTTTGTAGTAAATATGGAAGTTGCAAAAAAAAAATGGTTTTTGATTTTGAGTTTGTTTTAAAAAAAAAGTCTGAAGTTTTCAGAAATGAAAGAATTGATGAACATTTTGATAATGTGCCTTTGTCAAAACAAATTATTAGAATTGAAGAAATGGGCTGATAGATTTTGAAGAAAAAAATGTAAGGCATTTCTGCTGAATCTTTTCTACTTTGGCATTAGATGAATTGGCCAATATAATGGATACAGCTCAATTCTTAATATTTGTTTGAATGGTTTCTGAATAATTTATTATACCTGAAGAACAATTAGCACTAAAAGCACTACATGACATGGTTAAAAGTGAAGTCTTTTTAAAAGGGTTATTGAAAACTTCAGTGAATTTGGTGCAGCTGAGAAACTTTCAGCTGTTGTGGGGGATTCTCAAGCCATATGTGATTCTCATGTAAGCTTGATAGGATTACTTGGAAAAACAGAATTCAGTGTTCATTGAATTGTCCACCAAGAATCACTGCAGAAAATGCTTTGATTTGAGGATGTTATGAAAATGTCAAAATGTGCAATTTTTGATTATTGAAGGGAATTGAGTATATTAACTCATCAGTAATGTATTTCTTTTCTAAGCAAACTGAAACACATTAAGAAGATTTGATTTTATGTGTAAAGTTGTCCTTGTTATGTAAGGGTACATTGCTTAAATCTTCCAGGGTCTCCCATCATCTGCAGATGTTAACAGATTTCAAAATGATAGTGCAGAAATTGATAATCCATTCTTAGCACGTAAAACTTAGGGAAAAAAATTGCATTTTTTTTTATTTATGTTATAAAAGCACTAATTTAACCTTTCCAATGTCCAGGCTGAAAAACAGGTTTCCATCCAGAGGCCAAGCTATTTTTCTCACTATGCTCAGCCAAAAAAAACTTTAAATTTAGAACTTTTTTTTTTTTCAAATAACTAATGAAAGGTATTATGGCAGGTTGTATACCAAATCAATCAGCATTTATTTCTGGATTGTCTGAAAATCAAGTATTTAACAAAAAAGCAATATGTTTTATTTTAATAGAACTTTTTTAGAGTCACATAGTAAAAAAATGCATCTGACAATGCAAATAAAAATTTATTAAAAAAAACTAATAGACAGAAATGATTACAATGCACATGAATAGAATAGCTATATATTTCTGAATAACAATAAAATTATTTTTTGTGGTTTTAAGTAAATATTTCTTTTGTAATTTTTTCTTGGTACCATACTTTGGGACAATTCCAAGCTTTTAGCCAATTGTGCTGAGTCAAATAAACAAGTCAACTTTAGAATTTTTTTTTTCAATTTTTCCTCTAAAATTTGAATCGACTTCAGTGTGCTGATTTATTAGTAAATAGAAAAGAAAATTCCTTGGCTGCTTTTTTTCTAAACATTATGATTTTTTCTTTGGATGTTGAAGTTCAGCGATCTTGGCTAAGTGCAGAAAGGTTTGTGCACCAAAGCACCAGCCCTTCCTGAAATTACCCTCCCACGTGACTGCCGATTTCCATAGCAAGGAAGTTTATTTTGCTTCTGTATCCAAGACATTCATTTTCAGAAAATGGTACAAGCTCAAAATATTTTTTTAGTAAAAAACAAGAAATAATTAAAATTATGTATAACCTAATGGGATGTTAAATAAAATATCTGCAACAACTTTTAAGCTGGCCTCTGATCTAGCATAACTCAGAAAGATTGATAAATCAGCCTATCTAAAGATCACTAACTAGTGGAAGTAAATCTACAGAAATTAATTTGCTTCCACATCCAAGACCTCATTTATTTTCAGAAAATACTAGATCAAAGTTTTACTGGAAAAGTAATAAATAATAAAATGAAAATTAACATATAGCCTAATGTGATGTTAAAATATCCACAGCAACAAGTTGTAGGCCAGCCATACAATGTAACATAACTATGAAAAAATCAATACTTATAAATCGGCCAAAAAATCGCTAATTTCTAAAAATAAATATACTGAAATGAAAACTAAGGTTTAAATGTAAAAAAATGCTAACTTTACAAAGGGTATTCAATATGCTGGACCAAAACTGTAAACAACACTTATAGCACATGCAACGGAGATTTCATGTGTCAGCCATCTGCATCTTGTTTGCCTCAGTGAAGCATAACTAATTAAATGCAGCTGCAACCAGAATTTCTAAGAAGGATGTACAGTGGACCTTCGTTATAGCGCTGCTCGCTATACCGCGCACTCGGTTATAGTGCGGGCGATGTTCGTGATAAGTTCAAACATGTTTATACAGGTCCGTGCAGTGTTAGTGAGTATCGCATTTTATTGTTACTGCGTATTGAGTAATTGTGTATGTATTGAGTTCCTGCATGTATTTTGAATAGTGTTTAATTATTGTATGCATGATGAGTAAAAGAAAAGCTTACAGTGTGAAATTTATTGTGTCGCCACCGCGCCGCTCGGTATAACGCGGTTCACCTTATAACGCGGGTGTTGTTTCCCGCCTGACATGCACGTTATATCGGGGGTCCACTGTATTTACTTCCAGTTTCGATTTTGAAAGTGGGAAAGATTCATAGAATGCTGGGAAAAATGATAAAATAACTGGGAATACTGAAATAGGTTTATGACAGAAAAGAGTGTCTATGAAAATAGTTTATGACAGAAAAGAGTGAATACAGAAAATAGGTTTCTGACAGAAAAGAGTATAACAGAAAAAAAAATGGCGGTACGTATTTTGTAATTACTTCCAAAATACATGGTTTTTAAAAATAGCAGTTTTTTTGTTAATTTTTAGGAGATTTTCGAAAATTTAAGGAAAAATTTGTTGATAATAGTTCAAATCAAACTTGTGAGCTTAATAAATCAGAAGATTGCTTCAGCAAATAGGAATGTAACAAGCAAATCGGCAATACTGTTTAGTGCTTCTAAGAAATGGCAATCAGATGGCTTTATAAAATTATTTATATTGTAGTTTAATAAAATATGCATCAAATTAAAGAACAAAATGTTATTTTTGAAGCCTGAATTATATATTTTTATAAGATATATGTGAAGAAAAATTACAAAGGCATTTTTTATTTTAAAAAAAATCGATTTTTTTTTACTAAAAATGTATACATAAGTCCTTGGCACCTCAATTCAGATTCTCCAATTGTATACAGACGATGTGGACACTGGAAAAGTTAAGTTTGAAAATTAATAATTAGCATTTTCGTTTGTTTATATTAAACTGTGATACAAATGATTTGTTAAAGCATACTAATTGCCATTTCTTATATACTATATACAGGATTGCTGATTTGTTTATTTCTATTACTCTATCTAAGCAACCCACAGATTTAAGCTCACAAGTTTGATCTAAACTATTGCAAACTTGTTTTTTCTTAGAGTTTAAAAATTCTCCTGAAAATGAACAGAACACTGTTTTTCTTACATCTGATGATTTTGGAAACAGTTACCATCAAGCAAGTTTCTGCAATGACATTGACAAAACTCATTTTGTCAGCAAAATTGTTTTAAAAAAGTATCCTGTCTGAAGCTAAAAGAAACAAAAAACAGAAAATGGTGTAATATATGTTATCTTTGAATGCAGCTTAGCAGATATAAGAGCAACAGAGAAGCCCCTTGCAAAATAAAAGAACACAAAGTAGCAATTAAAAAGAATAGGATTAGACAATGTAAGTTCCAAAAGTACATTAAATTTGTTTACTTTGGACCTTTTAATTGGTCCAAATTAAACTAATTTTTCAGATAGCCTCAGGCAATTAATCTTGCAAAATAAGGTTAAATTGGAGTTTGTTAAGTATATTATGAGTTACTGAGTTACAAAGAATTCAAAAGATATGTCAAATTATTATCATCAAATTATGTCGAAGTTTAAATCTAATAAAAATGAATTATTCTGCTCAAAAGAAGAAAAAAAATAGAAAAATTTAAAATATTTCATAAAACAAACAAAGTTATTTCCAAATATTTGTGACTCACCAATGTCTTCCTGTTATGTCAAAAATCTTAGTAACTAAAAGCTCACATCAAGACATCTAAATTGACATCCTCCCTTCTTCCTCCAAATTCTTCTACTCACTGTCTCACATTCTCTCAACTACTAGCTCTCTCCTAGCTCCAAAAAACTACTAACTTCTCCATCTTCTCTAACTTAACCTTCTCCATCTTCATCTCACTAACTTCATGTCAACTTTAGAAACTACTAACTTACTAACTCCATGACCTAACGTCTCTTACATTACATGCGGTGTGCAACTGACGTGTGTTGCATGCTGGGAAAGAGCCTTTGCATAATCTTACGATCGCGCACTAGCTATGATGCAAGAGGGGCGTGTCCTTATGCGTGCATTAGCGGTTGTTAATCAGAAGTCGGAGTTCCGCATGCACAACCCCTCTAGCAATGGGTGAAGAGAAAGGATGATGCCAACTGAAAATTAGAAGCCCCAAAATAATAAATGTAATGTAAATAAAGTAAAAGTGAATGGGTGGACCAATACAAGAAACACAATAGCAAAAAATAAAAGACATAATTTAAAATCTTAAGAGAACAAAATTATTTTTTAATAATAATTTTTTATGACTTTTTTGTGTCTTTTCAAGAAAAATGTATGAAAGTAATGGAAATGAAGTTCACGGTCTATGTCCAAGAGTTCTCCAGCTATGTAGCATTCCTAATGATAGCTACAAACATGCCTGAAAAAGTTTCAGGATAAGTTGAAATAAAGAAATTTTAACTCTTTTGTAATATAATGAAGGAATTATATTTAAATTTCATTTAATTAGTGAAAATAATCTGAGCAAACTTCAAAACTAGAGAGAAATCTTCTATAGAAGTTATATCACTGCTTTTATTATTTATTAGGGCCAGCTCTTGTAGCAGAGAGAAAGCTTATCACGAGACATCTAAGGTTAAATCCTCAGTTAAAACAACAGAACTTCAAGAAGAAACTTGCCTGCACAGGTATGACATTTGCTTTGTAATCTAAAAATGTATATTTTTATATCAATTTTACATAGCGAAAATTGGAGTAAAGGTACACAGTGCGGTAATTAAAATTAAAGTTTTTAATTCTCTATGACGCTATTAAATGTTTTTAAGCACTTCAATACATGGACTATGCTGTCAAGTATCAAAAGTTATTAAGGAGAGATTTACGTACTGTAGAGGATGGGTAGTAACAGGAACTTCCAGGATGCTTTCGGTGATAAATTTAATAATCGACATTCATGCCAGCAAATGACATCTCAGTGGAGATTAAGAGAAGGATAACGGATGCCAATGGTCTACCTGCTTTGGTGAAGGAAATAACCATTTATACCATTGATAGCATAGTGCTTAAAAAAGTTTTTGATCCACAACTCGCGTTTCACGCTCTTACTTTTGGCACTTTATCAGATGGGAAGTGAGGAGTTTAAGCTAATGCAAGAGAGGCAGTTGGTTGTTGAGTGCAGGAGAGGGATGGAGTGCTATAAATTGAATCATCAGTGACCCAGCTCCGAGGATCAGAGTGGTCGTCAAATGAGCGGGTGGCCGCAATGCAATCTGCATGTGACAGGTTGGGAGAGGGTGTGGGGTTATGGGAAATTGCAAAGATCAGCGAGTGTCGAGGGAAGCTTCACTATTTGTGGCAGGTAATTCATAATTATAATGAGTGGTGTACTTTTGGCGAATTTATAAATTTTGTAAACTGAATTTTGGGGTTAAGATAATTATGTTAGTGAGGGCCTGAATAATGGTTTACATATCGGTATTGCTATTGGGAGTTGTGTGTGTGTGGGGGGGGGACATTGATAGCATAATCCATCTGTTAAAGTGCTTAAAAACATTTAGCAGTGTCATATAGAATTAAATAACTTTAATTTTGCTTGGGAAACTTTGGCTCCATGCAAGCAAACTGAGATGCAGAATGTGATATCACAAACTGATCTAGAGCATGCCAGCTAGCAAAACCAGTTCTGTGGAGGAAAGAGTGGTGAGTATTTTTAGTAGCAGCATACAGCATTGATGGATCATAGCAGATTCTTTTTGTTAAGCACTGGCACATCTGCGAGGGTAGTTCAAGCCTGGTTGGCTCTGGTGGATTGCAGTGGATCAGTAAGGCCCTTGCATTGGTGTCTTGTGAATTAATTGTTAGGTAGCAAAGATGGGCAACAATCAAATGTGAGGCCTTTGTGGTTGTATGGGATCTTGGGGAGGTTTTCAACCTTGTTATATGGATTCAAGGTTGAACTCTTCTCAAACCACAATCCATTGAGCTAACTCATAGTAGCTTCATCAACAAGCAGTAAGTTGCAGTGCTGGGCATTGGTAATTGTGCAATATAAAATACAAGTGTGCATTATTAACAAGGTGGCACCCACTTGAATGACAATGTGCATTCACGAGAAATTCTGCCAGGTGAAACCCAGGGATGGTGGACATATACATGTTGTATTGATGCATGATGCAATGATGAATGCTGAACAGATGTGGCGAAGGTTCATGCTCAGGACATTTTGTATCGCTGTCAGTTATCAGCTACAGTGAGATTCACTTGTGACTGAACAGCATTAGTGTTGGCTCAATTTAAGAGTGAAGATGGATTCATGAGTGATGCAAAAAAAGTGTCAACTTTTGCAAGTTCATTGCAGACAATCACAAGTGGTACACAAGAACTTGAAATGTGTGCATACAAAAAAAAGGAAGAAATTACTCACTTTTTGTGGATTTCTTTTGCAACTGGTAACAGATTTCTTTACATGCATTTACAAATGACTTGAACAGTAAAAAACTATGAAGTTATGCCATAATTATGGACAGGTGATTTCTGTCCTTAATCCCAGTATATTGAGGACAGGTTAGGGTGGATTTCTCTCCCCTACCTACCTTTGATGTAACACAGAATAATGCTTCTTGGCATGGCCTGTTCCCATGATGCTCAGAACTGGGCTGCCCAAGAAGAAGCTCCAGAAGCAAAAGGTAACTGATAATCATGAACTTGAACAATCCTGATGTCAGGTGATTGGTGAGGTTGGCACAAGGCCACCAGATAGGTAGATGCTGGCTGCCACCATGGAAATTTGAAGGTGAGAAAGAGTGCTTCTCTCTCTGTGTTCTTGGTACTCAGCAAGAGCAGTCATGTAAGGGACTGCTATATATCCTTTGTTTTATCCACTAGGTTGTGTCCTGCTTGGAGGCCTTTTTAGGCCTGAGTTCAGTTTGCCAGGATAGGCAACTGGGTCAGATGCAAGACCATAGTATACACAGTCATATCAGAATAATATGACCACCTACCTGATAATGGGAATAACCACCCTTGGCCTCAATGACACTGGCAAGATGGTGTGGTATGGACGCAATGAGGCCCTGAAAGGTTACCAGAGGCACATGTGCCATTCGGACTCCAGTAGAGCACGGAGGTTCCAGAGATGATGTGGTTGTGGGTCCACACGCCAAACCTGTCAATCCAAATGGTCCCACGAGTGCTCTATGGGATTGAGGTCAGGTGATTTCACCGGCCAGGGGAGAATGGAGACATTGGTGTCATGTTCCTGGAACCAGTCGTGCACCACCTAAGCATCATGACGGCGCATTGTCCTGTTGGTTACCACCAGGGTAAATATCCAACATGAAGGGATGCATGTGGTCAGCAAGGATGGACAGGTAGCCATTGGCATTCAGAGATCCATCTAGTGGTACCAGTGGTCCCAGGTCATATCAGGAAAACATTCCCCAGACATGCACACTGTCACCATCGACCTGTACTTGCTGACAAGCTGTCTGGGTGTTGGTTCTCGTGTGTCTGAACCGCCACCGCCCATCACTTCTGTGGAGTGGAAACCTCAATTCGTTGGAGATGGCAACCTTTTTCACTCTTCCACTATCCAATGATGGTAGTCCCGTGTGAACTGCAGGCATCATTGCTGATGAACCTTGGTTAACATGGGTGCCTTTACGCAGTGTCGACTCCGGAGACACGTGTATAACAGGGCTCGCTCTACTGTTATCGGGGACACATACCCGAGTGCCCCAGTGTTCATTTGAGTGGTCAATTGCTGTACTGTTTCATCACATAGATTACCCTTTACCAGTTGACGGAGGTGACATTCTCCTTTGGGGTTGATGGTCTTTGGGGCTCCACAGTTATGACATCTGGAGGTACTCAGTGTGCCAGCAGTGCATTCTTGGTACACCCTTACTACAGCACCTCGCGAACAGCCTATGAAGTCTGCTGTTTCCGAGATGCTTCCACCCTCGACACAGTAGCCATTGATCATTCCTTTTTGAACGTCCATCAAATCAATACCTCTGCCCATTGTATTCGTGTTACGCACTATGGCTCATCTGTCCTGGCCGGTCCCTTATATCTCCGTGTGGTTGACCTTGTCGTGCACTCTTTGATGCATCTTGACGGGTACACGTGATTCCATGGGTGGTCATATTATTCTGATACAGATCCTGATACTGAAATGCATGTGAATAAAGAACTAATTGAAAGTCATTGTCTTAAGTTCACAAACCACCATTTAGGTCACAATTTCCTAGCAATAGTTGGAACTCACAAGAAAAGAATCTGCATGAAAGTGCGAAAGTGCACCTACCACAAGTAACCTAATAGGTGCAGGTGGGAGGTGGTGTTCACAAGCCATCCAATGTTTTCCTGTGAGTGTCCAGGGTGGAAGGAGGAAAAATTGGATAGCATATCAAAATGATTAATAACATCTCTTACCTGAAGGCAAGAAAGCTGCACTGGCTACCACCTCTAGCAATATTATCAATGCAGATGTTGTCATGGGGAAACTTTCAGTTGCAACAGCATCTGTGCTGTGCAGAGTGTAATCAATATGCCACTATTTGAGTCTTTCTCATTTGCAGTTGAAGTACCTCTTGGAGCAGGTGAAACAAAGGTTGGTATCTGTGTTGAAAACAACTCCAGTTTCACTTTCTTCTTCACTGCCTTTCACTTCTGCCTCTGGAAGGGCTCCACATTCTCACTCACAGATATCCAGACCTTACAAACCAAAGGACCTCATCTGAGGCCAAAGAAATGGACTACCCCTCTTCCTCATACAACAGCTCTTAATCCTTTCATTTCAGATGCTTCCAGTGGCGTGGATGTTCACAGAAATAATTTTAAATCATAAATCTTTGCCTACTGAGATTGTTCCTACAATGGAATTTTCATGGATTGTGCAGAAATCTGAATGATATTAAGATCCTTCTTCAGGCATATGAGCCCATTTGCATGTGCTGCAGGAGATGTTCTTTCAGGCAGTGAACTGTTCCACAAACAATCGTTTTTGATGTTCATCATGAGAGGAATAAAAGGGGGGAGGAGGAAGAACTCATAAGGGGTGTCTACCATACTTGGGTTAACATCCATTAATACATTGAGTTAATAGTTAATATTTTCATTAACTTTTAACTTACTCATTAACCTTTTGCATATTTAACTTTCAACTTAACATGTTAGTTTTATGAATTAATGTAAATTTTTTTTAGACATTAATCATTAATTTCCCAGTATTTCCCAATTTTCAAATGTGAAGTTTTGACATTTTCTTAACCATTGTCGACTTTTAAATCAAATGTTATGGGACCAGTTAAGATGATTGAAATGACCAGCTAAAATTAGTAATGCCAGTTAAGATCAGATCTCAAAGCTGCAGTGGCTTCATATGAAGCTAGGTGTCAAATGATGAGAGCCTGGCGTGACAAAGGATTTCGTTCAGTTTGAAGAGAAGGAGATTGCAAATTCTGAAAAGTCAAATCAATATTTGACTTCCTCAACTGGAGATATTAGTTAAAGGCAAGTCCCAGTTGTACCGCAATACGTCGACTGCACACCAACTATGGGGAGTTTGTCATAATCTCCACTAACTACGCCGGGGCAAGACAACTGCCCTGTGGATGAGCTGTGTCCACATGGACACAGCTCATCCACAGCTACCTATGGCGAGCAATCCTATAGAAGGAAGGCTCATCCATTGGTCAAAACCTAAATTTAATCTGTTCCCAGGTTAGCCACGAAGATGGTATATATAACCAAATTGACTCGGCTCCCCGGGTGGAGACTCCAGGAGCCGAGGCTTTTCCATCTATAAGCCCGTCGACCAGTGATCCCACTCCCAGTCGCGAGCCTTCAACTTCGTCCTCTCCATTGTGAGCGGGCCGAATCCTCCCAGTGAACAGTCTTCTGACCCATGATATCACTGAGAACACATCGATGAGCCTACTGGACCGCATTACCCAAGCCCTATCCGCAGAACCCTCAAGTACGGCTCCTCAACCGGGGCTGCAACCCGGAGCTTCTCAGGGGACAAGTCAATAAGCTCACTGGGCCAGCCCTCCCAAAACCAGTCCACAGACCCTCAACAGGCCCCACCAGAGGTTACAAGATCTCGTGAACCTCAGAGAACCAGCAATCTAAACTCAACTTCTCAGAGGCACCATTCAGCCCCCCCCCCCCACCACCACCACCACCACCACCACCACCACCACGTCAATGTGGTCCCTTATCGTGGGGGGGGGGGTCCTCAACTGGAGAGATGACGTGATATTAACAAACTTTTTGTCAGGTACAACATTACCATTCTCTTCTACACAGATTGAGAGGTTATTTAATAGTGCTGGCCATGTTCTCGGTAAGCAGAGGGGCCGAATCACAGATATCAATTTTGTGCATCAGTTGCTGTTTAACAGATCTTGTAAGTAATGTTTTCTTTATGATCTTGTAAATAAAGTCCTTTTTTTGTGATTACACTGTAAATAGTGTTTTTTTTACTCTGTTGTAGTCTAAATCTTAAAATTTTGGACCTAACTTAATTTTTAATGAGTTAATTTTTTGGGCATTAACTTTAAACTTTATTTTAAAAAACTTCAATTAACTAACTTTAACTTAGTTAACTTTTTTTTGTTAACTTTACCCAAGTATGGTGTCTACATCTTCATGAGTCACCATTCAGACCATACCCCTTACCACTGCTTTTGAGGTAGTTGCTTTTCACCTCTTCTTGGGATTTTTATTTACTGTTTAATCTGTTTATCATCCACCTGGAAATGCCATCTTTCAGGTCACTCTCGAAAATCTTGTGTTCAGCTACCTTCCCACTTCTTGTGGGGGATTTAAATGGACACCATCCTTATAGGAACAGTACTGACACCAGTGGGAGAGAAGGGACCTCCAGCACTGGCTTGGAGGATTTTCTACCCACACTGTTATTGCTATTAATCTTGCCAACTGGTTTTTTTTCTCTTTATGTGGAAAGTTGAGGACAACCTATGGCAGAAGCAATCGCCTCTCCATGATATGTAACATATCTTGTGGAGGGTTTTGTGACCCTTTGCATTTATTCACTTTTTATTTTATTTGGCACAGCATACTGTTGTTGCTCTGCACCATAAAACTCCAACCAACTCTTTGCCATTATAACAGTGAAAAGATTAAGCTCACTGGAACGATTTCAAACTTTTCTTCCATTTTGACTCTCAGTTCATAGCAGCTCATCAGTTTTGCAATGGTGGATTTCATGAGTATATATCCAAGCAGCTGCCCTACAATTCCACAGACTTTGATATGGTTTCCTCATTTTCCAAAACCATGATGGAGTTCTAACTGCAATCACAGCTATTTAGGCTTTTTCACTTGGAAAGAACATGGAGATATCCAAATTCTTCCAGTTTCAGAGATATCCAAATTCCTCCAGTGGGCTCTTACTGTCAAAACTTCTAAACAAGTTAGAGTATGGTTCTCCTAATTCCTTAGTCTCGCTTATTTTTTAGCTCTGTCATCTGGTGGCAACAACCATTGACAAAGACCTTGAACTACTACTAATGTTAAATTATACATGTAAAAGCCAATTTCCAAGTTGTTTTCCAAAAACTAATGAAAATAGTATTAATGGCATAGTACTTGTCCCAGCAGGCATTCACTTTTTGTTGTATTACATCTTTGAGGCTATGGTCAGAAAATTGACTCTAGTCTTAGTGGAATATGCCATTGTATGATAAGGTACAAATTAGGAGTAGCTTTTAGGAGGAAGCAGGATTTTTCTAGCAGTATTCTAATGGTGAACCTAAGATATTTTTTTTACTAAAAAATGGAACCTTGGTTTCTTGTTTAGGAGCTGTATTGGCAATTTTTCTGCACTATCAGGAAACTATTGTTGATTACGATTTGAAACTACAATTGTTGAAATTTGTGCAATCAACCATGTTATTCTAGATTGCATCAGATATATTGCAAGTACAATAATAAGCATTCCAAAAAGAATCTCCTACTTTTGATATTCATTTAGACACTTTTGTACTTTTTTACTATAGTTTTGTGGGTTTTTTTTTTACAATTTCATGAGAAATATTTTTTAATATATATTTTATGCACAATAATTGATTGGTGTGGGTTTATTGAAAATAATAATGGCATTCAGGTAATTATGTAATTATATAAAATCTCCAATCATATCTGAGTATTGTTTATGTAAGTGTAAGAAACTGCAAAAAAGTATGAAGGAGAATTTTTGGTAAAAATATCTAAATTGATGTGTTTTAATTTAGTCAAGAAATGTTTATGAAATGAATTCCCTAATGTTCCTTCTCCATGAAATGTCTACAGGAGAGGTGTTTTTCGTATACTTTTTATAACCTTCTGTAAGGACTTTTGTTAAAAGCACTATATTTTGCACTGCATTTTATTTTATAGATTTCAGTATTGTTATTGTAAATTATAATTTTAAATAAATTAACAATTAATGCAAGGGTAATGTTATCTTTTTTAATAAAGGAAATCAAGTCGAAGATCGTGTCCTGGGTCTGTGCAAGGCAGCAGCAATAGCAACACTTCTTCAAATGACATGACAGTCATCGGTTACTGCTTTGGCAGTAAATCAGTGCCTTATTTAACAAAGTTACCTGGGAAAAACATAACACTTAAACAGTTTAAGTCACTTTTATCTAAAAGAGGCAATTACAGGTGAGAGAAAAAAATTATTGAAAAGGTTTTGCAATATGTTTTAATATTGTACATTACTAATTTGAACATTTTTACTTATTGCTTTTTGTTTGTCATATGTTGTTGATTTGTGAATTTTTCAAAGCAGTATCTTCCCAATCTGGGGGGGCGGGGGTGGCTCAGTCGGTAGCGCGCCAGGCTCGTAATCTGCAGTTCCCAGGTTCGAGTCCCAACTGGGTCAGCGTTGAGATTTATCTCCGCAAAATTCCCCGCCCTGCCCACGGTCAGTAGGGGACACCGATGGGCTTGGAAAGGCCGCCGTCCGTCGGATGGGACGTTAAGCCGTGGCCCCGTGTGCGGGAGAGCCATACCCTGTGCACGTTAAAGAACACGCTGGATGGCCTTGACGGGAGGCTACCATCTGTCTCCCAACAGCTGTTCCAGTGGGTCCCCTCCCCCAACCTTCTCTGAGCCTTCGGGGTCCTTGTGACCTGGCCATTTAGCCCATGGTGTGCAAAAAAGTGCCGCTCAGATAAAACAACCCAACCCAACCCAAAATCCCAATCTGGGGGCAAATCCCAATAAGGTACTTGTCAAGTCAATGAAAATTAACTCCAATGTAGTGCTTTATCTGAGACACCTAATTATTTTGAAATTGGCATTGCCTCTGAATACTTGTCCTATTATTATTATTGGATTGTTGTCTAATTGTTTTTGACCAGCTGGAGCTGATAGGTCTGTAAATGGTAGCTAGTAGTCACTGGAAGGAGAGCTATGCACCAATCCCCTGTGATGATGCATAGAACCTGCCAGGCCTAGAACCTAATGTCCGACCCCGCCTTCTCGTGGTGCGGACCGTTAGTAACTTTCAAAAGAGATACTCTCTTGTGGAAGTGAACGGAAGGGGAGGGCTGCCAGATTAGTGTGGCCTACTGATCTGGACAACTATGGCTATTTCTACCTTCTTTCTTCTACCTTCTTTTTTTTCTACCCTGCTGAGGAGTGGTCAACCACACAGGGTCCTGGTGCTGACCATATAAACCTACTGGACTGGACAGATATATGGCTCTGAGCTTGATTATGGATCCTGATTTTGCTGCACTGGTGGGCTTCTGTGGAGGGAAAATTTTCCGCTGTGTTTTCTGTTTGTTTGTGGGTTGACAGCCCCAAGTGAATAGATTCACAGGATATGTTTATCAGCTGGTGGATAATCCTGAGCAGAGGTCATCGCAGGCACCTGAACTCTTTGCTTCTATTGGCATCGTCAAATTCTACATTGGAGGAAGTCTTCCAGTGTAGATGGCTTCAGCCTTTAGTAGTGGGGGAACAGGTCTTTGCCCCATGTCTGCGATTAGGGGGCTGTTTGATATTGTCGGCATTCCCTCTCTCAATAAACATAGCATCTTTAAACATCCCACTAACCATTTTCTCTCCATAGGTAGTTGGAATGTGAGGACTCTGCACAGAGCTTTTTCTCTTGATGTCCTCACACAAGAATTCCACCGTTATAATTTAGATATTCTCGGCTTACAAGAGACCAGATGGACAGATAAAGGTCAGATTCTTAAAAATAATCTTAAATTTCTCTTTTCAGGGAGGGACGACAATAAGCATCACCAAGGCGTGGGTCTGCTTCTCAGCAGACACGCTAGCGATGCTCTTCTAGGATATGAGTGCATTAATGAAAGGTTTCTTACAGCAAAATTTCAGACAAGCGTTAAAGACTTGAATGTTATCTGCTGTTATGCCCCCACTGAGGATGCCGATGAGGATGAGAAGGATAGGTTTTATGAACAACTTCAGGATATTTTGAATTCTGTCAAGAAAGGAGATATTACCCTTGTTCTTGGTGACTTCAATGCCAAAGTTGGTACTGACTCTGACCTTTGGGGAGGAGTAATAGGCCCTTTTGGTATTGGTAGCTGCAATGGCAATGGGCAACGTCTCCTACAGGTAAGTAAACTCAATGGATTCAGAATAACTAACACTTATTACAAACACCGCGACATACATAAGTACACATGGGTTTCACCTGATGGGCTGCATAAGAATATGATTGATTACATATTAATTAACAGCAAATGGGCTAGTTCTGTTAGGAATACCAGGGCATATAGGGGAGCTGAAATTGGATCTGACCATTACCTTGTTAAAAGTGTGTTGCAACTTAAACTTAAAAAGTGTTGTGTTAGGGTTAAAAAATTTACTTTTAATACTGAAGCTCTGAAAGATCCAGTTATAGCCAAAGCTTGATGATAGGTTACTTAGTCATTATGACAGTCATGGTTTGCTTACTACTGAAGTTGAGGAAGAATGGGATCATTTTAAACAGGCTTTTTTGGACACTAACAGTACTCTTTTAGGAAAAAAGGAGCAGAAGAGGCAAAATTATCTGAGTGATAAGGCACTTGAGCTTATTTCGGAAAGAAAGAACTGCAGGAATGCCCTTAATCAATACCCTACTAGTCCTAATAGAAAGCATTACAGAAACCTTAATAAACTTGTAAAGGATCAATTAGCTGCTGATAAGAATCTTTGGCTTGATGGTTTGGCTGACAAAGCTAAGGAAGCAGTTAGACAGCACAACAGCAGAGAGCTGTACCAGATAGTTAATGTTTTGTGTGGTAGAAAATGGACAGGCATAGAAGGATTGAAGGATAAACAAGGTAAGGTTATAGAAGGGGAGGATTCTGTCATGGCTAGGTGGGCTGAGCATTTCAGTCATGTTCTAAACAATGTAGTTAGTTCTACTCCCATTGTTTGCAATGATGATAGATGCATTGGTGGCTTTAATGTTGGCCCTATAACACAATCTGAAGTTATTTTGGCTGTTTTCTAAACTTAAACTTCATAAATCCCCAGGGGTAGATGAAATTACTATGGAAATGCTTAGAGCTGCGAATGTTTCGGTTACCACTTGGATGACTGAAATTCTGAATATCTTTTATGATAAAGGCATGGTTCCTAAGGATTTTACCAGAGCTATTGTTATCCCTATTTTCAAAAAAGGTGATCGCAGTTCTTGTGATAACTATAGGGGTATCAGCCTACTCTCTGTTCCAGGTAAAGTTCTTTCCATGATTGTGCTTAATAGAATTAAGAATCTGGTTGACAGTCAATTGCGTGATGAGCAATGTGGATTCAGAAGTGGTAGGGGATGTGTGGATCAGATATTTTCACTTAGGCAGATAATTGAGAAATGTTTAGAGTTTCAGAAACCTTTGGTTGCTAGCTTTGTTGATTTCAAAAAGGCTTTTGACTCTGTTGATCGTCATAATTTGTGGTTGATTGTGAGATCACATGGTATACCAGACAAGTTAGTTAACATTATGAAAGCTCTCTATAATAACACTGAGTCGTGTGTGAGAGTTGGTAAGGCTTGTAGCAATTGGTTTAGCATTACTTCTGGTGTTTGACAAGGGTGCATTTTGTCTCCTTTTCTCTTTAGCTTGGTTATTGATTATGTTATGCGAAATTCACTTCAAGGGAAAGATTTTGGCCTTAAATGGGCTGGAGATACGAAAATTTCTGATTTAGATTATGCTGATGATTTAGCCCTTTTGGCAAATGATGTTGATGAGATGAACTCTTTCATTCGAGCTGTTGATGAGACTGGTAGTAGAGTAGGTTTGGTTATAAACAGAGAGAAAACTAAAGTGATGAAAATTGGTCAGGCAGGCTGTGATTTAGTTAATCTGAATGGTTGCAGTCTTGAGCAGGTATCACAGTTTAATTATCTTGGGAGCTATGTAACTGATAATGGTGATGTGCGGAATGAGATTAACAGGCGAATAGGGATTGCTGCCGGGACTTTTAAGAATCTATGGAGAGTGTGGAGAAATAGGCGTATACATCTAAAGACTAAAATTAGACTGTATAATAGTTTGGTTCTTTCTAGGGTTAGTTATGGTAGTGAAACTTGGACACTTTGTAAACAAGATAACAGGAAACTAGATGCTTTTGATTCCAGATGCTTACGCAGTATCTTGGGCATTAGGTGGTTCAACTTTGTAACTAATGATGAGATTAGGCAAAGGAGTTTGCAACCTCCTTTAAGCAGCATATTGTGCAGAGAGACTCCGTTGGTTTGGCCATGTTGCCCGTATGAATAATTATAGATTGGCGAATAGGGTTATGAACAGTGTGCCTAAAGGCCTTAGAAAGAAGGGGAGACCTAGGATGCGGTGGGCAGACAATGTCAAACAGGACCTTGTTAGAATTGGTGTGCAGTGGCCAGATGCAGTAGATGTAGCTCAGGATAGACTTGCTTGGAGAACTAAATTGCACGGTCTGGTTGGACCTCCGTAGCCCATGGCTGCTTGAGGATGATGGAGCTGATAGTTTTTCCATACTTATTTGCATGCCTCCTCTTGGCCACCTGCAATTCCTGCTTTAATTGGGCTCTTCATACAAAAACCTTCCAATTTGTAAGAACTTTTTGCTATTGTGGAATATATATCTATATTTTATATGAGATATATACACTGAATGGACAAATTATTATATACACTATAATAACAATATGCAAAGCAGAAATATCGTGTCCAGTCACGAGGGATGTTGAAACTGACAATGCCTATAAGTAGAGCAGGTCTCTATGCATTGGAAACCAGTCATGGAAAAGTAAAGATGTAAGTGAGTTAAACTAACTTACATCACTGCCTTTACCCATAATTGCTTTTCTGTGACTTTCAACACTTCATTGAGTCCTTACCAAGGCATCTGGCTGCTGTTGGGAGGGCAAAAGATGGAGAAACAATTATTAGGTAGGTGTATATAATAATTTGCCCCATTTGGTATGTGTTTTTGTATTTTATTTTTATTTTTCACACTGTTTAAAACTTCCTGTAAAAAAATCTTTTCCATTATTTTAATAATCACTTTACCCTTAAAACATCAGGTTTTTAAAACACGATGTCCACCAGAGTGAAATACTCACTCTGGTAGACATGTTACTGGGAAAACAGATTTGTGGTTTTCAAATTCTTATTTCAACTCTTAAGGGTACCATCCACTTATCAGAATGTATGTCAAATAAAGCAACGACAGGTTTTATTCAAGTTTACTCCAGTCCAAATTTTGCATGAACACCAAGAACTTGCATTAAAGGCTTGTGCTCACAATAGATAATTTTTCTGAAGTGCTCCTGGATCTAACTAGTGCACTTCTGTGAGCTGTAGTCGTCATCTCTAGTCTCTTGTATACATCGAAAAGTTAAGCATGTATCGCTGAAATGTTAATAAAAAAAATCTATTAGGGATAAATAAAAGATTTTTAACATGTAGTTTTTTAATTAACATGTAATTTGCAAAAATCAACCTGAAAATATCATAATGCCATGGATTATGTAAAAAAATATGCCATACATAAAGGAAATAATTTCATAGATGCTTGACATTTCAAATTGAAATGCTACATTGTCAGTTTGGAATAGTTGATTGTTTCATGATGTCTCAAAGAAAGTGCTTGGATAACTCAAAATAATAGTGGAGAGCCTTTGGAAGATTGGAGGCTGGTAAAACAGTTGTAGAGGTGACCATAATCTTTTGTTCCCCCCATTCTGTTAACTCATAAGTATGACAGCAATTCCAAACATCAGAAGACTTGTTCAAGAGCATCCTAGGGTTACAACTCTAAATATAATTGCTGTATTGCATTATTGTTCCAATGGAACAGGAAATCAACAGTATATCTCTGCCTTCAGACCTCTTAACCACAAGAAGGTAGGTATCTATCTGAAATATGATCTGAAGATGTCACAAGACAGGACTTTGCTTATCACCCATTTTATGCATCACTTTAATATCGGACCATACTGGTCTGCTTGAAATGGTATCACAATCATGTAACCTGGACTGAAAAACAATTCAGTCGCATCATATTCATAGATGAGTTGAGATTTTTTTATGCAGTCGGATAGCAACCTACAACCAGCCCCATAACATAGTTGAGAAAAAGTGCATTTGGTAGTGCTCTGATTGTGTGAGCTGAGTTTTCATTAAAGGTGGCTATACTGATCTTCAAGTGTTCAGTGGAAGTTCTATGAATGTTCTGACATAATTGGATGAGACCCTTATGTTAAGCCCTATGTTGGTGCAGTAGGTGACAGTTTTCTTGTAGCAGACATTAATGCCTGTCCATACAGAGCTAGACTGACAAACCAGTGTCTTGAGGGAAAAATGTATCCATTGAATGGAGTGGCTTGTATTCTTTCTGGATCTCTTCCCAATCGGATGTGTGGGATGCCTTGGAGAGAGATATTGTTGCCCCCAAACCCTCCAAGAACTCAAGTCTGCTCTTATTACTCGGTGGACTTTATTTACCCTCCCATTCTATGGATTATCTTATTGAGGACATGGATCGATGTTGTTAGGCTTGCATTAGTGCTAGCCCTTATTTTAAAATATACCACTGAAAAGAATCATTGAAAGAAATAAAAACCATGTTTTGGGTAAATATATTATTCAGGAAGAAATTTACTTTTGATTAATATATAATTTAACTGTTTTAATTCATCACGTTTTCCAATATTAAGCCTTTAATTTCATAGTCTGGTCTATTTTTTCACTATATCACCATGACATCATTGTATTAAAATTAATATGCTTTTAAATTTATTTAAATTCTTTATTTTCATAAAATTTAAAGTTAAATTCTGTTTAATTTGGTATAATATGACCTATTTTATGTTAAATTTTTTTTTTTTTTTTTCAAAAATTCTAAAGTTCTTCTTTATCAGCACAATTGGCGAAAAGCCTGGACTTTTCTCAAAGTATGGTACTGAAGGAAAAAAATATAAAGTAATTTTCTTCTTTCAAGTTTGTTTGCTTTTTCAGAAATAAATAGCTTTTCTATTCTTATGCATTATTATTTCCATATATTAGTTTTTGTTTTAAATAAATTTTATTTGTATTGCCAGATGCATTTTTCTACTTTACTACATGACCTTAAAAAGTCCTATTAAAATAAAATTAGTTGTCTTTTTTGTTAAATATTTTCAGAAAATCCAGAATTAAATGCTGTATAATTTTACATGTAACATATAACATTTCTTTCATTAGTTATTTGTCAAAAAATTCTAAAATTAATTTTTGTTTTTGGCTGAGCATAGAGAGAAAAATAGATTGGCCTAAGGATGTAACCAGTTTTTCAGACTAGACATTGGAATGGTTAAACCCCCAAACAATAGGTTATGGAGGGCATTCAAATGTTCTTCACATGTGTCTGTAAATTTGCACTCATTCCACCCAGGTTAATAAGCTACAACACGTTTGAAAGCTTGTCTGAACTTGTCATTACGTATTAAAAACAGGACGTATCATCATTTCTCTCTTTGCTGGTGGCGATTAAAGTTCAGTCTGCAAAATCTGTGCATTGTTGCTATGGAGCCTACTAAAGATGAGGAATGATTTTGCATTTTCACATTGCTGCAGCTTGGGGATGACATGAAAAGAAATGCATGCTAATTTATCACAAGTATATGTAGGGGAGCATGCCTCTTCATGTCCCTGTTACAGGATGGATGTGCAAATTCAGAGGACTGCAGAGCTTTGAAGACCGCCCTTGTGTAGGAAGACTGAAGGAGGCTGCAAACGAAAGAACCATCACTGCTGTTTGGGAACTCATTAAAGGAATACCCGCATATCACCATTCAGGTAATAAGTTTAGGTATCAATGTATTGATTGGCGGTGTGGAAACAATTATCCATCAACATTTAAAGTTCCAAAAGATCTATGACAAATGGGTACCCCACAAACTGACAGAACAGCTAAAAACTGCTAGAGTCAACTCGTGCAAGCAGGTGCTGATAGATAGTGTTTGAACTTAGTGGCCCCAAAGGGTTAACAGACATTGTCACAGGTGATGAGATGTGGTTTTATTAGTATACAGCTAAAGAAGATTGACAACTATGTGTGGGTTGTGGAAAATGAACTGCATCCCCAAATCTTCCAACAAGACTTTTGCTCAAGTAAGAGAATGTTCACAATTTTTCTCAATTTCCAAGGAGTGGTAGCCATGGACACCTTACTTGAAAAAAATGATTGTAAATGGCTAATACTACACCAGCATTGTTTTGTCCAAAATGGTCAAAGAGATAGAGCAGCATCCAACAATAGGCATGTCATGGGTTCTCTTCCTTCACAACAATACCAGTGCTCATAAAAGCTGGCAAGTTATGGCCCATTTGGAGCAGGAAAAAAAATCAAACAACTACCCCATCCTGTATATTCACCTGATCTTTCACCAAGTGATTTTTGGTTCTTTCCAAAAATTAAAAAGGCCTTTTTCAAGGGTGCAAGACCTTGCAAAATACTTTCATTCAGAGTTATGTGAACAACAGTACCCCAATTTTTGTACCCCAACAGGAGTACCACCAAGCGTTCTAGAATTTGCTTAGATGTCTGCAACTTAGCATAGATTAAGTAGAGGAGTACTCTGAAGGACAGTAAAGTTGTTGAGGTAAGTGCAATGGTTTTTGTTCTGCAGATTCATGTCAAGAACATTTTAAATGCCTTTTGTAATTTTATTCATGAACTGTAATCATTACAACCTCTTTAGGGAAAAGGGGAACTAAAACTGTTAATTATAACTGGAAGATTTTTATATACCTTTAAAAACATACCCTTTTTGTTTGCTGATGCATATTTTACAATCAGTATACTTTCCTATCAAGCATATGTTTGAAGCACTGTTGTTTCACTAAAAACACTGTATTTTTTTATTTTAATATTTCAGGTACTTTTTCAAAAGGGCTAGTGATGATTTTGGTACTGGTGTTGTATTTGAAGAAATTACAGATGATAGTGAAGTTCTTCCATTATGGGAGGGGAAAATATTTGCAGTCATTGAACAAGTTGAATGAGGAAATGCTTAACAGAAAATTTTATGTGTGCAAGCTGACTATAGGTACCTGAGAAATATATTACCTGCCAGTGTAATTTACAAGATGGTTTTTACTGTTTAGGAAATGTAAACCAAGTATACAATTGTACATTTGGGTATTAGCTTTCAATGCATAAATTTGTTGTGTTATAAAACACTTAATTTGATAAATCAATATCTTATTCAAATTTTCTTCCCACACAAATAATAAGAGAAAACAAAATTCTGAAACCAGCATAGTCTGAAGTTAAATTTCAACTTAAGTGTGTGTGTGTGTGTATATATATATGTGTGTATAAAGAATGCCTTATGAAGTTAATGACTTTAAAGAACATTTTTATTCAATAATGGGAGAGTTGATGTTAAAACTGGGCTCTAACATGGGGTTCCAAACAATCTAATATATTTGTATGCTTTCAAATAACTTTACCGTCTTAAATACGTTACAAACAAGCAAATAATGTATTACATATACATGTAAATAGTTATTTAATAAAAGATTCTTTTAGAGGAAAACTGAAGTTAATATTATAGTGAAATGAATAAAAGCAAAAGATACAAAATGCTATAGCTACTATAAACAGATTTGCTTTTAGAGTGTCACAGTATAGTATAAAAGCAGTTTCTCCAGTACTTAATTCTTTTATTGTTTTTTTTCAATGGCAATAATACATAGCATACTAATGCTTTGAAAATAACCTTGAATTAAATGCATCTACTCTTCATTGCTGTGTCATTCTAAGTATGTATTATAAGAATTGTATTATCAAATATGAATTTTTTTTTCATCTCGTACTGCGTATTTAATTTTGGATTAATCTCAAGTAACCATATTACATTATAAATATTTATGTTGGAATTTTGTGTTTATAGTCAACTTCATGGTGATACATGGTTATAATGTATAACAAAATAGAAACATCACACAAATTGAAAGTATGCTTCATTTACTCAGTGCAGAATTGAATTGCATTTCATATTATAGTACTCTATACTGTGGTATTTTGTAAATTTTTTTATTTTCCTACAAGTTTATTTCAGAAGTGCTGTATATATATAAAAGATACTATCTAGTTGTTGAATAAGCAGCCTATTAGAAAATAAATATTTCATGTGTTATAGTCCGTAAAAGTTATGATTGTAAATATTCTTGAATAGAGAAATAGGCAAAAATTCCCAAGATGCAGTAGCTTTTTATGCTGAGCATTTTTCTGAATAAGACTGTTAAACAATGTAATTCTGTTCCTATAACTACATCTAAATTATACAAGATGCTATGTAGGGAAATTGCTAAATAATAGTTGATGCACTTTTAACTTGCAAGGCATTTTATTCTAAATACATTTGACAGCATCACTGAATGTAGTTTCAAGATTTAATAATGTTAATTGCAGCAAAGATGACTTAAAGCTTGCACCAGAGCAAATGTATGTGAGTGAGAGCACAATGTATTTGGTGGTGATTTTGATTTTTTTTTTTCACATGTCTGGCACATTTTGAAGCACAAGTCGAGCTTTTGCATGTGGTGTGAAATTGCAAAATGCATTTGATGGTTTCAGGAGGGTGAAAAGATGGAAACTGTAATGTATGGATGAGACATCAGTTTCACACAGAAGGGGGTTAAACATATCAAAATTGCAGTTATAATGATTACTATTTGAGAATTAATAATTAATGGGAGAAAATTATTTGTGCTGTTTGAAAGATAGGTTTACAGTTTCATTTGATACTAATTTTCAGAGAATTTCCAGTTTATAACTGTTAAACCCCATCATTCCTCAGCAAATATGATGGTTGAGCACAAATTTTGTGTCAAATGAAAGCTTGTGGTTTGGGGAGTGTTACAGGCCATAAAAAAAACCTAATCCCCATCCTTCTCTTTCAAAAACATGTAAGCGATTGTCCCTTTGTAACATTTTGTACCAGGCTGAACATAATGAGTTATGTGGCAAATTAACACTTCTGATGTAGGGAATATCATAAGCTATAAAAAATTTACCATCATACTTTATTTTCTCCTAACAAAGGAAATGTGTAAATGCTGTTCAACTATATCCTACAAATACAATGTTCAAATGCAATGAATTATGTCATAGACTCCCATAACAAACTTAAAAAACGACTAAGTTATTATTAGCTTAATTTTGATCCTGAAATGTATACACATAACTTTACACAGCCTCCACAAATTCTTAAGGGTCACTGCACCAATGCTTATTCTCATGTTTATCTCATGTCACACATTACCAGTATGTGCCATACAATTTCCAAGATAAACTGAGAAATTTTCTCAAGAGCACAGCCATTCAGAGAAACTAAAGCATATCCCATCTAACTAATTTTCATCAATTTATAGTTTTCTTTCTATTATTAAACCTCTCCTCTTACGATAGCTTTAATAGAAGAGTTAATCTCATCAACATTTGTCAAAGGGCCAAACTGTCAGCATAATCCACTACGCCATGCAATCACAATCAACTGCAAATTATGGTGGCAACAGAATCAAAAGTCTTTTTGGCATCTACAAAACAACTAACCATGAGTTTTAAATTCTAAACATATCTCAAGAAACTAAGTGTAGATATTTTGACTGTGCAACCCCTACCACCTCTGAACCTACACTGTTCATATCAAAGTTGTCCATTAGCTAAATGTTTAAATCTATTAAGTAAAGGGGGCGTAACTTTACCTGCACAGAGAGTTGACTGATATCCCTCTAATATATCACAAGAATTGCAATCACCTTTCTTGAACATAGGAATACTAATACCTATAGTAAAATCATTAGAAACAACCACTGACATATTGGATATATCCACAATCCCTTTATCGGAAGGGGGGGGGGGCTCAGTCGGTAGCGCGCCAGGCTCGTAATCTGTAGTTCCCAGGTTCGAGTCCCAGCTGGGTCAGCGTTGAGATTTATCTCCGCAAAAATTCTCCGCCCTGCCCACGGTCAGTAGGGGACACCGATGGGCTTGGAAAGGCCGCCGTCCGTCGGATGGGACGTTAAGCCGTGGCCCCGTGTGCGGGAGAGCCATACCCTGTGCACGTTAAAGAACACGCTGGATGGCCTTGACGGGAGGCTACCATCTGTCTCCCAACAGCTGTTCCAGTGGGTCCCCTCCCCCAACCTTCTCTGAGCCTTCGGGGTCCATGTGACCTGGCCATTTAGCCCATGGTGTGCAAAAAAGTGCCGCTCAGAGGTAAAACAATCCAATCCTTTATCAGAAAATATTAAACACTACAATAATATAATAGAATCAGTCGCAGCTTTAAGTATTTAAGCAGTGATTTCACCTACTCCTGGTAAACATAAGCTCACCAGACAAAAAATTAGTCACCCCTGGCTGAATGTCACCTAATAGTGCATAACACCACCGTGTGATTGAAGAACAGCCAAAATCTTGTCTGGCGTGGATGCCACCAGTGTGTGGATGTAGTGCACATCAATATTCATCCACTCTTCCAGCAGCAAATGCCGCAGTTCAGCCAGATTGCTGGGACGGCACTTCACTCATTGCCCCAAATAGTCCCACAAGTTTTCTATGGGATTCAAATCTGGGGATTTGGCGGGCCAGTCGAGATGTTCGAAGGCTTCAGAATGCTTGTTGTGCCAATCTGACACACTTCGAGCCCTGTGCACATGACAATTGTTGTCTTGGAAGACTGGGGTATCCTTTTGGTGTTCACTGTGGAGATGCTGCACAAAAGGCAATGTGGTCATCCAGTAGCTCCATATAGCCCTTCTGGTTCAAGTGTGACATCACCACAACCAAAGGACCCATTTCCTTGTACGTGAAACACCCCCTGAACATCAGAGCCTCTTCCAGCTTGAACAGAACCTTGCACACAATCTGTATGGAAGGCTTCATGCAGCTTATGATGTAGCTGTCGCCTTGCATCATTCAAGTACAAGCAAAAATGTGACTCATCCAAACATGAGTCGACAGTCTAGTCTTTGTGGCACTGTGCCCACTGTAGCCATGCAACCTTGTGCAGAGCTGTTAACATGGATCTCTTCTGCAATACTCTGCTCCAAATATCCATGGCATGGAGTTCCCTTTCGGAGTGTTTATTCGGAAACAGCTTGTTGTTTACCCGCATTGACTGACTGGAGCAATTCCTGCCTCATTGCTAAACTGTTATGCCCTAACAGTGCGTGACACCCTGTGGCAGTCCCTATTGGTAAGCACAGTCTTTCTGCCGCAGTTCTGGAGACGATTAGTGATGAACTGCAATGTACGCCACTGCTGGAAGACTCTTTGGATAGTAAGTTTTGACACACCTGCAAAAACAGCAACTTCTTGTACACTATACCCTTTGGCTCGACCAAATGCAATAACACCTTTTTGCCACTTATTCACATCTTTGGCGTGACCCATGTTTCATGGAGCAACTAACACACACAGGGCACACAAACACTTCTTGTCACACTATAAACCCTGTAATGCATGGCACAGCTATTTTTAGGACGTGTTTATTACTGGTGCACCCTCTGTTGCTGTTGAATGGACATAACCTTCTTACAGCAGGAGATGACTAAATTTTTGTCTGGTGAGCTTATATAGTTTTAGTTTTGAGATAGTCAAAATAACCAGATCTTGAAATAATGCCAATGTTAAAGTCAATAATACATCTTTCATCATTGCAAACAATGGGAGTAGAACTAACCACATCGTTTGGAATACTTCTGAAATGCTCAACCCATCTACCTATGATAGAAACCTCAGTAAGCTTGCCATTCTTATTCCTCAATCCCTATATCTTTATTATGTATATTTATTTATTGTTATACAAATGCAAAAAGTAATGCAAAAACATAAATGCAATACAAAAAAAAATTTTTTTAGGCCAAAGAAATAAAATCTTCCCAGGTCTTAATACAGATTTCAAAGACTAATTTTAAGAGCATACATACAAAATCTTCAAGTAGCCATGGACTATGGAGGTCTAACCAAACTGTAATTTAGTTCTATAAACATGTATGTCTTGAGCTAGCTGCTGCATTTGGCCACTGTAGGCCAATTCTAATAAGGTGCTGTTTGATTTTTGTTTGTTCACTGTATCCTAGGTCTTCCCCTTTTTCTGAAGCCTTTTGCACACTATTTAGTTAAATATATTGGCATCATGGCCAAAATAACAGTCTCTCAAGATACAACATAAGCATCAGGAATCAAAAACATCAAGTTCCCTATTATCTTCCTTTACAAAGGGTTTAAGTTTCACTATTATTATTAACTCTAGAAAGAGCCAAACTATTGTATGGCCTAATTTTAGTCTTTTGGTGTATACACCTTTTTCCCCACTCTCTCCATAGGTTCTTTAACTCCCAGAAGCAATTCTTATTCTTCTATTTATCTCTTTATGCACATCACCAGTTTCTGTAACATAGCTGCAGAGATAATTAAACTGAGACCCTTGCTCCAGAGCCTAATCTTTCAAAGCAATTGAAGCGCCATCTGCCTAGCCAGTTTTTATCAGTTTAATTTTTTTCTCTTTTAATCACAAAACCTACTCTATTTCCAGTCTCATCACCATCATTTGCCAAAAGCGCCAAATCATCAACATAATCTAAATAAAAAAGTTTTGAAATATCTAGATCATTTAGGGCCAAGATCTTTTGTTTGTAGAGTATTAACATAATTGGTAGCCAACTAAAAAGAAAACAATCGCCCTTTTCTAACTGTAGTAGCAATGCTAAACCAATTGCTGCAAGCTTTACTGATTTTTACACATGGCTCGGTGTTATTATAGAGAAACATAATGCTAATTAACAAGTCAGGTATACAATACAATCTCACAAATCAGCCACAAATTATGAAGATCAGCAATACGTATTTTTTGAAATATTAAAGCATGTATTCACAAATGTTGTTCTGAATTCTAAACATCTCTCTTCAGAATCTGCTTAAGTGAAAATATTTCATGTACATCCCCTACTAGTTCTGAATACATACTGTTCATCACACAGCTGTCCATCAACCAGATTCTTTATTCTATTAAACACAATAATGCAAAGAGCTTTACCTGGAACAGAAAGTAGACTGATTTCTCTATAATTATCACAATAACTTCAATCACCTTTTATTTTTTAAATCTCCACTCGGCCCTTGGTGAAAAAGGGAACACTGACAGGTTTGGAAAGTCTTCTGTACATTGGATGGGACATAAAGCCATGCCCCTGTGTGCAGGAGAGTCATACCCTGTGCCTATTAAAGAACACATTTGATGGGAGGCTTCCATCTCCTAACAGCTGTCTACTGTGTCCGCTTCCACCAACCTTCTCTGAGCCCTTGGGTTCTTAAGACCTGGCCATTTAGCCCACTGTGTGCAAAAAGTGCCACTCAGAGATAAAACAACCCCCCCTTTTTTAAAAAAATAAAGATATTAATAGTTCTTTAAAATCCTTAGGAACACCTTTATCATACCTTGGTCAACACCAAGACCCTGTGAAGTTGACCACTCCTCAGCAGGGCAGAAAAACATTAACAGAAAATGTGGCCATAAAAGCCTAGATTAGTAGACCATAAAGATCTGGCCCTCCCATTCCCTTCCAGAAGAGGCTGTCTGTTTTGCAAGATACTAACAGTCTGTCTGCATCATGAGAATGTGAGATGCTAGGCCTGGTCAGTTCTTGCATCATCACAAGGGATTAGTATACAGCTCTCCTGCCAGTGTATGCCTAGATACCATTTAAAGATCTTAGCAAAAGAACACAATGTCAATATTGCATTTACATTAAAATTTTATGTAATTTTAGTGTCATATGGTATAACATTTATCAAAATCTCTTAAAAATTGCTAAAACTTTAAAACACCTTCAGTATCCACACAGTTTTAAAAAATGCCTATTATTTAAAAATTCCTTACAAGTGAACACAGTAGGTAAGACTAATAAAGTGTTTATTTCATAATATCACTGTTAGGAGAATTAATGTCTCCTGTGTTGCAACTTGAGATGCTAAAACAATTTGGTGATAATAGTTCATTTTACATATCCTACAGTTAAAAGCTTAGTTGTTATATTTACCACGGGAGAGAAATTCTTGTCTGGTACACTTGCCGTAGTTGTTAGCAAGGATCACACTTGGTTGCTGCAGTATTCTAGCTTGTCAGCAGTCATCAGTACAATAGCATTCCTGTATGGTAGTTGAAATTAATTCTAGCAATTATATTGTGGAAATAAATCATTTTATTAAAAATTCTTACAATTTCTTTAATTCTGTATTCAAACTCTAGTGAATTAGTTTATCCTGTTCTAGTGGCCCCGTGTGCAGGAGAGCCATACCCTGTGCACGTTAAAGAACACACTGGATGGCCTTGACGGGAGGCTACCATCTGTCTCCCAACAGCTGTTCCAGTGGGTCCCCTCCCCCAACCTTCTCTGAGTCTTCGGGGTCCATGTAACCTGGCCATTTAGCCCATGGTGTGCAAAAAAGTGCCACTCAGATGTAAAACAACCCAACTTTATCCTATTCTAGGTTATTTATCTTTTTGACACTATTTTGTGTCATTTAATAAATTCAAATAAAGAACTTTTTAGTTCTGTGAGGATTATGCAATAGAAAATTCATGATTTTATAAGCATATAATTGTTGTAAATCAGATGTACCAAGTTTCATATTTTTATCTATTAAAATGAATGTATATCAAGAGCTCTCTTTATAATTTTCTGTTAAGATTTATTAAGTTAAATTTCTCATAATTAATCCATTTCCCTCAAACTCAGATGGCATTACTGAACACTCATACATAATTTACAGACCTTAAAAGTTTTCGATCTAGAGTTTCAATTTAATAAATAATCTGATCTTAGTACTTAGATTTTTAGCTTGATGCCTCAATTTTTGGTTTGATTAAATAGGTATTGCTAAATATTTATAATGAGATACTTACTCAAAGAATGGACAACTATTATTTAAATTTATAAAAATAATTTTTATTATACCTAAATACAAATGGCTTTCTACTGTTTACTTTAAATTAAAATATGTATATTTTGTCTTTAACATATATTTGTAATATATTTTTAAACCATATATCAGTTTGTTTGTTTTTAAATCATTTTCTGGAATAGCTAAAATTTCCGTAACATAGTTAATATTTCAAAAAAAGACTTCATTTCTACTACAGCACTGTTTAAAAAATTGAACTCGTGATATCAAGTTTTTTTTTTCTAATTTATGACATATAGAACAAAGAAGAATCCTAGAATCTACTTCTAGCTTTCTCAAGCCTTCTCATACAAGGGCATGTTCTACTAAGACCAAAGTTACTTCTGACTACTGCCTTAGAGCTAACACAACACACAAAGTTTGCCTTGCTTGAACAATCACTAGCTCCCTAACCACTATGCCAGTTAAGGCTTAATTGGCATTATAAGGATACAAGTTTTTCTTACAACTATTGGGAGCCATTGCAAACAATGTCCATTGGACTAGTCAATGGGGTGTTATTTTCCCATACTGATATCCACTGCTGGCATCCATGTAAACTTTTTAACATTGTAAAAGGCAGAAACATGACATCATTGAAGATATAGAACCAGTTGCAGCTGCTAGATGTCATAGAAGGGTGTTGGCTGATGTGCTTGTTGAAAGGAATTTTAATGTTTAAGTAATGTTTTCAGTTAGCAGTAGACTCTCCAAATCTTGAGTTGTTACAATGGGACAGTAAACTTGAACCTGTCATCTGATGTTTGTGATTACAAGCAGAAGTCATGCAGAAAATAGTATCAAGCTGATAAATCTGATGATGATGCAACATTCCAATCTGTGTTAATACCTTTTAAGCAGATAGGTATTGTTTGCATTTCATATTTTGCTTACACAAATAAAAGTTGTGAACTGCAAGACTCTTATTTCACAAAATTCCACATTAACTCAAAAATCTTTTAAAAGCTGTTAAAATTACACTTAAAACGCAACACATGTTCTGTTAAGTCTACATTCTCAACATCATCAGATGTCTAAGTGAAAAATTAAGCATCAGGTTTAATTACTCTTAGTTCCTGAAATTGGATCTTAATTTGATAGTTTAAATAAATAATAAAATATTTAAATTTTAATAAAATAACAGTGGATTCTGTGCAAGAGTTAGGGCAGGTGTTATCAGTATCACATATTTCATTTTTTAATGAATTAATATATTTTTCTGTAAAATTTAGTTGAACATTTATTTCCAACAAGATTTCAACTAAATTTTGAAGAGAATATATCAATAATGTTTTTAAAGGACAAAATAATTAAATAAGTAAAAATACCCATAGTTTACACTCTTCTGTTCACAAATTTTTAGTCTAATACATAGTTCTACATTTTCCTTTCATATGTAAAGTATATATATAAATGCAGTGAGCTGCCACTTAAATTCTCTCTGAGTAAAGTGCATAGATGCTCGTTTGAGAATGTGTCAGACATGTTCAATAGAAAACCAGTAGCATAGACCAAATACAATATACGACCACTTAACATACATTTAAACTGGTAAAACTTTGTTTTGTGTGCCAAATATTAGCATAATTTAAAACCGCATCTCATGATGATGTATAGCAATTTCCCTATGAAATGCCTTTAGTGTCCTTGATGTGCTTCAGTGTACAGTATTTTCATTCGAGAAATGTTGCCAAAAAATCTACATTCATGACTTTTATGAACTTATGTGAAATTTTTATTAAATGCTTAAAAAAAATGCATTTATTGTACATTTAAAGGGATTTTAAAATACACCTTAGCATAATGTGACAAACTGCTAACCATGGCAAAATTGAAAGTGCCATTTATGGTGACATTACATATCATGCAGTAAAAAATCAAAATCTGATGCTTAAAGTTTGTTAAATGTTTGAATTGATGAACTGCAAAATTGTTCAGCAAGAGCATGAAGATTATATCTGTAATAGGAGGATATCAACCACAGCACAAAAAGTATCTTGTGTTTATCATAAAGAGTTTCAATTGATTAATGTTTAAATGAAAACTCACTCATTTGAGGTGTTAATGTGGTACCAATGATTCAATATGGATGAATGGTGATATTCCAGTGAATGCCATTTACAGCAAGCTAAAGTATTGTGTGGCTAATGTAATTGCACAATGCAAGAATATCAGTAGTGCATGTTTTTTGTTAGTAATGCAATTTCTTAGATTGAAGAGATTTTGTTTTAACTTATTTATTCATATATTAAGGAAGATATCACTCTGAATTTAACATTGATCAATTTGTAGAGGAAAAATTGTCTTGAGGTGGGTGGGATATGAACGCATGACCTGTCGCCAATCAAGATCTCCTCTAATTGATGCGATTAACTTTCTACCAACAGTGCACAATTCTCTGTGGCTCATGAAGGTATTGTCCCAGCTGCTCTCAGCCTCAAGAAAAAATGTCATGAAGATGGCGAGTGTATTCCGAGTATACAATTGAAGAGATTTTTTTCTGCCGTATTTGTTATTGGCATTAAATTCAAAGTGATATATTTCTTAATATATGAATAACTACATCAAAAAAAAAATCTCTTCAATCTAAACAATTTATACTCGGAATATATTTGCCATCTTCATGACATGCTTGTCATTGTTTTTTGAGGTTGAGAGCAGCTGTGACAATACCTTTTTGAGACATGGAGAATTGTGTACTGTTGGTAGAAAGTTCATAGCAGCAATTAGAGATCTTGATTGGCAGCCAGTAGCTCAGTGGTCCAGAGTGCCTGACATGTTATCAGGAGGTCATGGGTTCATATCCCACCCGGTTCAAGACAATTTTTCCACTAAAATTGATCGACATTAAATTCAGAGTGATATCTTCTATAATAGTAATGCAATATTTTGATACATAAAATAACTCCAATTGCTAAGTATCTTAAGATAAACCCTCTCATAGGTCTTGCATATATGTATACTGAATCATCAGAAGTATGTCAGCAAACTTCAAATGATTGGTGAATTTCATTTTCATAATTGCATATTTTTGTGCTAAAAAAATTACTCCTCAAGCAGCCACTTGTTGCAGAGGTCTGACAGAAGCCTGTCATTATAATAATGCCAAAGAAAAGATCTGTAAAGAAGAAGAGAGCTCGGCAGAAAGACAACACAAGAAAGAGACCAGGACTGTGGCTTAGTACAATGACTGTTTTCTCCTCCTATAGATAGTAGTTTTCATGCATTGTATATATATTTTCTAGATCATCGAAATTAATATTTAATGAACTTACAGCATGAAAACTTTTTTGAAAATCTTACTGTGCTTTATCACTGATTGCACACTAAATATGGTACTGATTTGTGTTACATTCAATTATTAATGATCAACTTTATTAAAATCTCTATAACACTATATATTATTAAAATGCAGCAGGATAAAGCAGTAAGAGCCAACAGAAATGGTAATATTTAAATATCGACTCTTAAGTAGATATGTCAGTGCAATATGGATGTATACATATGCGAGATTTACTAATTGTTCTTGCAGGTACAGTATTGTCTTAAATAGTTATATTATTAATTTTGACTTTATTTTTAATTTTAACTATTTAAGACAATACTGTACCTTCAAGAATGATTTGTAAAGCTCATGTTACATAGGCATCCATGTTGCATTGACATGTCTACTTAAAGAGTTGATATTTAAATATTACCATTTCTGTTGGATTCTACTGCTTTATCCCACTGCATTTTAATAATACACAGTGTTATAGAGATTTTAATAAAGTTGTAATACATACACTGTGAAATTGTAATTGTATCAATGATTAATGGACTATAACGTTTTTATAAATCCTTAAAGTGTTGAGTTTCTGATACTGAACTCACTCTGATGGCCAAATTAATTATGAAGTATCAGAAAATAAACCACTCTAGAACCTTATCTTGAAGTAACAGCAATAACAAAAATTTGAAGGAAAATGAAAGTATACTAGAAATCAATCGTCACCTATGGCAGCTCTTCATTTCTTAGACAATTACAGCCATTGTATTAGCTTTTCTTTTAATGAGTAAAAGATAGAAAAATTCAAAAACTGGAACATAAACATGAAATGCATGCTGTTACCACAGATAAGTTCTAAAATTTTATTTCTGATGAAATAAACATTATTTCAGATTACCACTAATGACCTCAAAATATTTTGAAAGCTTCATTCTGTCAGTTTTTCCTGAGATCTAAAACCTCCACCCTGCCTTTAGTCAGTAGGTAACACCAATGGGCTTGGAAACACCATGGTTTGTTGGATGGGACATAAAGCTTTGGCCCTGTGTGTGGGAGAGCCATACCCTGTGTATGTTATAGAACATGCTGGATGGCCTTGACTGGAGCCTAGCAACTGTTCAGTGGATCCCCTCCCTCCAATCTTCTCTGGGCCCTTGTGACCTGGCCATTTAGCCCATTGTGTGCAAAAAAGTGCCACTCAGAGGTAAAACAAACCAACATCTATGTTACAAATTATCTCAATACATCAAATTTCATGTTTCCAGCACATAACAGATTGTATTTAGAATGAAATGTGACTTGTGTATGTTATAGAACATGCTGGATGGCCTTGACTGGAGCCTAGCAACTGTTCAGTGGATCCCCTCCCTCCAACCTTCTCTGGGCCCTTGTGACCTGGCCATTTAGCCCATTGTGTGCAAAAAAGTGCCACTCAGAGGTAAAACAAACCAACATCTATGTTACAAATTATCTCAATACATCAAATTTCATGTTTCCAGCACATAACAGATTGTATTTAGAATGAAATGTGACTTTTTTTTTATTGTGAACACCACATTTAATTTTAATATGAACTGTATTTGATTACAAAATATTATCAAAACATCATTCCATCACTTTTTCTGGGATCTATATTATAGATCAGTGGTTCTCAATCTTTTATGCTTCACGTACCCCTGGAAATGTGTATGTAACTGGTGTACCCCTTGTGTAGATAGATCAGATTATAGTTATAGTATTACAATGGGAATAAAATAAAACATATATATATATAACAAATATCTAGCGACTTTTTAACTTTCATGGTATACCCCAAAAAATTTTACCATGTACCCCACGTTGAGAACCCCTATTATAGATTATCACTAGACATCAAAACTTAGATTGAACTCTGACCCCTATTCTTGAGAATGAAACCTCTGTTGTGTCCTGAATATTTTAAAACTTCATTCCATCACTTTTCTGAGATCTATGCTGTAAATTATTCTTTGACATTAATTTTTGCATTTCTAGCATGCTTTATATACACTATATGATAAAAGTATCTGGACACTCGCTCATCCACAATCTCCCAGTAATAGGAAAGGAATTACTATCACATTGGTCCACCCTTTGCTGCTATCACAACCTCCATTCTGTGGGGAAGGTTTTCCACTGGATTATAGTGTGTTGCTGCGGGAATTGCCTGCCATAAGAGCATTAGTGTGCCTGGTCACTGATGTCAGGTGGTTCGGCCTGGCTCACAGTCAACATTCCAATTAATCTCAAAGGTGTTCCATGAGGTTGAGATCAGGGCTCTGTGCAGGCCAGTCTTCCACACCCATCTCATCAAACTGTTCTTGCATGGTCCTCACTTTGTGGATGGGGGCATTGTCATGTTGGTACAGGGAAAGGTCTTCACCAAACTGTTTCCATAATGTTGAAAGCACAGAATTGTCAAGAATATCATTATAGGCCGTGGCATTAAGAGTCCTGTTCACTAGAACTAGGGGACCCATCTCGAATCATGAAAAATATTCCCAGAGCATGATGCATCCTCTACCAAACTTCACAGTTGCCACAACATAGTCAGGCAGATAGCATTCACCTGGCATCCAGATTCATCTGTTAGACTTCAAGATGGTGAAGTGTAATTCGTCACTCCAGAGAATGCTGTTGCACTTCTCAAGAGTCTACTTGCATCATGCTTTACCCCACTCTAACTGATGTTTGTCATTGATCTTGTTGATGTTAGGCTTGTGTGTGGCTGCTCGGCCATGGAAACCCATTTCCTGCAGCTTGTAGCAAACTGTTATGGTGCTGGTGTTGCTTCCAGAGGCATTTTGGAACTCGATGGTGAGTGTTGCAACCGAGGACAGGTGATTTTGTTGCACCACCTGCTTCAATACTCAGTGATCCCACTCTGTCATTTTATGTCGCCTATCGGGCCGCAATTAGGCTGTTGTTGCTCCTAGGTATTTCCTCTTCACAATAACATCACTTTCAGTTGATCAGGGCAGCTGCAACAGGGCCGAAAGGTCCTGAACTGACTTGTTGCTAAGGTGGCATCCTATGGCCATGCCATGTTAAAAGTCACTGAACTCTGCTGTATGGTCCATTCTCCTTTTCATGCATGTCTATGAGGTTTGCCAGGCCACGTGCATCCTTTTAATACCTGTTTGGGCCATGGCTGTGGCATATATGGGCAAATCCACTTCTCAGAAGGTGTGTGTGGATATTTTTGATCAGATAGTGTATCTTGTTAGATCGAATTTTGACCTTTATTTGATCTTGAATGAGAAATTGTATCAAATTTCACACTTTTTTCTGAGATTAATGACCCATATTTCTCTAGGTTCAAATTTATAAAGCACTATCACTTTTACACCATTGTTAGAATTAGCAGTTTTCCCTCCCCCTTACATAGTTACAATAAGCTATATATATGTCATTATATATACACACACTAAAAGATATATAATGAACGTATCTCTGTCATCAATATAGGTTTCATCACAAGCTGCAGAAAATCTTGCAGACATACTTTTGTAATATGATCTTTGTACAGAGCAGTGGGATGATCAGCACCACAGCGGCTATGGATCGTATGAAGAAGCAATAATTCTTTAAGACATCCTTCAAATTGTGAGATATAGAAGCTTTAATAAATTTGTTTATATTGGCAGCATTAATCATACCTTTGTGTTGAATTCAAATTGCAGTGTGAGCCTCTGGCAGTCCTGTAATTTGATGACATGAAGTGCAGCAAAAACACTACAATAGCATTCCACTTTTAGAAAATTAGTTTTAAATACAATATTCTGTTTTATAAATCATGACACTCAATAGTGCTCTGGTGTGGATCTAAGTTTGATAAAATTTCTTTCCATTTAGGATTATAGGTAACATTAAAAAAAATAATGGATGACCCCAGTCTACTAATGACAATGATTGAATCCTGATACTTGAAGATGTCTCGAACTATTTTTAAAAGAACTTAGAAGATAAATACATGCACACAGGCAAAATCACCATGCAGCCAGTGGCTACAGAGGTCCAGCCAGACTTTAATTTTGTTCTCCAAACACATCTATCCTGAGCAACAGCTGCTGCATTTGACCTTATAGGTCAATTCTAGCAAGGTCCAGTTTGACATTGTCTGCCCACTGTATTCTAGGTACCCTCATTTTCTTAAGGCCTTCAGAAACACTGTCATAATCCAATTCACCAATCTGTAGTTATGCATACAGGCAACATGGCCAAACCAATGCAGTCTCTCTCCGCACTATATTCTACTCAATGAAGATTACCAACGAGGTTAGGACCTTTGCCTAACCTCATCATTATTTACAAGGTCAAACCACCTAATGTCCAAGATGCTGCATGAACATCCAGAATCAAAGGCAATCAAGTCTCCTATTATCTTGTTTACAAAAAGTCCATATTTTGCTATCATAACTAACTTTAGAAAAGATTAAACTATTGTATAGCCTAATTTTGGTCTTTAGGTGTATACAACTCTTTTTCCCACACTCTCCATGAATTTTTAAAAGCCTCAGTATTTTTATCTCATGCCACACATCGCCAGTATCTGTTACATAGCTCCTAAGATATTAAACTGAGACACTTGCTCAAGAGTGTAACCTTTCAAAGCAACTGAAGCACTATCTGCCTGACCAGTTTTCATCACTTTAGTTTTCTCTCTGTTTATCATCAAACTTACTCTATTACAAGTCTTATCAACAGTCATAACAAAGAAATTCATCTCATCAACATCATTAGCCAACAGGGCCAAATCTGTAGACCATTTTTTAAGGCCAAAATCTTCCCCTTGCATGGTTTTTCACATAACATAATAACCAAACTAATGAAAATATGAGACAAAATGCGCTAACCCCACTAGCAATGCTAAACCAATTGCTACAAGCTTGGGGCGGGGGTGGCTCAGTCGGTAGCGCGCCAGGCTCGTAATCTGTAGTTCCCAGGTTCGAGTCCCAGCTGGGTCAGCGTTGAGATTTATCTCCGCAAAATTTCCCCGCCCTGCCCACGGTTAGTAGGGGACACCGCTGGGCTTGGAAAGGCCGCCGTCCGTCGGATGGGACGTTAAGCCGTGGCCCCGTGTGCGAGAGAGCCATACCCTGTGCACGTTAAAGAACACGCTGGATGGCCTTGACGGGAGGCTACCATCTGTCTCCCAACAGCTGTTCCAGTGGGTCCCCTCCCCCAACCTTCTCTGAGCCTTCGGGGTCCATGTGACCTGGCCATTTAGCCCATGGTGTGCAAAAGAGTGCCGCTCAGAGGTAAAACAACCCAACCCAGCTACAAGCTATACCAATTTTCACACATGACTCAGTGTTATTATACAGAGCTTTCATTATGTTAACTAACTTCTCTGGTATGCTATACAATCTTTTTGTTCAATTTACGATCAACCACAAGTTATGATGATGTTAAATTATATAACCACAAGTTATAATGATCAACCACAAGTTATGAAATTTATTAAAAATCATAACTTGTGGAAATAATATTTAATAAACCACAAGTTATGATGATCAACCACAAGCACAGAGCCCTGATCTCAACCTCATGGAACACCTTTTTGTTCGATTTATGATCAACCACAAGTTATGATGATGTTAAATTATATAACCACAAGTTATAATGATCAACCACGAGTTATGAAATTTATTAAATTTCATAACTGGTGGAAATAATATTAAATAAACCACAAGTTATGATGATCAACCACAAGTATGGAACGCCTTTTTGTTCGATTTACGATCAACCACAAGTTATGATGATGTTAAATTATATAACCACAAGTTATGATGATCAACCACAAGTTATGAAATTTATTAAATTTCATAACTTGTGGAAATAATATTAAATAAACTACAAGTTATGATGATCAACAGAGTCAAAAGCTTTTTTGAAATCTTTAAAACTAGTAACTATAGATTTATGAAACCTTAAACATTTCTAAAAAAAAACTGCCTAAAAGAAATTTTTTTGTCTATACATTCCTTACCATTCTGAATCCAAATTGTTCATCATGCAGTTGTCCATCAACCAGATTCTTAATTCTGTTAAGCACAATTATGCAAAGAACTTTACCTGGAACAGAAAACAGACTGATTCTCTTATAATAGAATTGCAATCACCTTTTTTTAAAAAAAAAATGTCGATAATAATAGCTCTTGTAAAATCCTTAGGAACAGTACCTTTATCATAAAAATTTTCAGTCAACTGTGTGACAATAGAAATGTTTGCAGATCTGGCATTTCAGTAGTAATTTCATCTACCCCTGAGGAATTTATGCAGTTTGAATTTAGAGATTGCCAAAGTAACTTCAAAATGTGATATAAGGCCAACATTAAAGCCAGTAATGCATCTATTCATGTTACAAAGTGAATAGGACTAACCACATTGTTTAGAACATCTCTGAAATGCTCAGCCCACTTAGTCACCTCATCTTCAGTGACCTTACCACGTTTATCCCTTAATTTATCTTTGCAGTTCCTTCTTTCAGAAATAAGATCTGAGCCTTCGGGGTCATTGTGACCTGGCCATTTAGCCCATTGTGCCCCAAAAAAAGTGCTGCTCAGGGGTAAAACAACCCAACTTTCATGACTGACTACTGTGATGTTTTGAAACTCTGGCCCTAAAGCCAATGCACCACCCCCCTGATATTTAAATTCCATTCTTTTATGTTTTCCTCTAACCATTTCATCACATTTGACCAGGCTCCTTAACCTACTATTTTTTTATTAATTAAGAATCAACTAGTGACAGCCTGTCCTCGAGGTAAGATTTGTGACCTTCCTACTAGGAGTTCTTCCAGTATCCCAGTGGCCCAATCTGCCACTGAAAAGTACTAATAGCCTGAACTACAAGACAACACTGACCTCAGGTGTTAGGCCTGGCCAATTCTATGCCACACCACAGGGGATTGGTGCACAACTGCCCTTTCAGCGTATACCTAACTACCATTTTGCACACCAAGATAAATACAACCTGTTTTAATACCACCCTGAGCTTGAATAGTTCTAATTCATTGATGGCTTCTGCTCTGGTTAGGTGCACTTGTACACATCTTACCCACCATAGGTGCTCTTCTTCTGTTTTAGACTACATATCAACAAAATATTATTGGCTCAAACATGTAAAATTTGGAAATCTTGGCTCTGAAAATAACAATGTTCTGTGGTATTTTGTCTCCAAAAGTACCTTACAAAGTAGTGGACCAGCCAGAAGTAACGTGAGAAAATCTTTTGTATTCACAGTGATTATTAAGTTTATTTGAAGCCACTATCTTCATTGCTGTATTCGGCTAATACTGTCAGGTGGGATCTGAACCCATGACCTCTTGGTAACATTGTCAGGTGCTCTGACCTCTGAGCTACCAACTGCTGCTCAAAATTTTCCCTGTTGTTAAGTCTCATACCCTAGTCTGAAGTATCTGTTATGATTACAGATATCTACTAATAAATCAGCACTTTGACGTCAAAGTGCTGATTTATTAGTAGATATTGAATTGTCGAGTTTATTTCATTATTTATTATTAATGATTACAGATAAAGTCTCCATTTATCAAACTACTTTGGGCCCTGATGAATGGCTGGTAGTTCAGCAGGCAGAACACCTGACATATTATCATCTATTCTACAATTGTTAAAATTTACCTTGGATGAAATATGTAATAATTGATACCATTCATGTGACCAAATTAACAAATTTCAACCCAGGAGATCGTGGGTTTCAGATCCACCTGGATCAAGACAATTTTTTCCCTATACCCAATATTAGCAGAATACAGCAGCAAAGATAGTAACTTCAAATAAACACAAGAAATTATTAATGGGTATTGTAAACATTCATATGATGGGAGAAATATACTGATAATTGAAGGCACATTAGAATTTTGTTTCCAGACTCTGGATTCTCCAGAATCAGAATTTTCATCTATCTTAAAAACAACTTATTATGCATTACCTTCAATTGGGCCATGTTGTTGCCTATTTGCCTTTTCAAATATAGCATGTGCTTTGTTAGATGCACTGAATGACACTTAAAATTAATTAGACTCACAGCTCTATTAATACCATTTAATATTCATGATTCAAGCTGTAATTACATGTTAAAAAAAGTTGAGGAGCACTTAAATGGCTCAAATGGAAAGCTATAGCATCAATTTTACCACCTAGTGGCTTCAGCTTATTGCTTCTACACTTATTCTTTTTCTTGTACTGCTATTTTGTACCTTTTCGTGTACACTTGCCTTTCAATAGTAAAGGTGGTCAAGAGAGAAAATGAACAATATTTACTAGTCCAACAAGCTGTCTACCTGCTGGCACAGACTACAGCTGATTCTGAAAGGTTGTTTTCCCCTGGTGTTGTTGTTTGTCCTCTTTCAGCATGCTGGTTGTTGAGGTGATGCTAACGTCTTAGCTGTGATACCAGTCCTGGTTCATTTATAGAATGCCACAGTCATGGATATTATTCACAACCTTCTTTGCTGACATACACTAACTTCTGTTAGTCATTCTTTAATTTACACTGTTTTGTTCCTGGACGGTTTTACTCATTGGGCAATTTAACATTTTTCAGCACATTCTAAAGAATTAAAATTATTAAACCTCAACTGCTCCTTAAGAACTTAAAAACATTTAACTTCTCTTTTAAAAGTTTAAAAATATGTTCCTCCTCCTCCCCCCTCTAACAATGCATTTCACCACTCTCTCTGTCCCGTGGCTTCATTGGGCTCCTTGTGCTATGATGTTAGTCATATTTATGTGTCTCCCTACTGACATTTTCAGTTGCTCACGCAGCAGGTGCACATGCTTGCTCATGCAACAGGAGATTCCATGCCACTGGTAGGGGTGGTATCTCTGTGTTGCAGACTTTATTCTTATGAAATGCATATGAAAATTAATCATTATGGATTCTGCAAATTGTAATTGGAATTTGGTAGGTGGTGCTATTAATGGCGTATATAATATATAATTTACTTTTAAATTACTATTACTGCCTGTACTAAAGCTGTGTTAGGTTTATTTATTGCTATCCTGTTGATGTTCATGCATTTGTTGTTCATATGTATGATATGTTTTGCCTATATACATATTTTTGCCATTTAATTGTGGGACCATTTAATTTAATTTCTACATTATATACGCCTCCTATTGTAGGTAATTTATCTCTATCATATGTTACTAAATTTTTAATGCTCAGATTTTAAACTTTTTAAAGAGAAGTTAAATGTTTTTAAGATCTGAAGGAGCAGTTGAGTTTTAATAATTTTAATTCTTGAGAATGTGCTAAAAATGTTAACTCGCCCAACTGTGCAGGAGCATAACAGTGTAAATTAAGAATGACTAACAGAAGTTAGAGTATGTCGGCAAAGAAAGTTGTGAAGAATATCCACGACTGCAACATTCTATAAATAAACCAGGACTGCTATACTATCACAGCTAAAAAGATGTTAGTGTCACCTCAACAACCAGCACACTGAAAGAGCAAAACCCAGGGACAAACAACTCCTTGGAATCAGCTGTAATCTGTGCCAGCAGGTAGACAGCTTTACATCTTTCAGAACTGAACTTTTAAGTTTGGTGATGAGGAACTTTTATGCACTGGAGGATACTTTTGCTAAACTTGCCAAAATGACACTAACTGGTAGTCCATAAATTACTCAACACTTGCACTGTATATACATATTTAAAATTTCAAAACTATATAATAGTCCCTTTTTTTGTTTCACTAAAATACCTCGATATTAGATAAAATGTAGAGCTTTTAGTTCAATAGTGTTGAAAATGGTAGAATAAATAGGAAAAGTAAATCATTGATTTTGCTTATCAAATTCTATACATATATGCACTCGAGATGGCTCATATTAATACAGAATTATAAAGAAGCACCAAAATACATTTTACACTTAGTGGTAGAAACAAAAATGAGTTATCGATTTCATTTCAAAATTTTAAACTTCATGAGACTCATAAGTAAAAAATGTTAAATAGTGCATGATTAACCCTTATGGTGTGTAAGACACTATAGTTCCCAAGAAAATATGCTGCAAGTTTTTTTTTTTCTATAGAAATTAGCCATTTTAAATGCTTTTTTTTTAATCAATCCTAAAAGTTTATGAACTAAATTTGATAGTTAATATAAACCTGATGACATATATACCCAAAAAAGTCACAAAATATGAAAAAAAAATTACACTGCTGCTGTAGCCATTACTATAATGTTTTTTTCACACCTGAGAGTTTTGGTTATTTTATTCCTTTTAATGTTCCCACACTAAAGTCTTTTAAACTCTTGCCATTAAACATTTTCTTGATCTTTTGAAATTACCTCAAAAATAACCTGTATAATCGTTTAGTAGTATATTCACAATAATTGCTGTAGAAGTTTGTCTAAAATTACTTATTCTCAAACATGAGGAGTGCAGATGCTCTTACAAGTTATTGTTGTAATTACTGTATTACAATCACACATGATCCAATAAAATTATCAACCAATCTAAATGTTACCTTATAACTACATAAAGCATACTAGATCAATTGACAAATTATATAAACTTATCTAAAATAACATTAAATAAAGAACAGCAAACAATTTTACAAAAAGGATCCAAATTTGCTTATGAAAATGATCGAATTGATGTAAATAAATACCTCAAATAAAACAATCCATTAAAAATGATAAAGAATGATTCAAATTATACCAAACCATAAAACAAGTACAAAATACAAATAGTAATAATAAGGATATTAAAATTCTAAAACAACTAAAAAGCAAATAAGGATATACAAATACTCTTAGCTGACAAAACAAATCAAATAGTATTAATAGATAAACAACAATATGATGATAAAATAGAACAAACTTTAACACAACTGAATTTCCAACCTGTTATAAATGATCCTATTCATAATATATTAAATAAATTAAAAAATTATCCCTTTTTACCCATAGAAATTGCTAAGAAATGTTACCCACCGTTATATCCTGACATAACTCAATTATTCATAAAGATAATTATCATCTTCAACCTTTAGTAAGTAAACGTAAATCACCCACGTATCATTTAGAAAATGCATTGCATAAGTTTTTTAAAATATATTTTCCCCCCACAAACAATATCACATCATGTCACGAAGCTATTCTTAAAATGCAGAATGCAATAATCAATAAACACACTACTATACATTCATTAGACGTTGTATCTTTGTATCGCAACACTCTGGTGTTGGATGCGAAGATGTGCTTAAAAGCAGAATGGTTGCTGGTTGCCAGACTCACCACCCCTGAATACTTCAGTATGCATGAGGCGCTGGACCTAGCCACTTCTTCAAATTTCTTTGATGTGAACAGGCGTACATGGCTCCAGATGGAGGGGGGTCCCAATGGGACCATCTCTCTCTGGACTCGTGTCTGACGTCGTTATGCATCACATTGAGGAAACTGCACTTAATAAAGCTCAGTATAAACCATCATTATACATACGATACGTGGATGACATTAATTTTCTGGCCCCATGATTTAGATAAACTTAACGACTTTATAAATATTATTAATAATATATTACCTACTATTAAATTTATATTAGAGTCCGAACAACAACAACAAATACCCTTTCTAGATATACTTATAAAACGTAACGAAAATTATTGTGAAACTACTGTATTTCGTAAGAAAATTTACACCCCCACATATATACCAGCTAATTCTGTGCATCCCTATAAATATAAAAAAGGCCAGTATCATTCCACACTATATTAGGGCATATAGATATTGATCCGAAAAATCAACACTGAAATAAATTATATAACTAAATCAGCACAAGAAGCAGGTTATACCACGCAACAATTAAAAAGGTGGCAAAATAACACAAAATTCATAGTGTTAAAAAACTCTCAACCAAACCCAAATCAGAAATTAAAACAACAAACTTTTAGTTTTCCTTATACGAAAGGCATTTCAAAAACATTACAAACCACTTTAAAAAAATATAATATTACATTACCTACAACAGTTAATAATACAATCAAAAATTTAATAATTAATGACCGCGACATGAAATTACCTACCGGTGGAGTTTATCAACTTGATATACCTGACCTCTTAAACTTACTTAGCAGAAAGAATAAATACATCAGTAAAACTTATAGACAATATACAGACCGAATGAAAGAACACCAATTAGACTTAAAAACAAATTCCTAATACAGCATACGCTCAAACAATAATGGAAAATAATATTTAAATAAATAAAGTAGAATACAAACCTTTAACAGCTCCAAAAACTAAGTTCCAATTGAATTACGCTGAAGAAATTATATAATTTATTCACAACGCAATAATATATGCAACACTGACATAGCCCCTATTCCATCTGCATAGAACCTTCTGTTACACACCCAATCACCAAACACTATGTAACATCACCCGACCATCGACGTAATACGTGAGATACATATAAGAAGGATGCTACTCCTGACACCGCTAGAACCTGATGACGCTGTAATATGAGATAACGGTGAAACGCGTAGCTCATGAGATGAATCGAGCGCCGATATGTTTTATGCTTCTTCAATACCCAAAGCATCGGTATGAGAGCCACTTTTTAAACTTGTTTTTATATCTAAGTTAATCGGTTTTTTAATGTTTAAAGTATGCAATTATATCTCAAATATTGAGGAAAGTGCAATTGTTGATCCTTCAGTGATATGTGCTAATGAACTTGAAAGTGCTGCAAATAATTACAATTGGTTATAACATCTATAAAGTATAAATGATAGTACTACTAAAACATCAGACACTCCATAACATCAAATAATATAAATGAAGCTCGGCATAACTGGAATTAAACCGGTAATTGCTCATCATCACCTGCAAGGAGTAAAATGCTGTCATCGTGATATCTATGTGTTATTCTGCTGAAATGACATCTATAAATGCATGTACTTGTGAAAGGACTGGTTTCTTGTAAAGGCACCCTGACTTCACACCTAAACATCAAAGGACTGTCTACAACATATGATATATTTGTCATCAGACTACGTGCTGACTATATCAAATTTGTGAAAGACAATGACTTTGCAGTGTTAACATCGAAAGCACCTAAGCAAGTAGATGTACCAGCCTACAATCATTGGTAAATATAACTATATTGTCAATTGATCTAATATACTTTATGTAGTTATAAGTTAACATTTAGACTGGTTGATACTTTTATTGGATTTGTGATTGTAATACAGTAATTACAACAATAACTTGTAAGAGCATCTGTACTCCTCATGTTTGAGAATAGATAATTTTAGACAAACTTGTTGTACAGCAATTATCGTGAATTTACTAATTCTTATCTTACATGCCATGTTGAAAATTATTTTAAATGATTTAGTAGTAAATGTCCATACTGGCAATGGAAATACACAACATAAGGAACTCTCAAACTTTCATCAGTATTGTACAAGAAAATTTTTAGAGTTATATAATTATCATGTTTCAAGTAAATCTGTTTATATATTATTATGTAGAATTAAATGTTCTCTCTTTTAAGTTATGTCATATTCAGTTTATTAGTTATTTCAGAATGAGTTTCAAATATAGTAAAATTACTATTTTTTACTATATTGTTTTAAATAATCACTATTAAAATTAATGTGCTTTTTATTTTGGTATAAGCCATGATCTATTTCTGTCTACTAGTTATTTCAGTATAAGATTTCGAAGTTTATTTTTGCGCTGGAAGTACTTCAAAAATAACCTGGTCACCAGAGTGAATTTTGTTCTACAAACCCGGCATTTTAAAGGTTAAGTATATATATAACATATGACTTTTTTTTTTATGAAACTTTCTATCATGCATAACTTCTAACCTAATTTATAGATTAATTTATGAGTCTGATGAAGTTTCAAAAGTTGAAGCGAAATTGATAACTCATTTTTGTCCTTACAACTAAGTGTAAAATTTACTTGAAGAATTGAAATTGATATCGAATGATTGCCCGATATATGTACATTATATCACTGATGGGAAAAGTTTAACTTCTAAATAGTGGCAAAAATGTAATTTAAAAATTGAAATTGCTTAATGTAAATTATTAAACACTGTTAAAAAGTAATTAAAAATATCATATAATAAGTCTTTTAAAAATAAATTTTTTTCCATTGATCCATTGTTCACTGAGATAGTCACCATTTGAGGTTGGGAAGTCCTAATGTATTACTGTTGGTTAGTTTCATTTTGCATAAGGTTAGCATATTAAAAGAGTTATTTCCCTTTTTAATTACAGATGAGGAACAAAAAAAATTCCAAAAATAACAAAGTGAAAACTTATTTTTAAAGCTGAAAATATAGTGAATGTTGTGAAAAATTGATGTGCATATTTGCTGAATGATGCAACTTCCATTAATGATAAAAAGCAGTATTTTCTGCTAAAAGTTTTGAAAGAATGGTAATTTTTTTTTTTTAAGAAAAGTGCATAGCAAGATTTGAAACCAATTGATAACCTATTTATAAGACATCTACGTGCACTTGAACAACTTAGAAGGCAGTACTGCTATTTCAATACAGGGAAGTGCATGCAATCAATAAGTAGAACCCCAAGGAATATATTTTCAGGTTTAGCATGATGTTTTTCAAGCAAAATTCATAGGTGAAAAGTCATGATTTTGAATGGAAGCTTTCAGATTTAATTAATAAAGTAACAATTTTGAGGAGAGGGAAAGGTTAATATTTTTGTTAAGACTGATTACCATGTTTTTGGTCACTAGAATTCAAAAAGTGCAAACCAATTAATCAACTTCCAACATTAAAAGTTAATAAGATGTACATTATTTTTAACTGGAAGTTGTGGAGGGAAGACTATTTGCCATCTAAATTAACACCATGTAATATTAACTTTTTTAATCAAGTAGTGTCCCAACAATGTGATTGTTTTTTTTGTTTGTTTGTTTGTTTGTTTTTATTATTAGCAGCAACAAATAGTAGTTCTTAAATGTAAATGTACATTTTTGGATAACACCACATTTTAACTTCAATTCTTTGTCTTTTGTTATATTTTACCCTTTTTTTTAATTGGTATAGTGTTGCAAAATATATTTTTGTTTTAACACATCAGCATAAATCATAGGCACTGCAACTATCTACAAATGATCAAGCTTGTACTTTTTCCTATATTCATATATTTTGAGAACATTTCATTATGTGTAATTATTGTTATGTATTTCATACTGTAGTGATGAGGAACTCTTATGTACTGGAGGGTACTTTTGCTAAACTTGCCAGAATAACACTAACTGATGGTCCATAAATTACTCGACACTTGCACTGTATATACATATATACAATTTCAAAACTATATAAACTACTACAAATATGCTGCATGTGTTCTGTACAATGCCTGATGGAGGACCATGATGTGATATATGTCATCTAATATATACAGGGTGTCCCTGAATTCATGGCCCAAACGTGAGGGGATGGTAGTACACACCGAACCCACCAAAATTCATCATAGAATATGCGGCCACAAACGCAGTGAGGAGTCGGAAATGAAGGACAGACACAGGGGTTTCCAAAGTGACATTTATTGGAGATCATTACAACAAATGCTCAAATGTCTGCCCACCAACGTTGATACAGGTGGCACAACTGCGGAGTAGTGATTGGCGTACCTGCTCGTAAACACCGGGCTTGTTGTGCACATCACGCACATCAGCGGCTGCAACGGACAGTCGGACTACCAGATCCAGCGCTTTTAAGCCGTGCCGCCTCGTCTGCACCCCCTACTGGCACCGGGTTGTGTTTGCGGCTGCATATTCTATGATTAATATTGGTGGGTTCAGTTTGTACTACCATCCCCTCACGTTTGGGCCATGAATTCAGGGACACCCTGTATATATAGATGATTATAAGTGATTGAGTGACTGACAGATAGGGGATCATACGAATTCTGACTATGATACAAAAATGGTAGAGCTCTGAGAATTTGCACCTAGGGGTAATCTGGGTCATAGATCTTGGGGGAAATGTAAAATTTTACTTCCATTGTGTCCTTCAAGGTCAAATAGAGGTCAAGCCTTGATCTACGAGTCCTAGAAATGTGAAAATTGATGTCTGGAGATGCTTTGTGTTGTAGATATAAAAAACATTACAAAATTTGGCTCCTTCTAGGTTAAATCTTGATCTACCAGTGCTAGAAAGCTGAAAAATTGTTTTGGATCATAGGTCTCAGAAACGGAAAATTTCGTATGTGATGGGTTCTCTGAGATCAAAGATGAAATTTTAAAAAAGTACCTTTGAGAGCTAAAAATTGGTGCATAGAACTATTTCAAACCATAGATCACAGAAATGTTATGAAATATGAGATCATGTCTTATTCAAGGATCTAATAGGGTTTGTTTGTTTTTATCTCTGAGCATCACTTTTTTTTTTTGCACACAGTGGGCTAAATAGCTAGGTCAGAGGATCCCAAGGGCTAAGAGAAGGTTGAGAAAAGGGACACTGGATAGCTGTTATGAGACAATGGAAGCCTCCCATCAAGGCCATCCAGCATGTTCTTTAACATGAACAGATTATGGCTCTTTTGCACATGGGGCACTACTTAATGTCCCATCTGATGAACAGTGGCATTTCCAAGCCCATTGTTGTCCACTTTCTGACCAATACCAGAGTAGGGGTTTTAGTGGAGATAAATCTCAATGCTTGTACAGGTGAGACTTGACCCTGGGAACTGCAAATTGAGTTTGTCATATTATGAACTAAGCTGATCTTCAAATAAGGGTTGGAGTAAGTCTAGAAATCAAGAGGCACCAATTGGTTTCAAGTTTCAGAATGTGCATATTAATGTTATTTGCCTTATATTAAAATTGATTATATACACAAAAAAATATTAAGAAGGGGTAATGAATAAAGGGCATAGGAAATAAGTGAATTTGGTATATTATATTGATAAAAAAATGAAATATTACAAATAGCTCTTTAGAGCAATTCTTGAAGGTGAATTATTCAAAGTAGTCTTTTTTTTTCATTTGAGTGCCATTTTTTTTTTAAATCATATTAGTCTTAGTTAACAGTTCACATTAAGCAGGATCCACAATCATCTGATAACCAATGATGACCATAAAATTAAATCAGGTGTTGACCAGAATTTTGCTGTCTTTGCACCAGGTTTAGACCTGTACAAAGTATTGAATAAGAATTGGACTTCACTACTTGCAATCAGTCCAGAGAATAGGGTTTTCTGATTGCAAGAATCATTAAATACAAAAAAAAAAACTGCTCAATGGGGATTCCCTTGCATTTTCTATAGAATTTTTAAAAGCTTACTTAATGAAAATTTGTATTCATATATTTTTCAAAAATTTGCATTTTGGCTAATTAAGAATTTTAAAAGTATCCATACTAATGATTTAATCTTTAACAGATGTCATTATGTTCCAAAATAGAAGCAGTGGCAGAAAATTTTCAGTCCAGAATTATTCATTATTTCTTCCACTTTGAGGCATATTTCAGAAGACCTATGAACATGATAGCGATATTTCATATTATTTTCTTATATGTCAGGTCTATTATTGTGTAATCAGATGCAGTCATGCTATGCTGAATGGAAAAAGAAATAATTGTCGGGTTTGTGTACATTTGTTTAATATAGCATAGTTATCATATATGAGAGCTAGTTCAATTAAATAAATAGCATCAAAGGATGTGTTACTTCTCATATTATTACACTGCTTTACATGTTCATAGTCGCATAGAATACCAACAAATCATTTATTTCTGTGCCTATTCACCAAAATGGGATATTTTCTCAGTGATACATCATCTGTTTGATTCCTGCACTGAAGATATCAAGAAAGTTCAGTGTGTGTACAATTCAGATACATGTGCTAACACTTGCATATTAATTTCATCTGCCTCACTCCATAAAATTTGAATTATTGAATAACCTCGTACATTAACAGGTGTAACCATTAGTGATAATGTCTTTGTTATTGATTGGCATATACTGCATTATCTTTGAAATATTAGTTTCAGATATACCATGAATCATTAACATATATAGTAAAACCTCATACAGGCCCAACTCAAAGCTTTATTTTGGTGTGTGTAGAATTAGGTTTCTGTGCCCTACTTTAGAAAGGAAATTTTTCAGCTAGCACACGATATATTCTGTATAGTTTTTGTTTTAAATAATATGTTTATTATGAAAATTTAAGAATGCCAGAATTATTTAAACGACTAAGTTTTAGTAAATAAAAAAATTTAGTTTAATATGTACAGTATTTTTAACACAGTAAAAAAATTAATAAATAAATAAAAGGTGAAGAAAATTTTCAGTGTTTTCGTTCAACTATCAGTTAAGTATTCACTCTTAGTTTAACTTTGTTGTCGAATGTAGAGGAAAAATTGTCTTGTGCAGGATGGGTTACAAACCCATGACCTCCTGATAATGTCAGGTGCTTGGACTGCTGAGCTACTGGGCACCAATCAAGAACTTCTCTAACTGATGTTATGAAAATTATTACCTACAGTATACAACTCTGTGTCTTTTGTAGGCAGTGCCTTTGCTATTTTCAAACAGCCTTGTGAAGTAGATGACACATTGCAAGTCTAATGCTAATCATTTAACAAACACCCCATTTGTTAAGCAATCAGCTGTATACTAGTAACATATACATTGTGCCATCTACTTCAAGAGGGTCTTTGAAAAAGCGAAGACACTGCTTGCAAGAGATGCAGAGTTGTGTACTGCAAGAATAACGTTCATAACATCAGTTAGAGATCTTGATTGGCGGCTGGTAGCGCAGCAGTCGGAGCACCCATGTTATCAGGAGGTCAGGGTTCATATCCCACTCAACTCAAGACAATTTTTTCTCTATCTAAGATATACAGGGACACCCTGTATATCTTAGATGACATATATCACGTCATGGTCCTCCATCAGGCATTGTACAGAACATATGCAGCATATTTGTAGTAGTTTATATAGTTTTGAAATTGTACATATGTGTATACAGTGCAAGTGTCAAGTAATTTATGGACCACCAGTTAGTGTCATTCTGGCAAGTTTAGCAAAAGTACCCTCCAGTACATAAGAGTTCCTCATCACTACAGTTATGAAATACATAGCAATAATTACACATAATGAAATGTTCTCAAAATATATGAATATAGGAAAAAGTACAAGCTTGATCATTTGTAGATAGTTGCAGTGCCTATGATTTATGCTGATGTGTTAAAACAAAAATTTATTTGATGTCAACATTATAAACCAAGAGTGAATACTTCCCCAATAGTTAAATCAATAAAATGCTATGTATAGCATATCATAAGATAAATCTCTAGTGATTGGATTTGAATGGAGGTATATATACTTTTAATGATGTGCAAATTGCAAACAAGGTTATTTTTCAAATGTAGCCAAAATCTATTTTTTTCCTACATAAAAGAACTTGTAATATCAAATTTATAATTCTTTTGGCATTCAAGAAACTTCTAGGCTGAGAATTACGGAATTTCATGCAACTGCTAACTTTTTCTCTAATCTTTTTTTCATATTTGTTATGACATTAGAACTACAAATTAAGTCATCTTCAAGCATGACTATAAAAAATATCACTTACATGACTTTGTCCTAAACATTTTAATAAATTGTGTGTACTTTTCAACATAGGTTATAAATTTTATATTTTTTACTTAGTTTGTAGTGTATTTATAGTTTTTTCTTACATGTAATATAAATTTGGAATTCATACACATTACTACAGATATATAAATTACAATATATATTTGAGACAATGTGACATGAAAATAGATAAGGCAAAATAACAGTTAACACAAAATTGAGTTTGGTTCATTCGAATGACAATACTTTTACATGCATAAAGATTCTTTTAATGTAAAACAGATATTATTAAAAAAAAAAATCTCTTAAGATGAAGATTTTCTACTCTCCAAGAAATAAAATTATGTTTGAACTTCTTCAGATAATATGAAATTTATAGAGGATCCTATGCTCCATTCAGATTGTCAACCTGCTTAGTCCTTGATTGGGAATAACATTCATGCTTGAAAGCTAGATGAGCTTAGACCCAAGATCTTTAATCAATACAGAAAGATCTCATTCATTCTTTGTCTTGATCCTCCCCATCAAAATACAGTGTAGGATATGAATAATGTTAAGAGTGAACAATGCAATGTATTCATCAGTATACTTTTAATGCAAAATTCTGTTAATACAAAATATTTACACTGGTCACTGCCTTTCATGATAACTGTTTTCAGCTGTATATTTCAAAAATATTAGACCAATGAAAGGTTATTGTTCCAAAACTATCCTTTAGTATTTTACAGTCCTAAACTGAGAAAATATACATTATGTTAACCAAAGTACTAAAACATTTCCATGTTACATCAGTGGAAAATCAATTTGAAGCAGTTAGTTTTTAAAATATACATTTTTGGGGGAAATGAGACTTAAATCATATTTATACTTTTAACTTTTGTTAAAAATTTAGTATTTAAAGAATTGCATAAAAATGTAACAAGCAGCATTATACCATTCAAGTGTTTATCTTGAATTCTGATTAAAACATAAAAAATGTACGCCTATCCCTTGATTTACACAGTATATAGTTTTGGTTTTATGCAGTTTAAAACTTCAACCAGTTTCATTTTATGTGATTATAAACTATGTTTTAAATAGTTCAAATTTAGATTTTTTTATGTATATAGATCCAGTACTCATTTCCAGAAATTAAGGAGCAAATGAAAAACAATGTGATATAAAACTCTGATGATAGAAAGGTATGAAGTCACATATGTAAAATATGATGCAGGATCGAGATATATATGCAAATGAATGGCACTGGCAGCAGTATATTCAAATGCAAGAAGCATTAAAAGAGGGCATTCTAAGCTGTTTTCTAGTTCTGCAAAGTTGCAAGGTGGGGTTTTCGAAGTTGCAAATTTATTGGCTATCTACCTGACATCATTATCGGAAGAAGTGCAGTGGCTAGGTCAGCTCGAAAGCCAAACAGATGTTGCCAGATGGCTTAATACGAGTTGTTCAGTGGTGTATAGACTCTGACAGATTCCAACAATGACAGAATCAGTAGTAGACGACGAAGGGCAACAATCCCAAGGAGGACCCTCTATCTGGTATTATGCACCTGGAGGAAAAGGATATCAACACCACATCAACTTCAATCAGACCTCACAGCAGTGAGTGGAACAGCAATATCTACTACCACTGTACACCAATTTTTTGTATGAAGCGTGCCTGTAGTATGCATACCCCTGATGTCACAGGAGGGACCATCTAAATGGTGCAGACATATTGGCTGAACCCAGGAGCAATGGCAGGCCATGCTTTTCAGAATGAACCAAGATTTACCATCCACAGCGATTTGCAGTGTCAGTTGAGATGGAGGGAACCAGGGACATGCTACTATACCACAAATATCTGTGAATGGGACACCTACAGTAGTAATAGTATTGTGGTTTGGGGAGGGATATCTGTATTGGCTGCACAGATCTGTGCATGCTTACAACAGGCTACATCACTGGTTGAAGGTACAGGGATGAAATCTTCGACTCCTTTGTGCAAACATGTGGGTGCAATAGGTGATGCCTTCCTCCTACAGATCAATAAGCCCTCCCTCATCATTGTCACCTTGTTGATTGCTGTCTGGAGGATAGCACTATTAACTGTATGGAATCTACAGCCCAATTTCCTGACCTAAATCTGGCCAGCTGAACCTGGGATACTATCAGGAGATGGGTTGCTCCCCTGAATCCCGCTCCTGCAAACCTCCTGGAGCTTTGATGTGCTTTAGAGGAGCAATGCAGATTATTACCTGCAGTGCTGCTGGGACAATCTTACAAACAGCATGAGACATTGCTCTGAGGTCCTTCATAGCAGTAAGAAGTGACCACACTCCATATTGAACAACTTTTTACCGTGTAACTGTATTTATGTATGATTTTGGGAATGGGATGGCTCAGTTGGTAGTGTGCCAGGCTCATAATCTGCAGTTCTCAGGTTTGAGTCCCAGCTGGGTCAGCATTGAGATTTATCTCTGCAAAATTCCCCACCTGCCCACTGTCAGTAGGGGACACTGATAGGCTTGGAAAGGCTGCTGTCTGTCAGATGGCCCCGTGTGCTGGAGAGCCATACCCTGTGCATGTTAAAGAACATACTGGATAGCCTTGACGGGAGGCTATCATCTGTCTCTCAACAGCTGTCCAATGCGTACCCTCTCACAACCTTCTCTGAGTCTTCAGGGTCCTTGTGACTTGGCCATTTAGCCCATTGAGTGCAAAAAAGTGCTGCTCAGAGGTAAAACAACCCAACACAACTCATATATAATTTTGAGGATTAAAAGCATTATTCCATTTTTGAATTGTTATTCTTATGCACAGTGTTCATATAGACCTATCTTCTGATTCACATGCAACAGATCCAATGGATCTTTGAGAAAAAAATTGGTTTTCAGATTATCCCTTAATTTATGGAACCTGGTGTATTATGAAGTAGCAGTGGTATAGCATTTATAAATCCTTACTTAAAGTGTTGAGCTTCTTAAACTGAAGCCATTCTGAAGGCCAAATTAATTATGAAGCGTCAGAAAATAAACCACTTTAGAACCTTATCTTGAAGTAACAGCAATAACAAAAATTCGAAAGAAAATGAAGGTAGGTTAAATTTTTTACGTGTTTTTTTTTTATAGATTCTTTCATTATACAAAATAATACATAATATGTGTTTATTACTTAAATCAAATTTCCAACCCATGGCCCAATTCTCACATTGTGCAAGTCATGACCATATATATGGTCCTATGAGTTATACAGCTCCCAGAATTAAAAACTAACATGACACAAAGTATAATATGGACAATTAAAAAAAACATGTTCTTGCAATGCTATGAGCCATCCTCTGTTTGCACACAAAATGTTCATCCTCCTCCTCCTCCTCCTCCTCAAGCAGCCATTGGCTACAGAGGTCCTACCAGAGAGTGCAATTTAGTTCTCCAAGCATATCTGTCCTGAGCTACACATGCTGCATCTGGCCACTGCACACCAATTAAAATAAGGTCCTGTTTGATATTGTTTGTCCATTACATCCTAGGTCTCCCCCTCTTTCTGAGGCCTTTAGGAACGTTGTTCATAACCCTATTTACCAATCTATAATTATCCAAACAAGCAACATGTCCAAACCAATGGAGTCTCTCTCTGCACAATATGCTACTTAAAGGAGGTAAACGACTCCTTTGCCTAACCTCATCATTACTTCAAAGTTGAACCACCTAATGCCCAAGATGCTGTGTAAGCATCTAGAATCAAAAGCATCTAATTTCCTGTTATTTTGTTTATAAAGCGTCTAAATTTCGCTAAAATAACTAACCCTAGAAAGAACCAAACTATTATACAGTCTAATTTTATTTTTCAGTGTATATGCCTATATCTCCACACTATCCATATATTCTTAAAAGTCCTGCAGCAATCCCTATTCCTCTGTTAATCTCATGCTAAATATCTGATCCACACATCCCCTACCACTTCTGAATCCACATTGCTCATCACGCAATTGCATGTCAACCAGATTCTTAATTCTATTAAGCACAATCGATGCAAAGAACTTTACTTGGAACAGAGAGTAGGCTGATACCCCTATAGTTATCACAAGAACTGCGATCACCTTTTTTGAAAATAGGGATAACAATAGCTCTGGTAAAAGCCTTAGGAACCATGCCTTTATCATAAAAGATATTCAAAATTTCAATCATCCAAGTGGTAGCCAAAACATTCCCAGCTGTAAGCATTTCTGTAGTAATTTCATCTATTGCTGGGAATTTATGAAATTTAAGTTTAGAAATAGCCAAAATAACTTCAGATTGTGTTATAGGGCCAACATTAAAGCCACCAATGCATCTATCATCATTGCAAACAATGGGAATAGAACTAACCACATTGTATAGAACATGACTGAAATGCTCAGCCCACCTAGCCATGACAGAATCCTCACCTTCTATAACCTTACTTTGTTTATCCTTCAATCCATGTATACCTGTCCGTTTTCTACCACACAAAACATTAACTATCTGGTACAGCTCTCTGCTTTTGTGCTGTCTAACTGCTTCCTCTGCTTTGTCAGCCTAGCCATCAAGGCAAAGATTCTTATCAGCAGCTAATTGATCCTTTACACTTTTGTTAAGCACTTTGTAATGCTTTCTGTTACGACTAGTAGGGTATTGATTAAGGACATTCCTGCAGTTCTCTCTTTCTGAAATAAGCTCAAGTGCCTTATCACTTAAATAATTCTGCCTCCTCTGCTCCTTTTTTCCTAAAAGAGTACTGTTAGTTTCCAAAAAAGCCTGTTTAAAATGGTCCCATTCTTCCTCAACTTCAGTAAGCAAACCATAACTGTCATAATGACTAAGTAACCTATCATGGTAAGCTTTAGCTATAACTGGGTCTTTCAGAGCTTCAGTATTAAAGGTAAATTTTTTAACTTTAGCACAACACTTTTTAAGTTAAAGTTGCAAAACACTTTTAACAAGATAATGGTCAGATCCATTTTCAGCTCCACAATATGACCTGGTATTCCTAACAGAACTAGCCCATTTGTTGTTAATTAACATATAATCAGTCATATTCTTATGCAGCCCATCAGGTGAAACCCATGTGTACTTATGTATGTCGCAGTGTTTGTAATAAATGTTAGTTATTCTGAAACATTGAGTTTACTTATCTGTAGGAGATGTAGCCCATTGCAGCTACCAGTCCCAAAAGGGCCCATCACCCCTCCCCAAAGGTCAGAGTCAGTACCAACTTTGGCATTGAAGTCACCTAAAACAAGGGTAATATCTCCTTTCTTGACAATTCAACATATCGTGAAGTTGTCCGTAAAACCTATCCTTCTCATTCTCATCGGCATCCTCAATGCGGGCATAACAGCAGATAACATTCAAGTCTTAAACGCTTGTCTGAAATTTTGCTGTAAGAAACCTTTCATTAATGCACCCATATCCTAGAAGAGCATCACTAGCGTGTCTACTGAGAAGCAGACCCACGCCTTTATGATGCTTATTGTCGTCCCTCCCTGAAAAGAGAAATTTAAGATTATTTTTAAGAATCTGATCTTTACTGTCCATCTGGTCTCTTGCAAGCCAAGAATATCTAAATTATAATGGTGGAATTCTTGTGTGAGGATATCAAGAGAAAAAGCTCTGTGCAGAGTCCTCACATTCCAACTACCTATGGAGAGAAAATGGTTAGTGGGATGTTAAAGAAACTATATTCATTGAGAGAGGTAATGCCAACAGTATCAAACAGCCCCCTAATCGCAGACATAGGGCAAAGACCCGTTCCCCCACCACTAAAGGCTGAAGCCATCTACACTGGAAGACTTCCTCCAATGTGGAATTTGACGATCCAATAGAAGCAAAGAGTTCAGGTGCCTGCGATGATTTATGCTCGGGATTATCCACCAGCTGATAAACATTTCCTGTGAATCTATTCACTTCGGGCTGTCAACCCACAAACAAACAGAAAACAGCGGAAGATTTTCCCTCCACAGATGCCCACCAGTGCAGCAAAATTAGGATCCATAATCAAGCTCGGAGCCATAATTCCGTTCAGGTTGGTATATATAGTCAACACCAGAACCCTGTATGGTTGACCACTCCTCAGCAGGGTAGAAAAAAAAGAAAAGTAGCCATGGCTGTCCAGATCAGTAGGCCACACTAATCTGGCAGCCCTCCCCTTCTGTTCACTTCCACAAGAGAGTATCTCTTTTGAAAGGTACTAACAGTCTGCACCACAAGAAGGCGTGGTTGAACATTAGGTGCTAGGCCTGGCTGGTTATATGCATCATCACAGGGGATTGGTGCATAGCTCTCCTTTCAGTGACTACCTATCTACCATTTACTTACTTGAGTAAAAAGAACATTTCCATGACTTGTAGTTGATTCATCTTGTCATTAAATCTTAATTGTAACCTTCCTCCACATGCAAAGGTGTCGGTGAATACTCTGCCTATTCTATAGTTGCCATGAGCTGCTCATGCATCCTTTGATCTTAAAGTAGCCACCTCATTCAGCCTGCAACCAAAAAACGTTTGTTGCCCCTGACTTATATCTTTATATTTTGTAAAAATTGTTGTCCTGGAGCATATTGAATACTAGAAATCAATCGCCACCTATGGCAGCTCTTCATTTCTTAGGCAACCGCAGTTAATTATATCAGTTTTTCTCCTAATGAGTGAAAGATAGAAAAAGTTGAAAACTGGAACATAAACATGAAATGCGTGTTGTTAGCACAAATAAGTTCTAAAATTTTATTTCGTAATTAAATAAAGTGTTTTGAATAATGTTTATTTTTGATGAAATAAACATTATTTCAGATTACTACTAATGACCTCAAAATATTTTAAAAGCTTCATTCTGTCTTCTCCACTCTGCCCTCAGTCAGTAGAGAACACCAATGGGTTTGGAAAGGCCTTGGCCATGTGTGCGGGAAAGCCATCTGTCTCCCAACAGCTCTCCAGTGGGTTCCCCCAACCTTCTCTGAGCACTTGGGACCTGGCCATTTAGCCCATTTGGGTGCAAAAAAGTGCCACTCAGAGATAAAACAACCCATCGTGTCATATTTGTATTTTTTCACTAAATTTATATTGTTGCCATTGTAATGCAATCTGTCTTGAGACATCTTAATGAAATAAAGTGTTTTGAATTGGCAGCAAGATGTTTTATCTCATTTTTAGCAACGAATTTAACTTTGTAGACTGATTATATAGGCTGAATACAGCTGATTCATAAGTACGTTTTTGATAAAATATATAAATACTAATTTTGCAAAATAAAGTGCTAAATATTGGTATAAATTCTTAATTTATATTCAGTTCATGAATATCTTTCAAATTTTGTCTTCAAATTCGATAGTGTATGTTTACATTAACGATGAGTATTACAGGCTCCTGTCAGACCTCTGTGGCAAGCAGCTACTTGAGGAGGTATTTATTATTATTTTTCGTGACCAAAAAGAAATGAATGAGAAATTGTCTAATCTTTTATCTGAATTAGTTCAAATAAAATATAAAATAATGTTACATTAATGTTTATTATTACTGCTGAACTGAAATTTTAGATAAATATGTATAAGTAAAATTTTTAATGTACGTTTTATTCATAACAAGGATTTTTTTTAAGAACCTATCCCTTCCCCCCCCCCTAAGTTGTTGATTTCGTTTTGCACGGTTTTGATTTACGTGGCGATTTCCCAGAACCTATCTACCATGTAAATTGAGGGATGGTTGTATTATTATATTTGTTACAATGAGCATAACTTTAGAAGTTATGCAGAAATTTTTCAGTGTCCGTTAGATTTGGGGAAAAAGAATAAAACTTCTTAGGATCAGCAATAATACTTTGAAATGTTCCAGCTACTGAATGATTATTAAAAATCAATATTTAGAGATTTTTAATTTAGATCTTTAGCTTCTTTTAATATCATTTTTCGAAAAACACTTCTTTTAAAATTTATAAAGCTCTTACTTCTGACTGTGATTAACATAACAGTGAAGCATCTCAATAATTTTATAAATAGTTCGTACATTAATAAAAATGAATTTGTGCATTAGTGTTATTCTCAGTGTGTTAAACTGCCAAAAAAAAGTAGTTTTGCATGTAAAATGTTTCTAACTAGTCATTGAAATACGATGAAAATAACCGTGCAAATGATTTGACCATTTTTCACATGAAACCTACCATCTGCCATGACATTGCAAAAGTCCAGCAATAGAAGTGCCAATCAAAATAGTTTACTGACAGTTGGTGACCACCAAAGAGATTAAAGACAGTTTCAGATTAATTTTTTTATTAATACAGCCAAATTACAATATTGGTTTATTTTCCTAATGTAATCGTTTGCCATTCTTTCACCAGAAGATATAATTGTATGAAGCTTTAAGTTGCTTACCAAAAGCATTCCAAACTGATTATGTTAGTAATGAATATTCACAATTATAAAATTTCTCTTGCATGGCTGTCTAAGTTTATATTATAGCATAAAGTATTGCATACTTTATTAATTACATAAAATAATGAGTAAAATCATTTAATGTTAGAAATAATACAGCATATAATTCTATTGTTGTGGCAAATTCATTTTTTCACCACTCTCTCATATGTATTATACCATTTTTATTTATTACAAAACTTTACCAAATATTATATCAGGTAATTTCTAGTATGTGTCAGCAAACCACTATTTTAATATATGATCATAGCAGAATAAGCTTCATCTTAACTCAAGAGTAAGTGCACACTGGTCTTTTAGCAAACCTATGTGCATTTTTGAAATGTCATAAATGAATTCTTTGTCATCTTACTTATCCAATCATCTAGCTGGCCCTTAATGTTCCTACTACATAGCTGAAAAAGATTCTGTCATTTGAACTATGCATTTCATTATGGTGGCAGGGAAAAATCATGGGCAGTCCAAAGGACGATAACATGCCTAATGTTAGTCAGTCATATTAAGTTTTGCATATGTATATAAAATTAAAATATGGAAATATTTTTCATTTTATAAAAATTTCTTTTACACTTATGCCAATATATAAAGCATATATTTCTGTATTCTTTCAAAAAACAAATTATGGAATTATTGAAAATTGAAGAAGGCTAGCATTCAGTTGGAGGCAGCCAATGGATTCATGCATTTACTAACATGGTCAAAAAAGTGCATGCACTATCAGGTTAAATAAGTTCTACGTGTTTTTGTTTCATGTTCAAATGTCATGTAATTATAGCAAAGCTAACAGCATTTTTGCTGCCATTAGCAACGCAGAACAGTTTAGCAAATTGTTTCTTCTACCATGATGCTGTTATAAAATTCAAAAAGTAGGTTTTATCAACCTTTATATGCATTATAGTGTTTAGGGCTTGGATAACATTTTCTGAAGAGTCCTTGCAGATCATACTCAAGCATCATATAATATGTGACCTACAGATCATAGACAGACCAAAATGCTATTAGTGTTAGTAATGTTACTATTGCCCAGTGATGCTGATTTTATGTCTATTGAGCCACAATCACATTGGAACCTTGGGATTTCAGTACACAGTGTGTTAAAAAGATGGATCATCCTATTAGTTTTTAGTCACTATAAAGCTATTTAAATAACAGGATAAAGATGGGTGTAGAGGAAAAATTGTCTTAAGTAGGATGGGATCAGAATCTGTCAGGTGCTCTGGGCTACCATCTGCTGATCAATCTCCTCTACTGGTGATGCTAATGCTATACACCATCGGGCATATACTGTCATTTGATTGAATTTGGGGACTCTGTATTGATGGTTGGCATTTCGGTGCAGGATGCTCCAGAACTGTGTTGTGCTACGATGTACATCAACTTTTTGTGAACTGCAGTAAGTATGGCCAGAGCACAAACAACATCTGTATAGTCTTAGTGTGATTAGCCTATGCATTGCAAATCTGCTTACTATTTTGCACAAATAGGAACAGCGTTCAGTAGCGTGATATGTTGGATGCTAAGACATTGGAATTTCCTGTAAGCCTCCTTGCTGCACTTACGAGTATTACAATTGCACTCTCCATACATAACACATAGTTCAGCATTGGAGTACATAGGTGTGATATCAATGGACCTTACCACTGAATTCAAGAATTGGTAGTGTGTTTGACTCACCTAATGCACATATGCTCCATTTGGCATATGAAATATTGTAGAAATTGAACATCCCTTGCAAATCAAAAACAAATTATCTTCTTGGTTGCTTTTCTGTTGTTCCGAGCTGTATTCCTGTTTTCTAGTTAGTGAGTTCGTTTCCTTCCTATTAAATCCTTAATGCTCTCTACAACATTGTTTCCTTTTTTTCTTTCATATCTGTTCTTTTTAGCGTGCATGGTTACTGATCAAAGGTGCCTGGGTAAGGTATGTATGTTTGTGTTGTTTTTCTACCGAGGTTTCTTCTACTATGACGTATAAACTGATCAGACTCTGTGACAAGCAGTTGCTTGAGGGGATATTTATTTATTTTTTTTTTATAGTTTTGAAGTCACAGTATACAAATTTTTAAATATACCCTCCAGGTTTTCCGTTGTGTTAGTCATACTAACCTGAACACTTTATGCCTTTTGTTATTAGTGCTGTTTACAATTTTATGAGAAATTTCCCTGGTTATGGACTCCCTTTACCATTCTATGTATGTATATAAAGTTAAATCTTGGCAGGGAAATTTTACAGTGTTATCATAAAATGAATGATACATTTTCAATGTGAACTCCAAAAAGAAAACTAGTTTTCACAGATAGTTCGTTGTTTACTACCGTTTGCTCTAGTGTGGATATTAATGTAGTAAAATTATAGATATGTTAGCTTTAGAAATTTGCAATCAGTGCACTAATTCCATTTTTTTTTAATATTTGAATATTTAAATCATTCCATACTTTATAAAATGAAATTACCGTTTCAATGAATTTCTGGCGGGGAGCATGTTTTGCTGTAATTCGTACAGTGAAGTTATCCGTGGCTAGTGCTTCCCTCCCTCCCTTGAGGATGTTGAGGACCGAAATGGGGGCAAAAAGAACTATACATTTTACCGATATTTTTCAAGAAATTTCCTAAAATCCGTAAAAATATATACTGATTCAGTTTTGAACGCAATCCCCCTTATTATTATTATTTCTAGATCCGGGCTTGTCATCCTACTTGGTTCAGTTGAATTCGTAATATATCGTCAACAGGTTGTTAAAAAATTGAAATGTAGTAGCTGTGGGATTGTAAATTTTTGAAGAAAACATTATTTCATCAATTTATATTAACAAAAGTATCAACAAAATTTTCCAAACCTTTTTTTTTAATTCTGGTACACCATAGATTTAAAATAATAAATAATTACCAAAAATATATACAGCTACTGTTGATAATAAAAAATGTATACTAATATAAAGAGAACTGTTTTGATTGCTCTTTCATTTTCTTACTTAGAAAAGCGATTCACCTAAATATGTGTGTATCGTTGAGTTGCACTTTTTTCCACCTTATCGGCTAAATGGCCAGGTCAAAAAGGGCTCAGATAAGGTTGGGGGAAGGGGATCCACTGAAAAACTGTTAGGAGACTGTCACACTTAATATCAAGCCATCCAGGGTATTCTTTAACGTATACAGGATATGGTTCTCGTGCACCTAGGACCATAGCTTAAAGCCCATCAGATGGATGGCAGTTTTTTCAAGCCTATCGATTTCTCACCCAGGGCACGGTGAGAGTTAACGGAGATAAATCTCAATGCTGGCATAGTTGGCACTCTAACAGGAACTGCAGATTACAAACCTGGCCTTCTACTCACTCAGTCTACCCATTTTGTATCATTGTGTATTAAACAGTAAAAAAGTTACAAAAGAAGAAAACATGTCATCAATGAATTCTAAGCCCACCACTGGATTCAGGAAGCACACATCAATTCCCAGCCAAATCATTCATGTCATATGCACAGAGTAAGTGGCCACGTCCTAACTGGCTTTTTGCTAAGAAATATAATACGAATGAGAGTTTTATGATTCCACCAGTTTTTAATTGAAACTTGCAATTAAACAGCAGAATACTTATCTGAGCGCCGTCCCGTGGCCGAGTGGTTAGCGCGCTTGGCTAGTGATCTAAGGGACCTGGGTTCGAGCCCCGGACATGGCATGGATGTATGTGTCGTTTTTCTGCTGAGGTCCCGCCATCCTCACAGACCTTCTACTATGGCGTATAAACTGACAGGCTCCTGTCAGACCTCTGTGGCAAGCAGCTGCTTGAGGGCGTATTTTTTTATACTTATATGAAAATATTGGGCACAATAGTAAAAATCTTTTTTTTTTACAATTTCATTAATAAAACATTATTTTTTGTATATATTAATTTATGACATAGAATGGGTGCTTTCGTTGGCAAGAGAGAGACCGTGAATATTTAATTCCTACTCTGATGTTTAATGAGAAATTAATCTTGCTCTGTATGAGGAAAATGGTTGTTTGTCATCTATGTACATAAAGATTAATTCTGATATTGTAGAGACATATGAAAAGTTGAAAAAATAAATACTGAGGACCATGCATATCATTAAACGATTGGGATTTTTTTTTGGTAAGCAATCTGTTTTTAGTAGAATTCTGTGTATTGTTGGTTCTTTTTTGCTATTCCAAGAAGTTTTATTTCTCTCTATTTCTTTTTTTACGCATTGAAGCCACAACAGAGATCAGCTGCATTCTGCTTATACAACAATTTCTCTTTTGATCAATCTCTTCTACTTCATTCACATTTTTCATGAGGTTCCACTGCAGATTCGTTCAGTTTTCCTTCATTTCAAAAATTTTTTTGTGTTTTCCCGATACATTTTAGGTTGTGTGTAATAACTATTTATGTGACTTACTATCCATGTGAGAAAAATTCAAAGCTCCATAATTCGTGACATAAGTGTAACAAAAAAAAATTCGATTGGAGATAGAGGTACAAATTAAATTGTTTTGATGCACAATACAAAACCCATACCCGGTTTAGTGATTAGCATACCTGCCTACTAAACCAGCGGGCATGTCCCTGTGTTTGTATGTTGTGGGAGAAGCCATGACAAACCCGATAGAGCTTCTAGGTTATCTCCGTCCTTTGTGTAGAGGAGTGCCTTCTTTTAAAAATGGGGGCGGCTCAGTCGGTAGCGCGCCAGGCTCGTAATCTGTAGTTCCCAGGTTCGAGTCCCAGCTGGGTCAGCGTTGAGATTTATCTCCGCAAAATTCCCCGCCCTGCCCACGGTCAGGTAGGGGACACCGATGGGCTTGGAAAGGCCGCCGTCCGTCGGATGGGACGTTAAGCCGTGGTTCCATGTGTGGGAGAGCCATACCATGCACATATTAAAGAACACGCTTGATGGGAGGCTACCATCTGTCTCCCAACAACTGTTCCAGTGGGTCCCCTCCCCCAACCTTCTCTGAGCCTTCGAGGTCCATTTGACCTGACCATTTAGCCCATGGTGTGCAAAAATGTGCTGCTCAGAGGTAAAACAACCCAACCTCCTTTTAAAAATATTTAAAAAGGTATATAATTTTGAACAGTTTCCATTCTAATCAAAAACGTATGGAAGCTGAAATATTTAACAGCAGCGTTCTTTGTCCGAAATAAAATTTGCTCAAAGGTGACGAAGATAGAAGTAATTATTATACGGACTTCAATAAATGCATTCAGTTTGATATAATTTTTGTAGTGGCGTACCAGAAGCTTCGAATGGGGGGAAGAGGGACGATTTAAGCCTCTGTTTTGCGAGGTCTGACTTAGAAGGTATATGATAGTGAAACCTTGGAGGGAAAGAGTTAACCCTCCCCCACCGACACACACTTTTTTGGGGGGAGGCGTGTGCCCCTGAGCTGCTACTTTCATATTTAAAATGTGATTGTTGTCAAATATTGTAACTTTTATAACGATTATTGTTGAGAATCAAAAGTAAAGTTCATTAAATCTTTAAAATATTTTAATCGATTTTTTCTTCTTATGAATATAGTTTAGAAACTATGGAGCTTTGAATTCCTTTGATTTAACTGGGTCACAATAACATTATTATAGAGCATTTTTAACAAGATATATTTTGCACCGTTTTAAATTTAACGTTAATGAATGGAGTGATTGAAATTATTAACTGATATTAAATTACATTGATAATCGCGTATATCTCTCTATAATTGTTTTTCTATTTGGAGTAAAATGAACTTGAAAAATTTCTGATACCAAAACATTTCGACCTAACTGCAGATTCTCCTTATATAACAAATCCATAGGTATAAGGTCACACTGTTAGTGACATAATCCCAGAGAAATGGCTATACCCTATTTCGCCTAAAGAATGCAGCCGCAACAGCTGATCAATGAAGGCAAGAATAGCTCTCAGGTGTAGTAATGGCAATCCGCAACAGAAAATAGTTCCATGTTTTATGCAAGAAATAAACACTTTTTCTAGCATAAATTATTATGTATAGAGTGAAAGTGAGCAATTGAAAATGCTGTTTCTTATTTTGGAATATTATAAAAAACAAGATGAAGCACAATGATACTAGTGAGGGTAAACGAAGCAAAACAAAAATATTTACCTTGTTTATATTTGTTGCTTTTTTTTTCAAGAAATTTTTTAAACACCTGTGAAATGGAGTGGGAAATATGCTGCATTGTAAATTCAGTCTCTTGGCTCCCCGTTTACATTTTTTTCTGGATCTGGCATGGTTACGAGTACTAAGCGACGATTGGATAAGAAACTCTGAGAGGTAATTGCTGCTTCATTAGTTATGTCAGAGTATAGATATTTTTGAATTTGACGCCTTCCTTTTTCTAAGTTTGCCAAATGTGTGTCAAGAAAGTGCTGTTTAGTTTGTTCGCTCTTTGTGACAGCAATGAATCTGTAATATCTCTCTCCATTTCCGATTATCACATTTTAATTCGTTTTTTAGGAAAATACATGAAGTAATGACAAAACTGTAACAATTGCTTGAAGAATATAAAATACGAGTTTTTAAATGTTGAGTTTTTATATATTTTTTCAATATATGTGGGGGGTTTATTTAATCAGTCAATATTATGTTTTCTTATATATGTTGGCTCACGGCATATGATGTCTAATAAATGTTCTGTAAAGTTACTTCTTGCAGACTGTTGCTTAATGAATTGTATAGTTCTCCAGCATATCTTTTTCACCATTACGTATCCTTATCCTCTACTTAATATTCATTATTTATTGTGAAGCATGAAATCTCCATTCATTGGGATTCAGGAAAAGATGTAGCACTGCATTCAGATAAAAAAAAAAGATTATTTTGTGCAACCGATTGTACTCAACTGTTCAACAAGATACACTTTTGTTTTGAGGAGGAACTTGTTCCTTATTAGGTGCAGTGTCTAATGTATTATTACTTTAATAGTGTTCATCCCTGTATATAACATTTGTTAGTGGCGTTCAACCATGTGGGTGTCATTTGTAGATAGAAGAGATTGTTTCGTATGTTCACATAACTCCTTAAAAAATTAATGTTTTTTTAGAATTTAGAACCTAATGTGAAAAGCAGGGAGAGACATGGTGAACTTATTTTTCATAAGGCATATCATGTAATTAATCAAAGTTGTAAATAAATCATTTCTATGTTGTTTTCTCTTCTGTTTATTGATTAAGCAATGTGTTAGTGATACCTTATTAATCTACACCGAAGAGCTAAAACATTATGACCAGCGCTTCTTTATGCAAATCGAAGCAACTGCAGGTAAACAATGGCGCTTGTGAAAGTCATGAAAGGGTATAAATAACACCTGATACTGAGCGCTGTTAATCAGTGTTATTCTTTTCTTCAGATGGGAAAGGCGGCGGACTTAAGTGAGTTTGACAAAGGCCAAATTGTAATTGCCAGACAAGTGGGGTCATATCATTTCCAACATGGCAAAGCTTGTGGGGGTGTTCACGGTCATCCGTGGTTAGTACCTTAAAAAAGTTGTCCGAGGAGGGAAAAACCACGAACCGGCGGCAAGGTGTAGGTCGACCATGTCTCATCGATGCTAGAGGTGAGCGAAGGCAATCCCGTATGGTACGAGCCAACAGAAGGAATACTGTGGCGCAACTGGTCCGTAATTTGAATGCTGATGACAGGAGTAATGTGTCACAACACAGTACATCGAACCCTGCTGAAAACGAGGCTCCATAGCCGCAGGCTGCTCCGAGTGCCCATGCTAACCTCAGTTCATCGAAAGCGCCTACATGAGCAGCAGTCTGGTCCAATGAATCTCATTTCCTGTTGCACCATGTGGACGGCCGGGTACGTGTTTATCTGGGAAAGTGTTGGGACCAGTGTCGAAGCGTCCATGGAAACAAGGAAAGTAATGCTTCTCTTAAAAAAATTATAAAGAAAAAAAATTATAAATTAAATATATACATAAACATTTTGACGTAAAAGTATTTTCTTAACTTTGATAATTTTATTTTTATGTAATATTCTTCCGAGTTTTCCTGTTGTACTGTATAATTAACAGAAGCAGCAAAAATTTCCCAGGCCAGTTGAGCTAGGACTATGAAGAACCTCGCTTCATCGCTAGTGCATTGCACAACGGAAGTCCCATTTTCCGTATTCAACCAGCTGAAATTTTGCTCATGGACTCAACTTGTCGCTTTTTAAGATTACATAACACTTTTCTCACTATCCGTTAGAGGTCGGTAAAGTAGTAGATCTAGAGGTCCTGTATAGTTAGAGGCTGGCCATCTCGGTGATTCACTGCCATTGGTTGATTGAGTCACGTGGTTTATGGACGCCATGTTTTGTCCTACCGTTAGACGAAGGCCTATGAGTTAGTGTATGTACCAAGTTAAAAGTTCTCAGTTTTATATATTTCTACCACTTTTTTTGTCTGTAAAAGCTGTCATATTTTATAAATGCCTCACTGCGCTGCATTTAAGTGTAAAAAATTCACTCAAAGAAATAATATATTTTCCGAAAAACTATCAGAAGACGGCAAACGGCTGCAAAGGTGAAACGAGCTAACTGAAAACCAACAAATAATTTCTTTTAACGTTCGTTTGAAAAACGAGCTAATGTTTTCGCTTTGTCGTCTGCCTACGCCAGTATTTGTTCGTCTGTCTGTCCATCTTTCTGTTAACTGTTGTCAATCAATTTTTTTACTTTTAGAGATAAATGAAAAAAAATTTTTTGTGTTGTATAGGTGTCGAACAAATATTGTGATTAAGAATTTTGAAAATCTTCAATAGCTTTAATAGCGCCCTCTAGCTGTGGGAAAAAATGGAAAATGCTAAGATTTCAAACTAATGTTAAAAGCAAACTATTTGCACTGGAAATCTGAAATTTTGGCGGTAGTGTTATGGTCAGAAGGTTTAGATCGGCAACAAGGTTTTGCCATCGTAGCCAAAAGGGGTGTGTGAAAATGAAACAGTTTTTAAGAGATAAACGAAACAATGTTTTTTCTTTGTTTTACGGACACTAACAAAATATTAATGATTTAAACAATATTTGATAATTTCAGCATTACCTGTTGACGTTTAAACGTCTATAAATCAATAAATGTTTCTTGTGAAAAAAGCTGGCGTTAGTTCAACAAGTTAGAATGCTCTGGCATGTTTCTGGAGAGAGAAGTGTTCGAATCCTGTATATCGGCGAAATGTTTTTCCACAAAAATAGTATTTACGTTTTTCAAATACCCATCAGTTGCAATTTCCAGTGTTAGTGCTAAAGGCGACCTCTAGTGGCGGAAAAAACCTGGAAAATACCAAATCTTTAAATAAATATTGCAAATGATCTATTTTTACTAGATACTTAAATTTTTGGTCATAGAGTGTAATGATAAAGTGGTTTACATTAATAGTAATGATTTGTATCATTGGTAAAATGCAACTTTTCTGCTTGAAGAGATAAATGAAAAATTGTTTTTGCACATTACAGGCACTAATAAAATATTAATTGTTTGTTTTCTCATTTAGACAGTAGTTCGTATTTTCACTGTCAGAGGGTACTGAAAGTGTGAAAGTTCTTCCTTTGTCTAATTTTTCACTCTTTAAAAGTTTTAATTATGGATGTTGTTTTTCTGCTGAGGTCCCGCCATCTTCATGGACCTTCTACTACAGCGATTAAACTGACAGGCTCCTGTCAGACCTCTACAAGCAGCTGCTTGAGGGTTTATTTTTTAATCTATGATGGGGGAAATGCACATAGTAGTATTAGTAATTATAAAACATAAGAGTTATGTATTTTAGTTCTTAAATTTAAAAAATTGCTTTTCTCTCACTCTGAAAATAGTGGGCAGATAATTGCTGTCAGTGGAATTTCTACCATAACAGAGCTCTACACGCCGAAATTTCTACCACAAACATATCACTTGATATTCGTTAAAAGTTTTGCAGTTTCGATACTTAGTGATCTCTAACGATATAAATTAAAACTACCTTTGAAAATGCGAATTACATTTCATTAGTAACCAACTAAAAAGAGATTTCCATTATCACAAAACCTTTCCGTTTCTTACCTAACTTGGACTTAGGGTCAACTCATTGTTGTCAATGGAATTTTCAAGACTGTCTCATTCCACGACCAAAATTTTGCAATATTCGTTTTGGATTTTTCCCACCGTAGAGGGCGCAGTTATAGCTTTTGATAAATTTGCCAAATGCAAAGTGTAATATTTCATCAATACCTGTCAAGCCCAAAAATAATTTTTATCTCCAAAAACACTTTTCTGTTAAAAGAAAAATAAGTTGCATTCATCTCCACCTTGGATTTAAAGGGTAAAGTGATTTTTGACAATGGTAACTTCGTAACCTTCACATTTCAACAGCAAAATTTTAAACTTCTGACGTTACATCGTTTAGAATATTCGTTTGATATTTTGGAATTTTCAACTTTTTCCACTGTTAGAGGGCACAGTTATAACTTTTGGGAGATTCTAAAAATGCAAATCATAATATATTAATTCCTGTCTAACACAAAAAGAATTTTTTATCTGTATAAACAAAAAAGTTCGTTGTTTACAGCCGGACTAGACAACAAAGCGAAATTATATCTTTTTTTAAAAACCCTGAAATTTCCTTTTCCTTTTTTTAGCCGTTTTCTAAAGTGCTTCCAATCATGAACACTGAAATCTGTATCAAATATTACCCTTCCTTTTTCCGGAATCCATAAGTACCGTGCAATAACATTCTGCTATGAACGCTAAACTATCCGAGCGACGACAAAATATGGCGTCCAATTTTGAGATGGTCAACCTCTACCTATATAGGGCTTCTAGTAGATCGTAGAGGTCCTGTAGTATGCAGGGATTGAAGGATAAACAAGGTTAGGTTATAGAAGGTGAGGATTCTGTCATGACTAGGTGGGCTCAACATTTCAGTGATGTTCTAAACAATGTGGTTAGTTCTTCTCCCATTGTTTGCAATGATGATAGATGCATTGGTGGCTTTAATGTTGACCCTATAACACAATCTGAAGTTATTTTGGCTATTTCTAAACTTAAATTTCATAAATTCCCAACAGTAGATGAAATTACTACAGAAATGCTTACAGCTGGGAATGTTTTGGCTACCACTTGGATGATTGAAATTTTGAATATCTTTTATGATAAAGGCATGGTTCCTAAGGCTTTTACCAGAGCTATTGTTATCCCTATTTTCAAAAAAGGTGATCGCAGTTCTTGTGATAACTATAGGGGTATCAGCCTACTCTTTGTTCCAAGTTCTTTCCATCGATTGTGGTTAATAGAATTAAGAATCTGGTTGACATGCAATTGCGTGATGAGCAATGTGGATTCAGAAGTGGTAGGGGATGTGTGGATAAGATATTTTTCACTTAGGCAGATTCTTGAGAAATGTTTAGACTTTCAGAAACCTTTGGTTGCTAGCTTTGTTGATTTCAAAAAGGCTTTCAACTCTGTTGATTGTCATAATTTGAGGTTGATTGTGAGATCATATGGTATACCAGACAAGTTAGTTAACATAATGAAAGCTCTTTATAATAACACTGAGTTGTGTGAGAGTTGATAAGGCTTGTAGTAATTGGTTTAGCATTACTTCTGGTGCTCGACAAGGGTACATTTTGTTTCCTTTTCTCTTTAGTTTGGTTATTGATTATGTTATGCGAAATTCACTTCAAGAGTAAGTTTTTGGCCTTAAATAGACTGGAGAGATGAAAATTTCTGTTTTAGATTTTGCTGACGATTTAGTCCTTTTGGCAAATGATGTTGATGAGATGAACTCTTTCATTCGAGCTGTTGATGAGATTGGTAGTAGAGTAGGTTTGGTTATAAACAGAGAAAACTAAAGTGATGAAAATTGGTAGGCAGGCTCTGATTCTGTTAATCTGAATGGTTGCAGTCTTGAGCAAGTGTCACAGTTTAATTTTCTTGGGAGCTATGTAAAAGATATTACTTTACATATTATATATATTAATGGTGACGAATAGGGATATTAACAGACGAATAGGGTTTGCTACTGGGACTTTGAAGAATCTATGGAGAGTGTGGAGAAATAGAGGTACACACCTAAAGACTAAAATTGGACTATAATAGTTTGGTTCTTTCTAAGGTTAGTTATGGTAGTGAAACTTGGATGCTTTGTAAACAAGATAACAGGAAACTAGATGCTTATGTAATATCTTGGGCATCAGGTGGTTCAACTTTGTAAGCAATGGTGATGTTAGGAAAAGGAGTCGGCAACCTCCTTTAAGCAGCATATTGTGCAGAGACTCCGTTGCTTTGGCCATGTTGCTCGTATGGATAATTATAGATTGGCGAATAGAGTTATGAACAGTGCCTAAAGGCCTTAGAAAGAGGGGGAGACCTAGGATGCAGTGGGCAGACAATGTCAAACAGGACCTTGTTAGAATTGGTGTGCAGTGGTCAGATACAGCAGACATAGTTCAGGACAGAGATATGCTTGGAGAACTAAATTGCATGGTCTGGTTGAACCTCCGTAGGCCTTGGCTGCTTGAGGATGATTATGAGGTTAAATACGAGAAAATATAACTATATGATTCTTTACTTTTCATAGCATTAAACACAACACTGAAATTTACAGCTCTGCTGAAACTTGTATAAATAACCACTTATGCTATATAAATCCAAGAAATTAAATGTTTATTTACTTATTGAATACTATTTCGTGTATCTTTCCGGTGATCTGTAGATGGATTTGTTAGCCACACAATTAACTATTTTTAGGAATTTCCTTTTTGCACAACTTACTTCAATCTTAGTAACAGTAAAAACAGCCATGTTCAAAACCGCTATGATAAGAGCAGGATATGTTAGACAGCTTAAGAATATATTAATCCTATCGTATATTATTCCTTAATTATCGTTTCACAATGAATATAATTCACGAAATTTTGAACATAATAAATTATTTAACATCCATTTCCGAAAGTAGTCTCGAAACAGCAAGAAATGCATAAATGTGATAAATTACTGATTTAATTGCAGCTGTAACAAGAAAGTTAACACTCCAATATAACATTTTCCACTTATCGTAGATTTTGTAGTTGATAAAATATGTTTATGCATTTATTTGCCAAATGATATACTTTCAAAGCTTTTAGCTACTTACCAAATTACGGTGCGTTGTTCCGATGGCCATGGTTGTACAGATATACGAGTGGGGATGCCATTCCAATTACACAATTTTCTATTTTGTAATGAAATTCTTAATATTTAAATTTCAGGAGGAAACTAATGAAAATTTTTAGCTGCTTATTGAGTATCAGGTTTTTACATTCCCGCAATGTTTCGTAACATTATTTTTTTTTATGTAGAATAACTTTTTCTATCTAGAACTACTTACGGCGAGGTAATTTGGTGTAAAACGATACTATATCAATATCTCTTCACTGCGCATGCACGAAGTAATATTTCGATCTTAGTCCCTCTGTTGGTAGGGGACCACTTTTTAATGGCTGTGTTATTGATGAATGCCACACCATATACTTAAAGGCACTATAGTTTCCTCAAGATCACATCTATGGCTTAGGTAGCAATGGCACTTTTCAAATGTATACTTCGTCAATGTATTCTTTACGTTTCGAGTTCATACTTCGCAATTTTTGCAAATGCACTAGTTCTAATAACTATAAATAATTTCTATAAAATAAAATGATTTAAAAAAAAGGAATATTTTTTCCTCATCGACATTACCAACTTGTTTGGGCATGCATTGCTGATGTAATCACACCGCCTTTGAAACAAAAATGGTAGAATTTATTATTAAAGGGAAAGAAATAAAAATGGAAAAATTTAATGAATTGGGGAAAGGCTAAATTTAGAGTAAAAGTAAAATTATAATTCAGAGAAATATTTTTTTTTTCGTCTATGAATCAGGTAATAGATGTTTTTGAAACAACGGGATTAAAAGTGGGAAATAAAAATTTAGCAGGAATTAATGAATTGTGTAATATTAAAATTGCAGAAGACTTTCCAAATCAAGTCCTGACATGGTAGGGTGATTCCGAATTCAAGTTTCTAGATTAGGAGGTTGTAAAACCACCACTCTTAACACCAATATCTATGTAATACTGTCACCAGTGGCGTCAGCCTGAAACAAAATAAGGGGCTTAAAATTTGGAGATGCCCTCTTCCCCTTCGGAGAAATTTTTATTAGGGGAGAAAGGGGACGAAATTGTGTGTAAGATGGCTGCTTCGCCGGACTCAGAAATTCCTGGCAGGTTGTTTACTTTATCCTTTGGGAAACAAGATAGTTGACGTAGACTAGAGGCCCTATATAGGTAGAGGTTGGCCATTTCAAAATTGGATGCCATGTTTGGTCGTCGCTCGGATTGTTTAGCTTGCATAACTGAATGGTATTACACGAATACTTATGAATTTCTGAAAAGGTAGGGTAATATTTGATACAGATTTCAGTGTTCATGGTTGGAAGCACTTTAGAAAACGGCTAAAAAAGAAAAGTAAATTTTAGGCTTTTTTTTTCTTTAAAAAAGATATAATTTCGTTTTGTTGTCTTGTCTGTAGATATCGAACTTTTTTGTTTATACAGATAAATAAAAAATTCTTTTTGTGTTAATAGTAATTAATGATATATTACGATGTGCATTTTTCGAATCTCCCAAAAGTTATAAATGCGACCTCTAAAGGTGGAAAAAATTTAAAATTCCAAAATATCAAACGAATTGTAACACGAATTGTAAAACGAATGTAGTTAGAAGTTTAAAATTTTGGTGTTGAAATGTGAAGGTTACGAAGATACATTGGCAACAGTCACTTGACCCTTTAGACCCAGGGGGGGGGGGGGGGGTGAATGCAACTTTTTTTTTGTTTTAACAGAGAAGTGTATGTTTTTAGAATTAAATTAAAAATTCTGTTTTGGTTTGTCATTTACTGATGAAATATTACAATTTGCATTTGGCGAATTTCCCAAAAGTTATAACTGCAACCTCTAACGGTGGAAGAAATCGAAAAATACCAAAAAATTTAAAACGAATATTACAAACGATGTAGTTATGCTAGAAATTTAAAATTTCGGTCGTGGAATGTGACAGTCTTGAAAATTCCATTGACAACATTGAATTGACCCTAAGCTCAAGGTAGGGAAGAAACGGAACCGTTTTGTTTTAAGAGATAATTGGAAATCTCTTTTTTAGTTGGTTATTAATGAAATGTAATTCGCATTTTCAAAGGTAGTTTTAATTTATATCATTAGAGATCACTAAATATCGAAACTGCAAAACTTTTAACGAATGTTTCAAGTGATATGTTTGTGGTAGAAATTTCGGCGTGTAAAGTTCTATTATGGTAGAAATTCCACTGACAGCAATTATCTGCCCACTATTTTCAGAGAAGTGAGAGAAAAGCAACTTTTAAATTTAAGAACTAAAATACATAACTCTTATGTTTTATAATTATTAATACTACTATGTGCATTTCCCCCATCATTCATTAAAAAATAAATAAACCCTCAAGCAGCTGCTTGTAGAGAGGTCTGACAGGAACTTGTCAGTTTATACACCATAGTAGAAGGTCCATGAGGAGAGCGGGACCTCAGCAGAAAAACAAATGAACATCCATAATTAAAACTTTTAAGGAGTGGAAAAGAAGACAAAAGAAAAACTTCATTCTCTTTGAAAATGAGATTCCTATATACGCAAGAGGCGATGTGCATTCTTGTAGTCATTTTACACTTTTAGTACCCTCTGACAGTGGAAATTCAAACTACTGTATAATTGAGAAAATAAAATAGTAATATTTTATTAGTGCCTGTAATGTGCGAAAAACGTTTTTCATTTATCTCTTCAAGCAGAAAAGTTGCATTTTAGGAATAGAACAAATCATTACTATTAAGGTAAACCACTTGATCATTACACTCTATGAACAAAAATTTAAGTATCTAGTAGAAATAGATCATTTGCAATATTTATTTAAAGTTTTGGTATTTTCCAGCTTTTTTCCGCCGCTAGAGGTCGGCTTTCTAGTTTTTATTTACCGCCTTTAGCACTCTCCAACACTGGAAATTGCAGCTGATGGGGATTCGAAAAACGTAAATGTTTTTGTGGAAAAAAAATTCGCCGACATACGGGATCGGACCCGCAGCTCTCCAGAAACATGCCAGAGCATTCTAACTTGTTGAATGGGGTGGGGGTTGCTCAGTCGGCAGCGTGCCAGGCTCGTAATCTGTAGTTCCCATGTTCGAGTCCCAGCTGGGTCAGCGTTGAGATTTATCTCCGCAAAATTCCCCGCCCTGTCCACAGTCAGTAGGGGACACCGATGGGCTTGGAAAGGCCGCCGTCCGTCGGATGTGACGTTAGGCCATGGCCCATGTGCAGGAGAGCCATACGCTGTGCACGTTAAAGAACACACTGGATGGCCTTGACGGGAGGCTACCATCTGGCTCCTAACAGCTGTTCCAGTGGGTCCCCTTCCCCAACCTTCTCTGAGCCTTCGGGTCCATGTGACCTGGCCATTTAACCCATGGTGTGCAAAAAAGTGCCGCTCAGAGGTAAAACAACCAACCAACCAACTAACTTGTTGAACTAACGCCGGCTTTTTTCACAAAAAACATTTATTGATATATAGACGTTTAAACGTCTACATGTAATGCCGAAATTATCAAATATTGTTTAAATCATTAATATTTTGTTAGTGTCCGTAAAACAAAGAAAAAACATTGTTTCGTTTATCTCTTAAAAACTGTTTCATTTTCACACACCCCTTTTGGCTACGATGGCAAAACCTTGTTGCCGATCTAAACCTTCTGACCATAACACTACCGCCAAAATTTCAGATTTCCAGTGCAAATAGTTTGCTTTTAACATTAGTTTGAAATCTTAGCATTTTCCATTTTTTCCCACTGCTAGAGGGCGCTATTAAAGCTATTGAAGATTTTCAAAATTCTTAATCACAATATTTGTTCGACACCTATACAACACAAAAATTTTTTTTTCATTTATCTCTAAAAGTAAAAAAATTGATTGACAACAGTTAACAGAAAGATGGACAGACAGACGAACAAATACTGGCGTAGGCAGACGACAAAGCGAAAACATTAGCTCGTTTTTCAAACGAACGTTAAAAGAAATTATTTGTTGGTTTTCAGTTAGCTCGTTTCACCTTTGCAGCCGTTTGCCGTCTTCTGATAGTTTTTCGGAAAATATATTCATTATTTCTTTGAGTGAATTTTTTACACTTAAATGCAGCGCAGTGAGGCATTTATAAAATATGACAGCTTTTACAGACAAAAAAAGTGGTAGAAATATATAAAACTGAGAACTTTTAACTTGGTACATACACTAACTCATAGGCCTTCGTCTAACGGTAGGACAAAACAATCAACCAATGGCAGTGAATCACCGAGATGACATTTTACAAATTGGTCCAGACAGGAAAGAAGGATGTATAAGAAGAAGGTCTAACTATACAGGACCTTTAATATAGACACTCCTGCAAGGTTGTTTATTTACAAAAACAAAATGGCCGCTATAACATGGGGATTTTTTGATTAAGGGGAGGAATAAAATTAATGAGATGCTTTCTGAAAAGGGGGAATGAATTAAGAGGAAGAGTATTTCTTTCGCCAACGAGTTCTAAAACGTGTCGCAGCATGAATATCTGATGCAATACTAATGGCCTCAGCCTGAAACAAAGGGGAGCTTAAAATTAGAGGTGTTCCTTTCGCGGAAATTTTAACAAGGGGGGAAGATGGAAGTGTTCCAAAATATGTGGTAGCATGATGTGTGATGAAACAAAATCTTGAAGCAGAAATTAAATGGGCTGAAATTTAGGTAGGTGCCCGCTTCCCTTTTGAGGAATTTTAATAGTAAGGGGGAAGGGTGACGACACTGTGGATTTGGCGAGAGGGGTTGTTTACTACCAAAATAACTGAAGGGAGACTTTCCTGGATATTTTTTAATTTACAAAATGCTGCTCTATAGTGAGGGATTTTTTTATAAGGGGGAAGGGGGAAGGTTATTTAAATAAGGGGTGAATGAAATTAATTTCAAGATGAATAAAATTAATTAGAGGACTTTTGTTAAAAGGGAATATTTTAAGTGGAAGTGCATTTCTTTTCAGAACATGCTGTAGCACGACATTCAAAACAACTTTTGAAGAATCTTACCTAGAAAGATAGGTAAGATTATTAATTCTACCAATGAAAACCTCAAAAAAAAAAAACTATTGTCAAAATTTTGTGTTTTTAGGAATGATAGACGTATCTAATATTCGTTTAAACGTTTGATATTTTCCCAATTTTTTACACTTTTGAAGGGTGCTAGTCAAGCTACTGAATGTAAATTGCAATACCACATCGATCTCTATCCAACCAGAAAAGAATTTTCAATTTATTATATCTCTTAAAAACAAAAAAATAAAATCTACAGACAGAAGACAGCTGACTAGATTTGTCACGCCGTTGCTATGGTAAGCAATGCTCGAAAGTTTGTTCTGCAGTCCGACACTGTTGCGCTGCTCTATAAATATTTAACATTGGAAGAATGTTGCCATTAGCGGCATAGTGACTGAATATTTTGTGCCTTTTCTAATCTTCCTGCTCGGTGCATTAACTTTCCTCTTTATATTATTAGATTGGAGTGATGATCCCGAAGTGAAGACTGACAGTACAACTAAAAAATGTATGATGCTTGCTTTCAGTCAATAACAAGCATTTTAGTGGCATTTTTCAAAATTTTTTATATTTGCAAATGTGAAAAATTCTTTTAGAAATAAAACGAACATATTTTAAAAGTAATTTAAAGTTTTTATATTTGCATTAATAAAGAAAAAAAATTAAGAAAAAAGTTTCACAAATGCGAATATCGTCATTTTTATTTGCGCAAATACGTACGTCTAATTATGATGCTGCCATGTAAAACTTATAGCAAGTTGTAATATTTTATATAGTTATATGGTATATTTTTATGTGCTATATATTTAAAATTCTACATCTCTTGATCAGTTAAAGTTTCAGAAAGCTTCAGTTATACATCTTTGAAGTAAACAGGTTGGAGTCACGATGGTCACCTGTTTGATGATAAGGAGTAAAATCAGTGATAATTTTACGTGTTAGGCAGGTATTAGGTGCTGAATAGTTGTTTTAAGAAGTTTCTCACTGTGTGAAAATGCATTTCGTTAAGCCTGAGCCCGAAGATTTGTATGTTGCACAATATGATACAGAACCTAACTTTCAGTGCTTTCGATATAGTGATTTAAAGATGTTTCTTCCACACGTTCAAGGATTTTTGTTTGTAAGGATTGCGGCTGTTTTAGGGGCTTTAGCAGTTGTTCTTGCAGCTTATGGTGCTCACGGTAAATATTTTTCTAATTGTGCAATAAAGAACAGCATTTCCAGAAAGTTTTAATACAATTGTCCACTAAGCAAGTTTTTTGTAGTAAGGCTTCTTTTCTGTACTATTAAAGCTATTGGCCTTTCGTTTTGTTAAAACAAGCAGAACAAAACCAAATTCAAGAATTTCAAAACATAGCTATGCATTTTAACACCTGCAGGGGTTTTTTTTGTTCAAATTTTGAATTACTCGGTTCTTTACAATGGTCATGTCACTAGATGTCAGCATGAGTAAGTGCATTAGTATAGGTTGTTATTTTGGGTTCTTTTACCTCTGATCAGCACTTTTGTTTTTGACAGACAGTGGGCTAAATGGCCAGATCACAAAAATTGCAAGGGTCAAAAAAGGTTGGGGGATAGGGGGAAGAGGATCCACTGGACTAATATATAATAGGAAAAGTATGAAAGCTTCCCATCAAGGCCATTCAGTATGTATTTTAACGTGCAAAGAGTATGGCTCCCGTGCACATGTAAGGCTATGGTTTTATGTTCCATCTGACGGACAAGGCCTTTTCAAGCCCATCAATATCTTTCTGACCATGGGCAAGGTAGAGATTCTGAGCCTGGTTTGCTACTGACTGAGCCACCTCTGCCCCACATTAGTATAGAAGCAATGCATTAATTATTGCATAGTCTGATGGTAAATAGATAGCTGTGCACCAATCCCTAGTGATTCACAGAACTGGCCAGGCCTAGTTCCTAATGTCTGACCTCACTGTATCGTGGTTTAGGCTGTTAGTAACTTTTAAAAGAAATATTCTTTTTTGGAAGGAAACAGAAGGGGAGGCTGCTACATCAGTGTGGCTAACTGATCTGGTCATCTATGGACACTTTTTGCTTTTTCTCTGCTGAGGAGTGGTCAACTTCACAGAAACCTGGTGCTAAGCATATATACCAATTCGACTGGTTAATGGCTTTGAGCTTGATTATGAATCCTAACTTACGGAACTGGTTAGTGTTTGTGGATGAAAACTTGCTGATATGCTTTCTGCTTACCTATGGGTTGCCAGACCTGAGTGATCTGAGGCACAGATTACCTTATATCATTATCATCCTCAAGCAGCCATAGGCTATGGAGTCCAATCAGACCATGTAATTTTGTTCTCCAAGAATATCTGTCCTGAGCTGCATCTGGCCACTTCACACCAATTCTAACAAGGTCCTGTTTGACATTGTCTGCCTACTGCGTCCTAGGTCTCCCCCTCTTTCTGAGGCCTTTAGGCACACTGTTCATAACTCTATTTGCCAATCTATAATTATCCATACGGGCAACATGGTCAAACCAATGGAGTCTCTGCACAATATGCTACTTAAAGTAGGTAGACGACTCCTTTGCCTAACCTACTTCAAAGTTGAATCACCTAATGCCCAAGATACTGCATAAGCATCTAGAATCAAAAGCATTAAGTTTCCTGTTATCTTGTTTACACAGCGTCCAAGTTTCACTACCATAACTAACCCTAGAAAGAACCAAACTATTATACAGTCTAATTTTAGTCTTTAGGTATATATGCTTATTTCTCCACACTCTCCATAGATTTCTAAAAGTCCCGGCAGCAATCCTTATTCGTCTGTTAATCTCATTCCGCACATCACCAGTATCTGTTACATAGCTCCCAAGAAAATTAAACTGTGACACCTGCTCAAGACTGCAACCATTCAGATTAACTGAATCACAGCCTGCCTGACCAATTTTCATCACTATAGTTTTCTCTCTGTTTATAACCAAACCTACTCTACCACCAGTCTCATCAACAGCTCGAATGAAAGAGTTCATCTCATCAACATCATTTGCCAAAAGGGCTAAATCATCAGCATAATCTAAATCAGAAATTTTCATTTCTCCAGATCATTTAAGGCCAAAATCTTTCTTTTGAGTGAATTTTGCATAACATAATTAATAAACAAACTAAAGAGAAAAGGAGACAAAATGCAACCTTGCCGAACACCATAGTAATGCTAAACCAATTGCTACAAGTCTTACCAACTCTCACACATAAATAATAAATAAATACCTCCTGAAGCAGCTGCTAGCCACAGAGATCTCACAGGAGCCTGTCAGTTTAATACACCATAGTAGATGGATCTGTGAGCATGGTGGGTCTCAGCTGCTTGCCACAGGTCTGATAGACTCATTGTTACTATAGAGAGCTTTCATTATGTTAACTGACTTGTCTGGTATACCATATGATCTGATAATCAACTACAAATTATGCTGATCAACAGAGTTGAGAGCCTTTTTGAAATCGGCAAAGCTAGAAACCAAAGATTGATCCACACATCCTCTACCACTTCTGAATCCACATTGCTCATCACAAAATTGCCTGTCAACCAGATTCTTAATTCTATTAAGCACAATCATGGAAAGAACTTTACCTGGAACAGAGAGTAGGCTAATACCCCTATAGTTATCACAAGAACTGTGATCACCTTTTTTGAAAATAGGGATAACAATAGCTCTGGTGAAATCCTTAGGAACCATGCCTTTATCATAAAAGATATTCAGAATTTCAGTCATCCAAGTAGTAGCCAAAACATTCCCAGCTCTAAGCATTTCTGTAGTAATTTCATCTACTGCTGGGAATTTATGAAATTTAAGTTTAGAAATAGCCAAAATAACTTCAGATTGTGTTATAGGGCCAACATTAAAGCCACCATTGCATCTATCATCATTGCAAACAATTGGAGTAGAACTAACCACATTGTTTAGAACATCACTGAAATGTTGAGCCCACCTAGTCATGACAGAATCCTCACCTTCTATAACCTTACTTTGTTTATCCTTCAATCCATGTATACCTGTATGTTTTCTACCACACAAAACATTAACTATCTGGTACAGCTCTCTGCTTTTGTGCTATCTAACTGCTTCCTCTGCTTTGTCAGCCTAGCCATCAAGGCAAAGATTCTTATCAGCAGCTAATTGATCCTTTACACTTATTAAGCACTCTGTAATGCTTTCTGTTACGACTAGTAGGGTATTGATTAAGGACATTCCTGAAGTTCTTTCTTTCTGAAATAAGCTCAAGTGCCTTATCACTTAAATAATTCTGCCTCCTCTACTCCTTTTTTCCTAAAAGAGTACTGTTAGTTTCCAAAAAAGCCTGTTTAAAATGGTCCCATTCTTCCTCAACTTCAGTAAGCAAACCATAACTGTCATAATGACTAAGTAACCTATCATGGTAAGCTTTAGCTATAACTGGGTCTTTCAGAGCTTCAGTGTTAAAGGTAAATTTTTTAACTTTAGCACAACACTTTTTAAGTTAAAGTTGCAAAACACTTTTAACAAGATAATGGTCAGATCCATTTTCAGCTCCACAATATGATCTGGCATTCCACAATATGATCTGGTATTCCTATTTCACAATAATGATCTGGACTCCCCAAAGGTCAGAGTCAGTACCAACTTTGGCATTGAAGTCACCTAGAACAAGGCTGATATCTCCTTTTTTTGAAGGAATTCAAAATATCCTGAAGTTGTATGTAAAACCTATCCTTCATCATCAGCATCCTCAATGGGGGCATAACAGCAGATAACATTCAAGTCTTTAAATAATACATAAACTCAACATACTAGGTATTAGCCTATAAGTTACCACTTTGAAGTGAATTTAAATTTTAGAGGAAAAATTGTCTTGAACCAGTGGGACATGAACCCATGTCCTCCTGATAACATGTCAGGTGTTCTGGACCACTGACCTGCCAGCTGCTGATCAAGATCTCTGATGATATGAACCATTTCAACCTACTTCCTATGTAGGGACTATTCAGGCAATTTTTGCCACATGTGGCAGACACATGCCATATAGATGGAAAGTATTTCCTTACATGTAAAATACAGTTGATAAATAATAAATAAACTCGACATACTTGGTATTTATCTATAAATTACCACTTTGAAGTCAATTTAAATTTTAGAGGAAAAATTGTCTTGAGCCAGGTGGGATATGAACCCATGACCTCCTGATAATATGTCAGTGTGTTGAGTTTATTTATTTATCAACTGTATTGTAAGGAAATACTTTCCATCTATATGGCATGTGTCTGCCACATGTGGAAAAAATTGCCTGAACAGTCCCTACGTCGGAAGTAGGTTGAAATGGTTCATGTCATCAGAGATCTTGATCGGCGGCCAGTAGCTCAGTGGTCCAGAGCACCTGACATGTTATCAGGAGGTCGTCTGTTCATATCCCACCTGGCTCAATCCTTTAAAATTTAAATCGACTTCAAAGTGGTAATTTATAGGTTAATTCAAGTCTTTAAGTGGTATATTGTGCAGAGAGAGACTCCATTGGTTTAGCCATGTTGCCCATATGGATAATTACAGATTAGTGAATAGGGTTATGAACAGTGTGCCTAAAGTGCCTCAGAAAGAAGTGGAAATTGCAGTGGGCAGACAATGTCATACAGGACCTTGTTAGAACTGGTGTGCAGTGGCCAGATGCAACAGATGTAGCTCAGGACAGATATGCTTGGAGAACTAAATTGCATGGTCTGGTTGGACTTCTGTAGCCCATGGCTGCTTGAGGAAAATTGAGTTTTACCTAATGAATTAGTTATTAATAATTAATTCAGTAATATTTGTAATAATGAATTAATTAGTTTTTACAATTAATCATGCTTTAAATGTTATTTCTGAAAGGATTTTTATGCAAATTTTGAAAGTGTAGTTACACTTATTTTAAAAAGGGGCTGCATTTTTTTGCATTGCACACCAGTAGACATAAGCCTTACAGTGGCCCTGTGTATTACTATATGTTATGATAATATAGAATTCAGATTTTTTTGTGAATTCTGTTGATGAAAAAACTTCTGAGGTAAATGTATATGCATTTTCCATGACTGCATATTGTTTTTGAAAGAATGCATAAAAAATCTTCTAGGTCAATGGGTTGTGGAGTTCCTACCAGACTGTAATTTAGTTCTCTGAACTTTACTGCCATACTCATCAACAGCTCTAATTAGAGAGTATATTTCATTGACATAATTTTCTAAAAGAGTAAAATCATTAGTATATTCTAAATCGGAATTTTGCAATCACTTTGACCATTTAAGTTCAGAATGTACCCTTTGCAGTGAATTCTACATAGCATAATCAATAAAGAGAAAAGCTTAAAGAATGTACTTTTGCCGGACTCCAGTTGCAATGCTAAACCAATTGCTACAGGCTTATCAATTCTCACATTTGACTCAGTGTTTTTACAAAGAGCTTTCATTATATTAACTTGGAAAGGATGCTGTCTTTCAGATGGAACATTAAGCTGTAGCCTCGTGTGGAAATGCCATACCCTAGGCATTTTCAAGAAACACTGGATGGCCTTGATGGGAGGCTACCATCTGTCTTCTATCAGCCATCCAGATGGTCTTCTCCCCCAACTTTCTCTGATCTCTTGTTACCTGGCCATTTAGCCCATTGTATGCAAAGAAAAGTGCTGCTCACAGGTGAAACAATCCAACCCTTATGCTAACTAACTTGACAGCTATGGTATATAGTCATAATATAAGCAGAATTAAAACCCTTTTCGACATCTATGAAATTAGTAACCACAGTTTTTATGTACTCTAATTTCTTAAGAATCAGCCTAAATGCAGGGCTATATATCAAGAGACTCTGGGCTCTATGCATGCAAGACCCAGGGCCTCATATATTTAAGATATATAGAGCACATGCTTAATATGTTGAAACTCAACTACATGCTTAAAAAATAGTAAAAGAAATAAAAAAAAATAGTTATAAGTAATGTAAGCAGTTGATTAATACATTTTATAAAACATACAATTAATGAAATATTCCAACGCAACTCATTTTTTGCAACTTTGTAAGTAGCATTCAGTTTCTAAAACACGGTGTCATATAAACAGCAAAAGGACATAATTGTACCATATAAAAATGGATTGAATGGATTGTCTGCCCATTGTTGGCCCCATGCACTTTAATCTGCCTAAGTGAAGAACTCTGATGAACATGAACTACATCCCCTACCACTTCTGAATCCACACTGTTCAACACATAGTTATCCATCAACCAAATTCTATTCTATTAACTCTTAATGCTGCGTTTATAGATCAGAATTCACTCTAGCTGGATTAATTTTGACATGCTTTCAGCAGAAAAAACGAACAACTTTGAAATCTTGAACTAAAATAACTAATAGACAGAAATAGATCATGTTATATTCCAAAATAAAGAGCATTTAATGGTGAATTTTTAGAAAATAAAATATTTGAGAAAAACTGCAAGCATATTAATTTTGATGGTGATTATTTAAAACAATATATTAAAAAATGTAATTTTGGTATATTTGAACCTCATTCAGAAATAACTAATAAACAGAATATAACATTTATATCTTAAAAGAAAGAGCATCTACTTCTACATAATAATTTATATCAACAAATTTATTTGGAAATGAATAATTATATAGTTCCATAATTTTTTCTTTTACAGTACTTGTTGAAAGTTTCATCAGATTCACTATATCATTTACTTTCACTGCTGGTATTGCCATTTACTACTAACCATTATACAGGTTATTTTTGATGGAATTTCAAAATATCAAGATAAAGTTTAATGGCAAGAGTTCAAAGAGTTTTAGTGTAAGAACATTAAAAGAAGGAAGAAAACAATCGATGTATTGGGTGTGAAAAAAAATTAACACTAATGGATGCCACAGTAATGTAAGGCTTTCTTTTGTAACTTTTTGTGACTTTATTGGATATGTAAATTATCAGGTTTATATTAATTATCAAATTTAGTTCATAAACTTTCAGGATTTATTTTTAAAAAAATTAAAATCAATTTCTGTGATAAAAAATAAACACAGCATATTGTCTTGGAAACTATAGTTCCCAACAGATATGAGATTGCATTTAGCTCTGGGAACTATAGTGACTTTTTGGCATTTAATTTTAGATTAAAGCATTTTTTTTAGAGTCGTGCAATAAAAGGAATCATCTGGCAATGCAAATAAAAATTAAATTAAAAATGCAGAAAAATAATTATATATGGAAAGAAAAGTTACTTATTTCTGAATAACAGTAAAATAGTTTTTTTACTTTAAGCAAGAAATGCATTCTATAATTTTTTTCCCAGCGATATATTTTGAGAAATGTGAAGACTTTTTATCAACTGTGCTCAGTCGAATAAAAGAGTCAAAATTAGAAGTTTTTTGCAAAATAACCAGTTGGCAAAGGAAAGTTAGGTTATATACAAAAAGAAAGCATTTAACTGTGGTTAAGAAAATTATGAAAATTCAGAGAAAAAGACAGATAACTCACTTTTCAAATGCAGATGTAGTTTGCAGTACTGTTTTTGAGTTCTGAAGACATGACGAAAAAAAAACTGATAATCTAAAACCTCCATATACTCCAAGAAGAAAATATGATTCGATATAAATGGTACTCTGCATAGAAACAGCCAGTCCTAGCACCTAATTGCCGGCCCCCACTTCTCGTGGTGCAGATCGTTAGTACCTTTCTAAAGAGATACTCTCTTGTGAAAGTGAACGGAAGGGGAAGGCTGCCAAATTAGTGTGGCCTACTGATCTGGACAACTATGGCTACTTTTCTTTTTTTCTACCCTGCTGAGGAGTGGTCAACTACACAGGATCCTGGTGCTAACCATATAAACCCACAGGACTGGACAGATATATGGCTCTGAGCTTGATTATGGATCCTGATTTTGCTGCACTGGTGGGCTTCTGCGGAGGGAAAATCTTCCGCTGTGGTTTCTGTTTGTTTGTGGGTTGACAGCCCCAAGTGAATAGATTCACAGGATATGTTTATCAGCTGGTGGATAATCCTGAGCAGAGGTCATCGCAGGCACCTGAACTCTTTGCTTCTATTGGCATCGTCAAATTCTACATTGGAGGAAGTCTTGCAGTGTAGATGGCTTCAGCCTTTAGTGGTGGGGGAACGGGTCTTTGCCCCATGTCTGCGATTAGGGGGCTGTTTGATATTGTCGGCATTCCCTCTCTCAATAAACATAGTTTCTTTAAACATCCCACTAACCATTTTCTCTCCATAGGTAGTTGGAATGTGAGGACTCCGCACAGAACTTTTTCTCTTGATGTCCTCACACAAGAATTCCACCATTATAATTTAGATATTCTTGGCTTGCAAGAGACCAGATGGACAGATAAAAGTCAGATACTAAAAATAATCTTAAATTTCTCTTTTTGGAGAGGGAAGAAGCATCTCCAAGCCTTTGGTTTGCTTCTCAGCAAATATTCTAGTGATGCTCTTCAGGATATGAGTGCATTAATGAAAGGTTTCTTACAGTTAAATTTCAGGCAAGCATTAAATATGAATGTTATCTGTTGTTATGCCTCCACTGAGGATGCCAATGAGGATGAGAAGGATAGGTTTTACGGACAACTTCAGGATATTTTGAATTCTGTCAAGAAAGGAGATATTACCCTTGTTCTTGGTGACTTCAGTGCCAAAGTTGGTACTGACTCTGACCTTTCGGGAGGGGTAATAGGCCCTTTTGGTATTGGTAGCTGCAATGGTAATGAGCAACGTCTCCTACAGGTAAGTAAACTCAATGGTTTCAGAATAACTGACACTTATTACAAACACCGTGACATACATAAGTACACATGGGTTTCACCAGATGGGCTGCATAAGAATATGATTGATTATATATTAATTAACAGCAAATGGGCTAGTTCTGTTAGGAATACCAGGGCATATAGGGGAGCTGAAATTGGATCTGACCATTACCTTGTTAAAAGTGTGTTGCAACTTGAACTTAAAAAGTGTTGTGCTAGGGTTAAAAAATTTACTTTTAATACTGAAGCTCTGAAAGACCCAGTTATAGCCAAAGCTTACCATGATAGGTTACTTAGTCATTATGACAGCCATGGTTTGCTTACTACTGAAGTTGAGGAAGAATGGGATCATTTTAAACAGGCTTTTTTGGACACTAACAGTACTCTTTTAGGAAAAAAGGAGCAGCAGAGGCAGAATTATCTGAGTGATAAGGCACTTGAGCTTATTTCAGAAAGAAAGAACTGCAGGAATGTCCTTAATCAATATCCTACTAGTCCTAATAGATAGCATTACAGAGAACTTAATAAACGTGTAAAAGATCAGTTAGCTGCTGATAAGAATCTTTGGCTTGATGGCTTGGCTGACAAAGCCGAGGAAGTAGTTAGACAGCACAACAGCAGAGAGCTGTACCACATAGTTAATGTTTTGTGTGGTAGAAAACGGACAGGTATACAGGGATTGAAGGATAAACAAGGTAAGGTTATAGAAGGGGAGGATTCTGTCATGGCTAGGTGGGCTGAGCATTTCAGTGATGTTCTAAACAATGTAGGTAGTTCTACTCCCATTGTTTGCATTGATGATAGATGCATTGAAGGCTTTAATGTTGGCCCTATAACACAATCTGAAGTTATTTTGGCTGTTTCTAAACTTAAACTACATAAATCCCCAGGGGTAGATGAAATTACTACGGAACTGCTTAGAGCTGGGAATGTTTCGGTTACCACTTAGATGACTGAAATTCTGAATATCTTTTATGATAAAGGCATGGTTCCTAAGGATTTCCCCAGAGCTATTGTTATCCCTATTTTCAAAAAAGGTGATCACAGTTCTTGTGATAACTATAGGGGTATCAGCCTGCTCTCTGTTCCAGGTAAAGTTCTTTCGATGATTGTGCTTAATAGAATTAAGAATCTGGTTGACAGTCAATTGCGTGATGAGCAATGTGGATTCGGAAGTGGTAGGGGATGTGTGGATCAGATATTTTCACTTAGGCAGATTCTTGAGAAATGTTTAGAGTTTCAGAAACCTTTGGTTGCTAGCTTTGTTGATTTCAAAAAGGCTTTCGACTCTGTTGATCGTCATAATTTGTGGTTGATTGTGAGATCATATGGTATACCTGACAAGTTAGTTAACATAATGAAAGCTCTCTATAATAACACTGAGTCGTGTGTGAGAGTTGGTAAGGCTTGTAGCAGTTGGTTTAGCATTACTTCTGGTGTTTGACAAGGGTGCATTTTCTCTCCATTTCTCTTTAGCTTGGTTATTGATTATGTTATGCGAAATTCACTTCAAGGGAAAGATTTTGGCCTTAAATGGACTGGAGATATGAAAATTTCTGATTTAGATTATGCTGATGATTTAGCCCTTTTGGCGAATGATGTTGATGAGATGAACTCTTTCATTCGAGCTGTTGATGAGACTGGTAGTAGAGTAGGTTTGGTTATAAACAGAGAGAAAACTAAAGTGATGAAAATTGGTCAGGCAGGCTGTGATTTAGTTAATCTGAATGGTTGCAGTCTTGAGCAGGTGTCACAGTTTAATTATCTTGGGAGCTATGTAACCGATAATGGTGATGTGTGGCATGAGATTAACAGACGAATAGGGATTGTTGCCGTGACTTTTAAGAATATATGGAGAATGTGGAGAAATAGGCGTATACACCTAAAGACTAAAATTAGACTGTATAATAGTTTGGTTCTTTCTAGGGTTAGTTATGGTAGTGAAACTTGGACACTTTGTAAACAAGATAACAGGAAACTAGATGCTTTTGATTCCAGATGCTTACGCAGTATCTTGGGCATTAGGTGGTTCAACTTTGTAACTAATGATGAGGTTAGGCAAAGGAGTCTGCAACCTCCTTTAAGCAGCATATTGTGCAGAGAGAGACTCTGTTGGTTTGGCCATGTTGTCCGTATGAAAAATTATAGATTGACGAATAGGGTTATGAACAGTGTGCTTAAAGGCCTCAGAAAGAAGGGGAGACCTAGGATGCAGTGGGCAGACAATGTCAAACAGGACCTTGTTAGAATTGGTGTGCAGTGGCCAGATGTAGCTCAGGATAGACTTGCTTGGAGAACTGAATTGCACGGTCTGGTTGGACCTCCGTAGCCCATGGCTGCTTGAGGATGATGATGATGATGATGATAGGAGCAAGATACAAAATGCCTATGAATACTTAAAATCTGCTATGAATATGGAATGGTTATATAAGGGAGATTGCCAGAAATAATCAAAACAGCAAGTGCATTTAACTGTATCACAAAATATGAAATGTTTTCCATTTACTTACCACAATAAATAGCTTTGTGGAAAAAAATGAATTTTGCCAATGTGTGGGATTTGAATCCACCTCTCTTCAGATTCATGGCAGAATATTCTAAGACCACTAAAGTAATGCCAGCTTTCACTTCTTTGAACATTTTTTCACTTCATTGAACATTTTAGGGGTAAACTTCCTTTGGCAGAGCAGTATGCTAAGCCTCAGGATATCTGTAACTCAGTAGAACAAGTTAGTACTTCCCCCAGTCCACTGATGTGACATCAATCTACATATCTTTGTTGCTAATGGTGCCATCTATGATTGGGGAAGGCCACTTATTAATGTTGAATTGAGTAAGATGCGAAATGATACTATTTTAATAAATTTTTGAACCCTTTGATTTAGTACTATTTTAATTAAATGATCATTTATTTAATAGGCACTAGTTTTATCTGGTACTGCAAACTTGGAGAACTAATACTGTGTATTTTGTTTGCCTTATTCTTATAGTTCTTGACCCACAAGCTGCTATTCCTGAAGAACAGAAGAATATATTTAGCACTGGTAACAAGTTTCATTTTCTACACAGTTTAGCTCTCTTTGCTGTGCCAATGGCACGCAAGCCATATCTAGTAGGTTGATTACTTTGGTTTCACTTTGTTTATAGTATGAAAGTATAGAAATTGTGTATTTGTTAACCAGAAGTCTTAGCCTTTCCAGGGTCCCTGTTGAATATAGACATTAACAGAATCTGAAATGAGAGACCCAAGACATCATTGTTCATTTTTAGTACAACATAAAAATTCAATTAAAAAATATGGAAATTGTCTTTTAAAAATTTTCTTGTATATATCTTATAAAAATATGTAATTAAAAATTGAAAAGTAATATTTTCTTTTTTCATTTGAAGCATATTTTATTAAGTTAAGATATCCATAATATTTTAATGCCATCTGATCACCATTTCTTAGAAGTGATATATGGTATTGGCGATCTGTTTTTTAACATTACTCTGCAGAAACAACCTCCTGATTTAAGACTCACAAGTTTGATTTGAACTATTATAAGAAAATTTTTTCTTTGAGTTTTGAAATTCTGAAAATTAACCAAAAACGCTATTTTAAAATAGGAAGATTTTGAGAGTAATTATCAAGTATGTGCCTGTAGTTTTTTCCTTCCCCCCATTCACGGCAGCAATCCCTATTCGTCTATTAATCTCATGCCGCACATCGCCAGCATCTGTTACGTAGCTCCCAAGATAATTAAACTGTGACACTTGCTCAAGACTGCAACCATTCAGATTAACTGAATCACAACTTGCATGACCAATTTTCATCACTTTCGTTTTCTCTCTGTTTATAACCAAACCTACTCTACTACCAGTCTCATCAACAGCTCGAATGAAAGAGTTCATCTCATCAACATCATTTGCCAAAAGGGCTAAATCATCAGCATAATCTAAATCAGAAATTTTCATCTTTCCAGTCCATTTAAGGCCAAAAACTTTCTCTTGAAGTGAATTTCGCATAACATAATCAATAACCAAACTAAAGAGAAAAGGAGACAAAATGCAACCTTGTCGAACACCAGAACCAATGCTAAACCAGTTGCTACAATCCTTACCAACTTTCACACAAGACTCGGTGTTATTATAGAGAGCTTGCATTATATTAACTAACTTGTCTGGTATGCCATACATACAAACAAACAGAAAATACAGTGGAAAATTCTCCCTCCACAGATGCCCACCATTGCAGCAAATTCAGGATCATAATCAAGCTCAGAGCCTTAATCCAATCCAGCTCAATAATTTATATTTTCAGCATCAGGATCCTGTGTGGTTGACCACTCCTCAGCAGGGTAGAAAAAAAAAATAAATGTAGTCCAGATCAGTAGGCCACACTAATCTGGCAGCCCTCTCTTCCATTCATGTCCACAAGAGAGTATCTCTTTTGAAAGGTACTAACGGCCTTCACCACGAGAAGGCGGGATCGGACATTAGGTGCTAGGCCTGGCTAGTTCTATACATCACAGGGGATTGGTGCATAGTTCTCTTTCCAGTGACTACCTAGCTACCCTTTAGAGACCCTTATTTACAGGAAAGTGAATAAATTGAGCTAAACATGGGTCATCCTCCTGCAAAAATAGTACACATGAAATATAATTTGCCAAAATAAGCATTAAAAATACCCCCTCAAGCAGCTGCTTGTCACAGAGGTCTGACAGGAGCCTGTCGGTTTATATGCCATAGTAGAAGGTCTGAGAGGCCTCAGCAGAAAAACGACACAAACAGCCATGCCTTACCCGGGGCTCGAACCCAGGTCCCTTAGATCAGTAGCCAAGCGTGCTAACCACTCGGCCATGTGATTATTCCAAATATTTTTTCAATGTAGATTTGAGTCTGCAAAACGAATCTATATTTAGTATTTCCTTTGGAATAGCCTTAAATATAAGTAGTATTTTATATTCAGAGGTACATTTTGCATAATTATTTCAAAAAACAAGTATTTGGTAATACCCTTGGTTTTTGTATTCTTGTATTTTTATTGTTTAATTTTTATTTTATATGTAGAGTCAAAAAATTTTAATTTATTAAGTTATATAAATTACTTTAGGATAAAAGATTTAAAAATTTTAATCTATCTTTTATATTTTTTTTGTTAATGTAAAGAATAATATTTTTAGATATTATAGATTGCTCTTTTGTTTTTTTTATTTACATTAGTTAAGTTTGGTGTTCTGTGCATAATTATTCCATAATTTAAAATCAATTTACACACTGCTTTATAAAATAATACAGAAGTTTCAATATTTGGTAATACACTGGTTTCCATAAATTAAGAAATCTCTCTCCTAGAAGATGATTATAGAACAATGCAATAGTAATATTTTATCAGTGTCTGTAATAACCAAAGAGAATTTGTCATTTATTTCGAAAAATAGAATTAGAAAATACCTGTTTTCACCCCTTCCCCCTCGTAGCCATTACTGCCATCAAAATGTGTAACATATATAAATCCATATATATATTATCCAATCCAAAAGAATTTTCATTTTATACTGAAAAGTTGTGTGTTTCATAATGACAAAGTGAAGATGTTAGCATCTGTTTTTAATAAACAAGCTGAAATAAAGCAATTCATAATGTAGGCAATGTATTAAAGCCTATGTAAACTAATTTAGAAATCTTTAAAATTCATATAGGCAATTTACAACTAGTATAAAACAAAGGATTGTCCTTTTTTTTTTAAAAACCTAACGCTACATGTGGGAACTGAAAAAGTGTGACAATCCTATTCTTCATTTCAATAGATTCATTCTGCATGAAATCAACACACAGCTTTATTATATTCATAGTGAAACTCATTAAAGAGCAATGACGATTTTCAGTAGTTTATTTTAAAAATGTAAATTATCCAACCTTTTTACATGTTTCTTTTATGACTTTTCAGACAGGACTCCTACTTATTACTGGTATGTTTCTGTTCTGTGGCTCATGTTACATTACTGGTGTCACAGGAAATCAAGAAGTAGCAGTTTTTACCCCATTTGGAGGCATTCTGATGGCATTAGGATGGCTCAGCATGGCTCTTTGAATAAAGCACTTCCATGCATTTGGACAATTTGTACAAACTGTTATATAGATACTTCTGTTACAAAGGCTCTTTTGCCACAGGATGGTGCTCTGTATAATGAAAATATGTATAGATGATTTCTAACCTCGCATGGGTGTCATTTTACTATTTTTAATGAGAGAGGGATGGGTGATATAATAGAAATCGATCTATAAATAAGAAATGTGCTCTATTGAAACAAAAAAAATCCAATAACTTCTCTGAATGCAGTTACTAATGAAATAAAAATAAATGCTGTTCTGTTTTGTGGAAATCAAAACTACAGCTGACCTGTAAATGACACCCATGACATGTTATAATTTGGATTATTGTACAGTATATTGATATTAAATCTCATACTAAACAAATTACTTTCGATTATCATATTTTTTTGCCTCACTCAGCAGAAGTAAGTCATACAAGTGTTTTCTCTGATGACAAGTTACCTGGCTGGTTTCCAAATTACCGTTATTTCCCCCAAACATGTGCAACCCTAATTTTTGAAGGTTGATTTCAAGACGAAATTTTAACCTATGTAAAGTATCAAGAAATATTTTGTTAACTTATCTGTCAGTCAGGGGCATAGCCATGGGGAGGGAGGCTCCCCACCTTAAAGTAACTCGGAGTTGGCAAAATTCGAAGCGAATTCGAAAAATCTAGATGAGTTGTGAAAATTTATCTTTTTTTTTTTGGAAAAATTAAGGGGAGTTGTCAAAATCGAGGCAACTTAGCAAATCTAGGGCAGTTTGGAAAATGGAGAGACTGCAAAATTTAGAACATTTGGTAAAATTCGAAACCACTTAGTAAAATACAGGTGAGTTGGCAAAATTCGGAGTGACAACAAAATCATGAGGAGTTGGCAAAATTTGGATTTTTTTTTTCTGTAAAATTATGTCAAGTTGGCAAAACTTAGGGAATTGGCAAAATTCGCAGTGACTTGGCAAAATCGTGGGAAGTTGGCAAAATTCAGGTGAGATGTAAAAATTTCGATTGTTTTCTGTAAAATTGGGGCGAGATGACAAAATCAAGGAATCGGCAAAATCTAGGGCAGTTGACAAAATTCGAATCCACTTGGTAAAATACGGGCGAGTTGTGAAAATTGGGATTGTTTTTGTGAAGTTAAGGAGAATTGACAAAATCGAGAAAACTTGGCAAAATTTGAATTCATTTGGTAAAATATAGGCGATTTGTGAAAATTGGGATTTAGTTTGTGAAATTAAGGAGTGTTGGAAAAATCGAGGAAACAAAATGTAGGGCAGTTGGCAAAATTCGAAGCCACTTGGTAAAATGCAGGGGAGTTGTGAAAATTGTGCCTTGTGCAATTAAGGAGAGTTGATAAAATTCGAAGTGACTTGGCAAATTCAGGGACGATGTAAAAATTGCGATATTTTCTGTAAAATTAAGGCGAGTAGGCAAAATTTGAATCCACTTGGTGAAATATAGGCGAGGTGTGATAATTGGGTTTGTAAAATTAAGGAGAGTTGACAAAATCGAAAAAACCTGGCAAAATATTGGAGAGTTTGATAAGTTTTAAGTGACATGGCAAATTTAGGAGAGATATAAAGATTGCGATTGGTTTTGTGAAATTAAGGAGAGTCGGCCAAATCGAGGAAAAATTAACACTGGTCTGCTGCAATTCAGGCAAGGTATAAATATTGGGAAACTGACAAGGTGTAAATATTGGAAACATTAAACATATAAAGGATCAGTTAGTTGCTGAGAAGAATCTTTGGCTTGATGGCATTGGCTGACAAAGCCAAGCAGTTAGAGAGCACAACAGCAGAGAGGTTATATTTTGTGTGCTAGAAAACGGACATATACAGGGATTGAAGAATAAGGTAAGGTTATACATTGAATGGACAAATTATTATATACACCTAGCTAATAACCTGTTGTACCACCTTTTGCACTCACAACAAGAACCAGACGTCTTGGTAAGGACTCAATGAGGTGTTCAAAACTTGCAGGTATTGGATATTGAGATTGATACCGTCCATGAAGCGAGGATCACTTGTCATAAAGTATCCACATTCGGTGGTCTCCAAGAGACCTTTCCAATTCGTCCCACAAATTCTCATTGAGGCTGAGATACGGCGATCTAGGGAGCCATTTGGTTGCCACTCGAGGAGTATACAGTATGGCATTGTCCTGATGAAAGATGTCATGGTACGGAAAGATAATCGTTACAAACGGTTATAGATAGTTGGTGAGAATGTTTACATACCTTATGCTGGAGGTCTCGACGGATATGAGGAGACCCCAAGGAAGCCCATGTAAATGCACCCCAACTGGCAAGCTGGATCCGTCGCTTCATGTGGTTTACACCACACATGCACCTCTCATCAGTGTGATAAAGAGTTGAAACCGTGATTTGTCGGACCAGGTGACATTTCCAGTCCTCGGCACGCCAGTTGCGATAGACCTTTGCAAACTACTACGATTTTGACTACAACGATTCTACGATTACTACGACGATTACTTACGACGATGATTTTGACTACAACGACTACTACGATTTTGACTAATCTTCCGTTGCCTTGCAATCAACAAGGGCACACAATGTAGATGTCACTGCTATAGCCTATTTTTTCCATGGTATGACGGATAGTCTTTGTGCATAAGCTTGTGGATATTTTTCTGACATCTGTTCAGAACAATTCTGACATCTGTTCCACAGTAGCCGTGCGATTCCTTGTAACAATACAGGACAGTCTGTGCTGACCTTGAGAGTCAATTGCACGTTTACACCCATATTTCTTCTTCAGATTGGAGGTAGTATAGAGATCCTATATAGTTAGAGGTTGACCATCTCAAAATTGGACGCCATGTTTTGTCGTCGCTCCGATTGTTTAGCGTGCATAGCTGAATTGTATTGCACGGATACTTATGGATTCCGGAAAAGGGTAGGGTAATATTTGATACAGATTTCAGTGTTAATGATTGGAAGCTCTTTAGAAAACGGCTAAAAAAGGAAAAGTAAATTTTAGGGCTTTTTTTTTTATATAAAAAGGTATAATTTTGCTTTGTTGTCTGTCCATCTGTAGATATCAAACTTTTTTGTTTATAAGGATAAATAGAAAATTCTTTTTTGTGTTAGAGATATTAATGATACATTACGATTTGCATTTTTCGAATCTCCCAAAAGTTATAACTACACCCTCTAACGGTGGAGAAAATTGAAAATTCCAAAATATCAAACGAATATTCCAAACGATGTAGTTATGCATTTTCAAAGGTAGTTTTAATTTATATCATTAGAGATCACTAAATATCGAAACTGCAAAACTAACGAATATTTCAAGTGACCTGTTTATGGTAGAAATTTCGGTGTGTAGAGTTCTGTTATGGTAGAAATTCCCCTAACAGCAATGATCTGCGCATTATTTTCAGCGGAAGAGAGAAAACCAACTTTTGAAATTTAAGAACTAAAAGACAAATACTTTTATGTTTTTTAATTACTAATAAAATACTACTATGTGCATTTTCCCCATCATACATTAAAAATGCCGTCCCATGGTCGAGTGGTTAGCGCGCTTGGTTACTGATCTAAGAGACCTGGGTTCGAGCCCCGGGTAAGGCCGACAATAGTTTGTGTCGTTTTCCTGCTGAAGTCCTGCCATCCTCTCAGACCTTCTACTCTGGCATATAAACTGACAGGCTCCTGTCAGACCTCTGTGGCAAGCAGCTGCTTGAGGGGGTATTTACTTTTTACATTAAAAATAAATAACTCCTCTAGCAGCTGCTTGTACAGAGGTCTGATAGGAGCCTGTCAATTTATACGCCATGGTAGAAGGTCCATGAAATATATGTATGCTATAGTATGAAGGATGGCGGGACCTCAGCAGAAAAACAACGCAAACATCCATAAAACTTTTAAGGAGTGAAAAAGTAGGAAAAGGAAGAACTTCATTCTCTTTGAAAATGAGATTCCCATATGCGCCAGAGACGATATGCGTTCTTCTAGTTATTTTACACTTTCAGTACCCCCTGGCAGTAGAAATTCGAACCACTGTATAATTGAAAAAATAAACTATTAATATTTTATTAGTAACTGTAATATGCAAAAAGAGTTTTTCATTTATCTCTTAAAGCAGGAAAGTTGCATATTGCCAACGGGACAAATCATTACTATTAGGATAAACCGCTTGATTATTACATTGTATGACCAAAATTTAAGTTTTTAGCAAAAATAGATCGTTTGCAATATTTATTTAAAGATTTGGTATTTCCCAGCTCTTTCCACCGCTAGAGGTCGCCTTTTGAGTTTTTATAAACCGCCTTTAGCCCTCTCTAACACTGGAAATTCCACTGATGGGGATTCGAAAAATGTAAATAATAATTTTGTGGGAAAAAATTTCGCCACCGTACGGGATTCGAACCCGCATCTCTCGAGAAACATGTCAGAATATTCTAAGCTGCTGAACTAACGCCAGCTTTTTTCACAAAAAACATTTACTGATTTATAGATGCTTAACTGTCTGCAGGCAACGCTGAGATTATCAAATATTGTTTAAATTATTAATATTTTGTTAGTGCCTGTAAAACACATATACAGGGTGAATCTGAAAAAGTGGGCAAAACTTTATGTGGTGGTAGAACGCAGCTATACGAGCAATATTCGTCATAGAAAGTATGGGCGGAACGCAAACGGCGAGCCGCTAGGTGGCGTTGGAAATGGTATAAATGGGTCGGTCCTCGCACCCAACGGCATTTCTACCGTGGATTGCCGAGAGGATGGCTGGTTATACTAACCACGAAATGGCTTTTGAGCAATTTCTTTGAGCATGTACCTCAATTACATTCCTGTTAATAAAATGTTTTCTGAAGTATCTCCTCTGCTTCTTGTGTTCATTCTTTAAATGTGACAGTGGAAAACTACCTTTTAACTTCTCACCGCTTGCGTTCCGACCATACATTCTATGACGAATATTGCTCGTATAGCTGCGTTCTACCACCCCGTAAAGTTTTGCCCACTTTTTCAGATTCACCCTGTATATATTGTTTCGTTTATCTCTTTAAAAAAGTTTCATTTTTTCCCTTTTGACTAAGACGGTAAAGTCTTGTTGCCATTATAAACCTTCTGACCATAACACTATACTACCAAAATATCAGATTTCTAGTGTAAATAGTTTGTTTATAATATTCGTTTGAAATTTTAGCATTTTCCATCTTTTGTCATCGCTAGAGGGCGCTATTAAAGCTTTTGAAAATTTTCAAAATTCCGAATCGCAATATTTGTTTGACACCTATCCAACCCAAAAAGAATTTTTTATTTAGCTCAAAAAGTAAAAATATTGATTGTGTATAGATGGACAGACAACAGAGAGACGGCATCGGATAAAGACAGAAGACTCCTGGACCATCGTAAATAACAGAAAAAGATTCAGGAAACAATCAGCTTCCTCTGACAACGATACCATTTGCCGCTTCATTATAACTCAAGACTATGTTCCAGTGCTCCTTTACTCCACTCCCACCACATTATTACAGAACATAAACATTAATCTAGTCACCAAAACCGTAAATTCCACAATAGAAAACCACTTGAAGCCAGATTTACTCACAGAGGAGAGTACCTGGTACATGTCAAAAATCAATGCTAGGCAAAAAAAACTCCTGGCCCTAACACATATTCATAACATAGAAATAAAGTCAAAATACCCAGAGTCCTATAATAAGCCATATGGATCCATAGAAGGTGTGGATAAATACTCAAGCGATAAAAGTATCCTAGAAGCTTTAGCTGAATACAACGTCCACAAAATCAAACGAATAACTTACACCCACCACATCATGGATGGCAGCATCATACGAAGAAATACAGACAAGGTCATTTTATACTTCAATTCCTCTCCCCTACCACCTACTGTGGAACTTGGACTCTCCACACACACAGTCACCCCCTACACCAACCCCCCTCCACAATGCATTAAATGCCAAAGACATGGCCACATTATAAAAAACTGTAGAAGCACAGCAAGATGCAAATACTGTGCCCAACCCCACATGTCATATGAATGCAAAAGGACCCAACCACTACTATGCTGCAACTGTGGAGGGCCCCATGCAGCCACCTTTGGCAAGTGTCCTGTCCGACTAAGGGCAATTAAAATAAAAACAGCAGCCACCACAAGCATCGCCAACACAATGACTGATAAAATTCCAATCACCACTATTACTACCACACCTCCTCCACAGTTGCCAACACCTAAACCTCTACTTCCACTTCCTGCTCCCACAGTCCTACCATAACAGAAAGCAAAACCACACCCTTCTCTTACTACCACCACGCAAAACCCTGACCATACATTTGACCTCACCTCTCCCACCATATTCCCTGCCTTGTCCACAAGGAAACCAACAATCATTCCCACATCAGATGAAGAAGCACCAGTTCAACTTACCCAGCAGCAAACACCCCCACCCTCACCCAAATTCTCCACCAGAAGGGCAAAAACTAACTATCTGAGAAGAACCAAGACTAAAAGGACCCCAGCTGCTAAATCTCAACCACCACCAACTACCCAACACAACCTCACCCACCAACTATTGCAATTAATTATCCCTCTCATTGATGCCCTTCTGCCAACACAAAACAGAACTCCCCAACTCAACTTAGCCATAGTAGCACTTCTCCAGCAACTACATTAACTCTCCCCCCTCCCTCCCACTCTTGCGGCAGTTCCCCCCCTCTTCTCTCCTGACACTCCCATCCCATGCACTTGCATCCAATGGAATTGCAGCTCCCTCTCCAATAAAATCCTCGAATTAAAAACAATCACAAATCTACACCTAATACCCATATTGACTTTAAATGAGACCAGAATACCAGAAAATTTCAACTGTAAACCATACATTATACAGAGAGCCAATACTTAGAAAAATCACTCTAACTCAACCACCTTGATACACAAAAAATACCCCCACTGCCTAATTCCTAACCCAATCACCTACACCTACATGGACATTGTAGGAGTGAACATTAAATTACATAACACAATTTTAAACCTCTACAATGTATACTTCTATTCTAATACACACATCAACATCAAAACATTAATAAAAGACTTTGATCACATATTCTCTCTATCTCCTGGCCCCAACATCATTGTAGGAGACTTCAATGCACACAGTACCTTATGGGGAAGCAACTACACAAACAATAGAGGAAGCACAATTGAAACTTTCATTCTACACTACAAATTGGCCATACACAATGGTGGTTCACCCACCTTCACCAAGCCCCCATATGAGTCAGTTCTTGACCTCACCCTTTCATCATTAGACATTTCCCCCATCATAAATTGGCAAGTACAGCATTCCACATAGGCTAGTGACCATTATCCAATTTTCCTCACCCTTCAAGGAGTTAAACCCACAGCATACTCAACAAAAACACACATTAACTGGCACAACTTCTCCGCAAACTGTGAAACCAGTATCACCACACAAACACCAGACAATTTAACCTCATTCTACACGTGTTAATCACAGCATCCAAAACAATAAATTTACCATCAAACACATGACTGGTTTCACCAAAAACCACCCTGAAATAACCAAACAACTACAAATAAGGAGAAAAACAGGACACAGCCAGAAGACACCCCACTGTACTTGCCATCACTACTTTTAACAACGAAAATGCCATCCTTAGAAGAATTAGATTAACAATAAAAGAAAAGAATGGAGAAACTTTTGTAACAACATCAACCCCAGAACTGACTCCACCCTCATTTGGTCAACAATAAGAAAGTTTAGGACCCAGGCTCAGCCCATAGCCCCTTGGCACGCCATACTGTGGACCAATAACCTCTCAGCAAAGCAAGGGGCTAACCACATAACATCACACCACATCACTACCAACCATCTGGCAAATTCCCACATATACCAACAACATTGCCACCACATGAACCAGATACTAACACATGATACACCTTGCAAACTACCCGCCATCAACTTACCATTCACACAACATGAGTTAAACATTGCCATTCATCAGGCAAATAAAAAAAGCACACCTGGGCCTGATTCTATCACATATAGTACACTTAAAAATCTAGGCACACAGGCTTTACATACTCTACTTCACATATTCAATGAAAGCTGGAAAAAACACACATTCCCCACACAATGGGAAGAAATTCACATCATTCCCATCCTCAAACCAAACAAGCCAGCATCTCAAATCAGCTCATACAGACTCATAGCACTCACATCATGTGTCCTCAAAGTTCCAGAAAGAATGGTGCTCTCCAGACTCAAATACTATTTAGCAACCAAAACAACACTCCCCTTATGCCAAACTGGCTTCAGAGAGCACATGTCCACCACAGACAATTTCTTTGACCTTGTCACTTCAGCAGAAATTGCTCTTCAAAACAAAGAAATCTTTTGCTGTGTCTTTCTAGACCTAACATCTTGCATTTTATCAAAAATTTCCTCACACAGAGAAAGGTTAAAGTCAAACTGGGGACTACTCTTTCCGACTCCCACAATTTAACTAGAGGATTGCCACAGGGAGTGTGGTATCACCCACACTTTTCAACGTTCTTCTACATGATCTACCAACAGTATTTAACGAGGACATTAATTGCTCCATCTTTGCTGATGACATAGTGCTCTGGACCAAAGGAAACGATACCCTCATTATACAAACAGTCCTACAAACAGCAGTCAACCAGGTCCTTGACTTTACAACAAATGGGGACTAGCCATCTCTGCACCTAAATCTGCAGTCTTTCCCATAACACATAAACTCACTCAGCATAACTATAAACAATCACGCCATCCCCCTAGTTAAACACTACAAATACTTAGGGCTAACTATAGACCGACAGCTTAACTGGAAACAACAAATACACAATACACATGTAATGGAGCTCTCAACATTCTCAAATCAATCACAAGAGCAGATCTATGATCACCCTTATTAAAACATTTATCAACAGCAGACTGGAGTATGGCCTGCTAGCTCTAAACACTACCTCACCCACATTTTTTAACAAACTTGAAACCATACAAACCAGAGCCATCAGACTTGCACTGGGTCTTAAAACTGGCTGCCCAAACTTGGCCACATGGGCAGAAGCCAACATGCCTCCCCTCGACAACATCAGACACAAACTCACCTGCAAACACTACATCAAATTAAAACATCTAAACCCCAACCACCCCACTAAAAATAGAATTGAGTCTCCTACCAACACATCCCACTACACAAATCATAAAGCAGCACCCACTATATTCAACATGGAGAAAAATCAAATCTTTCAACCCTAGATACACAATCCCCTATTGGACTATTAAAAAACCCTCCATAAATCTCACACTACCACACATCACCCAAAAATATAAACACCTCCCACAAGAACTAAAATTTGCAGTGGAACAACTCATCACAAACATTCCTACCACAGATCTCATTATATTCACAGATGGCTCCCACATCCCACACACAACAAATGGCCCTGCTGCCTTCCACTCTACTCAACCAATTTTCTCACGTATAATCAAAATGAACCATGCAGAAAACAGTACTGCTACAGAGCTAGCTGCAATACATATGGCTTTGGAATGATCCTCCACACAAAATACACACAGCATACATATTATCACTGACTCAAAATCTACCTTGCACAGCATCAACAAACATACATACAACCTATCACAAAATTACTCTCTTTTCCATATTCACAGAATTTCACACAATATAATTGCCACTCACAAAACACTAACATTCCGCTGGATACCCTCTCATTGTAACATAACCCAGAATGACACTGCTGACCACCTTGCTAAACAAGGACACAATATCCCTACACCTAATTATCACACCCCTGAGACAAATAATCATCACCTAATTGAAATCAACAAATTCTTCCACTCCACATGGACACAAAACTGGATCCAACAGGCCACAATTAAAAATACATTCAGAGCCACCATTGCTGCCATCCCACACACACTACATCTCAACTACCTATCAAGAAGAGCCCAAACAGCAATTCATCAACTACGCACTGGCAGAACAAATCTCAACATGGACCTTTTCATGATACAAAAGGTACCACTGCTCTTTGCACTACATGCCAAGTGATAGAAGACATTCCACACTACCTTCTACACTGCACCAAATACACAATACATTGAATTACCCTCTTCCAGACACTCACCACACTGGGAACCACTTATTTCTCAGCCCAAACAATTCTTGCTCCTACTCATAATAATATAAAAAGCCACTATAGGGCCTTGGCCCTATATATCAACAGCACTGGGAGATTCCCCTAAAGCCTCTCTGCCTCTCCAAAGGCCTCTACCTCACTTTTAAAAGATCCTTGGGACACTAAAAGATCCAGATGCCAATAAAAGATCCCCATAGGTCATCAAAAGACGCATTTTGGACAACTTATTCGATAGAATCTAACTCAAAATAAAAAAAAAATATATATAGTATAAAATCATCAAAAAAAATCAATCTAACTATCAAAAATAAAGTCACATAAAGGAAAACTTTATTTCTATATTGGAAATTTTTATATTTCTCTTTAACCCAATATCTTATATGGAATCTCTCCCAGAGCATAACATCTCTATACACATTATCATACCTAATATACATATGGAATCTCACCACATATCCCACTAGCCTTTGATGGGAGCCTTAAACTGCAGTCCTGCCACACACACCAAGCTCATGGCTAACCTTCCACTGGCTCTTCAAAAATAAACACTGACCACCACACACTGAACACATAAATTTGATTTCCAACTCATATAACGTAGCTGTATCATTTTCCTCCCTTCTCCTCCAAAAAAAAATTATCTTTATCTTACTCCTTCCCATATATAAGGCTGTCACTGAGCTATGACTTTTCCCAGATCCAACCCTGCGCAACATTTCACTGCATGGCAGGGCAACCCAATGCTAACCTCTGGAGTTAGATCATCATCATCATCCTCAAGCAGCCATGGGCTACGGAGGTCCAACCAGACCGTGCAATTTAGTTCTCCAAGCAAGTCTATCCTGAGCTACATCTGACAACTACACAGCAATTCTAACAAGGTCCTGTTTGACATTGTCTGCCCACCACATCCTAGGTCTCCCCTTCTTTCTGAGGCCTTTAGGCACACTGTTCATAACCCTATTCGCCAATCTATAATTATTCATACGGGCAACATGGCCAAACCAACGGAGTCTCTCTCTGCACAATATGCTGCTTAAAGAAGATTGCAAACTCCTTTGCCTAACCTCATCATTAGTTACAAAGTTGAACCACCTAATGCCGAAGATACTGCGTAAGCATCTGGAATCAAAAGCATCTAGTTTCCTGTTATCTTGTTTACAAAGTGTCCAACTTTCACTACCATAAGTAACCCTAGAAAGAACCAAACTATTATACAGCCTAATTTTAGTCTTTAGGTGTATACGCCTATTTCTCCACACTCTCCATAGATTCTTAAAAGTCCCGGCAGCAATCCCTATTCGTCTGTTAATCTCATGCCGCACATTACCATTATCTGTTACATAGCTCCCAAGATAATTAAACTGTGACACCTGCTCAAGACTGCAACCATTCAGATTAACTGAATCACAGCCTGCCTGACCAATTTTTATCACTTTAGTTTTCTCTCTGTTTATAACCAAACATACTCTACTATCAGTCTCATCAACAGCTCGTATGAAAGAGTTCATCTCATCAACATCATTTGCCAAAAGGGCTAAATCATCAGCATAATCTAAATCAGAAATTTTCGTATCTCCAATCCATTTAAGGCCAAAATCTTTCCCTTGAAGTGAATTTCGCATCACATAATCAATAACCAAGCTAAAGAGAAAAGGAGACAAAATGCACCCTTGTCGAACACCAGAAGTAATGCTAAACCAATTGCTACAAGCCTTACCAACTCTCACACCCGACTCAGTGTTATTATAGAGAGCTTTCATTATGTTAACTAACTTGTCTGGTATACATATGATTACATATGATTTCACAATCAACCACAAATTATGACGATCTACAGAGTCGAAAGCCTTTTCGAAACCAACAACGCTAGCAACCAAATGTTTCTAAAACTCTAAACATTTCTCAAGAATCTGCCTAAGTGAAAATATCTGATCCACACATCCCTACCACTTCTGAATCCACATTGCTCATCACGCAATTGACTGTCAACCAGAATCTTAATTCTATTAAGCACAATCATGAAAAGAACTTTACCTGGAACAGAGAGTAGGCTGATACCCCTATAGTTATCACAAAAACTGCGATCACCTTTTTTGAAAATAGGGATAACAATAGCTCTGGTAAAATCCTTAGGAACCATAAATAAAATAAAATAAATACCCCCTCAAGCAGCTGCTTGCCACAGAGGTCTGACCGGAGCTTGTCAGTTTATATGCCAGAGTAGAAGGTCTGAGAGGATGGCAGGATCTCAGTAGAAAAACGACACCCACCTCCATGCCTTATCGGGGCTCGAACCCAGGTCCCTTAGATCAGTAGCCAAGCGCGCTAACCAATCATAAAAGATATTCAGAATTTCAGTCATCCAAGCGGTAACCGAAACATTCCCAGCTCTAAGCATTTCTGTAGTAATTTCATCTACCCCTGGGGATTTATGAAGTTTAAGTTTAGAAACAGTCAAAATAACTTCAGATTGTGTTATAGGGCCAACATTAAAGCCACCAATGCATCTATCATCATTGCAAACAATGGGAATAGAACTAACCGCAATGTTTAGAATATCGCTGAAATGCTCAGCCCACCTAGCCATGACAGAATCCTACCCTTCTATAACCTTACCTTGTTTATCCTTCAATCCCTGTATACCTGTCCGTTTTCTACCACACGAAACATTAACTATCTTTTACAGCTCTCTGCTGTTGTGCTGCCTAACTGCTTCCTCGGCTTTGTCAGCCAAACCATCAAGCCAAAGATTCTTATCAGCAGCTAACTGATCTTTTACACGTTTATTAAGTTCTCTGTAATGCTATCTATTAGGACTAGTAGGGTATTGATTAAGGCCATTCCTGCAGCTCTTTCTTTCTGAAATAAGCTCAAGTGCCTTATCACTCAGATAATTCTGCCTCTAATGCTCCTTTTTTCCTAAAAGAGTACTGTTAGTGTCCAAAAAAGCCTGTTTAAAATGATCCCATTCTTCCTCAACTTCAGTAGTAAGCAAACCATGGCTGTCATAATGACTAAGTAACCTATCATGGTAAGCTTTGGCTATAACTGGGTCTTTCAGAACTTCAGTATTAAAAGTAAATTTTTTAACCCTAGCACAACACTTTTTAAGTTCAAGTTGCAACACGCTTTTAACAAGGTAATGGTCAGATCCAATTTCAGCTCCCCTATATGCCCTGGTATTCCTAACAGAACTAGCCCATTTGCTGTTAATTAATATATAATCAATCATAGTCTTATGCAGCCCATCTGGTGAAACCCATGTGTACTTATGTAAGTCACGGTGTTTGTAATAAATGTTAGTTATTTTGAATCCATTGAATTTACTTACCTGTAGGAGACATTGTCCATTGCCATTGCAGCTACCAATACCAAAAGGCCTATTACTCCTCCCCAAAGGTCAGAGTCAGTACCAACTTTGGCATTGAAGCCACCTAGAACAAGGGTAATATCTCCTTTCTTGACAGAATTCAAAATATCCTGAAGTTGTTCATAAAACCTATCCTTTTCATCCTCATCAGCATCCTCAGTGAGGGCATAACAGCAGATAACATTCAAGTCTTTAACGCTTGTCTGAAATTTTGCTGTAAGAAACCTTTCATTAATGCACTCATATCCTATAAGAGCATCAGTAGCGTGTCTGCTGAGAAGCAGACCCACACCTTAGTGATGCTTATTGTCGTCCTTCCCTGAAAAGAGAAATTTAAGATTATTTTTAAGAATCGGACCTTTATTTGTCTATCTGGTCTCTTGCAAGCCGAGAATATCTAAATTATAATGGTGGAATTCTTCTGTGAGGACATCAAGAGAATAAGCTCTGTGCAGAGTCCTCACATTCCAACTACCTATGGAGAGAAAATGGTTAGTGGGATGTTTAAAGAAACTATATTTATTGAGAGAGGGAATGCCGATAATATCAAACAGGCCCCTAATCGCAGACATGGGGCAAAGGCCCGTTCCCCCACCACTAAAGGCTGAAGCCATCTGCACTGGAAGACTTCCTCCAATGTAGAATTTGACGATGCCAATAGAAGCAAAGAGTTCAGGTGCCTGCGATGACCTCTGCTCAGGATTATCCACCAGCTGATAAACATATCCTGTGAATCTATTCACTTGGGGCTGTCAACCCACAAACAAACAGAAACCACAGCGGAAGATTTTCTCTCCACAGAAGCCCACCAGTGCAGCAAAATCAGGATCCATAATCAAGCTCAGAGCCATATATCTGTCCAGTCCAGTAGGTTTATATGGTCAACACCAGGACCCTGTGTGGTTGACCACTACTCAGCAGGGTAGAAAAAAAAGAAAAGTAGCCATAGTTGTCCAGATCAGTAACCCAGGTTCCTTAGATCAGTAGCCAAGCGTGCTAACCACTTGGTCATGGGACGGCTAGCTCATCCGATAAAAATGCTATGTAATCGTAATCGGTGTAGTAGAACTGAACAAGATCAGCTGAGTATTTTGTATTTCTTTGCAGGAAATAGCGATATATTTTAATAAAGTTAATTGTCGCTCAACAACTTGGTATAACGTTTTATTTTTATTAAGTTATTGATTTAATAGGTGGAAAATTGTAAGTCAGTAGTAATGGGATCGAAAATTTTATGCTTGTTCGATATAGATGGAACTTTGACAGAACCTCGACAAGTAAGTTTGTATGTTCTCTTATTTACTCTACAGCGATGTTAGTCAAGTGAATCACCCGAGGGCAGAAGTTTATAACTGCAACTTTTACCATCAGTTTTACCTAAAGACAGGTGCAGGATGTGTACATTTATGCGTGAATTCACTAGGGTTGCCAACTTTCTATTTTGCCAAGTCTGAACAGATAAACTTTGCTTTTCATGTTTTCTTTTATCCATAACACGTAAATATTCGATTTATTATCACTTGCCAATAATTTTTTTGTAATTGTAAAATATATTCTAATAGTGCATTCTTCGTGAAACGTAAGTTCCATATGATAAGCCTAGTTGTACCAAAGGGTAATGGTGGATAATTCATTGGAAGGTCAGGGCCTTGCAGTTATTATAACAATGGGGTCTATCCAGCACTGAAATTTATCTCCACTAACCCCCACCCAGCCCTCAGTTGGAAAGAACACTGGTGGGCTGGGGCAGCCTGGTGCTTTTTTTCAGGGATGTAGCAGGGGGCCAGTGCTGTGATAAAAATTTGGCTTTTTCAAGATTTTAATAATCATTCTGTTGTTAGTTCATATATGATGCTTAAAATAGGGTTTTCCCCGATTCTGTGGAATTTGGGTAAAGTAACCATTATTATTATTTAAAAAAGTTCTGTTCCTATGAAGTACAAAGGCCCATGACTCTGATGGCATAGGATGCTATAGTGCTCGGTGCTCCTTGCCAGTCTGCACCTGCTAATGGGCTTGGAAAGGCTATTGGGCAGTAGTACAGATCATGGTCCTCAGCCGCCATTTTTTTTTTATGCAAGCAGTTTTTTACAACGCAGAGTACCGTTACCATGGTAATGGTACTTTGTGTTGTAAAGAAACAACGTAACAAAAAGAAACATCCCACACAACCACATTCTTAAAAAAAAAAACCATAAACAAAGAAACTACACTAAAGTTGCCTTCCCATATACTACAAATATCCCCCCCCCCTCTTTTCCCAATAATTAAAACACTCTACAAATATATTTCCACAAACTAAACTGATCAATCCAGTCACATACAATAATTAGCCTAAGTAAATCACCAGAATTAACGAAATTGAACACCAGTCTCAAAATCAATATCATCATCGACAATGCATCGCCGACCGGCATTATAAAAAAAACTCCAAAACTAAATCTCATCATCATAACACATACTGAAAAGCAAAAAAAATCGGAAACAGTACACCGTCGACCGAATTATAAAAAAGCCCCAAAACTAAATAATGTCCTCTCAAGCAACACAGGCTGAAAAATATGAAAATCTTAAACAGTGCACCGCCAACCGAATTATAAAAAAGCCCCAAAACTAAATAATGTCCTCCCAGGCAATACAAATCTAAAAACATGAAAATCTGAAACATTGCACCATGATTCCAGGTATGTGCATATGCATGCTTATATATAAGCTCACCAGACAAAAAAATTAGTCATCTCTCGCCATAAGAGGGTTGCGTCCATTCGACAGCAATAGAGGGTGTACCAGTAATAAACACGTTTTACAAATAGCTGTGCTGTGTGCTATGGGTTTCATATGGTGACAAGAAGTGGTTGTGTGCCACGTATATATTAGTCACTCCATGAAACATGGGTTGCACCAAAGATGTGAACGAGTGGCAAAAAGGTGTTATTGCGTTTGGCCGAGCCAAAGGGCATAGTGTACAAGAAGTTGCCTTTGCATATGTTTCAAAATGTACTGTCCAAAGGGTCTTCCAGCAGTGGCATACATCGCACCCCACCACTAATCGTTGTCAGAATCTGCAGCAGAAAGACTGCTCACGAATAGGGACTGCCACAGTGTATCATGCACTATTAGGGCAAATCACTTTGCAATGAGGCAGGAATTGTTCCAGTCAGTCAATGCAGGCCTACAACAAGCTGTTTCCAAACAAACACTCCAAAGGGAACTGCATGCCATGGATATCTGGAGCAGAGTACCGCGGAAGAGACCCATGTTAACAGGTCTGCACAAGGCTTCATGGCTACAGTGGGTGCAGCGCCTCCCAGGCAATACAAATCTAAAAACATGATGTACACTATGCCCTTTGGCTCGGCCAAAAGACTGGACTGTCAACTCTTGGAAGCATATGATCTGGTCGGAGGGGGTCACGTTTTTCTTTGTACTTGAATGTTGCGAGGCAACAGGTACATCATAAGCCTCATGAAGCCTTCCGTGTGGACTGTGTGCAAGGTTCTGTTTAAGCTGGAGGAGGCTCTGTGATGATCTGGGGGTGTTTCACATACGAGGAAATGGGTCCTTTGGTTGTGGTGACATCATACTTGAACCAGAAGGGCTATATGGAGCTACTGGTTGACCACATGTTACCTTTTGTACAGCATCTCCACAGTGAACACCAGAAAGATACCCCAGTCTTCCAAGACAAAACTTTTCGCTTGCACAGGGTTCGAAGTGTGTCATCGGATTGGAACAACGAGCATTCTGAAGCCTTTGAACATCTCGACTGGACTGCCAAATCCCTGGATTTGAATCCCATAGAAAACTTGTGGGACTATTTGGGGCAACAAGTGAAGCACTGTCCCAGCCAATCTGGCTGAACTGTGGCATTTGCTGCTGGAAGAGTGGATGTATATTGATGTGCACTACATCTGCACAATGGTGGCATCCATGCCAGACAGGATTTTGGCTGTTCTTCAGTCACACGGAAGTGTTACGCGCCTGGTGACATTCAGCCAGGGGTGACAAATTTTTTGTCCAGTGAGCTTATATAGGTAGAATCATGTTTAGTCTATATATGTACATACATAGGCATGTAAACAGCCTTGGGCTGCAGGTTGCAAATTACCTGACAGTAATTTTGTCCTACAAACACATCTGTTGTAAGCTATAGCATTAGAGTAACTAATCAGATCACATTTGGCATTGTCTACATACTGTAACCTAGGCCTCCTCTTAGAGGCCTTTAGCTACACTGTTCATAATCCTATTCGCTACTCAGCAATTAGGCATATGGCCATTGCTGCTAAACCAAAGCAGTCTCTGCAAAATTTGCTGCTCAACTTGGTGGCAATTCTTGCATAATTATTTCAAGCTATGATTTGATATATGTATGCTTTTGTATAACTTCACATATTTCCAATATTTAAAATTTTGCTCATCTGAGTATATTCACACTTTGCTAGGTTAATTGGACAGTTAATATACTCCTAGCTCTTTAATTGAACTTTGAAATTTCAGTTAAATAGTCATTGCTTTATTCACATTTTGACCAGTTTAGTATCATTAGATAGGGAGAAGTGCAGTGTATTGCATTAGTCACCATTTTGTTAGTTCTCATTGCAGACTCTGTTGAACAGTGTTGTCTGCCCTATTTCCACCTAGAGATATATTTAGAGGATACATATCTGTAAATATGAAACTTTGGTTCCACACTGAAAAGCACACCAAAGCTAAATAATCTTCATTACTAAAAATATCAGTTACAATGCATTAACCCTAAAAACTTTTTAAAGAAGTTTGTTGTGCAATGAATAATTTTGGGATTGAACCCAGGATCCATTGGCTTAAGGAAGTCAATATCAGGTTAAGTTCAATTGAATCTGAAGAATTAGTTCTTCAGATTCAATTGAAGACATAGTGTAATTCATAGCTATTAAAAAAGTGGAATATGAAATTCATTCCAAGATAATTAGTTAATTTTAGAAGAAGTTGTAAAATTTTATAAAATCACAGCAGAAATCCTTGGGTTAATAGTACAAACAAAAGTGTAAAATCTATTTTAAGTTTCTGTTGATAATGTTTTAACCTTCTAAATAACAGAATCATATTCTTCCCACCAAAATAATCTGGTCCAGTATTATTACTGTTTATAGCTGTGGGGCGGGGGTGGTTTAGTTGGCCTATCTGCAGTTCCCAGGTTCAAGTCCCAGCTGGGTCAGCGTTGAGATTTATCTCCGCAAAATTCCCCGCCCTGCCCACGGTTAGTAGGGGACACTGATGGGCTTGGAAAGGCCGCTGTCCATCAGATGGGACGTTAAGCCGTGGCCCATGTGCGGGAGAGCCATACCCTGTGCACATTAAAGAACATGCTGGATGGTCTTGACGGGAGGCTACCATCTGTCTCCCAACAGCTGTTCCAGTGGGTCCCCTCCCCCAACCTTCTCTGAGCCTTCGGGGTTCTTGTGACCTGGCCATTTAGCCCATGGTGTGCAAAAAAGTGCCGCTCAGAGGTAAAACAACCCAACCTTATAGCTGTCTAAATAATTTTCAGGAGGAGAAGGATAGTTGTGTAATGTCCGGAGGATCAAAGTGTTCATGTTTCTTTGATTATCCCATAAAATACAAGGATTCTATTAACAAATGCTGAGGCAATTTTGAACTAATTTCAGGAGAAAATCACCTGTACTTTCAAACTTTAAACTCAGTAACTAAGAAACATCAATAAATCATGTTACATACTATACAAAAGAATAGTTAATCTGAATAATAAAAATAAATGGTTATTTTGCAGTTTAGGTTACTGTGGGAGGAATAGAGTTCTGTTCGAGTTACATCCTTTAACAGTTAATAGGCTTCATTGCATCACTGTTGCACATTGCAGTGAAGCACATACATAGGCCTAACATAGTAACCTAAACTTCAATCTCAGCATATTAACCTAATTAACCATATTAAAGCCAGTAATACCCCTCTCCTCATTACAAACAATGGGAGTAGAAATAATCACATTGTTAGAACATCTCTGAAATGCTCAGTCTACCTAACCATCACAGAATCCTCACTTTCTACCACCTTACCATGTTTATCTCAATCCCTGTGTACCTGTCTGTTTCTTTCCATACAAAACATTAATAATCTGGTACAACCCCCTGCTGTTGTGCTGTCTAACTGCTTCCTCTGCTTTGTCAGCCAGCTATCAAGCCAGATTCTTATCAGCTGTTAACTGATTCTTTACATGTTTATTAAGCTTGTTGTAATGCCTTCTGTTAGGACTATTAGGGTGTTGATTCATATTAATCCTGCACATCCTTCTTTCACAAATAAGTTCCATAGCCTTATCACTCAAATGATTTTGTTTCCTCTGTTCTCTTTTACCCAAAAGTGTACTATTGGTTTCAAGAAAAATCTGTTTAAACTGATCCCATTTTTCTCAACTTCAGCAGTAACTTCAGCAGTCGACTCAGCAGTAAGCAAACCATGATTGTCATAATGACTAAGTAGCCTATCATGGTATGTTTGGGCTATATCTGGATCTTTCAGGCATTCAGTGTTATAGCTAATTTTTTTAACCTTAACACATTTCTTAAGTTTCAGCTGCAAAACACTTTTGACCAGGTAATGGTCAGACTCAATTTTGGCTCCCGTATATGATCTGGTATTCCTAACTGAACTAGCCCATTTGCTCTTAATTAAAATATAATCTATCATATTCTTGTGCAACCCATCAGGTGAAATCCATGTGTATTTATAAATGTCCCAATGTTTGTAGTATGTGTTAGTTATTTACAAACCTTTAAGTTTGCATACCTATATATACCTATATATAGGAGACATTTCCCATTGCCATTGCAACTACCAGTGCCAAAGCGACTTAATTCCCCTGCCCAAAGTCCAGAGTCAGTACCAACTTTTGCATTGAAGTCACCTAGCACAAGAGAAATATATCCTTTCTTGAGAGAATTCAAAATATCCTGAAACCTCTCATTCTCATCAGAGTCCTCTGTGGGAGTGTAACAACAGATGACATTCTAGTCTTTATTTTTTGTTTTAAATTTTGCTGTAAGAAATCTTTCATTAATGCAATCATATCCTAGAAGAGCATCACTGGTGTATCTGCTGAAAAGCAAATCTACACCTTGGAAATGCTTTCCATCATCCATCCCTGAAAAGAAATTTAAAGTTATTTTTAAGTATCTGACCAATCAATAAATATTTTTCAGAAAAAATTTCGCCAACATACGGGATTTGAACCCACATCTCTCGAGAAACATGCCAGAGTATTCTACCATTGATCTAATGCCAGCTGTCTTTTTTCCGCTAATTTAAGACTAAACTCTTGACTGAGATTTTCGGCCAACTGTTGGCGCGATCTATGATCTCAGGTGGCAACTATTACTTTTTATATTGCCCTAAGATGGAAATAAATAATAAAGTTTTATCACGCTATTTAGCGTTATTAATGATTAAACATAAATGACTGGAATCTCTGTTTGAAGACATCAAGAGATTAATCTCTATGTAATGTCCTCATATTCCATGTACCTGCAGAAAGAAAATGATTAGTAGGATATTTAAAGAAATGGTTTATTGAGGGAAGTAGGGGCAACAATATCAAACAGCCCCCTGACCACAGGCATGAGACAAAGACCTTTTCTCCCACCACCCAACTAGCTAAGTGAGGGTTCAGGTACCTGCAATGGCCTCTGATCAGGATCATCTACCAGCTGATATAAGCTATCCTGTGCCTCTGTTCACTTAGGGCTATCAACCCACAAGCAAACACAAAATACACCAGCAGATTCTCCCTCAGAGGCCTACCAGTGCAGCAAGTTCAGGATCCATAATCAATCTCAAAGCTTTAAACCAATCCATTCTAGTGGTTATAAATGATCAGCACCAGGACTCTGTGAAATTGACCACTCCTTAGCAGGGCAGAAAGAAAAAAAAAAGTGGCCATTGGTAACCAAATCAGTAGGTCACACTGATCGGGCAGCCCTCCTTTCCCATTACCTTTCAAAAGAGAATACCTCTTTTAAAAGGTACTAACAGCCTTCACCAAGAGAAGGTGGGGTTAAACATTAGCTGCTAGACCTGGCCTGTTCTGTGCATCATTACTGGGGATTGGTACACAGCTGTCCTTCCAATTTGTCTAGCTACCTTTTACAACTTAAGCACCATAAAAAATAAATTATTTATAAAATATTGAAGACTGAGTTTATGGTTTATGGCCATATACGCAGCCCACATGAACCTGATCTTCAAGGTTGTGACACTGTAAGGTTGAAATATATGAGGTGCAGTCCAAGACTTCCTGGATTAGACTGATAAAAAATGTAGCCCTAGGTTATGATCACTGTTATACGGCCCTATAACACAATCTGAAGTTAGTTTGGCTATCTCTAAACTGAAACTTCATAAATCCCCAGGGGTAGATGAAATTACTACAGAAATGCTCAGAGCTGGGAATGTTTTGGTTATCACTTGGATGACTGAAATTTTGAATAACTTTTATGATAAAGGCATGGTTCCTAAAGATTTTACCAGAGCTATTATTATCCCTATTTTCAAAAAAGGTGATCGCAGTTCTTGTGATAACTATAGGGGTATCAGCCTACTCTCTGTTCCTGGTAAAGTTCTTTCCATGATTGTGCTTAATAGAATTAAGAATCTGGTTGACAGGCAATTGCGTGATGAGCAATGTGGATTCAGAAGTGGTAGGGGATGTGTAGATCAGATCTTTTCACTTAGGCAGATTCTTGAGAAATGTTTAGAGTTTCAGAAACCTTTGGTTGCTAGCTTTGTTGATTTCAAAAAGGCTTTCGACTCTGTTGATCGTCATAATTTGTGGTTGATTGTGAGATCATATGGTATACCTGACAAGTTAGTTAACATAATGAAAGCTCTCTATAATAACACTGAGTCATGTGTGAGAGTTGGTAAGTCTTGTAGCAATTGGTTTAGCATTGCTTCTGATGTTCGACAAGGGTGCATTTTGTCTCCTTTTCTCTTTAGTTTGGTTGTTGATTATGTTATGCGAAATTCACTTCGAGGGAAAGATTTTGGCCTTAAATGGTCTGGAGATACGAAAATTTCTGATTTAGATTATGCTGATGATTTAGCCCTTTTGGCAAATGATGTTGATGAGATGAACTCTTTCATTCGAGCTGTTGATGAGACTGGTGGTAGAGTAGGTTTGGTTATAAACAGAGAGAAAGCTAAAGTGATGAAAATTGGTCAGGCAGGTTGTGATTCAGTTAATCTGAATGGTTGCAGTCTTGAGCAGGTGTCACAGTTTAATTATCTTGGGAGCTATGTAACTGATACTGGTGATGTGCGGCATGAGATTAACAGACGAATAGGTATTGCTGCCGGGACTTTTAAGAATCTATGGAGATTGTGGAGAAATAGGCGTATACACCTAAAGACTAAAATTAGACTGTATAATAGTTTGGTTCTTTCTAGGGTTAGTTATGGTAGTGAAACTTGGACGCTGTGTAAACAAGATAACAGGAAACTAGATGCTTTTGATTCTAGATGCTTCCGCAGTATCTTGGGTATTAGGTGGTTTAACTTTGTAATTAATGATGAGGTTAGGCAAAGAAGTCTGCAACCTCCTTTAAGCAGCATATTGTGCAGAGAGAGACTCCGCTGGTTTGGCCATGTTGCCCGTATCGATAATTATAGATTGGCGAATGGGGTTGTGAACAGTGTGCCTAGAGGCTTCAGAAGGAGGGGGAGACCTAGGATGCGGTGGGCAGACAATGTCAAACAGGACCTTATTAGAGTTGGTGTGCAGTGGCCGGATGCAGCAGATGTAGCTCAGGACAGATATGCTTGGAGAATTAAACTGCGTGGTCTGGTTGGACCTCCGTAGCCCATGGCTGCTTGAGGAGGAGGAGGAGGAGGAGGAGGAGGAGGAGGAGGAGGAGGAGGAGGAGGAGGAGGAGGAGGAGGAGGAGGAGGAGGAGGAGGAGGAGGAGGAGGAGGAGGAGGAGGAGGAGGAGGAGGAGGAGGAGGAGGAGGAGGAGGAGGAGGAGGAGGAGGAGGAGGAGGAGGAGGAGGAGGAGGAGGAGGAGGAGGAGGAGGAGGAGGAGGAGGAGGAGGAGGAGGAGGAGGAGGAGGAGGAGGAGGAGGAGGAGGAGGAGGAGGAGGAGGAGGAGGAGGAGGAGGAGGAGGAGGAGGAGGAGGAGGAGGAGGAGGAGGAGGAGGAGGAGGAGGAGGAGGAGGAGGAGGAGGAGGAGGAGGAGGAGGATCCTCTTTCAGTTCTGCCTGAATCATTCTGACACAGTCAAATTGTTGACACTTAAGGGGGAACTCCATCTTGTGGAACAGGAAGAAGTCACTGGGGTGATTGATGTCTAGTGAGTAGGGGGAGCAGCGGGTGTGATGGTCCACCCATTCACTTTTACATTTCCTTAACCAGTTTTTATATATGTTCTATTTATTATTTTGGCCCTCCACATCAACTGATGTGAGTTACTGTGGAGGACAAATCTCATCTGTGAAGAGCACAGACTATCATTGTTCCTAGGTCCAATTGACATAATGTCTTCACCAGTTTAGATGATTCCCCCTGCAGCTTTCGGTCAGGGTCACACCACACCAGTGGCTATCTAGCATATAGACACACCTCACAAAGTCTTTGGTGTATAGTGGTAACAGATATTGCCATTTACTTGCTACTATGAGGTTTGATTGCAGTTATGTGGTGGTGGTATCCTGCTCCTCCTGGCATATAGCACTAGATAGCAGTCCTTCCTTAAGGTTGTTGACTGTCATCATTCACTACTGAATCATCTGGATGTACTCTGTCTTTGTTGGAATCTCGCCAAAGTCTGTGTGCCATTAAATAATTCACATTAACCTTTTGACGGCGGCTCGGTTTCTCAGCCATCTCTCTGCTGTGGTGACGCATTTCCTGAAAAATTCTTGCAGAGGGGTAGGAAGAGGCAAGACCACTCCCAGTTTCCAATGATCCTATCCATCCATTAGTTAATCCTCTTAAGTGCTCCCACCATGATTGGTTGTGACCATATCGTGTCGTGAGTGCTGCTTCTTGTGGTTCCTCAATAATATGAGCTAGTTTCATTTCACAGAATATATACAGGTATTGGACAAAAAAAATGGAAATATTTCTGTGTTATCATCATGTTCAGAACTCAATAGCTTTTTCAAAATGATTTTTAATGAAAGATAGGCCTGGAGATAAATTAAAATCTCAGTTAAATCCATCAAAATCTCGATTTTGAACAATATTAGTTGAGTATTCCAAGATTATGAAAGCTAGAATATTTAACATGCTAGAAAAAAAATGAGCCCAAAATTTAACTGAAACATTAAAACAGGTTAAGAGATCGGAGATCAAACTTGACTCTCCCGTATTTTATTAACATCAGTTATTATCTCTAATTTTCAATCTGTTTCAATGTTTAAATAAAATTTTTGAGTAAATTTTTTGTAGCCTTTTAGGTATTTTAGAGTTCATACCTCTTTGAATATTGAACAAATATTAAAATAAATATTAATTAAAATTGAGATTTAGATAGAGTTGATGATATTGTTAATTTATCTTTAGGCATATTTTTCATTAAAAAGCATATCAAAGAGTTATTGAGCTCAGAATGTGATATTCTATTGAGATAACATGAAACTTTCCCATTTCTCTGTCCTGTACTTATATTCAGACATGTGCATAGGATTTAGTTTCCAGCAGGGGGGGAGGGGGTTCTGCGAATAAGAGTAAAATATTCCATTGGATGACAGGAAATTTTTTAATGGACGAGTGGTTAGCGCACTTGGCTACTGATATTTTTTATAGAATAAAATTTTGTAGTTTTCTTTTTAATCTGTTTTTAGTGTCAGACTTATACTATTAGGTTAAAACAAATTGTACAAAACAATTGTTTTGGATTTCAAAGCAGGTGGACAAGTTTGAGATTTTGTACATGACCGCATTTTTTTTTTGGGAGGTGAACCCCCCTCTTTGGTATGTCCCTGTCTATATCACATTATTTTGGTTATGCTGTCTTCGTTAATACTAGCTTTTTAGAACATGCCACTGATGTATAAATTTGTGAATTAAAAAAATTGAACTAAAACTGATGCATTGCAAAAAGAATAATAAATGTTCAGATTTTTAGATTGAAGATTTTCTCTATTAAATCTTACGGTACAAAGAGTAGGGAGCAGATAATTTTGCCCCATAACTTAATTTTAGGTGTGTGCAATAGTGAGAAATACAATAAAGATATTTTCAAAAATAATGTATATTTTTCATTCTCATAATATTTAGTGAGCGTAATTCGATATACTTCATTAGGCACTCTGTTCTGAGACATTTTAACATCACTTTTCCACACCAATGTTCTGACTCATTTTAACCCAATTAATATTGCAAAACCATGCAACTGAGATAAAAATTAAATAATTTTTCCCTCTCTTTTGTACATGACAAATTACCAGAGTATTAAATTCTTGATGAGCATAATTATCAAATTTTATCGAACTTGCTCTCAATATTGTGTTCTGGACTAGGCTGATGTGAAAATACCCTGAAGGCAGAAGTTTCTCTGATTTTTCTCAATATTAAATATATTTTTTCGGCAGTAGTACAGTTCACGGTCCTCAGCCGCCACTTTGTTTTTGACGCAACGTAACACAACGGCCCTTTTAGTTGATTCCCACAACTCCAGAGACCCTAACCCAAACAGGGGTTTCTAGAAAAAAGATTGTTTTTTTCGTTACCATAGTAACGAAAAACCCGAGTTTACGTCAACGCAACGCACCGTAACCATAGTAACAAACCCAAACAAACGTAAAAAATATTAAATTACCACAAAAAAACCTCGTAACCGTCAATTACAGAATGAAAGCTCATAAAAGTGCCAAATCCAACAAAAAATGAAACGATTGCCTTCCTACATACAGTAAACCACTTCCACCATTACCCCTCCCCTCTTTTCAAAACACAATACACCGCCGACCGAATTATAAAAAAGCCCCAAAACTAAATAATGTCCTCCAAGACAACACAAACCAAAAAACGTGAAAATCGGAAACAGTGCACCGCCGACCGAATTATAAAAAAGCCCCAAAACTAAATAATGTCCTCCAAGACAACACAAACCAAAAAAGGTGAAAATCGGAAACAGTGCACCGCCGACCGCATTATAAAAAAGCCCCAAAACTAAATAATGTCCTCCAAGGCAACACACAACGGAAAACCATGAAAATCGGAAACAGTGCACCGGCGACCGAATTATAAAAAAGCCTCAAAACTAAATAATGTCCTACAAGTCAACACACAACGGAAAACCATGAAAATCGGAAACAGTGCACCACCGACCGAATTATAAAAAAGCCCCAAAACTAAATAATGTCCTCCAAGACAACACAAACCAAAAAAGGTGAAAATCGGAAACAGTGTACCGCCGACCGAATTATAAAAAAGCCCCAAAACTAAATAATGTCCTCCAAGACAACACAAACCAAAAAACGTGAAAATCGGAAACAGTGCACCCCTGACCGAATTATAAAAAAAAAGCCCCAAAACAAAATCTGACAAAAAAAACATCTTACCGCTCAAATAACCCTTCCCTAAATTACATTGTCATTTTACCTCTGAGCCTCCATGTTTTTCCCACACCATGGGCTAAATGTCTTGATCACATGAACCCCGAAGGCTCACAGAAGGTACGGAACCCACTAGAACAGCTGTTGGCAGACAGAAACTTCCTGTCAAGGCCATCCAGTGTGTTCTTTAACGTACACAGTAACTCTCCCATACACAGGACCACGGCTTAATATCCTAACCGACGGACGACGGCCTTTCCAAGCCCATCGGTGTCCCCTACTATGAACCGAGTTCGAAAATTTGCCGATACAAATCTAAACGCTGACATAGCTCGGACTCGAACTTTGGAACTACAGAATACAAGCCTGGTGCGCTACCGACTCCGCCACTCTCACCCCACCTCTAAATTTTTCATTCTTTCCCGACTCCATCAAAAAACTGCCGTTTTTTCACACACTGACAATTCTACAATACCCAGAATTACTACATCAAAAAAGTCGCCAGACGCTTCCACATGTTAACGATAAATCATATAACTATTTTTAAAAGACTCCTAAATATACAACAAAATTAATAAATCACTATAATACATTAATAATTACCATACTACACGTAACTACTAAAAAACCATTCAATTCACCCACAAACGAAATATGTGTTCTTTACTATCGCCATTTTCTATCCCACACGCAAAAACTTGCATACTCCCCACTACATCGGCCCCTAAATATCTTTAATAACTAATTATAAACCATATCCTAACCAATTTTCAAAAAAAAAAGCTAGAACATATTAATTATTCCTATCCTACCTATCACTGAACCCCCCCCCCCCATATTAAATATATAATACACACGAACTTACCTCTAACCATATAGGTATGTTATCCAAAGAAGTCATAAAGCGAAAATGGCGAAAAAAACCAAACGTAACTTCACACTCTCGTCAAATCACACACATAACACGTGATTCTACATTACCTACCCAAAAGAAACAAATCAAAGAGCCATAGGCCACCAATAACCAACAGTTACGTTTTTACGTCATACTTTACAAATCGACATCATACCTTTACACTTCGACGTCACACGCCACTTGAGCAATGCCATCTATCGGCTGAGGACCGTAAACACTACACGGGCCATTTTTTCATTAGTAGAGAGGAGCAAAACACAAGGAGAAACCTCACACGCCTATATTTCGTATAAAATAATTATCCCTCAATCAGCTACTTGGCACAGAGGGCAGACGAGTCTATTAGTACAATATGCCACAAAGTGGAGTATGAGGTATGTGAAACCTAAGCAGAAAGACAAGATGAGAAACCTCCATGCCTTTTGCAGGGCTCGAACCGTGTTCCCTTTGATCAGTAGCTGACAATGCTAACTATTCGGTCATAGGCTTTCAAGCCTATAGTAAATAAATGGATGAAAGATATAGGGAATAAAAAATACTCCCTCAAGCAGCTGCTTACCACAGAGGTCTGACAGGAGCCTGTTAGTTTATACAGGGTGATTCAAAACTTATCGTTCAAATTTTGTGGGGAGGTAGGGAATACGTCAGGAAACCGATTTCACATAGGAAAGTATGTCCGCAAACGTCATCTACAAGAACAAAATGGACAAGAGAAGTGAACACAAGGAAACAGTACAGTTAAGTGGTAATGAATGTGACTTTTATTCCAACAAGGTAAAGTACAGGTTCACAGTAGGTGCTCAAAATTGCGACCATTTACACGGACACAGGATTCACAGCGCCATTGCATTGACCGCCGAACATTTTCAAAAACGCCTGGCATATCACGGACAATGCCTGCGGCAGCCACTATTTGTGCAAGGTCCATTTCACTGTCGACGGGGGTCTCGTACACATGGTCTTTCATGGCCCCCCACAAAAAGAAATCCATGGGCGATAAATCAGGTGGCCAAGCGATCGGTCCACCTCTACCGATCCATCGAGCTCCGAATGTTCGGTTCAGGTAATCACGCGCAACAATTGTGCTATGGGCTGGAGCCCCGTCATGTTGATACCACATATCTCGGCGGATATGCGCAGGAACAGCGCCCAGAAAAGTCGGTAACACTGTCTCGAGAAATATTAGGTATTTCCGGCCGTGCAATCGGGGCGGTAGCAAGTAAGGTCCCAACAAACAGTCACCAATGATTCCAGCCCACACATTTACGGCAAAACGATGTTGCGCAGCATGACTTCTCGTACCATGCGGGTTGTCGTAAGCCCACACATGTGAATTGTGTGTATTGAACACACCTTCACGAGTGAATGAAGCTTCATCTGTAAAAAGGACAGAAGCTGGAAAACTGGGGTCCACGGCACCTTTCTGCATGAACCATTGTGCAAATTCCACACGCTTCGGATAATCGTCAGGATGCAGTAACTGCACCCTTTGCAGATGGTAAGGATGCACACGTTCGGAAAAACTAAACAGAACTGAGAAACAAGTAACCAAACTCAAAGGCTGAACCTAAAAGCTCAGTTGTGGCTCCTCTCCATGTTTTCATTGTAACAGGAAACAAACTCTTTAGTCAGGGCCTATTGTCTACATCGTCACAACACTGCAGGCGTACGGGGTAACTCACTCCTCTATGCTGCCAGCAGCACGAGTCAACAACCTTGATTTCCATCCCCCTCCCATGAAGAGCTCCAAAAGTGTCCCAGCCACTGAGCAGGCATGGAAATGTGTCAGGACAGATGCTGTCCCAGCCGCTGTGAAAAGGTTAAGCCATCTGGTAACATCTGTTTGACTTTGGCTTGCCTTGAACTGACCTATACTATAGTTCACAGTTCACCACTTCCAATAAATGATATCTGATAGACATATCCAAGAAATCTGTTACCTTGGCAACACCTAAAACTTTGCTGGAGAACTGGAGAACAGCTTCAAAATGCCCACTTTTAATGCTCAACCCATATATATACCATACCTTTGCTACAGTTAAATTTCAATATAATGAACCAGAATAACAAAATATTCAGTAAAATGAAATTATTCTCAAATCCTGGCTAATTTACTATGTATCTCTCTTAATATGTAAAAATATTTCATTTTAACAAATACCAATATAATGAAATTATCAGTTTAACAAAATAAAAATTTATCCCAATACAAAAGAAGATCAATATAACAAAATTTTAAAAAGAAAATCCTTGAACAATATGTACAATGTACATTTTAACATCTGGCAATGCAATAATTTGAGTGCTGTAAGTTAGTTAACATAATGAAAGCTCTCTATCATAACACTGAATGATGTGTGATGTGATGCCCCATAGTTCACTTTTGCTTTACCTTAACCAGTTTTGTTTAATTTACGTTATATTTATCATTTTGGGGATTTTTATTTCCTTTTTGGCATCACAGCGCTCATTTCCAATAGTTGGGAGTTGCGCATGCGCAACTCCGATCTTCCGACTGTCCCACTAAAACGCGTGCCAAGGACACACCCCCTCTTGCGTCATAGCTTGCGTCGTTCGTCATTTTATGTCAATGTCTTTCCCAACATGCATCCGGCTCTTGTTTTAAACCGGTGACCTGCGAGTCACAGAGTAAGCGCATAGAGTGCAGAGGCACTCAGGAGTGAGGAGTTGTGTAGAGTGAGAGTGCCTAGTGCATGGAGTTGTAGAGTGAGAGAGGAGAAGAAGAGTGTTGATGTCTTGGTGAGTTGAACTATTTTGGAAATAAATCTGTTTGTTATTTTTAAACCTTTTTGAGTCAGGAGTGAGGAGTTGGAGTTGTGTAGAGTGAGAGTGCCTAGTGCACGGAGTTGTAGAGTGAGAGAGGAGAAGAAGAGTGTTGATGTCTTGGTGAGTTGAACTATTTTGGAAATAAATCTGTTTGTTATTTTTAAACCTTTTTGAGTCAGGAGTGAGGAGTTGGAGTTGTGTAAAGTGAAAGTGCCTAGTGCACGGAGTTGTAGAGTGAGAGAGGAGAAGAAGAGTGTTGATGTCTTGGTGAGTTGAACTATTTTGGAAATAAATTTGTTTATTTTTAAACCTTTTGAGTCTGTACAATTTTTTCTCTTGAGCAACGCGAATTTAAGTTTTGATAATATTAAATCTTAAAATTGACAATCATTTTTTGATTCTTACTCATTAACGCTCGCTGGCATTTTGAACCCTACTTTAAACTTAGACTACTTTTTTGGCAATTTGTTAATTATTGCCTGGCACCCGTATCAGCTATCCGGAGCATTAATTAAATTGGATCAAACTTTAAAGCATTTTGCATATTCTTTGGAGTGTTACAGTGAGAGTTGGTAAGGCTTGTAGTAATTGGTTTAGCATTGTTTCTGGTGTTCGCCAAGGGTTTCTCCACACTCTGCATAGATTCTTAAAAGTCCCAGCAGCAATCCCTATTCGTCTGCTAATCATCCACACATCACCATTATCTGTTATATAGCTTAATCTAAATCATCAGCATAATCTAAATCAGAAATTTTCATATCTCCAGACCATTTAAGGACAAAATCTTTCCCTTGCAGTGAATAACATAATCAATAACAAAGGTTATTGATTATGTTATGCGAAATTCACGCAAGGGAAAGATTTTGGCCTTAAATGGTCTGGAGTTATGAAAATTTCTGATTTAGATTATACTGATGATTTAGATTAAGCTATATAACAGATAATGGTGATGTGTGGATGAGATTAGCAGACGAATAGGGATTGCTGCTGGGACTTTTAAGAATCTATGGAGAGTGTGGAGAAATAGGTGTATAAACCTAAAGACCAAAATTAGACTATAATAGTTTGGTTCTTTCTATGGTTAGTTATGGTAGTGAAACTTGGATGCTTTGTAAGCAAGATAACAGGAAACTAGATGTTTATGTAATATCTTGGGCGTTAGGTGGTTCAACTTTGTAAGTAGTGATAAGGTTAGGTAAAGGAGTCAGCAACCTCCTTTAAGCAGCATATTGTGCAAAGAGAAACTCTGTTGATTCCGTCATGTTGCCCGTATGGATAATTATAGATTAGCAAATAGGGTTAGGAACAGTGTGCCTAAAGACCATAGAAAGAGGGGGAGACCTAGGATGCGGTGGGCAGAACAATGTCAAACAGAACCTTGTTAGAATTGATGTGAAGTGGCCAGATACAGCAGATGTAACTCAGGACAGATATGCTTGGAGAACTAAATTGCATAGTCTGGTTGAACCTCTGTAGCCATGGCTGCTTGAGGATGATGAAATATTTAACCAATCACAATGCTTTGAATTACATGCTATTGTATATTGCCTGGCACACATTCTTGATGATCTCAGTGCATGGCATAGATGCTCTCTACACATGCTAAACATAATTCTTTAAAGCACAGTTGCCACCTTTTCCTAGCATAAAAAGGGGATTTTGAAGCATGGAGAGCTATGTGATTAATTGTATTGCATTGGAAGTAACTGCAACATCAGTGAAAAGGTATTTCAAAGCAGTTCTAATACACTTTTTTATTTTGTCATTCATTAAATTTAAGTTATTGTTATATTTCATCTGATGTTGAATATCAGTGTGGGCAGATGTTATTGTCATGTAGGAGGAAGGTATCGCCAACTTTTTTTATTGTTATATTTAATTTTTAGTGTGTTATAATAAATAAAAATAATAAATAAATACCCCCTCAAGCAGCTGCTTGCCACAGAGGTCTGACAGGAGCCTGTCAGTTTATATGCCACAGTAGAAGATCTGAGAGGATGGCAGGACCTCAGCAGAAAAACGACACATACATCCATGCCTTACCCGGGGCTCGAACCCAGGTCCCTTAGATCAGTAGCCAAGCGCGCTAACCACTCGGCCATTTAATTTTTAGTTAATTGTAATAAATATAAATAATTTATAATTGTAATAGTAATAATAATAAATTTGTATTGTTTTAGTTTTAGTAGTTAGTTTAGTTAAAACTAGTTAATTAGCTAGTTTTGCTATTAGCAATCAATATGGCCTGAAGTCGTCATTGAGAGTTGTGAAATCGTTTAAGAATTCATGGAGAGATGATTGTTGGAACAGAGAGTCAAAAAAAAAAGAATTACCAGCTTTTTTAAGAAGTAAACTTAAATGATAAATTTCTTTCATAATGATTATTTTGTATTATGTAACTGCTATAGCACATTTTTCAGTGTATTTCAGTTTAACAAGTATATTTTGGTTGCCTGCTTGATTTTGTTGTACTGACAGTTCACTGTATTATGTGACTTACATATATTTCTATCATTGGAGTTTTATAGTTTGGCATTTTTTAAATTTGTGCCTTAGGAAACCAGAATATTTGAATTATAGTATCAGGTATTTTTAATATACTTAAACAGATAATATACTAAGAACATTCTTTTATATTACAGAACGTAACAGAAGAAATGAAGGAGTTCTTAAAGGCATTACATGAAAAGGTCTGTGTTGGATTAGTTGGAGGGTCAGACTTGGGGAAAATTGAAGAACAAATGGGAGGATCAAATGGTGAGATTAAAAAGTTGTAATTTTTTTTTATTTCGTATGTAATATGTAATAGGCTAATCTATGGTATTATGAAACCCACATAGGAGGAAAAAGTTTTTTCTCAAATGGTTAAATGGCATATCAGTAAATCCAGAAAAAAGGCAAATAATCATGAGCCTGAATCAATAATTAAAAATGAATGGATGCTTAACCCTTACAGTGAAGTGTTCTCAGAAAATAAAATAAACAACTTTAAAACCTCATCCTGAAATCACTATTGAATTGAAATATGTCATGTTATATACCAAAAGAAAGAGCATTTAATTGTGCTTAATCAAATGGCAAAAATTTGAAGAAGGAAAAAAAAGGTAAATTAAATTTTTTAAGCATTTTTTTAAAACATGGCAAATTTCTGCTGCATTTTTTCCACTTTATCTTTAGTAAAATTTCAAAAAAAAAATATATATATTCCCCTTTTTTATATTATTTTATTATTCTAATATAAACAGTTCATAATATTTCTATTATTGCTTAAATCTTTCATTTATTTCATTTTTTCTAAATTAGTCATTAATTCATATACGTAATGCATATTCTTAGACTTTTGATGATCGGCAAACTCTGAGCCTAAGTAAAGCAGTATCATAAAAAAAATTTTGCTTTAAAAACTATATAAAATATATTAGAAAAATGATAAAGAACTATGAAAAAATTTTAAAAAATGTTTCAAAGTAAAGCATAATCGATGCACTGAGTTTAAGAACGAGTCATTATGAAGCTGCATAACTACTACGGAAAAGTTTAATTCTAAATTTCTGGCAGAAATTTTTGGTTAAAAATCGCAATTTCCTGACTTTAATTTGCTTATATGCTTTAAATGTAATGAAAAATATTAATAAATAAAGTCCTACTGTTTAAAAATCACTCTGAGTAATCCTAATGCTTGTTCTGATTGTTACCATTATAGATCTCTAGCAGTTTCACTTTTGGTCGTTTCTAATTAATTATTATTTATAATCACAGCATCCACTTGAGAAGCAAAAAAAAATATTTTAGAAGCATTAAAGTAAGTTAAAAAAATCTTTAAAATTGAAAGTCTATTAAAACATTGATCGAAGCTGATGTGCGTAGTTATCAGATGATGCAATTTCCAGTAGTAAAAAAATCGGTATCCTTACATAAAAATTTAGAAAGCATTACAACTCTAGTAGAGCTAAAAATAATACAAAATACAGAGAAATCCAACAAATCAATAATCTAAGTACGGGACAGCAGAATAAAGGCATAAACTAAATCAATGCTACTTGATTCTGTTTACAGTGACTGAGCATGCTCATACGTTCACTGTAGAAATCAGATAGATTGGTTTTTAAACTTTATCATAATTTTTTCAAGCAAAATCAGTAGGTAAAAAATATATATCAAATATTTAGATGTTATTTTTGATATTTGATTAGAAACAGCTGAAAAACAAATTCAAGTTTCTATTCGAAAAAACCTTTTTTCACAACCTAGCACTACAGGAGCGAAACTTCACTCTCCAATCACTAGAATGGGAAAGATGAAAGCGATTCTTCAGGCTGTGACATGGTAAGGGTAAAATTGGAGCAGTTTTTTTTAGATAGGTGCAGATGAGATGCATTATTAAACGAAATTACCAGTTACCCCTCAAACAGCTGTTTGCCACAGTGGTCTGGCAAGAATATGTTAGTAAAATATGCCATAGAAAAGACCTATGAGAAAGGTAGAAAGGTAACACAAGAGACATCCATGCCTTAAAATATGATGAAATGAAGAAATTTTTTGTGTTTATCAAAAATATGTGCTAATTTAACTACTAAGTAAAAAATTCATGTAATTAACACATAAGGTTTTTTTTTTTTGCATTATTTGTTTAATATTAACTGTTACAAAGTGCTTTAATCATTTAATCAGTAAGTAATATTCACAGAGTTTCCTGTTGACTTTAACATTCATCATCATCATCATCATCATCCTCAAGCAGCCATGGGCTACGGAGGTCCAACCAAACCGTGCAATTTAGTTCTCCAAGCAAGTCTATCCTGAGCTACATCTACTGCATCTGGCCACTGCACACCAATTCTAACAAGGTCTTGTTTGACATTGTCTGCCCACCGCATCCTAGGTCTCCCTTTCCTTCTGAGGCCTTTAGGCACACTGTTCATAACCCTATTCGCCAATCTATAATTATTCATACGGGCAACATGGCCAAACCAACGGAGTCTCTCTCTGCACAATGTGCTGCTTAAAGGAGGTTGCAAACTCCTTTGCCTAATCTCATCATTAGTTACAAAGTTGAACCACCTAATGCCCAAGATACTACGTAAGCATCTGGAATCAAAAGCATCTAGTTTCCTGTTATCTTGTTTACAAAGTGTCCAAGTTTCACTACCATAACTAACCCTAGAAAGAACCAAACTATTATACAGTCTAATTTTAGTCTTTAGGTGTATACGCCTATTTCTCCACACTCTCCATAGGTTCTTAAAAGTCCCAGCAGCAATCCCTATTCGTCTGTTAATCTCATGCCGCACATCACCATTATCTGTTACATAGCTCCCAAGATAATTAAACTGTGACACCTGCTCAAGACTGCAACCCTTCAGATTAACTGAATCACAGCCTGCCTGACCAATTTTCATCACTTTAGTTTTCTCTCTGTTTATAACCAAACCTACTCTACTACCAGTCTCATCAACAGCTCGAATGAAAGAGTTCATCTCATCAACATCATTTGCCAAAAGGGCTAAATCATCAGCATAATCTAAATCAGAAATTTTCGTATCTCCAGCCCATTTAAGGCCAAAATCTTTCCCTTGAAGTGAATTTCGCATAACATAATCAATAACCAAGCTAAAAAGAAAAGGAGACAAAATGCACCCTTGTCGAACACCAGAAGTAATGCTAAACCAATTGCTACAAGCCTTACCAACTCTCACACACGACTCAGTGTTATTATAGAGAGCTTTCATAATGTTAACTAACTTGTCTGGTATACCATATGATCTCACAATCAACCACAAATTATGACGATCAACAGAGTCAAAAGCCTTTTTGAAATCAACAAAGCTGGCAACCAAAGGTTTCTGAAACTCTAAACATTTCTCAAGAATCTGCCTAAGTGAAAATATCTGATCCACACATCCCCTACCACTTCTGAATCCACATTGCTCATCACGCAATTGACTGTCAACCAGATTCTTAATTCTATTAAGCACAATCATGGAAAGAACTTTACCTGGAACAGAGAGTAGGCTGATACCCCTATAGTTATCACAAGAACTGCGATCACCTTTTTTGAAAATAGGGATAACAATAGCTCTGGTAAAATCCTTAGGAACCATGCCTTTATCATAAAAGATATTCAGAATTTCAGTCATCCAAGTGGTAACCGAAACATTCCCAGCTCTAAGCATTTCCGTAGTAATTTCATCTACCCCTGGGGATTTATGAAGTTTAAGTTTAGAAACAGCCAAAATAACTTCAGATTGTGTTATAGGACCAACATTAAAGCCACCAATGCATCTATCATCATTGCAAACAATGGGAGTAGAACTAACTACATTGTTTAGAACATCACTGAAATGCTCAGCCCACCTAGCCATGACAGAATCCTCCCCTTCTATAACCTTACCTTGTTTATCCTTCAATCCTTGTATGCCTGTCCGTTTTCTACCACACAAAACATTAACTATCTGGTACAGCTCTCTGCTGTTGTGCTGTCTAACTGCTTCCTCGGCTTTGTCAGCCAAACCATCAAGCCAAAGATTCTTATCAGCAGCTAACTGATCCTTTACAAGTTTATTAAGGTCTCTGTAATGCTTTCTATTAGGACTAGTAGGGTATTGATTAAGGGCATTCCTGCAGTTCTTTCTTTCCGAAATAAGCTCAAGTGCCTTATCACTCAGATAATTTTGCCTCTTCTGCTCCTTTTTTCCTAAAAGAGTACTGTTAGTGTCCAAAAAAGCCTGTTTAAAATGATCCCATTCTTCCTCAACTTCAGTAGTAAGCAAACCATGACTGTCATAATGACTAAGTAACCTATCATGGTAAGCTTTGGCTATAACTGGATCTTTCAGAGCTTCAGTATTAAAAGTAAATTTTTTAACCCTAGCACAACACTTTTTAAGTTTAAGTTGCAACACACTTTTAACAAGGTAATGGTCAGATCCAATTTCAGCTCCCCTATATGCCCTGGTATTCCTAACAGAACTAGCCCATTTGCTGTTAATTAATATGTAATCAATCATATTCTTATGCAGCCCATCAGGTGAAACCCATGTGTACTTATGTATGTCGCGGTGTTTGTAATAAGTGTTAGTTATTCTGAATCCATTGAGTTTACTTACCTGTAGGAGACGTTGCCCATTGCCATTGCAGCTACCAATACCAAAAGGGCCTATTACTCCTCCCCAAAGGTCAGAGTCAGTACCAACTTTGGCATTGAAGTCACCAAGAACAAGGGTAATATCTCCTTTCTTGACAGAATTCAAAATATCCTGAAGTTGTTCATAAAACCTATCCTTCTCATCCTCATCGGCATCCTCAGTGGGGGCATAACAGCAGATAACATTCAAGTCTTTAACGCTTGTCTGAAATTTTGCTGTAATAAACCTTTCATTAATGCACTCATATCCTAGAAGAGCATCGCTAGCGTGTCTGCTGAGAAGCAGACCCACGCCTTGGTGATGCTTATTGTCGTCCCTCCCTGAAAAGAGAAATTTAAGATTATTTTTAAGAATCTGACCTTTATCTGTCCATCTGGTCTCTTGCAAGCCAAGAATATCTAAATTGTAACGGTGGAATTCTTGTGTGAGGACATCAAGAGAAAAAGCTCTGTGCAGAGTCCTCACATTCCAACTACCTATGGAGAGAAAATGGTTAGTGGGATGTTTAAAGAAACTATGTTTATTGAGAGAGGGAATGCCGACAATATCAAACAGCCCCCTAATCGCAGACATGGGGCAAAGACCCGTTCCCCCACTACTAAAGGCTGAAGCCATCTACACTGGAAGACTTCCTCCAATGTAGAATTTGACGATGCCAATAGAAGCAAAGAGTTCAGGTGCCTGCGATGACTTCTGCTCAGGATTATCCACCAGCTGATAAACATATCCTGTGAATCTATTCACTTGGGGCTGTCAACCCACAAACAAAAAGAAAACACAGCGGAAGATTTTCCCTCCACAGAAGCCCACCAGTGCAGCAAAATCAGGATCCATAATCAAGCTCAGAGCCATATATCTGTCCAGTCCAGTAGGTTTATATGGTCAGCACCAGGACCCTGTGTGGTTGACCACTCCTCAGCAGGGTAGAAAAAAAAGAAAAGTAGCCATAGTTGTCCAGATCAGTAGGCCACACTAATCTGGCAGCCCTCCCCTTCCGTTCACTTCCACAAGAGAGTATCTCTTTTGAAAGTTACTAACGGTCCGCACCACGAGAAGGCGGGGTTGGACATTAGGTGCTAGGCCTGGCCGGTTCTATGCATCATCACAGGGGATTGGTGCATAGCTCTCCTTCCAGTGACTACCTAGCTACCATTTACAGACCGTAAACCAATAAATGGTTTTGTGGAAATAAGTTTCGCCGTACATGGTGAAACTTTTTTCCACAAAACCATTTAGTGCTTTAATCACCTGACTTTAAATTTTAAAGGTAACAGAAGTGCCAAAAAGGTACTACTTAAGTATTCTCTTAATATCCTGATGAAGAATTCAAGTCAAAAATTTTAGCTAATTTTAAGTTTGATTTAAACTGTAATGTCCATTTAGATTGGTATAGACATGTTTTGCAAAAGATGTTTCATTCATGGATATTTGTGGCATGATAGTGTGTTCTGGGTTCCCTCAATATCTACCTACACTGTGAATCACTGTGGAGGGCAAATCTCAATTCATCCATGAAGAATATGAACCCTCCTGTGGAGGATGGCATCAGATCAGGGGCATGCATACTGTTTAAGAGGAAATGCACATAATTAAGAAAGGCTGAGAAAAAATTAAAGTACAATCTAATCAGGCCCAGATCTGAGGAAAAAAAAAATAACAAGGGCAGGGTAATGGCAAAAAACACAACTGAGCTGAAAAAATGTAAAAAAAAAGGGGGGGGGGAGGGGGAGCAGAGGCTGAATTTCCAGTACAATATAGCATTCTTCCCCCTGTTTTACAGGGCTTAAAAGAACCCACCTTGATACCAATGCTTTGGAAAGCCACTGGGGATAAGGAACAACCTAGCACACAGATAATTTATCTACAATCCAAGTGCCTCTGAGGCAAGTGGTAACATGGCTAGTGCCAACTGGCTGGACAGGAGGGACCTCAAATACTTGATGACATGCATGTGTGTCATATGGCACCTAGAGCTTGAACAGCATAATACACATGTTCATCAAGCAGTAGGAAACATTTTATATACTTGTAAATTATTGAAACATAAAGTAAAACTTTTAAAATTTAAGTTTAAAAATTTTTAAGCAGTAGATAATCAGTAATTATTTCTATTTATTTGTATTTACATGTACAGAGATAAACAACAGCAAGCTCTGATATAAGTGAAACTAGATATAACTAGTCCACAGGAAATATTACATGTTATATAATTATGACAGATGAGTAATTTTTGTGGAAAATGGTTTTTGGAAAAGTTTCGTGTTATATAATTATGACACATATTAATGTTCATTTATACGAAGTTTTGAAATACATTCAAAAAACAAATATAGGTAAGGGGATAGATAATATTCAATTTAGCGAAGGAAAAAGGAACCTACCCGTATCTTTTTAATAACTGTTTTTTTTTTTATCTCAGATTTAAGTTTTATTATCCATTGAAATGTTATCAGTTCTCTAGGTATAGTTTCTGACATTTTACTGTAATTATTGCTAAAAATTTAGATTTGTTAATAAGAGTTGCTACATAGCTGGGTGTAATCATATGACTGATTGTAATGAGTTGAAAATGAAATTATATATACAAAAATTTACATTAGTTTATCATTTTTTGCAATGCAACCATTTGTCACCATAAAATCATATTTTATCAACAGAAAAATTAATCAAATTAATATTGATATATTATGAGAACAAAGAAATGGTGCAGCAAAGAATTTTTAAATTTATCATGTGAAAATTGTCATTTTAAAAATGACGCCATTGGCCATTAATCAGGTATTTTAATAATTTCCTTTAATCAGCACTAAATAATATGCAAATAACCATGGAATTGAAATTACTGGAACAAAAGTATATCTACCTAGAACTTAATTTCTGATCTTAGATTTAGATCATTAAGCCATTTATTATTTCCATTTCAGTTATCAACATCTATGACTTTGTATTTGCAGAAAATGGTTTAGTAGCATACAAAAATGGAAAGCCTATTGGGAAAGAGGTATGGTTTTAATTATAAAAAGGCATTAGTTTTTCACAGTTCATATAGATATAAATATAAAATACAGGCCTTAAAAAAATTTTAACATGTAATTCTTTAACATGCTTAAATCTTTATGATATCTGTGCTAAATTAGTGTTTATTTCTATCCTTATAACTTTCTTTTGATGTTATATAATTGGCAAAAGCTCCTTCAGAAGAATTAACTGCAATTCACATAGGTTTGTTATCTACTGTTAGGAGATTTGAATAATTGAATTCGGGGAAAGAATTTCTGGGCAAAAAATTAACATGTTTGGCTATAGTCCATAGGAAAATATTTAAATTCTGGAGAAGACATGGGTCTGAAATATTCTTTCCAGTGGAAGGTATATCAGAAGGTAGCATTCTGAAAGCCCATGAGTTGTGTGAACACATTTATGATAGCCCAAAACTTAATATTTGCAGTGGACAAGAGGCACAATTGGGTGACAGAATACCTTTTGTAATTCTCCAAAGATTATTAACTTTTCAGTTGGAACTTTTGTCTGATCCAAATTTATTCAAAATCCATATAGCTGTATCGGGCACCAGGCAATAATAACTTGCCAAATGAAGTTGAAATAGGGTTCGTTAATATATTTATCAAGCGTTACGAGTAAGAATTCAAAAATGATTGTCAAGTTTAAAGTAAAATACAATCAAAAAATTAATTTACGTTGCTCAAGAGAAAAAATAGCAAAGATTCAAAAGTTTCTAAAACAAACAAAAAATTCACTAACCAAGAGGAGTATTAGCAACTCACATCTATCTAAAGTAACATCATCTCGGACAAAAACTCTGTCTACACTGATTCATACTAACTCTGCTACTGCATCTCCACTACTCAACTCCTTCTTTCTCCTCATTCTAACACAATCTCAATTACTAACTCTGTGACCTAATGCAACTAAGTTATAACGAGTGGTGTACAAAGCTAGCACATGACTATTGCATTCTGGGAAAGACTTTTGCATGAACTGATGATCACGCAAGCTGTGATGCAAGAGGGTCATGTCCTGAACATGCGCTTTATCGGTTGTCAATCAAAAGATTGGAGTTGCGCATGCGCAACTCCTGCTGCTCGGAATGAGGATTGAGACAGTCCACAAAATGAATTAAAATCCCCAAAGTGATAAATATAATGTAAATAAAACAAAACTGGTTAAGGAAAAGTAAAAGTGAATGAGTGGACCATCACACTTTCTGCTGGTATTTCATCTTCCTCAAAGGTCTGCTATATGGCTACTGGTATATAGCAGACTTTTGAGGGCGCACACACACACACACGCAAAATCCTCATGCAGCCATTGGCTACGGAGATTCAACCAGACTGTGTAATTTTCCTCTCCAGACATGTCTGTTCTGAGCAACTGCTGCTGCATTTGGCCACTCTAGGCCAATTCTAGCAAGGTCCTGTTTGACATTGTCTGCCCATTGCTTCCTAGGTCTCCCCCTTTTTCTGAAACCCTTAGCACACTGTTCATAATCCTGTTTGCTAATCTGCAGCTATGCATATAGGCAACATGGCCAAACCAATGCAGTCTCTCTCTGCACAATATGCTGCTCAAAGGAGGTTGATGACGACTTCTTCTAACCTCATCATTACTTACAAAGTCATACCACCGAATGTCCAAGATACTGTGTATCAAGTTTCTTCTTATCCTGCTTACAAAGGGTCCATGTTTCGCTACCGTAACTAACCATAGAAACAACCAAACTATTATACAGCCTAATTTTAGTCTTTAGGTGTACACGCCTATTTTCCCACACTCTCCATAGATTCTTAAAAGTCCCAGTGGCAATCCCTATTCTTCTATTTATCTCATGCCACACATCACCAGTATCTGTTATATAGCTCCCCAAAATAAACTGAGACACTTGCTCAAGAGTACAGCCATTCAAAGCAACTGAAGCACTATCTGCCTGACCAATTTTCATCATTTTAGTTTTTTCCCTGTTTATCACCAAACCTACTCTATTACCAGTCTCATCAACAGCCCTAATGAAAGAATTCATCTCATCAACATCATTAGTCAACAGGGCCCAATCATCTGTATAATCTAAATCAGAAATTTTGACATCTCTAGACGTTTAAGGCCAAAATCTTACCCTTGCAAAGAATTTTGCATTACATAATCAATAACCAAACTAAAGAGAAAAGGAGACAGAATGCACCCTTGTCTAACTCCACTAGCAATGCTAAACAATCACTGCAAGACATACCAACTCTCACACACGACTCAATGTTATTATAGAGAGCTCTCATTACACTAACTATCAGGTATTTTCCATATGATCTAACAATCAACCACAAATTATGTCGATCAACAGTCAAAAGCCTTTTTGAAATCTATAAAGCTAGCAACCACAGGTTTCTGAAACTCTAAATATTTCTCAAGAAGCTTAAGTGAAAATATTGATCAATACATCTCCTATCACTTCTGAATCCATGCTGTTCATCACGCAGTTGTCCATCAATCAAATTCTTAATTCTATTAAGTATAAATCATGCAAAGAACTTTACCTGGAACAGAAAGTAAACTAATTCCCCTAAAATTATCACAAGAACTGCGATCACCTTTTTTAGAAATTGGGACAATGATAGCTCTAGTAATATCCTTAGGAACACCTTTATCATAAAAAAATATTCAAAATTTCAGTCAGTCATGTGACAACACAGATGTTCCTAGCTCTAAGCATTTCAGTGGTGATTTCGTCCACCCCTGGGGATTTATGAAGTTTTAATATAGAGGTAGCCAAAGTGACTTCGGAATGTGATATAAGGCATCTATCCTTATTAGAAACAGGGAGTAGAAATAATTCACATTATTTAGAATTTCTCTGAAATGCTCAGGCCACCTAGCCATCACAGAATCCTCACCTTCAACCACCTTGCCATGTTTATCCCTTAATCCCTGTGTACCTGTGTTCTTCCCGCATAAAACAATAATAATCTGGTACAACTCCCTGCTGTTGTGCTATCTAACTGCTTCCTGAGCTTTGTCAGCCAAGCTATCAAGCCAAAGACTCTTATCAGCTGTTAACTGATCCTTTACATGTTTATTAAGCTCATTGTAATGCCTTCTGTTAGGACTAGTAGGGTGTTGATTCATATTAATCCTGTACTTCTTTCAGAAATAAGTTCCATAGCATTATCACTCAAATAATTTTGTTTCCTCTATTCTCTTTTATCCAAAACAGTACTGTTGGTTTCAAGAAAAGCCTGTTTAAACTGATCCCATTCTTTGTCAACTACAGTAGTAACCAAATCACAATTGTCATAATGACTAAGTAGCCTATCATGGTATGTTTCAGCTATATATGGATCTTTCAGGCATTCAGTGTTATAGCTAATTTTTTTAACCTTAGCACAACATTTCTTAAGCTTCAGCTGCAAAACACTTTTGACCAGATAATGGTCAGACACAATTTTGGCTCCCATATATGATCTGGTATTCTTAACTGAACTAGCCCATTTGCTGTTAATTAAAATATAATCGATCATATTCCTGTGCAACTGTAATATGTGTATGTTTGTAGCTTTGTAGTATGTGTTAGTTATTCGCAAACCATTAAGTTTGCTTACCTGTAGGAGATGTTCCCCATTGCCATTGGAACAACCAATGCCAAAGGGACCTAAAACTCCTGCCCAAAGATTAGAGTCAGTACCAACTTTAGCATTGAAGTCACCTAGAACAAAAGAAATATCTCCTCCTATCCCATAAACCAGTCAAGTCTAGTGGGTATAAATGGTCAGCACTGGGACCCTGTGAAGTCGACCACTCCTCAGCAGGGTTGAAAAAAAGAAAAAGTGGCCACAGATGACCAGATCAGTAGGCCACACTGAGCTGGCAGCCCTCCCTTTCTGTTCCCTTCCAAAAGAGATTATCTCTTTTGAAAAGTACTAACTCTTGTCTCTGTCTGAACCATGAGAAGGTAGGGGTGGACATTAGATGCCAGATCTGGCCTTTTCTGTGCATCATCACTGGGGATTGGTGGTACACAGCTCTCCTTCCAGCTTATGTATAGCTACCATTTACACACCAGTTTTACAAATCAATTTATTACCTTTGAGGGTACTAGGTATCCAAAAACAAAATTTTTCCAGTTTAAAATTTTATTGCGAAAAAAAAAATTGAAAAAGGCATATTGCTGATTTTTTTTTATCTTGTTTTTTAATATAATAGTTTAATATCTGCTTCAGTCCACTATAACATGTACACCTTTAGTGATTCTGAATACAGGCATAACTCATTTAGTACTGCCTCATATAGTGCTGTTTATCTCGGAAATATTTTTAAATATATATATAAACCTATTACAGTATTGGACAATACATTTAATACAGTCATTACAATCAGGACCAAAAAACCCCCATAAATTTGGCCCTGATTTGAGATCTGGAAGGTGTTCAAAATGGTCTCAACAGATCTGTAGATTTACATTCATTCCTCCAAAGTTAGTGAGCTATGACTTGTTTGAAAGCTTGTTTAAACTTGTTATTATGTCAGTAGTAAATAATTACAGGATAAGTCCTGTAGGCATGGAACTCATGAAATGATGAGCTGAAAAAAATTTGGTCTAAAAATTTTTCAGCTCATCATTTCATGATTGTCGTTATGTGTTAAAAACATAGGCTGTATCATCTTTTCTACCTTTGCTGGCACCTTGTGAAGTTCGGTCTATAAAATCTGTGCATTGTTGCTATGGTGCCTACTAAAGACAGAGAAACATTTTCACTAGGATGCAGCTTGGAAAGACACGAAAATCATGTGATTTATCACAAGTATATGGGGATCATGTCTGCTCGTATGACACTGATACAGGATGGATGTGCAAATTCAGAGGACAGCCGAGCTTTGAAGACCCCTCATGCAGGAAGACTGAAGGAGATTGTGAACAAGATAACCATTGCTGCTGTTTGTGAACTTATTGAAGAACACCCACATATCACCATTCAGGTAATAAGTTTAGATACCAGTGTATTGATTGGCAGTGTGGAAACAATTATTCATCAACATTTACAGTTCCAAAAGATCTGTACCAAATGGGTACCCCCACAAACTGACAGAACAGCAAAAAGGGCTAGAGTTTACTCATGAAAGGAGATGCTGGCAATGTTTGAACCTATTGGCCCCAAACAGTTAACAGACATTGTTGCAGGTGATGAGACACATGGTTTTATTTCTATACAGTTTCCAGAAAGATCGACAACTATGTTTGGGTTGCGGAAGATGAAACATCCCCAAATTCTCCTACAAGACTTGCTCAAGGAAGAGGATATTCACAATTTTTTTCAATTTCCAAGGAGTGGTAGCCATGGACACCTTACCTGAAAAAATGACTATAAATGGCCAATACTACACCAACATTGTTTTGCCTGTAATGGTTAAGGAGATGAAGGAGCAGTGTCCAACAACAGTTTTCTCCTACATGACAATGCCAGTGCTCATAAAACTTGGCAAGTAATGGCCTATCTGGAGCAGGAAAAATCAGACAACTACTCCATCCTGCATATTCACTTGATCTTGCACCATGTAATTTTTGATTGTTTCCAAAAATTAAAAAGGAACTTGCTCTGGAAGCCTTTTTCAAGGATGCAAGACTGCAAAATGCATTCATTCAGAGTTGCAGAGTACCACCAAGCATTCCAGAATTGGCTTAAACATCTGCAACTTTGTATAGATGCTGGAAGGAAGTACTTTGAAGGCAGTAAAAGTTTCGTTGAAGTAAGTGCAGTGGTTTTTGTTCTGAAGATACATGTCAAGAATTTTATGAATACCTCTTGTAAAAGCAATCAGTGATTTCTAGAGATGTGCATGAAAGAAGAATTGATAAAATGAATAATGAAGAAATTGAAAAATTATGAGTTGGGTTGTTTTACCTCTGAGTAGCACTTTTTTACACAAAATAGGCTAAATGGCTAGGTTACAAAGAAGTGAGAGGGCTCAGAAAAGGTTAGGGGGGAGGGGATCCACTGGACAGCTGTTAGGAGATAGATAATACACTTCCATCAAGCCATTAAGCATGTTATTTAACATGCACAAGGTACAAGTCTCCCGTACATGGAACCATGGTTTAACATCCCATCTGACAGATAACAGCATTTCCAATTCCATTGGTGTCCTCTACCAACTAAGAGCAGGTTAGGGAGTTTTACAGAGATCCCCAGGCAGATCAATCAAACCCAGGCAGGACTCGAATCTGGCTACTGCAAGTTACAAACCTGGTGCTTACCAACTGAGCCACCCCTGCCCCCAAGAATTATGGTAGATATTAGAGTATGTATAGAAAAACAGAGTGGTAAGGGAATCCAAAATAAGAATAGGAGATAGCGAAAGAAAATATGGAAATATGAACCCAACTTCGAACACCAAGGAAGAGGAGAAACATTGCGTGGAGGTAGTGATGTTGAATAGATGTGTTCAAGAGAAAGATTTGATAAATATAAAAAATGGGTGAGAAGTGATGTCTAGAGACAGACAGCCCTAAAGTAGAAAAAAGTCTCGGAAAGTAAAAAACATGAAAGGAACAGGTAACAGTCTTTTAGATTATTGAAGCAGACATTTGATTCACATATAGATTGGCAAGATTCAGAGAAAGATTATCTACTGTTCATTGTTTCATAATGTATTTCTCTTTTGCAGAGCATTTTAAATTACATGGGTGAAGAAAAGCTTCAAAAGTTCATCAACTTTTGTTTAAAATACATGTCTGGGATTATTCTACCAGCCAAAAGGTTTGTAATCTTTGTTAAATTATTCTCGCATAAAAATGACACTGCTTGTCAAAAGTTAAGCATGGATCACCAAAAAGTAAATAAAATAATCATTAGATATAATTTTTAACATACTAGGTAATTTAACATATAATTCTAAAAACAAATGTAAATACTGTATAATATTGTTATGTTAACACATACTTTGTGAGAAGAGTACTATCATGGACACTCGATCATTTCAAATTGAAACATTACATTGTCAATCTGGAATAGCCAGTTGCTTCATGATACCTGAAAGAAAACATTTAGATGATTCAAAATGATGGAGAGAGAACCATTGTAAGGTTGGATTCTGGATAAAACAGTCATGGAAGTGACCATTTTTTTCAGTGTCCATCATTCTGTTATCTTAGTGTTATGGTAGCAATTTCAAACAACTGTGAAGTTATCACCTCTTCAAGAGTGTCCTAGGGTTACAATGATTGTTGATCCCCATTGCATGCATCCCTTTAAGCTCCAGACATAGACAGACCAATTTCGAATGGTGTGACTCCATCACATTGAACCCAAGAATGATAGAGTCGCATCCTATTCATGGACAAGTTGAGGTTTTTTTTTTACATTCAAACAGCAGATGTATATTAATGTGGAGAGAGGTGGGAACCATCAGCCAGCCCATAACATTATTGACAGAAGTGTATTTATGTTGAATGATGATCTCTATGTTGATGATTTTAGAATTTTTTACTCTTCTTCCAACATGAGGGTCATTGAATGACAACTGCAAATTGCCCTGAACAATCTTTCAGTTTGGACTTTTTTTTTCAGCAACAGGTTTTGGTTCTTCCCATAGAATACCATTTGTGTGCACTTTTGCCACAAGTGTAATCTTCATCTGGACCCCGAGTTATGGCTTGGGGGTAACATCATTCCTGTTGTGATGGAAACCAAGTTTCTCAGTTCTCATCTTTTACCAGAAATTGACCTTTTTACCACACATACGTCATCTCAGGTCCAAGTGCATGTGGCCATTGAACATCGTCAAGGTCCTCTCCTTTCTCCTGGGGAACAGACCGATGGTCTTTGCTCTGCCTGTACCATGCACTTGTCCAGTCAAAACATCACTATGAATCCTAGGTGTATGATTCTGCCTGGGATTTGGTGGTGAAGGTGCTGGACATTCTCCACTATCAGGCCCTCTGTATGTATACATGGGGGCCTTCCGCACCTCACCGGTTCAGAGTCTTTACATTGAGACTGTGAACCATCCTTGTCTATTTGATGTCAGCAGTTGTCCCTACAGTATGCATCAAATTGCAATCCCTGCCAGGCCATCCCATTTGGGACTGCATTTTTAGTTCTCAGTGAGAGATGCTTTACACAAATTGCCCAACTGCCATTCATCCTTTCAGTTTGCGTGTCTGAGGCTACCTGAGACACAACACCAGTCTCTAGTGTTGTCCAGTTGACAGCCGTGCCACTTTCACCATGGTTTGCTGTTTAATCTTCCTCTATTCTCACTTTGCAAGATGGGGAAGGCCTTTATACCTGACTGTGTGTACTAGAAACATTTTGCCATTCACCATGCTGAGTACTTGAACTTCTTGCCTGTCTTCACAGATGGCTTGAAGTCTGACACATCAGTGGAATTGGTCATGGTCTGCTGTGATATAATCATTGCAGACCAGATCCCACTGCAGACTTGCGCACTATCAGCCTCGCCTTGGACCAGTGGCGGCTAAGCATCATCATCAGTGTGCCCTCATTGACTCGTGACTCATTTAGCTTGCTACATGCTTTGATCTCATTGAGGCATTGGTCTCACCATGTTCTTTCCAAGACCTGTCAGCAGCTGCATTGTCTGGCAGCCACTACCACCATTCTCTTTTGTGTCTGGTCATGTTCAGTATCAGGGGCAATGACTTGACTGGCACTCATGCCAAGTTGGCCATGCCCCTGTCTGGTTTTTCATTGCCAGTTCTATATCTGTATTTCTGGCAGTGTTTTACCATCAAGCTTCAGGCACAGTGGCAGTGATCTTGGTCAGAAAAACTGTGGACAAGTTCTTTGAGATCAAACCTATTGTATTAATAGTAATTAATAATAAATGGAGTCATGTTTTTGCAAGAATTGCAAGGAGGAAGTTGTACTTTGTCTAGTTGAAACGACACTATGGAATCCCAGGTGCAGGAATTGCAAGGAGAAAGTTGTGCTCGGTTCTGCTTACGTCATTTGTTTATTCTGTAGGTAGACAACAAACCTAAGCATGAATTTTGTGACCATTTTATCTGTTAAACGTATTTTAATCGAATATCCATGCTTTAACATTGAACAACATCTGTGTTTTTGCTTCCATAATTTTATGTCCAAGCCTCTTACTCTCGGACATCTTTTATCTGATCATTGCTTTTTACCACCTGTTTTTTGCTTTTTAAGATATACTGAATATTTTAATAGACTTTGATTTTAAGTAATTTGTGTTTTTCTTTATATATAACCCAGGTTATTTACACCTGGGTTGATTTTATTTTGTTTCTACATCTATCATTGTTTTACCTGTTATACATTTGTTTTTTGTTGTTTCACATCTTACGATATTGTGTATTTGCCTTTTTGTTGTTATTTTAAAATTTGGTTGAAGATTTTTGTGTCTTTTATTGTTTATTTTTATCTTGGTGCATTATGGCCTGAGTTGCCAATGCAATATTAAACCCAAAACAACCATCTGAGATATGATCAGATCTTTGATCCTTATGTCAAGCCCTATGTTGGTGCAGTAAGTGATGTTTTCTCTTAATGTCTGGCAATGCCTTTCTCTAGTAACAGATAGGCAGGTGTAATGTGGTAAGTGAGCTCTTCCCATAGCTCATGTGGGAGAGATTTAATGGATACTTTTTCTATCAATATCGGGGCGACCATCAAAGTGGCCTATTTATTCACTTGAAATTCATATACTATATACAAATGTACAGTTTTATTCACAGATAAGGCAAGCTGACATACAATGCACAGCTACATTTACAAAACAGTGACTATTCACCTGGCAAATCACTAAGCAAAACAGGGTTTGCAACCCTTAAAACTAAGCTAATAAATTAATACTAAAAGTTAATTGGTCTCACCACGTAACAAAAAAAATGTTAATGAAAACCTAGATGAACACCCTCACTTTCATATTGCTCCTTGCAATTGATTTTCTCTGCAAACATTGTTTTGGAATCACTGCCACTTGGCAGTCAACAATTATTACAGTGTTCCTCACTAGAATTCCACTTCTCACACACTTGCTTCTGACACCAGATGTAATAAGTGGGTTTATTTTGCCACCTGTGACTGAGAGCTTTAAACCACTTGGTACTTTATCTTATATAGCAAGTCAGGATGACTATCAGAGTGGCCAGTTTATTCACTCAAAATGCATGTGCTATGTACAGTTTTGTTTACTAATGAGGCAAGCTGACATACAGTGGGTAGTTATATATATAAAACAGTTGCTGCCTATCTGTCAAGTCACTAATCATGACAAGGTTCCAAACCCTGCTAAAAAACATTCCAAGCCTTTGTTCTCATCACCTAACAAAGGAAAATGGTTAATCTGTAAAAGTGTTGAAAGCTGATATAGCTTTCGACACTTAAAACATATTGCAACATGTTTAAACTGTTATCTTTTTAACATTTTCAATGTTTTTTATGGACTACCTACCATTTTTTTTCCTTTTTTGTTGTTCAGAATTAAACGTTCCTCAGTAGTAAAGAATCACATTAATGTCCTGTAGACACGGAAATCATGAAATAATAAACTGAGAAAAAAAAATGGTTTTGTCGTAAGTGGGAAGCAGTTTTTTTCGGCTTATTGTTTCATGAGTTCCATGTCTACAGGATACATCCTGTGATTATTTACTACGGAATTATTGATTTATCGCCATGAGTGTGAATGACAAATATTAAATTCATCTCTAAGTGACAACATAATTGTCCATTTCCCGACAGCTGGCACCACTGTGTGAAAAAATTAAAAATGCGAGAAAGTTTATAAGTCACACCAGCTGAAACAAAAACGTTAGCTGATGATGGTGTGTGTGATGATGTGTGTCACAGCAGCTGCTATGCTAAAAGAGGAACTCATCAGAAAGCAGCCAGTACTTGTCAGCAGAAAGGGAGTCCAGAGGAAAATATTGGAGCTTGAATGGACTGTTCTATTGAACCTCCCTATTTGCTAGATCTTGCTCCTTTTAGTTTTCACTTGTTCTGCTCCTTAAAAAACAATTTCAGAAGTTAGCAGCAATTACAGAATGACTGAGTTTGAATGTGCCCTCATCAAGTTTTTTTATGATAAACTGCTGAAGTTCAATGCCTGAGAAAATGCCATCTGCCATACAGATGGGAAAAGTAATTAAAAGTGATGGGAAATGTCGCATCGATTGAAATATAACATTTATGTTTTGGATAAAGGAGAGAAAATTGGAAATTATTTATGAATTAACCCAATATTTTCCCTACTTTTTAATCATGCTTGAAACATCTAAATCAACAACTAACCATCCTGTTTTTCTATTCACCATAGTTTTTTAACCCTTCCATTGTCCATGTTGTCTGTATACATTTGCAGAATCTGTAATGAGAGACCAAGGACATATATATATATACATTTTTAGTATAACAAAAAAAAAAGAAACAATTTAAAAAAATAAAAAGTGCCATTGTGAAATTTTTTTTCATATATATCTTATAAAAATATATAATTAAGGCTTGAAAAATAATTTGTTTTTTTATGCATAATTTATTAATCATGCATAATTTATTAATCATCATCATCATCCTCAAGCAGTCATGGACTATGGAGGTCCAACCAGACCGTGCAGTTTAAGTTCTCCAAGCAAGTCTGTCCTGAGCTACATCTACTGCATCTGGCCACTGCACACCAATTCTAACAAGGTCCTGTTTGACATTGTCTGCCCACCGCATCCTAGGTCTCCCCCTCTTTCTGAGGCCTTTAGGCACACTGTTCATAACCCTATTCGCCAATCTATTATTATTCATACGGGCAACATGGCCAAATCAATGGTTTCTCTCTGCACAATATGCTGCTTAAAGGAGGTTGCAAACCCCTTTGCCTAACCTCATCATTAGTTACAAAGTTGAACCACCTAATGCCCAAGATACTGTGTAAGCATCTGGAATCAAAAGCATCTAGTTTCCTGTTATCTTGTTTACAAAGTGTCCAAGTTTCACTACCATAACTAACCCTAGAAAGAACCAAACTATTATACAGTCTAATTTTAGTCTTTAGGTGTATATGCCTATTTCTCCACACTCTCCATAGATTCTTAAAAGTCCCAGCAGCAATCCTTATCCGTCTGTTAATCTCATGCCACACATCACCAGTATCTGTTACATAGCTCCCAAGATAATTAAACTGTGAAACCTGCTCAAGACTGCAACCATTCAGATTAACTGAATCACATCCTGCCTGACCAATTTTCATCACTTTAGTTTTCTCTCTGTTTATAACAAACCAACTCTACTACCAGTTTCATCAACAGCTTGAATGAAAGAGTTCATCTCATCAACATCATTTGCCAAAAGGGCTAAATCATCAGCATAATTTAAATCAAAAATTTTTGTATCTCCAGTCCATTTAAGGCCAAAACTTTCCCTTGAAATGAATTTCGCATAACATAATCAATAACCAAACTAAAGAGAAAAGGAGACAAAATGCACCCTTGTCGAACACCAGAAGTAATGCTAAACCAATTGCTACAAGCCTTACCAACTTTCACACCCGACTCAGTGTTATTATAGAGAGCTTTCATTATGTTAACTAACTTGTGTGGTTATACCATATGATCTCACAATCAACCACAAATTATGACAATCAACAGAGTCAAAAGCCTTTTTGAAATCAACAAAGCTAGCAATCAACGGTTTCTGAAACTCTAAACATTTCTTAAGAATCTGCCTAAGTGAAAATGTCTGATCCACACATCCCCTACCACTTCCGAATCCACATTGCTCATCACGCAATTGACTGTCAACCAGATTCTTAATTCTATTAAGCACAATCATGGAAAGAACTTTACCTGGAACAGAGAGTAGGCTGATACCCTATAGTTATCACAAGAACTGTGATCACCTTTTTTGAAAATAGGAATAACAATAGCTCTGGTGAAATCCTTAGGAACCATGCCTTTATCATAAAAGATATTCAGAATTTCAGTCATCTAAGTGGTAACTGAAACATTCCCAGCTGTAAGCATTTCCGTAGTAATTTCATCTACCCCTGGGGATTTATGAAGTTTAAGTTTAGAAACAGCCAAAATAACTTCAGATTGTGTTATAGGGCCAACATTAAAGCCACCAATGCATCTATCATCATTGCAAACAATGGGAATACAACTAACCGCATTGTTTAGAATATCACTGAAATGCTCAGCCCACCTAGCCACGACAGAATCCTCCCCTTCTATAACCTTACCTTGTTTATCCTTCAATCCCTGTATACCTGTCCGTTTTCTACCACACAAAACATTAACTATCTGGTACAGCTCTCTGCTGTTGTGCTGTCTAACTGCTTCCTCGGCTTTGTCAGCCAAGCCATCAAGCCAAAGATTCTTATCAGCAGCTAACTGATCCTTTACACATTTATTAAGCGCTCTGTAATGTTTTATATTAGGACTAGTAAGGTATTGATTAAGGACATTCCTGCAGTTCTTTCTTTCTGAAATAAGCTCAATTATCTTATCACTCAAATAATTCTGCCTCCTCTGCTCCTTTTTTCCTAAAAGAGTACTGTTAGTGTCCAAAAAAGCCTGTTTAAAATGATCCCATTCTTCCTCAACTTCAGTAGTAAGCAAACCATGACTGTCATATTGACTAAGTAACCTATCATGGTAAGCTTTGGTTATAACTGGGTCTTTCAGAGCTTCAGTATTAAAAGCAAATTTTTTAACCTTAGCAGAACACTTTTTTTAAGTTTAAGTTACTTTTAACAAGGTAATGGTCAGATCCAATTTCAGCTCCCCTATATGACCTGCTATTCCTAACAGAACTAGCCCATTTGCTGTTAATTAATATATAATCAATCATATTCTTATGTAGCCCATCGGGTGAAACTCATGTATACTTATGTATGTCGCGGTGTTTGTAATAAGTGTTAGTTATTCTGAATCCATTGAATATACTTACCTGTAGGAGACATTGTCCATTGCCATTGCAGCTACCAATACCAAAAGGGCCTATTACTCCTCCCCAAAGGTCACAAAGGTCACACCCAGTACCAACTTTGGCATTGAAGTCACATAGAACAAGGGTAATATCTTCATTCTTGACAGAATTCAAAATATCCTGAAGTTGTCCGTAAAACCTATCCTTTGCATCCTCAGTGGGGGCATAACAGTAGATAATATTCAAGTCTTTAACGCTTGTCTGAAATTTTGCTGTAAGAAACCTTTCATTAATGCACTCATATCCTAGAAGAGCATCAGTAGCGTGTCTGATGAGAAGCAGACCCACACCTTAGTGATGCTTATTGTCGTCCCTCCCTGAAAAGAGAAATTTAAGATTATTTTTAAGAATCTGACCTTTATTTGTCCATCTGGTCTCTTGCAAGCCAAGAATATCTAAATTATAATGGTGGAATTCTTGTATGAGGACATCAAGAGAAAAAGCTCTGTGCAGAGTCCTCACATTCCAACTACCTATGGAGAGAAAATGGTTAGTGGGATGTTTAAAGAAACTATGTTTATTGAGAGAGGGAATGCCGACAATATCAAACAGCCCCCTAATCGCAGACATGGGGCAAAGACCCGTTCCCCCACCACTAAAGGCTGAAGCCATCTACACTGGAAGACTTCCTCCAATGTAGAATTTGACGATGCCAATAGAAGCAAAGAGTTCAGGTGCCTGCAATGACCTCTGCTCAGGATTATCCACCAGCTGATAAACATTTCCTGTGAATCTATTCACTTCGGGCTGTCAACCCACAAACAAACAGAAAACACAGCGGAAGATTTTCCCTCCACAGAAGCCCACCAGTTCAGCAATATCAGGATCCATAATCAAGCTCAGAGCCATAATTTCGTTCAGGTTGGTATATGTGGTCAGCACCAGAACCCTGTGTGGTTGACCACTCCTCAGCAGGGTATAAAAAAAGAAAAGTAGCGATGGCTGTCCAGATCAGTAGGCCACACTAATCTGGCAGCCCTCCCCTTCTGTTCACTTCCACAAGAGAGTATCTCTTTTGAAAGTTACTAACAGCCTGCACCACGAGAAGGCGGGGTCGGACATTAGGTGCTAGGCCTGGCCAGTTCTATGCATCATCACAGGGGATTGGTGCATAGCTCTCCTTCCAGTGACTACCTAGCTACCATTTACAGACTTAATTTATGAAACTATAATATAAATGACTTGTTAAAGCCATCTGAATGCCATTTCTTAGATGCGCTATATGGTATCGCTGATTTGTTTGTTAATGTTACTTTTTGTTGAAGCAACCCCCTTATTTAAGCTCCCTTAACTTAAACTATTATCAACAATTTTTTCCTTAAAATTTCGAAAATCTTCTGAAAATTAACAAAAAAAAACTGCTATTTTTAGAAATAGCACATTTTGGAAGTAATTACGGAGTCATACTGCCATTTTGCTTTTCTGTTTTACACTCTTTTCTGCCATAAACATTCCCAGAATCATTTTTATCATTTATCCCAGCATTCTATGCATCTTTTCCACTCTTAAACTCTAAACCGTAAGTAATAACAGCTTTCTTAGGCTTTTCAGTTGCTGGCTGCAGCTACAACTGATCATGGTTCACTGCCTGCAGCTGAGGAGGCTCACACCTGATATCTCTATTCTGTGGGATCTCCATGTGATGATACATGATATCTTCATTCCATAATAGATTGTTTACAATGCTTTTCCAATAAATTGGATAATAACCTCAGTTTTCGTTTCAGTAGATTTGTTTTACTTCTGCTAAATCTTTCTGTCGGTTGATCTATTGATCAATTTTTTTAGAGTCATACTATAACAGATTGGCTGCTTACAACTTGTTGTTATGGATATTTTATTTAACATCAGATTAGGTTATACACAGTTGTATCAGAATAATATGACCACCCATGGAATCACAGTGTACCCACCTAGTCAGGGGCGGGGGTGGCTCAGTCGGTAGCGCGCCAGGCTCGTAATCTGTAGTTCCCAGGTTCGAGTCCCAGCTGGGTCAGTGTTGAGATCTATCTCCGCAAAATTCCCCGCCCTGCCCACGGTCAGTAGGGGACACCGATGGGCTTGGAAAGGCCGCCGTCCGTCGGATGGGACGTTAAGCCGTGGCCCCGTGTGTGGGAGAGCCATACCCTGTGCACGTTAAAGAACACGCTGGATGGCCTTGACGGGAGGCTACCATCTGTCTCCCAACAGCTGTTCCAGTGGGTCCCCTCCCCCAACCTTCTCTGAGCCTTCGGGGTCCATGTGACCTGGCCATTTAGCCCATGGTGTGCAAAAAAGTGGCGTTTAGAGGTAAAACAACCCAACCCAACCCACCCAGTCATGTCACAGAATGCACATGACAAGGTCGACCACACAGATATAAGTGGCTGGCCAAGACAGATGAGCCATAATACGTTATGTGAACACAATTGGCAGAGATATTGATTTGATGGACATTCAGAAAGGAATGATCATCGGCTACTGCGCCAAGGGTGGAAGCATCTCGGAAACAGCAGAATTTATGGGCTGTTGTGAGGTGCTGTAGTAAGGGTGTGCCAAGAATTGACCACTGGCACATCGAGTACCTCCAGACATCATAACTGTGGAGTCCCAAAGGCCATCCACCCCAGAGGAGAACTTTGCCTCCATCAACTGGTAAAGGCCAATCGGCATGCAACAGTGCAGCAATTGACCACTCAAATGAATGTTGGTACACCCAGGTATGTGTCCCCGATAACAGTAGAGTAAACCCTGTTATGCATGGGTCTCTGGAGTTGACGCTGCGTAAATGCACCCATGTTAACCAAGGTCCATCGTCAATGATGCCTGCAGATCATGGGACTACCATCATTGGACAGTGGAAGAGTGGAAAAAGGTTGCCTTCTCCGACGAATTGAGGTTTCTACTCCACAGAAGTGACGGGCAGTGGCAGATACTTTGTCAGACACATGAGAACCAATACTCGGACACATATGTCAGTCAAGTGCAGGCCACGGTGGCAGTGTACATGTCTGAGGGATGTTTTCCTGGTATGACCTGGGGCCGCTATATCCATAACACTGTATGGGTCCTTGAACGCCAATGGCTATCTGTCCATCCTCGCTGACCACATGCATCCCTTCATGTTGGATGTTTTCTCTGGTGGTGATGATGTCTACCAACAGGACAATGCTCCTTGCACGGTCACTAAGGTGGTGCGTGACTGGTTCCAGGAACACGACAGCGATGTCTCCATTTTCCCTTGGCCGGTGAAAACGCCTGACCTGAATCCAATAAAGCACTTGTGGGACCATTTGGATCGACAGGTTCGGCTTGTGAACCCACAACCACATCATCTCTGGAACCTCTGTGCTCTGCTGGAATCTGAATGGTCAAGTGTGCCTCTGGCAACATTCCAGGGCCTCATTGTATCCATGCCAAGCTGTCTCACTGCTGTCATCTGGTCCAAAGGTGGTTATTCCCATTATTAGGTAGGTGGTCAGATTATTCTGATATGTCTGTGTATATTAATTTTTATTTTATTATTTTTTCTTTTTACATTAAAAAAAACTTTGATCTTGTATCGTTTCCTGAAAATGAATGAGGTCTTAGATACAGAAGCAAGAAACTTCCTTGGCATGAAAATCAGCCATTCTGTTGTGGGGGCACAATTTCAGCATAAGTTTTTACACACAAACACATACACCTTCAGCACAATTGACTAAAATCCAGTTTTATATATATTTATATACTGTATGTAATCTTTCAGTGCTAAAAAAATTACTAATTTTAAATCTATTTGTTAATTGCATAATTGCATTTATGGGCAATATGGAATTGTAACAGTCACAAAAATGTTACAAATAGTCCTGTGAGCCAGATATGAGAATTGTTGTGGAAGAGACATTTTGGAGACTGGGCTACCTGTATTTTTGTCATTCTTGATAACAATAATGATTTTATGTATAAATTTTTGTGTGCAAGATATACAAAATATCACCAAATTAAACATTTCTTCTAATTTCATAGAGGGAACTTTGTTGAATTTCGTACTGGTCTTATTAATATATGCCCTGTTGGACGAAGCTGCAGCCAAGATGAAAGGAATCAATTTGAAATGTATGACAAGGTAAGAAAATATAACTCTTATTTTGAATCTCCTTTTAGTTGGTGCACATGTCATCTATCTCTTGATTCAATTTTACACAATAGATAGGCTCCAGAAAACCACCATGTAAATCAAAACTGTAAATCTAGACCAACAACCTAGTGGGATTAGTTCTAAAAAACATCTTTGTTATTAATTAAATATACAGTGAAAGTTTTATTTGAAGATATTTATTTCACATTTCAATTCAGCAATAATAATAAACATTAATGTAACGTTAATTGACTAAGTATCAATTAGTCAATTAACGTTATTTATTAGTCAGTATTACTCTGTACAAGTGTCATGGGTATAGAGGAAATATTGTCTTGAGACAGATGGGATCCAAACCTAGAACTTCCTGATGACATGCCAGATGCTCTTGAGGTACCTACTGAGGTACCATCCACTGATCAAAATCTTTTCTATTATTGATGTTATTCCTCTTCACCAGAGTCAGCCTTTTTAATAGCTGTCTTTTGACTGCCCTTAAAGGATCTATTGTCAGAGGCTGACTCTGGTGAAGAGAATATCAACAATAGAAGAGATCTTGATCAGCAGCAGGTAACTCAGTGGTTAGAGCATCTGATGTCATCTAGGAGCCTCACCTGTCTCAAAACAATTTTTCATCTATTCCCATGAAACTTGTACAGGTATTTAGTGGTCTAATATTTAATCAACCTGTGAGGTGCTGTGGATAAAATGTAAATTTTTTTTTGTATTTTATATGCGCTAATTCAAATAGGCTTAGATTAATTTCTCATGCATGTTTCTTTTCGGTCATGCCAAGTACTTGTATTTAATCTAGGCATGCAGCAGCAAATCTGAAGATGAAATTTTAAAGATGGATGTTTATGAACTGAATATAATTAAAAATTTAGCATTTTTACCAATATAAAAAATTATTTTACAAAATAAAATATTTTGATATTTTATGAAATAGTGTATACAAATTAGTTATATTTAGCATAATTAATAGTCCACAAAATTAAACTTGCTGTTAAAAATGAGACAAAACACTACTTTTACTAGCCTGAAAGAATTAATTCTAGAAATGTCAGATCTTGGACATCATTTTACTATATCATTTCACCTCCCTCTGGAGGATGCTGAGGATTGCTGGCACACACAAGTGTGTGCCAGCAATAGACATCGATAAATAATGAAATAATCGATTATAGTGTGTGCCAGCAATAGACATTGATAATAATGAAATAAACTCGACATATAAAAATGTCAAATAATGAAATAAACTCGACATTTTTATATATTCAATATCTACTAATAAATCAGCACTTTGAAGTTGATTCAAATTTTAGAGGAAAAATTGTCTTGAGCCAGGTGGGATATGAACCCACAACCTCCTGATAACATGCCGTGCTCTGGACCACTGAGCTACCGGTCACTGATCAAGATCTCTAATTAACACTATGAACATTTCTATTATGTCTCATATAGATGCTATTCAGGCAATCTAGCCACAAGCATCTATCAGTGTAGTCATTATTTAATTCACAGTCACCTTCACCATGTAGGGCTTAATGCTCGGTGACCAGTGGCATACATTCGTGTAACCCATGTCACCTCAGCACTCATAGAGCATCAGCTGCAGAACATTGTAATTGGAGCAGTGACAACGGGTGGTCAGTTATATTCAGTGGTGAGTCATGGTCCAGCTTTCAGCCTGATAATCAACAAGTCGTCATCTGAATGAACAAGGAACACACAGTAGACTCTCTTTTGTTCAGGAATGGCATCATTTTGGTGGAGGTGGAGTAATAGTTTCGGAAAGCATCAGTATTGGTGAGCGATACAGACTTCTACATCAGCAGGAATGGTTCTTTGACAAGAATAAGGTACAGAAATGAGATTCTGCAATCCATTGTTCTTTCCTATGCAATCAGAGATTCGTTGATATTCTTAGACGATAACACTGACTCTCATAGGGTGCAGCTGGTTATCACCATACTTGATGAGGAGGACACTGCACATATGAATTGGCCTGCAAGCTCACCTGACCTTAACCCTATTGAACATGCTTGGGATTTACTAGACAGACATGTTGCAGCTTGCCAAAAACACCCCTCATGACCCTTCAGGAGCTGAATATACCCTTGAGAATCTCTCAAGAAATCCTTGATAACCTCATTTTATCAATATCACACACTATACTAGAGGTCCTTGTTTTGCATTTCCTCATAACTTTTCTGACTGTTTTTATCTCATTTTCAAAAAAAATGGTATAATAGTTTCGCTTTGTCGTCTGTCTGTAGACATCGAACTTTTTTGCTTACAGAGATAAAAATAATTTTTGTGTTGGATAGGTATCGATGAAATATTACAATATGCACTTTCCAAATCTCTCTAAAGCTATAATTATGCCCTCTAGTGGTGGAAAAAGTTGAAAATTCCAAAAATTCAAACGAATTTTGCAAATGATATATTTTTGCTAAAAATTTAAAATTTTGGTGGTGGAATGTGAAGATCATGAAGTTTCCATTGCCAACAATGAGTTGACCCCTCTGACCCTGAGGGAAAACATACCTTTTTAGTTTTAGCAGATAATTGTTTGTTTTTAGAGATAATTAAAAAATTCTTTTTGGTTAGGAGTTGATAAAATATTATGATTTACACTCTTTAAATCTTCTGAAAACTATATTGCGCCCTCTAATGGTGGAAAAATTTGCAAATTCCAAAATTTCAAGCAAATATTGCGAATGACGTATTTAAGCTAGAAATTTTAAATTTTGGTATATTGCAACAATGTATTAATGATAGAAATATGAAAATTCGGTGGTGGAATGTGAATGTCATGAAGTTTCTATTGGAAATAATGAAAATGATAGGTAGAAAACTTTTTTAATTTGATTGGTACTAATGAAATATTATATTTGCATTTTTCAAATACTTAGTAGTTTTAAAATATATATATATCTTTACAGATCACTAAAATGAACAAACAGCAGAGCTGTTAACGAGTTTTACAAATAATATGTATAGAATAGAAATTTGAAAAACTAGTGGTAGTTTTTAAGAGAGATTCCTTTGACAGCAATAATCTACCCACTTTTCTGAGAGAGATGTGGGAAATGCAACTTTTTAGATTTAAGAATTTAAAGACGAATACTTTTATTTTGCATAATTACTAATGAAATACTATTTGCATTTTTCCCATCATCCACTAGCTCAAATTAAAATTTTTAAGGAATGGTAATTTTAATTAAAACAGTAGGTGAAGGAAAAACTTCTTTCCCTTTGAAATTGAGATTCTCATATGTGTCAAAGGCGATATTCGTCCTAATTTTTTCTTCATTCTTGTAACACAAGTTGTCTGTCACAATATTTTTACTCCACTATTTTTATGCACTCCAGCATATTGAAGAAACTGTCATAAAAACACTCCAGCAACTAAAATATTATAAAAGATATGTAGATGATATCATCATTATATATGAACAAGATTCAGAAATTTTACAAGAGTTGCAAGCACAAATTAATGACATCTATCCAACCGTTAAGGTAACCGCTGAAAAGGAAAAGGATGAACAATTACCATTTTTGGATATGCTACTACATCGGCAGGAGCAAAAACTGGAATTGAAGTCTACCATAAGCCTGCAGCATGACCCATTATCCCATACGCCTCCCAACAGCCACTAGCCCACAAAACAAGTGCATTAAAAACTTCATTCCTAAGAAATATGAGATATGCTTCCACACCACAGTTTTATAAAAAAGAAAGAGGAAAAATATACTCAGATGCTCAAAATTTGGGTTACCCACTAAAAATATTGAAACTTGCCAAAAATTTGGCAAGACAAACTTGGAGAAAAATATCCCAACCGACACCAACACAGAAATCCAAACAAAATAAGCTCACCACAGGAATTCCAAACATCCCATGGCTGGCAAATTCATTGAAAAATGCAACCTTACAATTACATAGTGACAATTAAAACCAGCAACACAATAATTAATTCAATTAAAACCGATTGGAACCAGAATAGGAAAACAGGAGGAGTATATAAAATACCTTCACAAGAAAACACCGACAATAACAATAAACCTTACTATGGCAAAACAAAAAGAATCTGCTGAACTAGGATAAAAGAACACGAAAGGGATGTATGGTTAAAAAAACAAACCACTTCATTGGCAAGAGAGGTCTATAATACCAGAATGATCCCTCAATTTGACCTCACCAAAATTATTTGCGCCCCCCCCCCGACTAAATTTCAATTGGATCTCGCTGAACAGCTGGTGATATACCAAAATAGAGAAGTGTGCTGGAACAAAAAAATTTACCATTGTTTTAGCATTTTCTGCTCTATATTTTTAGACTCATTGTGATGTCTTTGTGAGTTGTATCAAAATGGAGTGTTATTGAGATTTCTCTTTCTATCAGTTCTGCCTAAAGTTGGAAATGCTCTTTACTAGTCGTTTGACTGCCATTTGTCCTCTCGGTTTGTGTGTCCAAGGCTACCTTAGAGAGTTAACACTGATCTTGATAGCATTGCCCATTGACAGCTGAGGTACTTCCATTATGGCTCACTTTTCCCCCTTCATGCAATTTTTCTCTTTGCTATATGGGAAAGCTTTCACACTCAACTGTGTGTACTGCCAAATCTTTGCAGCCACTGTACTACACACTCGAGACTTGTTGCCTGTCTTTACAGATGGTTCAAAACCTAGGGATTTGGTGGGATCAGCTGTAGTTTGCTGTGAAACAATTATGGTAGACCAGATCCCACTGCATTGTACCACCTTTGCAGCAGAATTGCATATTATCAGTCTTGCCTTGGACCACATAACAGTGAAGCATCATAGTTGAGGTGTGCTTTACACCAGCTTTCTTAGCTTGTATAGACTTTGATCTCAGTGAGGTCTCGCCCTGTTCTCTCCAAGATCTGCCAGCAGCTTCATCACCTGAAAGTCACATGTACCTTTCGTTTCTGTTGTGTACCTGGTCATGTCGGTATCAGAGGTAATGACTTGGTAGATGCTGGTGCCAAGTCAGCCATGCCACTGTCCAACTCTCCATGCCCGTTCCATACTTAGACTTCCAGCAGTGTTTTTCTGTTGAGCTCCAGGTACGGTGGCAGTGATATTAATCATAATAGATTGATAACAGATTTGATTTCAAAGCATTCATTGTCAAGCATTGACAGTTATCTCTTTGCAGAAATCGCAAGGAAGAAGTTGTACTTGCTCAGCTGTGCCTAGATCATTGTTTTATTACATATTATTTTCTTCTGCAGGTGTTTGAGAAACCTATGCGTGAGTTTTGTGACATCATTTTAACTATCAAATATATTTTAATCGAATGTCCAGCTTTTTTAATTGTGAACATTAACTTTATTTTAGCTCTCATCATTTGTCATCCAAGCCCCTTACACTAGGACACTTTTTATACAGTCACTATTTTTTAACATCTGTCTTTGACTTTTTACATTTTACTGGATGTTTTAAATTTTAATATTTTACCCTTGTATTTTGTATTTTACATTTTCTGATTTTTTTATTTTTACATGGGTTCCAGTACACCCCCAATTTTGATTTTTTTTTGTTGTCGTATGCATTTGTTGGTTTTTTTTATATATGTATGTTCTTTATGCCACTGTTTCATTATTGAATTTTGTTGTCTTTTAGTTTTTTTAATTTTAACTTTGATTGTGGATAATCCTTCCAGTGTTCAGCCTGAAAAACAGGTTTCCATACAGAGGCCAAGCTATTTTCTCATTATGCTCAGCCATAAAAAAGATCCATATCCAAGATCTCATTTATTTTCAGAAAATGATACCAGATCAAAGTTTTACTGGAAAAGTAATAAATAATAAAATAAAAATTAACATATAGCCTAATGCGATGTTAAAATATCCACAGCAAAAAGTTGTAGGCCAGCCATACAATGTAGCATAACTATTAAAACATCAATACTTATCGATCGGCCAAAAGATTGATAATTTCCAAAAATAAATCTGCTGAAATGAAAACTAAGGCTTAAATATAAAAAAGTAAATACTAACTTTACAAAGGGTATCCAATATGCTGGACCAAAACTGTAAAAAACACTTGTAGCACATGTAACAGAGATAGCATATGCCAGCCATCTGCATCTTGTTTGCCTCAATGAAGCATAACTAATTAAATGCAGCTGCAACCAGAATTTCTAAGAAGGATGTATTTACTTCCAGTTTCGATTTTAAGAGCAGGAAAGATGCATAGAATGCTGGAAAAAATGATAAAAATTATTTGGGAATATTGAAATAGGTTTATGACAGAAAAGAGTGAAACGGAAAAAAAAATGGCAGTACATACTTTGTAATTACTTCCAAAATCTATCGTTTTTAAAAATAGCAGTTTTTTTTGTTAATTTTTAGGAGTACAATAAAAAGACCTTCTTGCTCAAAAATTATTTTAAAATAATTTAAAATTCTCTGTCATTGAGCAATAAAATTTCAGAGTTTATCCTTCAAACTATTTGGATGTTGAAAGTTCTTAGGAGAAAACTCTCAGAAGCTTTTCGGAGCAAAGACAGCGCTCCGTCTTCAGTGAAGTGATGTTATGTACTGACGTTGGGTCCGTTTAGACAAAGAGCTTCTTTCCATATGTCGTGTAGGGTGATTCCAGTGTCCCGGTTGCAGGTGGGGACGGACGAGGTCATTATTTCAATAGCCTCGCGGACTATGGTTCCGTAGAAAGTGGATGCGTGCGCAAGAAGTGTGGCGTGCTCCCAGTCTATTGTTGCCGTGTGTTGCACTGCTAGCTCAGAGGCAGCCATCGTTAGCTTCTTTTGGCTGACATCAGTTTTGTGCTCCGCGAACCTTTCTTGCAAAGAGCGAATGGTTTTGCCGATGTAGTACACAACGGAATTATCCGTCAACTGTAGGGGAAATCGGTATACGCCTCAAAAATCGGGCGTGCAACCGAGCAGTGCAACACATGGCAACAATTGACTGGGAGCATGCCACACTTCTTGCGCGCGCATCCACTTTCTACGGAACCATAGTCCGCGAGGCTATTGAAATAATGACCTCGTCTGTCCCCACCTGCAACCGAGACACTGGAATCACCCTACACGACATGTGGAAAGAAGCTCTTTGTCTAAACAGACCCAACGTCAGTACATAACATCACTTCACTGAAGACGGAGCGCTGTCTTTGCTCCGAAAAGCTTCTGAGAGTTTTCTCCTAAGAACTTTCAACATCCAAATAGTTTGAAGGATAAACTCTGAAATTTTATTGCTCAATGACAGAGAATTTTAAATTATTTTAAATTTTTAGGAAATTTTTTGAAAATTTAAGGAAAAATTTGTTGATAATAGCTCAAATCAAACTTGTGAGCTTAAATCAGAAGGTTGCTTCAGCAAATAGGAGCGTTAACAAGCAAATCGGCAATACCGTTTAGTGCTTCTAAGAAATTGCAAACAGATGGCTTTATAAAATTATTTATATTGTAGTTTAATAAAATATGTGTCAAATTAAAAAATAAAATATTTTTGAAACCTGAATTATATATTTTTATAAGATATATATATAAAAAATTTACAACGGCAATTTTTATTTTTAAAAAATAGATTTTTATTTGTTGTACTAAAAACGGATGTGTATGTCCTTGACCTCTCAATTCATATTCTTTGAACGTATACAGACGATGTGGACACTGGAAGACTGGAAGGATTTTTTATATCTTTTTTATCTCATTTGGCACATTACAGCTTGAGCTGCTAATGCACTAAAAAATCCCAAACAATCAGCCAACTAACCTCCATATCCTATGGCTGCTTTAGGATTATATGCATATGCATTTAAAAAAGCTTTTTACCTTTTACTGCATTTTTGTAAAGTACTAATTCTTGAATAAATATGTGTAAAAAAAATTATTCCTGATAATGCAGCAATAATTTTTTCCACATGATTATGTACTGAATTCTATATTTACAGGTAATCTGTGTATTTACTATGTACTAATTCTTGATTCCCTGAAAAAAAACTGGAGTGAGGATTTAATGTGTATTAAATGTTTTTTTGTAAGACAATGGAACTCGAAACAGTAAATGTATTATCATATTGTAAATATATTATTTGTTTTAGTTGCCTCAAATAATTTGTATTCAGCCTGTTTGAAAAGAGCCAACTACACTGCTTACATTTGTTAATAATGAAAGTTATATAAATATTTACAAACTTGCCCATACGACCATTTTGTTAGATAAAGTATCAGGTATAGAATTATGTGGAATTTGTACTTTTGAACTTGAACATTTTAATGTATTATTTTATATTGAAAAATTAGTTATCCTCAAAAAATAAAAGTTTGAAAACATTGATATAAGTTAAACATTCATTTTGATTATTCATTTTCTGAATTTCTTTTCCAGAAAAATAAAGTTAGAGAAACTTTTGTGCAAGCATTAAGAAAACAGTTTCCAGATTTGGGATTAGTTTATTCTATAGGTAACCTATGTAATTTTGTTTAATTTTTTTTGTAAATTTGTTTATTATTTTTTTTCAATTTGCAACATTTAAAGAAAGAGAAGAATCCCGAGTTTTGGCATGTAGTAAAACCTCAGCCAATCCTCTCCTCTGTTATCAGATTATTGGTTTTAAATGGCTAAAGTCTGTTGACTGTCAAATTTTGTGTAGGTATCATTCAGTACTAGAGCTAAGGTTCACAGCATTCCTTCAAAACAGTATTAGAAACTTCTTAGAGGAAAACTAGTAGATTATGTTCATTGAATTTCCTAGTTTAAGCATTCATTTCCTTTTAATATAATTTTAAATAACAAATTTTCCTGCCTAATGCTGCTCCTACCTTTTTTCTCTGATTATTATACACTAAAATATTTTTAAAAGCTTTCATCATGAATGGGTGAAACCTTTTAAAAAATGTCGATTCAACCAAGTTTGTTCACCTCCCATCATAGATTTCAATGATATTTGGGGTACATGTTAGTACACATGTGTAACTTTCCAAAATATTTTGAGTCAAAAATGTTTTTTGTAAGGAGTTAGTCATTTAACTTAAGGGGAAAATATAAAAATTATGGTTGTGACCTAAAGTTTTTCTTTTTATTTTTCTTTGCTTCTGTGGTAGATGAGAACACCAAACTTGGTGTTCTGTTGTAAATTTTGATTATGAATTCAATAGAAAAAATCATATTTTCAAAATATACTGTTGCGGATTACAAAAATGGATAGCCACTGAGCGTGAGTATTAAAAGCTATATTTCAAAACCAAATTCAATACAAGGTAAATTGTTACAAAGGAAATATGGATGAAGTATCTTATTAACAAATCAACTATTAACATGCACAAGTCATCAATCTTCCTGCGTGAGCACACAACATCAGCTCTGTGTATTTTACTAAATACTACCTTTTACTTGATTTACCAGGTCACCCGAAGATCTTCACTCGTAAACCAATTCTCGTCCTGTGCTAATAACTTTTCACACACTAGCCGAACAAAAAGACAGTCCGTGTAGACATTCGAAGTTAGCCATAAAAGTTCCCACTTTTATACTTCCGCGTATACACAACACATCAAGTTACTTCTTGATACTTAACGATAAAAGATCCCACTTTTATCCTTCCGCGTATACACAACACATCAGATTACTTCTTGATACTTACGCGCACTGTCTCAGAACAGCTCACCGTCCATTTTCGAACTCACCGACCGTTACAATACAACAACCGTTCCAATACAAAACGACCGTTAACGCTCCACTCTCCTTCTCCAAATTCTCCCAAAGTTCTTATTCGTTGGCTGAAACTTTTTGCTTTCGGTTGCCAGATTCCTTCTGTCGTAACACTGCCCCCTTCCTAGGTCTTGTTCGTCCCGAACAATTCTGGATTCCAAAGTTTCTTCAGTTCTTCGATGAAACGGAGCCAAACGATCCACGTGAACCACCTTGCACTTTGTAGCTGGACGTCGACGAATGCGATATACCACGTCTGTGTCAAAATGAAAGCGAATCTCATTATGACGTAGATTTCTTTTCTGACTGAAGCCTCGTCCACAAACATAATACGTGTAAGGCCTATAGCCCTTGTGAACACGTTTATGTCTCTGCAGGGAGAAGAATCGACTAAGAGTTTTCGTGCAAAACCTGTAAAAAGTTTTCTTCTTTGTCGAAAGTTTTCTTCTTTGGATTTTTACTTCTATCAACAGTAACAAGGGATGAAAGTCATTAGTGACATAAAATCTCGGGAGGAGTTTCATCCTCCAGTCTGACCCTTTTGTCAGTTGACTTTCCCTTAATTCAGAACTGTCGTGATGAACCTTCAGCCATATTTCACCTGATTCCATTTGATCCCCAAGGTGCTTCACAAATATAATATCAGCTCCATAATTCTTTTTAGCGCTTCGGTCCATCTCCTCCTTCCATACTCTTGCTAGAACTGCAGCTTCTAATCCGACAACCTTACCTGTTTCTCCTGTATAAGTGAAATCAGTGATGTGTCGGGCTGCTAGCAATATTTTTTCTGTTTTACCTTCACATAGCCAGCTTGCAACATCTTCAGATACTCCTTGTTCTATTAACATGTTACGAAACTTGTTCAAAGCATTGCCGTTATGCAGAACCTTACGGACACGTGATGCTTCATCTACCTTATTATCCACAATGTTCACCAAACGCAGTTCTCCTCCTAACTCTTCGACGAGCTCTTGCAGTTCCAAGGATCCGTCACCAAGGAAACACTGAACAGCTTCCATCACTTCCAGAGAGTTGTCAACAGAGTTTTCAAGAGGTGAATCCATGTTGCTGATAACAGCTGAACAACTCAAACTCTTCATTCCACGAGCCTGTGATGCTGCAACCATTTTCTTAACTAAATCAACAGCAACATCTTCTGTACTGATGAGATCAATAGCTCCTTTTCCGAATTCAACATCATAAACCAAAGCGCACACTCCTTCAGCCAGCTTTTTGGACACAATTGAGCATCTCCTTAGAGGAACGCTATCTACGGTAGCCGTCAGATCCTTGCAGCGGTAAATCTCCTTATCTGTTGGCACCAGCTCCTCTGTCTGTCCTACGATGCAGCATCCGACGTCTTCCATCATCTGCTCGATTTTATCTTTAGTGCAGTCGACTGTGAAGCCAGGGATGGATTCCAATTTGTCCAGAGTATCTCCCTTCAATTGGAGAGCACGACCGGAGATCATAGGGACCTTGAGACCTAAAGCAGCAAGTGCAGGAGCCAAGACAAGACTCACTTTGTCGCTGACACCTCTTGTGCTGTGTTTATCCACCATCCGATGGCGCCACTCGGGTCTCCAGCAAAACACATGACCCGAGGAGGTCATAGTTGCTGTTTCTTCCGAATTCACCTTCTTGGAGCTCTCATTGTAATTAACCAGGGAAATATCAGTCATGATTGCCAAATTGTTCATTCTGGAGATCAGCGACGAGTTTTGTAACATATTGTCCACTTTAGAGCTCTTGTAGTCGTGATAAAACTTTTCTATATCCTTATAATCTAAATGGTTATAATGCCCAAATCTGCACATTGACTGTTCAAAGAAATTCAGCGTGGCTACGTTGAAATTATCTGAGGGATTCACTTCTCTCTGATCGTAACTCTGAGGCTTAGTTTCATCCAGAAAGTTAGTCTTTGAAGTACTGTCTCTGCCTGAAGCTCCTTTACTGGCATCACCTGTTACGCTTCTAAGCCATTCTTCGGAATTCTTCTTTCTTAAATCCCCACTTTCTATAAACGATTCGAGTGTGGCTATATGCTTCGGTAAAATCTCTCCGACTTCCCCGGTAACGTCGAATGGCACTTTGTTTCTATGATGAATGGACGCCTCTTCTTTACTCGGACCACTCTGCGAAACGTAAACTCTGTTTCGTTCCCCCTCATTACCACTCGTTACTCTGCCTTTGCGATAATTGTCCATGACGCATTTTGCTGACGGCGAGGAATAGAATACCTTTCGTGTGGATCTCTCTTCAGATCGTGACAGACTTGTATACCTAGGTATTTTGAAGTGCAAAGCGTACTGTATAGTCTCACAGCTCTCTGATCTGTGTGATTGTTCTTCACAGTTCCTAGACATGACACCAGCGACATAGACACTCTGCCATGCATTACCAGTAGTTGCGTGGTCAAAGGCATTATCTGCGCTATCTCTACGATTCTTGATTTCCAGTAGCAGATCCACATTTTTATATGCGTTGCCTTTCTCTTTTTCTTTTCCATGTTTACAATCTAACTTAACACTATCAAGATCATCTTTTTCACTGACAAATTCAACATTTAAACTATTGCATTGTCTATTGAGTTCGGTTTTATGATCCTTGAAGTGATCAATAATCTTACCAACTCGAGAAGCCACTTCAGCTCTCATCTCAGTATTTTGTGCGGCCAGGTCACCTATTTTATTTCTCAACTCATTATTTTGTGCGGCCATTTCGGCTTTCAAATCATCTTTTTGAGAAACTATCTCAGTTCTCAACTCATTATTTTGTGCGGCCATTTCGCTATTTTGACTTTTAATGTCATTCATCTGTGTAGCCATATCAGTCATCTGGTCACCTATTTTATCGCTTTGGGCAGCTATATCGGCTTTCAAGTCATTTAACAACTTTACTAATTCATCCATACTTCTAGTTAACGGCATTCAATAAATTATCCCGCTGCTGACACCAAATGTTGCGGATTACAAAAATGGATAGCCACTGAGCGTGAGTATTAAAAGCTATATTTCAAAACCAAATTCAATACAAGGTAAATTGTTACAAAGGAAATATGGATGAAGTATCTTATTAACAAATCAACTATTAACATGCACAAGTCATCAATCTTCCTGCGTGAGCACACAACATCAGCTCTGTGTATTTTACTAAATACTACCTTTTACTTGATTTACCAGGTCACCCGAAGATCTTCACTCGTAAACCAATTCTCGTCCTGTGCTAATAACTTTTCACACACTAGCCGAACAAAAAGACAGTCCGTGTAGACATTCGAAGTTAGCCATAAAAGTTCCCACTTTTATACTTCCGCGTATACACAACACATCAAGTTACTTCTTGATACTTAACGATAAAAGATCCCACTTTTATCCTTCCGCGTATACACAACACATCAGATTACTTCTTGATACTTACGCGCACTGTCTCAGAACAGCTCACCGTCCATTTTCGAACTCACCGACCGTTACAATACAACAACCGTTCCAATACAAAACGACCGTTAACGCTCCACTCTCCTTCTCCAAATTCTCCCAAAGTTCTTATTCGTTGGCTGAAACTTTTTGCTTTCGGTTGCCAGATTCCTTCTGTCGTAACAATACTATGGTTTTTAAAAAATAAAAATTTTAAATTGTGAAAAAAAAGTGATGTGGCTCTATGGGGGAAAAAAAATTAGAACTTACATATGTTATACATTATATCCAATATAAACTTTTTTTTTGTACCGAATCTGATGTGTGGTCATTCTTTTGATAATAAGAAAAAAATAATTGAAGTTGTACCTATGTAATCACTAATAATGCACTTCAGGAGACCACATGCTGCATACATTGATACTATTTTCTTCACTTCTTGCACACTAGGTAGAGGCTACTAACAAATTTTGCTTCTTGCACTCAAGCATGACTTCATAACTGCTATCAATAATATAATGGTTAATTCAAATTCATATTCTTTGTTACACATTAGCAAATGGAAATGCCCAGATTTTGAGAGAAGAAATTTAGCAATACAAATGTTGAGTGATACCTATGGTGAACAGAATTTGATTGGTAAAAAACCAGGAGAGTTTAGTTATGGTTCTGATTTCAGTTTACTGAAACTGGGACAATTTCATATTGAAAGTGTAACCCAACAGGGAATTTAACTGAAGCAGTTGGCATGATGGACATTTTGCAGTAGGTGGGAGAAGCAATAATTTGCTCATTCTAAGTGTCTTTTAAAGATACATTTAATGCATTTTTGCCAGGAAAGAAAACTTAAAGAGTTAAAAACTGACAGCTTATAGCTTTTTTTTTGTAGTAAAAACTGTTGTTGGGATTGTTGAATGCATGCTTTGCTTTCAGTGTGTTACACACATCTGACTTCAATTACTCTGATTTATTGACTTAGTTTAACCTGAAAAAATAATTATTTCTTTCAATGGTATCACTTAAAGTGGTGCCAAAGGTGGGAAATCTTGCTGCACTGATTGTTGTGGTAATCGTTTTATTTTCAATTCTACTTCATCAGGTAATATAATGGTAATATTGTAATCTTCATTTTCCTGCAATTCAAAGAGAGAGTAATGGAGAACTTCAGCTGGAAGACTACATACATCCCAGAAAGACAAAACATTCTTGTGAAGAAATTTAAATTGGAGTTCGTGCAGCTTTTGTTGTTTTATTTTAAGTTTTATTATCCATTACTTATATGCAAGTGTATACAGTAGTTCTTGCTGTTTTCGTAATATAAAAAAAATATACGACTTTGATCATGACTGCCACTAGGCACTACCTCCTATGCTGTATGCCAAGCTGCCACTGCCAACGATTACAAAAACTTTCTTTAAAAAAATCAGTAGAGAATGGGGCACAATGACACCTGTTGCTTTTCCCTCTGTACTCTAATATTAATTATTGCAATATATCAATAAATCTATTATTAATAATTGAATAATACCTATATGTTTATTAAAATAATTCATAAAAATAAATCCTCAGGATATGATAATATCCATATCAAACATATTAAGAAAAATAAAGGTATATTATCTTTAGTAATATTAAAAATAATAAATCAAAATATAACTACAGGAAATACACCTTTAGAAATAAAAATTCCAATTTTAAGACCCATATAAAAAGCAGTATAAAAACACATTTTACTAATTTCAGACCTACATCACTTCTTCCTACTCTTTTAAAAATTGTTGAAAAATATATATCATTTTTTAAATTTTTACAAACTTGTAATGTACAGTACTGTGCAAATTAGTTGGGACAATAGGAAAATGCAGTAACAAAGACACAACTAAAATATTTATTTGTTTAATAGTCTAGTTAATAGTGAATGTGACCCCTCTTAGCTTTAATTACTTCTTCCACCCTCTCAACCATTGATGCCAGTAGCTTTCCACACATCTCCTTCACTTCAGGGTCGTGGTACCACACTTTCATGACACTTTCTATCATTTCGCTTTTCGTTGTGCAATCCATCTTAGATATGTGTGCTTTAATAATGGCCCACAAATTTCAATAGGGTTTAGATTGGGTGAATTTCCTTGTCACTCCAATACCTTCAAATGTTGCTGGGTAAAGAAGCTCTTAGCAAGCTTAGAATTGTGGCATGGAGCCAGATCCTGTTGAAATGCCCCATCGCTGTTAGGAAACAGCTGCAGTGTTGGGACCATTTTCGCCTCCAGAACGCCTATGTACTTTTTGTTATCCATAATTCCTTCAATGGGGTGAAGTGTCTGTGGCCCGGAAGCTGTGAAACATTCCCAAAACATGACCTTGGGTGGGTGTTTGGGGGATTACTGGATGTGGCCGGATCGAAGAGGTTCTCCAGGCAAGTGGCGGACAAAATTTGACCTGTTGTCATACACCTCAAAGTGGGTTTCGTCAAAAAATAACACTTTTTCCCAATTCTCCACAGTCCAGTCTCAATGTTTCTTTGCCCAGGATAGCCTTTTTTGCTTCATAGCAGTGTCAAAAGCTGCTTTTTGGAGGGGTGTCGAGCCCGGCGGCCACACTCCAGAAAGCGACGACATACGGTGGAAGCATCTATATTAATCCCATGAGACGCAATCTCCCTTTTGATGTCTCTACTGGTCTTCTTCGGGTCTATGATACTAATTCTTTGAATTAAACTATCATCTTTAGAGGTGGTTTTTCTTTTTCTTCCACAATGCCCTTTACGGGACGTGTCCACATACCCTGTCTCTCTATGCAGCTTCATGATCCGTGAAACGCTGGATTTCCCGACGCCAACTGCTTTTGCTATCTGCCTAGCAATAAGTGAAGTGTTTTCGCCTAAAGCGATTATTTTAGCTCGTTTACGAGGTGTGATGTCCATGATGTATTTAATAAAAAAAGTTTCCATTGAAAATTGTGAACTACTTACATAATCACGTCCTCAGCCTATGAAATATCAATTCCAACTAAAGTGGAAGTGTAAATAATAACAGAGTAACACAACAGACAATTCTGAACTTGCAGATATTGCTCTGCTGCAAGTTTAAACTTGCATGTGTCCATTGCAGGGACATGTGCAGTAAATTTGTTTAGACTTGCAGCAGTTTAGACTCTGCAGCGGAAGGGACTTAGTGTTCCTTCGCTTGTCCCAACTAATTCGCACAGTAATGTACTTATTGGTAACCAATTTGGTTTTCTAAAAGGAAAAAGTGCAATTCAACTTCTATCAAAATTTGCAGATAAAGTTGGTCATTGAGCAAAGGAGAAAAGGTGGTAACCATATTTTTAGATCTTCAAAAGGTTTTTGCTACAATAAATTATTTCTTATTACTTAAAAAATTAGAAAATTATGGAATTGGAAGTGTTTTATTAAATTAGTTTAAAAATTATTTAGTAAACAGATATACCATCATTAAAATAGGAAACTCCTATAGTTCAAACAAATTAGTTTCATTTGAAATTCCACAAGGCTCTATTCTGGGTTATTTACTATTTTTTAATATACATATACAGGGTGAATCTGAAAAAGTGGGCAAAACTTTACGGGGTGGTAGAACGCAGCTATACGAGCAATATTCGTCATAGAATGTATGGTCGGAACGCAAGCGGTGAGAAGTTAAAAGGTAGTTTTCCACTGTCACATTTAAAGATTGAACACAAGAAGGAGAGGAGATACTTCAGAAAACATTTTATTAACAGGAATGTAATTGAGGTACATGCTCAAAGAAATTGCTCAAAAGAGCTGCCGCCAGCTGTAATGCAGGCTTCACACCTGCGGGATAGGGACCAACGCACATTTGCGAAGACACCAGGCACCTTTTATACCATTTCCAACGCCACCTAGCTGCTCGCCGTTTGCGTTCCGACCATACATTCTATGACGAATATTGCTCGTATAGCTGCGTTCTACCACCCCGTAAAGTTTTGCCCACTTTTTCAGATTCACCCTGTATATGTAATGATCTATCATTTAATTTTAAAAGCAATATTTTCTTATATGTAGATGATATTTTAATAAAGAATGACAATGAACATTTAAATAAAAGAATAAAGAAATTCAATTAGATATGTAATAATATTAGAAGATAGCTAAATCGTAATGAAATCTATTTAAATAATAAAAAAACTAAGTGGATGATAACACATTGCCCAACTTTTAAGTCAAATAATTTTTTCATTAAAGCTTGTAGAATAAATGGTAATGAATTTTTTTTAATTAATGTCTATGGTTTTAATTGTCATAAACTTGAACTTGTAAATTGTATAAAATTCTAGGTATATATATATATTGATAAATATTTTAGATGGAATATACATATTTTTAAAATATGTGAATATCTTAGATTATCTGCTTTAAATATTCAAGGATTAAGATACATATTTAATACTAAAACATGCATTTTATTGTACAAATCTGTATGTGAATCAGTTATATCTTATGGTACAACAAACTTAACAAATATAAAGAAAATTGAAAATTTTCAATATATAATAGACAAAATAATAATGGCAGCACAAATAAATATGGTATAAGAACAACTTACCTTGTAGATGAAGAGGAGGAAAGTTACAAACATGTGACCAGAATAGAATTAGTACAGTTATGGTCTTAAGATGGCTTCCTTCCACTTCACAACAAAATAATGTGGCCTCACCAGTGACGATGTTGTACCCTGGAGGCCTCATGTAAATGATTAGTTGGATATTTGTAAGAATTTATGAAAGAGTATTTACAGAGATTTATGTGTGTATGAGGATTTACACTATGTTGAAAAAAAGTGCCCAGACACTTCCATGTTATGTGAATAGAAAGCCACTTTCAAAGCTCCCTAACATTGAAAATGAACCTTTTACACAAAAACTGTTATTGGCGATAAATTGTAGATATTACTCAAATCTCTCTAAATATATTTCCCTCAATATTTGTGTAGTATTTAAAGAATGAATGGAAGCTGAAGCATTTATCTTCAACTTTTGACACTTGTGAAAAAATACTTCAATAGATAAAACACAACTCTTGTAACAATATGTTCACTAATATAAATTAAATATCTGAAGTTTGTATGTCGATTTTTAAGATTTCATCAATTTGGAGGCAGTGTGATAGGGTCAATTTTCAACAATATTTGATCAATATTTAAAGAGTCATTGAAGCAGGACCATTTAACAGCAGACTACACTTTCACATTGCCTCCAAATTGATGAAATCTTAAAAAAAAAAAAATTACCATACCAACTTCAGATATTTAATTTATGTTAGTGAACAAACTGTTACAAGAGTTGTGTTTTATCTATTGAAGTGTTTTTTTTTTTCAAAAGAGTCAAAAGTTGAAGATAAATGCTCCAGCTTCCATTCATTCATTAAATATTAAATGAATATTGTGGGAAATATATTTAGAGAGATTTGAGTGACATCTACAATTTATCACCAATAACAGTTTTTGCATAAAAAAGTTTATTTTCAATGTTAGGGAGCTTTGAAAGTAGCTTTCCATTCACATATCATGGAAGGTGTCTGGACACTTTTTTCAACATAGTGTATATAAAGTATGTGAGAGATTTAAGGGGAAAAATGTCACAAGTGGCGCCCAATCATGGAGCTATTTAAGGTGAGTTGTCACAATCTGAATATTTTTGTTGAGATAATGTGGCCTCGTCACTGGCGAGGCCACATTATTTTGTTGTGAAGTGGAAGGGAGCCATATTAAGACCATAACTGTACTAATTCTATTCTGGTCACATGTTTGTGACTTTCCTCCTCTTCATCTACAAGGTAAAACTCCCCGTCCTGCTCACGGTCAGTAGGGGACACTGATGGGCTTGGAAAGGCTGTTGGATGTCCTTCAATGACTCGTTAAACTGTGACTCCGTGTGTGGGAGAGCCATACCCTGTACACGTTAAAGAACATGCTGGATGGCCTTGATGGGTGGCTACCATCTCTCCCAACAGCTGTTCCAGTGGGTCTCCTCTCCCAACCTTCTCTGAGTCTTCGGGGTCCTTGTGACCTGGCCATTTAGCTCATTTTGTGCAAAAAAGTGCCGCTCAGAGGTAAAACAACCCAACTCATCTACAAGGTAAGTTGTTCTTATACCATATTTATTAGTGCTGCCATCTAGGCACAGAGCAGGGAACCAACATCTGAATTCAATTAATTTTCTCTAATTCTGGCTTCATATGAGAGAAATCCTTCCGAATCTCCAAACATTACTACTTGTCAGTCAAATCAGACTTGGGCAGCTCCACTCTGAGGTTGCATAATTAATGTTACATATTGTCTATTATAGATTGAAGATTTTTAATTTTCTTTATTCCATACAGTAAATGCATTCTTTTATTCACTTCAAAAGTTTGGGGATGAACTCTGGTGTCAGTTGCAACAAGGAATAATTCACAAAAATTTAAATGGGGGTCCTTCAGCACTCCTCTGCCTACATATAAAGTCTGGAGTTTTTGTAATTTAGATTACTATTGTAAATTACAGAAGGAAGTTATATTTAAATTAATATTTATAAAAAATTTTAATTATATTAAAATTATTTATATATATTTGTATGTAAAGATATTAGAATGGCAAAACAGAAAACTGAAGCCTATTGACACCCTCTCCCTTTCTTACTATTCTTCATTGCAGAACTTGACCACCAAACCACTGGTACATCTCTTGCAGCCCACCAAAACATTAGCACACCACAGTGGCCTACCTAGCAAAATATTTGTGTAAATTTGCAATCAAGACAAGAACCTAATTTAGAGTTCTGACTAGGCTTGATTACACATGGCTGACATTACCCTGTGACATTGGACTGTTAGCCCAAGATAATGGTCATTCTGCACTTTTGTAACTTTTGGATGACCTTGTGCTCATCTAGGCTAATGTCTCCTGTCTGTTGGAACCATCTCCAAGTCCTAAAATCTGCAACTGGGGGATATTTACAATCCTAGAAGCATTGGTCTGGGATCAGCAGTGCTCCAACATACTGATTATTCTACCACGTGTAAAGAAATCCATATATATTTCTGTCATACTTGCTATACTGTTGATATGAAACACTTAAATAACATGAACACAATGCTTGCTGAAAAGAAAATGAGTAGTTTTGCTTTTTGAGTTGTGTGCAAATTTTGTTCAGTCAGTGATTTTTGAGAGGCTTATGACCTTAAATATATTCTATTTCATTGACATACAAAATATACTGTTAAAAATTTCAGTCATTTGCAAGATATTTAACAGTTTGTGAATTATGCTTAACTATAACACATCAGTGTATTGAAGTATTAAAGAGATGTATGCCTAAACTTCCCATATTTTTTGCAGTAGTATTGTCATCATTGAGGATTCTGCACAGATATTCTCTTCATATCCTCACACATGTATTCCAGTGTTAAAACATGGATGTTTCACACTTGCAGAGATCAATTGTAGAGATCATGATACATGTCAGATACTTATCTCTTCCAGGTTCTGATTGATTATACATGATAGAATCCAAAATGAGAGTCTGGAGATGTATGTGTTTAGTACAACATGTGAAAATTGATTTAAAAAAAATGGAAATTGTTATATGAAATTTTCTTACATCATCATCATCCTCAAGCAACCATGGGTTACGGAGATCCAACCAGACTGTGCAATTTAGTTCTCCAAGCATGCCTTTCCTGAGCTACATCTGCTGCATCCGGCCACTGCCCACCAATTCTAACAAGGTCCTGTTTGACATTGTCTGCCCACTGCATCCTAGGTCTCCCCCTCTTTCTGAGGCCTTTAGGCACACTGTTCATAACCCTATTCACCAATCTATAATTATCCATATGGACAACATGGCCAAACCAGCGGAGTCTTTCTCTTCACAATATGCTGCTTGAAGGAGGTTGCTGACTCCTTTGCCTAATCTCATCATTAGTTACAAAGTTGAACCACCTAATGCCAAAGATACTGCAAGCATCTAGTTTCCTGTTATCATGTTTACAAAGTATCCAAGTTTCATTACCATAACTAACCCTAGAAAGAGCCAAACTATTATACAGTCTAATTTTAGTCTTTAGGTGTATACGCCTATTTCTCCACAATCTCCATAGATTCTTAAAAGTCTCAGCAGCAATCCCAATTCGTCTGTTAATCTCATGCCGCACATCACCAGTATCTGTTACATAGCTCCCAAGGTTAAACGGTGACACCTGCTCAAGACTGCAACCATTCAGATTAACTGAATCACATCCTGCTTGACCAATTTTCATCACTTTAGTTTTCTCTCTGTTTATAACCAAACCTACTTTACTACCAGTTTCATCAACAGCTCGAATGAAAGAGTTCATCTCATCATCATTTGCCAAAAGAGCTAAATCATCAGCAAAATCTAAGTCAGAAATTTTTGAATCTCCAGCCTATTTAAGGCCAACATCTTTCCCTTGAAGTGAATTTTGCATAACATAATCAATAACCAAACTAAAGAGAAAAGGAGACAAAATGCACCCTTGTCAAACACCAGAAGTAATGTTAAACCAATTGCTACAAGTCTTATCAATTCTCACACACGACTCAGTGTTATTATAGAGAGCTTTCATTATGTTAACTAACTTGTGTGGTATACCATATGATCTCACAATCAACCACAAATTATGGTGATCAACAGAGTCGAAAGCCTTTTTGAAATCAACAAAGCTAGCAACCAAAGGTTTCTGAAACTCTAAACATTTCTCAAGAATCTGCCTAAGTGAAAATATCTGATCCACACATCCCCTACCACTTCTGAATCCACATAGCTCATCATGCAATTGATTGTCAACCAGATTCTTAATTCTATTAAACACAATCATGGGAAGAACTTTACCTGGAACAGAGAGTAGGCTGATACCCCTATAGTTATCACAAGAACTGTGATCACCTTTTTTGAAAATAGGGATAACAATAGCTCTGGTGAAATCCTTAGAAACCATGCCTTTATCATAAATAATGTTCAAAATTTCAGTCATCCAAGTGGTAACCGAAACATTCCCAGCTCTAAGCATTTCGGTAGTAATTTCATCTACCCCTGGGGATTTATGTAGTTTAAGTTTAGAAATAGGCAAAATAACTTCAGATTGTGTTATAGGGCCAACATTAAAGCCACCAATGCATCTATCATCATTGCAAACAAAGGGAGTAGAACTAACCACATTGTTTAGAACATCACTGAAATGCTCAGCCCACCTAGCCATAACAGAATCCTCACCTTGTATAACCTTACCTTGTTTATCCTTCAATCCCTGTGTACTTGTCCATGTTCTACCACACAAAACATTAACTATCTGGTATAGTTCTCTGCTGTTGTGCTGTCTTAACTGCTTCTTTGGCTCTATCACCCAAGCCATCAAGCCAAAGATTCTTATCAGCAGCTAACTGATCCTTTACACATTTATTGCGCTCTGTAATGTTTTATATTAGGACTAGTAAGGTATTGATTAAGGACATTCCTGCAGTTCCTTCTTTCTGAAATAAGCTCAATTATCTTATCACTCAAATAATTCTGCCTCCTCTGCTCCTTTTTTCCTAAAAGAGTATTGTTAGTTTCCGAAAAAGCCTGTTTAAAATGATCCCATTCTTCCTCAACTTCAGTAGTAAGCATACCATGACTGTCATAATGACTAAGTAACCTATCGTGGTAAGCTTTGGCTATAACTGGGTCTTTCAGAGCTTCAGTATTAAAAACAAATTTTTTAACCCTAGCACAACACTTTTTAAGTTTACATTGTAAGACAATTTTAAAGAGGTAATGGTCAGATCCAATTTCAGCTCCCCTATATGCCCTGGTATTCCTAACAGAACTAGCCCATTTGCTGTCAATTAATATATAATCAATCATTTTCTTATGTAGCCCATCAGATGAAACCCATGTGTACTTATGTATGTTATGGTGTTTGTAATAAGTGTTAGTTATTCTGAAACCACTGAGTTTACTTATCTGTAGGAGACGTTGCCCATTGCCATTGCAGCTACCAATACCAAAAGGGCCTATCACCCCTCCCCAAAGGTCAGAGTCAGTACCAACTTTGGCATTGAAGTCACCAAGAACAAGGGTAATATCTCCTTTCTTGACAGAATTCAAAATATCCTGAAGTTGTCCATAAGACATATCCTCATCCTCATCGGCATCCTCAGTGGGGGCATAACAGCAGATAACATTCAAGTCTTTAATGCTTGTCTGAAATTTTGCTGTAAGAAACCTTTCATTAATACCCTACTGAGAAGCAGACCCACGCCTTGGTGATGTTTATTGTCTTCCCTCCCTGAAAAGAGAAATTAAAGATTATTTTTAAGAATCTGACCTTTATCCGTCCATCTGGTCTCTTGCAGACTGAGAATATCTAAATTAGAACGGTGGAATTTTTGTGTGAAGACATCAAGAGAAAAAGCTCTGTGCAGAGTCCTCACATTCCAACTACATATGGAGAGAAAATGGTTACTGGGATTTTTGAAGAACCTATGTTTATTGAGAGAGGGAATGCCGACAATATCAAACAGCCCCCTAATCGTAGACATGGGGCAAAGACCCTTTCCCCCACCACTGAAGGCTGAAGACATCTACACTGGAAGACTTCCTCCAATGTAGAATTTGACAATGCCAATAGAAGCAAAGAGTTCAGGTGCCTGCGATGACTTATGATCGGGATTATCCACCAGCTGATAAACATTTCCTGTTAATCTATTCACTTCGGGCTGTCAACCCACAAACAAACAGAAAACACAGCGGAAGATTTTCCCTCCATAAACGCCTACCAGTGCAGCAAAATCAGGATCCATAATCAAGCTCAGAGCCATAATTCCATTCAGGTTGGTATGTATGGTCAGCACCAGAACCTGTGTGGTTGACCACTCCTCAGCAGGGTATAAAAAAAAGAAAAGTAGCCATGGCTGTCCAGATCAGTAGGCTACACTAATCTGGCAGCTCTCTCCTTCTGTTCACTTCCACAAGAGAGTATCTCTTTTGAAAGGTACTAACGGTCTGCACCATGAGAAGGTGGAGTTGGACATTAGGTACTAGGCCTGGCTGGTTGGTTGCATCATCCCAGAGGATTGGTGCATAGCTCTCCTTCCAGTGACTACCTATCTACCATTTACAGACCAACTTACATATATCTTATAAAATGCACATTTCAAGCTTGAAAAATAATACTTTGTTTTATTTGATGCCTATTTTATTAATACTTACATACATACAAAATCCTCATGCATCCATGGACTATGGAGGTTCTACCAGACTTGTAATTTTTCTCTCCAGACATGTCTGTCCTGAGCTGCAGCTGCTGCATTTGCCCAATGTAGGCCAATTCTAGCAAGGTCCTGTTTGACATTGTTTTCCTATCATATCCTAGGATTCACCCTTTTCCTGAAGTCTTTAGGCACACTGTTAATAATCCTATTTGCCAATCTGCAGCTATGCATACAAGCAACATGGCCAAACCAGTGCAGTCTCTCTGTGCACAAAACGCTGCTCAAAGGAGATTGATGACTCCTACTAACCTCATCATTACTTACAAAGTCAAGCCATCTAATACCCAATATACTGTGCAAGCATCTAGAATCACAGCCATCAATCAAGTTTCTTGTTATCCTGTTTACAAAAGGTTCAAGTTTCGCTACCATAACTAACCCTAGAAAGAATCAAACTATTATATAGCCTAATTTTAGTCTTAAGGTGTAAACACCTGTTTTTCCACACTCGCCATAGATTCTTATAGTCCCAATCCCTATTCTTCTATTTATCTCGTGCTACATATCACCAGTCTCTGTTACATAACTCAAGATAATTAAACTGAGACACTTGGTCAAGGGTGGAGCCATTCAAAGCAACTGAAGCACCATCTGCCTTGACCTATTTTCATCACTTTAGTTTTTTCCTGTTTATCACTAAACCTATCCTATATTATCAATGCCATCAACAGCACTAATGGAAGAATTCAACTCATCAACATTATTAGCCAATAGGACCAAATCCTCTGCAAAATATAAATAAGAAATTTTGAAATCTCTAGACCAGTGGTTCTCAACCTTTTATGCTTTGCATACCCCCTGGAAACGTGTATGTAACTGGCGTACACCTTGTATATATAGATAAAACTATAGTTATGTATAACAATGGGAATAAAATAAAACACACATATATATATGCACATTAAATTTTGTATTCATAAATTACATATATCGATAAACACAAAAAAATGACATTTTTGCACAGCAGTGTTGCCATCTTAGCAACTTTGTTACTAGATCTAGTGACTTTTGAGCTCTCATGGCGTACCCCACATTGAGAACCCCTGCTCTAGACCATTTAAGGCCAAAACCTTTCCCTTCCAAAGAATTCTACGTAACATGATCAATAACCAAACTAAAGAGAAAAGGTGACAAAATGCACCCTCATCTAACTTTAATAGCAATGCAAAACCAATCGCTACAAAAATTATTGACTCTCGCACACGACTCAGTGCTATTATAGACAGCTTTCATTATGCTAACTATCTTGCCAGGTTCTTAATTATGCTAACTAATCAACCAAGTTCTTAATTCTATTAAGTATATCACACAAAGAACTTTACCTGGAACTACTGGTGGCTCGTGAGCTTCTAAACTGGTGAGGACAGTAAATTATATATATATAGCAATAAACTTGTACCTAGAAAACATAGAATGAATTGAAAATTAAGTTGGGTGTGTGTGTGAAAATTACATGAGATTTGAAATTAAATTTAATATAATTATAATAGTTTTTGTTTCCACTAAATTTGATATATGTGATAGAATTAGAAATATTTAAAATACAAATCGACAAATGCAAAAGTTTGTGTCTTACATCTTAAACTTCTATTCCCCCCCCCCCCCCTCCCAACTACTTGACTAGTATATTCTGTATAAAATTGAAAACCTCTCTCAATCAGAATATTTTGATGAAATCTCCAATTAAATCAATATAAATAATAAACCTTTATCAGGGAATGGAAAGAAAATTAATATCCAACCTTTAATTTATTGTGTTTCTCATTGTTAGCACTCAGAATAGCAGATCTAGAACTCAAAGCTAAAGAATGTGTAAGGAATTTTTTAGTTTTGGCTGGTTTAAGTGCAAAACAGAGCTGCATTGCAATATCATATCAGAATAATCCAATTAGAGCTAAATAGTTGAAATAGGTCTGTAAATTTTAACTAAGTAGTCACTGGAAGGAGAGCTATGCACCAATCCCCTGTGATGATGCACAGAACCAATCAGGCCTAGCACAAAGTCCAACCCCATCTTGTGGCCATTAGTACCTTACAAAAGAGATACTCTCTTGTGGATGGGAACAGTAGGGGAGTGCTGCCAGATCAGTGTGGCCTACTGATCTGGACTACTATGGCTTCTGATAAGGAGAATTTTCCACTGTGTTTTCTGTTTTTGGGTTGACAGCCCTAAGTGAATAGATTCACAGGATATGTTTTATCAGCTGGTGGATAATCCTGATCTGAGGTCATCGCAAGTACCTGAACTCTTGATTCTAAGGGCATCGTCAAACCTACATTGGAGGAAGTCTTCCAGTGTAGTAGCTTCAGCTATTAGTGGTGGGGAAACAGGTCTTTTCCTCATGCCTGTGATTAGGGGTTGTTTGATATTATCAGCATTTTCTCTCTCAATAAGCATAGTTTCTTTAAACATCCCACTAACCATTTTCTCTCCATAGGGAGGTGGAATGTGAGGACTCTGCGTAGAGATAATTCTCTTGATGTCTCCATTACAACATAGGTATTCTCAGCTTGCAAGAGACCAGATGGACGGATAAAAGTCAGATACTAAAAATAATCTTAAATTTCTCTCTTCGGGGAGGGAAGAAGCATCTCCAAGCCTTTGGTTTGCTTCTCAGCAGATACGCTAGTGATGCTCTTCTGGACATGAGTGCATTAATGAAAAGTTTCTTACAGCTAAATTTCAGACAAGCATTAAATATGAATGTTATCTGTTGTTATGCCTCCACTGAGGATGCCAATGTGGACGAGGATAGGTTTTACGTACAATATCAGGATATTTTGAATTCTGTCAAGAAAGGAAATATTACCCTTGTTCTAGGTGACTTCAATGCCAAAGTTGATACTGACTCTGACCTTTGGGGAGGGGTGATAGGCCCTTTTGGTATTGGTAGTGGCAATGGGCAACATCTCCTACAGGTAAGTAAACTAAATGGTTTCAGAATAACTAATACTTATTACAAACACCGTGACATACATAAGGGCGGGGGTGGCTCAGTTGCTAGCGCGCCAGGCTCGTAATCTGTAGTTCCCAGGTTCGAGTCCCAGCTGGGTCAGCATTGAGATTTATCTCCGCAAAATTCCACGCCCTGCCCACAGTCAGTAGGGGACGCCGATGGGCTTGGAAAGGCCGCCGTCTGTCGGATGGGACGTTGAGCCGTGGCCCCGTGTGCGGGAGAGCCATACCCTGTGCATGTTAAAGAACACGTTGAATGGCCTTGACTGGAGGCTACCATCTGTCTCCCAACAGCTGTTCCAGTGGGTCCCCTCCCTCAACCTTCTCTGAGCCTTCGGGGTGTAACGCTCCAAACAAATGCAAAATACTTGAAGTTTTTATGCTCCGGATAGCTTAGACGGGCGCCAGGCAATAATTAACAAATTACCAAAGGTAGAATAAGTTAATAAGTTGATTTAGGGTTCAAATACCAGCGAGCGTTAATGAGTAAGAATCAAAATGATTGTCAAGTAAATATAATTTAAAAATCCTTAATTCGCGTTGCTCAAGAGAAAAAACTACAGACTCAAAAGGTTTATAACAAAACGGATTTATTTCCAAAATAATTCAACTCACCAAGACATCAATGACGAAAACATAACTCCAGCTCCTGTGCTACACGCACTGTGCTTGGTGCTACGCACCTTGTGCTCTCCTTAGTGCTACTGCACTAACTCCTTAGTGACTCGCAGGCCACCGGTTTTTGACAATGAGCTGGCGCATGCCGGGAAAGACATTAACATACTATGACGAACGACGCAAAAGCTATGACGCAAGAGGGGGCGTGTCCTTGGCACGTGCTTTAACGGTACAGTCCGAAGATCGGAGTTGGTACAGTCGGAAGATCGGAACTCCTAGAATCTTTTGGATGTGAGCGCTGTGATGCCAAAAAGGAAATAAAAATCCCCAAAATGATAAATATAACGTAAATTAAACAAAACTGGTTAAGGTAAAGCAAAAGTGAACAATGGGGCATCACAACTCCCCCTTCCAAAGGGAGTTAAAAGATTTGACCTAACAAATTTTGACGAGCAATTTTGAATAAAGGACACATCTTACGTCATTTACACATGGCTGAACATAAATAAGTAAAAGTCTGCTAGCGCAAATTTTGATATGACGAACTATTCTCACTTTGACACAATTTTCCAGCACAACCAAAGGTACCTCCTCCCTTTTCCTCCTGACAAAAATATGTAATTAACAGCTAACCTAGTGTACTTCCATACCAGTGGCTGTGACAGTTAACTGTATACTAGCATCATCGGTCTATCTAGTATCACATTCTGATACAAACTCGAAATTGGCATATCTTGAACTGTACAGAAAAAATAGGTTAATAAACTCCTAATCTTACTAAGTCTATAGTGTTATAATAGATGAAAAGAAAAAATGATTCATTACATTTGTTGTTAGCGGGGTGATAACTTCCGCTTTTCCCCTAACCACAAAAAAGTATGTGACAGCTAAATCTTCACCTAAATCACATAAAAAAAAAGGGTATTCGAACACCGTTATCTCCTCCTAATTACATTCAAATACGCAAAGCTAAGAAAATTCAAAATTTACAAACAAGCGGGATTGTAATCATCCGCTAATTCTTCTCCTATTCACAGAAATCGCGATCTAGCTGAAATAAAAAAATCATTAGTTACCTCCCCCTTCAGAGCTAACGTCCCCCTCCCAAAGGAGTTATGCTGGTAACAACTCGGTTATCAGACTAGGCCATTTGGGGACAGCTCCAAAAAGGTACACAAAAAAAAAATAAAATTCTGCAGTCATCATCATGGTCATCATCTATATATACCAATAAATACTGCCAATGTCATCCCAAAAATTACGTATCATTGACACACAAATATCACTGATGACACTGAACAGATTTAAACACATATACATAAATCGTATCTAAGAATAAAGAAAAAAAAGAGTGTAAATAATTTATAATATACGATGATAACATTTCATCCAATAACTTTTACATGAATCTCCTTTTTTTTTTTTACATAAATTCACTTTGGAATGCACGTTATTTTACAATACAAATTCTTAAACATAAAAAATATTAAATCACTAATCTCTTTCACTCTTCTCATTCATATCCATAAACATTTTACAATTTCTAAACTTTCAATATCGACTTACAAAATTTTCAGCTATCAGTCAGCTGAATCGAAAAAATCTACAAAAATACATTTTAACTCACGTAAATACAATAACTAGAACCTCGATGAACAAGAATGCAAAAAAAAAATTCTATTCACAGAGTATAAACTCTCGAACTACAATAAATTCACTTTTCAAAAATAAATATCGAACTTTAAAGTTTCAACAAGAAATTAAACATCGCTAACTATATAATTCACAATAAGGCTTCTTCTTCGTCTTCATCTATTCCAGAAAAAAAAACATTTTATAACTCAATCAAGTGTCAAGTGAAAGAAAAATATACTTAAATTTCATTGTTGGCACTCCGTGGCAATAAATCACCTAGTCCGTTTCCGATAACATCCTTCCGTCGTCGTTGGGTGGCTTCACGTAAAGTTGTTACTGAAGATCTCGTTCAAGTCAAGTCGTCGCTGTAGATCTCGCTCGTGACGTCATCTTCCCGATGTTCGCTGCCGGTTGTCGCTCTGCAGGCTCTGGTCGTTTCGTCGGCTTTTCGTTGCTCCGTGCGAATTTTTGAAGAACCTTTTCTCGTACTTTCTAGGCTTATTGGTGTCCGCCTCCAAATGACGCTTTAATAGTTGAGGACCTCCAGACTTGTCAGGAATACTTGCGGTCGGCACGACTTCTTGGTTGGTTTTTTCTTCACTTAAATCAGACTCAAAATTATTTTCATTGTTATTACTTTCCTTTATAACTTCTGCTTTAAAAACCTTTTCAAAAACGGCTTCCTCATACGATTCTTCTACTTCACAAACTTCGTTATTTAAACTTTTATTATTTGCACTAACGGGATGTTTTATAGGTGCTTCTGAAATAATCTGTTCTGGACCACAAGGTAAGTCAAAAAGTCCACGGGACCGCGGCTGCACTGTCAATTGACATTCGTCATTATTATCGTCGAAAACTTGTTCCTTAGCAAACTGAAGATCGACTTCTGTATCGTTTCGATCTGTTACTTTAGTTACTTCGTGACAATCAGTAACAAAAGGTAAAGCCATAGTAGCAAGGCATAACTCCTGAGAGGGCTTTTCTTGAGGAACCTTGGCCTCTCGCTTCAAAGATCCCGATGAAAGTTTCCCGAATTTTCATTCCTTTGATAGCAATATTTCTCACTGTGTCCTAGTCGGCCACAAAAATTACAGTTGGGGGTTGTCGGGACCGTGTAAATTCCGGTCGTGCGGGAGTCATTCTACGCGACTCAACCTGATATCGCTGTTTTGGCGGGAATGGCATCCATTGTTGGTTATGTGTATTTGCTGCAGATTCTCTTCTTGCAGTGCATTGCCGAGCCAATTTGACTAACTCTGAAACTGAATTTACGTTTCGTACTTCTAGGAATTCTCTAATGGGCAAAAGCAATTGAGACAAAATGCAATTTACAATATCAATTTCAGCGGCATCAGCATCGTACAGCTGGTATAACTACTGTACCCCATATAAAATTTTCTATGTCATCTCTTTCCATTTGTCTTCGTGAAAACAACTCTGTAGCTAGTTCTGTAAAATCATTATAAGCCGGATATATGTCCATGATTTCGTTTTTAAATTCTTCCCAAAGTTCTATGCCATGACGACATCTACGTTATTCCACCATTGCTTAGCACATCCAATTAGGCAAGATACTGCTAAAACAACTTTTTTGTTGCTTGGCACTTCATGTAAACGGAAGTGCTCCTCCATGGACTTGACAAATGTCCATGATGACGGACGTTTCGAACCGTCGAACCTTATCTCAGGTAAAGGCCAATTAACATAAGGACTATAGTTAATGGATGGGTTGGCAAATCGTCGTTGTGGCGGTTGAAAATACTCTGTTCTATCGCTTGCTTCTGGCGGAACAGAAAATGGAACCTTACGTTCAAAGTTTCTTCGTTGGTGAACTGACGTAGCATTGTCAGCAAATTTAGGGGTTGTTGTCGTTCCCCTTTTCTCCCGATTATCATCAAGCAGATTCATTAGCACTTCTGCTTCCATCATTACATCTTGCAATCTACCCTTTACTCTTTCTATGTCGGGAGTCATTATGGCGGAATCGGCCATATTGTTAGCAGACATGTTTAGCGGTCTGCCGAAATTTTGAATTTTGGAAATTTTGAAAACCTTTTTTAATCTTGAGCAGCGCTCAAAGGTACTGCTATACAACAATACTAAAGCTATAACTAAGCTTACAAAAATATAAATTTGCTTATCAAAAAAAAAGATTTTTCTTATCGTGCCTACGTACGTGTGTGCCCGGACACTTCTAATCATTACATACAACAAATATCTTAATTATCTTAAATATTCAGCAATATCTACGCAGAAACTTCAGTACCTTTGAATAATACACAAAAAATGTTAAGCTACTTGCTCAACAAAAATTTTCGGCTTAAGCTGCCGTTAAATCTACAAACTAGTACATACAACTACTGAGCTCAAAAAATTACTATCTTTGACAATCATACAAAATTTATCCACAAATATATATACTATCTTTAAATACTGGCGAGTCCCTGTTCGGGCGCGACTTCTTTTATTGTACTCTGTAGCGCTCCAAACAAATGCAAAATACTTGAAGTTTTTATGCTCCGGATAGCTTAGACGGGCGCCAGGCAATAATTAACAAATTACCAAAGGTAGAATAAGAATAAGTTGATTTAGGGTTCAAATACCAGCGAGCGTTAATGAGTAAGAATCAAAATGATTGTCAAGTAAATATAATTTAAAAATCCTTAATTCGCGTTGCTCAAGAGAAAAAACTACAGACTCAAAAGGTTTATAACAAAACAGATTTATTTCCAAAATAATTCAACTCACCAAGACATCAATGACGAAAACATAACTCCAGCTCCTGTGCTACACGCACTGTGCTTGGTGCTACGCACCTTGTGCTCTCCTTAGTGCTACTGCACTAACTCCTTAGTGACTCGCAGGCCACCGGTTTTTGACAATGAGCCGGCGCATGCCGGGAAAGACATTAACATACTGTGACGAACGACGCAAAAGCTATGACGCAAGAGGGGGCGTGTCCTTGGCACGCCTTTAACGGTACAGTCGGAAGATCGGAGTTGCGGCGCATGCGCAACTCCTAGAATCTCTTGGATGTGAGCACTGTGATGCCAAAAAGGAAATAAAAATCCCCAAAATGATAAATATAACGTAAATTAAACAAAACTGGTTAAGGTAAAGCAAAAGTGAATGATGGGGCATCACAGGGGTCCATGTGACGTGGCCATTTAGCCCATGGTGTGCAAAAAAGTGCCGCTCAGAGGTAAAACAACCCAACCTGTGATATACATAAGTACACATGGGTTTCACCTGATGGGCTGCATAAGAATATGATTGATTATATATTAATTAGCAACAAATGGGCTAGTTCTGTTAGGAATACCAGGTCATATAGGGGAGCTGAAATTGGATATGACCATTACCTTGTTAAAAGTGTCTTGCAACTTAAACTTAAAAAGTGTTCTGCTAGGATTAAAAAATCTGTCTTTAATACTGAAGCTCTGAAAGACCCAGTTATAGCTAAAGCTTACCATGATATGTTGCTTAGTCATTATGACAGTCATGGTCTGCTTACTGAAGTTGAGGAAGAATGGGACCATTTTAAACAGGCTTTTTGGGAAAGTAACAGTACTCTTTTAGGAAAAAAGGAGCAGAGGAGGCAGAGTTATTTGAGTGATAAGGCATTTGAGCTTATTTCAGAAAGAAGGAACTGCAGGAATGTCCTTTATCAATACCCTACTAGTCCTTAACAGAAAGTGATGAAAAGAGCTTTATAAATGTGTAAAGGATCAATTAACAGCTGATAAGAAACTTTGGCTAGATGGCATGGCAGACAGCCTTGAAAGCAACTAGAGAGCATAACAACAGAGAATTTGTACCAGATAGTTATTGTTTTATGTGGGAAAAAACGTACAGTGTGAGGTCCACTCATTCACTTTTACTTTTGTAGAACTTTTACTATGATTGCATAAGCCAAATGCTTCAACTGTACTCAGCAGTCAACATCAGAGCGGCACTATGTTCCAAGGGGTGGTGGGATTCGTAATAATATCTTTTCCTTAAAGACATTTTCAGCCAAAGAAAGTCCTGCAAAGTACCTTTCAGGATTCTTGTAGTGGAGCCACTGAATAGCTGAGATCTTTAGTGCTTTGCCACGAGCACTTGGATGCATTTTTGTGTCAGCAATGAAAGGCTAGGAGAAAGCCATTTTCGTATCTGCCTTGCCGGTCACTCCTTTTGTTGCTGACAAGAAATTGCATTGAAGTGCACCTGGGATGCACTAAAGATCGCTGCTACCCAGTGAATTTTTCTCTGGTACCCAGTGAATTTTGCTCTGGTACAAGAATCCTGAAACATACTTCTGCTGCAGGACTCTACAGCTAAAAATATTTTCAAAGAAAAGGAATTACTTCCACCTATTTAACCTATCATCACTGAATCACCTCCACTTGAAACTTTGATGACTGCTGAATACAGTCGAAAGTGTTCTATAATCATGATTGGCTTCTACAATCATGTAACTAGCATATTTCAGTGCCTAACATTTGTTAATAAATCTTAAAGGCAAAAAAAGGCATTATTTTTTCTTATACAGATAACCTTGTTGTGGCACATTAATTTTTTAAACATTACACCTATTTCTTCTTCCGTTGTAAACAACTTGCATTAAGTCTCGTATCACTTCCTGAATATATTTGAAATGATAAATAAATAAGAAAAGTAATACAAGTAAATAAATTTGATTAAAGATAGGAAAAAGTTTCAAGTCATGAAATGGCAGCAACTTTGGTAGTTTTTAAGTTTACTTTCGAGTTTCTCTCGAAACTAAACTTAAAAACTCTCGCGAAACTTCCTCGAGTTTTGAGTTATATGCTCTATAACACTATATATGATATATAAAGCCAAAGTATGTCAGTAACAATGGCATATCAGGATATATGGTAAGAATTTGCAAGATTGATACCAAAATGGCATATTTGTGTATATTTCAGGTACAGTTGGTATCCCATTTTGATGTAGAAAGAATAAAATTTCTATAGAATGAAATTCTTTGAGAGGTAACAAAATTTGTAGGTCAAAATGCATGCAAGGCAAGTTGTTACTTTTTGATATTTTTACAGTTCATCGATTTTTTTTTTCAAGTGCACAAATAGTGCTAGCCAAAAAAGTTAGTAGCTTAGATGTTATAAAGTCTAAATATATAGAAATGTTCTAGGTTGACTAAATTAACTTACCTTTCTAACCAGTCCCACTAACCAAGATTAGCTTGTTGTGCTCCATAGATAATATCAGAGTCACAAGAATAAAAAACCTCTGGTCCATTTTAGCTGTGGAGATTGAAAATTGCTAATATCATGAGAAGAACAAATTATTTGAAAGTAGAGGCTTTTGAAAGTCTTTAACTCAGTAATAACGTTTTCCCTATGTTACATAGCAGAGGGTGTAAAGTCAAGGTATGCACTAACAACTCGAGAATAAAAAAAATTTATATTTTGCTGTTGTGTGGGGTGGGGGGGGGGTAATTTTTTGAATGACTAATTCAGTATGTGTATAATAAAAATAAATAATTGTTAACGTGCTGAGCTTTAAGTGTGTGCATTTAATATTCATATAGTATACCTATGAAGTTATTTTTTCTTTTTTGTAGGTGGCCAAATTAGTTTTGACTGCTTTCCAGTTGGATGGGATAAAACATATTGTTTGAAGTATGTGGATACTAGTGAATTTAAAACAATACACTTCTTTGGTGATAAGACGTTTGTTGGTGGCAATGATTATGAAATATTTACTGATTCTCGGACAATTGGACATTCTGTAATTAATCCCCATGATACAATACAACAGGTGACTGAACTATTTTTTTCTAAATAAGTTCGTTTTCTTGCAACAGAACTTTAATAAAAGGAAAATCACAGCTCATAATGCTTGTTCAAATTATATTTTATATTGAAAAATATACTGCTATGAAAAACAATTGTTCATATTTAATAAATTATTTTAACACCTTGTATTGATTTATAAATCTCTACATAATAAATTCATATTTTACAAAATATATTCATTATTGTGTTAAAGTATTTAGTAAGCAAAGTTTAGGCGTTTGTAGTTCCTTAGGTTTTTCACTCCCTTGCAAGAGTTTAGCAAACCAAGAATTAATGTAAATGAAAGTTATTCATTCAATTATAGTTAAATTAGAAAATATTCTTAATTTTCTACAAAAAAGGAATCCACAGGCACAGTTATTTTTTTTCACTGTGCTCAGGAAAATAAAGGAACTTTCTGCCAAATAACTATTGAACAGTGTTTTTTACCAGATTAAACAACATTTAATCCTAATTTTATATAAAAAAAAAAACTTAACTTAAATGGAAAACATTAAATAAGAACCTTTTTATGGTGATGAAAAATAGTCCAGCAAAGCAGTGAAGTCTTAATTCTGGAAAATCCCGATGAAAATTGTTATATATGACTGAAAAGATAACTTCTTTCTGGATACCATAATAATGAAAAAAAAAAATCACTATGGTGTATTTTAAAAGATGGGCCAGAATTGCATAAGACAACTTTGCATTGTTTGCACTTATGTGAGCTTTCAGTCATGTTTATGGCAGTGGAGCAGCACTTTCATATTTGTTTTTTCCATGTCTGCCACAGATTTCCTGTTTGGTTGTTTCACTTTCTACATCTATCTCAACTCTTGGTAGCAGAATGAGGTAGCTGGTACCCTTGTTATGCAACTGCATTGTCATTCCCCTTGAGCAGTTGATTTTAAAGGGCAGTCAAGATATGCTTTCCCTTCAGAGTGAGTTCCTGTACATGGTGAAGGAACCATCTTATGAAGGTTCAGATAACTTCACAGGATCCAGAGCATTTGCCTATGTGTTTACCATGCCCTTGTCCCTGGAATGGAAGAGCTGACAGTTTAAGAGTCCTGTCTGTCCCCAGCTCATGACTAGTGGAGTCTTTTGGCCTGTCTTGCCATTGAGGGCCTGTTCATTACAGGGCTGGCAGCACTTGAAGACTACTCCTAAATATTGCTCTGGCTTCTGCTTCGGATAAGCAGGAGGCCCTGGAGTGATCTCCTTCCAGGATCAACTGTTGAATTTGTTGTTTAGGTTGGTACAGGTTTTTGAGGTTCCTGGTGTAGATGTCAGTGTTAAGATTTATCTCCTAACCCCTATCTGACCTTGAACAGTAGGGAATACCTATAGGTTTCGAAAAGCTGCTATCCATTGGATGGGATGTACAGCTATGACGTGTGGGGAGAACCTTACCCTGTGCACATTAAAGAACACACTGGATGGGAGATTACCATTTGTCTCCCAACAGTGTCCAGTAAGTCCCCTCCCCCTACCTTCTCTGAGCCATCAGGGGCCTTGTGACCTAGTGATTTAGCCCATTGTGTGCAAAAAAAGTATTGCTCACAGGTAAAACAACCCAAAGCCCTAAGTGGAACTGAATAAGACAGGTTGGGGTCGGCCTTGACATCAACACCTGTCTCTGTCCCTGTCTCTGAACCCATTCCACCTCTGGAAGAACTCATTCCTGACCATAAACAGCACAAACTTCCAATCCCCCAAGGCATTAGAAACTTATTTCCCCTCCTCCTTGTTTGGGGAAAATGGTGATTGGCACCGGGTTCATAATCTGTAGTTCCCATGTTTGAGTCTCACCTGTGCCAGTTTTGGGATTTATCCCTGCCAAACCCCCACCCTGCCCTCAGTCATCATCATCAAAAATCTCAAAATTGAATATTCATGTGTAAAAAATAAATGTTACAGACTTATTCAGAAGCAAATAATTGTTGAACAAACATATGGGGCTTTCCAAAAGGAACTTTAGGATGTTGTTTTGTAATAAAGAGGAAAACACGTGGAATATATCTGATTCGTTTATTGTAAATTAAAGTTTCATTGATTACAATTAAACTTGAAAGATGATGTCATTTAAATGTCCTCCATGGCTACGTTTACAGGCATCGATACGAACATCATAATTTTGTAAGATATTCTCAATCATTGAGATATTAATCTCTCTTATGACTGCTCGGATGTTATCTTTTAAGTCTGGTATGTTATCTGGTTTGTTGACGTAAACTTTACTTTTCAAATAGCCCCAAAGAAAAAATCCAATGGTGTTAAGTGGCAAGATCTTGGCGGCCAGTTCACATCTCCATTTTGTGAAATTACATGTTCAGGGAATTTCGTGCATAATAACTATGTTCGCTCGTGTTGTATTGGCTCGTAGCACCATCTTGTTGAAAATAAACATCAGAAATGTCAATTCCATCAATTTGAAGCCACAAAAATTCTGTAATCATTGCATTATATAATGCTCTGCATTCACCGTAACAGCATTGCCACGATCATTTTCAAAGAAAAATGCGCCAATGATTCCTCCAGACCACAAACCACACCGTACATTTTTGTGCATGAAGTGACTGTTCGTGAATAATTCGAGGATTTTCTCCCCCCCCCCCCCCCATTGACAATTTTGTGTATTGACACTTCCATTTAACGTGAAATGTGCCTCATGGCTGAAGATGATTTTATGCGAAAACTGAGGATCCGTTGCCCTTTGTTCTAACATCCAAGTAACAAAATTTCTTCTGCATTGCAAATGGTCCATTTCCTTCCGTTCCTGTGTTAACTAAATCTTATAAGCACGCAAATTCAAATCTTTATGCAAAATTCGCCATAAACTGGTTTGAGCAATGCCTAATTCTTGAGAACGTTGTGGAATTTATGTTGATGGGTCATTTGCGATACTTTCACGTACAGCAGTAATGTTCTCAGCAGAACTTGCAGTTTTTGGTCTCCCTGAAGATGATCTATTATGAACAGATCCAGTTTCTTCAAAATTTTTCACTAAATTCCGAATTGCTTGTTCAGTGGGACGATTGAATGCACCGAAAAAATCACAAATTTTGCGATGTGTTTCTTTTACTGAACATCTATTTCCATAATAAGCTCAGCATTTCTTCAGCTTCAGTTGCAAGACACATTTGACTGGTCCGAGCCAATTTCGTTTCCCCTGTATGATCTGGTATTCCTAACCGAACTAGCCCATATGCTGTTAATTAATATATAATCTATCATATTCCTGTGCAATCCATGTATTTGTAGTACGTGTTAGTTATTCGCAAACCACTAAATTTACTTGTAGGAGACGTTCCCCATAGCCATTGGGACTACCAGTGCCAAAGGGACTTAACCCCCTGTTCAAAGATCAAAGTCAGTATGAACTTTAGCACTGAAGTCACCTAGCACAAGGGAAATACTTCTTAACATAATTCAAAATATCTGAAATTGTCTGTAAAACGTATCCTTCTCATTGTCATCAGAGTCCTCTATGGGGGTACAACAATAGATCTTTAATTTTTGTGTTAAATTATCTACAAGAAATCTTTAAGCAGTCATAACCATGAAGAACATTCGTGGTGTGTCTACTGAGAAGCAAACATAGACCTTGGAGATGCTTTCCATCTTCTCTTTCTGAAAAGAGAAATTTAAAATTATTTTCAAGTATCTGTTTTTTACTCCATTTGGTGTGTTGAAATTCATAATTCCAGGTTATAATGCTGTAATTTCTGTGAGGATGTTAAGAGAATAATCTGGATGCAACATCCTCATGTTCCATGTGCCTGTGGAGAGAAAATGATAGTAAGATTTTTAAAGAATCTAAGTTTATTAAGAGCGAGAGGGCCAACAATATCAAACTGCCCCTAATCGCAGGTATAAGGAAAAACTCCTTTCCCCCCACTGCTAAAATCTGAAGCCATCCATGTTGGTAGGAACTTCAAGACTACATTTTCAAGTGGACCCTTTCAAGAACCAGAATCTGGATAGAAGCTGTCTTGCCTGAGACTCTAGTGTAAGATTGGCGATGCCCAACTAGCTAAAGTAAGAGTTCAGGTATTTACATTGGCTCTATCATGATTATCTACTAGCTGATATAAAGTATTCTCTGCCTCTGTTCACTTTGTGTTGACAGCCCGTATGCAAACAGAAAACACAAAGGCATATTTTTCCTCAATAGAGACCCACCAGTGCATCAAATCTAGGATCCATAATCAAGCTCAAAGCCAAAAACCATTCCACCCCAGTGGGTATAAATGGCGAGCACCACGACCTTGTGAAGTTTACCACTCCTCTGCAGGGGACAGGTAAAAAATAAAGTGCCCATAGATGACCAGATCATTAAGGCTCACTGATCAGCAGCCCTCCCCTTTTGTTCCCTATTGCGCACTTGCAACAGTTGATTTCAGCTTGATGATTTCCAACCACTTTTAGTAGGAATCTATTATAATCAGAAAAATTGCACCGTGAAATAGTCCAAAGTGATTAATTTGTAATAAAGATTATGGGTTCTTTGTCCAATTCCAAAAGTAGGTTAGGGTCCTCGGTAGTTCACATGTGGTACTCTACGGGTTCGTACGAACCCGTAGGCTTCTTTACGGGTTCGCCATGTTATCTACAGCCTCCAAAATTGCCATTTTCGAAATGATCTACCATGTTTTGCCTTTCTGCCTGTTTTGATGCTTTACCGCACTAGTTTCCTTTGCTGCTGACAAAAATGTGGAGCGATGCCTTGCTTCCCAAACAATTCTGTGGTATGCGTCCCACCTTTTCAGTTACATTTGCATACGCAGCCGACACTCGCTATATGGACAGCAGCAGACACCACACCAATCGGAAGATAATAATTGGCAATCAATAGAGATATTTTCAAAGCTCTATAACTTCTAAAATACACATTTAATGTAAGAATGTGATTGAAGATAAATTTAAGGGTGTTAGGATAGAATGACACAGGAAAAAATTGCACAAGGAAGAAATTACACGAAGAAAAAAAAGGAAGAAATTACACGAAGAAAAAATTACACAAATCCGAAATTACACCTAGTACAAAATCTGTAGCCTCCATTGGCAAATTCGTTATTTTGTAACTCTTCAGTTTAACCCCGAGGCAGGACCGGATTAAGGCCAACTGATGCCCTAAGCACAGCCCAACAATGGTGCTCCCTCGGCACTTCCATTGCTTAACTGAGAAGACATTAAGACTCAATAAGTGCTGAAATTATAAGTAGGAAACAATTCAATAAGCATTATTTTGTATCTTTTGATCCATGTATGCTAAAATGATATGTATTTCAAGGTTAGAAAGCAATGGAATAAAATATGTTTTGTTTCGTACAAATAATGATATTTCTCCATTAGAATATCTTTCTTAAAAATTGTCCACCAACATTGATTTCTGTAGAAAGAGGATTTTCAAAATTAAAAAGTATCTTCTCGAGATCACTCATCTCCTGTATTTCGAACGTAGGTATGTTCGGGATCGACAGCTCAGGAACGTCACTTACAAACAACCTCTATTTAATATTTCTATTTGGAACCATAGGCAATCTGCAGCCAACTCTATAGCAAGGACTACAAATTGTATCGAAGGATGGCACGACGGACTTCAGTCACTTTTTCAGTGTTCCTCATCCAACTGTTTGGAAATATCTAGACGGCATCGTCAAAGAATTATCCTTACAACATACAAACTATTTGCAACATTTAACTGGTCAACGAAATTCCGGACCTGGTAGGTACATTTCTTTAAAACAATATATTTCAATAATTGTACAGAATTACGACTCTAATAGATGATTAGATTTCTTGCGTTGTATAGCTCATATGACTTAGTATTTTTTATTTTATATTTTATATTTAAATTTAATTTTATCTATGTATTTTTGTAAATGAAAATTTTTGTAATTATAAGAAAGTTTAAGTAACTTGATATGACAACCAAATAGTTTAATATGCGTAATTTCTTCCACGTGTAATTTATTCCTTGTGTAATTCTATCCATATGTAATTTTAGCAGTGTAATTTTATCACGTGTAATTTTTTCCTGTGTAATTTTATCATGTAACCAAATTTAAGACCGTAATCAAATCTATATAAATCTCGTTTTTTAAAAATATTCATTCAGCATTTAAAGAGTTATGGGAGCTGGAATATTTCACGATAAATTAATAATTTCACGTCGACGGAAATCTAACTTAGAAACGCTCTAACTTCTAAAATATGCATTTCAATGGAAAAATGTGACTGAAGATACATAAAAGATCATAATAATCTATTTATATCTGTATTTTCATTATTAAAAACTATTGATTAAATAATGATACAACTTTGAAATATGCGGGGGGGGGGAGGTTGGATTTAACATATTCTGTATCAAACACCATACGTTTTATCATTTGGTATAATTGTAACAAACTTTAAGTTAGTTTTACATAGCTTATATAAAGGATAAGGTGTCATTTGATATATTCCAAGAATTTTTATTTTAAACTTTTTTCTTGAACGGGAGAATTTCCTTCATAAAATTCTCCTGAATCAAGACCGGATCTGGAAAAAAATCGAGGTGGGATGAGTGGAAGGTAAAGAACCCCAAAAAAACAATTGACCTGAAAACTATAGGGAGGTGGGGGGGGGGGGGCAGAGATGATTTCCACTGCAATATAACATTTCCCCCTCCGTTTTACAGGTCTTTAGAAAATGAAGCATAAATAAGTTTATTTTTCAATAGCATGAAATATAAATAAGTTTAGTAATTTTTGTCACTATTACAGGGCCGTCTATTAACGATACTATCATTCTGAAAGGGGTTGGGGACTCCTTAGTTCCAACCCTACACGGGATATAGTTCTACAATGAATCCTTATTTTATGAAAAAGATGCTGCTAGCTTTCATTTGATATGTAATTTGTTGACTAACCATAAGTGCGGCTAAATAACTGTTTAAAATCAAAAAGCAAACGCAAAATCGAAACCGAAAAAAAGTAGTTTTTTAATAAATATAAAATCTCTTGACCTTCCAAAAGATTGATTTTATTTAATAATATTCGTCGAAATAGTCTGCTAATTTAATCAAAGGGGGTTCAATTAGTTCAATTACTATTTCTACAAAAGGAAAATATAAAAAGCTTTAAATACTGAATAAGAAAATTTTTCGTGCATGAAACTATTGTGTTTTTATTGAGCAGTATTCATATAAAATATTCGGATATATTGTAACTGACGTGCAGCGCATGACTTTCTGAATAGGATCAACATGGTTACCGCTGTTCTTCGCGGCTAGAGACCTATGCTAAGAGATAGTAAGGGCACCTCCCCCTCTTCCTACCTCCATGCTGCACCTCACTATTCTGTGTCTTATACCATCTTGATATGTGCTACCATTTAGGCAAAGAGCACGGAACCAACATCTGAATTCAACTCATTAATTTTCTCTAATTCTGACTCCATATGAGAGAAATCCTTCAGAATCTCCCAACATCACTGCTTATCAATCATATCAGATTTAAGCAGCTCAGGTGGGAGAAGAGCACGCATCATACGGAGATGAGGTTTCCCCAATTGTGAAAGTAGATTTTATTTCTTGCCGGTACGCTTCAAAGCATAGTTATGTGTGGAAAATAACATATAGGCGGACACCCCACTGAAGTCGTCGTCGTCGTCGTCGTCGTCGTCGTCGTCGTCGTCGTCGTCATCATCATCATCATCATCATCATCATCATCATCATCATCATCATCATCATCATCATCAAGCAGCCATGGGCTACGGAGGTCCACCCACACCGTGCAATTTAGTTCTCCAAGCAAGTCTATCCTGAGCTACATCTACTGCATCTGGATACTGCACACCAATTCTAACAAGGTCCTGTTTGACATTGTCTGCCCACCGCATCCTAGGTCTCCCCTTCTTTCTGAGGCCTTTAGGCACACTGTTCATAACCCTATTCGCCAATCTATAATTTTTCATACAGGCAATATGCCCAAACCAACGGAGTCTCTCTCTGCACAATATGCTGCTTAAAGGAGGTTGCAAACTCCTTTGCCTAACCTCATCATTAGTTACAAAGTTGAACCACCTAATGCCCAAGATACTGCGTAAGCATCTGGAATCAAAAGCATCTAGTTTCCTGTTATCTTGTTTACAAAGTGTCCAAGTTTCACTACCATAACTAACCCTAGAAAGAACCAAACTATTATACAGTCTAATTTTAGTCTTTAAGTGTATACGCCTTTCTCCACACTCTCCATAGATCCTTAAAAGTCCCGGCAGCAATCCCTATTCGCCTGTTAATCTCATTCCGCACATCACCATTATCAGTTACATAGCTCCCAAGATAATTAAACTGTGACACCTGCTCAAGACTGCAACCATTCAGATTAACTGAATCACAGCCTGCCTGACCAATTTTCATCACTTTAGTTTTCTCTCTGTTTATAACCAAACCTACTCTACTACCAGTCTCATCAACAGCTCGAATGAAAGAGTTCATCTCATCAACATCATTTGCCAAAAGGGCTAAATCATCAGCATAATCTAAATCAGAAATTTTCGTATCTCCAGCCCATTTAAGGCCAAAATCTTTCCCTTGAAGTGAATTTCGCATAATATAATCAATAACCAAGCTAAAGAGAAAAGGAGACAAAATGCACCCTTGTCGAACACCAGAAGTAATGCTAAACCAATTGCTACAAGACTTACCAACTCTCACATACGACTCAGTTTTATTATAGAGAGCTTTCATTATGTTAACTAACTTGTCTGGTATACCATATGATCTCACAATCAACCACAAATTATGACGATCAACAGAGTCGAAAGCCTTTTTGAAATCAACAAAGCTAGCAACCAAAGGTTTCTGAAACTCTAAACATTTCTCAAGAATCTGCCTAAGTGAAAATATCTGATCCACACATCCCCTACCACTTCTGAATCCACATTGCTCATCACGCAATTGACTGTCAACCAGATTCTTAATTCTATTAAGCACAATCATGGAAAGAACTTTACCTGGAACAGAGAGTACGCTGAACCCTATAGTTATCACAAGAACTGCGATCACCTTTTTTGAAAATAGGGATAACAATAGCTCTGGAAAAATCCTTAGGAACCATGCCTTTATCATAAAAGATATTCAGAATTTCAGTCATCCAAGTGGTAACCGAAACATTCCCAGCTCTAAGCATTTCGGTAGTAATTTCATCTACCCCTGGGGATTTATGTAGTTTAAGTTTAGAAACAGCCACAATAACTTCAGATTGTGTTATAGGGCCAACATTAAAGCCACCAATGCATCTATCATCATTGCAAACAATGGGAGTAGAACTGACTACATTGTTTAGAACATGACTGAAATGCTCAGCCCACCTAGCCATGACAGAATCCTCCCCTTCTATAACCTTACCTTGTTTATCCTTCAATCCTTGTATGCCTATCCGTTTTCTACCACACAAAACATTAACTATCTGGTACAGCTCTCTGCTGTTGTGCTGTCTAACTGCTTCCTCGGCTTTGTCAGCCAAACCATCAAGCCAAAGATTCTTATCAGCAGCTAACTGATCTTTTACACGTTTATTAAGTTCTCTGTAATGCTTTCTATTAGTACTAGTAGAGTATTGATTAAGGACATTCCTGCAGTTCTTTCTTTCCGAAATAAGCTCAAGTGCATTATCACTCAGATAATTCTGTCTCTTCTGCTCCTTTTTTCCTAAAAGAGTACTGTTAGTGTCCATAAAAGCCTGTTTAAAATGATCCCATTCTTCCTGAACTTCAGTAGTAAGCAAACCATGACTGTCATAATGACTAAGTAAGGGTAAATATATATATGATGACAAGACCCACTTGTTCCGCCTGAAGCACTACCAGTATAGGGAAATGCCATATTCACCACTACCTACAGTCAGGGGCAAGACAGTATCATATCGATACAGCTCATCCCCGACTACCTAATGGCGAACAGTACTATAGGAGTAAAGCTCATCCATCGTTCAAAACCTCAATTTAATCTATGTCCCGGACCGCCACAAAGAAGGATATGAAATCCAAGTTGCCTCGGCTCCCATGACTGGAACTCTTAGTCCAGTCCTTCTGTTGGGGTCCTGTCCAACATGACACGGACCTAGTCAGCAGGGCCCTCAACTTCTTCCATCTTAGCCATGTCCGACCATTGCCCAATCTGGTCAGCATAGCCTTCGACTTCATTTAATCCTCTAGCCCCCCCCCCCCCCCCACCTCGACAAGGTGGTCCCGTATCAGGGGAGAGGGGGGAAGATATGTAAGCAAGACCCGCCGGTTCCACCTGAAAGCACTACTAGCATAAAATGGGAAATGCCCTTTTCGCCGCTAACTACAGTCGGGGGCAAGACTGTACCATATAGATACAGCTCATCCCTGACTACACTATGGTGAGCAGTGCTATAGAAGGAAAGCTCATCCATCAGTCAAAACCTAAAATTAATCTCTTCCCCAGTTAGCCACAACAAGGATATATAGATCCAAGTTGAGTCGGCTCCAGGGGTGGAAACTTAGTTGGACCCAGATTTGAAAAAGGGCACTAGCCCACTAGAGGTACCAAGTCATTCAGCAGGGCCCTGAACTGCTCCACTGAGCACTTGATGGAGCTCTTAGACTGCTAACCAGGATCCAAACTGGTCAGCAAGTCCTTCGACCTCAAATGGTCTTAGCTCTGTCCAACTGGGGCCCAAACCGGTCAGCAGAGCCTTCGACTGCACTGGGCATAATACTCCAATGATTATTAACTTTTAAGCTTTTGTCTGATCCTAATTTATTCAAATTCAGGACGTCTCTATCGGGCGCCAGGCAATAATAACTTACCAAATAAAGTTGAAATAGGGTTCGTTAAGTATTTGCCAAGCGTTACTTATCGAATAAGAATTCAAAAATGATTGTCAAGTTTAAAGTTTAAATCTAATCAAAAAATTAACTAACGTTGCTCAAGAGGAAAAAAATAGCAAAGATTCAAAAGTTTCTAAAACAAAGTTTATTTCCAAAAATTCAACTCACCAAACTCAATGGTAGATTAGAAAAGTTGGAGTATCAGTAATTCACATCTATATAAACAACACATACTACATCTCCACTTCGTGACCCACATCACCAATTTCCAATAATGTGACTCTGTGACCTAACCTCACTTAGTTATAACATGCGTAAAAGCACGTGGCTGTTGCATGCGGGGGGGGGGGGGGGGGGTGAAGTCATTTGCATAATATGACGATCGCGTTAGCTATGACGTAACAGGGGACATGACCTACATGCGCATTATCAGTTTTAACCCTTTCAGGACCATAAGGTTTCTAAGAGTAAATATTAGTATGTAACTGTTTATTTTAGTTTGTTTAGACGTAAAATAAATAAAAATCATAAGAAAAATACATAACAATGTGTAGTTTTTTTTTAATTTTATGGGAAATATTTTTCCCAATGGACTATAAAGGTAACACAAATTATAGTTAGGCTTATTATGCAATGTCTTTTATTTATTGGTTTATTAGAACAAAATGTTGACTAAAATAATACAAAATTATGAAATAAAATTACTATACAAAATGATGTGCTAATTATGATATTCTGCGAAGCAATTTCTTTTGGTAGTGAGGCAAAGATGGACTTTGCACATAGTACATATATTATGCGTCCTGACAGTTCTGTTTTTGTTTTCTAAACGTTCCCGTTTACGTAATTGCGTTCGGCATACGTTCTATTTTGACATTCTGTATAAAAAATGCAGATAAGGTTATAATTAAATACGACAATCACCAATTTTAAAATGGGAAAAATGTTTCCCTTAGTCGTGAAAGGGTTAAATCAAAAGATCGGAGTTGTGCAAGCACAACTCCTACTAGGCTTGGAAGGGAGAATTGAAATCAGTCCAAAAAAAAAATGAAATAAAATCACCAAAATGATAAATATAATGTAAATAAAGAAAAGCTGGTTAAGGAAAAGTGAATGGGTGGACCATCACAAGGGGTAATAAAGTGAAGTGTGTGGCCGCGAAAGTACAGTGCCCCTGTATTTTGTGTCCCTATGTTTTCCGCAAATAGCGAATGATTTATGGGTGCTTAATGTGAAAAGATATTGTTATACCTAAATACTTGCTAATTCCGTTGTATTATTGAATTTTAGCCTTATTGAAAAAAAATAATAATGTAGATATTTTTTAAATTATTTTTGTACTAAAAGCAATTTTTTAGAAAGAAAAATAACTTTTTACTCATATTGTAATTATGATCACTCTATTTGCATAATCTAAACCCAAATGCCAATTATAGGATTTTATTAGAATAACATTTATCGAAGATTACGTGTAAACTTTAAAATTCATAAAGTTTAATCAATGATTACAAATACGGAAATTTCGCTTCTGCGATATCCAGACAATAGATGCAATATTACAGGGTTCACGCATCCAAAATGCGGTAGCATAAGAGTGACTTTTGCCAAAAAAATGATACGAGACGTTTTTGCTAAGCACTTTTGAGTGACAAGTAAAATCATCTATCATTAGATTACACTGGTTTACAAGGTTTTTATAACATAAACAATTGTAGCTGCCTTTATTTCTCAGATGCTGATTTCAGATCTGGCCTGAAAAATGGCTAGCACGTCACATTTTTGTTATTGGTCATTTTGACTCCGATTAAGATCTTCCTATACCAACACCTCCAGGTAACTGGGAGGATACTAGATATTTTACTTTTTGTGGTTGGCAACACTGATTGCCGTGGGAGAAAACATGTAACAGACCACCATTCTTGTTGTTCTCATTATAGGAGGAACACGTGTTGTACGTAGAAGAGTGAATTTTGGTGTTTAATTGGCACAAAGGCAGCATGTCGGATGTGTTTATGTGCCAGATAAGTTTTGTGTGTGTGGAAATTATATTTTAAAATCCCAGGATTGTTCTTTGACTAAGATTGTGAAGAAAGCCTATAACTTGCATTTTGGATGTCATATTGGCGATCAGGACAAAACATGGGCTCCACACATGTGCTGCATTTCGTGCTTTGTTGGCCTGAGTGAATGGTTGAAATGTAAGATAAAATCCATGTCCTTTGTAGTGACAGTGGTGTGGCGTGAGACAACTAGTCTCTTGAATGATTGCTATTTTTGTTTAACTAAAGTGTCAGGCTTTTCAAAAGGACTTTTCAAAAAAGACGAAAGAAAATTTTCCAAAACTAAGTGATGCCAAGCTCAAAAAAGGGATCTTTGTTAGTCCTCAGATCAGTAAGCTAATGAAGGATACTGTGAATGATACTGAATGATAAGAAAAACTGAATATGAAGGAGTGTGCTGCATGGAAATCCTTCACATCTGTGGTTCAGTTTTTTCTGGGGAATTGCAAAAATGAAAACTACCATCAGCTCATTCAAGATCTCAAAAACTATGAAAATCTTGACTGCCGAATGTCTTTGAAGATCTATTTCTTGCACACCACTAGTTTTTGAAATGGCTAGAGAGGAGAATTTAACATTTAAAATTCATAGCAAATATTTCGTGCCTTAGTAGAAGTGGCTAGTTTAAATGGGTGCATCTTGTCCGGGCCACACACTAAGTAGTGCCCCAAAATTGAGAAACACAAATGAAAAATTAAATTTATCCAATGGAAAGGAAAAGGAAGCACTTCTTTTTCCATCTTACAAGTTTGTAGTTTTCTTCTTTACCATTTTCGAAAAGTAGACAGTCAATAGCAAAAGAGGAACATGGGAGGGTTGTATAAGCTGACAGCTACATTTGCAGAGAGCGGAAGTGGTACGATTTTCCATGAGAAGGGGAGAAGGTCCACCTTTATTCCGTGTCTCTGGAAGAAAAGAGAATTTTTCATATTTTGTTCCAAACCCCTAAAGGCTTTTGTATTGTCCCGGGAGTGCTAATATCATAATTATACTGCTGTTGGACCAAAGGCAATGTATTAAAGTAGCTCTATATATGCTATTTTGAAATGCGATATTTTTTTCAAGTTGTTTTGGTTATCTAGTTTAGCGAATTTTTCGAGTAATTTATTCTCAGTTAATTTAGTAATGAAGCCACCACGTGATCGAGTGGTTAGGGTACTTGGGTACTGATCAAAGGGACTGAGCTTCGAGCCCTGGATAATGCTTGGATGTTTGTGTTATTTTTCTATTGAGGTCCCCCATCCTCACAGATATTCTATAGTGTGTATAAACTGACAGGCTACTGTCAGACCTCTGTGGCAAGCACTTGCTTGAGGGAGTATATATTTATTTTTTATAATTTAGTATGAAGATATCTTGTTTTTTATACTGCCCACATAACACTACCATGTGATCTCTTCAATAGTAACAGTTTTTTTGCAGTGTTATAAAAATTATAAGCCACTACAGTGTGCAGTGATAACATGTTATCTAGTGACGCTGCAGCAGCTAGGATTCGGGTTCGAATCCTGGGTAGTGGCATGGTTGTTTCTTCTGTGCTATTCTTGTGCAAGAAGGCCTGTATAATTTGGAGGTAGCTTCAACTACGTGCTTCGTTCTCTATGTATGTTCAAGAAAAAAGTTATAAATACTTCGTTTCCAGTTACGGCTGCCACCTCTTCGGTTTCATCCAGAAACTCCAAGTTTTGACATCCATCTTAAGGCTATGGTTTTTCCATTGATCAAAGAGATCCTGTCATTTGTATTACCACGGACTATGCAGGTTATGAAATATGTAGATCTGTAGATTGTATGCACGATTACCACCAGGTTTTACCAAGCTCAACCCTCTAAAATGGATAAAAAAACCAACCCCCAAAAAATTGCACTTCCCTTTGAAATCAATGCTAAACACATTTTTCAAAAAAAAAAAACTGTTATCGATTCCTATATTTTTTAATGCTAAATTTGAAAAAAAAAAAAAGCAAGATTCGAGTGAAAGCAGAATTATGCACGAAAACTAAGAAAAATGGGTATTGTGCAAAATTTTTAGAATATATTCAGAAGTTGGAACAAAAAGTTTGTTAGAAAGTTGTAAAGATAATTTAAAGTACGAATCGAAATTTAAAAAATTATATATTTTTAATCAATTAATTTTGAAATGAAAGTAATGATTATGCCCATTATTTTTGAATAAATATATCGTTATTATCTAGAATTTTTTTAGGGGAGGGGTGAGCGGAATTTACTTGAATATTCGGATATCGTAAAAATGGTTTTAAATCTCAGAAGGTGGCAGCCTTATTTATAGTGCTAATCGAAAATTATGTTTAAAAAATAGTGTAGCAACATAAGGGAAAGAGAAATTAAAGAAACGTGCACTAGTTTCTGCATTATGCTACTGCAGTAGCATAATGTTAGGTGATTAATTGATAAAAACTGATTTTAAAAAATTTATTTTTCTATGAAATTGCAGTAATAAAAAAACTCAACAAAATTTAACATCCCCTCCATCCTTCAAACTCATTACTTAAATTTGGGGAATCATGTGCCCTGTCATCCGTATTAAATTGTCTTCAGTTATTCTCAGAAATGTTATAATTTTCAATTCAGCAGAATATAAATTATTTACAAAAGATGTATTTGGAAGACGAAGACTTGAAAACCACAAATATACACTGTTATTTTCTTGCAATGAAATACATTTCCAAAGTTTAATTTCTTTGTTTTATCAGCCCGCTTTCCCCTTTCTGCCTCTGGTGGTAATGAACACCGACACAGACAACTTCGGCGGATGCGAATATGCATTGTTCATGAACACTTACGATCCCAGAGGCATGGCTTTGGTTGGAATCGCCTTTGTCCGTCTAGTTTTGCTATCTTTTCACAGGCTCCTTTTGCTAATCGTTCAAAGAGAGAAAGAAGCACTACTTCAAATACAATATATAGCACTCCCTGTTGGGCCTCAAGTATGCGGTTTTCAAGCAGCTGGAATTTAAAGGATTAAACTACAGTAGTGAAATTAAAAATTGGGGAATTTTTCTTAGTAGGAACGATCCTCTTTTTTTTTTTTATTAAACTCTTGTTTGAAAGAGCATTAAGGTGTGAAGGAAATCGTTAATGGAGCTATTACTGAAAAATGTTTCACTGGTACGCCGTACCAGCAAATAATTTCTTGCCGGCACGGCGTACCAGCGTGTATCGGCCTACTTTCACCATTGGGTTTCCCACAGCTGGGATCGAATTTGAGACCCCCCCGAGGGAAGTCGTCAAGGGCTGCTGAGATCCAATGACGTAATCCACAATGCCAAGAAGCTAACCAAAACTTCCTACAATTGGGTTGCGTTGTTTTACCTCTGAGCGGCACTTTTTTGCACACCATGGGCTAAATGGCCAGGTCACATGGACCCCAAAGGCTCAGAGAAGGTTGGGGGAGGGGACCCACTGGAACAGCTGTTGGGGGACAGATGGTAGCCTCCCGTCAAGGCCATCCAGCATGTTCTTTAACGTGCACAGGGTATGGCTCTCCCGCACACGGGGCCACGGCTTAACGTCCCATCCGACGGACGGCGGCCTTTCCAAGCCCATCGGTGTCCCCTACTGACCGTGGGCAGGGCGGGGAATTTTTGCGGAGATAAATCTCAACGCTGACCCAGCTGGGACTCGAACCTGGGAACTACAGATTACGAGCCTGGCGCGCTACCGACTGAGCCACCCCCGCCCCCCTTCCTACAACAGAAGGCCTGTGGACCAAGCTATGACATCAGTATAAGTAGTCTTGTAACATAGATAATACTTATATATTTCTTTCCATTGCTTTCAGTGATGTACTTTATACAAATGCTTATTTATAAATACACTTTATTCAGAAATAAAATCATTCGTATTTATTAGCATTATGATATTGCTAATTAATTCAAATAATTCTTCTTTTAAATAAGATATATTTATAAATAAGCATTAATAAAAAAAATTAGTATGAAAGTACACCAGGAATAAGAATAGAAATAAAATTGTAAGAATTATCTACATTACGGGACTACTTATGGTAACGTCAAACTTTGTCCACAGGCCTTCTGTTTTAGGAGGTGTTGGGCTAACCCCAAAGAGAGGGCGTCATTACGAACCGTTAAACTATCTCCACTGCAAAGCTGATAGACCAGTTCTCTTTCAGAAGCGCAATATCATTGGTGTCTCGGATTACTCCATTACTTCCCTGTTTTGGGTACATACCAGAACAAGAGCTGCAGGAACACACTGGATCTATTTCTCATTTGAGCGCCTCTGTTATCTCCAACTCCTGTTCTGACTTATATAGGGAGTCCCTTAATATAGGCTAATTTCACCACGATCTTAGATTAATTTGACCTCTGTAATTCGGACTTCTTTACAGTTTGCCGTGAAATAAAAAAAAATGACGGCTGAAATCTATATGCTTCACTTTTGCGGCCTATATTGTTCCTCTCTGAAGGGAAGGAAGTAAACAATGTTTTTGCTACTATCTGACTGTCAGGTACGTTTCAGTGTTATAGCATGTAGAAGTGCAATAGTGACTTAGCAATTTTTGTTTTCTGTTGTCATAAATAAAATATGAAAGGGGAGAATTGGAAACCCATCGAAAGAATCAAGGAAGAACCAATTATGAAGGTAAATGCTTTTGTAAGTTAATTTTTATGCCAATTATTTGAGATGTTTATCAGTGTCTAAGGTGAGGTTAATCGAAAGCGGCTCAGTGTACAGAAACGTTGTTTTATAACCTAAAGTGACTAGAGCTAATGCATTTTTGCTAGTGCATAATGTAATGCCAGATTCTTAGGCTTCGTGGCAGTAATTTTGACCCCCCCCCCCTCACTAAGGGTAGGTTTTTGGCACAGTGACAGTCATGAGGGGGCCATGATCACCTGCAAACGACGTGAAAGTGGTTGTTTTTCAGCCACTTTTCATTCCTGAATGAAAGAGGTGCTATGTTTAGGTGCCAATTTCATTTTTTAAAAGGAAAGCCCTTAACACCATCACTATCTCAGGGACAAAATGGCAAGCTATTGAAAAATATCTTGCTTTCTAAATAATCCTTTAGTAAAGTTGAGAGTCATTTCTGGACAACAAAATCTTTGATACATCCGTAAATGGTCCCCTCCAGGCTTGAGACTTTAAGATTGCCACAGCTTTGGCAATGATTCCCAACCTCTTTGAGCCTACCGCCCCTTTACCCTTTCTAACAAACATTCATAACTATGTTAATCTAAGAACTATTTGATGTTTTATTTAATCTCTATCAAAAAAATTTAACGCCTCCCCAAATTTCTGAAATATCCTCAGGGGGATGGTAGCACCCCTCACTGGAAACCACTGATTTGTGGCATTTTAATTTAATGCAATAAGTATTATTACGAAAATTGTAAATGGCAAAGGTCTTTAGTCAATTTCCCTTTTCCAGCTTCATGATATTTGTAATGATATATAGGTATTGGTTAATCCTAAGGATCTCCATAAGAAATGCAGTTTGCATTATTGTGATAATTGTCATTGAAACCACATGAACATGCAACAATTAATCATAATGTGTGCATATTGTATCTTGAGGTGCTCCATGTGAATAATACATAATGTCTGTAATGGAACAAACAGTTGAGTTTGAATTCATTGAATTTTGATGTGTGTGTATGTATAGAAAGTGGTTAATGTTGGCTTCTGCAGGAGATCATGAAAAGCAGCCACTTAGTTAATTATTGAGTGAAAATAAGTAAGAGGCATGGCCGAGTGGTTAGCGCGCTTGGCTACTGATCTACGGGACCTGGGTTCGAGCCCCGGGTAAGGCATGGAGTTTCATGTTTCCCGGGTAAGGCATGTTGTTTTCTGCTGAGGTCCTGCCATCCTCTCAGATCTTCTACTGTGGCATATAAACTGACAGGCTCCTGTCAGACCTCTGTGGCAAGCAGCTGCTTGAGGGGGTATTTATTTATTTTTTTAAAAGATGAACCAATTCCATTGGTGATAGTAAAAGAAAGCCAACAGAAAAAGATAGTGTATTGTCTTGTAAATCTGTGTCTTGTACTAAGAATACTTATTTTGTATGCTTTAGTATAGTATGCCATTTAATAGCAAGTTAGGTTAAGTTTTATTATTGAGCATTTCTTAGGGTTCTGAACTGCAAATTAGATGTTTCAATTTGTACCTAGTTGGGCAGCAATGCACTTTAGAGCTGTTGGGCACCATTTTTCATTTTGCACAACATAACAAAATGGCCCTCTTTGATTCCCACAACCCCCCAGACCTTAATCTAAACAGCAGTTTCTAGGAAAAAGATTTTTGTTACCATGGTAATGGTAGTTTGCATTCTAAAGACATTCAACTAATCATTACCTTGTTAAAAGTGTCTTGATGCTTAAATTTAAGAAGTGTGCTAAAGTTAAAAAATTTACTTTTAATTCTGAAGCTCTGAAAGACCAAGTTATAGATAAAGCTTACCATGGTAGGTTACTTAATCGTATCGACAGTCATAGTTTGCTTACTACTGAAGTTGTGGATGAATGGGACCATTTTAAACAGGCTTTTCTTGAAATTAACAGCACTCGTTTAGATAAAAGGGAGCAGAGAATGCAAAATTATTTGAGTGATAAGGTTATGGAACTTATATTTCAAAGAAGGAATTGCAGGAATAATTTAAATCAACACACTACTAGTCCTAGCAGATATCATTGCAAAGAGCTTAATAAAATCTTTGACTTGATAGCTTGTCTGGCAAAGCAGAAGAAGCAACTAAAGAGCAAAACAGCTGTACCAGATAGTTAATCTTTTGTGTGGGAAGAAACAGACATGTACACACAGATTGAGGGATAAACTTGGTAAAGTGGTTGAAGATGGGGATTCTGTCATGAGTAGGTGGACTGAGCATTTCAGAGATGCTCTAAACAATGTGGTTATTTCTACTCACATTGTTTGCAGTGAGAATAGATGCATTACTGGTTTTAATATCCCTATATCACATTCTGAAATTGCTTTGGCTATGTCTGAATTAAAACTGCATAAATCCTCAAGGACGGATGAAATCACCTTTGAAATTGAATAACTTTTATGATAGTGTTCCTAGGGATTTTACTGAGCTTTTATTATCCTTATTTTTAAAAAGTGATTGTAATTCTTATGATAATTATGGGGGAATTTGTCTACTTTCTGTTCCAGTCTGCATGATTATACTTAATAGAATTAAGAATTTGGTTGGTGGACAACGGTGTGATGAAGAGTGCAAATTAAAAAGTGATAGCGGATGTATAGGTCAAATATTTTCACTTAGACAGATTGTTGAGAAATGTTTATATTTGCAGAAACCTGTGGTTAGTAGCTTTATATATTTCAAAAAGGCATTTGACTCTGCTGATTATTAGATTACATGGAATATCTGACAAGTTAGTTTACATAATTAAAGTCTCTATAATAACTGAGTCATGTGTGAGAGTTTGTAAGGCTTGTAGCAAGTGGTTTAGCATTGCTAGTGAAGTTAGACAAGGGTGCATTTTGTTCTCTTTTCTCTTTAGTTTGGTTATTGATTATGTTATGCAGAATTCTTTGCAAAGGAAAGATTTTAAATAGAGATTTTAAATTCTCTAATTTAGATTATGCAGACGATAAGACCCTTTTGGCTAACAGTGTTGATGAGATGAATTCTTTCATTAATGCTGCTGATGAGACTGGTAATGGAGTAGGTTTGGTGATAAACAGAAAGAAAACTAAAGTGATAAAATTAGCCAAACATCAGTTGTTTTGAACGGCTACTCTTGAACAAATGTCCCAGTTTAATTATCTCAGGAGCTAGATAAGATACTGGTGTTGTTTAACATGAGATAAACAGAAGAATAGGGATTGCTACTGGGATTTTTAAAAATCTATGGAGAGATTGAAATTAGGCTGAATAATAGTTTGGTTCTTTCTAAGGTTGTATTAACAAAACATGGACCCTTTGTAAGCAGGATAACAGAAAACTTCATGCCTTTTATTCTAGATGTTTGTGCAGTGTCTTGGACATTAGATGATTTGATTTATTTATAAGTAATGATGTTAGGCAAAGGAGTAGTTAACCTATTTTGAGCAGCATGTTGTGCAAAGAGAGACTGGTTTAGCCATATTGCATGTATGCATAGCTTCATATTGGTGAATATAGTTATGAACAGTGTGCCTGAAGACCTCAAGAAAATGGGGAGACCTAGGATGTGATGGGCAGACAATGTTAAACAGGATCTTGCTAGAATTCGCATACATTGGCCAAATGCAGCAGCTATAACTCAGGACAGACATTCCTGGTGAACAAAATTATGCAGTCAGGTAGGATCTCCATAGCCACATGAGGATTTTGTATGTATGTTTGTAAACATTTTTCAAGAATTTGTCTAAACTGTATAGTTTGGAAGTAAAAAAAAATTAGGCAGATCAGGACCATATCTAGAAGGAGAAGAGGGACCATGCCCCTCTTGACAGTGCTAGTAACCAAAACGGGCAGAAAATGTAAAAAATATATATATTAGGTGTATATTTGAGGAAAAATTTTAAATAGCTCCAAAACAAAGGGAAACATCCAGAATGGTATTTCAGATCAGCCCCCCCCCTCTAATGTTTTCTAGATTCTGCCTCACAGAATTTAGATTAAATAGTGCACCCTACGCTCCACTATACAAAATACTACTACATCTGATGGGTGCCATCACAATTCTCTTCTCTCGCCTCTGGATACTTAAAATTGAAGCTAATATGCTGCTCAGCAGCTGAGAACAGATCTGTCTTAAGGGTTTGAATGTTTACTGAATATATAAACTTCAGTATGTTCATTCATCTCTGGAATATAGTGGTAGACCAGTTTTGAAATATGTGCCATACCTATGATTTATAGCCAAAATATCTCTTTGGAAGTATTTTGATGTAGACGTACCAAATCTTTGTATGTGAATTGTTCTAAATTTGGACTAAAATTGAATGTCGAATGTTAACTGGCTTTGATAATTTTGCTGTTTTGAAAATAAAAATCTTTTAATGGAAAAGTGATATACTGGTTTACACACAATGGGCTAAATGGCCAAGTCACAAGCTCCCATAGGCTCAGAGAAGGTTGGGTGAGAGGACCCACTGGACAGCTGTTGGGAGACAGATGGTAGCCTCCTGTCAAGGCCATCCAGTGTGTTCTTTAACATGAACACCATATGGCTCTCCCATGTGGGACCATGACTTAATGTCCCATCTGATGGACGGTGGCCTTTCCAAGCCCATTGGTGTCCACTGTTCACTTGCACAGGGTGCGGAGCTTGCAAAGAAGGATCTCTATTCTTGTAGGGAAGGACTTGAACTAGAGAACTTCAGATTGTGAGTCTGGTATGCTATCAATGGAGTCTCCTCTGCCCCATAATGGAGAAAAAATGGAATAAAAATAGAACACATTAAAATGAAAAGGAAAGTAGAAATAAAAATAAATAGTAAAGTGGAAAAAATTGGTCTGTAAATGGTAGCTAGGTAGTCACTGGAAGGAGAGCTATGCACCAATTCCCTATGATGTTGCATAGAACCGGCCAGGCCTAGCACCTAATGTCCGACCCCGCCTTCTCGTGGTGCAGACCGTTAATAACTTTCAAAAGAGATACTCTCTTGTGGAAGTGAACGGAAGGGGAGGGCTGCCAGATTAGTGTGGCCTACTGATCTGGACAATTATGGCTACTTTTCTTTCTTTTTCTACCCTGCTGAGGAGTGGTCAACCACACAGGGTCCTGGTGCTGACCATATAAACCGACTGGACAGATATATGACTCTGAGCTTGATTATGGATCCTGATTTTGCTGCACTGGTGGGCTTCTGTGGAGGGAAAATCTTCCGCTGTGTTTTCTGTTTGTTTGTGGGTTGACAGCCCCAAGTGAACAGATTCACAGGATATGTTTTTCAGCTGGTGGATAATCCTGAGCAGAAGTCATTGCAGGCACCTGAACTCTTTGCTTCTATTGGCATCGTCAAATTCTACATTGGAGGAAGTCTTCCAGTGTAGATGGCTTCAGCCTTTAGTGGTGGGGGAACGGGTCTTTGCCCCATGTCTGCGATTAGGGGGCTGTTTCATATTGTCGGCATTCCCTCTCTCAATAAACATAGTTTTTATAAACATCCAATTAACCATTTTCTCTCCATAGGGAGTTGGAATGTGAGGACTCTGCACAGAGCTTTTTCTCTTGATGTCCTCACACAAGAATTCCACCATTATAATTTAGATATTCTCGGCTTGCAAGAGACCAGATGGACAGATAAAGGTCAGATTCTTAAAAATAATCTTAAATTTCTCTTTTCAGGGAGGGACGACAATAAGCATCACCAAGGCGTGGGTCTGCTTCTCAGCAGACACGCTAGCGATGCTCTTCTAGGATATGAGTGCATTAATGAAAGGTTTCTTACAGCAAAATTTCAGACAAGCGTTAAAGACTTGAATGTTATCTGCTGTTATGCCCCCACTGAGGATGCCGATGAGGATGAGAAGGATAGGTTTTATGAACAACTTCAGGATATTTTGAATTCTGTCAAGAAAGGAGATATTACACTTGTTCTTGGTGACTTCAATGCCAAAGTTGGTACTGACTCTGACTTTTGGGGAGGAGTAATAGGCCCTTTTGGTATTGGTAGCTGCAATGGGCAACGTCTCCTACAGGTAAGTAAACTCAATGGATTCAGAATAACTAACACTTATTACAAACACCGCGACATACATAAGTACACATGGGTTTCACCTGATGGGCTGCATAAGAATATGATTGATTACATGTTAATTAACAGCAAATGGGCTAGTTCTGTTAGGAATACCAGGGCATATAGGGGAGCTGAAATTGGATCTGACCATTACCTTCTTAAAAGTGTGTTGCAACTTAAACTTAAAAAGTGTTGTGCTAGGGTTAAAAAATTTACTTTTAATACTGAAGCTCTGAAAGATCCAGTTATAGCCAAAGCTTACCATGATAGGTTACTTAGTCATTATGACAGTCATGGTTTGCTTACTACTGAAGTTGAGGAAGAATGGGATCATTTTAAACAGGCTTTTTTGAACACTAACAGTACTTTTTAGGAAAAAAGGAGCAGAAGAGGCAAAATTATCTGAGTAATAAGGCACTTGAGCTTATTTCGGAAAGAAAGAACTGCAGGAATGCCCTTAATCAATACCCTACTAGTCCTAATAGAAAGCATTACAGAGACCTTAATAAACTTGTAAAGGATCAGTTAGCTGCTGATAAGAATCTATGGCTTGATGGTTTGGCTGACAAAGCCGAGGAAGCAGTTAGACAGCACAACAGCAGAGAACTGTACCAGATAGTTAATGTTTTGTGTGGTAGAAAACGGACAGGCATACAAGGAATTGAAGGATAAACAAGGTAAGGTTATAGAAGGGGAGGATTCTGTCATGGCTAGTTGGGCTGAGCATTTCAGTGATGTTCTAAACAATGTAGTTAGTTCTACTCCCATTGTTTGCAATGATGATAGATGCATTGGTGGCTTTAATGTTGGCCCTATAACACAATCTGAAGTTATTTTGGCTGTTTCTAAACTTAAACTTCATAAATCCCCAGGGGTAGATGAAATTATTACAGAAATGCTTAGAGCTGGGAATGTTTCGGTTGCCACTTGGATGACTGAAATTCTGAATATCTTTTATGATAAAGGCATGGTTCCTAAGGATTTTACCAGGGCTATTGTTATCCCTATTTTCAAAAAAGGTGATCGCAGTTCTTGTGATAACTATAGGGGTATCAGCCTACTCTCTGTTCCAGGTAAAGTTCTTTCCATGATTGTGCTTAATTGAATTAATAATCTGGTTGACAGTCAATTGCGTGATGAGCAATGTGAATTCAGAAGTGGTAGGGGATGTGTGGATCAGATATTTTCACTTAGGCAGATTCTTGAGAAATGTTTCGAGTTTCAGAAACCTTTGGTTGCTAGCTTTGTTGATTTCAAAAAGGCTTTCGACTCTGTTGATCGTCATAATTTGTGGTTGATTGTGAGATCATATGGTATACCAGACAAGTTAGTTAACATTATGAAAGCTCTCTATAATAACACTGAGTCGTGTGTGAGAGTTGGTAAGGCTTGTAGCAATTGGTTTAGCATTACTTCTGGTGTTCGACAAGGGTGCATTTTGTCTCCTTTTCTCTTTAGCTTGGTTATTGATTATGTTATGCGAAATTCACTTCAAGGGAAAGATTTTGGCCTTAAATGGGCTGGAGATATGAAAATTTCTGATTTAGATTATGCAGATGATTTAGCCCTTTTGGCAAATGATGTTGATGAGATGAACTCTTTCATTCGAGCTGTTGATGAGACTGGTAGTAGAGTAGGTTTGGTTATAAACAGAGATAAAACTAAAGTGATGAAAATTGGTCAGGCAGGCTGTGATTCAGTTAATCTGAATGGTTGCAGTCTTGAGCAGGTGTCACAGTTTAATTATCTTGGGAGCTATGTAACAGATAATGGTGATGTGCGGCATGAGATTAACAGACGAATAGGGATTGCTGCCGGGACTTTTAAGAACCTATGGAGAGTGTGGAGAAATAGGCGTATACACCTAAAGACTAAAATTAGCCTGTCTATAATTGTTTGGTTCTTTCTAGGGTTAGTTATGGTAGTGAAACTTGGACACTTTGTAAACAAGATAACAGGAAACTAGATGCTTTTGATTCCAGATGCTTACGCAGTATCTTGGGCATTAGGTGGTTCAACTTTGTAACTAATGATGAGATTAGGCAAAGGAGTTTGCAACCTCCTTTAAGCAGCATATTGTGCAGAGAAAGACTCCGTTGGTTTGGCCATGTTACCCGTATGAATAATTATAGATTGGCGAATAGGGTTATGAACAGTGTGCCTAAAGGCCTCAGAAAGAAGGGGAGACCTAGGATGCGGTGGGCAGACAATGTCAAACAGGACCTTGTTAGAATTGGTGTGCAGTGGCCAGATGCAATAGATGTAGCTCAGGATAGACTTGCTTGGAGAACTAAATTGCACGGTCTGGTTGGACCTCCGTAGCCCATGGCTGCTTGAGGATGATGATGATGATGATGGAAAAAAGAATAAATAAAAGTGGAAAAGAATAAAAAAGAAGTAAAAAAAAAAAGTTAATACAGAAAGTGAGAAGGCAACTCAGTAGAAAATGATTTGGTCTTAGGATTGAGCTCACCATTGAAGTATAGAAATTCATTCAGAACTGGTTAATAAAATATTTGATGCCTTTATAATGCCTCACTCTAATCATTTATTAATGATAATAATTAACTGAAAAACATTTTGCAATAGTAGAAATATAAGCCTATATTATCAGGAAAATATGCCTTCCTAAATATTAGATAAAAATTTACCTAAATGTAAATTTTTGGTCTGTAAATGATAACTAGGATTCCTCCTCCTCCTCCTCCTCCTCCTCCTCCTCCTCCTCCTCCTCCTCCTCCTCCTCCTCCTCCTCCTCCTCCTCCTCCTCCTCCTCCTCCTCCTCCTCCTCCTCCTCCTCCTCCTCCTCCTCCTCCTCCTCCTCCTCCTCCTCCTCCTCCTCCTCCTCCTCCTCCTCCTCCTCCTCCTCCTCCTCCTCCTCCTCCTCCTCCTCCTCCTCCTCCTCCTCCTCCTCCTCCTCCTCCTCCTCCTCCTCCTCCTCCTCCTCCTCCTCCTCCTCCTCCTCCTCCTCCTCCTCCTCCTCCTCCTCCTCCTCCTCCTCCTCCTCCTCCTCCTCCTCCTCCTCCTCCTCCTCCTCCTCCTCCTCCTCCTCCTCCTCCTCCTCCTCCTCCTCCTCCTCCTCCTCCTCCTCCTCCTCCTGCAGCAGCAGCAGCAGCAGCAGCCATGGGCTACGGAGGTCCAACCAGACCGTGCAATTTAGTTCTCCAAGCAAGTCTATCCTGAGCTACATCTACTGCATCTGGCCACTGCACACCAATTCTAACAAGGTCCTGTTTGACATTGTCTGCCCACCGCATCCTAGGTCTCCCCTTCTTTCTGAGGCCTTTAGGCACACTGTTCATAACCCTATTCGCCAATCTATAATTATTCATACGGGCAACATGGCCAAACCAACGGAGTCTCTCTCTGCACAATATGCTGCTTAAAGGAGGTTGCAAACTCCTTTGCCTGACCTCATCATTAGTTACAAAGTTGAACCACCTAATGCCCAAGATACTGCGTAAGCATCTGGAATCAAAAGCATCTAGTTTCCTGTTATCTTGTTTACAAAGTGTCCAAGTTTCACTACCAAAGTTTCACTACCATAACTAACCCTAGAAAGAACCAAACTATTATACAGTCTAATTTTAGTCTTTAGGTGTATACGCCTATTTCTCCACACTCTCCATAGATTCTTAAAAGTCCCGGCAGCAATCCCTATTCATCTGTTAATCTCATGCCGCACATTACCATTATCTGTTACATAGCTCCCAAGATAATTAAACTGTGATACCTGCTCAAGACTGCAACCATTCAGATTAACTCAATCACATCCTGCCTGACCAGTTTTCATCACTTTAGTTTTCTCTCTGTTTATAGCCAAACCTACTCAATACCAGGGGCAGGGGTGGCTCAATCGGTAGCGTGCGAGGCTCGTAATCTGTAGTTCCCAGGTTCAAGTCCCAGCTGGGTCAGCATTGAGATTTATCTCTGCAAAATTCCCCGCCCTGCCCACGGTCAGTAGGGGACACCGATGGGCTTGGAAAGGCCGCCGTCCGTCGGATGGGACGTTAAGCTGTGGCCCCGTGTATGGGAGAGCCATACCCTGTGCACGTTAAAGAACACGCTGGATGGCCTTGACGGGAGGCTACCATCTGTCTCCCAACAGCTGTTCCAGTGGGTCCCCTCCCCCAACCTTCTCTGAGCCTTCGGGGTCCATGTGACCTGGCCATTTAGCCCATGGTGTGCAAAAAAGTGCCGCTCAGAGGTAAAACAACCCAACAACTCTACTACCAGTTTCATTAACAGCTTGAATGAAAGAGTTCATCTCATCAACATCATTTGCCAAAAGGGCTAAATCATCAGCATAATCTAAATCAGAAATTTTCATATCTCCAGTCTATTTAAGGCCAAAATCTTTCCTTGAAGTGAATTTCGCATAACATAATCAATAATCAAGCTAAAGAGAAAAAGGAGACAAAATGCACCCTTGACAAACACCAGAAGTAATGCTAAACCAATTGCTATAAGCCTTACCAATTCTCACACACGACTCAGTGTTATTATAGAGAGCTTTCATTACATTAACTAACTTGTCTGGTATACCATATGATCTCACAATCAACCACAAATTATGGTGATCAACAGAGTCGAAAACCTTTTTGAAATCAACAAGCTAGCAACCAAAGGTTTCTAAAACTCTAAACATTTCTCAAGAATCTGCCTAAGTGAAAATATCTGATCCACACATCCCCTACCACTTCTGAATCCACATTGCTCATCACGCAATTGACTGTCAACCAGATTCTTAATTCTATTAAGCACAATCATGGAAAGAACTTACCTGGAACAGAGAGTAGGCTGATACCCCTATAGTTATCACAAGAACTGTGATCACCTTTTTTGAAAATAGGGATAACAATAGCTCTGGTAATATCCTTAGGAACCATGCCTTTATCATAAAAGTTATTCAGAAGTTCAGTCATCCAAGTGGTAACTGAAACATTCCCAGCTCTAAGCATTTCCGTAGTAATTTCATCTACCCCTGGGGATTTATGAAGTTTAAGTTTAGAAACAGCCAAAGTAACTTCAGATTGTGTTATAGGGCCAACATTAAAGCCACCAATGCATCTATCATCATTGCAAACAATGAGAATAGAACTAACTGCATTGTTTAGAATATCACTGAAATGTTCAGCCCACCTAGCCATGACAGAATCCTCACATTCTATAACCTTACCTTGTTTATCCTTCAATCCCTGTATACCTGTCTGTTTTCTACCACACGAAACATTAACTATCTGGTGCAGCTCTCTGCTGTTGTGCTATCTAACTGCTTCTTCGGCTTTGTCAGCCAAACCATCAAGCCAAAGATTCTTATCAGCAGCTAACTGATCTTTTACATGTTTATTAAGTTCTCTGTAATGCTTTCTATTAGGACTAGTAGGGTATTGATTAAGGACATTTCTGCAGTTCTTTCTTTCCGAAATAAGCTCTCAAGTGCCTTATCACAAAGATAATTCTGCCTCTAATGCTCCTTTTTTCCTAAAAGAGTACTGTTAGTGTCCATCAAAGCCTATTTAAAACAATCCCATTCTTCCTCAACTTCAGTAGTAAGCATACCATGACTGTCAAAATGACTAAGGATCCTATCATGGTAAGCTTTGGCTATAACTGGGTCTTTCAGAGCTTCAGTGTTAAAAGCAAATTTTTTAACCCCAGCACAACACTTTTTAAGTTTACATTGCAAGACACTTTTAACAAGGTAATGGTCAGATCCATTTTCAGCTCCCCTATATGACCTGGTATTCCTAACAGAACTAGCTCATTTGCTGTTAATTAATATATAATCAATCATATTCTTATGCAGCCCATCGGGTGAAACCCATGTGTACTTATGTATGTCGCGGTGTTTGTAATAAGTGTTATTCTGAATCCATTGAGTTTACTTACCTGCAGGAGACGTTGCCCATTGCAGCTACCAATACCAAAAGGGCCTATTACTCCTCCCCAAAAGTCAGAGTCAGTACCAACTTTGGCATTGAAGTCACCAAGAACAAGGGTAATATCTCCTTTCTTAACAGAATTCAAAATATCCTGAAGTTGTTCATAAAACCTATCCTTCTCATCCTCATCGGCATCCTCAGTGGGGGCATAACAGCAGATAACATTCAAGTCTTTAACGCTTGTCTGAAATTTTGCTGTAAGAAACCTTTCATTAATGCACTCATATCCTAGAAGAGCATCGCTAGCGTGTCTGCTGAGAAGCAGACCCACGCCTTGGTGATGCTTATTGTCGTCCCTCCCTGAAAAGAGAAATTTAAGATTATTTTTAAGAATCTGACCTTTATCTGTCCATCTGGTCTCTTGCAAGCCGAGAATATCTAAATTATAATGGTGGAATTCTTGTGTGAGGACATCAAGAGAAAAAGCTCTGTGCAGAGTCCTCACATTCCAACTACCTATGGAGAGAAAATGGTTAGTGGGATGTTTAAAGATACTATGTTTATTGAGAGAGGGAATGCCGACAATATCAAACAGCCCCCTAATCGCAGACATGGGGCAAAGACCCGTTCCCCCACTACTAAAGGCTGAAGCCATCTACACTGGAAGACTTCCTCCAATGTAGAATTTGACGATGCCAATAGAAGCAAAGAGTTCAGGTGCCTGCGATGACTTCTGCTCAGGATTATCCACCAGCTGATAAACATATCCTGTGAATCTATTCACTTGGGGCTGTCAACCCACAAACAAACAGAAAACACAGCGGAAGTTTTTCCCTCCACAGAAGCCCACCAGTGCAGCAAAATCAAGGGGGCGGGGGTGGCTCAGTCGGTAGCGCGCCAGGCTCGTAATCTGTAGTTCCCAGGTTCGAGTCCCAGCTGGGTCAGCGTTGAGATTTATCTCCGCAAAATTCCCCACCCTGCCCACGGTCAGTAGGGGACACTGATGGGCTTGGAAAGGCCGCCGTCCGTCGGATGGGACGTTAAGCCGTGTCCCCGTGTGCGGGAGAGCCATACCCTGTGCACGTTAAAGAACACGCTGGATGGCCTTGACGGGAGGCTACCATCTGTCTCCCAACAGCTGTTCCAGTGGGTCCCCTCCCCCAACCTTCTCTGAGCCTTCGGGGTCCATGTGACCTGGCCATTTAGCCCATGGTGTGCAAAAAAGTGCCGCTCAGAGGTAAAACAACACAACACAAAAACAACACAAGCAGCAAAATCAGGATCCATAATCAAGCTCAGAGCCATATATCTGTCCAGTCCAGTGGGTTTATGTGGTGAGCACCAGGACCCTGTGTGGTTGACCACTCCTCAGCAGGGTAGAAAAAAATGCATCTATCATCTCATCAACATGATCTGTTACATAGCTCCCAAGACCATTCTTCCTGCTCATTCATGCTGTTAATCACATGAAAAGTAGCCATGGCTGTCCAGATCAGTAGGCCACACTAATCTGGCAGCCCTCCCCTTCCGTTCACTTCCACAAGAGAGTATCTCTTTTGAAAGATACTAACGGTCTGCACCACGAGAAGGCGGGGTCGGACATTAGGTGCTAGGCCTGGCTGATTCTATGCATGATCACAGGGGATTGGTGCATAGCTCTCCTTCCAGTGACTACCTTAACTAGGATTACACTGAAAGAAGAGCTATTCACCGATCTCCTGTGATGAAGAGAACTGGCCAGGTCTAGTACCTAACTCCAATCCATCCTTCATGTGCTACTTGCTATTAGTACCTTTCAAAAGAGATATACTTTTCTGGAATGGAAGGGGAGGGCTGCCAGATCAGTGTGGCCTATTGATCTCGACTACTATGGCTACATTTCAATTTTTTTCTACATTACTGAGGATTGGTTATTCACTTAGGGTCTTGGTACTGACCATATATACCAACCTGAGTTGAACAATGACTCTGAGCTTGATTATGGATCCTGAATTTGTTATAATGGTGGGCTTCTGTTGAGGGAAAATCTTATCTTGTGTTTGTTGATTGACAGCCCCAAGTGAATAGATTCACAGGATATGTTTTATCAGCTGGTGGATAATCATGATCAGAGAACATCACAAGTACCTGAACCTTTGCTTCTATGGGCATAGTCAAAACCTACATTGGAGGAAGTACTACCAGTGTAGAGGCTTCAGCTTTTAGTAATGAGGGAATAGGTCTTTGCCCCATGCCTGTAATTAGGGGGCTGTTTGCTATTGTCAGCATTTCCACTCTCAATAAACATAGTTTCTTTAAAATCCCACTAACCATTTTCACTCCACTAGGTCTTGAAATATCAAGTCTCTGAACAGAGATTATTCTCTTGATGTCCTCACACAGGAACTCCAGCATTATAACTTAGATATTTTCAGCTACCAAGCATTGTTGTTTTGGGTTGTTTTACCTCTGAGTGGCACTTTTTTTGCATACAATGGACTAAATGGAGTTTCGTGGAGATAAATCTCAACGCTGGCCCAGGCGGGACTCAAACCTGGGAACTGCAGATTACGAGCCTGGCACTGAGCCATCCCCACCCCTTAATAAATATACATTGGTTTCATCAGATGGGTTGCATTAATAATGATTGATTACATAATAATTAACAGAAAATAGGTTAATGTTGTTAGGAATACCACGTCATATAAGGGAGCTGAAATTGGATCTTACTACTTCCTTGTTAAAAGCATCTTGCAACTTAAGTTAAAAAAGTTACCTTTAACACTGAAGCTCTGAAAGACCCAGTTCTAATCAAAGTTTACCATGATAGGTACTGAAGTGTGAAAGAATGGGACCATTTTTAACAGGGTTTTCTTGAAACTAAGAATTCCTTTAGATAAAAAAAGAGTAGAAAAGGCAGTTATTTCAGCAATAAGGCACTGGAACTTATTTTTTAAAGACAGAACCTAAAGAAAATCACCTTGTCCTACAGACAGCATTACAAAGAGCATAATACACTGGTTTCCATAAACTAAGGAAAACTCACAAAAATTACGATAAACAAAAAACTATATTAATGATTTTAATATAATTTGATGAAAACATGAATTACAATGCTAGTTTCAGAATGGCATAAAATATTTTACACTAGAAACATTTTTCGTCAAAAAGTAACACTTACAGGAACTTGTCCAAATATGAGGTGTCAGTTAAATATTGAATAAACATGACATTTTTGGTATACACTAAGTAATTACCACTTTTGAGTCGATTCAAATTTTAGAGGAAAAATGAACCCACGATCTCCTGAGTGTGTGTATACCAAAAAAGTCGAGTTTATTCAATATTTAATTAACTGTACTTGTAATACATAATTTCCATCTCTATGGCATTTATCTGCCACTTGTGGCTAGATTGCCTGAACAGTGCCTACATGTGACATAATGGAATATGTACTGTAGGGAGAAAATGTTCATATCATCAATTAGAGAAGATCTTGATCGGCAGCCAGTAGCTCAGTAGTCCAGAGCACCTGACATGTTATCAGGAGATTGTGGGTTTGTATCCCACCCAGCTCAAGACAATGTTTCCTCTAAAATTTGAATCGACTCAAAAGTGGTAATTACTTAGTGTATGAGGTGTCAGAATTCAATGGGCAAAGTTCTTTAATAAGGAGTGTGGTCACCCCTTATATCAATGTTCCATGCTGTTTTTGATGTTGTGAATCAGCCCAGTAGGAAGTAACGACCATTGTTCCTTTAAAGCAGTAATAAGTTCTCCCTTTTTTTCAGGTGGGGGGTTGAGGGCAGCAACACATTTCCCTAAAGCATCCCACACATGTTCAATCAAATTTAGGGCTGGAGATCAAGGTGGCCACTCCATGTGCATAATGGTCTCTTGAAGTGTGTTCCACTTGTCGAGTTCTGTGTGGGTGAGCACTATCGTCTTGTAAGATGAATGTTTCACCTATTGCACCAGCCTAAGGATGTACGTAAGGGTCCAGGATGTAATCTCTATACCTTTGAGCATTGAGGTTCCCACTCAACACATAGAGGTCTGTGCTTCCACCTAAGGAAATGTAACCCCAAACACACACACTACCTCTGCTGTAACTGTCTCTTTGACGGATGTTACTGGGATGATAGTGGGTACCTTGTTCTCTCCTTATCAAACAATGTCCGGAATCACTCTGCAAGCAATATCTGGACTCGTATGAGAGTACATACCTCCATTGCTCTTCTATTCAGTTAACATGCGTGCATGCCCAATTCAACCACTCTCTCCTATGACGTGAGGGTGTACAAATCATTTGCCTTCTAGCATACAGACCTCCCTCATGAAGCCTTCTACACACAGTAGAAGCTAATACAACCCTCCCCGTGGCTGCTGCAAGAATGGATCATAGCTGAGAGGGAGTAGATATCCTGCTCATTCATGCTGTTAATCACAGAGATCAGCAGGGCCGCCGACAAGGGCACTAGTGCAAGGGGGACTAGTGCATAGGGGCCCGTCAGATTAAGTGACTCTTTACTTTTTCTTACAAAAATTATTCTTAGGCTATATATCGATCCTATAAAATTCCATAAGAACATTATTTGTTATAATATGCTTTTAAAAAGAAACACTAGTTGGATTATGACATATTATCTCATTAATAGTAGTTGAACGAACCATTTCTTAACATCTTCTTTTGTCCGCGTTAACTTACAGCATTTGCTTGTATTTTCCCTGTTAACCACCCCACCCCTGCAGCAGTAGCAACAGTTGGACTCTCCCAAACCCAACCCGTGCGATCAGGTATATTACATTGTTCATGTTTCGAGTTCCAGTAACATTGTCTGTGTGTCAGTGTTACAAATTATAACAGTTTAAAAGTCTCTTGTCGGCACATTTGTTTCACCATTTCGTTGGGGCGGGGGTGGCTCAGTCAGTAGCGTGCCAGGCTCGTAATCTGTAGTTCCCAGGTTCGAGTCCCAGCTGGGTCAGCATTGAGATTTATCTCCGCAAAATTCCCCGCCCTGCCCACGGTCAGTAGGGGACACCGATGGGCTTGGAAAGGCCGCCGTCCGTCGGATGGGACGTTAAGCCGTGGCCCCGTGTGCGGGAGAGCCATACCCTGTGCACATTAAAGAACATGCTGGATGGCCTTGACGGGAGGCTACCATCTGTCTCCCAACAGCTGTTCCAGTGGGTCTCCTCCCCCAACCTTCTCTGAGCCTTCGGGGTCCATGTGACCTGGCCATTTAGCCCATGGTGTGCAAAAAGTGCCGCTCAGAGGTAAAACAACCAACCTAGCTCATTTTTGCTGTTCGGTCAGTGACCCATTTCGCAGAGATCTTTCAGAACTTTGCTGATGAATAATTGTTTCTGCACTGCTAATCGATACACTATCTAAACTTATTTCCTGAACAGTGATGTGTGGGTTTTCCTTAACGAGTTCACAAATAGCAATGATTGTTTTTTCATTTATGCCACTTTGGTCTTCCTACTCAAGGGAGGTCTTTGAAGCTCTGCTATCCTTTTTGAATTTGTGTCCATAGCAGTGCCATATGAACAGTCATGATCACCATATACTTGTGATAAATCATTGTGAATTTTTTTCCTTGATGTCCCCAAGCCGCATCCTTGTGAAAGTGTAAAATCTTTCCCCATCTTCAGTAGACTCTGTAGGAACAATGCAAAGATTTTTAGACCAAACTTTACGTTATGCCAGCAAAAAGAGAAATAATGATACGGTCTTTGTTTTTAACAGGTAATGACAACTTCAGAGGAACGAGTGCAAATCTACTGACTTGTCGAGCGTTTTGAATACTCTCGTATTAGCAGTTATTATACACATTCAAGAGCACGAATTCTACCAGGTTTGGTACAAAGTTTCAGATACTGAGACAGCTTTTCACAAGAAACTAGTTTACACTGCAAAGAAATATTCCTATTGGTAAAATCGGAAGAGATGTAAGTGTTCAAGAATTTATCAAAAAACTATCTCTGACTGGAGGCCACAGATTAAAAAAATGCAATTGTTTAAAAAAAAAAGTGCTTATGCAAATCCTCTAGTGAGTTATGCAGTTTCAAATGTCATAATAGCTCACCTTGCAACAAGTAAGTTTGAAACAGCCTTGGAAAAAAAAATACTTTGATTAATATTTCTCAAATTTATTTTTATTTTTCAATATTTATATTCTTTTGAATGTTTTTATCTATTCTTTTGAGTGTTTGTAAGTGGTAGCTAGGTAGTCATTGCAAGGAGAGCATGCACCAGTCTCCTGTGATGATGCATAGAACCGGCCAGGCCCAGCACCTAACGTCCGACTCCGCCTTCTCTTGGTGCAGGCCGTTAGTACCTTTCAAAAGAGATACTCTCTTGTGGACGTGAATAGAAAGGGAGGGCTGCCAGATTAGTATGCCTACTGATCGGGACAACTATGGTTACTTTTTTTTCTACCCTGCTCAGAATGGGCAAAAACACAGGGCTCTGGTGCCGGCCATATAAACTTACTGGATTGGAATAAGGCTCAGAGCTTGATTATGGATCTTGAATTTGCTGCACTGATGGGCTTCTGTGGAGGGAAAATCTTCTGCTGTTTTTTGTTTGTGGGTTGACAACTTCAAGTGAATAGATTCATAGGATATGTTTTATCAGTTTGTGGATAATGCTGAGCAGAGGTCATCGCAGGCACCTGAACTCTGCATCTACAGGCATCGTTAAATTCTACATTAGAGGAAGTCTTCCAGTGTAGATGGCTTCAGACTTTAGTGGTGGGGGGAACGGGTCTTTACTCCATGCCTGCGATTAGGGGGCTGCTTGGTATTGTCAGTATTCCCTCTCTCAATAAACACAGTTTCTTTTAAACATCCTACTACCATTTTCTCTCCATAGGTAGTTGGAAAGTGAAGACTGCACAGAGCTTATTCTTTTGATGTCCTCACACAAGAATTCCACCTTTTAATTTAGATTTCTCTGCTTGCAAGAGACCAGATGGACAGATAAAAAGTCAGATTCTTAATAATCTTTAATTTCTCCTTTCAAGGAAGAAAGATAATAAGCATCACCAAGGCGTGGGTCTGCTTCTCAGCAGACACGCTAGTGATGCTCTTCTAGGATATGAGTGCATTAATAAAAGGTTTCTTACAGCAAAATTTCAGACAAGCATTAAAGACCTGAATGTTATCTGCTGTTATACCCTCACTGAGGATGAGAAAAAGGTTTTACAGACAACTTCAGGATATTTTTAATTCTGTCTACAAAAGAGATTTAACCTTGTTCTAGGTGACTTCAATGCCAAAGTCAGTACTGACTCTGACCTTTGGAGAAGGGTGATAGGCCCTTTTGGTATTGGTAGCTGCAATGGGCAACGTTTCCTACAAGTAAGTAAACTCAATTGTTTCAGAATAACTCTTATTACAAACACTGTGACATACATAAGTACATATGGGTTTCACCAGATGGGCTGCATAAGAGTATGATTGATTATATATTAACAACAAATGGGCAAGTTCTGTTAGGAATAGCAGCTCATATAGGGGAGCTGAAATTGGATCTGACCATCACCTTGTTAAAAGTGTCTTGCAACTTAAACTTAAGAAGTGTTGTGCTAAGTAAAAAAAATTACTTTTAATTCTAAAGCTCTGAAAGACCCAGTTATAACTAAAGCTTGTCATGATAGGTTACTTAGTCATTATGACAGTCATTGTTTGCTTACTACTGAAGTTGAGGAAGAATGGGACAGTTTTAAACAGGCTTTTTTGGAAACTAACAGTACCCTTCAGAATTATTTGAGTGATAAGGCACTTCAGCTTATTTCAGAAAGAAAGAACTGTAGGAATGTCTTTAAGCAATACCCTATTAGTCTTAATAGAAAGCATTACAGAGAGCTTAATAATCGTGTAAAGGATCAGTTAGCTGCTGATAAGAATCTTTGGCTTGATGGCTTGGCTGACAAAGCCGAGGAAGCAGTTAGACAGCAGAAAGCTGTGCCAGATAATCAATGTTTTGTGTGGTAGAAAGCGGACAGATCTACAGGGATTGAAGGATAAACTAGGTAAGGTTATAGAAGGTGAAGATTCTGTCATGGCTAAGTGGGCTGAGCATTTCAGTAATATTCTAAAATATTTGGTTAGTTCTACTTCCATTGTTTATAATGATGATATCTGCATTACTGGCTTTAATTTTAGCCCTATAACGCAGTCAAGTTATTTTAGCTGTTTCTAAACTTAATGTACATAAATCTTCAGGGGTAGATGAAATTACTACAGAAATGCTTAGAGCTGGAAATGTTTCTGTTACCACTTGGATGACTGAAATTTTGAATTAAAAAATTATTTGGTATTTTCTAGTAAGCTGATAATTATGTGTTGTGTTTTGTGGATTTATTTGATGTACACCATTTTTGTGGCTGAATGACCTATGTTTAATATAATTTATTCATTTTCCTGCAGATAAGCTATTTAGCTTTGCGGGTCAAATTGTAAATGTATTTGTATTCTTTACTCTTATGAATAAAAATTATATTCTTTAAAAAAAAATCTTTTATGATAAAGGCATGGTTCCTAAGGATTTTACCAGAGCTATTATTATCCCTATTTTTAAAAAAGGTGTTCGCAGTTCTTGTGATAACTATAGGGGTATCAGCCTACTCTCTGTTCTAGGTAAAGTTCTTTCCATGATTGTGCTTAATAGAATTAAGAATCTGGTTGACAGTCAATTGCGTGATGAGCAATGTGGATTCAGAAGTGGTAGGGGATGTGTGGATCAGATATTTTCACTTAGGCAGATTCTTGAGAAATGTTTAGAGTTTCATAAACCTTTGGTTGCTAGCTTTGTTGATTTCAAAAAGGCTTTCGACTCTGTTGATCGTCATAATTTGTGGTTGATTGTGAGATCATATGGTATACCAGACAAGTTAGTTAACATAATGAAGCTCTCTATAATAACACTGAGTCGTGTGCGAGAGTTGGTAAGGCTTGTAGTAATTGGTTTAGCATTACTTCTGGTGTTCGACAAGGGTGCATTTTGTCTCCTTTTCTCTTTGGTTTGGTTATTGATTATATTATGCAAAATTTACTTCAAGGGAAAGATTTTGGCCTTAAATGGACTGGAGATACGAAAATTTCTGATTTAGATTATGCTGATGATTTAGCCCTTTTGGCAAATGATGTTGATGAGATGAACTCTTTCATTCGAGCTGTTGATGAGACTGATAGTACAGTAGGTTTGGTTATAAACAGAGAAAACTAAAGTGATGAAAATTTGTCAGGCAGGCTGTGATTCAGTTAATCTTAATTGTTGCATTCTTCAGCAGGTGTTACAGTTTAATTTTCTTGGGATCTATGTAACAGATACTGGTGATGTGCGGCATGAGAAAGATTCTATTACAAGAATGAGTTGCTAAATTTTATACCCTTCTCTATATATTGCCTATATATACTTTTGTACTCTGTACATTTTAAAGATTTCTTACTTTTACCATCTTCTCATGGAATATGAGGTTTTGCCAATAGGGAATGTTTAAAACCCGGAAATACGATGAGTTGATTTTTCGGGCTTTTACCAGCACTGCTAGAATTCGGCATTGGAAGGAGAAATTGTACTGTATTTTTAATTAAAAAACGTAATTTCGACGCATAAATCCAATGTTTTACAAAAATTCGGTTTTTTAAGGTAACACGTTAGATAAACTTTAAGAAGAGTCCTGATTTACCTCTTTATCTGTAGTTATGCTTCTAAAGTATTCAATCGGTTTTGCATCCTTACCCCAGCCTCTAATTCTGGCTGTGTGGCAACGTATTTTTTCTTATGGATGTCATTTCGATAAAACTGTTTTATTAGGTTAACCAGATATGTATTAATATAAAGAAAAAAATAATTTGCTTAGGCAACAAAAAAATTTTACATAGTAGCCGAGCATGCAAAAAAAAATTGCAACTGTTGAAGTACTGAGAAAATTTATTCAGAATATTTCTGATAAAAGGAATCGCTATTTTCAAAACTGATTTTTGAGAGTGTTGTGCATACTTTCTTGTAGAATTGAAATACTCCAATGAATTTTCATACTTGGTAATTAATTGTCTTATTTGAAACTGAAAATTTTTTTGTGTTGATTGTTTTATTTTCTCCCTTCAGGATAGTGATCAGCTGGCTGATCTGAGCCTTAGTGGTGGGCCCAGTTCCTTCATCAGTGATGACGAGCTGGTAACATTATCAGTGCGTGAATTAAATCGTCATCTGAAGTCTTCAGGATTAAACAGAGCGGAAATCGTTCGCATGAAACAAAGACGGCGCACGTTAAAGAACAGAGGATATGCTGCCAGTTGCCGTAACAAACGTCTGGAGCAAAAAGATGATCTTGAACATGAACGGTTACTGATAGTGTCAGAAATCAGACGTCTTAGAGAAGAAAATCAACAAATACACGAAGAAGTGGATACCATCCGAGACAAATACGAATCTCTCCGACAGTATTCACTTCAGAGGAATATAGCCCTGCCGCCAGAATTAGCTTCCAGTTTTGACTGCATTGTATAATAAACTACACTTATGAATAGACTCGCATTTAGCTACGATCACAAAAGAACTGATTTTAAAACTATTTACTCTAGAATATCAATATGTTGCTGAACAAGGTGGTACTCGTATACTGTTAAAAGAAAATAGACTTGAATACCTATTATGCTGAATGCCTTATTATGTAGTGAACTATATTAAAGGAATTCTGAAAGAAATATCTGCTTTATGCATTGTTTATTTACTACACCCTAATCAACATACTTTATCATGCATGGTTGGCTCCCAATCTGCTGCCCAGGTTGGAGTCTTGCCAGGGCCAACGTTGAGATTTATATTCTCTAAACTTCGCCGCCCTCTGTCAGAAAGGGGACACCAGTGGCTTGCAAAGACTACAGTCGTCGGTTGGGATGCATGATGTGAGAAAGCCCTGTGCAATATGCTAAATGGCTTTGGCAGGAGGCTGCCGTCTGTCTTAACAGTTGTTCAGTGGGTCCTTGGGAATTGGGCAAATTAGCCTTAGCCGTTGTTCACAAAAAAAAAATGCCTCTCGGAGGTTAACTCTTGAATGGTTTAATTGCAGCTCTCAAAGTTCAGGGTAGGATTATGGAGTGACTACCCAGCATTGTTCGGGTTTTAGAACTCTTGATACCACAAAAAAGTTAGTATATCTTCACTCACGATTTAACACATTTATGAAACTGTTTTATCAGCGTAAGCAAGAATTGAACTACAGTAAATCCTCTGAACGAGCAATAGATTTAAGAGTTTTCGATTATACAAGATATACAAAGATTCTTGCTCAGGACATCCTGTATCGTGGTTCATAATCGGCTGCAGTGAGATTAACGTGTGACTGAACATCATTAGTGCTCGGTTGCATGGAGACTGAAGATTGTCTGATACACAAGAACTTGAAATGTGTACGTACGAAAAAAGGGAAGAAATTACAAGCATTTGTCAATTTCAGTTATTAAATTTCTTCCAGACTTTCGCGGATGACTTGAACAATACAAATTATGAAGTTATGCCAGGATTGTAGACGGGTGATTTTTGCCCTTAGTCTAGGGCTGTGGTTCTCAACCCTTTATGCTTCACGTACCCCCCTAGAAATGTGTATGTAACTGGCGTACCCCTATAATAATGCCAACTTAGCTACTTTACTAGATCTAGCGACCTTTCAGCTCGTGGCGTAACCCACATTGAGAACCCCTGGTCTAGGGAGGACGCGTTAGTGGCAGAATTCTCTCCTCAGTGAAAAACGACACCATTGAGTTTGGAAATACCACCATCCGTTGGACAAGATATAAAGTTGGGACTCTATGCTCAAGAGAACCCTACCCTGTGTACATTGGAGTACATGCTGGATGGCTTTAACGGGAGATTTCCGCTTTGTAACCGTTGTGGATTCCTTTACCTAGTTCGCTCTAACCCTTTGGAAGCCCTTGTGACCTGCACCTTTAGCCTATGCACAAAAATACTGCTCAGGAGTAAAATCTAAATCTATCATAGCATTGATGGCGAAAAAATTTCGAATCTTCGACACATGGAATTCAGCATTGGAAAGAGAAATTGTACTGCATTTTTAATTAAAAAAAAATGCCTTTATTCAAGAGCACACACAGTGACAATTAGGAAAAATAAGTTTAAAATTTAGGAATTTTTCATATATGATCAGTGGCTCGTGACCAAAATATTGCTCCGCAAAATTCCCCGCCCTGCCCACGGTCAGTAGGGGACACCGATGGGCTTGGAAAGGCCGCCGTCCGTCGGATGGGACGTTAAGCCGTGGCCCCGTGTGCGGGAGAGCCATACCCTGTGCACGTTAAAGAACACGCTGGATGGCCTTGACGGGAGGCTACCATCTGTCTCCCAACAGCTGTTCCAGTGGGTCCCCTCCCCCAACCTTCTCTGAGCCTTCGGGGTCCATGTGACCTGGCCATTTAGCCCATGGTGTGCAAAAAAGTGCCGCTCAGAGGTAAAACAACCCAACCAAAATATTGGTGACACTTTGACTGCTACATATAATCAAAATGTAGTGAAAGTGTAAAGTTGCCTGATATTGAATTGGACAGAAAAAGACGTTTCGTAAATCATCTCATCTCGAGACTTCATCCTAGGTAACTACCAGAAACTTAGCCGGGGGGGGGGGGTGTAAATAAAAACGGTATTTACCAGTACTTTTGTAGGACTTTATTTTGTACTGTAAATGCTATGTAAAAATAAAGATTTTAAATTTAAGCAAAAATGTAGTTTCAGGTGCCGAACTACCATTCTTTTCAGTAGTTTATGGGAACTTAATTAGATGTAAGAAAAAATATGATGCAGTTTTTGGATTAAAAGTATAATGAGATTTTTCTTTTGCATGCTATTCATCTGCAAGCTTTTGCATGAGTTGCCGGCCGATGCCATGCATAGCATTGTGTCACTGATCAGCCCACAGCTTGTGTATCTTGATGCACAAGAATGCTACCTGTTGATACCAGTCATCGTATCCGATAATAACTTATGGAAGTCAATAACAGCCATAGAATAGCTAACATATTATAATAGACCGTATATATTATCATCTCCGGGTTGCCTCCCAAGACAAGTTCATTTGGCAGTAAACTAACTCGACCATATGATCACATTCACCTGTTCTTTAATATGGCTGTTGCTATATTGTACCAAGAACCAATTCTCACAGATTTTTAGCATACAAATGATATTAAGTTTAAATCCTAGGAACTAAGTTTCCTGTTTAACACTTTGTGGTAATTTCATCTAAAACTTGAACGAAAGAATTTAGAATTACTAGAAAAGGGTGACTGCATTTTCTTTAAAGCTATCTTTGTTTGTTGAAGGAAAAAAAAGGAATATTCACCTAAGTTGAAGATGTCCCGTTTCTTTAAATCCGAATTTTGGATTCTTTCCAATTCGTCCCACAAATTCTCAATCGTGTTGAGGTCTACAGATCGAAGGGACCATTTGAGTGCAGTAAACTCGCTTGAATGCTTCTGGAGCCAATTGGTCACCACTCGGGAAGTATGCTGTGTGGCGTTGTCCTATTAAAAGATGGCGTCATGATACAGAAAGAGAATTGTTACGAATGGGTGTAGATGGGGCGAGGATGTTCACATACCTTGTGCTGGTGACGGAGATCTCGATGGGTATGGGAGGCCCCAAGGAAGCCCATGTAAATGCACCCAAAACTGTTTAATGGCCTCGACCTGCCTGTATGACCCCAACTTGACAAGCTTTGTCCATCGCTTTGTGTGGTTTACGCCCATACACACCCATCGGCGTGATAAGAGTTGAAACTGTGATTCGTCAGATGACATGTTTCCAGTCCTCTGTACTCCAGTTGCAATAAGGCCTTTGCAAACTACAGCCTAATCTTTCAGTGCCTTTCAGTCAACAAGGGGACAAGATATGGATGTCAACTGCCATAGGCTTTTTTTTCCCATGGTACGATGGATAATCTTTGTGCATAAGCTTGTGAATGTGCCCTCATTCAATCTACAACACGGTAGCTATGCAATTCCTTGGAACAATGCAGGATAGTCTGTGCTCACCTCAAGAGTCAATTGCACATTTACGTCCACATTTCTCCAGCTGGTTAAAGATTTTTCCGTATTTCACATAGTCTTGGCATACCCATGGGACAGTCTGATGTGGAAATCCCAATGGTTCAGCAGTTGTGGTAATTGAACAATCGGCCTTCCTCACACCTACTATCTGGCCACGGTCAAACTCACTTATGTTGCTGCCTTTACCCATGATACGTTTCCTGAAACACTTATATTTAAAAGTTTACAGATGGCCTTAATCTATACATTTATATGAGCATGGTATTTTTGTGGTCTGACACTATCATTACCTTCAGGAGTGGACTGGCACTTTTTTTCAGGGATGCAGCTGTAGCAAAGGGGACCGAACTGCAATAAAGTTTTGGTTTCTTTTTCGAGATTTCAATACTTCTTTTGAGAGTTCGTACGTGATGCTTGAAATATGTTTTCTCCAATTCTGTGGAATTTCTGTAAAATAACATATTAAAAAATCCCGCTCCTATGATGTCCCAAGGGCCCCAGACACTATAGCGTTCCTTACCAGTTCGCACTTGATTGCCTTAATAACACTGGACAACACACAAAAATTGATTCCTTTAGATAATGAAAAGGAATTTCAAGTATGTCCATTCCTTACACAGACGCACGCACATTTTTTTTTCAATAATTTATTTACGTATTTATTTATATTACGGTAGCAGTTGTTGAATATATTGAAGGTGATACCTGAGGGTGGATACATAGAGGGTGACGCCAAGGGTTATGTTTTACCAAGGTCATTCTAGTGCCGCTCAGAGGGCGCTTTCCATGACGTCACAACGGGGATAGCTGAGCTAAAGGATTTACATAATCGTCCATTCTTTCGTGTCTTTGTTCTTATCTTGAATATTTCTCTCTGTGAAGTCCTTCAGCCCAATTTTGTTTTTTGATCATGCAGCAGCAAAGCAGTCAAATTATATATCGGAGAATAAGGAAATCAATATTTCAAATCCATTCCAATCAGAAGGAAAATTAGCAAGAAATGCAGGCGTCAACATAAAACTCGATGTGCAGCGTAGTAAGCATTTTCGAGATGTTGTTACGATGGTGGTATTTGAAGCGAACTCTTAGAATTCCCTGTTAAAGGTAAACTTAAAAGAGAAAAGCCTGTCCGCGAAAATTCTGTCTTATTTACGACGGTCGCCTTCTATTCGGACCAAATGATTCTTGGAGGGGGTTGGGGAATGGTGTGCGGGGGAAAATAAATCGATGACCCTGAAAACCGACAATTTGTCCAATAAAAATGCAGTATTGTCGCAATAATTAATAATTTAAATACCTCAGCTTATAGATGAATAATTCGTTTGGTTTGGCTACTTAGAAAAATAGGGAAAACCAGAACTCCAGCGGGAGAAATCTGTCATATCAGTTTCAGTGAAAATTCAGATAGAGACTGTGGCAACGGTGTCAATTTCAAACAGCATTTCAAGTATATTTACGACGAGATTTGCGCTTTGGTATTTGCATTTCATTGTAACGAGATTTGTGCTGTGGTTTTTTTTATGTTTAGTTTGTAGACGACCAGTTAGAAGTCTTGCGAAATATTTAATTATGTAAATTAAAGTTAAAACTTCTCTTTTCCCTTTCGACTCTCTGTAGTCAGGAATCGATGCAGATTACGATGAAGAAAATTCTTCGAAAACGATCCTTTTCTTCCCTCTCATACGAAACATTTCCGTTTTCCCTTTAATTTAAATTACCAATCTACTGACCCCTTACTGCTTGTTTCCTTGCTATTGCCAATGCATGAGATTAAGAGGGCAACTTTGTTTCAGGTTACCACTTTTTTACGCCTCCCCCCCAACCTCAGTCCCCGCAATCAACACCAAAGTGCAAAATCTCATCTCACTGCGGACATTTACAATCTTTTGCAGTGTATCGCCCTTCTAAATAAATAAATCATCTGGATCCATCCTGCGAGATCATCAGATAACGTCTGCTCTTGAAAAGCGGTGTCCAGAAGCCTCTTCCTCGTGGCCTACTTTCAACGGTGCAACATGTCGGCTGCTACCTTCGCATTCGGACACTCGAGCCACGTCGACCGCAAACGTACATTAAAAGCTCCTTTGTGGAGGGAAGGCGAGCAATCGGAAGGAGTCGCCATTATCGGAGGACACGCGCTCATTACGGAAAGAGGTGACAAACGATGACCTCTCAAGGTCTGTTGCTGCATTGCAGACGACTGGCAAACAGAAAGCGGGAAAAAGAAAGAAAAGGCAGCGCCCTCCAAGGTCGTCTGCGTCGTTAAAGACGTTCATTTGTTGAAGAGGAAGTGGACGGAAGAGAGATTTTGAAGATCATTAATTGAAGAAAATAAATCTCTCGCAAACGATGCTTGCAACACCGAGACGTCTTCGCCGTCTTTAGCTTATAGAAGCACAGAGTATCAACTCCCGATATCTCCAATGGTAACATCTACACCATGTTACTTCTGATAGAGCAGCACCACCAGTAACCACTGGTGGTGCTGCTCTATCAGAAGAAGAATCTTCCACTTCCACAGAATCACGCTACGACTAAATGCACCATATTCATTTCGCTTTAGAATAAATCTCTCGTAATAATAACGTATATTATAATTTTAAAATTGAACAACTTGTGGATTTTGAAAAGCCATCAATTCATTTTATATTATTCCACAGCATTCTTATAAAATTACAATAAATGATTTTATTTCCTTTATATCTCAGCATGTATAAATCTCAGTATGTGGCTGGCGATACGATTGCATAGGACACTAGTTCCAGTTCGAACCTTTCGTGGTGCATTTAATTTCAAAAAACGTAGGAAGTTAACTCTCTACCGAATGATTATTCATTTTTTTAAAAATGCACGTAACGAAAATATCTGTTTCAATCGAATGGCTAAAATTCCTGTGAAAACGAGACGTGGAATTTTACTGTTGCCATATGCAAAAAACCTGTAAACTTTTGTGCAGTTTTCTGTTCACAAGTTTATCAAGAATCTCACTTCCTGTTCATTTCATATTTTTGTAATAAAGAATAATGACATCACAAGAAGTAAAAAATATTTCTGTTTGCAAGCCAATTAATTCAAAAGCTTCAAATTTTCGCCTTCTTTTGACATCTTAGCCTTACCAACTATCAATTTGAGGTAAGCCTAATTTATTTTCTTCTCTGAGGAAACGATTACAAAATTTAGGAGCGGTGGTGGCTGAGTGGGTAGTGCGCCAGAGCTTCTAATATACAGTTCCCAGGTTCCCGTCGACCTACGCCGGCGTTAATATGTCTCCGCTCAAACCCCCTCCCTGCCCTTGGTTATAAAAGGGTTCACCGATGGGTTTGAAAAAGCCGCCGTCCGTCGGATGGGGCGTTAATCCGTGGCTCCACGTGCTGGAGAGAGAGCCATACCCCGCGCGCGTTAAAAAGCACCCTGGATGGCCTTGACGGGAGGTTACCATCTGTCTCCTAACAACTGTTGACCCCTTACACCAACCTTCTCTGAGCGTTCGGATTTCTTGCGATCTGGTGATTTAAGCCCATTGGGTGCGAAAAAATCTGTCGTTCAGAGATAACCCAATTGCAAGATTTAATTGCATTCATGTTTGAAGGCGCAACAAAGCATTCAAAGTGAAGTTTTTGCAGCAACCACAAAAAGGGAATGGAAAAAATTGAAAAAAGCTGCATCCACATAAATACTTTTCATTTAGATCAGAAGGCATCAGTTATTTTATGCTCCGTGATTAAAATTATTTCCAAAAATCCATTTTTTCAATTCTTTCCCCCATTTTAAGGCTAACAAAGAAAGTTTTCATAATCTATTTTGTAAACGATCTCTTCTTGCTGTGGTATGGTAATGTCTATAATATTATTATTTATACTCTGCATATGGTAATGTGTGAATCTTTTTTTTCTTCTTGTTTTCAGAGACAAATGAAAACTTCATTTTGTGTTTGGATTTATATTCATTCAATTTGCATTCACTCAATCCCATTATGTGTTCGGATTTGCATTCACTCAATCCCATTTTGTGCTTGGATTTGCATTCACTCAATCCTATTTTGTGTTTGGATTTGCATTCACTCAATCCTATTTTGTGTTTGGATTTGTATTCATTCAATCCCGTTTTGTGTTTGGATTTGCATTCACTCAATTCCGTTTTGTGTTTGGATTTTTATTCACTCAATCCCATTTTCTGTTTGGATTTGCATTCACTCAATCCCATTTTGTGTTTGGATTTGTATTCATTCAATCCCGTTTTGTGTTTGGATTTGTATTCATTCAATCCCGTTTTGTGTTTGGATTTGTATTCATTCAATCCCGTTTTGTTTTTGGATTTGTATTCACTCAATCCCATTTGGTGTTTGGATTTGTATTCACTCAATCCCATTTTCCGTTTGGATTTTTATTCACTCAATCCCATTTTGTGTTTGGATTTGTATTCACTCAATCCCATTTTCTGTTTGGATTTGCATTCACTCAATCCCATTTTGTGTTTGGATTTGTATTCACTCAATCCCATTTTGTGTTTGGATTTGCATTCACTCAATCCCATTTTGTGTTTGGATTTGCATTCACTCAATCCCATTTTCTGTTTGGATTTGCATTCACTCAATCCCATTTTGTGTTTGGATTTGTATTCACTCAATCCCATTTTCTGTTTGGATTTGCATTCACTCAATCCCATTTTGTGTTTGGATTTGTATTCATTCAATCCCGTTTTGTGTTTGGATTTGCATTCACTCAATCCCGTTTTGTGTTTGGATTTATATTCATTCAATCCCATTTTCTGTTTGGATTTGCATTCACTCAATCCCATTTTGTGTTTGGATTTGTATTCATTCAATCCCGTTTTGTGTTTGGATTTGTATTCATTCAATCCCGTTTTGTGTTTGGATTTGTATTCATTCAATCCCGTTTTGTTTTTGGATTTGTATTCACTCAATCCCATTTTCCGTTTGGATTTTTATTCACTCAATCCCATTTTCTGTTTGGATTTGTATTCACTCAATCCCATTTTCTGTTTGGATTTGCATTCACTCAATCCCATTTTGTGTTTGGATTTTTATTCACTCAATCCCATTTTCTGTTTGGATTTGCATTCACTCAATCCCATTTTGTGTTTGGATTTGTATTCACTCAATCCCATTTTGTGTTTGGATTTGTATTCACTCAATCCCATTTTCTGTTTGGATTTGCATTCACTCAATCCCATTTTGTGTTTGGATTTTTATTCACTCAATCCCATTTTCTGTTTGGATTTGCATTCACTCAATCCCATTTTGTGTTTGGATTTGTATTCACTCAATCCCATTTGGTGTTTGGATTTGTATTCACTCAATCCCATTTTCCGTTTGGATTTTTATTCACTCAATCCCATTTTGTGTTTGGATTTGTATTCACTCAATCCCATTTTCTGTTTGGATTTGCATTCACTCAATCCCATTTTGTGTTTGGATTTTTATTCACTCAATCCCATTTTGTGTTTGGATTTGCATTCACTCAATCCCATTTTGTGTTTGGATTTGTATTCACTCAATCCCATTTTCTGTTTGGATTTGCATTCACTCAATCCCATTTTGTGTTTGGATTTGTATTCATTCAATCCCGTTTTGTGTTTGGATTTGCATTCACTCAATCCGGTTTTGTGTTTGGATTTGTATTCATTCAATCCCATTTTCTGTTTGGATTTGCATTCACTCAATCCCGTTTTGTGTTTGGATTTGTATTCATTCAATCCCGTTTTGTGTTTGGATTTGCATTCACTCAATCCCGTTTTGTGTTTGGATTTGTATTTATTCAATCCCGTTTTGTTTTTGGATTTGTATTCATTCAATCGCGTTTTGTGTTTGGATTTGTATTCATTCAATCCCGTTTTGTTTTTGGATTTGTATTCACTCAATCCCATTTTCTGTTTGGATTTGCATTCACTCAATCCCATTTTGCGTTTGGATTTGTATTCATTGAATCCCATTTTGCGTTTGGATTTGTATTCATTCAATCCCGTTTTGTTTTTGGATTTGTATTCACTCAATCCTATTTTCTGTTTGGATTTGCATTCACTCAATCCCATTTTGCGTTTGGATTTGTATTCATTCAATCCCATTTTGTGTTTGAATTTGTATTCATTCAATCCCGTTTTGTGTTTGGATTTGCATTCACTCAATCCCGTTTTGTGTTTGGATTCGTATTCATTAAATCCCATTTTCTGTTTGGATTTGCATTCACTCAATCCCATTTTGTGTTTGGATTTGTATTCATTCAATCCCGTTTTGTGTTTGGATTTGCGTTCACTCAATCCCGTTTTGTGTTTGGATTTGTATTTATTCAATCCCGTTTTGTTTTTGGATTTGTATTCATTCAATCGCGTTTTGTGTTTGGATTTGTATTCATTCAATCCCGTTTTGTTTTTGGATTTGTATTCACTCAATCCCATTTTCTGTTTGGATTTGCATTCACTCAATCCCATTTTGCGTTTGGATTTGTATTCATTGAATCCCATTTTGTGTTTGGATTTGTATTCATTCAATCCCGTTTTGTGTTTGGATTTGTCTTCACTCAATCCCATTTTCTGTTTGGATTTGCATTCACTCAATCCCATTTTGCGTTTGGATTTGTATTCATTGAATCCCATTTTGTGCTGCATGGAGGCCAATGAAATTTGACCCGAAAAGTAGAAACGGGGGCCATTTTGTAATGCCATCGATCGATGCCAGTGCGCTGAATTCTTTTCTAATTTCGATGCCCGTCAACGTAACCTAAATGAAAGCGATGTCGTTTTCTGAACGAAAGGGGGAGGGGGGAGAATTAATTGGGATAAATGTTGAACTGGCAGCGGCATCTTCTCAGTTATCCTCTTATTGAAGATTCAGGAAATGAAAGCGACAGGAAACGGAAGCGGAAATAATCTATGAAGGGTGGCAAAGGGGCGTTGAAATCGATGACAAATGCTTTCTGCATCGCAACTGTAATCCTTTTCCTAATATATATATGTATGTATTTCCTTCCATTTTTCATGCGATCAAATGACGTCATCCCATTCTGATTGAATGATGAGGGCAGCGTGAGTCGGAAGTGGCAAAGGGAGACTCTGAGACTGCGCAGTTGGCGCTTTCACAATTCTCACAGAGGAACCGAAATCAGCTATCGATCAACGAGCGAATGAAGGATGATAACTGCGCATGCTCACAGTCTCCCTCATTGCTTCACAAGTTGCCATCCACCCTTAATTCATTACCACTCATCTGAAACTAATGATGCAATTGATTTACGTGAATATTTCTCTCATCGCAATCAACATCTGATGAGGATGATGACGAGGGCACTCGGCTGCTACAGATCAACAATTGGGCTAAGAATTAAAGAGAAAATGATAAAATTAGAAAGACTGAATTCTCTTCCTGTAAGAGAGCCTCTCAGAGATCAAAGAGACCGCTCTGCCTGTCTCCTCGGCCAGTTTTCAATTCCCTTCTTCCCCCCCCCCAGCCTCTTTTCCGATTTCGTCTTCTCGTTTCCCTTCGTCCCTTCCGACGATGCACTTGCACGAGCTGTTCCATTTTCTCGCGCATCACATTGCTCGAATTTGCATATTCCTCCCAGCGCTACTTTCCTCGTTTCGCGAAAAACGGAAATCATCGCACGAGCGGTGGGGCAGGCTCGTTTCGTGTTAGGCTTGGGTTCGAATCCTTACGAAGGGATCGATTCTCCTCTTCGCTTCATCTCATAGATCTCTGCCAACGTTTCGTTCCGTCCCAGAAAACGTTTTCCGTGCGCTCTGTGCCGAGGGTTTCGTCATTCCGCTCCCCCCCCCCCTTTGAGTCCGCAAGAAACCAGTTCCTTAATTCCCTCCCCCCCACCCTCAAGGAAACGTCTGCTCTTCCTCATTTGTTACAGGAAAATGAATCGGACGATCTCCGTGAATCCGTTCGATCTCATAGCATCGAGTTTTTATAAAAAAAAAAATCCTCACTTGTACAGGAAGTTTTTACCTTACTGGTGGCAGCAAAAGAAATAAGAAATTGAAAAAGATTTAACAGAGAGATTTCTTGGCAACAGAAGCTTTGCAGATAAGGATGCCAGAGCATAATCATATATGTAAATAATAAATATATTTATATATATACATAGAATCGTAAACAGGTAACAGATCAACATTCATCCAAAGGTCCAGGAATTTTCTGAAACCATGAAAAGCATTTTTTTTTATTTTATTTTTTTTTTGGGGGGGGGGTGGAATTAAAGAATATATTGTTAATGAAAAAAAGGAAAGAGAAAATTCAAATCGAAAGAAAATTGCATTGTTAGATTGGGATTTAAAAAAACATAACGACAGTTATGGGCAGAGATTGCATCACTGCACCTGCAGAGTTTCGTCCCCTATTTAACGTAAATCGTCCCTCAATCAGCTGCTTGACACGAAGATCGGAGAGGAGAGCGTCCCTTTAATACCCCCTAGTAGAAGGTCTGTGAGGATGGGGAGACCTCAGCAGAAAGAGAAACACAAACATCCAATATCTTAACCCGGGGCTCGAACCCAGGTCCCTTTGATCAATAGCCAAGGTTATTGAACAAAAAGTAGTCTCTTTTAGAATTGATTTAAGTTTTTACTATATCATTTTTTAATATATTACGATCAAAAAAAGGTATTAATATATATTAATACCTTTTTTTATACAGTACGAAAATTATTCTTTATCGTATTCGTCAGTTGAGCCTCCCTTGTGGCAGGAAAGAGAACTTCACAGACAAGTCTTTTGTTTTGCAGAGGAGGGAAGATCGCCATTCGTTGATTGGCGTCAATTGCGTGGCGAAGAGGAACCTTGAAGGACGAAGACAATCAGGCGAAGTCGATCTCCATCAATGCTCCTATCAGGACTGGAAGGGGATTGAAATTAGCGGATGATTGTTCTCTCCGCAGAGAAGCGGTTAACTTTGCGGGATATCTGCAAACAGATATATTCACAAAAAATAAAATGATTTTCTTTTTAAAAACAGGAACATCGAAATCTGGCCATGACGTCTGCATCAGTGGGAGACTTCCCTGATGACTCTGTTAAGTCTCCTATAATATCTAAAATTTTATTACTAAATTTTAATTCTCTGAAAAGCATTAATGTTTTAGTATCTTGTGGTAATCGCTTGATTTAGCATTTTCAGCAAGATTTAGTCAAACCTGAATCGGTTCAGTCAATCCACCTAGAACTCTTTGAAGACGATGGTTGCAAAATTCGAAATTTGTTCATGCCGAAAAATGTCCAGATCACTGGAATTCTCTTCCTCTTATCATTTTTGTCTTTTCTTGGTTGGAAAAATCTTCCCAAAAAACATTCCGAAGATAGAAATCAGAAAAACGTCGTCGACTTTTGATTTCCTTCATTTACATTTAGCTTAATTGAACGAAAAAAAAATTCATTCATCGATAATAAAAGAAATTAAGATTACGAATTATCAATTCAGACAATTGCTTCACTTAAAAGAATCGGAAAAAAATAAAGATCATTTGCATAAATCAAATTGCACGAAGCATTTACACCTCGACCCATTAGATACCAATCTCCAGTGCCACAGATAATTTGGCTCACATAGTCATAGAATGATGAAGATTCTCGGTCTTCAAAGAAGGAAGCAAAAGCAGCAGGTCCAAGGACCTTACCACCAGAGGATGAAGATTCTCTTCCAGCATTCACAGAGGTTTCATGCTCCTCACCACCAGAGGATGAAGAATCTCCTCCAGCATTCACAGAGGCTCCATGCTCCTCACCACCAGAGGATGAAGATTCTCCTTCAGCATTCACAAGCCTCCATGCTCCTCACCACCAGAGGATGAAGATTTTCCTCCAGCATTCACAGAGGCTCCATGCTCCTCACCGTCAGAGGATGAAGATTCTCCTCCAGCATTCACAGAGGCTCCATGCTCCTCACCACCAGAAGATGACGATTCTCCTTCAGCACTCACAGAGGCTATATGCTCCTCACCACCAGAGGATGAAGATTCTCCTCCAGCATTCACAGAGGCTCCATGCTCCTCACCACCAGAGGATGAAGATTCTCCTCTAGCATTCACAGAGGCTCCATGCTCCTCACCGCCAGAGGATGAAGATTCTCCTTCAGCACTCACAGAGGCTCCATGCTCCTCACCACCAGAGGATGAAGATTCTCCTCCAGCATTCACAGAGGCTCCATGCTCTTCACCACCAGAGGATGACGATTCTCCTTCAGCACTCACAGAGGCTCCATGCTCCTCACCACCAGAGGATGAAGATCATGCAAGCTACAAAATCTTCGAAGCCATGGGATGAATATCTGTGTTTCGGATTTTTCCGGTTTCGAATCAGTTATTAAGTGTCCGCCAATAAATCCACTGCTAATAAAATTGCTCCCAGTTTCCGTCACTTCCTGTGTTTATTTCCATTATTGTGGTGAAGAGCATCTCATAGAGAAGTAATCGGCGCTGGATGGAGCGATTCCGCAGTGACGTCGATTCTCTACGAAGGAGATTTTGTTTTTTAGTTTTCGAATGAAAGGTGTCTTCGGAAATGAGTAAATTTTCGGCGACAACGCTCATCATCGGAAAGGAAGGGATCGAAATCGTGGTTCATTCTCGCGAGAAGACGACAGGAGATCGGTCGTCATGTGCACATACTTTGCCGCTAATGATTGAGTCAGCGTCGTGCCCAGAACGACCTCGTCAGTTGCACGAAGAACGAAGGAGTGATTGGCTCGCTCGAGCCAGCAGGATTCCCGGCTCTGGGAGTCGCAAAGGAGGACGGCACGGCAGCTGCGATTCAAAAATCTGTCGACCCCAAAATCAATACCTACAAAATTTCGGAGAGAATATTAATTTATAAAAATGAGAGCATATCTCAAATTGATATTAACTCAGACAACATGAACGTGAATTCTGCGCCCTTGAAATGCGAATTGGGGGCTCAAGTTACCTTTTCTAATAATGACATAAAATTCTATTTCGTATATTTCAAATTTTTGTTATTACTTCTGATTTTCAAAATTTAGTCGACGAAATTCTGATGAATGCATCTTCTGTTATCAGTGAAAATCATGGAGTCATGAGGGGGGAGTTGGGGGGGAGGGGAGCGTATGCCTCCAAGCGCCGATTGCAAGGGATCAGCAACTCAACAGAATTTTAAAAGTTTCGTTAAGAATATAGAATAGTGGCCAAAAGTTTGGAAAATTTTGAAGAGGATTTTCTTCTAAGTTTCCCACCATTTGCGCGAGAGGGATTTAGCTTAGGCGGGAGTTCTCATTTCGTAGTTCCGAGGTTCGAGTCTCACCTCCGTCGGACTTAAGATCTGTCTCCGCTGCAGTGGGCAGACACCGATTCGCTTGGAAAGGCCTCGCTCTTCGTCTTACGACATTAAGCCGTGGTCCTTGCGCAGCCATTCCCTGTGCACATTGATGACTCGACGGGAGGTATCAATGTCTCTTAAGAGCTCTCCATATCATTCTCCTAGGAGCTCTCCATATCATTCTCCTAAGAGCTCTCCATATCGTTCTCCTCAGAGCTCTCCATATCATTCTCCTCAGAGCTCTCCATATCATTCTCCTCAGAGCTCTCCATATCATTCTCCTCAGAGCTCTCCATATCATTCTCCTAGGAGCTCTCCATATCATTCTCCTCAGAGTTCTCCATATCATTCTCCTAAGAGCTCTCCATATCATTCTCCTTAGAGCTCTCCATATCATTCTCCTCAGAGCTCTCCATATCATTCTCCTCAGAGCTCTCCATATCATTCTCCTCAGAGCTCTCCATATCATTCTCCTCAGAGCTCTCCATATCATTCTCCTAAGAGTTCTCCATATCATTCTCCTCAGAGCTCTCCATATCATTCTCCTAAGAGCTCTCCATATCATTCTCCTAGAAGCTCTCATATCATTCTCCTCAGAGCTCTCCATATCATTCTCCTCAGAGCTCTCCATATCATTCTCCTCAGAGCTCTCCATATCATTCTCCTCAGAGCTCTCCATATCATTCTCCTCAGAGTTCTCCATATCATTCTCCTCAGAGCTCTCCATATCATTCTCCTCAGAGCTCTCCATATCATTCTCCTCAGAGTTCTCCATATCATTCTCCTAGAAGCTCTCCATATCATTCTCCTAAGAGCTCTCCATATCATTCTCCTCAGAGCTCTCCATATCATTCTCCTAAGAGTTCTCCATAACATTCTCCTCAGAGCTCTCCATATCATTCTCCTAAGAGCTCTCCATATCATTCTCCTAGAAGCTCTCCATATCATTCTCCTAAGAGTTCTCCATAACATTCTCCTCAGAGCTCTCCATATCATTCTCCTAAGAGCTCTCCATATCATTCTCCTCAGAGCTCTCCATATCATTCTCCTAAGAGCTCTCCATATCATTCTCCTAAGAGCTCTCCATATCATTCTCCTCAGAGCTCTCCATATCATTCTCCTCAGAGCTCTCCATATCATTCTCCTAAGAGCTCTCCATATCATTCTCCTAAGAGCTCTCCATATCATTCTCCTCAGAGCTCTCCATATCATTCTCCTCAGAGCTCTCCATATCATTCTCCTCAGAGCTCTCCATATCATTCTCCTAGGAGCTCTCCATATCATTCTCCTCAGAGCTCTCCATATCATTCTCCTAGGAGCTCTCCATATCATTCTCCTAGGAGCTCTCCATATCATTCTCCTAGGAGCTCTCCATATCATTCTCCTAAGAGCTCTCCATATCATTCTCCTAGGAGCTCTCCATATCATTCTCCTCAGAGCTCTCCATATCATTCTCCTCAGAGCTCTCCATATCATTCTCCTCAGAGCTCTCCATATCATTCTCCTCAGAGCTCTCCATATCATTCTCCTAAGAGTTCTCCATATCATTCTCCTCAGAGCTCTCCATATCATTCTCCTAAGAGCTCTCCATATCATTCTCCTCAGAGCTCTCCATATCATTCTCCTAGGAGCTCTCCATATCATTCTCCTCAGAGCTCTCCATATCATTCTCCTCAGAGCTCTCCATATCATTCTCCTAGGAGCTCTCCATATCATTCTCCTAGGAGCTCTCCATATCATTCTCCTCAGAGCTCTCCATATCATTCTCCTAAGAGCTCTCCATATCATTCTCCTAGGAGCTCTCCATATCATTCTCCTAAGAGCTCTCCATATCATTCTCCTCAGAGCTCTCCATATCATTCTCCTCAGAGCTCTCCATATCATTCTCCTAAGAGTTCTCCATATCATTCTCCTAAGAGCTCTCCATATCATTCTCCTAGGAGCTCTCCATATCATTCTCCTCAGAGCTCTCCATATCATTCTCCTAGGAGCTCTCCATATCATTTTCCTCAGAGTTCTCCATATCATTCTCCTAGAAGCTCTCCATATCATTCTCCTCAGAGCTCTCCATATCATTCTCCTAGGAGCTCTCCATATCATTCTCCTCAGAGTTCTCCATATCATTCTCCTAAGAGCTCTCCATATCATTCTCCTCAAGGCTCTCCATATCATTCTCCTCAGAGCTCTCCATATCATTCTCCTCAGAGCTCTCCATATCATTCTCCTAGGAGCTCTCCATATCATTCTCCTAAGAGCTCTCCATATCATTCTCCTAGGAGCTCTCCATATCATTCTCCTAAGAGCTCTCCATATCATTCTCCTAAGAGCTCTCCATATCATTCTCCTCAGAGCTCTCCATATCATTCTCCCCCAACCTTCTTTCAGATCTTTGAGTTCTTCGTAACAGGGAAATTTAGCCCATTGTTGTCTTTCGTAACTGGGAAATTTAGCCCCCCAGCAGCATTTGCGAAGACGATTTCGAAAGTAGTTTACGAAATCTTGCATTAAGCCTTTAAGAGGGAATTTATGTCGAAGGAAAAACCTTGCTACGATTCATTTAAAAGAAAGAAAAATTTAAAAAAGGTTTTTTTTCTTGTATTTAATTTTTCTTTTAATTATTACCTTGCCCCGCGACGCTGCTCCTTGACCTTGAGGAATTTGCTCTGTTGCCACGTATCAGGAATTATTAACTGATGAGGAAAAGAGGCTAACTGTTGGTGGCGGCAGTCCGCGAATTCCATCCTCCACCTCCGCATATCTAAGGTCACGGAGCAGCGAGCGCAAGTCGAAACGGTCTCTGTCGTTTCCTTGCTTTTGAAAAGTGTTCGGTTTTGTGCGTGGCTCTTTTTTGCAGGCTATGGCTGATCTGGACTCTGAGCAGCGAATCTGCGTTCAGCGAGACTTACTTAGTGGTGAACGGCAGGGGGGCAGAAATGACTCGGGGGAAGCGGAGGACGGGGCTTTGAACAAAGCGCGATTTAACTGACGCTTCACCGACGGGTCTCACTCCAGCGAGGACGACCGAAAATCTGGGTCTTGCTCTTCACTTCGATGTTCCCTCGCAGATGGGAATTCCGAAGAGTGTCGCAGCAGCGAACCGGTGACAGAGGAATGAATGCGTCGGACTGTCACTCCGAGAGGTGAAATAAGGACCCGTTGCCAAGGATACGGAGACTGGCTGGGTCGTGCTACTATACGAAACTCGCGTAGCTCGAGCAAATGGAGCAGAAAGGAATGATTAAGGAAGCCTTGAACAAGAAGATGGGAAATGCAAGGAAATGGTTTCGGATTCGGCGAAGGAGGAGAATTGCCTCTTGACCCTGGAAGTCATCCTGCTCGCTCTCCTCCACGAAACAGGTCGGGAGGTCGGGGAGGAGGCACTTCCTGCACTAGAGGGCGCACGTTCTTCAACAGAGAAATCGAGATTCCTCTGTGGAAAGCAGACGGAAGATCTTCCCCCCACGTGATGAATCTCTTCCATCCAAAAGCAATTCGTTCTCCATCCTCACGCGTAGATGCTGCAATTGGCTAATCGAGTTGGAATCGCTCTTCTCCGAAAAGGAAACAGAATCTGGATTCCTCTTCCCGGATGGAGAAATCTCTCCATTCTCTGCATCGTCTGGAGAGCAATCATGCTTAGCACTCTTGGTTGGGAAGAATGGAAGCTCGCCTTTCTTGCTCAATGATTATTTCGCACTTGTGGCCGGAGTTCTCACAAAGGGTCACGTGGCATCTCGATATCTCTTCCACGTATTAAGATTCCGGCCTTTCGTTTCTGGTTAAAGATTACCATCATTTGATGAGACACGAATAGCAAAATGTCATTCGCAACTGAGACTGTGAGATTGCGCAGTTGACGTTTCTCACAGGTCAATAACTTATCATTAGTATCTCCTCTCAGTCATCATCACCATTTATCACCTCTCAGTCATCACCACCATTTATCACCTCTCAGTCGTCATCACCATTTATCACCTCTCAGTCGTCATCACCATTTATCACCTCTCAGTCATCATCACCATTTATCACCTCTCAGTCACATCACCATTTATCACCTCTCAGTCGTCATCACCATTTATCACCGCTCAGTCGTCATCACCATTTATCACCTCTCAGTCATCATCACCATTTATCACCTCTCAGTCATCATCACCATTTATCACCTCTCAGTCATCATCATTATCATCTCCTTTCAACCACCATCATGATTATTTTTTCCAGTCATCGTCACCATTATCTCCTTTCAGTCACCATCATCAGTCTTCCCTTTCAATCAACGGATGATCCACGAGAAGCGCCAACTGCGCAGTCGCAACCCCTTTAATTGTCACTTGTGTTACTTCACTGACAACGAGATACTTTCGCTGTTGCAGGTGAAGGAATCATTTCTCAGTCTAATGAATAAATATATTGGGGGGGGGGGGGGGGCTCAGGTCAAGGGCAATTCGAACATTCCTAATCATATAAATGATCTTTTTTTCCCCACAATCTTGTACTGGAGCATGTCATACAATCTTTTTAACGCACTCTAGTACCTTAAACTTCTAGATTAAACTATATTTTGTTTTTAATGCTACATTCTGGTGGTTAGAGAGGTCACACCCGAGATTCAGATATATTTAATCCATCACTGAAGAGATCTCAAGAAAAGGCGAAACTGTCCAAATCCCCTTTTCTCTGAGGTAAGGATCCAGTCCTAAATACTTTTTTCTAAGAGGAAAGGATCCGGTCTTAACCTCCTTATCTAGGAGGCTAGGATCCAGTCTTAACCTCCTTATCTGGGAGGAAAGGATCCAGTCTTAACCTCCTTATCTGGGAGGAAAGGATCCAGTCTTAACCTCCTATCTGGGAGGAAAGGATCCAGTCTTAACCACCTTATCTGGGAGGAAAGGATCCAGTCTTAACCTCCTATCTGGGAGGAAAGGATCCAGTCTTAACCTCCTATCTGGGAGGAAAGGATCCAGTCTTAACCTCCTATCTGGGAGGAAAGGATCCAGTCTTAACCTCCTTATCTGGGAGGAAAGGATCCAGTCTTAACCTCCTATCTGGGAGGAAAGGATCCAGTCTTAACCACCTTATCTGGGAGGAAAGGATCCAGTCTTAACCTCCTATCTGGGAGGAAAGGATCCAGTCTTAACCTCCTATCTGGGAGGAAAGGATCCAGTCTTAACCTCCTATCTGGGAGGAAAGGATCCAGTCTTAACCTCCTTATCTGGGAGGAAAGGATCCAGTCTTAACCTCCTATCTGGGAGGAAAGGATCCAGTCTTAACCTCCTTATCTGGGAGGAAAGGATCCAGTCTTAACCTCCTATCTGGGAGGAAAGGATCCAGTCTTAACCTCCTTATCTGGGAGGAAAGAATCCAGTCTTAACCTCCTTATCTGGGAGGAAAGGATCCAGTCTTAACCTCCTTATCTGGGAGGAAAGGATCCAGTCTTAACCTCCTATCTGGGAGGAAAGGATCGAGTCTTAACCTCCTATCTGGGAGGAAAGGATCCAGTCTTAACCTCCTTATCTGGGAGGAAAGGATCCAGTCTTAACCTCCTTATCTGGGAGGAAAGAATCCAGTCTTAACCTCCTATCTGGGAGGAAAGGATCCAGTCTTAACCTCCTTATCTGGGAGGAAAGGATCCAGTCTTAACCTCCTTATCTGGGAAAAAAGGATCCAGTCTTAACCTTCTTATCTGGGAGGAAAGAATCCAGTCTTAACCTCCTATCTGGGAGGAAAGGATCCAGTCTTAACCTCCTTATCTGGGAGGAAAGGATCCAGTCTTAACCTCCTTATCTAGGAGGAAAGAATCCAGTCTTAACCTCCTTATCTGGGAGGAAAGGATCCAGTCTTAACCTCCTTATCTGGGAGGAAAGAATCCAGTCTTAACCTCCTATCTGGGAGGAAAGGATCCAGTCTTAACCTCCTTATCTGGGAGGAAAGAATCCAGTCTTAACCTCCTTATCTGGGAGGAAAGGATCCAGTCTTAACCTCCTTATCTGGGAGGAAAGGATCCAGTCTTAACCTCCTTATCTGGGAGGAAAGAATCCAGTCTTAACCTCCTATCTGGGAGGAAAGGATCCAGTCTTAACCTCCTTATCTGGGAGGAAAGAATCCAGTCTTAACCTCCTATCTGGGAGGAAAGGATCCAGCCTTAACCTCCTTATCTGAAAGGAAAGGATCGAGTCTTAACCTCCTATCTGGGAGGAAAGGATCCAGTCTTAACCTCCTTATCTAGGAGGAAAGGATCCAGCCTTAACCTCCTTATCTGAGAGGAAAGGATCGAGTCTTAACCTCCTATCTGGGAGGAAAGGATCCAGTCTTAACCTCCTTATCTAGGAGGAAAGGATCCAGCCTTAACCTCCTTATCTGAGAGGAAAGGATCGAGTCTTAACCTCCTATCTGGGAGGAAAGGATCCAGTCTTAACCTCCTTATCTAGGAGGAAAGGATCCAGCCTTAACCTCCTTATCTGAGAGGAAAGGATCGAGTCTTAACCTCCTATCTGGGAGGAAAGGATCCAGTCTTAACCTCCTTATCTAGGAGGAAAGGATCCAGCCTCAACCTCCTTATCTGAGAGGAAAGGATCGAGTCTTAACCTCCTATCTGGGAGGAAAGGATCTAGTCTTAACCTCCTTATCTAGGATGAAAATATCCAGTCTTAACCTCCTTATCTGGGAGGAAAGAATCCAGTCTTAACCTCCTATCTGGGAGGAAAGGATCCAGTCTTAACCTCCTTATCTGGGAGGAAAGAATCCAGTCTTAACCTCCTATCTGGGAGGAAAGGATCCAGCCTTAACCTCCTTATCTGAGAGGAAAGGATCGAGTCTTAACCTCCTATCTGGGAGGAAAGGATCCAGTCTTAACCTCCTTATCTAGGAGGAAAGGATCCAGCCTTAACCTCCTTATCTGAGAGGAAAGGATCGAGTCTTAACCTCCTATCTGGGAGGAAAGGATCCAGTCTTAACCTCCTTATCTAGGAGGAAAGGATCCAGCCTTAACCTCCTTATCTGAGAGGAAAGGATCGAGTCTTAACCTCCTATCTGGGAGGAAAGGATCCAGTCTTAACCTCCTTATCTAGGAGGAAAGGATCCAGTCTTAACCTCCTTATCTGGGAGGAAAGAATCCAGTCTTAACCTCCTATCTGGGAGGAAAGGATCCAGTCTTAACCTCCTTATCTAGGAGGAAAGGATCCAGCCTTAACCTCCTTATCTGAGAGGAAAGGATCGAGTCTTAACCTCCTATCTGGGAGGAAAGGATCCAGTCTTAACCTCCTATCTGGGAGGAAAGGATCCAGCCTTAACCTCCTTATCTGAGAGGAAAGGATCGAGTCTTAACCTCCTATCTGGGAGGAAAGGATCCAGTCTTAACCTCCTATCTGGGAGGAAAGAATCCAGTCTTAACCTTATATCTGGGAGGAAAGGATCCAGCCTTAACCTCCTTATCTGAGAGGAAAGGATCGAGTCTTAACCTCCTATCTGGGAGGAAAGGATCCAGTCTTAACCTCCTTATCTAGGAGGAAAGGATCCAGCCTTAACCTCCTTATCTGAGAGGAAAGGATCGAGTCTTAACCTCCTATCTGGGAGGAAAGGATCCAGTCTTAACCTCCTTATCTAGGAGGAAAGGATCCAGCCTTAACCTCCTTATCTGAGAGGAAAGGATCGAGTCTTAACCTCCTATCTGGGAGGAAAGGATCCAGTCTTAACCTCCTTATCTAGGAGGAAAGGATTCAGCCTTAACCTCCTTATCTGAGAAGAAAGGATCGAGTCTTAACCTCCTATCTGGGAGGAAAGGATCCAGTCTTAACCTCCTTATCTAGGAGGAAAGGATCCAGCCTTAACCTCCTTATCTGAGAGGAAAGGATCGTGTCTTAACCTCCTATCTGGGAGGAAAGGATCCAGTCTTAACCTCCTTATCTAGGAGGAAAGGATCCAGTCTTAACCTCCTTATCTGGGAGGAAAGAATCCAGTCTTAACCTCCTATCTGGGAGGAAAGGATCCAGTCTTAACCTCCTTATCTAGGAGGAAAGGATCCAGCCTTAACCTCCTTATCTGAGAGGAAAGGATCGAGTCTTAACCTCCTATCTGGGAGGAAAGGATCCAGTCTTAACCTCCTATCTGGGAGGAAAGGATCCAGCCTTAACCTCCTTATCTGAGAGGAAAGGATCGAGTCTTAACCTCCTATCTGGGAGGAAAGGATCCAGTCTTAACCTCCTATCTGGGAGGAAAGAATCCAGTCTTAACCTTATATCTGGGAGGAAAGGATCCAGCCTTAACCTCCTTATCTGAGAGGAAAGGATCGAGTCTTAACCTCCTATCTGGGAGGAAAGGATCCAGTCTTAACCTCCTTATCTAGGAGGAAAGGATCCAGCCTTAACCTCCTTATCTGAGAGGAAAGGATCGAGTCTTAACCTCCTATCTGGGAGGAAAGGATCCAGTCTTAACCTCCTTATCTAGGAGGAAAGGATCCAGCCTTAACCTCCTTATCTGAGAGGAAAGGATCGAGTCTTAACCTCCTATCTGGGAGGAAAGGATCCAGTCTTAACCTCCTTATCTAGGAGGAAAGGATTCAGCCTTAACCTCCTTATCTGAGAAGAAAGGATCGAGTCTTAACCTCCTATCTGGGAGGAAAGGATCCAGTCTTAACCTCCTTATGTAGGAGGAAAGGATCCAGCCTTAACCTCCTTATCTGAGAGGAAAGGATCGTGTCTTAACCTCCTATCTGGGAGGAAAGGATCCAGTCTTAACCTCCTTATCTAGGAGGAAAGGATCCAGTCTTAACCTCCTTATCTGGGAGGAAAGAATCCAGTCTTAACCTCCTATCTGGGAGGAAAGGATCCAGTCTTAACCTCCTTATCTAGGAAGAAAGGATCCAGTCTTAACCTCCTTATCTGGGAGGAAAGAATGCAGTCTTAACCTCCTATCTGGGAGGAAAGGATCCAGTCTTAACCTCCTTATCTAGGAGGAAAGGATCCAGCCTTAACCTCCTTATCTGAGAGGAAAGGATCGAGTCTTAACCTCCTATCTGGGAGGAAAGGATCCAGTCTTAACCTCCTTATCTAGGAGGAAAGAATCCAGTCTTAACCTCCTATCTGGGAGGAAAGAATCCAGTCTTAACCTCCTTATCTAGGAGGAAAGGATCCAGCCTTAACCTCCTTATCTGAGAGGAAAGGATCGAGTCTTAACCTCCTATCTGGGAGGAAAGGATCCAGTCTTAACCTCCTTATCTAGGAGGAAAGGATCCAGTCTTAACCTCCTTATCTGGGAGGAAAGAATCCAGTCTTAACCTCCTATCTGGGAGGAAAGGATCCAGTCTTAACCTCCTATCTGGGAGGAAAGGATCCAGTCTTAACCTCCTTATCTGGGAGGAAAGGATCCAGTCTTAACCTCCTTATCTGGGAGGAAATGATCCAGTCTTAACCTCCTTATCTGGGAGGAAATGATCCAGCCTTAACCTCCTTATCTGAGAGGAAAGGATCGAGTCTTAACCTCCTATCTGGGAGGAAAGGATCCAGTTTTAACCTCCTTATCTGGGAGGAAAGAATCCAGTCTTAACCTCCTATCTGGGAGGAAAGGATCCAGTCTTAACCTCCTTATCTAGGAGGAAAGGATCCAGCCTTAACCTCCTTATCTGAGAGGAAAGGATCGAGTCTTAACCTCCTATCTGGGAGGAAAGGATCCAGTCTTAACCTCCTTATCTAGGAGGAAAGGATCCAGCCTTAACCTCCTTATCTGAGAGGAAAGGATCGAGTCTTAACCTCCTATCTGGGAGGAAAGGATCCAGTCTTAACCTCCTTATCTAGGAGGAAAGTATCCAGCCTTAACCTCCTTATCTGAGAGGAAAGGATCGAGTCTTAACCTCCTATCTGGGAGGAAAGGATCCAGTCTTAACCTCCGTATGTAGAAGGATATGATGACGAGTGAATCGAGTCCTTTTCTCATACCTATGGGACAGTGATTCAACTCCGCATCTCAGAGATAATGATCCATTGTCGTTCTGTTGTAAATGGCGCCATAAAATGTCGCGCACTAAGCTCCATATGACAGGAATTCGCTAACAAGAAGCACCTGCAATGACGTATAACGAGTCATTTGTAAGGAATCGAAATGCTCTGAAGTACCTCCTTGAAATCTTCTTTTAAGAATTGCAGTTTCACAAACTGATTTCCGTCGTAAACAAGAGAGATCATAAATTAGACCGGAAATGAAGCGATTTAATCTGGTTTCCGGTAGAAATGTGCGATGATGAATTTTCATGTGATTTCTTCTTCTTGTCATTAAGAGTGATGGAACTTGGATTAAGTTTACTCATTAATTTTGTTTTATTTCTTCCGATTTCATTCCTTTACTTTTGACATATTTTGTGACCTTTTTTTACGTTTTTGATTTGCGCCAAAAAAAAAATAGTGAATATTTTTTTTTACATTTGTGAGGAAGATCAAAAACTTTTAAGCACCTGAATCGTAAAATGAGCGAAGTCCGAATATTATGTAGTCAGAAAAGGAAACATAATTCGAGCTCGAAGTCGTTTTCATCATTGGAAAGATTTCTTCTGGCAGAAAATTCCTTTTGGAAATTGTGAAGCAAACAAACGAAATGTTATTTGCATCGTCGAAATCATCAAAGAGCGGAAAAACAAAACCGAGTGAGTGTTAGTTTCTCTTCGGGATCATTTTCCCCCTAAGTGATGTTTTCTTCCGCATCCCGTCCCTCCTCATGAGTGATGAGGATCGTCTCCATCGCTGTGGCACCGGAAGTGAGAGATGCTCTCTCGTCTCCAGAAGGCGGAAGGAAGAGGAACCCGTCTTCGGGATCACGTGATTGTTGCCAGTGGCCATCGCATCATCCGGATATCCGGTGCGAGGGAAGAGGAGGACAAGGCCAACCGGCAAGGCGCAGGTTTGGGCTCGATACGGCGCCCGGTGGCAACACTCCGCATTGTGCTTTCGACGAGCGGAGTGGTGGTGTGAGCCTTCGACGCCGCGGTCGCACCGTCAGGTGACCTTTGGCCAGCAGTCGCCCGCCATGAGGGGCCGTGTCCGTATTGCGCTGGCGAGATGTCATTGGAATAACCTCTGCCAACAGGTAAGGTCATTGAAGGACCATTTGATACCTGACGACGCTCCGAATAAATGCTTGAGAATATTTCGCAGCAGCGTCTGCCCACTTTCAGTCGAATTCACTTCGCTTCGAACGCAGAAGGAATTGATGTTTGTTTTTCCTTTCGCAGGGATGGCATCATCCGGGAATTTCACTCCTCGATCGTTTCCGGATTCGGAGAGGCTGCTCAGTCTTATTCACGTGTCGTTCATCCGCTCGGAATGAGGCGTTCACTTGGAAGCCCGCGCGATGCACCGATTTCTGCTCGATTTTTTTTTACCTCTGGGCGGCACTTCTGTGTGCATGATGGGATGAATGGACAGGTCACAAGGACTCCAAGGGTTCAGGGTTGCGGAGAATTAGAGGTCAGAAATCGTGCAGTCAGCAGTTGGATCTATTGCACGGCTGTTAAAAGATAGGCGGAAGCTTAACGTCAGGGCCATCGACACGGGGCCGCGGCTTAACGTCGCAGCCGACGGAGAGCGAGCTTTCCAAATCCAATTAGGATTCCAATCTGGGCACTACAGATGACGAGGCTGCCTCAGCGAAGTCTCTTCTCTGACATTCAATCAAGTGATGCGGAATGGAATCATCAGCTGATGAAAGGAATTCGTTCCATTCCTCCCACAAGTAAAATCCGTCTGAAGTGATCCCATAAATGAGATAATTAAGTTTAATTATTTTCATGCAGAGGAAATAATTAAGAGTAAGAAAAGATATTATACGGAAACGAAAAAGAAACACACAAGAAAAGAATTATATTAAAACGCCAAAATGTTAATTTTTTTTTAAGTAGTCTGTTAATGGTGAAATATTCAAAGCTGAGTGGAACCTAAAGGCGTTCTTTTCTGTTTCAGTGATTCCTTCCGATATTGTCTCCAATTCATTAGTGATGCTGATAAAGCAGATCAGCAGTTGTAACTTTAAGATCCTCTTTTGCGTTGACCTTTCGGCAGCAGGTCAGCAATGGCCGCCATTTCACTTCATTTCACTTCGATCACTTCATAAATAGGTTCAATTTCTTTCCACTTGGTAATTACAATCTGAATAAATTAATCTTCATTCTTCTGATGAAGAATAATAATTATGACTCATTCATTTTTACTTACTTTATCATCACCTTCTTCCGAATTCCTCTTCATCTTCCCTTCTTCGAAGACTTGCGCGAGCGGGGATAAATATTTTCATCCTCTTCCATCAGATCACCGATTCCCAGATTCCGATCAGAGTTCAGTTAAGAAAATGACGCGAGATCACTGAATTTCTCCTTGAAAAGGATTCGGCGATGAGGAAATCTCTACCCCCCCCCCCCCCCCCCCCCCAGGACAGGAATGAACTCATCTTCGGTGATTCCAGAGATCTAAGAGTCGTCTGCTCGCTGTTTTCCGTTCAACGCAGACGGTTTCAGTTCTTGGATCGAAATGACGACGGTGTTAGTAATCGAAGAGAATTGTCTGCCACTTCTCTCTTCCCTTCCCCCGCAGAAGGGGACGGAGTCTCCTTCGGCAATTGCATCAGGAAATCGTCTGCTCGTCTTCTCGATGCGAAGATTTCATTTCCTTTTTCTCTTTTTCAGTTTCTGATGCTTCTCGTCGTCTGCTTCATCACGGCAATGCCAGATCCCGATCCTTCCGCCGACGATCCTCATCGCGAGGCACGTGCAGCATCCGCCATTCCAAAACAGGATCTCAGGAGGAAAGTCAGTAAGTATCAATTTCATCAACAAGATCAAATAGATAGTATCTGTCTTAACACACAGGCATTCTGCATTGAAGCAAAATTCTTCACTTTTCCAATTGACGGAAATAAATGCTGCCATCTGGCATCCAACGTTAACAAATTAAATATGATGGCGATGCGTTAAGATATATCAAAAGACGAACACGTCACCCCCTTGAAAATATGAAATCATCCTCTCAGAGGTAATGAGGCTTAGAGACGATGAAGTAAGTTCAGAGGCAATGAGGCTCAGAGACAATGAAGTAAGTTCAGGGGTAATGACGCTAAGAGACGATGAAGTAAGTTCAGGGGTAATGAGGCTCAGAGACAATGAAGCAAGTTCAGAGGTAATGAGGCTAAGAGACGATGAAGTAAGTTCAGGGGTAATGAGGCTCAGAGACAATGAAGTAAGTTCAGGGGTAATGAGGTTCATAGACGATGAAGTAAGTTCAGAGGTAATGAGGCTCAGAGACAATGAAGTAAGTTCAGGGGTAATGAGGCTAAGAGACAATGAAGCAAGTTCTGGGGTAATGAGGCTCAGAGACAATGAAGTAAGTTCAGGGGTAATGAGGTTCATAGACAATGAAGTAAGTTGAGGGGTAATGAGGGTCAGAGACGATGAAGTCAGTTCAGGGGTAATGAGGCTCAGAGACAATGAAGTAAGTTCAGAGGTAATGAGGCTAAGATACGATGAAGTAAGTTCAGGGGTAATGAGGCTCAGAGACAATGAAGCAAGTTCTGGGGTAATGAGGCTAAGAGACAATAATGTAAGTTCAGAGGCAATGAGGTTCATAGACGATGAAGTAAGTTCAGAGGTAATGAGGTTCATAGACGATGAAGTAATTTCAGGGGTAATGAGGCTCAGAGACAATGAAGTAAGTTCGGGGGTAATGAGGCTCAGAGACAATGAAGTAAGTTCAGGGGTAATGACGCTGAGACGATGAAGTAAGTTCAGGGGTAATGAGGCTCAGAGACAATGAAGTAAGTTCAGGGGTAATGAGGCTAAGAAACGATGAAGTAGGTTCAGGGGTAATGAGGCTCAGAGACAATGAAGTAAGTTCAGGGGTAATGAGGTTCATAGACGATGAAGTAAGTTCAGAGGTAATGAGGCTCAGAGACAATGAAGTAAGTTCAGGGGTAATGAGGCTAAGAGACAATGAAGCAAGTTCTGGGGTAATGAGGCTAAGAGACAATAATGTAAGTTCAGAGGCAATGAGGTTCATAGACGATGAAGTAAGTTCAGAGGTAATGAAGCTAAGAGACAATGAAGTAAGTTCAAGGGTAATGAGGCTAAGAGACAATGAAGTAAGTTCAGAGATAATGAGGCTCGGAGACAATGAAGTAAGTTCAGGGGTAATGAGGTTCATTGACAATGAAGTAAGTTCAGGGGTAATGAGGTTCATAGACAATGAAGTAAGTTCAGGGGTAATGAGGTTCATAGACGATGAAGTAAGTTCAGAGGTAATGAGGCTCAGAGACAATGAAGTAAGTTCAGGGGTAATGAGGCTCAGAGACAATGAAGTAAGTTCAGGGGTAATGAGGTTCATAGACGATGAAGTAAGTTCAGAGGCAATGAGGCTCAGAGACAATGAAGTAAGTTCAGAGGCAATGAAACTCAGAGTCAGTTCAGAGGTAATGAGGCTGAGACAATAATGTAAGTTCAGAGGCAATGAGGTTCATAGACGATGAAGTAAGTTCAGTGGTAATGAGGCTCAGAGACAATGAAGTAAGTTCAGAGGCAATGAAACTCAGAGACAATGAAGTCAGTTCAGAGGTAATGAGGCTGAGACAATAATGTAAGTTCAGAGGCAATGAGGTTCATAGACGATGAAGTAAGTTCAGTGGTAATGAGGCTCAGAGACAATGAAGTAAGTTCAAAGGCAATGAAGTGTGTCATTTTTCCACTTTTGCACTACTCTGAAGTGAAGATTCGGATGAATGATTGATTCCGAAGACGGAAAGAGTAAGATTTCATTCTTAACTATCCAATGGAAAAAGAATTTCTAATTTGTCCCTTAAAACGTTATTTTAAAAAAATGAGTTTTTTTCATCCCTTCCTGAACAGTTTCTGCCCTCCCCTTCCCACTGTAGAGCCGAAATCTGAGATTTGTAGCAGGAACAAAACGTTTGCGATTTGCTTTTTCGTGTTTTGCCTTTTTTACACCGCTAGCACCCTCTAGTGGTGGAAACGGAAACTTTTTGTGAAGTCTTTTAAGATGCGAATGTAAATGTTTCTTTCGAATCCTTTGAACCGAAAGAGAATTTCGGCGTTTATCGATTGAAAAGAAGAATTCGAAATGTTTAGAAAAGGAGAGACACGAAATGGGAAAACGCCTTTCGCTTATTTGAAAAGAAGCTACGAATGGCGTCGTGCGAATTCATTGCACGAATTTGAAAATGTCGCTTTGGAAATGGATTGAATTTCTCTTGTCCATTATTGTCCACTTCATGATGATGAGGATTCGGAAATTGCAGTGGATTTGTTATGTCCGATAATTACATCCGGTGGGAAGAATAAGACGGGAATAAAAAAATAATCGGAACGAGGAAGATATCCTCTCACAATCTCTCCACCTGTTTAGGTTCCATCATCAACATTGTTGAATTCATAAATCCATCATCTACGGTTTAGAGAAAAATTTCCTCATTTTCCGTAAACTGAATGGAAATTGATTCCTGAGGTCATTGCACGAGCAGAATCGCAGGTTCTGCGCATGTCATTTCGAGGAAATGCAAACGATTTCGATTTTCTGTTGCGTGCGCAGAAAAGGAAGTTCAGTATTCAAAGGAAGAGATCAACAACTATAGAGGGAGCTCGTCGCCATTCGACTTGTGAGCGCTACGGATGCAATCGGAAAAAACGAAACTATGAGAGTGAATTTCAGGCTCTCTTTGTTCTGGGGGGAGGGGGGGAAATCCAATTCCTCTTGTGATCATCGATTTCATCCCGCATCGCCTCTAAACCAGGGGCGGACACGTCTCAAGTCCGGGGGGGGAGGGGGGCATTTAGGGGCATAGGAAGGATTTTTCAGTTGAAAGTGTCCTATCTATCGTAGATCGGTAATTGATTATCAGAGTCCCAGGTACCTGGATACCCCCTAACCTATTCCATCTGAACATGTGCGTAGTTGGCATCAGTGTAAACACAAATAAAAATTTAAACCACCAATGGTGGGTCCCGAAGTGCAATAAAAATCAACAGTAAAAGTAGTAAGGATGCACAAGAGACCTAAAATGAATGACTATCTTTGCTGAAAGACATCATCTTAGGCCTCTTGTAACTATTCATGACTTCATGATTGTAGTCAAGCAAGCAGGATATGATTCCACGTGGATTGCTTTGGACTGAGTCAAAGAAACCACGTGAAAGAAACGATATAATTGTAAATATGGTCGATGCCCAGATCTTTGTGGATTTGTCTGTTCGTTACAAACCAAGGGGCATCGAGCGCACATCTCAAGATCTTGTTCTGCAAGACCTGAATCTTGTGGATACTTGTGGCAGTAGTGTTCGCCCAAATAGGGGAAGCGTAGGAAATGACGGGACGTATGATCATGTCGTAGAGCAAAGGCTTGATGTGTCCTATCTGGACTACAAAATCCTTTATATACCTCTACATAGAGCCTTCGTGTGTGTGTGTGTGTGGAGGGGGGGGGGGGGGCTAGATGAAGACCTTCCAGGAAAAGAAATTGGCTGGCTCTTGAATAAAATAAAACACTTGCCATGATCCCCGTGTCGCCCCCCCCCCCCTCCCTCCTTATCACCTCCATTGCTCCAGACGGATTTTTGCCCTCATTTCCTTTTCTCCAGAGATTCGTTGGTCTCGTGGAGGCTCGAGCCGTCAACTTCTTTAGCGGGCGATGACGTTATCTCCCTTCCGGGGCTTGCTGTTCCTCGGCCAGTCATCCTTGTGCCCGTCCGATCTCGCTTGGTGAGATCCGTTTCGCCTCAGCACCGGCGCTCGCTAAATGAGGCCAACGGAGCTCATAAAGGCACGGGACCAACAGGTGACCTTCGACCCAACCCGAGGGATGACGACACTACTGTGCTCATCGTGTCTGCTCACGAGGCGAGAGAGTTCGCTTCATGGCTCGAGGCCTAGTGACGTCCGAGTCCTTGTGACTGCCTGTGCGCATTCCTCATTGAAAGGTTCCCCTTGAATCACTTAAGCACCGAGCGATACATTCTGAAGGAAGTGCACTTGGCGATCCTGCAACCAAGCAGACGACTCGCAAAACTGTCACGCGCCAAGGAAATGGATTCACGATGCACACGATATACATCGAATTGTAATCGATTGAGAGGCGAATGAACGAAGAGGAAATCGCGAGCCATCGGAAGCGAGATCGCGGAGCACCAGACGAAGATCGCAGCCTCTCGGAAGTCCGTGAGCAGAATGGAAGCGATGGATTCCAATATGGCTGATCACTTATTGATGAGGGGGCCATCTAGGAAACCTTAAAAAAGAAATATTTCAGGACACAATACTTGCTCTCAGTAACAATGACCTTTCACCCTTGAGACAGGAATTCTTCTTCTATGGGAATTTCGAATTGCAGCAAAAGGAAAGAAAAATCATCTGTTGGTCTGAGAATCGGAAGTAGGTCATTAGTTGGCTATCCCAGTAGAGTTCGCTTTGGAGACTTTACGAACGAGAAAAGGAAAGGCATTAAAAAGGAAACATTACGAAGAAGAAAAGGAAAGGTATTAAAAAGGAAACATTACGAAGGAAGTAAAGAAAGGCATTAAAAAGGGAACATCACGAAGGAGAAAAGGAAAGGCATTAAAAAGGAAACATTACGAAGGAGAAAAGGAAAGGTATTAAAAAGGGGACATCACGAAAGAGGTAAAGAAAGGCATTAAAAAGGAGACATTACGAAAGAGGTAAAGAAAGGCATTAAAAAGGAGACATTACGAAAGAGGTAAAGAAAGGCATTAAAAGGGAGACATTACGAAAGAGGTAAAGAAAGGCATTAAAAAGGAGACATTACGAAAGAGGTAAAGAAAGGCATTAAAAAGGAAACATTACGAAGGAGAAAAGGAAAGGCATTAAAAAGGAAACATTACGAAGGAGAAAAGGAAAGGTATTAAAAAGGAAACATTACGAAGGAAGTAAAGAAAGGCATTAAAAAGGGAACATCACGAAGGAGAAAAGGAAAGGCATTAAAAAGGAAACATTACGAAGGAGAAAAGGAAAGGTATTAAAAAGGGGACATCACGAAAGAGGTAAAGAAAGGCATTAAAAAGGAGACATTACGAAAGAGGTAAAGAAAGGCATTAAAAAGGAGACATTACGAAAGAGGTAAAGAAAGGCATTAAAAGGGAGACATTACGAAAGAGGTAAAGAAAGGCATTAAAAAGGAGACATTACGAAAGAGGTAACGAAAGGCATTAAAAAGGAAACATTACGAAGGAGAAAAGGAAAGGCATTAAAAAGGAAACATTACGAAGGAGAAAAGGAAAGGCATTAAAAAGGAAACATTACGAAGGAGAAAAGGAAAGGTATTAAAAAGGGGACATCACGAAAGAGGTAAAGAAAGGCATTAAAAAGGAGACATTACGAAAGAGGTAAAGAAAGGCATTAAAAAGGAGACATTATGAAAGAGGTAAAGAAAGGCATTAAAAGGGAGACATTACGAAAGAGGTAAAGAAAGGCATTAAAAAGGAGACATTACGAAAGAGGTAAAGAAAGGCATTAAAAAGGAAACATTACGAAGGAGAAAAGGAAAGGCATTAAAAAGGAAACATTACGAAGGAGAAAAGGAAAGGCATTAAAAAGGAAACATTACGAAGGAAGTAAAGAAAGGCATTAAAAGGGGACATCACGAAGGAGAAAAGGAAAGGCATTAAAAAGGAAACATTACGAAGGAGAAAAGGAAAGGTATTAAAAAGGAAACATTACGAAGGAAGTAAAGAAAGGCATTAAAAAGGGAATATCACGAAGGAGAAAAGGAAAGGCATTAAAAAGGAAACATTACGAAGGAGAAAAGGAAAGGTATTAAAAAGGGGACATCACGAAAGAGGTAAAGAAAGGCATTAAAAAGGAGACATTACGAAAGAGGTAAAGAAAGGCATTAAAAAGGAGACATTACGAAAGAGGTAAAGAAAGGCATTAAAAGGGAGACATTACGAAAGAGGTAAAGAAAGGCATTAAAAAGGAGACATTACGAAAGAGGTAAAGAAAGGCATTAAAAAGGAAACATTACGAAGGAGAAAAGGAAAGGCATTAAAAAGGAAACATTACGAAGGAGAAAAGGAAAGGTATTAAAAAGGAAACATTACGAAGGAAGTAAAGAAAGGCATTAAAAAGGGGACATCACGAAGGAGAAAAGGAAAGGCATTAAAAAGGAAACATTACGAAGGAGAAAAGGAAAGGTATTAAAAAGGGGACATCACGAAAGAGGTAAAGAAAGGCATTAAAAAGGAGACATTACGAAAGAGGTAAAGAAAGGCATTAAAAAGGGGACATTACGAAAGAGGTAAAGAAAGGCATTAAAAGGGAGACATTACGAAAGAGGTAAAGAAAGGCATTAAAAAGGAGACATTACGAAAGAGGTAAAGAAAGGCATTAAAAAGGAAACATTACGAAGGAGAAAAGGAAAGGCATTAAAAAGGAAACATTACGAAGGAGAAAAGGAAAGGCATTAAAAAGGAAACATTACGAAGGAGAAAAGGAAAGGTATTAAAAAGGAGACATTACGAAGGAGAAAAGGAAAGGTATTAAAAAGGAAACATTACGAAGGAGAAAAGGAAAGGCATTAAAAAGGAAACATTACGAAGGAGAAAAGGAAAGGCATTAAAAAGGAAACATTACGAAGAAGAAAAGGAAAGGCATTAAAAAGGAAACATTACGAAGGAGAAAAGGAAAGGTATTAAAAAGGAAACACTACGAAGGAGAAAAGGAAAGGTATTAATAAGGAGACATTACGAAGGAGAAAAGGAAAGGTATTAAAAAGGAGACATTACGAAGGAAGTAAAGAAAGGTATTAAAACGGGGACATCACGTAGGAGAAAAGGAAAGGCATTAAAAAGGAAACATTACGAAGGAGAAAAGGGAAAGTATTAAAAAGGAGACATTACGAAGGAAGTAAAGAAAGGTATTAAAAAGGGGACATCACGAAGGAGAAAAGGAAAGGCATTAAAAAGGAAACATTACGAAGGAGAAAAGGAAAGGCATTAAAAAGGAAACATTACGAAGGAGAAAAGGAAAGGCATTAAAAAGGAAACATTACGAAGGAGAAAAGGGAAGGCATTAAAAAGGAGACATTACGAAGGAAGTAAAGAAAGGTATTAAAAAGGGGACATCACGAAGGAGAAAAGGAAAGGCATTAAAAAGGAAACATTACGAAGGAGAAAAGGAAAGGCATTAAAAAGGAAACATTACGAAGGAGAAAATGAAAGGCATTAAAAAGGAAACATTACGAAGGAGAAAAGGGAAGGTAATAAAAAGGAGACATTACGAAGGAAGTAAAGAAAGGCATTAAAAAGGGGACATCACGTAGGAGAAAAGGAAAGGCATTAAAAAGGAAACATTACGAAGGAGAAAAGGAAAGGTATTAAAAAGGGGACATCACGAAAGAGGTAAAGAAAGGCATTAAAAAGGAGACATTACGAAAGAGGTAAAGAAAGGCATTAAAAAGGAGACATTACGAAAGAGGTAAAGAAAGGCATTAAAAGGGAGACATTACGAAAGAGGTAAAGAAAGGCATTAAAAAGGAAACATTGCGAAGGAGAAAAGGAAAGGCATTAAAAAGGAAACATTACGAAGGAGAAAAGGAAAGGCATTAAAAAGGGGACATCACGAAAGAGGTAAAGAAAGGCATTAAAAAGGAGACATTACGAAAGAGGTAAAGAAAGGCATTAAAAAGGAGACATTACGAAAGAGGTAAAGAAAGGCATTAAAAGGGAGACATTACGAAAGAGGTAAAGAAAGGCATTAAAAAGGAAACATTGCGAAGGAGAAAAGGGAAGGTATTAAAAAGGAGACATTACGAAGGAAGTGAAGAAAGGCATTAAAAAGGGCACATCACGTAGGAGAAAAGGAAAGGCATTAAAAAGGAAACATTACGAAGGAGAAAAGGAAAGGTATTAAAAAGGGGACATCACGAAAGAGGTAAAGAAAGGCATTAAAAAGGAGACATTACGAAAGAGGTAAAGAAAGGCATTAAAAAGGAGACATTACAAAAGAGGTAAAGAAAGGCATTAAAAGGGAGACATTACGAAAGAGGTAAAGAAAGGCATTAAAAAGGAAACATTGCGAAGGAGAAAAGGAAAGGCATTAAAAAGGAAACATTACGAAGGAGAAAAGGAAAGGCATTAAAAAGGAAACATTACGAAGGAGAAAAGGAAAGGTATTAAAAAGGAGACATTACGAAGGAGAAAAGGAAAGGTATTAAAAAGGACACATTACGAAGGAGAAAAGGAAAGGCATTAAAAAGGAAACATTAGGAAGGAGAAAAGGAAAGGCATTAAAAAGGAAACATTACGAAGGAGAAAAGGAAAGGCATTAAAAAGGAAACATTACGAAGGAGAAAAGGGAAGGTATTAAAAAGGAGACATTACGAAGGAAGTAAAGAAAGGCATTAAAAAGGGGACATCACGTAGGAGAAAAGGAAAGGCATTAAAAAGGAAACATTACGAAGGAGAAAAGGAAAGGCATTAAAAAGAAACATTACGAAGGAGAAAAGGAAAGGCATTAAAAAGGAAACATTACGAAGGAAGTAAAGAAAGGCATTAAAAAGGGGACATCACGAAGGAGAAAAGGAAAGGCATTAAAAAGGAAACATTACGAAGGAGAAAAGGAAAGGTATTAAAAAGGAGACATTACGAAGGAAGTAAAGAAAGGCTTTAAAAAGGGGACATCACGAAGGAGAAAAGGAAAGGCTTTAAAAAGGGGACATCACGAAGGAGAAATGGAAAGGCATTAAAAATGAGATATTACGAAAGAGGTAAAGAAAGACATTAAAAGGGAGACATTACGAAAGAGGTAAAGAAAGGCATTAAAAAGGGAACATCACGAAGGAGAAAGGGAAAGGCATTAAAAATGAGATTTTACGAAAGAGGTAAAGAAAGTCATTAAAAAGGGGACATCACGAAAGAGGTAAAGAAAGGCATTAAAAGGGAGACATTACGAAGGAGAAAAGGAAAGGTATTAAAAAGGAGACATTACGAAGGAGGTAAAGAAAGTCATTAAAAAGGAGACTTTACGAAGGAGAAGAGGAAAGGCATTAAAAAGGGGACATTACCAAGGAGAAAAGGAAAGGCATTAAAAGAGAGACATTAGGAAGGAGGTAAAGAAAGGCATTAAAAAGGAGACATTACAAAGGAGGTAAAGAAAGGCATTAAAAAGGAGACATTACGAAGGAGGTAAAGAAAGTCATTAAAAAGGAGACTTTACGAAGGAGAAGAGGAAAGGCATTAAAAAGGGGACATTACCAAGGAGAAAAGGAAAGGCATTAAAAAGGAGACATTACGAAGGAGGTAAAGAAAGGTATTAAAAAGGTGACATTACGAAAGAGGTAAAGAAAGGCATTAAAAAGGAGGTACAGAAAGGCATTAAAAAGGGGACATTACGAATGAAGTAAAGAAAGGCATTAAAAAAGAGACATTAGGAAGGAGGTAAAGAAAGGCATTAAAAAGGAGACATTACGAAGGAGAAAAGGAAAGGCATTAAAAAAGGAGACTTTACGAAGGAGAAGAGGAAAGGCATTAAAAAGGAGACATTACGAAGGAGATAAGGAAAGGCATTAAAAAGGAGACATTACGAAGGAGAAAAGGAAAGGCATTAAAAAAGGACACATTACGAAGGAGAAAAGGAAAGGCATTAAAAAAGGAGACATTACGAAGGAGAAAAGGAAAGGCATTAAAAAAGGACACATTACGAAGGAGAAAAGGAAAGGCATTAAAAAGGAGACATTACGAAGGAGAAAAGGAAAAGCATTAAAAAGGAGACATTACGAAGGAGGTAAAGAAAGGCATTAAAAAGGAGACATTACGAAGGAGAAAAGGAAGGGTAGTAAAAAGGAGACATTACGAAGGAAGTAAAGAAAGGCATTAAAACGGGGACATCACGTAGGAGAAAAGGAAAGGCATTAAAAAAGGAGACTTTACGAAGGAGAAGAGGAAAGGCATTAAAAAGGAGACATTAGGAAGGAGGTAAAGAAAGGCATTAAAAAGGAGACATTACGAAGGAGAAAAGGAAAGGCATTAAAAAAGGAGACTTTACGAAGGAGAAGAGGAAAGGCATTAAAAAGGAGACATTACTAAGGAGAAAAGGAAAGGCATTACAAAGGAGACATTACGAAGGAGATAAGGAAAGGCATTAAAAAGGAGACATTATGAAGGAGAAAAGGAAAGGCATTAAAAAGGGGACATTACGAAGGAGAAAAGGAAAGGCATTAAAAAAGGAGACATTACGAAGGATTAAAGGAAAGGCATTAAAAAAGGACACATTACGAAGGAGAAAAGGAAAGGCATTAAAAAGGAGACATTACGAAGGAGAAAAGGAAAGGCATTAAAAAGGAGACATTACGAAGGAGGTAAAGAAAAGCATTAAAAAGGAGACATTACGAAGGAGAAAAGGAAAGGCATTAAAAAGGGGACATTACGAAGGAGAAAAGGAAAGGCATTAAAAAGGAAACATTACGAAGGAGAAAAGGAAAGGTATTAAAAAGGAAACATTACGAAGGAAGTAAAGAAAGGCATTAAAAAGGGGACATCACGAAGGAGAAAAGGAAAGGCATTAAAAAGGAAACATTACGAAGGAGAAAAGGAAAGGTATTAAAAAGGGGACATCACGAAAGAGGTAAAGAAAGGCATTAAAAAGGAGACATTACGAAAGAGGTAAAGAAAGGCATTAAAAAGGAGACATTACGAAAGAGGTAAAGAAAGGCATTAAAAGGGAGACATTACGAAAGAGGTAAAGAAAGGCATTAAAAAGGAGACATTACGAAAGAGGTAAAGAAAGGCATTAAAAAGGAAACATTACGAAGGAGAAAAGGAAAGGCATTAAAAAGGAAACATTACGAAGGAGAAAAGGAAAGGCATTAAAAAGGAAACATTACGAAAGAGAAAAGGAAAGGTATTAAAAAGGAGACATTACGAAGGAGAAAAGGAAAGGTATTAAAAAGGAAACATTACGAAGGAGAAAAGGAAAGGCATTAAAAAGGAAACATTACGAAGGAGAAAAGGAAAGGCATTAAAAAGGAAACATTACGAAGAAGAAAAGGAAAGGCATTAAAAAGGAAACATTACGAAGGAGAAAAGGAAAGGTATTAAAAAGGAAACATTACGAAGGAGAAAAGGAAAGGTATTAAAAAGGAGACATTACGAAGGAGAAAAGGAAAGGTATTAAAAAGTAGACATTACGAAGGAAGTAAAGAAAGGTATTAAAACGGGGACATCACGTAGGAGAAAAGGAAAGGCATTAAAAAGGAAACATTACGAAGGAGAAAAGGGAAAGTATTAAAAAGGAGACATTACGAAGGAAGTAAAGAAAGGTATTAAAAAGGGGACATCACGAAGGAGAAAAGGAAAGGCATTAAAAAGGAAACATTACGAAGGAGAAAAGGAAAGGCATTAAAAAGGAAACATTACGAAGGAGAAAAGGAAAGGCATTAAAAAGGAAACATTACGAAGGAGAAAAGGGAAGGCATTAAAAAGGAAACATTACGAAGGAAAAAAGGAAAGGTAATAAAAAGGAGACATTATGAAGGAGAAAAGGAAAGGTATTAAAAAGGAGACATTACGAAGGAAGTAAAGAAAGGCATTAAAACGGGGACATCACGTAGGAGAAAAGGAAAGGCATTAAAAAGGAAACATTACGAAGGAGAAAAGGGAAGGTATTAAAAAGGAGACATTACGAAGGAAGTAAAGAAAGGCTTTAAAAAGGGGACATCACGAAGGAGAAAAGGAAAGGCATTAAAAAGGGGACATCACGAAGGAGAAATGGAAAGGCATTAAAAATGAGATATTACGAAAGAGGTAAAGAAAGACATTAAAAGGGAGACATTACGAAAGAGGTAAAGAAAGGCATTAAAAAGGGAACATCACGAAGGAGAAAGGGAAAGGCATTAAAAATGAGATTTTACGAAAGAGGTAAAGAAAGTCATTAAAAAGGGGACATCACGAAAGAGGTAAAGAAAGGCATTAAAAGGGAGACATTACGAAGGAGAAAAGGAAAGGTATTAAAAAGGAGACATTACGAAGGAGGTAAAGAAAGTCATTAAAAAGGAGACTTTACGAAGGAGAAGAGGAAAGGCATTAAAAAGGGGACATTACCAAGGAGAAAAGGAAAGGCATTAAAAGAGAGAAATTAGGAAGGAGGTAAAGAAAGGCATTAAAAAGGAGACATTACAAAGGAGGTAAAGAAAGGCATTAAAAAGGAGACATTACGAAGGAGGTAAAGAAAGTCATTAAAAAGGAGACTTTACGAAGGAGAAGAGGAAAGGCATTAAAAAGGGGACATTACCAAGGAGAAAAGGAAAGGCATTAAAAAGGAGACATTACGAAGGAGGTAAAGAAAGGTATTAAAAAGGTGACATTACGAAAGAGGTAAAGAAAGGCATTAAAAAGGAGGTACAGAAAGGCATTAAAAAGGGGACATTACGAATGAAGTAAAGAAAGGCATTAAAAAAGAGACATTAGGAAGGAGGTAAAGAAAGGCATTAAAAAGGAGACATTACGAAGGAGAAAAGGAAAGGCATTAAAAAAGGAGACTTTACGAAGGAGAAGAGGAAAGGCATTAAAAAGGAGACATTACTAAGGAGAAAAGGAAAGGCATTACAAAGGAGACATTACGAAGGATATAAGGAAAGGCATTAAAAAGGAGACATTACGAAGGAGAAAAGGAAAGGCATTAAAAAGGGGACATTACGAAGGAGAAAAGGAAAGGCATTAAAAAAGGAGACATTACGAAGGAGAAAAGGAAAGGCATTAAAAAAGGACACATTACGAAGGAGAAAAGGAAAGGCATTAAAAAGGAGACATTACGAAGGAGAAAAGGAAAAGCATTAAAAAGGAGACATTACGAAGGAGGTAAAGAAAGGCATTAAAAAGGAGACATTACGAAGGAGAAAAGGAAGGGTAGTAAAAAGGAGACATTACGAAGGAAGTAAAGAAAGGCATTAAAACGGGGACATCACGTAGGAGAAAAGGAAAGTCATTAAAAAAGGAGACTTTACGAAGGAGAAGAGGAAAGGCATTAAAAAGGGGACATTACCAAGGAGAAAAGGAAAGGCATTAAAAGTGAGACATTAGGAAGGAGGTAAAGAAAGGCATTAAAAAGGAGACATTACAAAGGAGGTAAAGAAAGGCATTAAAAAGGAGACATTACGAAGGAGGTAAAGAAAGTCATTAAAAAGGAGACTTTACGAAGGAGAAGAGGAAAGGCATTAAAAAATGGACATTACCAAGGAGAAAAGGAAAGGCATTAAAAAGGAGACATTACGAAGGAGGTAAAGAAAGTATTAAAAAGGTGACATTACGAAAGAGGTAAAGAAAGGCATTAAAAAGGAGGTACAGAAAGGCATTAAAAAGGGGACATTACGAAGGAAGTAAAGAAAGGCATTAAAAAAGAGACATTAGGAAGGAGGTAAAGAAAGGCATTAAAAAGGAGACATTACGAAGGAGAAAAGGAAAGGCATTAAAAAAGGAGACTTTACGAAGGAGAAGAGGAAAGGCATTAAAAAGGAGACATTACTAAGGAGAAAAGGAAAGGCATTACAAAGGAGACATTACGAAGGATATAAGGAAAGGCATTAAAAAGGAGACATTACGAAGGAGAAAAGGAAAGGCATTAAAAAGGGGACATTACGAAGGAGAAAAGGAAAGGCATTAAAAAAGGAGACTTTACGAAGGAGAAGAGGAAAGGCATTAAAAAGGAGACATTACTAAGGAGAAAAGGAAAGGCATTACAAAGGAGACATTACGAAGGATATAAGGAAAGGCATTAAAAAGGAGACATTACGAAGGAGAAAAGGAAAGGCATTAAAAAGGGGACATTACGAAGGAGAAAAGGAAAGGCATTAAAAAAGGAGATATTACGAAGGAGAAAAGGAAAGGCATTAAAAAAGGAGACATTACGAAGGAGAAAAGGAAATTCATTAAAAAGGAGACATTACGAAGGAGGTAAAGAAAGGCATTAAAAAGGAGACATTACGAAGGATAAAAGGAAAGGCATTAAAAAGGGGACATTACGAAGGAGAAAAGGAAAGGCATTAAAAAGGAGACATTACGAAGGAGAAAAGGAAAGGCATTAAAAAAGGAGACATTACGAAGGAGAAAAGGAAAGGCATTAAAAAGGAGACATTAGGAAGGAGGTAAAGAAATGCATTAAAAAGGAGACATTACGAAGGAGAAAAGGAAAGGCATTAAAAAGGGGACATTACGAAGGAGAAAAGGAAAGGCATTAAAAAAGGAGACATTACGAAGGAGAAAAGGAAATGCATTAAAAAGGAGACATTACGAAGGAGGTAAAGAAAGGCATTAAAAAGGAGGCATTACGAAGGAGAAAAGGAAAGGCATTAAAAAGGGAACATTACGAAGGAGAAAAGGAAAGTCATTAAAAAAGGAGACATTACGAAGGAGAAAAGGAAAGGCATTAAAAAAGGAGACATTACGAAGGAGAAAAGGAAAGGCATTAAAAAAGGAGACATTACGAAGGAGAAAAGGAAAGGCATTAAAAAGGAGACATTACGAAGGAGGTAAAGAAATGCATTAAAAAGGAGACATTACGAAGGAGAAAAGGAAAGGCATTACAAAGGAGACATTACGAAGGAGATAAGGAAAGGCATTAAAAAGGAGACATTACGAAGGAGAAAAGGAAAGGCATTAAAAAGTGGACATTACGAAGGAGAAAAGGAAAGGCATTAAAAAAGGAGACATTACGAAGGAGAAAAGGAAATGCATTAAAAAGGAGACATTACGAACGAGGTAAAGAAAGGCATTAAAAAGGAGGCATTACGAAGGAGAAAAGGAAAGGCATTAACAAGGAGGCATTACGAAGGAGAAAAGGAAAGGCATTAAAAAAAGGAGACATTACGAAGGAGGTAAAGAAAGGCATTAAAAAGGCACATTACGAAGGAGGTAAAGAAAGGTATTAAAAAGGAGACATTACGAAAGAGGTAAAGAAAGGCATTAAAAAGGAGGTACAGAAAGGTATTAAAAAGGAGACATTACGAAGGAAAAGGGAAAGGCATTAAAAAGGAGACATTATGAAGGAGAAAAGATATTTCGAATTTGAAAAAGAAAGACATTATGGAGGAGAAAAAAGAGAAAGACATTGCAAAGGTGACATTAGGAAGAAGAATAAAGAAAGTGACTACGAAGGTGTAGGGAAAAGTTAAAAAGGGGACATTTAGAAAGGAGAAAAAGGAAGATATTACGAAGGAATCAGCACGAGGAGGCGCCCGATGTGGGAAGGGCGCGAAATGCCACCGCACCGTGATCGTTAACCATTGGAAGATTTCTTCTCGCTTCCGAAACAAAGCGAAAGCGCGTTGCCTTGGCAACCAGATTTTCCACGACACTTGTTCGCTGCGCTTCGGAATGCGCTTTGCGATGATGTCATTTGCTATTTTTATTTATTAAATTAGCTGACGGGGTGAAGAGGAGGAGAGGCTTTGAAGTTTCTTGGTTTTAAATATCACTTCTCATTGTCGGAATATCACTTCCAGAAAGGAATCAGGTCTGTGACTATGGCAACAGAGTTGTCGATGTCTCTCTTCCCACATTAATTAAATATTCCCTTTGCCACTTAACTGAAAATATTTGTTTTCTTTTTTTCACACAAAAAAAAAGGTTTCATCAACAGATAAGATGACAGGAGCACTTTCACTTAGCATTGTTGTCTGTATAAAATATAATTAAACTGAAAAAGAAAAAAAAGTATTCATCTTCATTTGCATTTTTTACTCATTCCACGTGATTCTAATACAGAAGAAAGATGAATATCATTTTAAAGCCCATAATTCTATGAAGTTCATTGAAAAGAAGAGTGGATAAATCTGAAATGAATAATTTATTCATCTGTTTAAATTTGCCATGTCTGTTCGGACATTTCTACCAATACGGAATTAACAAAATGATAATTCTGATGGCTTTGGCTGCTGCAGGATGAACTCTCTGATAATGATCTCTGCGTCAACTTCCCTTTTCCACGGCCTTCCTACTTTTTAGAGGTACAGAAATGTAAAATTCTGATAGGGAGATTGAAGGACTCACGGGGAGGTTGTTAAAGCCATACCATACCTATTGGGTTGTTTTACCTCTGAGCAGCACTTTTTTGCACACCATGGGCTAAATGGCCAGGTCACATGGACCCCGAAGGTTCAGAGAAGGTTGGGGGAGGGGACCCACTGGGACAGCTGTTGGGAGACAGATGGTAGCCTCCCGTCAAGGCCATACAGCGTGTTGTTTAACGTGCACAGAGTATGGCTCTCCCGCACACTGGGCCACGGCTTAACGTCCCATCCGACGGACGGCGGTCTTTCCAAGCCCATCGATCGATGTCCCCTACTGACCGTGGGCAGGGTGGGGAATTTTGCGGAGATAAATCTCAACGCTTACCCAGCTGGGACTCGAACCTGGGAACTACAGATTACGAGCCTGGCGCGCGACCGACTGAGCCCCCCCCGCCCCCCCCATACCTGTTGAACTTCGTTATTGGAGAGGACCTTGCATCCAACAGAACAACTCTTTCGCTGAAGAGTGCAGAGCACTTCGGCTCTATCACCTGCCTCCTAATGTCACTTTCGTAATATCGTATCGAGCTGATGATAGAGCTACGATCCACTCACTCGAGAGTGAAGTTGAAAAGCCCACTCTTCGGCGTTGGATTCTTCCATGAGGGAGTTTGTCTGGAATCCACACAACGCGTGGCACGTTCAATCCGATACTTGCCCCTGATTCTGCTGTTGATGAATTCCTTCTGGTACACCCTTTCTCTGTGTGAAAGATGACGCAGTCCACTTCCAAGATACGGGGGCCATCCACCTTTCTTTTCAACGATCCTTACAATAAGCATCGATATAGTTTCAGTATGAAAGCGATCAAATTAGCTGTTAGGCTTAAAGGGATCGATTTAACGAACGTTTGAAGCAGTTATTTACCTGCAGCTAAAATTCTATTTTTTTTTAAGCTTAGCACAACACTTTTTTTAAGTTTAAGTTGCAAGACACTTTTAACAAGGAAATGGTCAGATCCAATTTCAGCTCCCCTATATGTCCTTTAATACTGAAGCTCTGAAAGATCCTGTTATAGCTAAAGCTTACCACGATAGGTTACTTAGTCATTATGACAGTCATAGTTTGCTTACTACTGAAGTTGAGGAAGAAATGGGACCATTTTAAACAGGCTTTTTTGGAAACTAAAAGTATTCTTTTAGAAAAAAAGGAGCAGAGGAGACAGAATTATCTGAGTGATAAGGCACTTGAGTTCATTTCAGAAAGAAGATAGTGCAGGAATGTCCTTAATCAATACACTACTAGTCCTAATAGAAAGCATTACAGAAAGCTTAATAAACTTGTAAAGGATCAGTTAGCAGCTGATAAGAATCTTTGGCTTGATGGTTTGGCTGACAAAGCCGAGGAAGCAGTTAGACAGCACAACAGCAGAGAGCTGTACCAGATAGTTAATGTTTTGTGTGGTAGAAAACGAACAGGCATACATGGATTGAAGGATACACAAGGTAAGGTTATAGAAGGTGAGGATTCTGTCATGGCTAGGTGGGCTGAGCATTTCAATGATGTTCTAAACAATGTGATTAGTTCTACTCCCATTGTTTGCAATGATGATCGATGCATTGGTGGCTTTAATGATGGCCCTATAACACAATCTGAAGTTATTTTGGCTGTTTCTAAACTTAAACTACATAAATCCCCAGGAGTAGATGAAATTACTACAGAAATGCTGAGAGCTTGGAATGTTTCGGTTACCACTTGGATGACTGAAATTCTGAATCTCTTTTATGATAAAGGCATGGTTCCTAAGGATTTTACCAGAGCTATTGTTATCCCTATTTTCAAAAAAGGTGATCGCAGTTCTTGTGATAACTATAGGGGTATCAGCCTACTCTCCGTTCCAGGTAAAGTTCTTTCCATGATTGTGCTTAATAGAATTAAGAATCTGGTTGACAGTCAATTGCGTGATGAGCAATGTGGATTCAGAAGTGGTAGGGGATGTGTGGATCAGATATTTTCACTTAGGCAGATTCTTGAGAAACGTTTAGAGTTTCAGAAACCTTTGGTTGCTAGCTTTGTTGATTTCAAAAAGGCTTTCGACTCTGTTGATCGTCATAATTTGTGGTTGATTGTGAGATCATATGGTATACCAGACAAGTTAGTTAACATAATGAAAGCTCTCTATAATAACACTGAGTCGTGTGTGAGAGTTGGTAAGGCTTGTAGCAATTGGTTTAGCATTACTTCTGGTGTTCTGATTGCTTAGATTGCTTCTGATTCCAACGTCTTTTTACTCTTTCCTCCTTTGCATTGTTATAGAATTATTAAATTTCAGCTGTACTGAAATCCAAACGATTCAGGTGATGAAATCCCCTCGTGCAGTACAATGACGATCATTTAACTTGGGAAACTCATATGCATTGTGAATAAATTAAAACATTTAGCAAGAATTATTTTTGTCTTTATATAACGCATCGATTTACAAACTATCTTAATCTTTTCTCCTTCTTATTGGCATCAGATGAATCCTTTGCACTCAAGAATCGTACACCACGTGCTTCTGCTTTGTTCCTTCCCACCCTATCTTTGGTTTCTCCGGGCAGCGCACGTGCAATCGAAGCAGCCGCATTGAAAGGGCTCCTCATGTATGCATCTCCCTCTCCACCCACGAATCGTAGAATGGTAATTCATCCCTTGAGGAGGGATGAGACGGCTTCGTCGAAAGGATTTCGTCTGCCGCTGTTCATTGCAATGGGACGAAATCGGAGTCGAAGGGGAAGGGGAGACACGTGCAAGGAAAAGCCGATTCCGTCCTGAAACATTCTCGTTCGCATGGGAAGGAAATCCATTTCCTTTGGCATGGGAAGGAAACCTAGAAAATCCATTTCCTTTGGCATGGGAAGGAAACCTAGAAAATCCATTTTGTTGTTGAATTGATTTTTAGTTAATGCCGAATTTTTTTTTTTCCAGAGAGCTGTGACGTCAGCATCTTACCGACGAAGAGAATCGTCTGCTACTTGAGAGCAAACGACCGACACTTCGAGCCCCGGCATCTGGATCCGTGCCTTTGCACGCACGTGGTGTACGCCTCACTTCCGGTCACGAACAACATGACCATCATGATGGAAGAAAGCAACATAGGTAAGCTGACCCTCCTCCTCCTCCTACTCTTCTAGCGCTCGATGATGCTGACCTCGAACGCCACGAAGAGAAGGAGGTCACGGCATTCCATTGGCCATGAAATGACGATCGCATTTCTTTGTTTCCGGAGCAAAGGATGCTCGCCGGGAACATCCATCGTCCTTTTTGGGATTTTTGTTTTCCATATGTCTTCAGCAAATGTGTTAATCTCGAGCCATGCTATTTTTTTTCCCTTTTTTAATAAGCTCTCTCAATTTGATCGAGATCTTTCTTCTGAATCCTTTTATTCGATCACTGAAACGGATCGGTTGACAGATCTCCCTGCAATGGATGCTGGTCAGCGCACGTGAATTGACTCATCCAATTGACTCCCCACAGATGGCTCTTCGAACTTCTTTTCATCAAAGAACTCTTCCTCCCGCTAATTGGCTAAGCCACATTTTGAAAAGTATTGGGATCACGTGAAGGGGATTTCAGTGGAAATGTTTCACTCAGGGACGTCCTCAGAGAGAAGGGGATTCGCCTTCTAAGAAATCTCAAACTTCTTTAACCGCTTTCGAATCCAAAACAGTTGTTTTCGTATAATTATATTTTAACTCCCTATTTTATGTCCGACACTAAAAACAGATAAAAAAAAAGTGTAAAATTTTATTCCATACAGAATATCATTCTAACCTTTCCTGTTCTCCTGTTCGGTGGAATATTTCAGTAAGAGGGAAACCCTAGTAAGAGGGAAAAACCCGACTAAGTCCTCAAATCTTATTCTCCGACTCTTCCCCCCCCCCGAAACTAAATGGTATGGGTGTGCCCTGGTTTCGTGCAATTCATTACAACATGGCTCATAATAACTTTAAAAAATTAAATGGTTGCTTTTATTAGATTTAGCGAATATTTCAATACGTATATCCAATTATATTAAGTTTATTTTGCCCAAAAAAGTTTCATTTTTTTAACCAACCCATTTGTAGCCGCGACTTTATTCAAAACGCGATGGCATTTCGACATTTCTTTGGATAACATAAACTCATTCGCTCTGATGCGACCCGAGATCAATTCTCCCGCCCTTTAATGAATCTGATTTCTCTTTTTTTTTGCAGACGAGCTTCAATCTCTCGTGGCCACGAAGAGCATCCATCCGAATCTGAAGATTTTGGTTGCGGTGAGTGGGTTGGATCTCTTCGCCCTCCAGCAGAGCGAATACCTCGACCCGAAGTTATTGGCGGAGCGTCTGGTGGAATTTCTGCACCGACATCGATTGGACGGCATTGACCTCAACTGGGAGTACAAGGGTGGACACACCGAGGGAGGAGGAAATTTAACCTCCGCAGCCAACAATCTGGCAGAAGTTGTACAGGTAAAGTCTCTTCTAGGAGATTCTTTTCAAATCCCGATGCTTCAATTGATTCACCCCTGATAGGTGATTTTCTCTACAGCACAATGGGCTCTGAGGCAAGATTTCAAGGCAAGTGGCAGAGCGAAAAGTAAAAAAAAAATAAATAAGTAAATTCACCCTGAAGCAGTTGGCAGGCGACCAGAGACCTCGGCAGAAGCCGGGTCTTTTGGGGGCTCCATTCACCAATAGCCAACCACGATAGCCATGTGGCCGACATATGGCATCGAACGTATCCTTTAATGCTATGCACGAGTCTTGTCATGTCTTCAGGAACTCCCCTCCCCCCCTCCAAAGCAGCTTCCGGTCTCAATGAAGGCACGATGGCAAATCTTACATCGCGAGAGAAAAAAGGAATCGACCTTCGATTCCCTTTTGGGAGTAAAAGAGGCTTTTGCAACAAGAAAGAGAAGCATTGGGGGTGCCTAAGGGTAGGTTGAGGGGTTATAGGGATATAATACCCCTCTCCTTAACGACTTAAGTGCTATAGATTTCCTAAATAAGGCAGTCCCAGAAAATCAGACACTCAAGAATGCCCCCCCCCCCAATCCAAATGAAACTTTCTGCAAGGTACATCTTGTTGTGAGCTTGAGGCGAAATTTATTAGATGAGCTCTATGATGATTATTCGTCGTTTTGAAGATCATCGTATGTTTTCATGGATATTTAAGATTTTCAGGTCAAAATTTTCTTATTAAACGTGTAAAAAGCAGGACAGATATAGGTTACGACCTCAAAAGCAAGATTTCAAACATTTTTACATATTTATGCTATGATTAGAAAGAGTTGCACTTTCTTTTCCTGTTATATCTATTCAAGTAGAAATAAGTGTTTCGTTCTTTCTCCAGACAATCATCATCATCATCATCATCATCATCATCATCATCATCATCATCATCATCATCATCATCATCATCATCATCATCAAGCAGCCATGGGCTACGGAGGTCCAACCAGACCGTGCAATTTAGTTCTCCAAGCAAGTCTATACTGAGCTACATCTACTGCATCTGGCCACTGCACACCAATTCTAACAAGGTCCTGTTTGACATTGTCTGCCCACCGCATCCTAGGTCTCCCCTTCTTTCTGAGGCCTTTAGGCACACTGTTCATAACCCTATTCGCCAATCTATAATTATTCATACGGGCAACATGGCCAAACCAACGGAGTCTCTCTCTGCACAATATGCTGCTTAAAGGAGGTTGCAAACTCCTTTTCCTAATCTCATCATTAGTTACAAAGTTGAACCACCTAATGCCCAAGATACTGCGTAAGCATCTGGAATCAAAAGCATCTAGTTTCCTGTTATCTTGTTTACAAAGTGTCCAAGTTTCACTACCATAACTAACCCTAGAAAGAACCAAACTATTATACAGTCTAATTTTAGTCTTTAGGTGTATACGCCTATTTCTCCACACTCTCCATAGATTCTTAAAAGTCCCAGCAGCAATCCCTATTCGTCTGTTAATCTCATGCCGCACATCACCATTATCTGTTACATAGCTCCCAAGATAATTAAACTGTGACACCTGCTCAAGACTGCAACCATTCAGATTAACTGAATCACAGCCTGCCTGACCAATTTTCATCACTTTAGTTTTCTCTCTGTTTATAACCAAACCTACTCTACTACCAGTCTCATCAACGGCTAGAATGAAAGAGTTCATCTCATCAACATCATTTGCCAGAAGGGCTAAATCATCAGCATAATCTAAATCAGAAATTTTCCTATCTCCAGCCCGTTTAAGGCCAAAATCTTTCCCTTGAAGTGAATTTCGCATAACATAATCAATAACCAAGCTAAAGAGAAAAGGAGACAAAATGCACCCTTGTCGAACACCAGAAGTAATGCTAAACCAATTGCTACAAGCCTTACCAACTCTCACACACGACTCAGTGTTATTATAAAGAGCTTTCATAATGTTAACTAACTTGTCTGGTATACCATATGATCTCACAATCAACCATAAATTATGACGATCAACAGAGTCGAAAGCCTTTTTGAAATCAACAAAGCTAGCAACCAAAGGTTTCTGAAACTCTAAACATTTCTCAAGAATCTGCCTAAGTGAAAATATCTGATCTACACATCCCCTACCACTTCTGAATCCACATTGCTCATCACGCAATTGCCTGTCAACCAGATTCTTAATTCTATTAAGCACAATCATGGAAAGAACTTTACCTGGAACAGAGAGTAGGCTGATACCCCTATAGTTATCACAAGAACTGCGATCACCTTTTTTGAAAATAGGGATAACAATAGCTCTGGTAAAATCCTTAGGAACCATGCCTTTATCATAAAAGAGATTCAGAATTTCAGTCATCCAAGTGGTAACCGAAACATTCCCAGCTCTAAGCATTTCCGTAGTAATTTCATCTACCCCTGGGGATTTATGAAGTTTAAGTTTAGAAACAGCCAAACTAACTTCAGATTGTGTTATAGGGCCAACATTAAAGCCACCAATGCATCTATCATCATTGCAAACAATGGGAGTAGAACTAACTACATTGTTTAGAACATCACTGAAATGCTCAGCCCACCTAGCCATGACAGAATCCTCCCCTTCTATAACCTTACCTTGTTTATCCTTCAATCCTTGTACGCCTGTCCGTTTTCTACCACACAAAACATTAACTATCTGGTACAGCTCTCTGCTGTTGTGCTGTCTAACTGCTTCCTCGGCTTTGTCAGCCAAACCATCAAGCCAAAAATTTTTATCAGCAGCTAACTGATCCTTTACAAGTTTATTAAGGTCTCTGTAATGCTTTCTATTAGGACTAGTAGGGTATTGATTAAGGGCATTCCTGCAGTTCTTTCTTTCCGAAATAAGCTCAAGTGCCTTATCACTCAGATAATTTTGCCTCTTCTGCTCCTTTTTTCCTAAAAGAGTACTGTTAGTGTCCAAAAAAAGCCTGTTTAAAATGATCCCATTCTTCCTCAACTTCAGTAGTAAGCAAACCATGACTGTCATAATGACTAAGTAACCTATCATGGTAAGCTTTGGCTATAACTGGATCTTTCAGAGCTTCAGTATTAAAAGTAAATTTTTTAACCCTAGCACAACACTTTTTAAGTTTAAGTTGCAACATACTTTTAACAAGGTAATGGTCAGATCCAATTTCAGCTCCCCTATATGCCCTGGTATTCCTAACAGAACTAGTCCATTTGCTGTTAATTAATATGTAATCAATCATATTCTTATGCAGCCCATCAGGTGAAACCCATGTGTACTTATGTATGTCGCGGTGTTTGTAATAAGTGTTAGTTATTCTGAATCCATTGAGTTTACTTACCTGTAGGAGACGTTGCCCATTGCTATTGCAGCTACCAATACCAAAAGGGCCTATTACTCCTCCCCAAAGGTCAGAGTCAGTACCAACTTTGGCATTGAAGTCACCAAGAACAAGGGTAATATCTCTTTTCTTGACAGAATTCAAAATATCCTGAAGTTGTTCATAAAACCTATCCTTCTCATCCTCATCGGCATCCTCAGTGGGGGCATAACAGCAGATAACATTCAAGTCTTTAACGCTTGTCTGAAATTTTGCTGTAAGAAACCTTTCATTAATGCACTCATATCCTAGAAGAGCATCACTAGCGTGTCTGCTGAGAAGCAGACCCACGCCTTGGTGATGCTTTTTGTCGTCCCTCCCTGAAAAGAGAAATTTAAGATTATTTTTAAGAATCTGACCTTTATCTGTCCATCTGGTCTCTTGCAAGCCGAGAATATCTAAATTATAACGGTGGAATTCTTGTGTGAGGACATCAAGAGAAAAAGCTCTGTGCAGAGTCCTCACATTCCAACTACCTATGGAGAGAAAATGGTTAGTGGGATGTTTAAAGAAACTATGTTTATTGAGAGAGGGAATGCCGACAATATCAAACAGCCCCCTAATCGCAGACATGGGGCAAAGACCCATTCCCCCACTACTAAAGGCTGAAGCCATTAGATCCAATGTAGAATTTGACGATGTAGAATTTGACGATGTAGAAATCTCCAATGTAGAATTTGACGATGCCAATAGAAGCAAAGAGTTCAGGTGCCTGCGATGACCTCTGCTCAGGATTATCCACCAGCTGATAAACATATCCTGTGAATCTATTCACTTGGGGCTGTCAACCCACAAACAAAAAGAAAACACAGCGGAAGATTTTCCCTCCACAGAAGCAAACCAGTGCAGCAAAATCAGGATCCATAATCAAGCTCAGAGCCATATATCTGTCCAGTCCAATTGGTTTATATGGTCAGCACCAGAACCCTGTGTGGTTGACCACTCCTCAGCAGGGTAGAAAAAAAAGAAAAGTAGCCATAGTTGTCCAGATCAGTAGGCCACACTAATCTGGCAGTCCTCCCCTTCCGTTCACTTCCACAAGAGAGTATCTCTTTTGAAAGTTACTAACGGCCTGCACCACGAGAAGGCGGGGTCGGACATTAGGTGCTAGGCCTGGCCGGTTCTATGTATCATCACAGGGGATTGGTGCATAGCTCTCCTTCCAGTGACTACCTAGCTACCATTTACAGACCCTCCAGACAATACAGTTTGCGAAATACTTTTTTAGCAATCATTTTCGATCATTTCCTACCTCCGCAAGTTAAAGATATATCATCATCATCATCATCATCATCCTCAAGCAGCCATGGGCTACGGAGGTCCAACCAGACCGTGCAATTTAGTTCTCCAAGCTAGTCTGTCCTGAGCTACATCTACTGCATCTGGCCACTGCACACCAATTCTAACAAAGTCCTGTTTGACATTGTCTGCCCACCGCATCCTAGGTCTCCCCTTCTTTCTGCGGCCTTTAGGCACACTGTTCATAACCCTATTCACCATTCTATAATTATTCATACGGGCAACATGGCCAAACCAACGGAGTCTCTCTCTGCACAATATGCTGCTTAAAGGAGGTTGCAAACTCCTTTGCCTAATCTCATCATTAGTTACAAAGTTGAACCACCTAATGCCCAAGATACTGCGTAAGCATCTGGAATCAAAAGCATCTAGTTTCCTGTTATCTTGTTTACAAAGTGTCCAAGTTTCACTACCATAACTAACCCTAGAAAGAACCAAACTATTATACAGTCTAATTTTAGTCTTTAGGTGTATACGCCTATTTCTCCACACTCTCCATAGATTCTTAAAAGTCCCGGCAGCAATCCCTATTCGTCTGTTAATCTCATGCCGCACATCACCATTATCTGTTACATAGCTCCCAAAATAATTAAACTGTGACACCTGCTCAAGACTGCAACCATTCAGATTAACTGAATCACAGCCTGCCTGACCAATTTTCATCACTTTAGTTTTCTCTCTGTTTATAACCAAACCAACTCTACTACCAGTCTCATCAACAGCTCGAATGAAAGAGTTCATCTCATCAATATCATTTGCCAAAAGGGCTAAATCATCAGCATAATCTAAATCAGAAATTTTCGTATCTCCAGCCCATTTAAGGCCAAAATCTTTCCCTTGAAGTGAACTTCGCATAACATAATCAATAACCAAGCTAAAGAGAAAAGGAGACAAAATGCACCCTTGTCGAACACCAGAAGTAATGCTAAACCAATTGCTACAAGCCTTACCAACTCTCACACACGACTCAGTGTTATTATAGAGAGCTTTCATAATGTTAACTAACTTGTCTGGTATACCATATGATCTCACAATCAACCACAAATTATGACGATCAACAGAGTCGAAAGCCTTTTTGAAATCAACAAAGCTAGCAACCAAAGGTTTCTGAAACTCTAAACATTTCTCAAGAATCTGCCTAAGTGAAAATATCTGATCCACACATCCCCTACCACTTCTGAATCCACATTGCTCATCACGCAATTGACTGTCAACCAGATTCTTAATTCTATTAAGCACAATCATGGAAAGAACTTTACCTGGAACAGAGAGTAGGCTGATACCCCTATAGTTATCACAAGAACTGCGATCACCTTTTTTGAAAATAGGGATAACAATAGCTCTGGTAAAATCCTTTGGAACCATGCCTTTATCATAAAAGAGATTCAGAATTTCAGTCATCCAAGTGGTAACCGAAACATTCCCAGCTCTAAGCATTTCCGTAGTAATTTCATCTACCCCTGGGGATTTATGAAGTTTAAGTTTAGAAACAGCCAAAATAACTTCAGATTGTGTTATAGGGCCAACATTAAAGCCACCAATGCATCTATCATCATTGCAAACAATGGGAGTAGAACTAACTACATTGTTTAGAACATCACTGAAATGCTCAGCCCACCTAGCCATGACAGAATCCTCCCCTTCTATAACCTTACCTTGTTTATCCTTCAATCCTTGTATGCCTGTCCGTTTTCCACCACACAAAACATTAACTATCTGGTACAGCTCTTTGCTGTTGTGCTGTCTAACTGCTTCCTCGGCTTTGTCAGCCAAACCATCAAGCCAAAGATTCTTATCAGCAGCTAACTGATCCTTTACAAGCTTATTAAGGTCTCTGTAATGCTTTCTATTAGGACTAGTAGGGTATTGATTAAGGGCATTCCTGCAGTTCTTTCTTTCCAAAATAAGCTCAAGTGCCTTATCACTCAGATAATTTTGCCTCTTCTGCTCCTTTTTTCCTAAAAGAGTACTGTTAGTGTCCAAAAAAGCCTGTTTAAAATGATCCCATTCTTCCTCAACTTCAGTAGTAAGCAAACCATGACTGTCATAATGACTAAGTAACCTATCATGGTAAGCTTTGGCTATAACTGGATCTTTCAGAGCTTCAGTATTAAAAGTAAATTTTTTAACCCTAGCACAACACTTTTTAAGTTTAAGTTGCAACACACTTTTAACAAGGTAATGGTCAGATCCAATTTCAGCTCCCCTATATGCCCTGGTATTCCTAACAGAACTAGCCCATTTGCTGTTAATTAATATGTAATCAATCATATTCTTATGCAGCCCATCAGGTGAAACCCATGTGTACTTATGTATATCGCGGTGTTTGTAATAAGTGTTAGTTATTCTGAATCCATTGAGTTTACTTACCTGTAGGAGACGTTGCCCATTGCCATTGCAGCTACCAATACCAAAAGGGCCTATTACTCCTCCCCAAAGGTCAGAGTCAGTACCAACTTTGGCATTGAAGTCACCAAGAACAAGGGTAATATCTCCTTTCTTGACAGAATTCAAAATATCCTGAAGTTGTCCATAAAACCTATCCTTCTCATCCTCATCGGCATCCTCAGTGGGGGCATAACAGCAGATAACATTCAAGTCTTTAACGCTTGTCTGAAATTTTGCTGTAAGAAACCTTTCATTAATGCACTCATATCCTAGAAGAGCATCGCTAGCGTGTCTGCTGAGAAGCAGACCCACGCCTTGGTGATGCTTATTGTCGTCCCTCCCTGAAAAGAGAAATTTAAGATTATTTTTAAGAATCTGACCTTTATCGGTCCATCTGGTCTCTTGCAAGCCGAGAATATCTAAATTATAACGGTGGAATTCTTGTGTGAGGACATCAAGAGAAAAAGCTCTGTGCAGAGTCCTCACATTCCAACTACCTATGGAGAGAAAATGGTTAGTGGGATGTTTAAAGAAACTATGTTTATTGAGAGAGGGAATGCCGACAATATCAAACAGCCCCCTAATCGCAGACATGGGGCAAAGACCCGTTCCCCCACTACTAAAGGCTGAAGCCATCTACACTGAAAGACTTCCTCCAATGTAGAATCTGACGATGCCAATAGAAGCAAAGAGTTCAGGTGCCTGCGATGACTTCTGCTCAGGATTATCCACCAGCTGATTATTGGCAGATTAAAGACTAAATATTAGATAAACATTTTAACTTTCCTAAACCATTATTTTTCTGAACTTCTTTGTCCGAAGTGGTTCGGAAATATTAAGATTCCTTTTCTCACTGAGCTCCTTCTCTCCCTTCCCACTTCTGCAGAGTTTCTCAAAATCGTCGATTTTGATCCTGATTGGCATTTTGCTTGTAAAAGTAGAAATTAAGAAAAAGTAAAGGAACATTTTGTTTACCTCAGAGAATAGAAAACAAACAGAATTAGTTTTGTTGGCAAAGTAGTGGTCTTTCTTCCATCTCTCGTTTCTTTCTTTCCAGGTGGTTGCCACGGCAATGCAGCATCCCTCATCATCGGCGAGCGAATCCCTCACCCTCACCATCTCCAGAGACGTTGATCTTCTCCTTCATGGCTACAAGTTCGACAACATCGTCTCGTGAGTCGAGATAATCCTTTCTTCTCTTTCAACAGCCTCCGATGAGGGCGTCTGCGTTCCTTTTTGCCAGACGCCTCCTAACACGCTTCGGTTCAATTACTTCGCGCTCGAGATGGGGGGTGGGAGGGGTGTCGTTGCGTCATTAAACACTTCGAGGAGAAAATATCTTCTGCAGCGCAGAGCAGCAGCATCGTCCATTTCATGTAGAAATACTTCGCAGGGTGAATACCGGAAGAGGAAAAAGCCTTCCAAATACAGAACTTCTCATCAGAAGATATGGAGGGGGGGGGGGGGGGGGGGGTCATTGTGTAGTTGAGTCCCACACAGGGTGTCGAGACTTCCCGGCTTTCAGAGAACTGTCCCTGTGTTCTGAAAGAAATCTTTAGGACGGCTAAATCAGCAAATGCGCAATTTGCAAACGACGAGATTGGATTATTGCTCCTCTCAGCTATTGCGAACTCTCCGCCATGCCTTTGGTTCTCCGCTGTACAACTGCCTTAGTTAAACTTTCTGTGAAGTGACACATACGAGAAGAAGTGCTCCAGTTTCAGTAGAGCGAAATCGAAATCTGTTGCCTCTAGTCCCACATCATCAGGAATTGCAGTGGCAATGCATCAGAATCGCATGCAACTGACAACAAATGGCTCGAGTTTCGTGTTGTTTTGTTTTACTTCTGAGCGGACTTTTTTTTGCCTGCAGTGGGCTAAGGGACAACGAACCCAAGAGCTCAGAACTAGAAAGGAAAGGAGAGCCCCTGGCCAGTTGTTATCAGAGAGGAGGAAGTCTCTCATCAAGGACATCCAACATTGCCCTCCAAGGAGGGTTGGGTTGTTTTATCTCTGAGCGGCACTTTTTTGCACACCATGGGCTAAATGGCCAGGTCACAGGGACCCGGAAGGCTCAGAGAAGGTTGGGGGAGCGGACCCACGGGAACAGCTGTTGGGAGACAGATGGTAGCCTCCCGTCAAGGCCATCCAGCGTGTTCTTTAACGTGCACAGGGTATGGCTCTCCCGCACACGGGGCCACGGCTTAACGTCCCATCCGACGGGCGGCAGCATTTCCAAGCCCATCGGTGTCCCCTACTGACTGTGGTCAGGGCGGGGAATTTTGCGGAGATAAATCTCAACGCTGACCCAGCTGGGACTCGAACCTGGGAACTGCAGATTACGAGCCTGGTGCGCTGCCTGGAGCCAGATGCGAGCCTGGTGCCAGCGCCCATCCTCCAAGGAGGCATGGCTCGCCTGTACAAGGAACAGCTTTTAAAATCCCATTATCTGACGGACAGAGGTCATTCCTCAGCCCATCATTTTTTATCATCAAAGAGTTCCCGGAAAAATCGCATTCGTTAGGCTCGAGGTGAGGATCGCTGAGTCTCCGCGGGGAGGGGGGGGGGGGGCAAAAGAGAAACTGTGCAAGGGGCAGACGACCATTCAGCAGCCAATCGAAGCATCGAGCTTTGTTCAGATTCACATGAAACGTCTGCTTTCTTTTAATTATGCGCTGAAATATTTCTAACTGGAGAGTGGTTGTGTGCAAATCAAAATTTGTCAACGTATTCTGTTGCTCATTCCATAAAGTCATCTCTGATCGTGATCATAAAATGTGTTTCCTTTCCTTCCCTTTTCAGCTCTGATCGTGATTACAAAATGTGTTTCCTACCCTTTTTTAGCTCTGATCGTGATTACAAAATGTGTTTCCTTTCCTTCCCTTTTCAGCTCTGATCGTGATTACAAAATGTGTTTCCTTCCCTTTTCAGCTCTGATCGTGATTACAAAATGTGTTTCCTTTCCTTCCCAGCCCTGATCGTGATTACAAAATGTGTTTCCTTTCCTTCCCTTTTCATCTCTGATCGTGATTACGAAATGTGTTTCCTTCCCTTTTCATCTCTGATCGTGATTACGAAATGTTTCTTTTCCTTCCCAACTCTGATCGTGATTACGAAATGTTTCTTTTCCTTCCCAACTCTGATCGTGATTACAAAACGTGTTTCCTTTCCTTTTCATCTCTGATCGTGATTACAAAATGTGTTTCCTTCCCTTTTCATCTCTGATCGTGATTACAAAATGTGTTTCCTTTCCTTCCCTTTTCATCTCTGATCGTGATTACAAAATGTGTTTCCTTTCCTTCCCTTTTCATCTTTGATCGTGATTACAAAATGTGTTTCCTTTCCTTCCCTTTTCAGCTCTGATCATGATTGCAAAATGTGTTTCTTTTCCTTCCCAGCTCTGATCGTGATTACAAAATGTGTTTCCTTTCCTTCCCAGCTCTGATCGTGATTACAAAATGTGTTTCCTTTCCTTTTCATCTCTGATCGTGATTACAAAATGTGTTTCCTTTCCTTCCCAGCTCTGATCGTGATTACAAAATGTGTTTCCTTTCCTTCCCAGCTCTGATCGTGATTACAAAATGTGTTTCGTTTCCTTCCCTTTTCAGCTCTGATCGTGATTACAAAATGTGTTTCGTTTCCTTCCCTTTTCATCTCTGATCGTGATTACAAAAAGGGTTTCCTTTCCTTTTCATCTCTGATCGTGATTACAAAATGTGTTTCCTTCCCTTTTCATCTCTGATCGTGATTACAAAAAGGGTTTCCTTCCCTTTTCATCTCTGATCGTGATTACAAAAAGGGTTTCCTTTCCTTCCCTTTTCATCTCTGATCGTGATTACAAAATGTGTTTCCTTTCCTTCCCAGCTCTGATCGTGATTACAAAATGTGTTTCCTTTCTTTCCCAGCACTGATCGTGATTACAAAATGTATTTCCTTTCCTTCCCTTTTCATCTCTGATCGTGATTACAAAAAGGGTTTCCTTCCCTTTTCATCTCTGATCGTGATTACAAAATGTGTTTCCTTTCCTTTTCATCTCTGATCGTGATTACAAAATGTGTTTCCTTTCCTTCCCAGCTCTGATCGTGATTACAAAATGTTTCCTTTCCTTCCCTTTTCAGCTCTGATCATGATTACAAAATGTGTTTCTTTTCCTTCCCAGCTCTGATCGTGATTACAAAATGTGTTTCCTTTCCTTCCCAGCTCTGATCGTGATTACAAAATGTGTTTCCTTTCCTTCTCAGCTCTGATCGTGATTACAAAATGTGTTTCCTTCCCTTTTCATCTCTGATCGTGATTACAAAATGTGTTTCCTTCCCTTTTCAGCTCCGTTGGCCATTTCACTCTCCCGCCTTTTCGCATCTCAAAGAAGAGCAGACACGTGACAGAGCATCCGGGACGACTCCAAGGAGCAGGCGACATGGACAATGTGGTAAGAGCCAATTGCACCGAAGGGACACTTAGCACTGAAAATGCGATGAACAGAAGATCCATTTCAGCCAATGGGAAAAAAGGACGAAGAGCATCCATTTGCCCATTAGCTGAAACTTTATCCCTTTGCCAAGAGTTACGTTGTTGGCTCAATCCTTGAGTTTTGCATTTGCAGATGATATTGCTCAAATTCTATAAAATAAAGACTTTTTTTAAATGGGTTATTTTTAAATGATAACAAATTAAAGACCATTTATTTCAGAATGAAAGATCAATTGTACTGATCAACTGAGCAATGAGTTTATTATATCTCATGATACATTATGGTCATGGCCAGCTGCAAAAAGTGATAGTTTTTAGTAATTAAGAGTATTTATTAAGAGTTAATTTACATGGAAATTGCATGTAAAAAAATCAGTGAAAAACTTGAATATGAATACATTATACAGTATACATGAAGAATGAATTTTATAAGAAACTTTCAATGCTGAAAAATGTTGACTTTCATATGATGGAAATCTTCGCAAAACGAATCGGAAATCGATTCAAAATCTTTAAAATTTATTTTTGGTGCTGAAAAAAATTTGGTAGTACTCATAATTGTTGTAGTTCGTTACATATTTTATAGGTTAGAAAATTATATATATATATAGCATTTATTAATAAATTTTATCAAAAAAATAGAACGACTGAGGCGACGTTTCCCTTCGAAATACCATACTTTCAACAACGGTACATTTCAATATGGTAAATCCTATAGAAACGAATATCTCTAAGCGTTATGTTAGATTCAAAAAATATTTAATAGTCCATCTAATCACAGAGAAAAAAAATAACAGTGATGAATATTTTTAACAGGCTATTAAAATAATATGATTTCATGTCCCTGAAAGAATCGTCCGATGCAAATGATCTTATCTTCTTCCTTTCAGGATTCTCTAGTCGATCTCCTCATCACTCTCGGCATCCCCAAAGAAAAGATCATCATCGGAGTGCCAACATCCGGCGTGGCTTACATCCTGGCTGACCGTGATCATCGTCGTCTCGGCTCCCCGACACAAACACCGAGCCACGGGGACGAGCAGAAGACATCTGCGCCCTGGATACTATCGCATCCGCAGGTAACAGATCTTCGAATAAGATTCTTTTCCTTTCGAATGAGATTTCACTTTGCAAAGCCATTCATTTCTCTTCTGCTTCGTTGCAGATCTGTAGTATGACGTCATCGGGCAATTGGACTCTGGAGCGCGAGGAAGAGGCCAGCGCCCCCTATGCGTATCGCGATGTACATTGGATCGCCTTTGATGATGAAATCAGCTTCAAGATGAAGGTAACTGTACAATTTCTTCGCTTCTCCCATGTTCCCTCGTATTCAAGAGCCCCCCCCCCCCTTACATCAGACAGATCAGAATAACAATTTTTTTACTCATGAAGGAAAAGGCGAGTTTTTTTTCCCAGTCTGAGTTCGCCAGATTTGTAATATGACGCTCCTAGTTTCAAATCCTCCCTGTGCCTTATCAGAAAGGGGGATAGCACTGAGCTTGAAAAAGTCCGTCTTCTGTTGGATTAAGCCGCGGCCCCGTCTGCTGCAGGGGAGCCCATACCCTGTGCACGTTAAATGATAACTCTGGATGGCTTTGACGGGAGGATTCCGTCTCCTATCCAGCGTGCGTTTCCTTCCTTTCTCTATTCAGCTGTAAGCCATCAGATTCCTCATCACTTGTCATCCATTTAACTCTTTGGTCTATCCGCAAAACTCCCCGCCCTGCCCACGGTCAGTAGGGGACACAGATGGGCTTGCAAAGGCCGCCGTCCGTCGGATGAGATCATTCTTTAACGTGCACAGGGATGCACACCCTGTGCACGTTAAAGAACACGCTGGATGGCCTTGACGGGAGGCTACCATCTGTCTCCCAACAGCTGTTCCAGTTGGTCCCCTCCCCCAACCTTCTCTGAGCCTTCGGGGTCCTTGTGACCTGGCCATTTAGGCCATGGTGCGCAAAAAAGTGCCGCTCAGAGGTAAAACAACCCAACGTTAAAGAACACGCTGGATGGCCTTGACGGGAGGCTACCATCTGTCTCCCAACAGCTGTTCCAGTGGGTCCCCTCCCCCAACCTTCTCTGAGCCTTCGGGGTCCTTGTGACCTGGCCATTTAGCCCATGGTGTGCAAAAAACTGCCGCTCAGAGGTAAAACAACCCAACGTTAAAGAACACGCTGGATGGCCTTGACGGGAGGCTACCATCTATCTCCCAACAGCTGTTCCAATGGGTCCCCTCCCCCAACCTTCTCTGAGCCTTCGGGGTCCTTGTGACCTGGCCATTTAGCCCATGGTGTGCAAAAAAGTGCCGCTCAGAGGTAAAACAACCCAACGTTAAAGAACACGCTGGATGGTCTTGACGGGAGGCTACCATCTGTCTCCCAACAGCTGTTCTAGTGGGTCTCCTCCCCCAACCTTCTCTGAGTCTTTACGGTCCTTGTGACCTGGCCATTTAGCGCATGGTGTGCAAAAAAGTGCCACTCAGAGGTAAAACAATCCAACGTTAAAGAACACGCTGTATGGCCTTGACGGGAGGCTACCATCTGTCTCCCAACAGCTGTTCCAGTGGGTCCCCTCCCCCAACCTTCTCTGAGCCTTCGGGGTCCATGTGACCTGGCCATTTAGCCCATGGTGTGCAAAAAAGTGCCGCTGAGAGTTAAAACAACCCAACGTTAAAGAACACGCTGTATGGCCTTGACGGGAGGCTACCATCTGTCTCCCAACAGCTGTTCTAGGGGGTCACCTCCCCCAACCTTCTCCGAGCCTTCGGGGTCCATGTGACCTGGCCGTTTAGCCCATGGTGTGCAAAAAAGTGCCGCTCAGAGGTAAAACAACCCAACCCAACTTTGGTCTACGACACAAAAAAAGGCATAAAAAAACTGAACCCATGAACCCCGAAATGCCCATCGCGAAACATAATCCATTTCTTATTTTGCTTATTTATATTTGTTTAAATGGTAACATTTTAAAAATCTCTACTTAAAAAAAAACAAGGAAGCAACAAAGAAATAAGACGCGGAATAAAATTAATATCGAATAGAAGAAAAAAACAAATTACGAAGAGAGAACACTTATGCTCGTGCTCTTTTTGGATTGTCGTATTTAATGAATCACGTGCAAGTCAAGCGAAATCTCTTCTGCTGAATATCAAACGATTCTTTTCAAAAAGGAAGAGCTTTTATCGTTTTCAATCGAAAATTGAAATTAATGGAAAATTCGAAAAATGCGTAATGTTCTATTTCTGCTTACCGAACCGCAAAAGGAACTTTCTTTCTTAAGAGGGCCCCTCCCGTGGACGAAAGAGGCAGGTCGATGCAGTCCCTCCTCATCCCACTCCATCTCAGAAGTCCCTCAGTCGTGTTCACGAATATTTCCAATTTACGTACCTCAAAGTATTTTTTTTTCAATTTCAGAAATATTAAAAAGTCTAAAGGCAGTATCGATTGGTTTGCGAGTCCGTCTTATTTACCCTTTTAAATGGCTCTGCATCTCGTTGACTGACTGCCTCGTTTATCCACCTCAAATAGGGGTCAGCACTCGACCGATATATAAGAACCTTTCCTCTAGCACGTGACAATCAAATTCCTGGCAAACGCGGATTTTTTCTGATATTGAAGTTTGGTCATTTTCCATCATTAGCGCCCTCTTACGGAAGAATTTGAAACTTTTGAAAGATTTGCGAAACGCAAATCGTAATTTTTTTTAGCACGTCTCCATCCCAAAATGAATTCTTTATTTATTTATTTATAAAAAGGAAAAAAAAAAGACGAATATCTAGGGATGGCAAAGTTTAATCAATAATTCGTTTCCAAAGAGAAACCATGGAAATCAGTTCAATCGATGGTTCGGCCTCAAAACAGCAGCAACACGTGCCGGCATCCACTATGTCGGCTGACGTTTCTTTCCAGGTGGCATTGCAGCAACCCACGAGGAGGGAAAACGATCAACAAACGATTTGCCAAGAGACTCCCAGGATCTGAAAATATTGTTACGAATACAGGTTGAGGAAAAGAAAACTGTCATTGCATTCGTCGAAGTGGAAAAGATTCGCGTTCGACTCAGAATTGTGCAATAGAGTCTTTGATAAAATAACTCGCTTGCACATCACTTCGAATTTTAACAATATAATGTTGAAAGAAGAAAAGTTCGATCGCCCTTGTAAATTGATATTTATTTTGCTCGGAAAAATTGGCAAATATCTTTACTTTGTGTATCGTACTGGAAGTATAAGGAAAGCTCTCTCTCAAAGGAGAGCTCTCTCTCAAAGGAAAGCTCTCTCTCAAAGGAAAGCTCTCTCTCAAAGGAAAGTTCTCTCGCAAAGGAGAGCTCTCTCTCAAAGGAAAGTTCTCTCGCAAAGAAAAGCTCTCTCTCAAAGGAGAGCTCTCTCTCAAAGGAAAGTTCTCTCTCAAAGGAAAGCTCTCTCTCAAAGGAAAGTTCTCTCTCAAAGGAAAGCTCTCTCTCAAAGGAAAGCTCTCTCTCAAAGGAAAGTTCTCTCTCAAAGGAAAGCTCTCTCTCAAAGGAGAGCTCTCTCGCAAAGGAAAGCTCTCTCTCAAAGGAAAGCTCTCTCTCAAAGGAAAGCTCTCTCTCAAAGGAAAGTTCTCTCTCAAAGGAAAGCTCTCTCTCAAAGGAGAGCTCTCTCGCAAAGAAAAGCTCTCTCTCAAAGGAGAGCTCTCTCTCAAAGGAAAGTTCTCTCTCAAAGGAAAGCTCTCTCTCAAAGGAAAGTTCTCTCTCAAAGGAAAGCTCTCTCTCAAAGGAAAGCTCTCTCTCAAAGGAAAGTTCTCTCTCAAAGGAAAGCTCTCTCTCAAAGGAGAGCTCTCTCGCAAAGGAAAGCTCTCTCTCAAAGGAAAGCTCTCTCTCAAAGGAAAGCTCTCTCTCAAAGGAAAGCTCTCTCTCAAAGGAAAGTTCTCTCTCAAAGGAAAGCTCTCTCTCAAAGGAGAGCTCTCTCTCAAAGGAAAGTTCTCTCGCAAAGAAAAGCTCTCTCTCAAAGGAGAGCTCTCTCGCAAAGGAAAGCTCTCTCTCAAAGGAAAGCTCTCTCTCAAAGGAAAGCTCTCTCTCAAAGGAAAGTTCTCTCTCAAAGGAAAAAAAATACAAATCACCAAGACGATATAAATTATGTTCCAACCATGATACAAAGAGTTTTGAAATCTATCTATATACATGAAATCACTGAAAAACAAACTGATGAAATAATTACTTCATTAGACACCAATAAATCACCTGGTTACGATAATGTTTGCATTAAACATATAAAATTTAATAAAGAGACACTACTAAATATTATATCAAAAATTATAAATCAGATTATATTTACTGGGAACATACCTACTGAACTCAAAACAGGTATTTTAAGACCTATTTTTAAAGGTGGTATTAAGGAGGATTTTTCTAACTATCGACCAATAACAATTCTGCCTATTTTTTCGAAAATAATGGAAAAATATATTTATAATACTGTTTTTAACTTTTTACTTAAACACAGCATAATTAATGAAAATCAGTTTGGCTTTCAAAAAGGAAAAATCACAATTCAACTAATTTCCAAAATTGCAAATAATATTAATAAATCATTGAATAATAGGGAAAAAATTGTAACTATGTTCTTAGATTTAAAGAAAGCCTTCGATACAATAGATCATAGCATTTTACTAAATAAATTGGAAAATTACGGTATCCGCGGTATATTGTTAGATTGGTTTAGAAATTATTTATCAGACAGATACACAATTACTAAAATAAAAAACTGCTACAGCAGAAAAGTAATTACACGATATGGAATTCCCCAAGGCTCAATTTTAGGTCCTTTATTGTTCCTAGTGTACATAAATGATTTGTTCAATACAAAATTAAATAGTGCTATTTATCTATATGCTGACGACATTGTTTTAATAAACAGTCAGAAATATTTAAATGATAGCATTTCAGAGGTTCAAACAGATTACAATAATATTATTAGATGGTTAAATTATAATAAAATCTATTTAAATGAGAAAAAAACAAAACTGATGATTATTCATTCACCAGGATTTCATATTCATCAAAACCTCTTTATCAAAACTCATAAAATAAATTGCAGAAAAAAGGATGCTTCGAATTGTGAATCATTATGCAGTTGCCCACTTGTTGAGCAAGTAAATAAAATAAATTACTTAGGAATCATTTTTGATGAATATTTTAGGTGGAATGCCCATATATCCCACATATGTGAAAGCTTGAGAATATCGGCGATAAAAATTCAAAAATTGAAATACGTATTAAATATGGAAACGTGTGTCCTATTTTATAAAGCAATATGCGAATCTATTTTAAATTATGGAATAATTGTGCATGGAACAACTAACTTAACTAACATAAATAAAATAGAAAAACTGCAGTCTATAATAGCTAAAAATATTATTCCGTCTCATTTGCAAAAAATTTATAAAACTTAAACCGATAGATTCAAATTTTTAAATCTTTTGTCCTACAGCAATTTATATAAATATAATGTAATAATTAAAAAATTTTTTGACGAAACTTACAAACTAAAAATTCAACATAATAAAAATACAAGACTTCAAAACCAGGGTTATTACAAATTGCCAAATTTTCGAAATAATTACGGGAAACATACCTCCGAATATCAAGTACCACTTATATTTAATGCTATTCCAAAAGAATTACTAAATATAGATACTTTTAGAAGACTTAAAATGGAATTAAAAAATTATTTGGTATTTTCTAGTTAGCTGATTTTGATGTGTTGTGTTTTGTGGATTTATTTGATGTACACCATTTTTGTGGCTGAATGACATGTTAATATAATTTATTCATTTTCCTGCAGATAAGCTATTTAGCTTTGCGGGTCAAAGTGTAAATGTATTTGCATTCTTTACTCTTATGAATAAAAATTATATTCTAAAAAAAAAAAAGGAATGCTTTCTCTCAAAGGAAAGCTCTCTCTCAAAGGAAAGTTCTCTCTCAAAGGAATGCTCTCTTTCAAAGGAAAGCTCTCTCTCAAAGGAAAGTTCTCTCTCAAAGGAAAGCTCTCTCTCTCTCTTTCCAACGACATTTTAATAGTCATTACATGTCGCCGGCATTCAATGAAAAGTAATTCCACATTCCCGATAAAATATTTTTTTTATATTTTACAAAATTAGGAGTGTAGGCGCTAATTTTGGGTTTAGATTGTTGAAGAAATAATTCGTTCTTAATAGAATTAAGAAAAATTAAATTTATTTGGCTTCTAGGTTTTACCCAATTAGGTTATCTACGACCTTAGAAGCATTTAGCAATATTATTCTGAAATGTTTTATAAAAACGGAATCGTTTTTTCCGTGCCTGAGCCTTTTTTCTCTTTCCCATTGCAGACGAAGTACGTCCTGCTGCGGAGTCTTGGCGGCGTCTCTGTATGGACGGTGAATGACGACGACCACAAAGGCGTCTGCAATCGCGGACCATTTCCTCTCCTGCGCAGTGTGCACGACCTGCTCGTCTCCGCACAGCATCCGATCAACAGCTTCACTGACGCCGACGTCGTCATGGAAACGGGAGAGTCGCGCGTCCTTCACGTCGTCGACAAAGAAGGGCACATCCGAAGGTTAGACAGCGGCAACGCCGACCCCGAACTCATCGAAGGGCTTCAGTGCACACGAGCGGGCTACTTTCGAGTCCCGAGGGATTGCACGCGCTTCTACAGATGTGCAAGATACGGAGTCACGACGTCCAGCAACTTCGTGGTCTTCCTCTACGATTGCCCAGAGGGACTGGTCTTCGACGAGAAGGATGAGCTGTGCAACTGGCCCTCGTGGTCGCCTCCATGTGAAGGGTCAGGGGAAATCTTGCCGGTGCCTAAGAGGAATTTCGAGTGTCCGTCTCCTGGATACCATCGCGACCCCGAGCACTGCAAATGGTTCTTTTACTGTTCTAATTTCGGAAATGGAAACATGAAAGCTTTCGAATTCAGGTGCCCGTCGCTCCTCTTGGGCTTCGACGAAGAGCTGATGCTCTGCAACTGGAAATGGCTCGTTCCAGGTTGCGGAAGCCTTTCGGGAGACAGCAGGCGCATTCCCGACATCAGAGCAGAGTCTGCCCCAGGAGCATCTCTACCATTATCTTCCTCCAGAAACGAAAAACTTGTAAATGATGGAACTCGGCCAACTAACAGAAACAGAGATCGACCCTTCACGACAGTGCAAGGTCATGGAGATCCACGTGACGATGCTGCAAGACTTGGTGGCAGGGAAATGAAGATCCCTGAGAGTGATTTGGCTGGAAGAGGAAGAGCGGAGACTTTGCTTTTAAGGGGGCATCCAGGGCACGAGTCTTTGAAACAGAAAATGACACTAACAGAAAAATATGACTCAGAGAGATCCAGAGCTGCATTTACACCTGCACTGGAAATTAATAGAGGCGAAGAAATAAGAAAGTTTGGTGGAAAAGTACAACCAGATCTTGGACACTCTATAGAAGATGGAGATTATGCAGAAGAGAGAGATCTTCCACCGGGATACATTGATGTTACAGATTCAAAGAGCAGATGGCAGGATGAGAGATCAAAGCCCAACACAAGAGACGATCAACAGCGGGATGCGTTTCAAAGACACACAAGGCGCAGAATGCAGCACTCTGGAGATGAAGATGACTCTGTTCGACCTCAAGACACTGGAATCGACAGAGGACATCTGCGAGATGTGGAAATACCATCTTCACGTGAACCAAGGAAGCCAGTCAGAGGTCATCTACGAGACAGTGATGCTGCACTGTCACCTACGGCTCTCGGTATTTCAAAAGATTATCACCAGAGAATTACAGAAGGTGGCACAATTTCCAGTACCACAGAGGATCGACTGTGGGGAACAGAAGTACGGGAATCACCTCCTAAGGGAAGAATCGAAGGCTACGAGAATCGTGACACGGGATTCAGATATTCAAGTAGAATTCCATTTGGTCGAAATACCATTGTCACAGGTGGCGTCAGTGACGTAAACGTAGACTCGATTCAGCCAAAGAAGATCGCACTCTCGAGAGGTGAAGTGAGAGACTGGAGAGAAGATTTTGTTTCTCCCACAGTGAGATCCAGAGTGGAGTATGTGTTCACAGATTCAGAACCGAGAGTGACCCAACAGGCAAGACCTGAGAGGACAGACGTATCGAGAGGAAGCGAAGTCGATGAAGCATCTCACAAAAGGACTCTCATCCCAAGGGATGATCTGCCAGATGCAACTCCAGATGAAGAAAGAGTTATTCTTGAAGGCAGACCACGGGCCACGGTATCAAATAGACGTATTCCATCAGAAAGAATTAGGATTAATGAGCACATTGTAAGGCCTACGGAAATGGACAGAATTGTACCAGGAATTAGAACTGAAGAGGAACTGAGAACTCTGGGACTAGATGAAACTTCAGAGAAAAAAAGAAAAATGAAAGATTATGATCTGAGGGATTCGGGTGTGCATGGTGCTCCCATTGAATCACTCAGAGTTGCTGATGAATTCAGAGATGCGAATCGGGGCAGAACATTTGGCAGCAAAGATAGTCGACCAACAGATGGTGATACAGATGTAGCTGTAGATGAAGTTCTCTATGATGGAGTGTCAACTACAGGGGGAAGCCGAGGAGCTACAAGATCAGTTGGTGATCAATCAAAACCAGATATACATCAACCAAGAAGTCTTGAGGGAGAAAGATTTAGAAATTTAGGAATGAGTGTAATTATACCTGGAGAGTTTCGTATCCCAGTCGATGAAATGAAGGAAAGGATAGTTGGTGCAGAACCAGGGAGAAGAATTCTGCCAGGAGATAGAATCAGATTTACAGGAAGGGATACAAGTCTGCCTGAAACAATTCCAGGAAGATTAGGTTCGAGAGGAATTGGTGTGCCTCCACAAGAACAATATGGTCTGAGAGACAGAGGGACAGATTCAAGTGAATTTGGAGCCGCTAAAGATGATGAAAAGGTAAAGGGGAGTCTGTCTCCTGGAAGACTCAGTGCTGAAGATAGATACAGGACAGCAGGACAAAACATTCGACTCAGTGATGCCACAACAGAAAAGAAACTTGGAGCTATGAGAGCAGAGATTGTTACCCCCAGACGAACGATCACAGGCACAGTGAGTGACGAGATGTCAAGATTAGTTGCACCTAGTGGAATCAGAAGTACAGAAGCTGACAGAGTAACACACGCAACTGGGAAGGCCTCTATTGCAGAGGAATTGAGAGAGGGTAAGGTGCATACTTTGGCACAAGCTGACGTTAGTGATGCAGGTGATGTATTAAGAGTTTTGCCCGAAAGAGTCTGGACTTCAGCCGATCACAAAACTGTACATGCAACAGGTAAAATTCCTCCTGTGGGGAGCAGATCAGGTGTTTCTAGCAAGCCAATATGGAATCTAAGAAGGAGCGAAATTGGAAATGAGCCAGGTAAGTCTCATGGAGATGTCACTTCAACTGAAGGTCACAGATTTGCTGAAGTGGATTCCAGAGACAGAAAAGTAGGATCAGCTGCAGAGGAGAGAGAAAAGTATTCTGAAGGTACGACAAGATTCACAAGTGGAATTCGAAAACCCTCGATTGGAGGACTCAGGGACACAAGAGATAAATCTTTGTTTAATGCTCAGGGAAGAACTTTGGAACATGCGAGGGATGATATATCTGCTGAGTTTCCTGAAAGATCCAAGCTGGATGATGATGATGATGATGATGATGATGATGGACGATACCAAATCAGTTTAAGTAGACCAACACCAGTAAGCGATTCAAGTAGAATTCCATTTGGTCGAACCACCATTTTCACTGGTGGCGTCAGTGACGTAAATGTCGAATCGATTCAGCCGAAGAAGATCGCACTCTCGAGAGGTGAAGTGAGAGACTGGAGAGAAGATTTTGTTTCTCCCACAGTGAGATCCAGAGTGGAGTATGTGTTCACAGATTCAGAACCGAGGGGGACCCAACAGGCAAGACCTGAGAGTACAGACGTATCGAGAGGAAGCGAAGTCGATGAAGCATCTCACAAAAGGACTCTCATCCCAAGAGCAAGAGATGATTTAAAGCACACAGAATTTCAGACGGATGGAAAAATTAAGAATCGAGAAGAAAGTGTTGTTCCTCTGTGGAGGAGTACTGTTGGAATCGACAGGAGAACAGATATAACTGACGGTTCAATAAGTCAAGGACGTACTCACACAGGAACAGCTGGTTGGGCAACTATAGGAAAACCTCAGGGGCCACTGAAAATTAAATGCTTGCAGCAAAATGCAGAAACAGATCCTTATAGCGATGATGCAGCAGCGACTGGAGAAATAAGTGACTGCATAAGTGAAATCGTTGTAGCCATTTCTAATGCAGATGACAAACTCGGAGACTTCAGTAAATCAGTTTTGGTTGAGGACTTGGAAAGAAAACCAAAGAAAGGAATTGCAGACGATGGTGAACTGAGTGAAAACAGGAATCAAGAAAGAGGAACTGGTGTTGAGGAGAAAATTAGAAACCGAGTCCCTCCGAGAAGGGATGATTTCAAACGTACTGAGGATGAAAAACACGTCATTCCTAAGAGAAAAAGACTCCAGTCATCCGTTCAATACGATGATTTGTTGCCACTACATATAAATACTGCGACCCAAATCCCAACTGGCGAAACTCACTATAAGCAACCATCTGTTTTGTCATGGAGAACTGGAGAAGAAACAATCAGTGATGAGAAGACGAAACTTCAATCAAAAGGTTCGACATCCCCAAGTGTGGGTCCTCCCGAAGGAGATAGTTATGTGAAAGAATACGACGATATTGCTGATAGAAATTATTTCGAAGACAGACAACCTTTCTTAAATCTGTTTGAAGTAGATGATGAAGAAGGGGAAAATGTAACAGGAAAACTGGTGAGAATGAAGCCGAAGCAAACTTTGCAGGGACAAAGCTATTCTCAAGAGGGAAAAGACATTATCACGGAATCGGTCATCCCTAAAGAAGCAGACAGAGTACATTTGTCGAGGCATATTTCTGTTGCTCCATTGCCTCGGGAGCAGGGAGTTTTATACGATGACGACGGAAAGGTTCCACTGATCATAGGGGCGCCACCAGTGGGATATTTGCAGGTCGTGATCCCCGATCGAAATCGTTACCATAACAGATCTTCATTATCTGGAAAACCATTGCAAATATCAGAGCCAAAGATACCTTCCGAATCATTAGAGGAAAAACAAAAATCCAGTATCTACTTGTCACCTGATAGCCTTCTTCTCGAAGTAGAACAACTTGATGGGATCCCTCTAGCTCACGGTGTACTTTATGAAGTGGTCGGAAGAGGGAGGCAGCTTCCTACTCGACATCCATTGCTCGGAAGAGATGGATCAATCAGCATTGCTCCTGAGGAGGGAGTAGCACCTAAAAGAATGGCTGATCCTTTAAAGAGCCCAAGTTCAACTTTTGTTGCGGATAGATTCAGGACTGAAACCGACAGGCAAGACACCATTACGGAGGAATTTCAGAAAACCAGAAGAGTTTCAAGCATGGATAGAAACACTGGGGATTCTGATAGCCTTCCCCTTGAGCTCTTTACACCATCCAGTGGGCAACCTTGTAGATCTCAGCAAAGAAAACAAATCGTATCTGGTGCCATGGAGAATGGCCAGATTCCAGATAAACAAATCGGAACAGAATTACAAGATGAGTCATTGACATCACATCTTCTAGAAGGAATACTTAAGTGGAAATATCCAAGCACTGAAATTCCTTCCAAACAGAAAAGTGAAGTGTCATATAGTGACTCGGCAATGGGACAAGGAGACATTGATGGCGATATTCCAGGAATCATCAGAGTCTCGGAAAAAGATTTATCCAGAATTGTTTTCAGGCAACCAGGGAAAGATGCCAAAGATGTTGGTGTAGCTGTTAGAGCATACGATTCAGAGTGGCGAGATGAGAAAGATGAAGATGTGGAAATCACTCAAATGAAAAGACCAACACCTTGGACAAGAGAAAGGGAACAGATGAAGCAAACAGAGATTAGTGAACAGAAATTCAGAGATGAGTTTTCTGGAGCTAAAGAAGAATTAAATGGTGAAGTGAGAAAAGAACCACAAAGTCATATTCGATATGCAGGAAGGCAATCCAGCAAAGAAATCCATCGCACGAGCCAGCAAGAGAGAATTCCTGCAATTCACCGAGATAGAGATTTGGGTGCGAGAGATTTTAACAAAGGAGAAAGAGCAGAAAGGCAGAGTAAACACCATCTACTTCATAAAAACATTCCGCACAGAACAACTCCTGGAAGCCATTTCATACCACAACCAAACATTGACATCGTAGTTGATGGAACGGAACTGCCGATACAACCCATTACTGATTCTTCCCGTTTTGGCACAGGACCAACCCTCACCAACAGCATGGCTGGGAGGACAAGAATTCCAACTGCAGAAACTCCGGAAGTGGAGACTGTGACCAGAAGAGTAAGATTTGGGGAGAGGTTAAGACCCCCAACCTATAGCAGACAGGTAACAGCGAAGCCACGCCAGTTCACCCCACCCAGTCAATCTGTTCCAAGGCAGACTTCGCTCTTAAGACAGAGGAAACCATCTGTTGAATCATCACTTGATTCTGATCCCAGAGAAGATCACTTTATGCTCTCTGAAAAACACCAGTTCAATTCGGAAGGAAGAACACGAATCCCCTCTCTTGATTCTGACATTGAGGAACTTTTCGTCATTCCTTTGGGAGATGATACCGAACTGGGTTATTCGCCAGATGCTCCTTTAGATACTGTCACTGGAGAAGAACCAAAGAGAGGCAGGGTCACTTCCGGATATCCTCTCAGAAGGGAGAAAACCGAATCGACTTATTCTGAGATAGGTGACGTCATTGGTGGAACTGTGAGTGCAATGGATGATGCTCGTGAGAAGAAAATTCCTAACAGAACCTCGCAACGTGATCGAGAGTATCTGTCTCTCTCTGAAAGAGATAGAAAAACTGGACTCCTGAGCTCACAACCTGCAAGAAGAGGTCAGAGTTCAAGACATCCCGAAAGAGCATTTACAACAGGTACCACTGATACCAGTAAAGATCGAGAGCCAATTTTAACCAGCTTCAAGAGACCAATAGATGACAGAACAAATCCTCTCCGTTCCCTTTTTACTTCAGAAATCGATGATGGAAACGAAAAACTGAAAGGGCCGAGGGAAATGTCCGAAGAAAGCGAATATGCTGAAAGAGAAGAGCTGAAGAAGAGACCTGGTTATCCTTCACCTTCAGTTGATAGACAGATCATTCCGAAATCATCGCCTAAGGTCGAAGACGACGTTAAATATTCTTTCCCGATTCAACCGAATGATTACATTAGAACAGACGGTTCAAGGGATGATGATGATGAATCTATCCGTGGAGGATCTCTTTCTCACAGTGAACCCCGGATATTAGAAGAAAAAGATCAATTAAATATTCCAAATATATCAAATGATCATACAACACGTGACGAAGTGCCAAGAGATCTTCGACGGAAGCCGTTGCCAACACCTGGTGTTGGACACGCATTTGAAGGAAGTAGGGGGCGCTCAAGTCTGACTTCTGCAGAGAAGCGAATAGAAGAGGAGGTGGGAGACTTAGGCGATGGGCCAGAATCAGTCTCTTGGTCAAGAAAGCCAGAACACCCTTCCATGCAGAGCACACGGAAGCCATCGGATAATGAGGAAAGTCAGAGACGGACTTACAGCAGAGGAGGGATTCGCACTCGAATACCAACTCGAGGAAGTCAAACGATGTCAAGGGTTCAATATTCAGCTGAGGAAATAGCGGAACCTCCTCAAGAAATTTCTGCTCCCTTAACTCCTTTTGTAAGCACAGCTGCTGATCGAGCATCGGGAGAGCCACGAGTTTTGAAGAAAATACCCGGACGAACTTTTCCGCCATCTTCAGCGCCACCTTATTCGATTCGAACGCACGAGAGGCAACGAATTTCTGATGACAGACGAGATGCTAACAATGGCTACAAAGCACTCGGAAGTAACGTCACAGGTTCATCCATTCCACACGTGGCCTGCACGCGCCCAGGGTTGTTCTACCATCCTGCCGACTGCAACAAATTCTACGAATGCTACTGGGACCGATGGCTCGAGAAGTTCACGCTGCACCTGTTCGAGTGTCCGGTGAAGTTGGTGTTTGACGATCGTCTCTACGGCTGCAGCCCACCGGAATGGGAAGCGCCCTGTCTTCTCAATGGCAACAGAAACGACAATCAGTGACGTCAAAGCTGCCAAATCCACGTGACAGAGGAACCTTTTGTTTCGTGTGATGATTGTGATAGCTCAAGTAGGTAAAACGAAATGCCAATGGTGAAATGAGCGCACACAGGATAATGTGTTTTAATTTGCTTCGCGACTTTCGAAACTTCGGTGTCCAACTTCGGTGTCGGTGAACTGGTAACTTGGCTGGGAAATTGGTGGTTTTAAAAACAAGGAAATAGTTTCGTGGGAACTGTTTTCAGAAGGCTTTCGCATATTTTTCTTCACTGAAAAAAATATTTATTTGCAAATATTTCTGGATTTTCTTATGCTTTTTTGTGCAATGAATGGAGGGAAGTTTAGAAACTGATCCACTTCAGACGACAGACTTAATGCTAGTCGTTAAAATCAAAGCACAAACTACCACCTTAAAGACATTTTTTGGCGTTAAACGATTGCAAAGAAATGTATGAAATTTAATGTGTGAAAGAAGAAATAAATGATAACAATTCTTTTATTGTTAAGTTGAATTAGGTGAAAACGAAATGTGGATATTTAATTGTAAAAGAAAAGTACACAAAATTCAAGGAAGGAGAATGTTATGTTGGAATAGAGAATGACACAAATTCTGGGGGATTATGGGAACGTAATAGAGGGCTATTATTATAAACATTGATATCAAATATAATAGAAATTTAGCTAGGACTCACAAAATTCCAAAATAGTAAAAGGATGTTCAATAATATATATCTTAAAACTTAAATATTAAAAAAAAAGAAATTTTGAAAAAATATTTAAAAAGCACATTATTTAGCTGAATCAATTGTAACTCGAACTTCTGAAGTTGCATCTATTGCAGTTGAAGCGAATGAGATGTATTTGACAGATTTGTGAAAATATTTTGTGCTAAATGCTGCCACAAGATTAAGCAGCGATCAGTCCGTAATGACTACACAAAATGAGTTTTAAATAACTGGAGAAAGTAATGTCCCAGAGACATGTAGCCAGGACAGCAAAACATAAAATGAAAAAAAGGACTACTCGGTAAAATAGAGTGTCTGAGCACCCTATAATAAATTGAATGGACAAATTATTATATACACCTACCTAATAACCTGTTGTTTCACCTTTTGCCCTCACAACAGCAGCCAGACATCTTGGTAAGGACTCAATAAGGTGTTGAAAACACAACGAGGTGGTATTGCTGCCCATGAAGGAGGATTTGCTTGTTGTGTAGAGCATCTACAGTTGCCCAGTTGCCAGTAGAGGTTGGGAGGCTCAAACACATTTTTCCAATTCGTCCCACAAATTCTCAATAGGGTGTCAGCGCATCCCAAACTGTTACACTGCCTCCACCTGCCTGCCCCCAATTTGACAAGCTGGGTTCATCACTTCGTGTGGTACACCATACACTCAACCTGCCATTGGCGTGATAGAATTGAAACCATGATTGGTCAGACCAGATGACGTGTTTCCTCCAGTTCTCTGCACTCCAGTTGCGATAGGTCTTTGCAAACTGCAGTCTAATCTTTCAGTGCTTGCAGTGAACAAGGAGACACAATGTGGCTGTTGACTGCCATAACCTGTCTTTTCCATAAGCTTATGGACATGCTCTCATTCAATTCTGACATTATCTGCTGCACGACAGCCGTGCAAATTCTTGTAACAATGCAGGACAGTCTGTGTCCACCTTGAGAATCAATTGCATGCTTACATCCACATTCCTCCCACTGGTTGGAAGTTTTGTCCTATTTCACATAGTCTTGGTATACACATGCGATGGTCTGATGTGGAAATCCCAACAGTTCAGCAGTTGCGGTGATTGAACAACCGGCCTTCCTCGCACCTACTATCTGGCCACAGTCAAACTCACTTACGTCGCTGCCTTTACCCATGATTACTTCTCCATGACTGGTTTCAAATGCGTAGAGATCTGCTCTATTTGTAGACATTGCCAGTTTCACTGTCCCACGTGACTGGACTCAATACTTGTGCTCTGCATATTGTTATCGAGGTGTATATAATAATTTGTACATGGCATCCAAAATGTGGCTCCTGATCCCACGGTATGGTTTACCTGATGATTCATATTTCGAATCATTGCTATCAATAAAATTTCATGCTGTTCACCACGTATGATGGATTTCTGATCATATGGCCCACTATTGAAACAGCACACACAAGCTCGAATAGAAGACCTGATAACGAGAATGTTGAAATATTTCCGTCTCCTGAACAACCACTACTTTTAGGTATCTGATACACAAACCTGTCAAAGTCAATTACATCTATTTCAAAAATATCTGAATGCAACTTTCATTTTCATTTCGGAGAATATCATTCAATGCTTCCTCCCCCTCTGGTAGAAGTCTGTGGGGAGAGTGAAGCGGAGCATTTCCCGATCCTTGTCGCTACAGCAGATAAGTTCGTTAGTAATTGTGCCATATGATGATGGAAGACTTCGGTAAGAGGGGCATTTCACAGAAAATTTTCATTGCAGACTCATATTTCACTTGGCTATATTAAAGACTCTTTAAATTGGAATTTCTTGTCTCTCTCTCTCTACACGTTTATTACTAGGACCTGCTCAAGCAATGCAAGTTTGAGCTTGCGAAGCCATTTTCCGCGCCCCTTTGGAGAAGGTGCCCCGATACCATATTTACCTGTTTGATTACTTTACCAATGCAAAGGTAAAGCTATAAAACTGGAACCCCATGTACAGGTCTGAATCTAGAAAAATTAAAAATAAAGGTTGGATCCAAATGACACAGTCGAGCCGGAAAAAAAGTAAAGGGGTGGGGTGAGGGAGGCAAAGAGATGGTATTTCCATTTGCAGTATAACATTTCCCCGTGCAAACTAGGTCTTTACAAAATTTCTTGAAAAATGCGCGAAATATTCAAAAGTTCAATAATTTTTTGCCTCCATTAGCTTTACTAGGATTTTTAAGGGGAAAAAGAGGCATGCCCCCCCTCCCCCTAGATCCTGCTCTGCGCATATATATATGCAATGAGTGTCAGGAGAAATTATTTCAGGGTGAGGAAAATTAATTTTCTTCATAAAAAGCAAAAGTTGATATAACCAGGGTTATTTTACCTTTGAGTGGCACTTTCTGAAATAACTGTTGAAATAACTAGGGTTATTTCACCTCTGAATGACCAGGTCACAAGGACCCTGAAGGCACAGAGAAGGTTGTGGGAGGGGATCCATTGGAACAGCTGTTGGGTGACAGATGGTAGCATCTCAAGCCCATCCAGCATGTTCTTTAACATGGACAGGGTATGGCTCTCCCACATATGGCCACAGCTTAGTGTCCCATCTCACAGAAGGTGACTTTGCCAAGCCTATCGATGTCCCCTATTGAGCATGGGCAGAACGGTAATTTTGTAAAGGTAAGCTCACCGGACAGAAAATTTAGTCACCTAATAGCGCGCAATGTCTCCGTGCAACTGAAGAACAGCCATAATCCTGTCTGGCATGGATGCCACCAGTATGCAGATGTATCCATTTTTGCCAATGATGTATTAATATTCAGTAGTGCACATTAATATTCATCCACTCTTAAAGCAGCAAATGTTGCAGTTTGGCCAGATGGCTGGGACGGCACTTCACTCATTGCCCCAAAGATTCCAAGTTTTCTATGGGATTCAAATCCGGGAATTTGGAAGCCCAGTCAAGATGTTGAAGGCTTCAGAATGCTCGTGTCAATACGACACACTTTGAGCCCTGTGCACGTGACAATTGTCGTCTTGGAAGACTGGGGGTATCCTTCTGGTGTTCACTGTGGGATGCTGCACAAAAGGCAACATGTGGTCATCCATAAACTCCATATAACCCTTCTGGTTCAAGTGCGGCCTCACCGTAACGAAAGGACCCATTTCCTCGCACGTGAAACACCCCCAGAACATACAGAGCCTCCTCCAGCTTCAACTGAATGTTGCACACAGTCCGCATGGAAGGCTTCATGCAGCTTACAATGCATCGGTCGCCTCGCATCATTCGAGTACAAGCAAAAACGTGACTCATTCGACCAGATCACACACTTCCAAGAGTCAACAGTTCAGTCTTTGTGGTGCTGCACCCACTGTAGCCATGAAGCCTTGTGCAGAGCTGTTAATATGGGTCTCTTCCACGGTTCTCTGCTCCAGATATCCATGGCATTCAGTTCCCTTCAGTGTTCGTTTGGAAACAGCTTGTTGTAGTTTGAGTAACTGGAGATATTCCTGCCTTGTTGCAAAGCAGTTTGCGCTAACAGTGTGTGACACACTGTGGTGGTCCCTATTGGTGAGCAGTCTTTCTGCCGCAGTTCTGGCGACGATTAGCGGTGGACTGCGATCTATGCCACTGCTGGAAGACCCTATGGACAGTACGTTTTGACACCTGCAAAGACAGCAACTTCTTGTACACTATGCCCTTTGGCTCGACCAAATGCAATAACACTTTTTTGCCACTCATTCACATCTTTGACGCGATCCATGTTTCACAGTGACTAACACACACGTGGCACACAGCCACTTCTTGTCACTGTACCCGTTTATTACTGGTGCGCCCTCTGTTGCTGTCAAAAGGATAAAAGGATGCAACCCTCTTAAGGTGGGAGATGACTAATTTTTTGTCCAGTGAGCTTATATCTCAATGCTGGCCCAGCTGGGACTTTAACATGGGAGCAGCAGATTACAACCCTGGCGTGCTATTGACTGAGTTCCCCCCCCCCCCCCCAGTTATTGGTGATATATACAGCTGTCTCATGACAAAGTAATACAGGTGATATATACCCAGAAAGTGAACATGGAAAATATTTCTTCAAAAAGTACAATTTAAATTTATTTCTCAGCCATTCAAGTTTTTGTTGCATGGCCATCGAAATTTACACGTTGGTCACTCTCATACTTGACAATTTGCAGGTTTCAAAATGCACCAAATTACAGCTCTTTAATTTCTAAAAGCCAAATTTCATTTGGAAGACTTTTATGTTATTATTACATACAAATGTAATTAATGCAAAATAGAAAGCATTTATTGCTCACTTCGATTTCCCACCCTATATGCAACTATTATCACTCACAAAGTTGCGGATTCCAGTGGTATGCACCACTGGTGTACCCAGTCTTAATGGAGGGGGTTGGGTTGTTTTACCTCTGAGCAGCATTTATTTCACACAATAGGTTAAATGGCCAGATCACAAGAGATCAGAAAACGATTTGGGGAAGGGGGCCCACTAGACAGCTGCTAGTAGGCAGATGGGAGCTTCCCTATCAATGCCATCCAGCAGGCTCCTTAGCATGCCTAGGGTATTGCTCTCCTGCACTCTGGGTCACAGTTTTATGTCCCATCCAAGCTCATCAGTGTCCCTTTCCTCACCGAGGGCAAAATTAATGTTAGGGAAATTAAATCTCAATGCTGACTTATCTGGAACTCGAACCTGGGAACTGCAGATTACGAGCCTGGTTTGGGTTGTTTTACCTCTGAGCAGCACTTTTTTTTGAACACCAAGGCTCAGAGAAGGTTGGGGGAGGGGACCCACTGTTGGGAGACAGATGGTAGCCTCTCGTCAAGGCCATCCAGTGTGTTCTTTAACGTGCACAGGGTATGATTCTCCCGCACACGGAGCCATGGCTTAATGTCCCACCTGACGGACATCGGCCTTTCCAAGCCCACGGTGTCCCCTACTGACCATGGGCAGGGCGGGAAATTTTGTGGACATAAATATCAACGCTGACCCAGCTGGGACTTGAACCTGGGAACTGCAGATTACGAGCTTGGCACACTACCGACTGAGCCACCCCCGTCCCTATGAGTTTGGCTTGCTTCCAACTAAGCCACCAGGAGAGGTAGGGGTGGAATGCTCGACTTTGATTTCATGTCATTGCTTTATAAAATGTTATTCAAGCCTTCAATGGGAAGGTTATAACCCCCCCCCCCCTCCCCAACACTTACACTTGTGGTTATGCCATTGATAAGCACAAGCAGTACCTACAGAACATCAGTAATATCGCGCCGAAAAGTGTCCAAAATTTCTGGAGGTGTTGCCAACCTTGTGGATGGAGTAGTAAGTGTGGAAAGCTGTGAATGAAGAATTATCAATGAACGTATGTTTCGCACCAAACTTTTGGCATGGGTTTAACTAAAAAAATAAATACCTTCTCAAGTAGATGCTTGCCAAACAGGCGCTTGTCAGTTTTAATGCTGTTAGTAGAAGGTCTGAGGCAACAAGACCTCAGGAGAAAAACAGCACAAACATCCATGCCTTACCTGGGACTCAAACCCAGGTCCCTTTGTCAATAGCCAGTGTGCCAACCACTCGCACAAGTTGAATAATTTTTTGCCTGCACTATTCTTACTAGCATTCTCCAGCCCCTCTCCCCCCTTGAGAATGCAGGTGGAGTGGATGACCGCTCCCAAACCTGGACTTACCTAATATGCTGAGCGAATATGGAAGTTTAATATCACACCATCAATGGTGCTCACGCTGAAGTCTGCTGAATATCAAACATTTTGTACACACAATTACTTTACTTTCTTAATTATTAAATGAAGCATAATGCTTTAAATATGGTAGTCTTATAATGACCCTGTATAAAGAATTACATTGTAAAATGACAATTTTAATAAACCATCATTTGAAACTCAGATAATTAGGTGCTATCATTCTCAATAATAGAAAAATATTTTATTTCTCTTAAAATGTTTGGTTTCAATCATTATCAAAAGTAAAGCCCCCCAAAAAAGTTTTAAAGTATATAAGAATATGAAGGCATATAATAATTAATCCCCGTTTTTAAATACATATTTGGTGGGCTTTTAATTGAAATGTATTATTGCCAATAATTTTCGGTATCGTTCTCTGTTGTCAACATTGCTAATAGTCTGTTTTGACTAGTGGTAATTTCCGAAATAGTTTTATGTCTCAATTTCGAAAGATTCCTTTCACCTCTGTTGAGTTATTGACAGAATTATTATTAACAAATTCGAAATGCAAAATTAGTGTTTCCGAAGATATTTTCTTAATCACGAAGATATAGCTTAGATCAGTGACCCAACCTTTCTGAGCCTTGCACCCTTTTTGTCCTTACTAACGTCCATTTATGAAATTCAAAATATTTTTTCCTGTTTAAACCAGTTAAAATAATATTTACCATATATATATGTACACTGTTCGACATAGAAAATGTCACACCAGGAAGTATTTGTCAGAGCACCATGCAAAAAGGTGGATATGTGTCAACAGTCAGGTTATGGAAATGAAGAGAGATAACAAGGCAAAATGACGGCGTAGCTAAGTTTGGCCGCCTCACCTGGGCATGTGGACCACTTCATTAGAGTAATCTCTGTGTCAAAAGCACGTGTAAGGAATGAGAATGGATGGGCATCATCAGGAATCTTACCATCACACAGACACCTTTACCAAAGGCTTCATATGGCTGGTTGGTCCCTGTATCACATTGCAATGGAAATGCAACAACTGTTGGCTGAATTTGGTAAGTGGTTGATAATGTGCATCACTGTAGTGGAACTGGTGTACGTTCAAATGCCACATTCGACAACAAGCCTTAGCAGACAACATTTGGTATGGTATAAAAACAGCTATGGATATCCTCATGTTGTCAGACTGTGAAATGCAGATTGGCTGAGGCAGGTTTGTGCTCTCGCCAGCTATTGCAACAACTGACTCACCACAGCACATCATCGCGAAGGTTGCAGTGGTGGTGGGACGAATGAAATTATGTATTCAGCGATGAGTCTCGCTTGTCTGCGCACCGAGTCTGGAGACAATGTGGTCACCGAGTCTGGAGACAATGTGGTCTGATCTACCTGCCATCCGTGAACACCATACGGCTCTTCAGCCTGGTGTTATCAGTTTCAACAGCCTCTCACTACTTATATGCATAGTGGATATATTGAAATCATGACGATATGTCGATGAAATGCTGCAGTCCATTGCATTGTTTATCTCCATGGTATCCCTGATATACTTCCAACATAACGCTGGCAACCACAGTCCAACATCATCAGACAGTGCCTACAAAGTGTCCAGGTGCTGCCTTGGCCATGCACAATCCCCAGGCTTCTCCCCAATAGAGAACGTGTGGGTTTTCGTTGCCAGATGACTTCATGCCTCTGCATGACCCCCATTGCAATGTTGGTGAATTATGGACAAAGATCAATGACGTGTGGTCCACAATAACTCGGCACACCATCTGGATTTTTCCACTCTATGCCACCCATTGTTGAATATATAGCCATGCATAGGGATCATATGACCCATGGATTCAGGCCACATTACCCATTGCCTCCTCACCCATTGAATTCATGGAATCCCTCAGACATTAAATCACTTCTTTACTACCTACTTGTCTATATGTGTGGTTTCATATCATTTCATGCATTCCTTCATAGTGTGGCATACAAATTTAGATATTTTCATATTGTCCATGAAATTCTGTTTTCTGTCGACAACACATGCATAATTATGCAATCTAAGGTTTTCCAAATCTTTACGTTTCTACTAAAAACATAAGAATCCCCCCCCCCTGCCAACTTTCTAAAACTACCCCATTGGGAATCATGTGTTTATATATCTGTCTTATTAGGGAATAAAGCTAGGTTTCGAAGCTCGTTTTTTTAACTCTTTTCCATCTCCATTGGCATCTTCTGAATCAAATAGTGCAACAGGAAAGCATGTATAATGGTGGCACCACCGGATAAAATATAGTTTGATGTTGCATTTAAAGTTTAACCAAAAAATAAGTGATACAAAGCAACTGAAATTTTAATACTTTATCCAGAATTTTGGCACACCTATTGGGTCTGCTCTGAAGACTGCAAGAATATTGCCACATTTCCTTATGCAGAATGATGGATTAGCCAACAGTTATGAAGAGTTCCTAAAGGCTTGCAAAAACTGAATTGACCAATGTCAAACATGACCTTCTACGGCGTATAAACTGACAGGCTCCTGTCAGACCTCTGTGGCAAGCAGCTGCTTAATGGGGTATTTCTTTTTAAACAGTTGCCATTAACTTATTTTTTTTAACTCCTTCCTAATTGCGTTGAAAATCTATATGAGAAACATGAAAGAATAAATGGCATGCAGCATTAGAAAAGTTAATTTTAATAGCATTTATTTACATTAATACATATGTTAAGCTACCTGATGATGACTTTGTTCTTAGAAATGCTAATCATAAATAAAGCAAAAGCTTCTGTTTCAGTTCAGTAATATGGACTTGTTCCTAGAAATTAAAGATGAAAAAATATAAACTTTGCAATATATACTAATATCTGAAACTTTACAATTGTTTCCATTAGATCGGCAACAGGTTTTTCTTGTTATTTATAATTGCAATGTTTTACACACCTACATGTACTTAATTATTAAACAGCTAAAGGCTATGGAGTTACTAATTTTAACTCAGTTCCAAACTTTTTTCCAGATATGTCGACCTCTTGCAACAGCTGCAATGCACACCCCATTAGAATTTTAATAACCAAAATTTTCTAATAAATGAAACCAAGGTATTCACTAAACACTTCGAGTAATCATTTCAGCAGCTTAAGAATCCTGTTGGGAAAAATATATGCGTACTCTTCAGAAGAACATTGGAATAGCATATGCCCTTGATCAAATTTTCTTTTTTTCAAAAGTTCAGACCATTCAAAGATGGCCACTCAAAATTAATGGGTCGAAAATTGCATTGTTTTATGACTAATTTTCAAAAACTATTCATTCAAACTTTTTCATTATTTTTGCAAATTTGCAAAAAAAAGCTATGATTCTGTGTATGGGAGAGCCACACCTTGTGCACGTTAAAGAACACGCTGGATGGCCTTGACAGGAGGTCCCCTCTCTCCAACCTTCTCTGAGCCTTTGTGTCCTTATGACCTGGCCATTTAGCCCCATTGTGTGCAAAAAAAATGCCACTCAGAGGTAAAACAACCCAACCTTGTTGAACTTAGGACAAAGAGATTTAGTTACTTGTGAATAAATATCCTAATATTTGAACCCCTGACTGGGATCGTCATCCGATGAGGTTGCAGCTCTGTTGGAACCTTCTTCCTTTTGTATTAGTGGGAACTAGATTTTAGGTAAGACGATTTCTTGCACATTGTTGATGGCACCATCTGTTGACTGTTTAATAATCCTTCTGCTTTTCTTGTGAAAACAAATTTCTTTCATTCTTTAAACTGAAATAAAACAGGACTGGACAGACACATAGCAAATTGGTTGGTTGTTTAGGGTTTTATGGCACATTAGTATCTAAGGCTATAATGCACTGACACATAGCAAAAACTAATCATAGATTGGAATACATAAAAGAATAATTTTAAAAAGTCTTTCATAAGAAAAGCAGGATTACTGATACAGTCAACAGATGGCACCATGAGCAATGTGCAAGGAATCACTTACCTAAAATCTTGTTCCCACTAATACAAAAGGAAGAAGGTTCCAACAGAGTTGCAACCTCCTAGCATAACGACCCTATTCAGTGGCCAAAATATTAGGATATTTATTCACAAGCAGTGAATCTCTGTCTTAATTCCAACAGATATTGATATTAATCTACCTATTCTAAGACACCCATGAATACAATTATTATATCAAGGTTTCTTTTCATGGTGAAAGTCTTTGTCTTTATTTTTCAGTTTTTTTTAAAAAATGCAATTTTTTAGTGTTTCCATATTTTCATTTTTTGAGAATGTTTTTTTTGGAGATACTAATATTTAATATATTATAAGTGCAACTTTTAGTAGGGAGAAATGATTACATATACTTTTTTTTTTCAGATTTTAAACTGTAATGTAAACAAGAAATCAAGAAAAATTCTATTTTTTAACCTTATTTTGATTATTTCTTATAACTTTCTTTTTAAAGAGAGAAGAAACAAATACCTTTCACATGTATGTGTCAGATGTTATTTCTTAAATATAAAGCGAAAAAAGTTTGAATGACTAGTTTTTGAAATATTAGAAATACATGTTTTCGACCCATTATTTTTAAATGGCCATAACTTTTGGAAAAAATTGTTTTGATCAAAAATAGATGCCACTCCAATGTTTTTATTTACTCTTGTATATTTTTTCCAATAGAATCTGTGAGGGTCACCTGACACTCTCTGCCCAATTTGAAATGACTCATAACAGTTTGATCCTCTCTAGGACCAGAGCAAGTCTCCCATGGGCTTAGAGAAAGACCGCACTGAAATAAATGTAAGAATGTAACGAAAATCATATTCAAAGTTAATATTCTGTGCCATGTGATGTGCTATGCATATTCCATCATTTTATTACAATACTAAGGATGACATTTAAAAACATTTGTTTTATTCTATACAAATTGATCAATCATCTCCTTCGTGTCAAATTTTCTTGGTCACTCTTATTCTATACTGTAAGATATTTATATATATATATAAATTATATACTATAATGCCACTGAGATAGGTTTTGTGATTACTAAACTACCTAATTTCCATAAGTTGAAATTTTGAAAAAGAACATTTCAGCTTATGCTCTACCATGGTACTGACAAGGACTATACACACATTGGGCAAACATTTAGGAATGCTGATGAAAACTCTTTATCTACAATATGCATACTTGATAGCTCTTATACTGCACCTAATTTAGAAAGCAGCAATTTCAAGCAAAAAGGGACAGCAAACTGTTCAGACAAAGGAGATGAGAAGATCCATATTACACTTCAACCAAATTTCTCTCAGTGCTGTAGAGTTCATTGGATTTTTTAACACTGAAGTAGAATATGACAGGCTTTTCAAAATCCAATCCCTGAAAGTTTGTTGTTTTAAAGTAGTACTTAGTGAACACAGCATAAATGGCCAAATCACAAGGAATTCTGGGAAAGGGATTCACCGGCTAGCTTCAGGAGACAGATGGAAGCCCCAGTTATATAACCAGAGGGAAAGGCATTATATAGAAGGAAATGGGGAATTAAAATTCAGCTAAAAGATTATTACATAATAGCCATAATTCCTAGCCGGCAAAAAAATGGACTGAAACACTTTTTTGTATGTCTTGATGCCATCAGTGGCAGAAATTTTCGGTTCCCTGTTATTCTGTGGGTACTTGAGATCAATTGGTCCCAAATTTGGTGTGGTGGTCCCACTTAGGTCTAACTGTGTTGGGTTCCTAGCTGCTGTGGGTGCATGCCTTGAGGGTGCTGCCATTGCCTACCTCGTGAATGCTGTATATAGTATGTTGTTGATTGGAAAAACTATGAATGGATTGATGTTTTGTATTAAACTTTTTTGTGGTATTTAACTAGAATTAATAATTTATGAACTTTTCATTATATGCCAGTAACATGTGTCAAAACCACAAATCAACATCAAAATATAGCTTTCATATAACATACATAGTCGTATCAGAATAATATGACCACCTACCATAGTATATGTATGGCAGGTGGCCATATTATTCTGATACAACTGTATATAACTTGACAATGAATTGTTTTTGCTCAAAGTGGCTATGTTTTTATTAGCCATTTCATTTCAATTATTATTTTCAGTCACAATTGATAAATGAAAATCAGCATGACACTAAATTTTTCAGATGGCCCATTACCACGTCTGCAGATATAAAGAAATCTATCAATACCAACAGAATACCTTGAATCCTCTTTCAAGTTCAAAATAACACTATAAACATAAGTACATTAGTCCTCACCTCATGAAACATGAGTGACTGTACACAAAAATTTACTTGAGCATGTATTATTTTCTTTAATGTGACTTGTGCTCCATAAATGCCTCCAGCACATGAATTTTATATGCTTTTATACTATTATAGTAAACAATTTTATATAACTGAGCAACATTACTGTGAGAGAATTTGTTCAGTTGTCATTATCATGTACATGAGTTTAATTTATTAGCATTAACTTCTTACCTTGAGTGTTGTATCTCGATTCCTTAGTCCAATAATTCCAGTTTTTAATGTGTTTTCATTAAGAACAATTATATATGGTATACCCATTTCATCAAATCTAAATATGCAAATATATATTTGAGAACAGAGTAAAACTACAAAAGAGCATACAACAGAATAATAATTAACCATTTCAGATGTGTATGCCTACAATACATTGCTTACAAATAATTTCAAACAGTTTATTGCATATTTGAATTTAAACAGGTTGAATACTACTTTTGTGTCACTAAGGATCAATAAGCTAATTCAAATATTGTGTTCCAGAATGATTAGGTTGGGTTGTTAACTCTGCCTTTTTTTCTGCGCACAGTAGGCTAAATGACCAAGTGACAAGGACCTCGAAGTTTCAGAGCAAGATGGGGTTAGGAGATCCAATGGACAATTGTCATCAAGGCCAGCCAGCATTCTCTACTCTGCACATCCACCTTTTGACTGAGGACAGAGAAAATCTCAATACAGGCACAATGGGAAAAGGAATTGTTAGGCTAGATTACTTATATCCCTGATGACTATGGTGAAATTTTTAAGGCTAAAATTTTTTAATACCAGCATTTAAGAAGAACCATTTAGGTTTTTTACAAACATTAAGGCAATGGATGTCTGCAATAATTCAACTGGCTTTCACTGCTGTTGTGATACTTCAGTTACCTTGGCAACGTGTTTCATGATGTAACAGTCATGTAATATTGGAGTGAATATGGTACTAAAACATTGTGACTGGATTAAAGTCATGTGATATCTGTGTAGATATAAAAGTTATGTATATGCAGGTACTGAACTAAAAAATGGAAACAGTTCCATCTTACCTCAATAGAAAAATCACATTCAGAGCTCAATAATTTCTTCAATATAATTTTTAATGAAAAGTATGTCTGAAGATAAATTTAAGATTGCAATCAAATCTATCTAAATCTTGATTTTAACCAATATATGTTCAGTATTCAAAGATTAACTCCAAAATTTAATTAAAACATTAAGAGATCAGAGATCATAGTTGACTAGTGGGTGCATTGTACCAGGTCATTTACTATACTGCTCACAAAAATTAGGGGATATTTCAAAATGAATATGAAGTGATAAAAATATCCCCTAATTTTTGTGAGCAGTATAGATAGGTTGTTTTAATTACATTTTGGGTCAAATTTTTTTGTAGCTTGTTAAATATTCCAGCATTCACAATTCTTTGAACACTGAACAGATATTGCTTAAAATTGAGATTTAGATAGATTTAATTGAAATCTGAAATTTATCTTCAGACATATTTTTCATCAAAAATTACATTGAAGAAGTTATTGAGCTCTGAATGTGATTTTCTATTGAGAACATGGAACTGTTTCCATTTTTCTGTCCAGTACTTGTATGTTATGATGCTTTTGGGTTGGGCTATTTTACCTCTGAGCAGCACTTTTTTGCACACCATGGGCTAAATGGCTAGGTCACATGGACCCCGAAGGCTCAGAGAAGGTTGGGGGAGGGAACCCACTGGAACAGCTGTTGGGAGAGATACGGACGGGGTAGCCTCCCATCAAAGCCATCCAGCGTGTTCTTTAACGTGCACAGGGTATGGCTCTTCCGCACAGGAGGCCATGGCTTAATATCCCATCCGACGGACGGCGGCCTTTCCAAGCCCATCGGTGTCCCCTACTGACCGTGGGCAGGACAGGGAATTTTGCTGAGATAAATCTCAACGCTGAGTCAGCTGGGACTCAAACCTGGGAACTACAGATTATGAGCCTGGCGTGCTACCAACTGGGCCACCCCTGCCCGTGCTATGATGCTCAAGGTTACCTTAGAAACATGCTTCATGCAAAATGGCTACTGTTCGGTGTTTTTAAAATTATAGTGCTATATTGAAAAACTATACAGGAGTATGTTAATATAGATATCGTCGATTGGTATATGTTATGCCAGGCACAGTTAGTGGTATTAAAAAGTGCTATTCATACCTTTATTTATAACATATACAAAATCTGGTATAACTCTTTTGATCTATGCATGATTTTTCAGCCCTCAAATTATCAAAAAGACGTATTTGAAAACCAACATTTTATTTTCAATAACTTCAAATTTAAAACAATGGTGATGTGAAAGTAGGCATTGTCTGTGTGTAGCTCATATAACACTTCTAACATTGTAAGTGAAAAATAATTTTTTTGAGGAATCAGTAGGCTCGTGCCCAAAAGAAGAAAAAAATTGCCATCATGGACAATGAAAAATTTATGGGCAAAATTAAAAGTTTGAACTTTTCTTTTTCTCTAGAGTTGAATGAATGTGTTAAAAAAGTGAAATATAATAACTAAATTATGAATAACTATTCAAATACATAAAGTATGACTTCATCTTCATTGCTTCTTTTCACCAGGTACTAAGTATTTCTAGTATGAAGTAGAAAAGTTTATTGATTCACATCAGGCCACCTGGGGCACTGCCCTAACAAAAATAATCACAAAAAATAAGAGAATTTAAAATTTTGCATTTGTTATTTCTCATATCTAAATCAACATATCATTTTTATATTCATTATTGCTGTGCTATGTAGGCAATCACAGAATTTACTTTGTGGGTTGGGTTATTTTACCTCTGAGCGGCACTTTTTTGCACACCATGGGCTAAATGGCCAGGTCACATGGACCCCGAAGGCTCAGAGAAGGTTGGGGGAGGGGACCCACTGGAACAGCTGTTGGGAGACAGATGGTAGCCTCCCGTCAAGGCATCCAGCATTCTTTAACGTGCACAGGGTATGGCTCTCCCGCACACTGGTCCACGGCTTAACGTCCCATCCGACGGATGGCATCCTTTCCAAGCCCATCGGTGTCCCCTACTGACCGTGGGCAGGGCGGGGTATTTTTGCGGAAATAAATCTCAATGCTGACCCAGCTGGGACTCAAACCTGGGAACTACAGATTACGAGCCTGGCGCGCTACTGACTGAGCCACTCCCGCCCCAATTTACTTTGTGAATCAGGGCTACATTTGCTGCTTTCACATGGTCAAAAATAATTTTAACATTACAGCCACCACTTGGAATTTTAGTGTTATCTATTATAGCAATTATACAAATGCACATGTGCTGAACTACAATAGCACAGAACTGCAGGAGCAGGTCATTATTTTGCAGTGACCCATGACACTTGATTGGCTGATTCTACCAGTCCAACCAATAGTCAAAGATCTTGTTACTTAGTGATTTTCTTCATTTGAATTAGGCAGGGTCACCAAACCTAACTTACCCGATAAGATGTGTTTGAACTAGGTTGCCAACTTTTTATTTTACCAAAGAAGGATATTTTATGTGTGAAGAGAATGCTAATATTACATTTTAACATTACATCTCGTCATCAATGCATAGCTCATTCGACTAAATGCAGTCTCTTTTGGAACTGCAAATTTAAAGGTCTGTAGTTTGATCCCAACTGCTGTGTCATTATAGTTCTTTCTTCAGCCATTATTCATAATTCAGTTTATTACCATATCACTTTTTACAATTTATTTTAAAATAATACATATATGTAATAATAAATGTATAAATTAATATTGTAAATTAAATATAACCAAAATAGACAACTTTTCAAGTGATAATTTACAAGTAATTCAGTTTAAATAGATATAAATTTATAATCAAAACTGAGTAAAAAAATAACAGTAAACCCATATATGACAATTTTCATGAATAGTTTTTAAAATACTACTAGAGCAGAGAGGAAAATACATATGATAGGTAATTGTTACATTGGAGGGGAAAAATACTAAATCAAAGTAGACAGCAAGAATACCTTTTTCAGTTTAAACATCCTTTCAATCTTATTTGGTTCAAATGAATACCAGACATTTCCCAATTTTTTTCCTAAATCCGAGCCCTGCCTATAGTAGACAAAGTGCCCAACCAAACATTTTAGTTTTGCAATTATACCTGAATGAGTGATCATATTTCACGTAGAAAGATCCAGGAGGTGGTGGTGGAAAGAGAAAATATAAAAAAAAAAAACAGAAAAATATTTTTTCATCCAAATTATGTTTTTATCACAATGAAAAAAGTGGTCATCAATCTATTGAGATGGGCAGTGCTAAATAAGACTTTATTAGAATTAGCCTTTAACAACAGAATGTGACAACTGCTACTGATGTTTGGAGAATAAAATTACACAAATTAGTTAGATGCTACACAAAAATATTTACCTAACAAATTGTGATTCTAGTGATGCTTGGGTCTGTAGATCAGGATTTATAAGAACTGAAATACCACTTTTCTTGAGCTCCTTCATTAGATGACCTGCCAAGTCGTTGAGTGTTTTCAACATATCAGCCCCTCCTGCACCTGCAACAATAGAGACCTTGTAAGGAGCCAATCGATAGTGCAACCTGAGAACCTGAAAATAATACCATTAAGGTTTTTAAACATATATTGTAAGACGTGTGATAAAACGACCTTATTCATATACGTGCAATGAAAATTATTTTAATTACATCCAATTCTACTTTTACAAGGTAGATAGGTTCCCGAAAAAACCATGCAAAAAAAAGTTTAAAAAAAATACAATGCATATGAAAAAATAGAAGATTGGTTCCAGACAATGAAAACCCAATACAAATAATAAGTTGTTTTCAAACAAATCATATCAAAATCTTTAATTAAATATTTATTTGATTTTTATTCATATAAACACATTTTTTATTTTACAAACTTATAAAGATAATTATATGTACATAAATAAAGTAAATTATTCTGAAGTTTGATTAGTTTTGACAACGAACTCTGTAATCAATCGTTGAGATCCTGCTTTGACTAGATCTTTATATAAATCTTGATAATGCACCGTATGACTTCAGTTCACATTTAAACCCTCAGCTCATTCAACAATGGGATCATGCGAAAGACAATGGCTTTCCAATTTACTAGCCATATGAAGCCCTTCTTTAATTAAACCTGCAGTGAGTGGAACCTCTTCATCACCTTCACTTTTTTCTTTTTCATCAGGAGTCTCAAGGACAACTTCTATTATTTCATCTTTGCTAAGAGCTTTGTCAACCGGCAATTCATCAATATCTGCAAATGATAAATCATTGAATCCTTCTCCACCAATTGCATGTGCTAAAGTGATGATATTAGGATATTCAGTCATATTTGGGGGTACAGAATCTTTGTTTTTTACACATTCTGGCCAAATAGCTTTCCAGCATGCATTTAAAGTTGACGGTTTTAATTCTAATAATGTCAATCCGGCATGTCTGATACAATCTAAAATAAAAAATTTCTTCCACACATCAATAACTGTTAGTGTTTTATCCTTATCTAGTTTATCCAAAATGTATTGGAATGTTCGTCTTACATAGAAAGTTTTAAATGTGGCAATTATACCCTGGTCTAGTAGTTGCATTAAGGAAGGGTGTCGTATTAGGTGGCAGAAAACAAAATTGCACATTTGGGTGTTCCACGACAGGATAGCCAGGTGCACTGTCTATAATCAATAGAACTTTAAATTCTAGATTTTTTTCCCCTTCAAATAGTGTTTAACTTCTGGAACAAAACATTTATGAAACCATTCATTAAAAACTTCTTTTGTAGCCCATGCTTTTTTGTTTGCCATCCAATACACTGGCAATTTATTCAAATCTACACCTTTCATTGACCGTGGTCTTAGGGATCTATTGATGAGCAGCGGTTTCAACATTCGATCTCCTGAAGCGTTGCTGCAAAATAAAAAGGTCACACAATCCTTAGCTGCTTTAAAGCCACCAACAGTTTTTTTGTGATTTTGCTACGTAGGTTCTACTCGGCATTTTTTTTTTCAAAAAAGACCAGTTTCATCTGCATCCCAAACTTGATCAGGAGAGTATCCACCATCTTCAATGATTTGAATAAATTTTGGACAAAATTCTTTAGCAGCTGGCTCATCTGCATGCAGCAACTTCACCTTTTATCTTTACATTATGAAATGTGTGTCTTTGAAGAAATACTGCAAGCCAACTTGTACTTGCAGAAAATTCATAATTTTTGTTTTACTGAGCTGATGTGGTTGGTTCCATTTCTTGTATCTGCTTATATATTCATAATGCCATCTGTTTGATGGTATTTCCATCTAGAGGTATTCTTTTTTGTGAGTTATCTTCTATCCACATTACTAGTGCTTTTCCATCTTCACTTTTACAATATCTTTCGTGTACAATGACAACTTAGCGCTCAATTTTGTTCCAGAAAGCACAAATTTTCTAATAGCATCTTCATTTTTCTTGATGGTTCTTATGGTAGCTTCGTTGAAACCAAAGTATTTACCTATGGATATTGAATCTCCTCTAGTTGCAAGATGATCTAAAATTTGGATCATAGTATCCAAAGAGATAGCTTTCCTTTTCTGCTTTTGTATAGTTGAATTATCTGACATTGTGGTAAGGCTTTCGAATTTTTTTTGAATTGTAGTTAATAAATCAGATGATGAAAAATTTAATAAATTTATATTACGCACACAAAATTTCAAAAATGAAACAATTTTTTCTATTAAACATCTAAACACTTCTAACTTTAAACACAAAATGAGAGACCAAGACTAACGTATGTATTGAAAATAAAATTGAGAATTCCCAGAATTCAATGTTGCTACTTATTCCGAATGAAGTAGGTTTCGTATAATTTTTCCATAAAATAGAGAAAACTTGTTGTGTAATTATGTTAGTGTAGTTTTTATTTTGGGGATTTTAGTGCACTAAATGTGTATCTATAGTACATTTTCAAAGTTAAAACTACTTCGAAAAATGTGTATCATAACACCAATAAGTATGAGCCTATGATCCCTACATTTGAAATTGCCAATTTATACGAGTGTTGTGACCTGTCTAGCAAGCCCATGAATGTTAAGTACATCCATCATGCATCATAGAAATTGCATCACACAGAACCACTGTATGGTCAATATGAAATTTGCATATGTAGTGAAGTAACCCACATATACAAATGATAGCGATTGCACCACTAGAGGATTTGTAGTATCTCTGTTTGTGACTGCAACTCTAATTATTCATACCAACATTTCAACATTGTAGATCATTACTAAGTATTGGTTTGAATTAGAGGACAGGAAAAGAGGCCTACAGGACAACATCAAAAGTATTGGAAATTGACTTAAATGAATATAGAAGAAATATCATTACATGAAGTTGAAGTATTGATCCAGCAATTGCTGATCAGATTGGTCATAATGCTGGTACAATGCACCAATGCTCAGGTTGAAGACATAAGAAACCTCAATACACCCATGGTCCTTGTATGGTTCACACAGAATGATAACTGCTTGAGGTGATTGTCACCCTAAGTGAACAACATTAAAAAAAACCCATTCTCTACTGTTAATCAGATAAGGAGTCACTTCATTCTTCATAACAGTCCGATAGCATTTGCATGGCATTCTTCTACAAATGCACACCATTCTTGTCACATCACAAGACCCAGTGGAGTACTCAGAAAGTTCTAATGAGGAGAGAGGGAAGAATGCAAGTCTAATGGAAGGGGTTGACATGTCTGAACTCCTGATTTTTGGGACCATATATACTGAATAATATAAACAGTTCTTATTCGGTATATGTGCCCCCAAAAATTATGTTGATATAATAGCTAATACCAACAGGTATTACCTATTATTTCAACATATACATATATTTCTAACTAATATCTATATTTCAAATAAATAATATCCACTTATAAATATAAATCATCTCATTTTATTAAAAGTTACAAAATATGTTATTTAACCTTCAAAGGAGGGTGGCAATTTATAACTCTAAGTGGTTAGCACGCTTGGCTACTGATCTACGGGACCTGGGTTCGAGCCCCGGATAAGGCATGGATTATGTGTCGTTTTTCTGCTGAGGTACTGCCTTCCTCTCAGACCTTCTACTATGGCATATAAACTGGCAGGCTCCTGTCAGACCTCTGTTGCAAGCAGCTGCTTGAGGGGGTATTTATTTTATTTATTTATAACCCCATTGTAAACCTATGCTACTGATAGGGCCCACAGGCTGCAATGGTATACAGAAGTAGAAGACAGACTAGCAGAACTAGAAACAAGTACGAGTCTGTATTGCTCATTGATGAATCCAATATTGTCTTCATTGCAAAAACTGGAAGACCTGTATTGGAGGCATGCATTCAGGAGGTTTACTGAACTGTGCATTATCCAGTGATATACAGGTCAACCCATAGGGATAATAGTCTGGAGCAGCATTATATAAAGCATACAGACATCCTTGATATACATTACTATAATATTTTCTACCTACAAAGATATGGTTCCAGAACCAGTAGTTTATCACTCTTTGGGGATCTTCCAGTTAGTATTGTTCAACAAGATAACACCTAGTCATATTTCACAAGGATCATCATGAACTGTCCTACATGTTCCCCAGACTTCTCATCCGTTGAGTATGTGGAAGACTTCAGCAGAAGGCAACTCCACATGGATACTCCTACCCGCACATTAACAGAGTTGCAAGCATTTGTGAATTTAGAATAAATGTTCCATAGGATGCCACTGACATTTTTATTACTAGCATTTTTAATAATAAGTAAACACAGGTAAGTGTGGGTTCATGCCCCATTTGGCTCAAGACAATTTTTCTTCTATACTTAAGATTATTGATAGCATGCCTCAATGTACAAATGCATGTTTAAACATTAGAGGGTTCACACTATGTATTCAATAAAGGATGATAAAACATATATGCATGCTTACATTTGTCTGCAATATTGTGTATGCAATTTCAATAGTCTTAGTGAAGATCATGGGAAGACCACATAATGTATATTACAATACATTATTTATAAAGATCTCTTCCACTAGCACTACAGTTAAGAAGCAGACAAGTTACTGCTTTGCAAAGGTTTATGTGATTCTCAGATAACAAATCAGATATGAAAATTCAAAAACTGAAATGAATGAAACACAAGACATAATCAAAAGTTGCCCATTAATATTGTCACATGTGGTGAATTCATAATCATCATAAAACAATGTTTGTGATTCATATGAAAGTTTGTTTGCATACATCTTGTTTCATAAAATTAAGGTTAGCTGTGTGATGTACAGTAAAATCTTTATAAAAAGGAACCTCTCTTACCAAGAAATTTCCTCTAGCATCACCAACTAAAACTGTGGCAACCAATGGAACCTCTCAACCAAAAATAGACAGGAAATTAGAAAACTAGGAATTTATTTTCTTATTTAGTGTTCATACTCAATAAAAATTATTCTGTTTAGCAAAGGCATCATGTGGGAAAGACTAGCATTTTCCACTAGGGATAAATGCCATTATCACTGACACTTCATCAATGCGAAACCCATTTATCATAATAGAGTTGGGGTGAATTTTAATAGGGTTTGTGGATCTCAGATGTTTAGTGGTCAAGGGAAGTTTTTCTCCTCCAAGGGCTCTACTTTCCCTACTCATCACAATAGCAAGTACATGACAACTTTTCTCAGCTCCATAACTTTAGGCACTCCATCCTGAATCCATTCAAGTTGATACATAAGATCTAACACTCCCCTCATTGGCAAACACAACACTTAGTGCCACTATGAATGGTAAGTGTATAAGAAGGAGGAAGAGAATCATTGATTGAAACACTTCTGACATAAGGGGGATCATATGAGAAAGAAATTTTGCACAGTTCACTTTCCAATTGAATAATAAAAGCTCTAAATTAAACAAGCTCTATTGACTATTTCTGGGCTTCCATTCTAGCATATGTAAATATGTACATTGCAACTTTGTAAACTACATCTTATTTCCTTGCTAAATTAGGGATTATGGAGAAGTGTATAATTAGAATATGATTGAATAAAAAATTTTCAGATACATTTTTTTTAATTAAAAAACATTTTTTTTTCATTTTTTTAAGGGAAGAAAGTACTTCCCTACACAAAGGATGGAGATAACCTAGAAGCTTTACTAGCTTGTCCTGGTTTGCCATACAACATACAACATTTACAAAAAGGACATTCTCTGTTGGTCTTAGTACTTAGGTACACCCCTAGACCAGGTAAAGCTGACAATAAAGATGGCAGCACTTCAACAGAAATTGTAATAAAGAAAAAAGGAACTGGAAGAAGGTATTGAATAAATTTTGCATCTAATGGAAGTTAGAATTTATCGTCATTAAAATACAAGGTTGTTGTAAGTTCATGGTGAAATTAGCCTCCAAAGAGGGGCTCTCCCTACAGTGCTGGTGTGTTTGCTGTGCAGAAAAAATTAATCCTTCCAGTATCCAAATTGGAAAACTGAATGTGGATGCTCACCTATTTTTCTACTTTTGGAGCAAAAATAAGACAACACAAATAATATTTTATAATAAAAGGTACACATTAAATATAATATAATATAAGGTACACATTCTGCATTTGTTTCTGGTCTGCCATTTCATAATGACTGCAGATGATGGGCTCTGAAAAGATTAACAAAAACAAAATGGACTACATTTTGAAGCATTTTTAAATCATGCATAGCGAGTTTGATAGAAAGTTTCATGTTGACAAACAAAATACAGTTGATGTATCACTAAACTGAAGTTGTAATCTACACTAAATGGATAAATTATTATACACATCTACCTAATAACCTGTTGCTCTACCTTTTGTCCTCACAACAGTAGTCAGACATCTTGGTAAGGACTCAATGAGGTGTAGAAAACATGGACGATATTGCTGCACCATGAAGTGTGAATTGCCTGTCATAGAGCATCCACAGTTGCTCATGGGGTTGGTAGGCTTCAACAGATCTTTCCATTTGTCCAACAAATTCTCAATATGGTTGAGGTCCGGTGATCCAGAGGGGCCATTCGAGTGTGGTAAGCTCACTTGAATACTCCTGAAGCCAATTGGTTGCCACCAAGGAAGTATGTAGTGGTGTCGTGTTGAAAGATGGCATCATGGTGCAGAAAGAGAATCCATACAAATGGATGTAGATGGTCAGTGAGGATGTTCACATACCTTGTGATGGAGGTCTCGTTGGTTACGAGGGGCTCCAAGGAAGCCCATGTAAATGCACCCCAAACTGTTACATTGCCTCCACCTGCCTGTATGACTCCAGCTTGGCAAGCTGGGTCCATCGCTTTGTGTGGTTTGCGCTATACACGCACCCTCCCATCGGCATGATAGAGTTGAAACCATGATTCGTCATAATTTGTCCTGTAATCTACTTTCATTAAAAGACGACCTTCTTTTATCATTTGCTTCGTTGTCATTCATTATCTGATAGCAGAGATGTAATGCTTCTAAAAATTACTACAAGTTAAAAATATGAATTCATTTTATTTGCTTTGTTGTATAATTAAAATGATAAAGTCCTTGGGGTAATTATTACATTTTTTTAACACAAAGGATGGAGATAACCTAGAAGCTCTATCAAGCTGGTTTCACATAAAATACAAACACATGTACACACAACCATGGCTCAAACCCAGACTCCAGAAGCTGTGGTGTTACCCTTACCAATGGGATACCACTGTGCCACTGAGGCAGTGATTATTAAATAGTAAAAAACAGATAAAAAGGTAGTTTGCAAAAAATGCATATTAAACAGTTGGCTTGAATTGTCTCTGAGTGGGATTTTTTTGTGCACAAAATGGGCTATATGGACAAATCACAAGGACCCTGAGGGCTCAGAACTTATTAGAGGAAGGTGTTCCACTGGATAGCTGTTGCAAAACAGATTGAAGTATCCCATTGTTCTTCCACATATACAGTTTTGGCTCTCTTGCATTACAGGACATTGGCTTAATTTTCCACCCAACAGAAGGCAGTCTTTCAGCTCTATCAGTGTCATCTTCATCATCAACAGCAAGAGTGAGAGTTAATGATTGGGTTGTTTTACCTCTGAGTGGCACTTTTTTGCACACCATGGGCTAAATGGCCAGGTCACATGGACCCCAAAGGCTCAGAGAAGGTTGGGAGAGGGGACCCACTGGAACAGCTGTTGGGAGACAGATGGTAGCCTCCCGTCAAGGCCATCCAGTGTGTTCTTTAACGTGCACAGGGTATGGCTCTCCCGCACACTGGGCCACGGCTTAACGTCCCATCCGATGGACGGTGGCCTTTCCAAGCCCATCGGTGTCCCCTACTGACCGTGGGCAGGGCGGGGAATTTTGCGGAGATAAATCTCAACGCTGACCCAGCTGGGACTTGAACCTGGGAACTACAGATTACGAGCCTGGCGCGCTACTGACTGAGCCACCCCCGCCCCCTGAGAGTTAATGAAAAAAATATCAATGCAAAGTGAGAATGTGAACTTGGGAACATCAGGTTACAAAGCTGGCACAATGCCAACTGAGCTGACCCTTGTCCACAAATTCAAGAATGCAATGCATCTAAGTTCCTATACTGTAGCCAATCAAATCATATACTATGTAAACTAAGATGTCTTATACAGATTTCTAAGTTGTACTTACTGTTCTAGTAGTCCCTTGTCTTTCAACCTCTTCATATGCATCACTTAGGTAAGCTAATACTGCCAAATCCAGACATGTTTCGCAAACCACCATGTTTGGTGTAACGGATTTTCTACCTTCCTTAGCTATGCAACTTATCCCCAATTTCTGAGTTATAGTTTCAAGTTTACTGGCTCCAAAGATAGTTATTGTCTCCAATTTATCTATGCCCCATGGGAAGTTAAACTGCACTGATACCTGCTGCTCTCCAGTTACTGTTTGGGCAATATCTGTTGTAGAGAAGTTAGAAGGCATTCCTGAAAACTTAAAAAAAAAAAAGCATTAAAATAATTTATATGATTTGCATGCTATTTAAACATTTCTGTAAGGAAAATGACATTGAACAGAATATACAACAGGTTAATGTCAGTAACTACTGACAAGGTACGTGAAGTATTAATATCTTGGCAGAAAGCTAACAAGTACATATTCTTCATTAATTGCTCAAATGTGTGTAATTTAATCATACTTTAGAAATTTTAGCCTTCAAAATTACTTATGCTGAATAATGTCAACCAAGTGTAGTGGTGAATATATTCTCATTCAAGCAACTAAAAACATGTAAAAGTCTAACATTAAATGCAAAAATTAACATAAAAGAACCTGGCAAGAGTTTACCAGATGAGGTAAATTTTCTAGGTCTGTAAATGGTAGTTAGGCATACACTAGAAGGAGAGCTGTGTACCAATACTTGTGATGATGCACAGAACCAGCCAGACCTAACCCTAAAGTCCAATCCCACCCTCTTGTGCTGCAGTCTGCTAGTATCTTTCAAAAGAGAAATTCTCTTCTGGAAGGCCATATCCACACCTGCCAGATCAATATGGGCTACTTGATCTGGTCATCTATGACCACATTTTCTTTTCTCTGACCTGCTGAGGAGTGGTCAACTTCACAGGGTCTTGATGCTAACCATTTAAATCCACTGAAGAACTGGCTTTGAGCTTAATTACAGATCCCAAATTTGCTGAATTGGTGGGCCTCTGTTGAAGGAAAATTTCTGCTGCTTTCCTGTGGGTTGCCAGCTCTTGTGAACAGATGCACAGGCTGCCTTATATCAGTTTATGGATAATCCTGATCAGAGGCCATCACAGGTATCCGAACACCAACTTCTATGGGCATCACCAACTTACCTTGGAGTGTTTCTTGTTTTCTATTTTGATTCTCGAAAAAGTAAAGGTAATGACTGAAGTTCCTACCAGAATGGTGGCGTTAAGTCTTTAGAGGTGGGGGAATAGGTCTTTGCCCCATGCCTGTGATATCTCAATAAACTAGTCTCTTTAAAAAATCTAGTAATTTTCTTTCCACAGGTATATGGAATGTGAAATATTGCATAGAGATTATTCTCTTGATGTCTTCACACAGGAATTCTAGCATTATAAACTAGATATTCTGTGCTTGCAAGAGACCAGGTGGACAGGTAAATGTCAGATATTAAAAATAATTGTAAATCTCTTTTCAGGGAAGGAGGATGGGAAACATCTCCAAGGCATAGGTTTGCTTCTCAGCAGACATGCCAGTGATGCTCTTCTAGGATATGAGTTCATTACTGAAAGGTAATGTACTACTGTTATCTTGTATGGATGCACACCCAGGAAATGGGGTGTAGAGAAGGGAGTGATTAAGAGCATTTTTGCCTTTATGAGCATTAGTCATGTCTATGTGGACATCACATACAGAATATCTGTATATGCACAGAGATTACTCATTAGTATATATTTGTGTTTCACATTTTTTTTATTAAAGGTGCACAGGAACTTTGAAGCACCCTGAAAGCCCCTTTTCTACAATATTCCACTAATGGTTGGGTTGTATAGCTGTAAGTGGCACTTGCTTGCACACAATAAGCTAAATGGTCAGATCACAAGGACTCTGAGGGCTGAGGGAAAGTTGGAGGATGGAACCACTGGACAGATGGTAGCCTCCCATCAAGGCCATTCAGCATGCCTTCAATGTGCATAGGGTAAGGCTCTTCGACACAAAGCCATGGCTTTCCATTCCATCTGAAGATAGTGGCCTTTCCAAAGCCCATCAGTGTCCCCTACTGACTGAGGTCAGGGTGGGGGTTTAGCAGAGATAAATCTCATTGGTGGGACTCAAACCTGGGAACTGCAGGCTACAAGCCTGGCATGCTACCAACCGAGCCAACTCCAACTCCCATTAATAACTGAAATCTTAAGCCATATGTATATACACCAAAGTACATTTAAAAACTTGCAGATAATCTCTAATATCAGAAGACCACCAAGGTCTGAACACTATTACAAAACTTCTCTATGAGGTGCAATCCAATAGTTCCTGGACTGCACGGAAAAAAAAAATGTCGGCTTACCTTAGATATTAATCACTGTTATCCCATTGTTAAAAATAAATAAATAAATACCCCCTCAAACAGCTGCTTGCCACAGAGGTCTAACAGGAGCCTGTCATTTTATATGACGTAGTAGAAGGCCTGTGAGGATGGTGGGACCTCAGCAAAAAAACAACAACACGGACATTCATGCCTTATCTGGGACTTGAACCCAGGTCCCTTACCCTCTGAAACTCCCATTTTGAGATATTGTTTAGCACCTCCTTCACTTCTGCCTGAATCGCTTTGACTCAGTCACGTTGTCAACACTTAAGGTAAAATTTCATCTTGGGAAACAGGAAGAAGTTGCAGGGGGAAAGATCTGGTGAGTGGGGTAAAGTGGGAATGTGAGGGACCACCACATTATTTTTTTTGCCAAAAACTGCTGAACAGGCAGAGAAGTATGGACCAGTCCTGTGCATGCCATTTTCCTGGACATTTCAGCCTCACACTCTCCCTCGAACACTTCAGTACCGTGGTAGTGTTGATTCACTGTCTGGCCTTAGGAACAAACTCCTTGTGCACAATTCCCTCCACATCAAAGAAACAAATCAGCATACTCTTCACTTGTCTCACTTTCTTTGATTGCACTGAAGGAGGACTCTTCCATTGGGATGATTGCTGCTTTGCTTCTATGTCATACCCAAAATCCAGCTTTTATCATCAGTTATTACTTTAGAAAAGAAGTTTCAGATCATGATGCAAATGCATTCATGATCTGAAACTTCTTTCTCTCTTTCATATCTTGCACTTTTGTGTTTAAAAAAGTGGTAAAGTGGCATAAATGCACTAAAATAATCATAAAGAAGGCTTGGTTTCAACTGTCAATGTGAAACCTGCCAGACTGCTTGACAAAGGATAGGCCTGCAATACCTAGTGGCAGAAGTCAGAACTACAAATAGATGGTAATACACATGGTAAGTCCGAGGACTTTTGGACTGCACTAATTATGAACTATTATACTGATATACTCTTGACCACAGAGTATACTGATATACTCTGTAGAGAGTAGACCGCTTGAAAAGCCATTTATTATTTTATCACTGGAAAATACAGTAGTTCAAAAGCAGTTAATTTACTCTTTGCAATGAATATAATAAGCCATATACCTTGGAGTTAATAATTGGCAGTCATCAATACAATACTAACTCACATTTGTGAATCAAATGGTATTAATTGAGAATAGGCAAGTGTGAAAAAAAAATCAGTTACTTCCCAGACTCTTTGGCCTCTTGGCAAAAATACAGTGTTCACTTACTGTGACTAATTGGAACCAAAAAAAAAAGACCCGGTAAGTGAATTTCACACTTGGCGAGCAATGGGGAAGTTTTTTTTAGATAAAATTACGCAAATTGTTGCTCTATCCATAGTAAATTTAGATTACCTGTAGAAACCGACTTCAACAATTGTTAAAAACAACTGAAAAAAATTATTATGACTCAGTGGGAATCAAACCTGCAACTCTCTACCTACATGCCATTTTATGTTGCTATTATAACATATATAGATGATGTTTTCATAAAGAATATGCAAAAAAAATGTGTTTATAGCCTTTCGTTTTTCAAGAAAAATATGTATGTTAAAATAAAAACAAATGTAAATTATACTTTAAAAATTTTAACAAAAAAAAAATGAAATGTGGCTTTTTTTTTTGGAAACTTGCTCAAAAAAATGATTAACACTTATAAACACAACTATCAATTGGATTTTAATTTTAAACTTGAAAATTATTGTAGGATCATTCCATGTCAAGTGATCCAACAGAAAAACCTTAGTGCTTTTAATTTGCATGAAATTTTGTATACTTACTGTACCATCATAGATAGTTAAAAATCTGGAATTTTAAAATTTTGTACTAATTAGTTTTTGCTGTACAGATATTTGAAATTGAAAGAATTTTGTAAATCTGACACTACTAATAATCATATTATTGCTAATAATTTGAGTTAGAGATAAAAAAAACAACTAAAATATTGTTGTCTTCCTTTTTTAATGGGCTTTAAAATTATATTTCATAATTCTACTTTCTAACAAGGTCAAATCTCAAGGTCATGTTTTCAAATATTTGACCTTGAAATTCCCAAAAATCATGTTTTAAAAATTTGAACTTGGGATTTAGATGGGATCATGTTTTAACAAATATATCCAATATTTAGAATAATAATACACTAATTTTTGGAAAGATTTGAAAAATAAAAAATTTTAAACCTAATTTTTGATTTTTCAAAGATACAATGCAATTAAAAAATCCATTAAAATATGAACTCATCTAGATCACAATTTCAAAATTCATATACATATTCTCGAGATATGATAGAATGCACATGTTTTTTTTTTTTTTCAAAATTTTAAAGCATTTTTTTTGGAGAAATTAAAAGTTAAATATTTGAACAGTGACATTCAGATTTAACCTTGTCAGAAAGTAGTCATGACATATCAGTTTAAAGCCCATTAAAAAAGGAAGAAAATGACATTTTAGTTATTTATGTATCTCATATTCAACTCAAGTTATTAGCAATGCTATGATTATTGGTAGGATCAAAATTATGAATTTCTTTCAACTTCAAATCTCTGTATAGCAAAAACTAATTGGCATAATATTCTGCATTTTTAACTATCTATTATGGTACAGTAAGTATATAAAATTTCATGCAAATCCAAGAGATCAAGGGTTAAAAGTTATATATCATTGGATCACATAATCTGGAATGGTCCAGTAACAAAATATTTAAATGAAAACAGTTTTCTTTGACAACCTATTCAATAAAAAAATTTAAATAAAAGCCATCTATGGAATTGCAGTTCACTAACATGATGACAGCAAACAAATTTGGATGCCTGATGTGAATAGGAGAAATTATTGAAAGTTTTCTAGGGGTGAGGAGGAAGGAGCCATGTTCTACTTCAAGAAGAAATCAATTTTTGCCTGTTTCAGTCTCATCATTTCATTAGGCATAAATGCATGTGGCTCAATATGAAGGTCAATTCCTACAGAAGCCTGAAATGCTCTATAATGGTGAGGTCATATGAAAACAATACTTATCAAATTTCACTCATTTGAGCTGGGGAAAAAATGTTTTACATGCCTCAAAAAAAAATCACAGTCAAGCAAATTTGATTGAGATTTTGAATGCATTCCAAAAGAAAAAAAAAACACGGTAATGCAAATGTCATGATAAGCAGACACCCAGGGTACCAATTTCTCTACTAGTTATGGTATTGGTATTTCACACTTGCTTAGATAAGGTTGTGAAGGAATAAGTAGATGTTGGGCTGTCACTTTCCTGTAGCTCAAGTGAACAGGGCTGCACACTATTTAAATCTTACATATTTGCAAATACACAGAAAATAAATTACCTTTCTCCACCAGACATATCTTTGTCTCTGCCAGTAATGAAACCAATGCATAGATTTTTTAGGAGGGCAAAAAAATACAACAGAAAGGCTGGTCCATTCCATAGGATTCCTAGTTTGAAGACAGAATTATTTAAAACACATTGGTGAAGCATTGCTTGCTTTATAATTATGAAAAGACAAATATTTTAAATGCACAGGGTATTTTAAGAATACAGATGCCCAAAAAAGGCAGCTCAGTCCTTAAGCAAAATTAAGTAAAAGAAACTTACAGTAAAATGGTGTCCATCATTAACCCTTTGTGTGTCCGAGCTTGGTTTACTGTTTTCCCTTTTCCAATTCTAGCGGCACACAGAGGGAGGTCTACTGTTTCATAGTGCAAGATGCTAAATTTTAATTTTTTTATAACTGTTTCTAATCAAATGTTGAAAATAATATTAGTCTATGATATACATATATACTGAAGAGCCAAAACATCATGACCACTGCATCTTTATGAAAATCAAAGCAACTGCAGGTAAATGACAGCACGTGTGAAGGTCATGAAATGATATTAATAACAACTGATACAGAGCTCTGTTAATCAGTGTTATTCTTGTTCTTCAGATGGAAAAGGCAGCAGATTCAAGTTTGTTTAACAAAGGTCAGACGACTGGGTCAGAGCATTTCTGAGATGGTAAGGCTTGTGGTGTGCTCACAGTCAGCCATGGTTAGTACCTTCAAAAAGTGGTCAGAGGAGGGAAAAACCATGAACTGCTGGCAAGGTGTGGGCTGACCAAGGCTCATCAATGCTAGAGATGAGTGAAGGCTATCCCATATGGTACAAGTCAACAGAAGGGATACTGTGTCGCAACTCACCTGTAATTTGAATGCTGGTGATGGAAGCAATGTGTCACAACACACAGTACATCGAACCCTGCTGAAAATGCGGCTGTATAGCCGCAAGCCACTCCAAGTACCCATGCTACCTTCGATTCACTGTAAATTCACACAAATAGAAAACTGCTTGTGGCTAGATTGCCTGAATAGCACCTATATGTGACATAATAGAAATGTTCATAGTGTTAATTAGAGGAGATATTGATCGGCAGCCGGTAGCTCAGTGGCCCAGAACACCTGACATGTTATCAGTAAGTCGTGGGTTCGTATTCCACCCGGCTCAAGACAATTTTTCCTCTAAAATTTGAATCGACTTCAAAGTGCTAATTTATTGGTAGATATTGAATATGTCTAGTTTATTTCATCATTTAGCACACTTTAAGTGCAGTAAAACAGCTAAAATGATAATAAGTAAAAATTAGTTCCATTCGCCTTTTTAAAAACAGGTGAAAACACTGGAATGCAGATTTTCTTTAAAAAAAAAAAAGAGGGAGGGGCAAAACTGAACAAAGGCAAAATTTGGATAAAATGTGAAAAAATTGGAGTCTGGAAAATTAGATCTAGTTGACAGATTTGACCTTGAGTTGGTGGTTTGCTGCTATCTAACATAAAAATTACTTTGATTATTAATCATACCTCAAAAAATCTTGACCTAAAAACAATAAAAATATGCAATAACATTTTCACTTTCATAAACTAGCATTTTTAAAACTATTTCCAGTGAAAGAAAAGTTGGACCTGCAATACTTCCTGGTCTGTAAATGGTAGCTAGGCATAAACTGGAAGGAGAGTTGTGTACCAATCTCCAGTGATGATGCACAGAACCGGCCAGGTCTAGTACCTAATGTTCAACCTCGCTGTCTCGTGGTGGAGGCCATTAGTAGCTTTCAAAAGAGATATTCTCTTTTGGAAGGGAATGGAAGGGCTGCCAGCTCAGCGTGGCCTACTGATCTGGTCATCTCTGGCCCCTTTTTTTCTTTTTTTTCAACTTTGCTGAGGAGTGGATAACTTCACAGGGTCATGGTGCTGACCATTTATACCCACTACAATGGGCTGGTTTATGGATTTGAAATTGATTATGGATCCTGGACTTTCTGCACTGGTGGGTGTCTGTTGAGGGAGTATCTCCCATTGTGTTTTCTGTTTGCTTCTGGGTTGTCAGCCCTAAGGATACCTTATATCAGCTGGTGGATAATCTTGATCAGACGCCATCACAGGTATCTGAACCCTCACTTAGCAAGTTGGGCATTGTCAACCCTAAACTGGAGTAATGTGTCTCAGGCAAGTCTATGGCTCTTGAAAAGGTCATTTGAAAAGGTGATGCCTGAAGTTCCTACCAGCATTGGTAACTTGCCTTTGGCAGAGGAGGAACAGGTTTTTGCCCCATGCTTGCAATCAGAGGGCTGTTTGATATTTTTGGCCCTACCTCTCAATAAATCTAGCTTCTTTAAAAATCATACTAATAATTTTCTCTCTGCAGGTATGTGGAAAGTGAGGACATTAGAGATTATCCTCTTGATGTCCTCATGCAGGAATTCCAGCATTATAACCTAGATATTCTAGGCTTGCAAGAGATCAGATGGACAGGTAAAGGTGAGATACTGACAAATAACTTTAAATTTATCTTTTCAGGGAGGGAGGATGGAAAACCTCTCCAAGGTGTAGGTTTGCTTCCCAGCAGACATGCCATTGATGCTCTTCTACAATATGACTGCATTAATGAAAGATTTCTTACAGCAAAATTTAAAACAAAAATTAAAGACCTGAATATCATCTGTGGTTATGCCCTCACAGAGGATTCTGATGAAAACAAGGATACATGTTACAGCCAGCTTTAGGATATTTTGAATTCTGTGCACAAAGGAGATATTTCTCTTGTGCTAGGTGACTTCAATGCTAAAGTTGGTACTGACTCAAATCTTTGGGAAGGAGTTTTAGGTCCATTTTGTATTGGTAGTTCAAATAGCAATGGGGAATGTCTCCTACAGGTAAGTAAACTTAATGGTTTGCGAAGAACTACATATACTACAAACAACGGGACAATTATAAATACACATGGGTTTCACCTGATGGGTTGCACAGGAATATGATAGATTACAATTTTAATTAACAGTAAATGGGCTAGTTCAGTTAGGAATACCAGATCATACAGGGGAGCTGAAATTGGGTCTGACCATTATCTGGTCAAAAGTGTCTTGCAGCTGAAGCTTAAGAATTGTTGTGCTAAGGTTTAAAAAATTAGCTTTAACACTGAATGTCTGAAAGATCCAGATATAACCAAAGCATACCATGATAGGCTACTTAGTCATATGGCAATCGTGTCTTAGTTACTGCTGATGTTGAAAAAGAATGGGATCAGTTTAAACAGGCTTTTCTTGAAACCAATAGTACTCTTTTGGGTAAAAGGGAAAAGAGGAAACAAAATTATTTGAGTGATAAGGCTATGGACCTTATTTCTGAAAGGAAGAAGTGCAAGATTAATATGAATCAATACCCATGTCCTAACAGAAGACATTACAATGAGCTTAATAAACATGTAAAGGATCAGTTAACAGCTGATAAGAGTCTTTGGCTTGATAGCTTGGCTGACAAAGCTCAGGAAGCAGTTAGACAGTACAACAGCAGGGGGTTATACCAGATTATTAATGTTTTATGCGGGAAGAACACAGGTATTAAAGGATAAACATGGCAAGGTGGTTGAAGGTGAGGATTCTGTGATGGCTAGGTGGCCTGAGCATTTCAGAGAAGTTCTAAATAATGTGATTATTTCTACTCCTACTGTTTCTAATAAGGATAGATGCATTACTGGCTTTAATGATGGCCCAATATCATATTCCAAAGTCACTTTGGCTATCTCTAAATTAAAACTGCATAAATCCCCAGGGGTGGATGAAATCACCACTGAAATGCTTAGAGCTGGGAACATTTGTGTTGTCACATGGCTGATTGAAATTTTGAATATTTTTTATGATAAAGGTGTTGTTCCTAAGGATTTTACTAGAGCTATTATTGTACCAATTTTTAAAAAACATGATCGCAGTTTTTGTGATAATTATAGGGAAATTAGTTTACTTTCTGTTCCAGGTAAAGTTCTTTGCATGATTATACTTAATAGAATTAAGAATTTGGTTGATGGACAACTTTGTGATGAATAGTGTGGATTCAGAAGTGGTAGGGGATGTATTGATAAAATATTTTCACTTAGGCAGATTCTTGAGAAATGTTTAGTTTCAGAAACCTGTGGTTACTAGCTTTATAGATTTCAAAAAGGGTTTTGACTTTGCTGATCGACATAATTTGTTATTGATCATTAGATTATATGGAATACCTGACATGTTAGTGTAATGAAAATTCTCTATAATAACACAGAGTCATGTGTGAGAGTTGGTAAGGCTTGTAGCAATTGGTGTAGCATTGCTAATGAAGTTAGACAAGCTGCACTTTGTCTCCATTTTTCTTTAGTTTGGTTATTGATTATGTCATGCAAAATTCTATGCAAGGGTAAAATTTTGGCCTTAAATGATCTAGAGATTTCAAAATTTCTGATTTAGATTATGCAGATGATTTGACCCTGTTGGCTAATGATGTTGATGATATGAATTCTTTCATTAGGGTTGTTGATGTGACTGGTACTAGAGTAGATTTGGTGATAAACAGAGAAAAAACTAAAGTGAAGAAAATTGGTTAGGCAGATGGTGCTTTGGTTGCTTTAAATAGCTGCTGTTTTGGCTGTTTAATTATCTTGAGTTATGTAACAGATACTGGTGATGTGCAGCACGAGAGAAATAGAAGAAAAGGGATTGCCGCTGGGACTTTTAAGAATTTATGGAGAGTGTGGAAAAATAGGCATGTGTCCCTAAAGACTAAAATTAGGCTGTATAATAGTTTGGTTCTTTCTAAGGTTAGTAATGGTAGTGAAACATTGACCCTTTGTAAGCAGGATAACAAGAAACACGATGCCTTTGATTCTAGATATTCATGCAGTATCTTGGGCATTAGGTGGTTTGACTTTGTAATAATGAGGTTAAAAGGAGTCATCAACCTCTTTTGAGCAGCATATTGTGCAGAGAGAAACAGCATTGGTTTGGCCAAGTTGCTCGTATGAATAGCTGCAGATTGGCAAACAGGATTATGAACAGTGTGCCTAAGGAAAAAGAAAGAAAAAGGGGGAGACCTAAGAAGTAATGTGCAGACAATGCCAAACAGGACCTTGCTAAAATTGGCCTAGAGTGGCCAAATGCAGCAGCTGTAGTTCAGAACAGACACGTCGGGGTAGGAAAATTGCGCACTCTGGTTGGACTTCTGTAGCCCATGGCTGCATGAGAATTTGTATGTATATATGCACTTCCACCAAATATTATGTGCTTTTCTTTATCTTCACTCTCATTGCTATTATTGTCTTCTTTAGTCATTCTGGTCTGTGTTCATTCAATCTATCTATCATCAATTCACTAAAATGCACTTGTGGTGTTCACTAAAGAACTCAAAGAATCACCACCAAGCTTCCTCTTAGATTCCTTTTGATACTGCTGATTAGACCATGCAAATTTTAATAAAATCCTAACGTTTATTAGAAAAGATTCTCCATCACTGCAACAGTTGGTCAAATTCCTTCATATAATTTGGCAATGCACTAATATATAAGCATATGTTAAATCAATCATTTTTAAAATGAAATAAACCTTAGTTTAGCAACAAGTGTTTATTGATGACTTTTTATCAATTTTTGATCCACAACTGCTCCAGACATTTATCCTTATAAAAAGAAATGTTTAGAGCAAATATTGAAAATTTAAAAAAAGAAAACACAAGGCCAAAGTTTTCAGCCAATTAATCCTTCAGGTGGCTTGAATGTGTTCTCATCATCACAGCTCCTAAGCCAGCAATGCCACATAACCATTGCTTAAGTCTTATTGTGGCACTTAAAAAGAAGGATAAATGCTTAACACCAGGAGGGTTAATCCAATATGGAATGAATTCTATGGCTACAAACTGAGCCACCCTGCCCCAAGAGAACAAGAAGGAAAACAACTATATATGTTAATATAAAAACATTTAGAAAGATAATTCTGCTGGAAAGGTAATGGTTATTTTGAGAAGTGAGCCACTGAACATAAAATATAGGGAGAAATGTTTGGAGCAGTTGTGGTCTGTTATTTACCTTTGATTTGATATCAGATTCTGATGGTACTAGGATATACAAAGCCAATCAGTTAGCTTGCATACACAAGTAAATTTTACCTACCATATTGGAGTATTCTCATGAATTTCAGAATTATCCCCAACAAGAATTTGCTGCACTCCAGTGGCTGCTTTAATTTCAGAAGTTTTTTTGTCAAGTGTACATTGTCCAGATTGAGCAAGTCCAAAAGGAAGGCATTTTCCAACCAAAGATAATGCACTTACATAATGATGCAGTGTAGCTGTAAAAAAAAAGAGGGAAAAATTACACAAAGCGTTTGTTTTTATATTTTCCTATTTTATCACTGACTATAACATTAAATGCTATAAAGTATATATTAAAATATTACAGTGGCAATGTAAAAATTTATATATACCCTGTTGGGTTGGGTTGTTTTACCTCTGAGCGGCACTTTTTTGCACACCATGGGCTAAATGGCCAGGTCACATGAACCCTGAAGGCTCAGAGAAGGTTGGGGGAGAGGACCCACTGGAACAGCTGTTGGGAGACAGATGGTAGCCTCCCGTCAAGGCCATCCAGCGTGTTCTTTAACATGCACAGGGTATGGCTCTCCTGCACACGGGGCCACGGCTTAACGTCCCATCCGACGGTGTCCCCTACTGACCGTGGACAGGGTGGGGTATATACACTGTATGACACATTAAATGCTCAGAATTTGCAAATAGTGGCTGGGTCTCAGATAGGGATGCTAGAAGTCCCGAAACTGTGGGACTATCTACAGAGCATCAATTTGTCTCACATCCCCCACAAACCTTCAAATATCACACAAAATTCATTCCAAGTTGGTAATATCTCTTATATAATGATCTAAAACATTTGTATCTGTTTTTGCTATATAAATCTTCACTGTTCAATCCAATTTCACATACCATGCATGACATATATGCTGGCATCTAAATATTAGCCTCAGCTCGAATTGTAACCAGATACAAGCAAGAAATTGTAAATTGCAGCCTGGACTACTATTTGAACATCTATAATATTTCAAAAATCATGGACTCTTCTATCACACTCCTTGGACAATTCTAAAAAAATTCTCATGAGATGATAGGAAGATAGAAGTGCAAGACAAGATCATGAAGGTCAACCTGAAGATGGATTTTTCAGAGGTAAGATAACATAGAATACAGTCAACAAAAATTGCACAAGGCATGCAGCAACTGCCTCCAAAATGATGGTAACTGTACAGATTGGAATAGAGAATGGTAACCCAAAAGGATAGTGATATTCCCATGAGTTCGACTATCTACATCCTCACAAATGAGAGAAATGACTGCCTGCACTGCCATATGTCTCTGGTAAAGCACATGAAGATAGATGGGCTCAGACACCCAAAGGAGAACCTAGATGTAATCCTAATTTCTGTGGAATTTATGACAATTCCATTGGAAGTCTGGCTATATTTCAGGCATTTTAAGATTTGGTGCAGATAATTAACAATTAATTCTAATTACCTCTTCAAGCAGATGCTCATAGGCTATTTATAAAAGGCCGATTTTTTATTTTTACTTAAAAGGCACTAGTTCAGTGATGGTAAACCTTTGATAATAGTGATCATTTATGTATGTGACATGCCACTTGAATATAATAAAAAATTTTAAATTTTGGCCTGCAGGGTTGAAAAGATTCTCCATCACTACAACAGTTGGTCAAATTCCTTCATATAATTTGGCAATGCACTAATATATAAGCATATGTTAAATCAATCATTTTTAAAATGAAATAAACCTTAGTTTAACAACAAGTGTTTATTGGTGACTTTTTATCAATTTATCGATCAATTTAATTTTGTTATGGAAAGTATTATTCTCTCCCCATCTATGCATAAGGATTCAAAAGGTCAAACACTATATTTTCTAGATAATTGCAGCAGAGGTAAAATGCAGAAAATTTAAATCATTAAATAAACATTCAGTTTCTGCTATATTCATATAACTCACTTATTTTGAAAAAGGCAATTTGGTAGTTATTTGGAATAGCTTACTGGTGTTTTCAAGGGGTTTTGTTAAGTTCAAATTGTTGTAAATAGGTGTATTTCAGAGAGCTAAGGTGGGTAAAAAAATGTTTGTATAGGTTATAATTAGTCATGGAATTAAGAAAATGTTTCTAATTGACTGTTTATTGTGGTAGCATACTGCTAATTTGATGCATAATCAATGGATCTGTGTGCTGTTTGGGAGATTGATGTGGACCATGTATATGATACACACAGTATTGCACACTGATACAGTTGCTTGAGTTATAATGTTGCTAATAGTATTGTGTAAATTTGTGCTCATTGTCTGCAATGACAATAACATTTCTTTAAAGTTTATTACAGAAATTGTTAATAAGATTGGATTGCTTTACCTGTGAGCAGCACTTTATTTCACAGAACAGATAAATGGATAGGTCACAAGGACCCCCAAGAGCTGAGAAAATTGGGGGAAGAGGACCCACTGGACAGCTATTAGGAGACAGATGGTAGCCTCCCATCAAGCATGTTCTTTAATGTGCACAGGGTAGGCTTTCCAGCACAAGGAGTCATGGCTTAACATCCCATCTGATAGATAGCAGCCTTTCCAAGCTCATTGATGTTCCATTAATAAAGTGATTGGATTGTTTAAAGTGGTTTTTTAACTGTGGAAAGAAAGTGCCTTTTTTTCATGATTTTGCATCGTTTGGACTATTCTGATATGTTGATGGGAGGCAGTTCTATTCAGTACTTAAAAAAATCCACTGCAAATCATTAATAAGAAACTAGAATGTAAGGCCCAGTCTTGCACATGACTGAAATGAGTTGATATAACCTTCTAAAACTTGATTCAAAATTTTGGTGAGAAAAGCAATTATCATGAAATCTCCTGAGAAAATGGAACTGAATGAAAATTTTCCTCAGTGAGGAGATTTAATGAATAAGTTGAGAAATCTTCAATGATAAAAATCAGTGAATTTCAGTACCTGACTGAAAGGTATAAATATTTTCAAAGTGAGAAATAAATTATATTAAGTTAAATATTCGAGTTTTATGTATTGATCTTAAATAAAATTGATTTTGAGACCATTAAAGTGATTACAAGTTAGTCTTATAATCTAAAGTCATGAGCATGGATGGAAAAATTTCTGAAAATGCTAAGAGCCAAGGGCTAATGGAATCATCACATGTGAGAAAAACACTTTAGTCATCATCACAAAATGTTTGGTTGTTTGGTCTACTAGGATTGTTCCATCCTTGATCAGGGGTAAACATACTAAAAACTCACCTTTAGAATAACAGTCAAAGGTTCACTGAAATAGTTTCAAATTAGTCTACTGTTTTATTTAATATATAATTAAAAAGCATTAGGAAAGAATAATAATTCATTGTTAATAAACAATAAAAAAATTAGAATAAGAAATAAAGCTCACATAAAACTTTTCTTACCATCAAGTAATGATTCCCTAAAAAATTGTGCAGATTCTTTTCCACCATTGTCATGAAATCTAGGTGGCATAATTGAAAACATGTTGATATCACTGTTACCAAAAATAGAAGACCACCTATAAAAGAAGATAAAAAACAAAACCCTTTATATTTATATATAATTATTTTCAACATTTTTACAAAATAAGCACAACAATCCACTGAGATGCAACAAATATACATTGACACTGCAAACCATTTTACTAATTTAACAGATTTACACAATGTTCTGGATTGCTATTGACATAGTAGTGGGATGTTTGTTAAGCCTGCTGTATTGCAGGATTGGCAATTATGATAAAATAAACTGTTATTTTGTAATAAATAGATAGCTGTCAAAATTAACATATGCTAATTCAAATAATTCTAAACACAGCCAGTAAGGTAAAAGTTTAGTAAAATCACAATAATAGCTGTACAATAAATTGTATAAAATTACCTATTTTCAAACATAAGGAATGCTTACAAAATATCATTGTAATGCTTATATTACAACTATATTTGATCCAAACATTATCAATCAATCTAAGTGATAACTTATATTTACATAAAGTACATTAGGTTAGTTGACAAAAATATTGATATTTACCAGTGATAGTTGCTGGTGCATCTACTTGCATAGGCACATTAGATGTCTAACATGACATATAATTGCCGTGTCAGACTTTGTGAGCAATCTTTGATGTTGAAGAATGCAATTTAGATGCCGTTAACAAGAAACCAGTCCTCAAGGGCATGATATTATAGATGTCATTTCATAACAATGTAGTACAGTTGTAATGCAGCTAAATTATTACTCTATATGCGTAGTTCTTCAGGTGTGCTGGTATAATCCCAATGATACCATGTGTCATCTATATTTCTTGCAACTATAGAGTACTTAAAGCTGTAGTTGTACCATTAACTAAATATTCTGATGTAAACTATATTATATGATTTGCAGCACTTGTTTCTATAGGGCATGATATTATAGATGTAAACTATAATAACTATAATTAACTAAATATTCTGATGTAAACTATATTATATGATTTGCAGCACTTGTTTCTATAGGGCATGATATTCTGATGTAAACTATATTATATGATTTGCAGCACTTGTTTCTATATCACTGGTGTATATCACAGATGGATCCACAAAATGCACTTTCATTACTGTTTGAGACATAGATGCGTACTTTTAAACATTTTAAAACCGATAACATTAGTATAAAAACAGGATAAAAATGCTTTCATACCCCTGCCTACGATGTTAAGACAGCGAACATTTTATCAGAACTCCAACAGTTCATTTGAGCTATGCACGTTTCTCCATAGTTACATATTACGGCGTCATCAGGCTCTAGTGGTGTCAAGAGTGGCGTGTTACTTATACATATCCCAGTTCCTACGTTGTTGATCATGTGATATTACGTAATGCTTGATGATTGGGTGTTTAGGAGAAGGTTCCATGCAGATGGAATGGGTGCTATGTCACTATTGCATAAATTATGACGTTGTGTGTGGATTAGCATCTTTTCGGCGTAATTCAGCTGGAATTTAGTCCTTGGAGCAATTAAGGGTTTTTATTCTACTTTATTTATTTGAATTTTATTTTCTATTATAGTTTCAGCATAAGCTGTGTTTGAAATTTGTTTATTTAAATCAGATTGATGTTCTTTTATGCGATCAGCGTATTGCCTATGGGTTTTACCTATGTATTTTTTCTTTCCGTCAAGTAAATTTAAGGGGTCGGGTATATTGAGTTGATAAACTCTGCCGGTGGGTAATTTTGTGTCTCGATCATTAATTAGTAAGTTTTTAATGGTATTGTTAACTGTTGTGGGTAATACAATATTACATTTTTTTAATGTAGTATGTAATGTTTTCGAAATGCTTGTCATGTAAGGAAAACTGTGTGCATAGGTTTGTTGTTTTACATCCTGATTTGGAATTGGCTGAGTTTTTTTAAGACAATGAATTTAACATTATGTTGCCATCTTTTTAACTGTTGCATGGTATAACCTGCTTCTTGAGCAGTTTCAGTAATATATTCTATTTCGGTATCAAACGTTAAAGCCTCGGAGCAGTATCTGTATGCCCTAATATATAATGGTAAAATGCTAGTTTTTTGTATCTTAATGATTGCAGAGTCGGCTGGTATATATGTGGGAATATATGCTTTTTTACAATATACAGTAGTATCACAATAGTTATCATGTTTTATTAATATGTCTAGAAAAGATAATTGTCGTTTTTCTTTGGATTCCAACGTAAATTTAATTGTAGGTAATATATTATTATTAATGTTTATAAATTCTGTGAGTTTGTCTACATCATGCGGCCAAAAAATTAATATGTCATCCACATACCTGATGTACAGTGATGGTTTGTATTGAGATTTATTAAGTGCAGTTTCCTCGACGTGACGCATAACAACGTCCGACATGAGTCCAGACAGATGTGATCCCATTGGGACCCCCTCCCTTGAGGACTGGTTTCTTGTTAACGGCATCTAAATTGCATTCTTCAACATCAAAGATTGCTCACAAAGTCTGACACGGCAATTATATGTCATGTTAGACATCTAATGTGCCTATGCAAGTAGATGCACCAGCAACTATCACTGGTAAATATCAATATTTTTGTCAACTAACCTAATGTACTTTATGTAAATATAAGTTATCACTTAGATTGATTGATAATGTTTGGATCAAATATAGTTGTAATATAAGCATTACAATGATATTTTGTAAGCATTCCTTATGTTTGAAAATAGGTAATTTTATACAATTTATTATACAACTATTATTGTGATTTTACTAAACTATATGCTAATTCTGGCTTTGTTAATCATAGCTGCATATTATAATAAAAAATGGAAGTTTAGCTCAAAAATGCAAGATATAGATAATTTTATAAAATATGTAGGTGAATTCGGTGCTAATACTTATTACAAACACTGTGACATACATAAGTAAACATGGGTTTCACCTGATGGGCTGCATAAGAATATGACTGATTATATATTAATTAACAGCAAATGGGCTAGTTCTGTTAGGAATACCAGGTCATATAGGGGAGCTGAAATTGGATCTGACCATTACCTTGTTAAAAGTGTCTTGCAATTAAAACTTAAAAAGTGTTGTGCTAGGGTTCAAAAATTTACTTTTAATACTGAAGCTCTGAAAGACCTAGTTAGAGCCAAAGCTTACCATGATAGGTTACTTAGTCATTATGACAGTCATGGTATGCTTACTACTGAAGTTGAGGAAGAATGGGATCATTTTAAACAGGCTGTTTTGGACACTAACAGTACTCTTTTAGGAAAAAAGGAGCAGAGAAGGCAGAATTATCTGAGTGATAAAGCACTTGAGCTTATTTTGGAAAGAAAACACTACAGGAATGTCCTTAATCAATACCCTACTAGTCCTAATAAAAAGCATTACAGAGAACTTAATAAACGTGTAAAAGATCAGTTAGCTGCTGATAAGAATCTTTGGCTTGATGGCTTGGCTGACAAAGCTGAGGAAGCAGTTAGACAGCACAACAGCAGAGAGCTGTACCAGATAGTTAATGTTTTGTATGGTAGAAAACAAACAGGTATACAGGGATTGAAGGATAAACAAGGTTATAGAAGGTGAGGATTCTGTCATGGCTAGGTGGGCTGAACATTTCAGTGATGTTCTAAACTATGTAGTTAGTTCTACTCCCATTGTTTGCAATGATGATAGATGCATTGGTGGCTTTAATGTTGGCCCTATAACACAATCTGAAGTTATTTTGGCTATTTCTAAACTTAAACTTCATAAATCCCCAGGGGTAGATGAAATTACTACGGAAATGCTTAGAGCTGGAAATGTTTTGGTTACCACTTGGATGACTGAAATTCTGAATCTCTTTTATGATAAAGGCATGGTTCCTAAGGATTTTACCAGAGCTATTGTTATCTCTATTTTCAAAAAAGGTGATCGCAGTTCTTGTGATAACTATAGGGGTATCATCCTACTCTCTGTTCCAGGTAAAATTCTTTCCATGATTGTGCTTAATAGAATTAAGAATCTGATTGAGAGTCAATTGCGTGATTAGCAATGTGGATTCAGACAGAAGTGGTAGGGGATGTGTGAATCAGATATTTTCACTTAGGCAGATTCTTGAGAAATGTTTCGAGTTTCAGAAACCTTTGGTTGCTAGCTTTGTTGATTTCAAAAAGGCTTTCGACTCTGTTGATCATCATAATTTGTGGTCGATTGTGAGATCATGTGGTATACCTGACAAGTTAGTTAACATAATGAAAGCTCTCTATAATAACACTGAGTCGTGTGTGAGAGTTGGTAAGGCTTGTAGCAATTGGTTTAGCATTACTTCTGGTGTTCGACAAGGGTGCATTTTGTCTCCTTTTCTCTTTAGCTTGGTTATTGATTATGTTATGCGAAATTCACTCAAAGGAAAAGATTTTGGTCTTAAATGGTCTGGAGGTAGGAAAATTTCTGATTTAGATTATGCTGATGATTTAGCCCTTTGGGCAAATGATGTTGATGAGATGAACTCTTTCATTTGAGCTGTTGATGAAATTGGTAGTAGAGTAGGTTTGGTTATAAACAGAGAGAAAACTAAAGTGATGAAAATTGGTCAGGCAGGCTGTGATTCAGTTAATCTGAATGGTTGCATCCTTGAGCAGGTGTCACAGTTTAATTATCTTGGGAGCTACATAACAGATACTGGTGATGTGCAGCATGAGATTAACAGACGAATAGGGATTGCTGCCGGGACTTTTAAGAATCTTTGGAGAGTGTGGAGAAATAGGCATATACACCTAAAGACTAAAATTAGACTGTATAATAGTTTAGTTCTTTCTAGGGTTAGTTATGGTAGTGAAACTTAGACACTTTGTAAACAAGATAACAGGAAACTAGATGCTTTTGATTCCAGATGCTTATGCAGTATCTTGGGCATTAGGTGGTTCAACTTTGTAACTAGTGATGTGGTTAGGCAAAGGAGTTTGCAACCTCCTTTAAGCAGCATATTGTGCAGAGAGAGACTCCATTGGTTTGGCCATGTTGCCCATATGAATAATTATAGATTGGCGAATAGGGTTATGAACAGTGTGCCTAAAGGCTTCAGAAAGAGGGGGAGACCTAGGATGCGGTGGGCAGACAATGTCAAACAGGACTTTGTTAGAATTGGTGTGCAGTGGCCAGATGCAGTAGATGTAGCTCAGGACAGACTAGCTTGGAGAACTAAATTGCACGGTCTGGTTAGACCTCCATAGCCCATGGCTGCTTGAGGATGATGGAATTATATGGGTAAAACATAGGCTCACTAGGAGTATCCATGATGATACCATTAGATGTGGCATAATCTAAAAGTATGTTTCCATTCTTGTTGCAGGACCTAGAATTCCAAGCAACATTTTTGGAATTTAAATATCCTGCCAAAATTATAGGAGTTTTGCTATCAAAAATGAGTTTAAAGTCATTCTGAAAAAGTTCAGAATTGGGCAGTTTGTAAAGAGCATAGACGTTCAAGATACCAAAAGTATCATTGTTAACTGCAATAGCAGTAACTTCCAATGAATTGAAGTTTACAGTTGGTAAAAGATGATGTTTTATGGATCGTCTGATGATCACAGCAGTACCTCCACCACTGTTATGCTGTCAATCCATTCTGTAAACCTCAAAGTTTGTAAACTTCAGATTATCTGAGGCTCTGAGGTGGGTTTCTCCCAAAAGGACAATATCTGCCTGGGAGTGAGATAAAAAATTTCTGAACTCCCATAAGTCAGTAAGAATGCCATTCGCATTTCAAGAAAAGATCTGTAGATGATTCTTCTTACAATTGTGCTCCATTTGAAGAGAGTGAAGGGAGTAGATAGTCGATATGCTTTTAGCCCAACAGTGAGTTTACCCATAAGGTCGTTGGCCTTCTGATATTCATTTATTAATGATTTAGCCATTAATAAGATTTTAGAAAAATTAAGATTCTTAAAGATTACAATATTTCCTTAAGATCATTTAAGATAGTGGCATCGAATTCCTCACTTGTAGAGGGAGTTGGCTTTGGAGGTAAAGCAGAATGAGGTGTTCTTTTAAGTAAAGGTTTACCTCTACCAGTTGAGTTGTCAGCTGGTGTGCCTTTTACCAGAGCACTTGCATAGGACATCTGAGGTGTAACAGGCTACAACCTAAGTTAACAACCTTTTTTGTCGGAATAGTATTTAATTTTTCCTTAGGTGTAGTCACCACCTCTTGTGAAGGAAAATAGAAACAAACTTTATAATTTGCTGTATGGCCAAGGCCACAATTTGCACATTTTGGCGCATTTAACGCAGCGTGGAGGGTTAAAGCAACCACTCTGCGCATGGCCGTATCTTTGGCATTGGTGACACTGTGTTGGAGTTTTCTTCGTTTTGTAACTCTCAACAAGTATTTTAAAATGGAAAAGATCTGTGATATTATGGATCTTTTTGTTTGCAGTGTCCTTTGGTAATTCTGCCAGGAACATGGGGATCGGGGATTTATCTTTACCACGTTTCATTTGTGAGAGTTTAATTATTGTGAAACCCAGGTCTACCAGGGTGATACAGACATCATAGTAGTTATGTCTGGGTAGATTTTTTATAACTACTCTGAGGTTTTTCTCCTCTTTTAACTTGTAGGTATGAAACTGTTGTTTTGAAGTTTCAAAAAAAATCAAACGAAAGACCTGTAATCATTGGAGCATCTGGTTTGTATACGGACTGTTTCTCTGGAGGTCTTAGCTGTGAAAACTTCCACAGCAATTTTTGTCAACTCCTTATGGGTGTTTATCCAATTTTTAGATCATAAAACGATGGGAGGTATTTTCCCATTTTTAATTGTCATTATCCTTGGGAATGGCAGTAGAGTCAGAGTCTTCCATATTGAAAACTGAAGAGTCTAACTGTTCTTCCTCCAGGACAGAAAAACGAGTCTTGGGGGCGTAAGTAGAATCGTTAGTAGGAGACAAGGCTCTTTTGTCCTTTTTTAGATTTTTTGCCATTACCCTTCCCTTTAGGTTTTTTGACAGTATCAGAAATATCTTCAATTAAATATAATCCATGTTTTGGGGCAGAGGTTAAATCCTGAATGGCTTCCAAAATGATGATTTGAGAAGGGCAATGTTCAGTACATACATGCTCATTGATGTCTTTCTCAATATAAAATCTTTCCAAAATTGCATCATTAAATTTGATGCGATCATCTGGTAAAATGGAGTGAATTTCCTTCATGGAAGGTAAATTCGCTAATGTGGAGTTTAATTCATACAAAAGTTTATTTTTCTCTGAGAAAAATGTGCAGATTTGCGTACTATAACTCAGTTGAGAGCTATCCATAGAGATGAGCTCCACAGGTCTCTGTGTGGTCCGCAGTGATGTCAGATCCAGAGCAGCTCTCTGTGTGGGCCGCGCTGGAAAAATCAGTAACTTCAAAATTTGACATTTTGAAAACTTTGAAATTTGAAATTTTCAAATTAAAAGTAGTTAACATCATCATCATCATCCTCAAGCAGCCATGGGCTACGGAGGTCCAACCAGACCGTGCAATTTAGTTCTCCAAGCAAGTCTATCCTGAGCTACATCTACTGCATCTGGCCACTGCACACCAATTCTAACAAGGTCCTGTTTGACATTGTCTGCCCACCGCATCCTAGGTCTCCCCTTCTTTCTGAGGCCTTTAGGCACACTGTTCATAACCCTATTCGCCAATCTATAATTATTCATACGGGCAACATGGCCAAACCAACGGAGTCTCTCTGCACAATATACTGCTTAAAGGAGGTTGCAAACTCCTTTTCCTAATCTCATCATTAGTTACAAAGTTGAACCACCTAATGCCCAAGATACTGCATAAGCATCTGGAATCAAAAGCATCTAGTTTCCTGTTATCTTGTTTACAAAGTGTCCAAGTTTCACTACCATAACTAACCCTAGAAAGAACCAAACTATTATACAGTCTAATTTTAGTCTTTAGGTGTATACGCCTATTTCTCCACACTCTCCATAGATTCTTAAAAGTCCCAGCAGCAATCCCTATTCGTCTGTTAATCTCATGCCGCACATCACCATTATCTGTTACATAGCTCCCAAGATAATTAAACTGTGACACCTGCTCAAGACTGCAACCATTCAGATTAACTGAATCACAGCCTGCCTGACCAATTTTCATCACTTTAGTTTTCTCTCTGTTTATAACCAAACCTACTCTACTACCAGTCTCATCAACGGCTCGAATGAAAGAGTTCATCTCATCAACATCATTTGCCAGAAGGGCTAAATCATCAGCATAATCTAAATCAGAAATTTTCCTATCTCCAGCCCATTTAAGGCCAAAATCTTTCCCTTGAAGTGAATTTCGCATAACATAATCAATAACCAAGCTAAAGAGAAAAGGAGACAAAATGCACCCTTGTCGAACACCAGAAGTAATGCTAAACCAATTGCTACAAGCCTTACCAACTCTCACACACGACTCAGTGTTATTATAGAGAGCTTTCATAATGTTAACTAACTTGTCTGGTATACCATATGATCTCACAATCAACCACAAATTATGACGATCAACAGAGTCGAAAGCCTTTTTGAAATCAACAAAGCTAGCAACCAAAGGTTTCTGAAACTCTAAACATTTCTCAAGAATCTGCCTAAGTGAAAATATCTGATCTACACATCCCCTACCACTTCTGAATCCACACTGCTCATCACGCAATTGCCTGTCAACCAGATTCTTAATTCTATTAAGCACAATCATGGAAAGAACTTTACCTGGAACAGAGAGTAGGCTGATACCCCTATAGTTATCACAAGAACTGCGATCACCTTTTTTGAAAATAGGGATAACAATAGCTCTGGTAAAAGCCTTAGGAACCATGCCTTTATCATAAAAGAGATTCAGAATTTCAGTCATCCAAGTGGTAACCGAAACATTCCCAGCTCTAAGCATTTCCGTAGTAATTTCATCTACCCCTGGGGATTTATGAAGTTTAAGTTTAGAAACAGCCAAACTAACTTCAGATTGTGTTATAGGGCCAACATTAAAGCCACCAATGCATCTATCATCATTGCAAACAATGGGAGTAGAACTAACTACATTGTTTAGAACATCACTGAAATGCTCAGCCCACCTAGCCATGACAGAATCCTCCCCTTCTATAACCTTACCTTGTTTATCCTTCAATCCTTGTATGCCTGTCCGTTTTCTACCACACAAAACATTAACTATCTGGTACAGCTCTCTGCTGTTGTGCTGTCTAACTGCTTCCTCGGCTTTGTCAGCCAAACCATCAAGCCAAAAATTTTTATCAGCAGCTAACTGATCCTTTACAAGTTTATTAAGGTCTCTGTAATGCTTTCTATTAGGACTAGTAGGGTATTGATTAAGGGCATTCCTGCAGTTCTTTCTTTCCGAAATAAGCTCAAGTGCCTTATCACTCAGATAATTTTGCCTCTTCTGCTCCTTTTTTCCTAAAAGAGTACTGTTAGTGTCCAAAAAAGCCTGTTTAAAATGATCCCATTCTTCCTCAACTTCAGTAGTAAGCAAACCATGACTGTCATAATGACTAAGTAACCTATCATGGTAAGCTTTGGCTATAACTGGATCTTTCAGAGCTTCAGTATTAAAAGTAAATTTTTTAACCCTAGCACAACACTTTTTAAGTTTAAGTTGCAACACACTTTTAACAAGGTAATGGTCAGATCCAATTTCAGCTCCCCTATATGCCCTGGTATTCCTAACAGAACTAGTCCATTTGCTGTTAATTAATACGTAATCAATCATATTCTTATGCAGCCCATCAGGTGAAACCCATGTGTACTTATGTATGTCGCGGTGTTTGTAATAAGTGTTAGTTATTCTGAATCCATTGAGTTTACTTACCTGTAGGAGACGTTGCCCATTGCTATTGCAGCTACCAATACCAAAAGGGCCTATTACTCCTCCCCAAAGGTCAGAGTCAGTACCAACTTTGGCATTGAAGTCACCAAGAACAAGGGTAATATCTCCTTTCTTGACAGAATTCAAAATATCCTGAAGTTGTTCATAAAACCTATCCTTCTCATCCCCATCGGCATCCTCAGTGGGGGCATAACAGCAGATAACATTCAAGTCTTTAACGCTTGTCTGAAATTTTGCTGTAAGAAACCTTTCATTAATGCACTCATATCCTAGAAGAGCATCACTAGCGTGTCTGCTGAGAAGCAGACCCACGCCTTGGTGATGCTTTTTGTCGTTCCTCCCTGAAAAGAGAAATTTAAGATTATTTTTAAGAATCTGACCTTTATCTGTCCATCTGGTCTCTTGCAAGCCGAGAATATCTAAATTATAACGGTGGAATTCTTGTGTGAGGACATCAAGAGAAAAAGCTCTGTGCAGAGTCCTCACATTCCAACTACCTATGGAGAGAAAATGGTTAGTGGGATGTTTAAAGAAACTATGTTTATTGAGAGAGGGAATGCCGACAATATCAAACAGCCCCCTAATCGCAGACATGGGGCAAAGACCCGTTCCCCCACTACTAAAGGCTGAAGCCATCTACACTGGAAGACTTCCTCCAATGTAGAATTTGACGATGCCAATAGAAGCAAAGAGTTCAGGTGCCTGCGATGACTTCTGCTCAGGATTATCCACCAGCTGATAAACATATCCTGTGGATCTATTCACTTGGGGCTGTCCACCCACAAACAAAAAGAAAACACAGCGGAAGATTTTCCCTCCACAGAAGCCCACCAGTGCAGCAAAATCAGGATCCATAATCAAGCTCAGAGCCATATATCTGTCCAGTCCAGTAGGTTTATATGGTCAGCACCAGGACCCTGTGTGGTTGACCACTCCTCAGCAGGGTAGAAAAAAAAAAGAAAAGTAGCCATAGTTGTCCAGATCAGTAGGCCACACTAATCTGGCAGCCCTCCCCTTCCGTTCACTTCCACAAGAGAGTATCTCTTTTGAAAGTTACTAACGGTCCGCACCACGAGAAGGCGGGGTTGGACATTAGGTGCTAGGCCTGGCCGGTTCTATGCATCATCACAGGGGATTGGTGCATAGCTCTCCTTCCAGTGACTACAAAAGTGAAATAATATAAAATAAGATTAAAATAGAAGTCAGTTTAAAGAAATAGAACAAATTTACATAAATATATGTAAAATATTCGAATATTTTGAATGCAAAAACTCACAGTTACAACAACAAGAAACTGGCACAAACAGGAATTTGAAAAGGACGAATATCCGTAATATACCAGAAATCCATCCAAACACAGTAAAAATTTTTAATTTTTGAAACTAAGTATAGAAATACCAAATGAAAAATGTACAACTATAAATTTAGTACAGAACGAACGGTAAATAGTAAAAAGCTTGTCTACCAGTAGTGACTGGAAACGCAGCAAAGACTAAGGAATTAGATAAACTAGGAAATTTAAACAAACTAGTGGACCTCAACAGAGGTTTCAATGCAGTTATGTTTATCTGTACAGTAGAAAAAATATATTTCTAAGTCAAATTTCCCCAAGCTCAGAATTGCCTACCAGTATGTACTCTTTCTACGTCAATGACTGCTAACTTAAAGTCAGCAAATGGCAAGTACTATTCCAATACTGGTAGCGGTCAATTGAGTTCAGCTTTTGACTTGTACTAATATTAGTTTTAAAGTTGAGAAGTGTAGACTTTATTAGTAGATCATAATGGAAGTAAAACCTGAAAATTCCTAACTAAGAAACTAAAGTTTAAAGTAAAAAGTTAAGCTGACTATCTATCCTTCCTGCTAAAGGCTACACTGGGATTCTCACTAAATCTCACCTAAGGCTAATAGGAAATTTAGTTATAGTTTTAGCTAAATAAGTTTACTACCTATAATCCAGGAGCGAAGCACAAACACGTCTTGTCACATCAGACTCCTCTGAGGCTCTCCTCCTTGCTATTGGTGGTTAACACACTTGGTTACTGATAAAGGGCCCTCCTTACAACCACAGTCCACTCCCATCCACCCTCTCTGCCAGTCCCTTCCATAGACTTGAGGGGTGTTTGAGGGTTGGAACAGAAGTACATGGCATGTGTGATTGATAAGCGCATGCGCAATGAGGAGATACTGGAAGAGCGAAACAACTGTCATGTGGAGACAAATCAATTGATGTTCATATGCCATGCCAGCAAATAGGGGGAGGGGGATTGGCATTGATGTGGCGTGAAGGAAAAGTGTACGTGTGTAGCGGACTTAAGGGTCCTGGGTTCGAGCCCCATATAAAGCATAGATGTTCATGTTTTTCTGATGCAGTCATGCCATCCTCACACACCTACTATGGCATATAAAGTGACAGGCTCCTGACTGGTGAGTGGATTTCCTCAGTCCTGTCTATAGATGATTTTTTAGATCCATAGTGGCACTGAAATTCAGGTGTATTAAATTATTTAATTGGTATCTCACAATATAAATTTAAAATAATAAAAAGAGTGGTAAAATGGTATGCATCACTGAATCTCACGAGACAGGTAGTGGCTATGAAGAAAAATCTTAATGCTAGCACAGTTGAGACTTGAACCTTAGAACTGAAGATTATACGCCTGGTGTGCTACTAGCTGAGCTACCCCTTCATAAGAAGGTACTATTTCTCATTAAATATTATTTATGTAATTAGTGGCATGAAAATTTGCATTTCAATGCAATTTATATCACACAGATGTAACCATCATAACTAACTTTGAAACAAGCCTTATATTACCTAATTACTATGTTAATAGTTATTACCATGCCTAGTTAATTACCTGATGTACCTGGGGTGGGGGTGGCTCATTCGGTACCGCGCCAGGCTCGCAATCTGTAGTTCCCAGATTCGAGGTCCCAGCTGGGTCAGCGTTGAGATTTATCTCTGCAAAATTTCCTGCTCTGTTCATGGTCAATAGGGACACTGATTGGCTTGGAAAGGCCGCCATCCGTCGGATGGAACGCTAAGCCATGGCCCCATGTACGGGAGAGCCATACCCTGTGCACGTTAAAGAACACGCTGGATGGCCTTGACAGGAGGCTACCATCTGTCTCTCAATATCTGTTCCAGTGGGTCCTCTCCCCCAACCTTCTCTGAGCCTTCGGGGTCCATATGACCTGGTCATTGAGCCCATGGTGTGCAAAAAAGTGCCATTCAGAGGTAAAACAACCCAACCCAACATGACGTACCCAGGTTGCTTGGGTTTAAAACTTAATCTGACATGGATTAGAAATTTTAGAAATATTAAAAATTTTATTTCACCATCAATGTCCTGTGTCAATGTCATTAATTTTATTGTTAAACATTATTATAAATATCATATTTCAATGTCAAAATTACATTCATCATATGTCAATGTTAAACAATATTAATGTCATGTCAAATATAAGAAGGCTAATCATACTACTGGAACAAATTATAAATGTAATTATTCTATATCCTGCAGACAAGCTTTAAGCTTTGTGGGTCACCTGTAATGATAAAATTTACTTGTATTACTATGATCAAAGAATAATAAAAAATCATAACTGATTCCATAAAATCCCCCCTCCCTTTTGATGGGGAAATAAAGGAAAGAACATAATTTGGGGTAGTTGAAGACAATCCACATGTCAGAAGCTTTCATTTCAGATATAACTCATTGCACTTGGCAATTGTTTATCTCCTCCCCAAAAAAGAGAAATGCATAGAGTTTGAGAAGTGAAACCTCTTAAAGCTGTGACAAGAGCAAGCCATACATAGAATTTGATGGACCTAGCTCTTATTATTTAGGTGAAATTCTATATTTTTTTTCTTGAGATGGGGGTAGAGAGGAGTTCAGGAGACAATGAAACATAGAGAAAAAAAACTACCCTTTGATCTAAGGAACCATCATGAAAAATTTGGTTATAGTATTTTAAGAAGTCTCTAAATAGCTGGCTGGCAGAATATATGTATATATACACAACGATAAATATATACATAATAATCAATTGTCATTTTATTAGAAAAGGCCCATGTTATCCCAATAAGAAATCATTACTTTATATTACAATTTAATAACATTACAGATGTGACATCCAAAATGTCACACCCATAATGTAACATGCAAACCTTCATGACATTATAGATGTGAAGCAACATTATGTTTGCATATTACTTCACATTCATAAATATCATACCACCTCATTCTTGGCTGATACCTCTCCAAAGTATATCTTATTTGTTTTGAAAAACTTGAATAGGTGACTAACATTTAATACAACACAAACCAATGTTTAACATAATTTCTATATATCCAAAAATTTATAATTACATAGCTACTTCAATCAAACTACTTACCATTCCTTTAAAATATTTCTCCTTAACTCATTACCTAAAGGTCCAAAATCTAAAGCTTTAATTGAATTATCTGATATCACTGCTGTCAAAATACTGTGTTTCTTGCAAACAGAAAGGATCTTGTTGATCTGATGACAAATGGGCATTTGCTGCATTGCTCATGGTGGGGACACTCAAAAGCACAATCACTGAAAAAATAAATGCACACTTAAAACTAAATGCTTATTTAAAATTATTGTGACATTTTTACTGGTGATTAAGTAAAAAATTTAGATTCTTTTAAAAATCAGTGTTGATGGGCTTTTTATAGGTAAATTTACTGCTGTATTTTCAATTTATTTGTGGATTGCCAATTCTAAGCGAGCAAATACAAAATTTATATAAATTATTAACTGACCCTGATCAGAAGCCATCATATGTAACTAAATTATTCTAGGGGCATCACCAATCCTTGACTTGATTAATATGCCTCAGACAGATCAGATTTACCAGTGCTTGATATGACTGATTTGGGTGTTTGATGTTCTTGCTAGTATGCAACTTAAGCACCTAGTAAAATGCCAAGTGGGCTGAAGCTCTGGGTAAGGCATGGGTGTTTATGTTGTCTTTCTGCTGAGGTCCCATATTCCTCACAGATCTTCTTTGTGGCATATAAACTGACAGAGGCTCCTGTCAAGACTTCTTTGACAAGCAGCTGCTTAAGAGAATTTTTTTTTAACAGAGGACAGGACATGCATAATACCAATACTTAGGGACTTTGATACTGCTGAATATGATCTTTCACCTTAACCTTAGTTTCACTAAAAACTTCACTAACATATTTTACTATTCCTATTTCAAATATGAACACTTAAAATTAATATGTTTCTACAATGTTCAATTTTTTACTTTAATAAAATTCAGAATTAAATTCTCTTTAATTTGGTATATAACAAGACCTATTTCTGTTGATTAGTTATTTATTAAAAATATTCTAAAGTTGACTTAATATCTTAATCACTATCCAAGCTGTTTTATTATTGTTCCAGTAGATCAAAATAGCTTTTTGATGGGTGAATATAGGATAGTAGGGATGTTATTCACTTCTTGTCAAAATATTTGAAGTAAGTCCTTTCCTGTTGCACGGATCACACAATGATATTTAGAGCACCGTGTATCATTGTGTGATCTGTGCAACAGGAAAGGACTTACTTCAAATATTTCGACAAGAAGTGAATAACATTCCTACTATCCTGCATTCACCGATCAAAATGCTATTTTGATCTACTGGAACAATAATAAAACAGCTTGGATAGTGATTAAGATATTAATTTAACTCAGCTGTGTTTAATCTGTTATAAAGTTGACTTGTTTATTGGACTCTGCAACAGCTTGGACTTTTCTCAAAGTATGATATGGAGAAAAAAATAAAAAATGGAAGAAATGTTTACTTTAAACAAGAAAATTATTTTGTTACTATTTTATTTTCAGAAAAATCAAGAATTAAATGCTGATTAATTTGGCATATAATACCCCCTAAGCAGCTGCTTGCCACAGAGGTCTGACAGGAGCCTGTCAGTTTATATGCCAGAGTAGAAGGTCTGAGAGGATGGCAGGACCTCAGCAGAAAAACAACACGAACATCCATGCCTTACCCGGGGCTCGAACCCAGGTCTGGTAGATCAGTAGCCAAGGTAAGGCATGGATGCTTGCATTGTCTTTCAGCTGAGGTCTCGCCATCCTCACAGACCTTCTACAGGGTGTTTTAAACTTGACAAAAAGATACAAATTTCAAAAGATGCAAATTAGGCATATATCTACCTTTACAACAGATGTTGAAAGTGATTTCCTGCAATCTGGATGCAGGTTCATACCCTTTTCATGACATTTGCAGCCACCCTTCAAAATGTTTGTTTTCTTATGTTTAAAATCTCTCAATGTTAGTCTTCAAGTGTATGAGGATTGTTTTGAAACACTACACATTTGAGATATCCTCAAATGAAAAAATCTGGAGAAGTTAGATATGGGGATTTTGGGGGCCACAAATTTTTTGAAATCAAATGATCACCAAAAAATTCCTGCAACATGACCATTGTGCCTTTGCAGTATGGGTGGTCATGCCATCTTGTTGAAACCAACACTCTCGTTCATTCACATCCAATAGTGCAATAAACTGTTGGATGAGGTCACAATAAACTTCACCAGTTACAGTTGAGTCAAAAAATAAAAGCCCTATCACACAATGATGCAAAATTGCACACCAATTTTCCGTGCATGTAATGGTCGTTTGTGAAAAGTGTGAGGATTTGCACTGCTCCATATTTGACTGTTCACATACCCATCCAAGTGAAACCAAGCCTCATCACTGAAATAAACATGGTCCAACATCTCAATTCCATTTTCATCAACAAAAGAACGAAACCAATGACAGTACCATAAACGTTGTTCATGGCCTGGTTCTTTCAGTTCATGAATGGCACCAATGCGGTAGGCATGAAATTTTAACTTCTTTGTAGCCCTCAAAACAGTAGCTGGTGACAGTCCAACCTGTGAAAATAACTTTCTAAGAGATTTTCTGGGGGAGCAAGTTAAACACTGACACACATCATCAAGAACTTCGGCAGTTAACAGTGATGGCCGGCCCGGGCTCTTTCAATAATTAAATCTACTTTTGATTACACGATTTATTTTTTGGACTTTTTTAAGTGTGGAACAAGGTTTCATTCCTCAGTGATAAGCATTGTTAATGAACACTTATTTCGATGGAATTATTTAAGGTTTATTTTCAAGTGTGGAAATGCAATTTTCTTTTGTATAGCATTGTATATATTATGATGCATAGCCTATAAACATGTCTAAAGGTAGATGAGGGACAGACTACTTTTTCATCGCAGTGCCTTTGGACAGTCTGCGGTGGAAAAAAAGTAAGATTGCGGCTGAGGACCCAATACTGCAGTTCTGCCCCTGTGCCTGTGGCACTGCTACATGATAGCCAACATTATACTTCTTCCCTTTATATACCTCACATTGCAGGTGGCATTGTCCCTATGATATGCATACAGCACAATGCGTGTACTCGTCACAGTTTCCATTATTTTGATAAATCTCTGTATGTTGTTTCAAAAACAAATTGTACTGTGAACTGCAGGTTAATCTAAAAAATCAAAGAGTAAGCTAAAAAAAATTTCTCAAATTCTATCCTAATTTTAAACGCGATTTTTAATTTAAAATTTTTGCGCATCTTGACAACTATTGAGTCACCCCTATAAAAGTCTTGCGTCGTTCTGGTTGAAAGTATTTTCTCCTCTTTACAAAAAACACCGAGTCTAAAACATATGTTTATCTACCAAAATCTACTGAACAAAACCCAATGCGCAACATTAAAAGCAGAATTCGAAGTGACGGAAACCTTTAACATATAGTCATAAGCTTCGATTGTCGACACCGGTTAAAGAATTTATCAGAGTCAAGACATTACGATACCTGCCACTATATAGAATTTTAGGGCCATCAGCCTACGGAACGACAGTAAGGGGACACACAAGAGACGATAACTTACTGTCACAAATATTCGAAAAATACAAATAATTCTTAGTTAAATAATATTATATAATTTTCAACTCAAAAAGGCGAACTACATAGCTTAATGTACAAATTTCATACACTTAGCTTTGGACATGAGCACATGGTTTCTTGGCAGCAATTGATACGGTTACAGTTCAAGTCTAAGAATATCCCAAAGTAACTCTGTGGCAAGTAGATGCTTGAGAGATATTTTTTATTTCGTTAAACTGTAGTCTCGGGTTCAACCAAGATTCAACCTACGGAGGTAAGAATGAGACGAGATGCCCTAATGCGCTTTCCTTGTCCAATATTATGATGCCGTCCGCAGCAGGATGGCGGCCATGTTGATGCTTTCAAAACAATTCTTCTGCTGCCATTTTCAAGCATACTTTACAGTGCATTTATATTATTTCCATTTAATAAAGATTTTTTTTTTTCAGCAATGAATTGAAGAGCTGTAGCAGAGTACTATATACCTTTTCGGTTACGTAACTATTATTTTGATTACCATAAACATTTAATACAAAGAGATAAATTTGAATGAATGGAACAATAACGAAAGAAATGATTATATAATTTTTGAAATTTTATTGATATGTGTAGCCAGTAAATAGTTGATTGCTTTGAACATTGATAAACTGTACGTAACAAATACATAGTATAACTGTCTTATACAGGGCCGGATCTAGAGGGTAAGGGTAATGGATGCAAAAAAAAATATATAAATTTGTGCATATTCCACCAATTTTTCAGAAATTTTTTATACACCCTTTTTTTAAAAAGAGAAAACAGTGAGGGGAATGTTGTACTGCAATGGAATCCAGTCTCTTGATCCTCTCTTTTTATTCTTTTTAACAGCTCGGTTGCGTCACTTGCCCCTCCCCCTTATTTTTAATTACTGGCCTGGTAATATACAATGGTGAAACTGAAATATGAAAATCACAATGCCACATGTTAACTGTCTCCTATGTTAATTAAACTTTTTCTTTTTCTACGAAAAAAAAATAGATTTAATGAAATTCAAACCAATGATCTAGAAATCACAATGAGGTTATTCCAATGTAGTAATTAAAACAACAAAATGGATTTAATTAATACACGCATATTGATTTATATCAGATGAAAAGCGAAGACGCTGGAAACTGCTTCTCTTTCAAATTGAGGTTTTGTTTAAAAAATTAGAAAAAAATTCGATATGCTCTTAATATGTGATTAAAGCTGAACAGTTCCCAGCGTCTTCGCTTTTCATCCGATATAAATCAGTAAGTGTGTATTAATTAAATCTATTTTGTTGTTTTAATTACTACACTGGAATAACCTCATTGAAATAAAAAACAAACACAGCAAAGTTTTACTTCATTTCAATCATTTGGTCGTCGTTCATTCATCGTCGTTTACCAGCCATTCTCGAAGCATCATGGCTATTGTTGCCTTCTTATGCAGTATGCAAACACACCCGCCTGTGATCATGGCTGCCAATGGTAGGGAATCGGAGTCCCGTCTCTAATATTACTACCTGAATGATATTAATATCATAAAATTATGTTCATATTTAAACATCAGATTCACTAAACCTAAAGAAATGGGATAAATCACCTTAAATTCAGGAAGGTTTGTTAACCGAATAAAACTCAGATCACATAACGGCATAAATACAACAGAAAGAGTTTATACGTTTTATAACTTATTTTGTTTTGAATATTTTGATAAATTTACAAGTGAATATAATTTCCGGTACCTGGTCTGAAGAGCGATTTGTACAGCATAATCAAGGGCGGTCATAAGTCTGAAACCTGGAAGTGACCATTTAGGTACTTAAGGAAATATTTTGTAGCCAAGAAATCTTAATTGCACTAATGGATTATTTAACAATGGATATCCTTTTTAACAGCTAGTCTTTTGGTCTCTGAGATAATGAGTGTGTTAGGAGTTTTCCTTCCCAGAAAGGAAAATGGGGATCAAAACATACATTTCTTCGCAAACGTCTTGGAGGGGGCCATGGCCCTCCTGGCCCCTTCCTTATGACAACCACTGAGCATAATGCTGAACAGCAAGCCATAATATGAAAATCGAGAATTGTCAACTTTTTACAGAGCAGAAATAGTTTTATTAGTAGAGCTAGAGCTAATGTTTGAGCACAACAACATGGGTGCCGCGTATTTGCTCTAGCATTAACTATAAGTGCTTAGGGCATCTCTCTTCCTTTCTTTCTCCATGGTTCAACCATGGAGAAAGGTGGAAAGGAAGGTCTCCATGGTCCAGCCTTAACCATGGGTTCAAAATTGGTAACCATACATTTACTAATTTAAAGTATTATTTTATGTGAAACGGCAAAGAAATGATCACAAATTTAAAAGAACCATAAATTTTGGAACTTTTCCTTTTTTCATTCCCGCATCTGTAGCCTGTCAGAAAGTATTCAGATTTTTGTTTTGAGTAGAATGGAGGTACAATTACTACTCTAGGAAGAAAAATTGCAAAGTTAAACAGTTCCGTAAGTTTAAACCATTCCACAGACAGCCCGAGGTTCCCACAAAGTATGCTAGGCACACAGAGCTAAGCATATGCCTAGGGGCACCATCGCAATAGCGAAGCAAGCGTATTAGTGTGACACTAAGTTAAAAAAAGCCTTTTGACTCTCAGAAAAGTAAAAGACTATTTCAAGGAAAGGATCCATGGATCCATTTCTTTGATGATCACACTAGAAAATCTGAAACCCTCTTGAGGTATGCAATTAAACTCATTAGGATTTGTATAGGAGGTCCAAAGTTCATTATCAGAAAATTTTACAAATTTTTCGTACTTCTCCTATAGATACCATTAGGCTCAGTTCTAGTAAAAAGTAATTTGGAGAAGAAGGGGGGGGGGGTACTGGATTTTCATTGAAATGTAATATTTTCCCTTTCCATTTAAAGTTTTTTTTTTCAATCAAAATCCATTAAAAAGCGGAAATATGCACAAATTTAATCATTTCAGCCACCATTACATTTACTAGCATTCTCAAAGGAGAGATCATGGCCTCATAGCTGCTTCCCCCTCCTCCTGATCTGGCCCTAGATGCGATAGACTGCGCAAGTCCGATTTGCCACAATGAAGAGGTTTGAAGCGAACAGGTTGATTCTAAAATACTTGTGGAGGGGCAGAAGAGTGGTGTTTACAGATATAAACTGTTGATGAAGGGTACTCACTTTCGATGGGTTTGTTTTACAATAATTTTTAACAACACATCAACTGCTTCCTTTCCGTTAGTATCTGAGCCACGAGGTTTTTTAGCTTAGAGCCATAGGCTGTGATTTTGCAGCATATGCTGAGTGGCCCAAAAAATTCGCTAAATGTAGTAAAAAAGTAAAAATAACCATTGTTATACTATAACTATAGTTTTATCTACCTATACAAGGGTTACACCAGTTACATACACATTTCCAGGGAGAACGTTAAACATAAAAGGTTGAGAACCACTGGCCTAGAGGGAAGCTTTAACCCTGCTTCTGACCACAGCAAGTCAGCAGAAACATTCTCTCTACTTGTGGGCAAAAAAAAAATGCATGCCAAAGTTAAAACAATTCATGTTTAAAAATACTTGATTACAGGCATAGGAATGGTACAGACGCCCTCCTTACTCTCCATTCTAATAATTCCACTCAATAAATGAATAATGTGCGCGTTTTCATATACATTTTTTATTTTGAAGATATATATATATAATTTTATGCTGCTCATGTACATTGGTTGTTTGGGGTTTTTATGGCGCATTAGAAGCTAAATCTACAATTACTACTCTGGCATATAAACTGACAGACTCCTGTCAGACCTCTGTGGCAAGCAGCTGCTTGAGAGAGTATTTTTTTAAGATTTTTGAATATTTCATTAATTGATGATGTCAACTTAAATAAATACTTGTATTTTTGCATTGAACTTTTATATTTCGATTTTTTAGCATAAACTTTGCAGCTTTGATATAACAGCTTATGAATTCCTTAACTGAGAGAAATTTTGTATGTATAAAGATAAAATTCCATTATTAACCTCGCTCCTCCCCTCCCATCCATTGCAAAATTTCTTTCATACATATTCCCAAATAATTTGATTCTTGAACTCATCTCCCAGAGTATGATGTATCATTCCCGAGTACCCTCTAGATATTATGCTGCATTTCAGCGTTCCTCAAATATCAGGCTCAAAATTCAAAGTTTTAAAATTGTGAACTTCCATACAATGACCACTGCAGTCGAGATGCGAGAAGTAATGCCTTCCCCATTCTCAAGAATACATAGCATATTTAGAAAAATGTGGGAACCTCGAGAAACAAAGGTACTGTCCCCTTAGCAGCATTCTCAGTAATGCTCGTATTTACTAAATTAATATTTGCTGAAGAAAGGATGCCAAAGAATTATGTCTGGAGGGTATAGAAGAAAATTGCATTGCGAAGGATCAATTAACAGCTGCCTCTGTAGGAGAAATGTTGATTGCCGTTCGTGGTTGTAAAGGAACAAGCTTAAGAGTAATGAGCTAGCCTAGAAGCAGATTAAAAATTTGACTGTATTGACAGAGAGGACCAGACCTGCGTTCACATTCCTGGAATTCACCGTACATCCTGGTATGCAGAGGGTTAAGAGTGCACTGGATGAACCAGTATAATGCATATCACTGTGACCGAATGGTTAGCGTGCTTGGCTACTGATTTTATTACATATATATATTTATGCAGCATATAATATTTGCTGTCCCATGGCCGAGTGGTTAACGTTGTTGGCTACTGATCAAAAGGACCTGATCAAAGTCATGGATGTTTGTGTCGTTTTTCTTCTGAGGTTCTGTCATCCTCACACACCTTCTACTGTTGCGTATAAAGTAACATCTTGAGGAAGTATTTGTGTATCAGCTGTACACCATTGCACCTGCAATTAAATATGGAGCAGAAGTGATAAACCAACTTCCCAGGAGGTGTCTAATGCTTATTAAATAAATTAGCTGGGAAATAATGTACAGACCAAGAATGAGAAGCCCACTTCGCAACGATCATCATAGACTTCCTATGTGATATGGGTTCTGGCAGGGGCGGATTGGGCGGCTTCACGTAACATAATTTTCCTCTTATAAAGACTTTTCGCAAGTTTTTGTTTATTAATACGACACTATTCCTTTTTTCATTTTATTCTTGATGAAACATATTCATATTTCAAGTTTTCCTTCAGCAGCAAACAATGCAGTCCAGAGTTTCCTTCCAACTCCGGACTGAAACAGCTGCGAACTACAGAAAAACAAACATGGCAACCAGAAGTAGGTTGAAAATGAAAGAACTGAGCGGTTAAATTTCACTGATTTCTAATCCCAGATGTTTTACAATTACCCCTCAGAAATCATTGGTACATGGAGAATGGACTTACATTGATTCAATACAATTGATACATGGAGAATGCATTGCAATTGAGATTGTTTTATGACAGGATGCAACCAAGTTGTTTTGTGAAGCACACTGATTGTTGACAGAAGGTGTCCACAGTTGATAGCTGTTCCCTTTAAACTTGAATGACAAGGTAATCTCATTAAATGGTAGACTTCAGTTTCCAGAGATTGGTTTCCTTGATGGGGACTTTTGCTCAACAGATAGTAGATGAGAAGACATAATGACGAACCCTTAAGGCATTTGAAATAGGATAAACACTCTTTCAGTTGCAGTAGCTGTTAACTCTGCCAACAGAGTTAGATATAAATTCGAGGTGGTGATGATATTAGTTTAGGGTGTTTTCTCTTCCCACATAGTGAACCGACAGTCAGTCAACATCATACAGGAGAATCTGTATAATAATTATGTTGCATAGTAATTATACTGATGGAATCAGAGAACCAGAACTGCACAAGCAGCATAGAAACTGACAAGCAACAAGAAATCGGAAAGTCTTGTTGCTATTATTCGACTTTCCGATTTCTTTCTTATTCGACTTTCCGATTTCTTGCAATAGAGTTTTTTTTTGCTGTTTTATCTTTGCAAAAGCAGGATGAATATTTTTTTTTCTCGAAGTTCTGATCGGAATTTATGCTATCATATGAAATATTTTTCACCCTTTGTGAATATCGCTGTACCTTTTACTGTATAAACGATGTCTAAAAGAAAAAAAAATTCTATATGAAGAACCAAAACCTCTAGCAGACTGTTTTTTTTTAATATTTAATCATTAACTGAGATTTTTGATAAACGCCAAGCCATTTTATGCTATGTTCATTTTTTATCGTAGCAGTCTTACCAAAACCAACTTTGGAAATATATACACATATTTTATAAAGAAACCTTTCTTGCACTCTATAGGTCGAAAATCCAGAATTGCCAAACACGCCCATTGGCCATCAAGTTTTAAATATTCAAGATCAAATCTTTTCTTTCCGAGTTCATTTTGTCTTCATTTTTGATTTTTTTCTTGTTTTAGAGTTAAACATTTTTAATTGTAGAAAAAAATCCGTGTACGCCCGTATAAAACCAAAATTCCCTGAATAGGGTTGAATTCTCGTATTTTTTCATTTAACCCTGCGTTGTTTGTTCACATGATTCACTCCAAAATATGGTTTTACACTGCATTAAAAAAGAATGCAAAAGGCCAGTTTCTAGAATGCTTTAAATAGCTTAAATAAACTGAAAATCATATTTACAGCAACTACAGCAAAAAAATACATGTTTTTTCTTAACTCATTTTATTGAAATTGGAATCAAAATCTTTTCTACATTTTCCACCGGAATATTTCACATAATTTTCTAATTTTTAAATCTTGAGAGCAATCTATTGGCTGGAGTTTTGCTTTTCATCAGTTGTGAAGCGCACTACCAATTTCATCGTCGGGAAGAAAAGCATTTATTTGCTCAAAGGGCGAGGTTCATCAGGGAAATTTTAATGCTTTTTAAATTCGATCGTTTTAAGTGAAAGTGGGATCTAAAAAGGCGCTTTTCTCGTTTTCGAAAAAAAAAAAAGAAAATGTAACTCGTGAAATAATAAGCTGAAAAAAATTGGTTTTGCCGTGAGTGGGATTCGAACCCAAGTCTCCTGGAAATACTTTCAGCATATTATTTCATGAGTTCCATGTCTACAGGATACATCCTGTGATTCTTCACTATGCAAGAAAATGTTTTCACTTTGTCGTCTGCCTGTTTATTTGTTTTTCCATTCCGTCTGTAGACATTCAACATTTTTACTTTTAGAGTTAAATCAAAAAAAAATTTTTTAGTTTAGGTATTGATTCAATTTTCAGATTCGCATTTTTTTTAATCTTCCAAATGTTTAAACTGCTCCCCTAAGGTGGAAAAAAAGTTGAATATTGCAAACGATGTTAGAAATTCGAAATTTTCTTGGTGGAATGTTGGATAATGTTTCGAAATATATATTACAATTCGCATTTTACGAATCACAAAAAAATAAAGTTCGCCCTTTAAAAGATAAAAAAAGTTGAAAATTGCAAATTTTTAAACAGATATTGCAAGCGATACATTTATGCTAGAGATTTCAAATTTTTATTGTAGAATGTGAAGGTCGTGTAATTTTCATTTGCAACAGTAAGTTGGTACCTTTCACAAAGGGGGTGTGGGAAACGCAATTTTTTTTTAAGAAACATTCGAAAATTATTTTTTAGTTGGATTAGTGCTAATGAAATATTCGCATTTTAAAATTCATTAGGTAGTTTTCATTTGCATCGTTTGAGGGAATTAAATATGAAGAAGGCGATCCTTTTAACGAATGTCGCAAGCGATCTGTTCATGGCAGAAATTTCCGTGGTATGGTGTCAACAGAAAATTCAAAAGTCAAGAGAGGTTTCGCTTTTAAGAAGATAATTATTTTTTCTGCTGCCCTTTAAGAATATAGTCATTCCTCCTAGTGGTCATAGATATACTGCTATGTCCCTCAGCATCCGCGCTGGGGGGGGGGGGGACTCTGAAAAAATGTTAAATAGTTACGCCATATGATTAGCTTTCGGAAAATTGCTTTAACAGTATTTTAGTAAGGTATACTGATCAAAGGGCCCTGGGTTCGAGCCCCGGGTGAGGCATGAATGTTTGTGTTGTCTTTCTGCTGAGGTCTCCCCATCCTCACAGACCTTCCACTATGGCGTATTAAGCTGATAGGCCTCCTGTCAGAGCTCTGTGGCAAGCAGCTGACTGAGGTTTTATTATTTATTTATAAAATTAAGAAGAAAAATTGAATTAAAATACAAGCCTTTGTATTTTATAGAGTAAAGTGTAGTAATTTTGGTTTTTACGTAAAATATCTGTAACCTCTAAAATTTAAATTGTTAAAAAGTGCAAAAAATATTAAAACTGTAACATGAAATCCTTCCAAAATTTCGATAATCGATAGCAAATTATAAGCCGCCCCCCCTCCCCTGAGGACATTGCTTTCGGGGAGGCCCCGAGATTTTCCCATAAGCCATTATTAGTAGCTGTGCATTTAACCTCCGATTGTATGGAGCTGATCCAAACGATACTTAAAGAAGAGCGAAAGGAAATGGAGGCAAGAAGTTTCCGTATTTTGAAATTTAATTCTTTTACTGAAAATAAGGTTAAAAAATTTTTTCTTAAGTTCTAGGTGAGTTTTTCTTCTAGGAGAAATTAAACCACCTAAACTGATTAATACCAAAGTTTGCAAAAAAAAGATTTATAGCTTTGGATTTATTTCATTTCTATGAAATTTTTAAACAAAAGTAGAAAAATATAAATAATATATTGGTCAATATAAAGGTTGACTCCAAATAGTTCGAAAATGTTTTCTTAAAGTAATATGCCGCACACAAATGATAAAGAATAATTTGAGCTTCGTAATGTTTTTTGAATGGTCTCATTATTAACCATAGTTAAAAAGTTACGGATATTGATGAAAAGGTTTATCGCAAAAAATAAGATACTTTTTTTATATTCATTTCGGTGAGACTAGGGCTAGGTAGTTTTACCTCTGAGCGGCACTTTTTTGCAAAACAATGGACTAAACGGCAAGTCATAAGGACCCCGAGGGATGAGATTGGTGGGAAGGGGACCCACTAGACAGCTGTTAGAAGAGACATCGAAACCTCCCTTCAAGGCTATCCCAAGTGTTCTTTAACATCCACAGATTATGGCTCTCTTACATACGAACACACGGCTTAGGGTTGGGTTGCTTTACCTCTGAGCGGCACTTTTTTGCACACCATGGACTAAATGGCCAGGTCACATGGACCCCGAAGGCTCAGAGAAAGTTGGAGGAGGGGGCCCTCTGGAACAGCTGGGAGACAGATGGTAGCCTCCCGTCAAGGCCATCCAGCGTGTTCTTTAACGTGCACAGAATATGGCTCTCCTGCACACGGGGCCACGGCATAACGTCCCATCCGACGGACGGCGGCCTTTCCAAGCCCATCGGTGTCCCCTGCTGACCGTGTGCAGGGCGGGGAGTTTTGCAGAGATAAATCTCAACGCTGACCCAGCTGGGACTCGAACCTGGGAACTACAGATTACGAGCCTGGCGCGCTACCGACTGAGCCACCCCAGCCCCAACCCGCGGCTTAACGTACCGTCATACGGACGGTCGCCTTTCCGAGCCCATCGTACTAATTAACAAATTCTAACTTTAAAAAAACTGAATTTTAAGAAAAAATAAAATTTTTAGTTATGATGATTTTATATATCATAACTACAGAAATCTCCCATTAGCACTTATCTACACTGGTGGTGACAATTTCCAGCAAATGCAATCAAATATAAGGAAAGGGAGTGTGATATGACTCAGTGAGAGCAAGTGGGGTAAGCGAGATATTGTGTACTATGCATACGAAAGGGTCAATTCCCATGACGAAATACTGGAAAGAGGATGCACGCTCTGCGATTACTTTATTAGGCACATTTCCATGTTACGTCAACAATTACTCAGAGAAGTCACAATTTCTTAAATAAGCTATTTATGAAAAATGCTACTGAGGTAATTTAAAGATCTCTATCAAATCTATTTCAGCCTCGATTTCCAAATATAAGTGTTCAGTATTTAAAGAATTCAAGTAAATTCATTCTGCAAACACTCATCCAAAAATTACATGCATACATACATACAGAATCCTCATACAGCTATGGGCTATGGATGTCCTACCAGACTGTGTAATTTTCCTCTCCAGACATGTCTGTTCTGAGCTACAGCTGCTCAATTTGGCCACTGTAGAACAATTCTAGCAAGGCCCTGTTGGGCATTGTCTGCCCATCGCAACCTAGGTCACAACTTTCCCTGAAGTATTTAGGCACACTTATTCATTATCTTGTTTGCCAATCTGTAACTGTGCATACGTGCAGCATAGCTAAACCAACGCAGTCTCTCTCTGCACAAAATGCTGCTCAAAGGAGGTTGACGACTCCCTCTTTTAATTTCATCATCACCTCTTCTAACCTCAGCATCTGGAATCAAAGGCATCAAGTTTCTTGTTATCCTACCTACAAAGGGTCCATGTTTCGCTACCATAACCTTAGAAAGAACCAAACTATTCTACAGCCTAATTTTAGTCTTTAGGTGTATACGCCTATTTCTCCATACTCGCCATAAATTCTTAAAAGTCCCAGTGGCAATCTCTATTCTTCTATTTATCTCATGCCGCACATCACCAGTATCTGTTACATAGCTCCCAAGATAATTAAACTGAGACGCTTGCTCAAGAGTACAGCCATTCAAAGCAACTGAAGCACCATCTACATGACCAGTTTCATCACTTTAGTTTTTTCTCTGTTTATCACCAAACCTGCTCTATTACCAGTCTCATCAGCAGCCCAAATGAAAGAATTCATCTCAACATCAGTAGCAAACAGGGCCAAATCATCTACATAATCTAAATCAGAAATTTTGAAATCTCTAGACCATTTAAGGCCAAAATCTTTCCCTTGCAAAGAATTTTGCATTACATAATCAATAACTAAAGTTTCGAAGTTGGATTTCCATTCATATGAGATGTGAATTCTCTAATATTTTGAACAGGACGGTGAATATTTTTTGCTATTCTTTACATGAGAAGCAGTTTTCATTGAACATGAAACTGCAACTATTGGCCATCGTCCTATGACATTTGCAACGAGTTCATCTCACATATATATTGTTATACTTACAATATATAGATCGTTGCGATTAGTCCTGTATAAGGGAAGAATTGTGAACAATTCCTTTTTAGCGGAAAAAATATAAATAAAAATAAATAAAAATAAATAAATACCTCTTCAAGCAGCTACTTGCCACAGAGGTCTGACAGGAGCCTGTCAGTTTATATGCCATAGTAGAAGGTCTGTGAGGATGGCAGGACCTCAGCAGAAAAACGACACAAACAGCCATGCCTATTCAGGATGCATTTTCATAACCTATGGCACTCCCTATTATGTATACTTTCGTATAACACACTACTCATTACAATCGAATACCTTGTTCAAAGAGGGGCAGAGGTGGCTCAGTCATTAGCACGCCTATACTGAAAAGCGACCTCTTTGACGACACATAATTATCGTTTACTAGACGCCCTTTTTTGGACGATCTGTTCAATGCCCCACCTGCTGTATGCTTGCACCGTCCATAAATTTAATTTTGTGCGGCTATAAATTAATATACCGATTTACACCGAAGAGCCAAAACATTAGGACCAGCGTCTTTATGCAAATCGATGCAACTGCAGGAAAACGACGGCACGTGTGAAGGTCATGAAACGGTGTAAATGACATCTGATACTGAGCTCTGTTAATCACTGCTTTTCTCATTCTTCAGATGGGAAAGGCAACGGACTTAAGTGAGGTTGACAAAGGTCAAATTGTAATGGCCAGACAACTGGGTCAGAACATTTTTGAGATGGCAAGGCTTGTCGAACAATCCGGGGAACAATGTGGGTGTTCACGGTCAGCCTTGTCGAACAACGTGTGGTGCTCACGGTCAGTTGTGGTTAGTACCTTCAAAAAGAGGTCCGAGGAGGGAAAAACCACCAGCCACGTGTGGCTGACCACTGCTCATCGATGCTAGAGGTGAGCGAAGGCTATCCCGTATGGCATGAGCCAACAGAAGGGATACTGTGGCGCAACTCGCCCGTAATTGAATGCTGGTGACGGGAGTAATGTGTCACAACACACAGTACATCAAACCTGCTGAAAATGAGGCTGCGTACCCACAGGCCATTTTGAGTGCCCATGCTAACCTCGGTTCACCATCGAAAGCACCTACAATGGGCATGCATCAAAGCTGGACCTTGAATGATTGGAAGAAGGTCACCTCACTGATGAATCTCATTTCCTGTTGCACCATGTGGATGGCCGGGTACACATGCATCATATACTTGGAGAACTGTTTGCACCAGGATGCACCGTGGGGATAAAAACAATGCTTTGGGCAATGTTCTGCTGGGAAACCCTGGGTCCAGTCATTAATGTTTAGGAAACTATAACATCTACCACCTACCTAAACATCATTTCAAACCAGGTATATCCTTTCATGGCAACGATATTCCCTTCTAGTAGTACCTTTTTTTCAGCAGGATAATGCGCCATGCCACACTGCCCGGATGTTCGAGAATGGTTCGCAAAACATGAGGAAGACTTCCAGGTATTGCGCTCGCCTACAAATTCCTCCAGACATCAATCCAATCGAGCATTTGTGATTTGTGTTGGAACAGCATATCCATTCTGCAGCGACTCAACCACATAACTTACGTAGTTAAAGGATCTACTGGTAACGTGTTGGTACCAGATACCACAAGACATCTTTAGAAATCTTGTAGCGTCCATGTCTAGCCGGGTAAGAACTGTTTTGGCGTCACGTGGAGGACCAACATCATATTAGGCAAGTGGTCATAATGTTTCTGCTCTTCGGTGTAGATCCTCACACGATTCCGCAGTTTTTTACCTGCCCTTCTTCCAAAGACACATTTTACTCATCAGACGCCTTCTCATTCTCTAAAAAGAGAGCCGATGTAAACGTACGGGAAATGTATTAAAGAAATTGTGAGGGAAAACAAATAGCATCTCATCGATCACTATCTCGATTTCATCAAAGCCGGCGGTGCCTAACTCAACAGCCAGCTCACAAATGATGTTAATATTTATATTACATTAATCACGGGAAGAAAAACGGAAAACTCGAGCAGTAAAAAATAGGATAAAGCATTGAAGATTTCTGCTCCTCGGAGTGTCAAAATTTTTTATTCCAAATTAAGATATCAAATGAACTTATATTTTTACATTTACAGTTTGTTGCTTTCTTTAAGCTGTGAATAAGAATAAATAAATTTCGTTCATATTTGAAAAGTAGCTTATGAAATGTTTTTGATTTCATTCTCTGATAACTAGATTAATTCAGACAAAAATCGTTAGGCCAATCTCAGATCATCTTTAATATATTTTATTAATCCCTTTCACCGTCTTCTTTAGCCTCTTCTTTTTCTATTTGTTTATATGCGAAAACGTCTGCCCTCGTCATTCACTCAATCGCGAATATTCTGTTACTGACAAACGTGATTTAAAAATTTCAGGTGACTTCAAATTCGTGTGAAATTGAAAGATACAACTCTAAAAAACAAACTTTTTTTATTTTTGTTACAAGTATGGCAATATAAAATTATAATGATGATATCGTGATGAAATAGCCTCGACATGGAAGCAGATGAATTTGAATTTTAGTTTGGTAAATAAGGAAGGCCAGTTGCCAAAGGAAGGTCATCGAGGGCGTTTCCCCCTTGGGAGATATTATCGTCCACTCTTTGGCTAGTGAAGCCTTTTTTCAGACGCCGATTCCCAAGTGAAGAGTTGGACCAATGTCCACCAGCGCAGAGAGAGAGAGAGACTTGTCTCACTTTCTTCGAGAGTGAGGGCACGTGTGGTTCAGATCAGACGAAAGCTGAAGGAAGACAAATGCTATGAGGACGGAAGAGGATCTCAGCATCGTCATCAGTGTAAGGAATTCAGTCGATGAAGATGAAGAGGATTGCAGGCACAATTGAAGAGAATCCCTCGTCACTGCTGCCCCCTAGGGAGGACTTCATTATCTGAAACTGAATTTCTTCCAGTAAAACTTTCATGTCGCCTCATTTTTGAACATGATTCACAACCACGGATGGAAAGAGAATTAACCGCTCTGCCCATGCGCACCAAAGCAGCAGGAAGGGTACGAGGTTCAGCAATGACTTTGGAGGCACTTTTCTCGAACACACTTTTTTTCTCAGAATTCTGCCCCCTCCGATTCCTTTCAAATATCCGTAGCTGGTGAGGAGAGTTTGCCTGAAAACTCGATTATGTGCATCGACTCTCGGAATGAGATATTTCGTAGCAAGGAATATCTGAAAATCGAAAATTAACCTGCGAAATTAGTCGATTCGATTTTTAGTTTCGATGACCAACTTTTACAATTTAGAACCGATTTTTCTGGCTGATTGGGGGTAATGGATGGGAACCCTCAAAGTTGAAAGGGACATTTTGGATTCTTCTCTTTGAATCAGACCTACTTGAAATCGTTCCCTTGATCATTGAGCCTTAAGTTAAAATCTCCACGAACAGAATGATGCATTGTGGGGAAGAAGAGAATCTTCTTTTCACTTTCTCTCCCCCAATATCCATAAGCGAAAATGAAGCAGTGCGCATGTGCAACATTCAGCTGCACCGTCGCATCTCTCTTAACACAATATCGAGAAGCTAAAGAGTTGACCCCGAAGAGCAATTAGCCCCCTCTAGAGAAAGAAGACCCGATGACATCTACCCCAAATAAATAAAGAAAATTCCTTGGCAGAAATCGTGTAGCTCGACTTTGCAATTTAGCTTTTCTGCATAATTATCTGAGCTTGAATTTTAATTTTATTGTAGAAACCACTTGAAACTCAATAAGTCCAGTGATGCGAAAAATTGTTTCTAGCCACTACACCAAAATGGCAACGGAAGCCTTTCATGAAGAACATAAGTGCGAAACATCTTGATTCAGTTCTGGACTGAATCTGTTCCATCAGCTGCTTCAAAACATGCGCATTCCATTTCTTTCAAATTGCTAGCCAATAAACAGTTTGAGGCACTCTTTGACGTCACTTGTGGATCCTCCAACTTGCCACGTGATAGGGATCAGTTGCAAACAGCTTTTGGCGAAAGTCTTGAATGCTATTCCCATCCCCCCCCCTCCCGCAATCCGCCACGTGTTTCTCTTTCGCCGCTTGCAACTGCTGAACATAGTTTCGAGGATCACCACTGGTGACGCTGGAAGCAGGCCACCTGAATCTTTTCCGTACATCGATCGCCATGTGACGCCATCCGTGATCTGGAACTTCACACAATCAATTCACGTGAATCACAGAGTCATCGAGTCTCTGCCGCGATTCTTGCGAGCAGCAGAGTGGGGATTACTTTTTCAACTGCTCGCAACTGTCTCTGTCTCCTTTCATGCACCTGCCGATCTCTTCCAGATAGATTTGATTGGCCGGGCAGTGCAAGACCCTACCACGGAGTCCCACCGCCGTACGCGATGACGGGGCACACACCACAAACTTGCTGCACTCATCTGGGTGAATGTACACGCCCCGTTTGAAGCAGTCGACGTCGTTATCTGATCTCACCACCACCGTTCGGTCATCTGCTTCTTTACTCGCAGCAGGGGTCGATGGTCGCCTCGTGGTCGTAACAGGTGTGGTTGGCTGTGGTCTTTTGGTTGTCGTCGTTCTCCTCCCAGCTGTCCTGCGAGGAGGAGAAGCAGATGCAGTTGTGGTCGGCTGAGGAGTGGTCGTTGCCGCAGTCACTCTACGGCGAGGGGGGGCAGCCCTCGTAGTTGTAGTTGGAGGTTCGGTTGTTGTTGTTTGGGGGGTGGTAGTTGGGGGAAGAGTAGTAGCGGGTTCTGGCTCTTCGTCTACTTCAGTGAAGTAGTTATCAAGCTCTTCCTCAGGAAGATCGGTATACTCTGTGTCGTCATACTCTTCGGCGGCTTCTTCTCCATTGTATGAGGGTGCATTAATCGGTGGTTGGTAAAGGGGAGGTTGATAACCAGGTCGCACAGGGTGAACATCTGATCCCGTTGAGTGATGAGAGTCCAGAACAGTGACTGCGGTTGTAGTGGCAACTGGAGCTTCAGTGGGAAGAGCTTCAGACTCCGGAACAGGGACACGACGTACAGCAACATAGTCCACACCTGGTTGGCCTCGCCTTGCTTGACCATTGAGGTCTTGCGGACGTCTTTGACGAGCAACAAGTCTAACACCTGTAGAAGGAGCATTATCGTAATTATTTGCAAAAACAGGCCTCCTGCGAACAGCGACACGCTCTTTTCCATTGCCTAGCAGCACAGCCACCGGAGGCGGGTCTGCTACTGTCACTTTTGGCTCTTCTCCGATTCTCCCAACGGCTCTTGCCACTTGACCGGACTCGCTGATCCTGCTGCCTGCTTGCACGGGCCTCACGCGCACTCGCATCCTCCTTCGAGGCCCATTTCCATCTCCATTTTGAATCCTCACGACGCGACCGACTTGAACCCGAATCGGAGTGCGGTAGGCTCCTTTATTCCCTTCTTGCTCGGTGGGATCGGACTGAGCTGGCTGAGCAGTGGGTTCAGGAGTTGGTGCTTCGGTGGGAGTGGGGACTGTAGGAGGAACTGTAGTCTGCCGTATGGGAGTCTGATAAGAAAACACTTCAGGTGCAGGTGCATCGCGTGCATTCTCCTCTTCAGCTCTGGGATCTTCGTAGACAATCTCTGGTTCTGGGTCGTTTTCTCGCGGGGGAGTTTGATATTGGAAAGGATACTGGTCCTCATGGATCAAAGCAGAACCTCCATCTTGCACAACGTCACGGTTCCTCTCTGGCTTCACGTATTGGAATAGCTCAGGAGACGAAGGCTCAAACTGAGGCCGACGTGGCACCTGCTGAGTTAAGAGCGGCTCCTCTGAAACATAGCTGTTCTCGGATGTTGGGGGCAATGTCGCAGGGTGATAGGGGTTCACTTCTTGCCGATAGTCATGTTGTGGAAAGGGAGCAGGAGGTGCATCAGTGGATGGGGGATCTGTGTAGTACACTGTGGTGACCCTTTGAGGAGGGACGTACTCTGGCAATGATTGTGGGGAAGGCGTTGTAGTAGGGAGGATGTCGGAGCTTCTTTCTTGCGAGCCCAAAAGGCTCTGCAATTTCTCCACACCTCCTATCGCTTGCAGGAGGCGAAGCAGTTCGGCCACATTCTCATTTCCAGATGATGATTCAGGGCCAGGAGCCAGCTGATTGGTAAGGCCATTGTTCACGTCATCCTCTAGTATTTCTGGGATCTCTGTTGTCGTGGTGGGAGGTGGGGGAGGAGGAGTAGTCGTCGTAGTCGTAGTCGTCACACGTCCTCTAGGTCGTGCCAAGCGAGATTTTGGTGCTTTAGTGGTCTGCGGTCCTCCTGACTTCACAGTACACACGACGTTGTCTGGATAGTCACATGACTCAGTAGCCGAGTTGAAGTAGAGACCTGAGGGGCAGGTGAAGGCATGTGCAACGATGCCCAGGTTCGCAGGGCCGCTGTCTAAACACCAGAAATATTTCCGACAGTCTCGAGGGTTGTTGTAAAATCCTTCATCCTTGCACTCAAATGTAAAACCTGGATCAGGAGTAGGAGGTGGTGCCGGTGTGGTGAGAGCGTTGCTCTTACTGTTAGTGTTTGCCCGGCGGGCAGATTGACGATTTTGCACGAGGCGTCGTAGTGTCGTCCGTCTCCGTGGAGCTGCGGCCACTTCGTCAACACTGCTCGCCTCGTCGTCAAAGTGGACGGTGATAGCAGATGCTGGGCCAGCCGACCTCGCCACTGACCTCTGGCTAGAGCTGCCCTCGATGACGTTGGAGAGGAGAGCGCTGCGGAGAGCACTCACCAGGGGGCTCTGTTCGCCAGTGCAAAGGCCTCGGAAGTCATCGTTGTCGAGAGTCCACACCATGGCGCCACCTAAGCCTCTGTCGACGATGAAACGTGCCTAGAAATAAAGATGGTCCAAAATAAATTAAAGAAACTTCGATGCCTACACAAAGAATTTGAAAGAAATGAATGACACACACAATTTGGAAGAGGAGAAATTCATACTCGGAAATATTAAAACTGCACCTCTCAGTTGGAAACATAAATGAGTTATTGAAATGAAACGTATGAGCGCTTCCCCTCAAGATAAATGTATCCAACATTCGGAAAAATGATTCACTAATCGTATCTTTTTATCAAAAATGTTAATACACTGATATCAGTTGCCAAGATAAGAGTTGATCAATTAGCAGAGCAACTGGCAGGTTCAGCTGCGCGTCAAGGAAAATGACGTCAGCACTGATCGTCTTGGATGTCGGAATCGAGGGCCACGAGGCAAGTAATTAGATGCGGAAATCATCCTTCGAAAGAGTGAAGAAGTTCGCCCTCTCATCCAGAGGTCGAATTGGACGTTATTGCATTGGGAGTTGAAGAAAACGAATTCATTATTGGTCTTTCAGACAGAAGGGGGGGGGTCGCATTCTTTGAGAGGGAACAATGCAAGTTTCATCCGGAGGAGGTCCAAAGGGGGGGGGGAGAGCAATCGAAAGCTCTTCCCTTTGCCTCCCCAAGGTTATTATCACGTGCATTTCACATTAGCCCCCGTCTCTCCCCCCCTCTTACATTAGGGAATCCAGATATTAAAATCTTCTTTGGTTTTGGTTTTCCGACAATTTAAGAAGGCAATCTGATAGGACAGATTTTAACTTTATCAGATTGTCGCTTTCTGAATACTCAAATAGTTGGAGCCAAAGCAATATTCAGTTTCTACTTATGTTTTTTAACGGAGATTAGTAAGCGCCGTTTCCATTTTTTCATCGCTGTTGTAATGGGCGTCCGCAGAGGGGGGCAAACGGGGCACTTGCCTCCCCCTGGGTTCGAGTAAAAATTCTTGTTTCGATTAATCCTTGCTTCCCTTATATTGTAAATTTATATGTGTTTTTGTATTGTTTTGTGTTTTGTATTTATGTTTTGTATTTACCTTTGTTTTGTATTTATATGTGTTTTGTTTTATTATGTGTTTTTGTATTGATACAATACTGTATTCTATAATCTACTTGTAAGAAAAAACCAAAATAATTAAATAAAAATTTATTGATGTAATTATTTGTCTGCAAGCTTTGCCTCCCCCTGGAAAATTTTCTGCGGACGCCCATGTCTGTTGTAAATGAACAAGATAAAGTTGGAGAAGATGTTGCAATAAGAGAAAAGGCAAGGAATTATTTTCTTAAGACCGTTGGAGTGAATGTTCATCATGTACGAAAACTACAGCAAATAAAAAATACTTCTTATTCAGAGTATAACTAATTCAGAGAAGAATGAATTTTGGAGTAGCTTTTAGCCCTTGATTATAATCAATTGGATCCTAAATAGTGAACTGAATTCTTTGCATTTTTTGACACGGGAGAAGTAGCAGAGACTTTTCTGATAATTTGGTGGTGAGGATCAAGAATGATTTTTGCATCCCATTAAGAGGGAGTTGGGTGGTGAGTGTTCCTTCGACCGTCGTACTTATTAACGGCTGCATTATTGTCTCTGCGTTTAGAGGATTCGTCTAGATGACACACCTCCAACCGAAACTTAACCACTAGGGGGGAAAATATATTCTTAAAGAGCAACAGGTAAACATTCTTTACTTAAAAACGAAAACGTACATTTCTAATGGAATGGAGAAAATTATATTTTTGAGGATTGAAGAAAATACTGTATGCATGCATTTTTAATGAGAATTTTTAGTTATGCACCTGAAAACGTTTTATGAAAAACAAATTGAAAGAAATGAACCATATTCAGTATTTTGAATATTCAATATTCATCGCCGAATGTTGGATGTGCCTGGTTGGGTTGGGTTGTTTTACCTCTGAGCGGCACTTTTTTGCACACCATGGGCTAAATGGCCAGGTCACATGGACCCCGAAGGCTCAGAGAAGGTTGGGGGAGGGGACCCACTGGAACAGCTGTTGGGAGACAGATGGTAGCCTCCCGTCAAGGCCATCCAGCGTGTTCTTTAACGTGCACGGGGTATGGCTCTCCCGCACACGGGGTCACGGCTTAACGTCCCATCCGACGGACGGCGGCCTTTCCAAGCCCATTGGTGTCCCCTACTGACCGTGGGCAGGGCGGAGAATTTTGCGGAGATAAATCTCAACGCTGACCCAGCTGGGACTCGAACCTGGGAACTGCAGATTACGAGCCTGGCTCGCTGCCGACTGAGCCACCCCCGCCCCCCGAGGTGCCTGGTATAAATGGATCTAAAATTCTCTGGATAAAGATAGAACGCAATTTTTCCAAATTGACTTCAATAAAAGTGAGCCAAAATTGATCACTATTGGTTTATCACAAGGTACGATATTGAGAATTATTTTATTTTTAATCATTTTAATATTCTTTAACTTAAAAAGATGCGTCATTTGCTGATGATGCAATAATTTCTCAAAATTTAAATAGCGGCGAACTTTTCCTGGACATCTTATCATGATATAGAAATTAATAAGAATCTGGTTGAACAATAACTTCTTAAATTTAAGTGTTGAGAAGTTTATGCATTTTTTTTACTAATTTTTTTCCTTATAACTTATACATACTACGTGGTCTATGTAACAAGAACAGATCATATTCATGTAAAGTTATTAAACAAATCTTGGAGTGCATTCATGTTGAAATTTAAAGTAATAAACTCATGTAACTGACAAGGAATTAAGATACCATTCTTATAAACAGAGTTGTTGTGAAATATGTTGATGCTGATATATATTAGGCTATGGCCATATGGTTCTTGAAAAAGTCCACTTGAAAAGGTGGTGCCTGAAGTTCCTACCAGCATCGGTGACTTCAGCCTTTAGCGGAGGAGGAACAGGTCTTTGCCCCATGCCTGCGATCAGGGGGCTGTTTAATATTGTTGGCCCTACCAATCTCAATAAACCTAATTTCTTTAAAAATCCTACTAATCATTTTCTCTCTGCAGGAACGTGGAACGTGAGGACATTACATAGAGATTATTCTCTTGATGTCCTCATGCAGGAATTCCAGCGCTATAACCTAGATATTCTAGGCTTGCAAGAGACCAGATGGACAGGTAAAGGTGAGATACTTAAAAATAACTTTAAATTTCTCTTTACAGGGAGGGAGGATGGAAAGCATCACCAAGGCGTGGGTCTGCTGCTCAGCAGACATGCTAGTGATGCTCTTCTAGGATATGAGTGCATTAATGAAAGGTTTCTTACAGCAAAATTTCAAACAAGCATTAAAGACTTGAATGTTATCTGCTGTTATGCCCCCACTGAGGATTCTGATGAGGATGAGAAGGATAGGTTTTACAGACAACTTCAGGATATTTTGAATTCTGTCAAGAAAGGAGATATCGCCCTTGTTCTTGGTGACTTCAATGCCAAAGTTGGTACCGACTCTGACCTTTGGGGAGGAGTAATAGGCCCTTTTGGTATTGGTAGCTGCAATGGCAATGGGCAACGTCTCCTACAGGTAAGTAAACTCAATGGATTCAGAATAACTAACACTTATTACAAACACCGCGATATACATAAGTACACATGGGTTTCACCAGATGGGCTGCATGAGAATATGATTGATTACATATTAATTAACAACAAATGGGCTAGTTCTGTTAGGAATACCAGGGCATATAGGGGAGCTGAAATTGGATCTGACCATTACCTTGTTAAAAGTGTCTTGCAACTTAAACTTAAAAAGTGTTGTGCTAGGGTTAAAAAATTTACCTTTAATACTGAAGCTCTGAAAGACCCAGTTATAGCTAAAGCTTACCATGATAGGTTACTTAGTCATTATGACAGTCATGGTTTGCTTAATACTGAAGTTGAGGAAGAATGGGGCCATTTTAAACAGGCTTTTTTGGAAACTAACAGTACTCTTTTAGGGAAAAAGGAGCAGAGGAGGCAAAATTATCTGAGTGATAAGGCACTTGAGCTTATTTCAGAAAGAAGGAACTGCAGGAATGTCCTTAATCAGTACCCTACTAGTCCTAATAGAAAGCATTACAAAGAACTTAATAAACGTGTAAAGGGTCAGTTAGCTACTGATAAGAATCTTTGGCTTGATGGCCTTGCTGACAAAGCTGAGGAAGCAGTTAGACAGCACAACAGCAGAGAGCTGTACCAGATAGTTAATGTTTTGTGTGGTAGAAAACGAACAGGTATACAGGGATTGAAGGATAAACAAGGCAAGGTTATAGAAGGTGAGGATTCTGTCATGGCTAGGTGGGCTGAGCATTTCAGTGATGTTCTAAACAATGTGGTTAGTTCTACTCCCATTGTTTGCAATGATGATAGATGCATTGGTGGCTTTAATGTTGGCCCTGTAACACAATCTGAAGTTAGTTTGGCTATTTCTAAACTTAAACTTCATAAATCCCCAGGGGTAGATGAAATTACTACGGAAATGCTTAGAGCTGGGAATGTTTCAGTTACCATTTGGATGACTGAAATTTTGAATAACTTTTATGATAAAGGCATGGTTCCTAAAGATTTTACTAGAGCTATTATTATCCCTATTTTCAAAAAAGGTGATCGCAGTTCTTGTGATAACTATAGGGGTATCAGCCTACTCTCTGTTCCAGGTAAAGTACTTTCCATGATTGTGCTTAATAGAATTAAGAATCTGGTTGACAGGCAATTGCGTGATGAGCAATGTGGATTCAGAAGTGGTAGGGGATGTGTAGATCAGATATTTTCACTTAGGCAGATTCTTGAGAAATGTTTAGAGTTTCAGAAACCTTTGGTTGCTAGCTTTGTTGATTTCAAAAAGGCTTTCGACTCTGTTGATCGTCATAATTTGTGGTTGATTGTGAGATCATATGGTATACCAGACAAGTTAGTTAACATAATGAAAGCTCTCTATAATAACACTGAGTCGTGTGTGAGAGTTGGTAAGTCTTGTAGCAATTGGTTTAGCATTACTTCTGGTGTTCGACCTAGCACCTAATGTCCAACCCCGCCTTCTCGTGGTGCGGACCGTTAGTAACTTTCAAAAGAGATACTCTCTTGTGGAAGTGAACGGAATGGGAGGGCTGCCAGATTAGTGTGGCCTACTGATCTGGACAACTATGGCTACTTTTCTTTTTTTTCTACCCTGCTGAGGAGTGGTCAACCACACAGGGTCCTGGTGCTGACCATATAAATCTACTGGACTGGACAGATATATGGCTCTGAGCTTGATTATGGATCCTGATTTTGCTGCACTGGTGGGCTTCTGTGGAGGGAAAATCTTCCGCTGTGTTTTCTGTTTGTTTGTGGGTTGACAGCCCCAAGTGAATAGATTCACAGGATATGTTTATCAGCTGGTGGATAATCCTGAGCAGAAGTCATCGCAGGCACCTGAACTCTTTGCTTCTATTGGCATCGTCAAATTCTACATTGGAGGAAGTCTTCCAGTGTAGATGGCTTCAGCCTTTAGTAGTGGGGGAACGGGTCTTTGCCCCATGTCTGCGATTAGGGGGCTGTTTGATATTGTCGGCATTCCCTCTCTCAATAAACATAGTTTCTTTAAACATCCCACTAACCATTTTCTCTCCATAGGTAGTTGGAATGTGAGGACTCTGCACAGAGCTTTTTCTCTTGATGTCCTCACACAAGAATTCCACCGTTATAATTTAGATATTCTCGGCTTGCAAGAGACCAGATGGACAGATAAAGGTCAGATTCTTAAAAATAATCTTAAATTTCTCTTTTCAGGGAGGGACGACAATAAGCATCACCAAGGCGTGGGTCTGCTTCTCAGTAGACACGCTAGCGATGCTCTTCTAGGATATGAGTGCATTAATGAAAGGTTTCTTACAGCAAAATTTCAGACAAGCATTAAAGACTTGAATGTTATCTGCTGTTATGCCCCCACTGAGGATGCCGATGAGAATGAGAAGGATAGGTTTTATGAACAACTTCAGGATATTTTGAATTCTGTCAAGAAAGGAGATATTACCCTTGTTCTTGGTGACTTCAATGCCAAAGTTGGTACTGACTCTGACCTTTGGGGAGGAGTAATAGGCCCTTTTGGTATTGGTAGCTGCAATGGCAATGGGCAACGTCTCCTACAGGTAAGTAAACTCAATGGATTCAGAATAACTAACACTTATTACAAACACCGCGATATACATAAGTACACATGGGTTTCACCAGATGGGCTGCATGAGAATATGATTGATTACATATTAATTAACAACAAATGGGCTAGTTCTGTTAGGAATACCAGGGCATATAGGGGAGCTGAAATTGGATCTGACCATTACCTTGTTAAAAGTGTGTTGCAACTTAAACTTAAAAAGTGTTGTGCTAGGGTTAAAAAATTTACTTTTAATACTGAAGCTCTGAAAGATCCAGTTATAGCCAAAGCTTACCATGATAGGTTACTTAGTCATTATGACAGTCGTGGTTTGCTTAATACTGAAGTTGAGGAAGAATGGGGCCATTTTAAACAGGCTTTTTTGGAAACTAACAGTACTCTTTTAGGGAAAAAGGAGCAGAGGAGGCAAAATTTTCTGAGTGATAAGGCACTTGAGCTTATTTCGGAAAGAAAGAACTGCAGGAATGCCCTTAATCAATACCCTACTAGTCCTAATAGAAAGCATTACAGAGACCTTAATAAACTTGTAAAGGATCAGTTAGCTGCTGATAAGAATCTTTGGCTTGATGGTTTGGCTGACAAAGCCGAGGAAGCAGTTAGACAGCACAACAGCAGAGAGCTGTACCAGATAGTTAATGTATTGTGTGGTAGAAAACGGACAGGCATACAAGGATTGAAGGATAAACAAGGCAAGGTTATAGAAGGGGAGGATTCTGTCATGGCTAGGTGGGCTGAGCATTTCAGTGATGTTCTAAACAATGTAGTTAGTTCTACTCCCATTGTTTGCAATGATGATAGATGCATTGGTGACTTTAATGTTGGCCCTATAACACAATCTGAAGTTATTTTGGCAGTTTCTAAACTTAAACTTCATAAATCCCCAGGGGTAGATGAAATTACTACGGAAATGCTTAGAGCTGGGAATGTTTCGGTTACCACTTGGATGACTGAAATTCTGAATATCTTTTATGATAAAGGCATGGTTCCTAAGGATTTTACCAGAGCTATGTTATCCCTATTTTCAAAAAAGGTGATCGCAGTTCTTGTGATAACTATAGGGGTATCAGCCTACTCTCTGTTCCAGGTAAAGTTCTTTCCATGATTGTGCTTAATAGAATTAAGAATCTGGTTGACAGTCAATTGCGTGATGAGCAATGTGGATTCAGAAGTGGTAGGGGATGTGTGGATCAGATATTTTCACTTAGGCAGATTCTTGAGAAATGTTTAGAGTTTCAGAAACCTTTGGTTGCTAGCTTTGTTGATTTCAAAAAGGCTTTCGACTCTGTTGATCGTCCTAATTTGTGGTTGATTGTGAGATCATATGGTATACCAGACAAGTTAGTTAACATTATGAAAGCTCTCTATAATAACACTGAGTCGTGTGTGAGAGTTGGTAAGGCTTGTAGCAATTGGTTTAGCATTACTTCTGGTGTTCGACAAGGGTGCATTTTGTCTCCTTTTCTCTTTAGCTTGGTTATTGATTATGTTATGCGAAATTCACTTCAAGGGAAAGATTTTGGCCTTAAATGGGCTGGAGATACGAAAATTTCTGATTTAGATTATGCTGATGATTTAGCCCTTTTGGCAAATAATGTTGATGAGATGAACTCTTTCATTCGAGCTGTTGATGAGACTGGTAGTAGAGTAGGTTTGGTTATAAACAGAGAGAAAACTAAAGTAATGAATATTGGTCAAGCAGGCTGTGATTCAGTTAATCTGAATGGTTGCAGTCTTGAGCAGGTGTCACAGTTTAATTATCTTGGGAGCTATGTAACAGATAATGGTGATGTGCGGCATGAGATTAACAGACGAATAGGGATTGCTGCCGGGACTTTTAAGAATCTATGGAGAGTGTGGAGAAATAGGCGTATACACCTAAAGACTAAAATTAGACTGTATAATAGTTTGGTTCTTTCTAGGGTTAGTTACGGTAGTGAAACTTGGACACTTTGTAAACAAGATAACAGGAAACTAGATGCTTTTGATTCCAGATGCTTACGCAGTATCTTGGGCATTAGGTGGTTCAACTTTGTAACTAATGATGAGATTAGGCAAAGGAGTTTGCAACCTCCTTTAAGCAGCATATTGTGCAGAGAGAGACTCCGTTGGTTTGGCCATGTTGCCCGTATGAATAATTATAGATTGGCGAATAGGGTATGAACAGTGTGCCTAAAGGCCTCAGAAAGAAGGGGAGACCTAGGATGCGGTGGGCAGACAATGTCAAACAGGACCTTGTGAGAATTGGTGTGCAGTGGCCAGATGCAGTAGATGTAGCTCAGGATAGACTTGCTTGGAGAACTAAATTGCACGGTCTGGTTGGACCTCCGTAGCCCATGGCTGCTTGAGGATGATGATGATGATGATGATGATGATGATTTAGCCCTTTTGGCAAATGATGTTGATGAGATGAACTCTTTCATTCGAACTGTTGATGAGACTAGTAGTACAGTAGGTTTGGTTATAAACAGAGAGAAAACTAAAGTGATGAAAATTGATCAGGCAGGTTGTGATTCAGTTAATCTGAATGGTTGCAGTCTTGAGCAGGTGTCACAGTTTAATTACCTTGGGAGCTGCGTAACTGATAGTGGTGATGTGCGGTATGACGAATAGGTATTGCTGCCGGGACTTTTAAGAATCTATGGAGATTGTGGAGAAATAGGCGTATACACCTAAAGACTAAAATTAGACTGTATAATAGTTTGATTCTTTCTAGGGTTAGTTATGGTAGTGAAACTTGGATGCTGTGTAAGCAAGATAACAGGAAACTAGATGCTTTTGATTCTAGATGCTTACGCAGTATCTTGGGCATTAGGTGGTTTAACTTTGTAACTAATGATGAGGTTAGGCAAAGGAGTCTGCAACCTCCTTTAAGCAGCATATTGTGCAGAGAGAGACTCCGCTGGTTTGGCCATGTTGCCCGTATGGATAATTATAGATTGGCGAATAGGGTTATGAACAGTGTGCCTAGAGGCCTCAGAAGGAGGGAGAGACCTAGGATGCGGTGGGCAGACAATGTCAAACAGGACCTTGTTAGAATTGGTGTGCAGTGGCCGGATGCAGCAGATGTAGCTCAGGACAGATATGCTTGGAGAATTAAACTGCACGGTCTGGTTGGACCTCCGTAGCCCATGGCTGCTTGAGGATGATGATGATGATGATTATATTAGGCTTTTCACATTTGTCCGTGGTATCGAGGCTTTGCAAAGCAAGTGCAAAAAAGACGGAAGAAATCAACTGGTTTAAACCAATGAGATATTCAAGGGAGATGTCTTCGCAATGAATCTCGCATTTAGAAAAAACTAATATTTGAGGGGAAAGGATTCACGCGCTTATCTGTGAAATGAAGAATCGGGGACTTATTACAAAAGTTAAAATGAAAATCACTCACATTGACATTTTATGTTTTATGGGCCAAGAATTTAAAATTTATTGCCCACAATTAGAGGAAATGGGGAGGGAATCTCCATTTCCACTAATTATGATATTATCTGAAAATGGGGAGTGGCCACATTTTCAGATGCTAATAAGGCTAAAAATTATTAATCTTATTTATATATATATATATTCCATGCATTTTTCAAAAAAATTTTAAAGACTTGTAGAACGGAGGGGAAAATGTTATATTACATTGTACTTTTTCTAGATCCGGGCCTAAATTTGTGAATGATAAAATGCAAAATTTAGATTAGGGAAATCGAAGACAACGAATGGGTGGTAAAAATAAATAAATGATAATGAAAACGTGTGAGACAAAAAGAGATGATAATATCCCTACCAAGAGTTTTCTCTTCTTTATATAGATATAGGTACCAAAGTGCATGTAGTGTATTCCCGTTGTTATTTGCATGAAATTTAAAATGTAGGTGAGCGCTCATAGGAAGTGGATGTGCGAAGTGTGTGATGGGAAATGTCCGCCGAGAAGCGAATGCAACTGACCTTGAGAGAGACCATCTCTTCGTCGTCGAATCCAACCCATTGGTTTCCGCTGTAGGCATACGGTCCCATGCGATGAGGCAGGGGGGCTTCCACCTCCCACTCGTCGTCTTTCACTTTCTGGCAAATCTGGGGAAAGAGATTCGCTCTTGAGACAGAAAAAGAACAAATCTGAGCTAACAGCCCAGTTCCAAATCTCGATTTAATAACTCATAAACAACGTTCGATCGTTCGAAATATCATACTTACTCGGTATGTTGATCATAGTTTGCAATACTTCGTCAAATCAATAATGATTTGCGCTTTTTAAAGTCGAGGAAGAATTAAGTCAACTTCATTTAAAAAAAAACCATTAATGAGTCGAAAATGGAGTTATGAATTTCGCATAACGGAACAAACATACAAAGGTGTAAATTTGGAAATCCTTCGACATGACACTTGAGTGCGGCTAAGAGAAAAGAATCTCACCTCATAGAAGGCCAAGTATCCTTTCTCTCTGGTGGCGAGTCCTTCTTCTCCGGGTCCCGCTGCAGCAGCCTCGAATCCCGACTCTCGAGCATCGAGCAACGTGTACGAGCGGCCGTAAGTGGGAATGCCGACGACGAGTTTGTGGCTCGGAGCTCCAAGCTGAAGGTAATAATCGACGGTCCATTCCTGGAAAGGGAAGAAGGATTTAGAAGGGAATCGATGATGCAAAGAGATCATCTCTCTCCGAGGAGCAAGAGAGGCACTTACAAGGTCATGATGACTGATAAGACGTCAAGCTCTGTGAAGAGAAGTAAGAGAGATCGCATTCTTTATTTGGGATCTCTTTATGTGGGTGGTTAAATCCGAATGATATTCTTCTGAGGATCAGAGGTCGTTTTCAATTCTTTCTCAAAGTCAAAAAAGTTCCCTCTCACTTCTTGGTAGAAACAAAATCATAAAACATTTGTGCAACATCAACTTTTCACGATCGTCGGGATGTTTTCAACTATTCCGTTCTGCAAATGCCTAAGAGATATTTTTAGAAATTGGATGGAGAGCCAGGCAATCCGAAGGAAGTGAACCTGACGCCCATCTTCAAGCAAAGAGATCAGCTGACGACACCTGTGCAAGCGACATTCGCTTCCAATAACGAGAAAGAATCGCTTGCAACTGAGTCAATGCGATTTCCTCGAAAATGTTTCACACGAAACAGACGCAAACAATCGAAAACAACAACAGAAATATTCAATCATCGTTTGGCAAATGATTAGGGGATTTTGTAAATAAGAAGCAGCGCCTCTGAAAAACGATCATTGGGTTAAAGATTAAACTTAACGAACGCAATCTTAGACAAAGTTGGTTGGGTTGTTTTACCTCTGAGCGGCACTTTTTTGCACACTATGGGCTAAATGGCCAGGTCACATGGACCCCGAAGGCTCAGAGAAGGTTGGGGGAGGGGACCCACTGGAACTATGGGCTAAATGGCCAGGTCACATGGACCCCGAAGGCTCAGAGAAGGTTGGGGGAGGGGGACCCACTGGAACTATGGGCTAAAGGGCCAGGTCACATGGACCCCGAAGGCTCAGAGAAGGCTGGGGGAGGGGACCCTGTGGAACAGCTGTTAGAAGACAGATGGTAGCCTCCTGTCAAGGCCATCGAGTGTGTTATTTAACGTGCACAAGGTATAGCTCTCCCATACACGGGCCACGGCTTAACGTCCATCTGACGGACGGCGGCCTTTCCAAGCGCATCGATCGATGTCCCCTACTGACCGTGGGAAGGGTGGGGAATTTTGCGGAGATAAATCTCAACGCTGTCCCTAGCTGAGACTCGAACCTGGTAACTACAGATTACGAGCCTGGCGCGCGACCTACTGAGCCACCCCCGCCCCCTTTAGACAAAGTGTCTTCGCTGATGTTTCAATGGAATAGCTAACGGGGGTTAAAAGTCATACGGATTAAGTTCGATCTTTTCGTACTGCACTGTGTACAAGCAAACTCTTTTTGAAGATCTGCTTTCCGTACTGAAGATATTGCTCTATGCAGTTTTCATATGACGTAGCTAAAAATGTTTATAAAATATAATTTTTGCAACACTTGTTATAACAATTTCACTTTGATGAATGCTCACTGGGGTTGTTCTTTCTACCAAGGAGTGAGAGGGAACAGTTGGGTGATACTCTTTTGCACACAAATGGCCTGGTCACAAGAACCCCAATAGTTAAGGAGAGGTAGATGAAAAGTTCCCGTCGAGGCTTAACATCGCACCCGACGGACAGCTGTCTCTCCACGCGCATCGGTTCGTCTTTCTCAGCAAAGGGAGGCTCGGATTGGCGGAGACAAATCCCAAAGTTGAACTCTACCCTGTCGTTTTGTGCGAGAGCCAAGGAGAGTGTGAGTGCCAAATGGTACAAAGGTTGACCTTCGTTGAGGTGACACTCACCACGTTGAAGTTCCGGCGTCGATCCAGCTCGCTGACCTCCGGAGGCGGAAACAGAGGGGCGTGGTGATGCGTTTCCGGTTCATAGGCGGTGTGGTAATCGTAGGTGAGCAAATTCAAGAAATCGGCGTTTCTGGAAAAGAGGGGAAAAATGTCACCACGTGGATAAAACTTTCATATCGCAAAGAATTAACGTGGAAGAGAAGCAAACAATGTTAAAGTTCCGATTGCAATTTTGTAAGGAGATAAAAACAAAAGCTTGAAGCAATATGACGATTAGGGAGGATCGAGAGAGAGAGAGATATTTGGCACTCTTGGCCACTTCCAAACCTATTCCACATTCGACCAATGAAAGGCGATTCCAATCAAGTCTTCTTTCGTTCTTTTTCTTTCTCTCCATGAGAAGTGCCAACACCGGATGCTTCCCTGAAAGGCAATTAAACGACTCCTTCGGGCTGCTCCGTTATTCACCAAAACCAAACTGAATTGCAATGAAAATGATGGAAGATCTCCCGCCATCCACCTTTCAAACTGCATCATGGGAAATACAGCTACGTTCTGTTTGTGCGATTTCAATGGCGTTGCAATTCGTCTGTTTTTCCAATTCTTAAATCGTCTCATTTTTTCTGCATTCTCTTTTTTGCCTGAACTCGAGAATTTCCCGTGTGCGTCAGAATGCCAAGATAATTGAAGTGAGGCCCTTGCGCAGGTGCATCATCACCCCTGACAAGAGCTGAAGCACTCGGCACAGGTCAGGCGACAAAATTCATCCTCTCTGAACTCCACTTCGAATAGTGATCATTTTAAGCTGATCCAGCATAATCACAGAATCACATGAATTATGTTGTTGAAGAGGGCCATCGTTATAATAACTTTTCAGGTATTCCACACCATCTGGCGATCAGCTGCAAGTTATGTCGATAGCCAGTCAAAAGATCCCTTCAAATATAAAATTCTATCAGCTGGAAATTTTTCGATAATCTGTCTGAGTGGAAAAAAATTTGGTCTCTGCAATCCGTATCACTTCTGAACTGTTCATCTCAACTGAACTGTCCATCAATGAAATGTCTTATTCTTTTAAGCACAATTGCAGAAAGAATATTAATTACTGAAGAAGACGGAAGAATAGAGCGATGCAGACTTAGGAGGTGGACGACAGGGCAGTCATCGCAAAGGAGTCGGAGTTTTTTTTTTCACCTAGACAGATTATTATTATTTAATACGCCATAGAAGAAGGTCTGTGAGGATGGCGGGACTCAGCAGAAACAAAACATAAACATCTATCATGCCATACGCGGGGGTCGAACCCAGGTCCCTTTGATCAATAAGCGAGCACGAAATAAAAGCACTTGAAAATCGTCTGTTGAAAAATGGGTCAGACTCCCTCCGGCCCACCTTACTGCGACTCTGCGACTCTTTCGTCTCTTTGCAAATACCCTGTGCAATCGCACGTGCGATGGCCCCGCCCCTGGATGCACCTTTCAGAGGTTGAATCTGTGTGGAGGGATTCGTGCCATCGAGTCCTTTTTTGCTCGTCATCTTTTTCTTGTTCAGATGACGTCACCTCCCCTCTCACGTCTCGTGGTCCTTTATGTCGAAGTGCCCTAATTCCGAAATCAGATTTTCCTGCTTTCGAGCTGTGACAACTTTTGCTTTGATGCTGGGGATTTTCTCCAGGGTCATCATATTGCTCGGGTCAAGTACAGAAACCAGTCAGTGCAAACAACTGCAAGCACCCACCCGAGGTGGAAGCACTTTCAGAAGCGACTGACCCAGATCCCGGTGAGGACAGCCTCTAACCCAGGTCTACGACCTCTCAACTCTCGGGCGGCGTCGATCGGCAGAGATAGGTTCACCCACTTTCTAAATATAGTCGCCCGTGGCAGCCGTCCCCTGCAGGAGTAGAGTGACCTCCATCTTCCACCCTTTGCCAAAGTGGATTGACCTGGCCACAGAGTGAAAGGAATCGGAGATGTCATCCTCCTGTGGGAAGTGAAAAGGAAGAGGAGATGGAAGTGGAAGGAGGGTGCACGCGACGAGTGGGTTAAACTCTCTTCTGCTGATGCAGGTCGATGATAAGCAAGAGGAGAATGGTTCGTTGACTTGGTGAGAAAGGGGAATCCAGCTAAAGGAGAATGGAAGTGATGAATTGCGAAGGAGAGTAGAAATGATGAGCAAAGGAGAATGCAGATAGGGAGGAAAGATAAGAGATGAGGGCAGAAAGGGAATCGGGATGAGGCAGAGAGGAGAATCGAGATTAAGGAGAATGCAGATGATGAATTACGTAGGAGTGTCGAAGTGATGAGCAAGGGAGAATAAGAGATGAGGTCAAAAAGGGCATCGGGATGAGGTAGAGAGGAGAATCGAGATTAAGGAGCAGGCAGGTGATGAATTACGTAGGAGTGTCGAAGTGATGAGCAAGGGAGAATGCAGATAGGGAGGAAAGGAGAACAGAGATGAGGTCAAAAAGGGCATCGGGATGAGGCAGAGAAGAGAATCGAGATTAAGGAGAATGCAGGTGATGAATTACGTAGGAGTGTCGAAATGATGAGCAAGGGAGAATGCAGATAGGGAGGAAAGATAAGAGATGAGGACAAAAAGAGCATCGGGATGAGGCAGAGAGGAGAATCGAAATGAGAGAAATCGAGATGATAATCAAAAGGAGTATCGAAATGAGGGAGACAAGAGAATAGGGATTAAGCTTAAATGGGGAAGAATGGAAAGTGCGAGATGATCATTAGATGAGGATCGAGGTGAAGGGAAATGGAGAATCGGAGTGAGGCATGAAGGAAAATCGAAGTGACAAAGATGGGGCATGAGGGGGAAGGGAGGTGAAAGGGGAAGTGAAATAGAGATGAGGGGGGAAAGGCGAATCGAAATAGGGAAGAAATGGAAATCTAGGTGAACTCTTCATCCATAGTAAATACACAGATTACCTGCAGGTAGAGAATTCAATAAATACTCATGGGGAAAAATTATTGCTGACGGTGATTGGAATGGAACCCATTCAGTGAAAGATTTATAGGTCACATCGGGGAAGGAAATTACCGTCCGGTGGTTGGTTTAACGGTAGAGCGCTCTGGCGTATATCTGGAGAGTAGGGGGTTCGATTCCTACACCGTCGACAATAACGTTTTTTCCATGAGGAACATGTAAAACAGAAAACACTGATGATTAAACTGCCAATCTGTCAAATAATTATGCATAATTTGGGTGAACAAATCCCTTATATCATCGGCATCGCATTTCGATTGAGATCGCAACTGACGAGAATCTCATTTCGGTCTGCAAGCAGAAGAAAAACACCCTCAGAGCGACATTTCCTTCGACATCATCGACGTCCGGTGCCCTTTGGAATATTTTCAGTCCCCCCCCCCACCTTCGTTAGCATTGCATACAGAATCATCTGCGCAAGCTCTGCTCCACTTCACGGCGATTACTCACTTGGCAATGGTGGGCACGTCGAAGCCGAGGTCGATGTAGTCCTTCCCCGCGGGCACGGCAACGGACAGAAGAAGGCGGTCCTTACCGGGAGGCACGCGCTCCGAGTCAATGGCAATCCTCAGCTCCTAAAGAAATAGAATGAAAAAGTCATCGCAGAAAAACAGATATTTTCATCTCTATCTATATAAGAATAAAGACTGGGGAGTTTGAATTTTGGAAGGGAGTCATTTTGATGCTAACAATTTTTTTATTGCTTTTAATAATATAATTTTCGGGGGATTGTATAAAGATCACTTTTTCTCTCCTCCTTTTATTGAGGGCGAGATCGTGCTCACTTTCACTTGATTCAGAAACTTTCATTGTTCGTGGGGGGGGGGGGGATGAGAAATCTCCGCCTCCTTCATGAGAGTTGGGTTGGGTTGTTTTACCTCTGAGCGGCACTTTTTTGAACACCATGGGCTAAATGGCCAGGTCACATGGACCCCGAAGGCTCAGAGAAGGTTGGGGGAGGGGACCCACTGGAACAATTGTTGGGAGACAGATGGTAGCCTCCCATCAAGCGTGTTCTTTAACCCATTTCTTCCCAGTTGTTCTTTAACGTGCACAGGGTATGGCTCTCCCGCATACGGGGCCACGGCTTAACGTCCCATCCAAAGGACGGCGACCTTTCCAAGCCCATCGGTATCCCCTGCTGACCGTGGGCAGGACGGGGAATTTTGCGGAGATAAATCTCAACGCTGACCCAGCTGGGACTCGAACCTGGGAACTACAGATTATGAGCCTGGCGCGCTACCGACTGAGCCACCCCCGCCCCCCTTCATGAGAGCGTCTGTTGGTTGCCACTATGCTCTCATTCGGGGAGGGGAATCAAATCTCGTCAGATTGAAAGATGAAATTCACATGCAGCAGGTTCACTGCTCTGAAGCAGAATAAGAACGAATGATGAGACAATGCTCACAACCGAAGAGCTCTTACGACGTGGCTTCGACTGTGGCGAAGTTTCGAGAACTGTAGAGCAACATGAATCGTTCGAGATTTCAGAATAAATATTTATATTCATTAAAATAAAGAACTTCGCGTTTTTAAATCTATAACTTTAGTTTTTGGCAATGCAGATTGAAAGTGCTTTCCGTTTCATTTCAAACCCAAAAAGCAGCAGATTATCTGTCGGTTATCAAAGACACAAGGGGTGATGCCAAATGACTCTCTGTTGCCCGGATGTCCTCGGATTCGTCTGTCGGATGGGAAAAGAGCAGATGCTCACTGAAGACGAATTTAAACTCTCTTTTTTCGAAGGCATTAAGGCAATAATGCTGCGTAAAAGAAAGAATTTCCCGACAAATCGAAATTAATGGGAGAGGTTCATTTGCATGCTTCGGGGATTAAATGAGCAACCCGACAGCAATGCAGAAAAGTAATATCTCCACCCCTCCACACTCACCTTCATGGTACAGGGAAATCCCTGTTTCCATATTTAACCACTTCCGGTGAGGAAATTACGAGAACTTCTTTCTTTTCAACATTGCATTGTGAAGAAAAGATTTTTCCTGCTCATGTTCTTACGAGAAAATCTTCCTTCGCACAATGCAGAGATTGGCTATCGGGTTGCGAGGACATGCGCACGGAAGAGGCATTCCAACGGAGCGACGAATGAGGGGCGTGGCACTCACCTTGACCAGTTGAGAGTATCCGCTCTTATCCGTCTCGTTGCCGCCGTCTCTGAAGGCCGGATATTCCCAGTCGAGATCGAGGCCGTCGAATCCGTACTCGCGCAGAAAACGGACAGCGCTCCGGACGAACGTCTGCCGATTGGTGGGCGACTCCACGAGACGAGAAAATCTGAAAAAGGAGAGAGAGTGAATTTACGAATCTAAAGAGTGAGTGAATAGGGAAGTGGAGAGGGGGGGGGGGATTCAAAATGGAGTGGGAGAGTGAATCTGGAAGGCAAGGGAGAGAGAAAGAGAATAAATGTAAAAGGCAGATGGAAGAGAGAAAGAGAAAAGATCAAAATGTGAATCTGGAAAAAAAAGGAAACAGCGATAATATAAAAGGAAGGCAAAGGAGAGAGAGAGAGCAGTGAAATAAAGGGAAGGCAAAGGAGTTAAGATAGGGGTAATATAAAATCAAACGAAATAGATAGTGGTAATATAAAATCAAACGAAATAGATAGTGGTAATATAAAAGGGAGGCAAAGGGTACAATAGAAAGTTGATATCAAAGGCAAAGGGTAGAAAAGAAAGTGAATCTCAAAGCTAGAAAGTGAACCTCAGAAACAAAGGGTCGAGGAGGAAGTGAATCTCAAAGCTAGAAAGTGAACTTCAGAAACAAAGGGTCGAGGAGGAAGTGAATCTCAAAGCTAAAAAGTGAACCTAAGAACCAAAGGGTCGAGGAGGAAGTGAATCTCAAAGCTAGAAAGTGAACCTAAGAACCAAAGGGAAGAACAAAAAGTGAATCTCAAAGCTAGAAAGTGAACCTCAGAAACAAAGGGTCAAGGAGGAAGTGAATCTCAAAGCTAGAAAGTGAACTTCAGAAACAAAGGGTCGAGGAGGAAGTGAATCTCAAAGCTAGAAAGTGAACCTAAGAACCAAAGGGTCGAGGAGGAAGTGAATCTCAAAGCTAGAAAGTGAACCTAAGAACCAAAGGGAAGAACAAAAAGTGAATCTCAAAGGCAAAGGATAGAATAGAAAGTGAATTTCAATGGCAAAGGGCAAAATAGAAAGTAAATGGCAAAGGCAAAGGGTAGAATAGGAAGTGAATCTCAATGGCAAAGGGTAGAATAGGAAGTAAATTTTAATGGTAAAGGGTAGAAGGTGAATCTCAAAAGAAAAAAGGTAGAATAGAAAGCGAATCTCAATGGCAAAGGGTAGAATAGGAAGTGAATATCAAAGGCAAAGGTGGAATAGAAAGCGAATTTCAATTACAAAGGGTAGAAGAGAAAGTGAATCTCAAAGCTAGAAAGTGAACCTGAGAAACAAAGGTTAGAATAGAAAGTGAATCTCAAAAGCAAAAGGTAGAATAGAAAGTGAATCTCAATGACAAAGGGTAGAATAGGAAGTGAATATCAAAGGCAAAGGTGGAATAGAAAGCGAATTTCAATTACAAAGGGTAGAAGAGAAAGTGAATCTCAAAGCTAGAAAGTGAACCTGAGAAACAAAGGTTAGAATAGAAAGTGAATCTCAAAAGCAAAAGGTAGAATAGAAAGTAAATCTCAATGGCAAAGGGTAGAATAGGAAGTGAATTTCAATGGCAAAGGTGGAATAGAAAGCGAATTTCAATTACAAAGGGTAGAAGAGAAAGTGAATCTCAAAGCTAGAAAGTGAACCTGAGAAACAAAGGTTAGAATAGAAAGTGAATCTCAAAAGCAAAAGGTAGAATAGAAAGTGAATCTCAATGGCAAAGGGTAGAATAGGAAGTGAATATCAAAGGCAAAGGTGGAATAGAAAGCGAATTTCAATTACAAAGGGTAGAAGAGAAAGTGAATCTCAAAGCTAGAAAGTGAACCTGAGAAACAAAGGTTAGAATAGAAAGTGAATCTCAAAAGAAAAAAGGTAGAATAGAAAGCGAATCTCAATGGCAAAGGGTAGAATAGGAAGTGAATATCAAAGGCAAAGGTGGAATAGAAAGCGAATTTCAATTACAAAGGGTAGAAGAGAAAGTGAATCTCAAAGCTAGAAAGTGAACCTGAGAAACAAAGGTTAGAATAGAAAGTGAATCTCAAAAGCAAAAGGTAGAATAGAAAGTGAATCTCAATGACAAAGGGTAGAATAGGAAGTGAATATCAAAGGCAAAGGTGGAATAGAAAGCGAATTTCAATTACAAAGGGTAGAAGAGAAAGTGAATCTCAAAGCTAGAAAGTGAACCTGAGAAACAAAGGTTAGAATAGAAAGTGAATCTCAAAAGCAAAAGGTAGAATAGAAAGTGAATCTCAATGACAAAGGGTAGAATAGGAAGTGAATATCAAAGGCAAAGGTGGAATAGAAAGCGAATTTCAATTGCAAAGGGTAGAAGAGAAAGTGAATCTCAAAGCTAGAAAGTGAACCTGAGAAACAAAGGTTAGAATAGAAAGTGAATCTCAAAAGCAAAAGGTAGAATAGAAAGTGAATCTCAATGACAAAGGGTAGAATAGGAAGTGAATATCAAAGGCAAAGGTGGAATAGAAAGCGAATTTCAATTACAAAGGGTAGAAGAGAAAGTGAATCTCAAAGCTAGAAAGTGAACCTGAGAAACAAAGGTTAGAATAGAAAGTGAATCTCAAAAGCAAAAGGTAGAATAGAAAGTGAATCTCAATGACAAAGGGTAGAATAGGAAGTGAATATCAAAGGCAAAGGTGGAATAGAAAGCGAATTTCAATTACAAAGGGTAGAAGAGAAAGTGAATCTCAAAGCTAGAAAGTGAACCTGAGAAACAAAGGTTAGAATAGAAAGTGAATCTCAAAAGCAAAAGGTAGAATAGAAAGTAAATCTCAATGGCAAAGGGTAGAATAGGAAGTGAATTTCAATGGCAAAGGTGGAATAGAAAGCGAATTTCAATTACAAAGGGTAGAAGAGAAAGTGAATCTCAAAGCTAGAAAGTGAACCTGAGAAACAAAGGTTAGAATAGAAAGTGAATCTCAAAAGCAAAAGGTAGAATAGAAAGTGAATCTCAATGGCAAAGGGTAGAATAGGAAGTGAATATCAAAGGCAAAGGTGGAATAGAAAGCGAATTTCAATTACAAAGGGTAGAAGAGAAAGTGAATCTCAAAGCTAGAAAGTGAACCTGAGAAACAAAGGTTAGAATAGAAAGTGAATCTCAAAAGAAAAAAGGTAGAATAGAAAGCGAATCTCAATGGCAAAGGGTAGAATAGGAAGTGAATATCAAAGGCAAAGGTGGAATAGAAAGCGAATTTCAATTACAAAGGGTAGAAGAGAAAGTGAATCTCAAAGCTAGAAAGTGAACCTGAGAAACAAAGGTTAGAATAGAAAGTGAATCTCAAAAGCAAAAGGTAGAATAGAAAGTGAATCTCAATGACAAAGGGTAGAATAGGAAGTGAATATCAAAGGCAAAGGTGGAATAGAAAGCGAATTTCAATTACAAAGGGTAGAAGAGAAAGTGAATCTCAAAGCTAGAAAGTGAACCTGAGAAACAAAGGTTAGAATAGAAAGTGAATCTCAAAAGCAAAAGGTAGAATAGAAAGTGAATCTCAATGACAAAGGGTAGAATAGGAAGTGAATATCAAAGGCAAAGGTGGAATAGAAAGCGAATTTCAATTGCAAAGGGTAGAAGAGAAAGTGAATCTCAAAGCTAGAAAGTGAACCTGAGAAACAAAGGTTAGAATAGAAAGTGAATCTCAAAAGCAAAAGGTAGAATAGAAAGTGAATCTCAATGGCAAAGGGTAGAATAGGAAGTGAATATCAAAGGCAAAGGTGGAATAGAAAGCGAATTTCAATTACAAAGGGTAGAAGAGAAAGTGAATCTCAAAGCTAGAAAGTGAACCTGAGAAACAAAGGTTAGAATAGAAAGTGAATCTCAAAAGCAAAAGGTAGAATAGAAAGTGAATCTCAATGACAAAGGGTAGAATAGGAAGTGAATATCAAAGGCAAAGGTGGAATAGAAAGCGAATTTCAATTACAAAGGGTAGAAGAGAAAGTGAATCTCAAAGCTAGAAAGTGAACCTGAGAAACAAAGGTTAGAATAGAAAGTGAATCTCAAAAGCAAAAGGTAGAATAGAAAGTGAATCTCAATGACAAAGGGTAGAATAGGAAGTGAATATCAAAGGCAAAGGTGGAATAGAAAGCGAATTTCAATTGCAAAGGGTAGAAGAGAAAGTGAATCTCAAAGCTAGAAAGTGAACCTGAGAAACAAAGGTTAGAATAGAAAGTGAATCTCAAAAGCAAAAGGTAGAATAGAAAGTGAATCTCAATGACAAAGGGTAGAATAGGAAGTGAATATCAAAGGCAAAGGTGGAATAGAAAGCGAATTTCAATTACAAAGGGTAGAAGAGAAAGTGAATCTCAAAGCTAGAAAGTGAACCTGAGAAACAAAGGTTAGAATAGAAAGTGAATCTCAAAAGCAAAAGGTAGAATAGAAAGTAAATCTCAATGGCAAAGGGTAGAATAGGAAGTGAATTTCAATGGCAAAGGTGGAATAGAAAGCGAATTTCAATTACAAAGGGTAGAAGAGAAAGTGAATCTCAAAGCTAGAAAGTGAACCTGAGAAACAAAGGTTAGAATAGAAAGTGAATCTCAAAAGCAAAAGGTAGAATAGAAAGTGAATCTCAATGGCAAAGGGTAGAATAGGAAGTGAATTTCAATGGCAAAGGTGGAATAGAAAGCGAATTTCAATTACAAAGGGTACAAGAGAAAGTGAATCTCAAAGCTAGAAAGTGAACCTGAGAAACAAAGGTTAGAATAGAAAGTGAATCTCAAAAACAAAGGTAGAATAGAAAGTGAATCTCAAAAGCAAAAGGTAGAATAGAAAGTGAATCTCAATGGCAAAGGGTAGAATAGGAAGTGAATTTCAATGGCAAAGGTGGAATAGAAAGCGAATTTCAATTACAAAGGGTAGAAGAGAAAGTGAATCTCAAAGCTAGAAAGTGAACCTGAGAAACAAAGGTTAGAATAGAAAGTGAATCTCAAAAGCAAAAGGTAGAATAGAAAGTGAATCTCAATGGCAAAGGGTAGAATAGGAAGTGAATATCAAAGGTAAAGGTGGAATAGAAAGCGAATTTCAATTACAAAGGGTAGAAGAGAAAGTGAATCTCAAAGCTAGAAAGTGAACCTGAGAAACAAAGGTTAGAATAGAAAGCGAATCTCAAAAGCAAAAGGTAGAATAGAAAGTAAATCTCAATGGCAAAGGGTAGAATAGGAAGTGAATTTCAATTGCAAAGGTGGAATAGAAAGCGAATTTCAATTACAAAGGGTAGAAGAGAAAGTGAATCTGAAAGCTAGAAAGTGAACCTGAGAAACAAAGGTTAGAATAGAAAGTGAATCTCAAAAGCAAAAGGTAGAATAGAAAGTGAATCTCAATGGCAAAGGGTACAATAGGAAGTGAATATCAAAGGCAAAGGTGGAATAGAAAGCGAATTTCAATTACAAAGGGTAGAAGAGAAAGTGAATCTCAAAGCTAGAAAGTGAACCTGAGAAACAAAGGTTAGAATAGAAAGTGAATCTCAAAAGCAAAAGGTAGAATAGAAAGTGAATCTCAATGGCAAAGGGTAGAATAGGAAGTGAATATCAAAGGCAAAGGTGGAATAGAAAGCGAATTTCAATTACAAAGGGTAGAAGAGAAAGTGAATCTCAAAGCTAGAAAGTGAACCTGAGAAACAAAGGTTAGAATAGAAAGTGAATCTCAAAAGCAAAAGGTAGAATAGAAAGTAAATCTCAATGGCAAAGGGTAGAATAGGAAGTGAATTTCAATGGCAAAGGTGGAATAGAAAGCGAATTTCAATTATAAAGGGTAGAAGAGAAAGTGAATCTCAAAGCTAGAAAGTGAACCTGAGAAACAAAGGTTAGAATAGAAAGTGAATCTCAAAAGCAAAAGGTAGAATAGAAAGTGAATCTCAATGGCAAAGGGTAGAATAGGAAGTGAATTTCAATGGCAAAGGTGGAATAGAAAGCGAATTTCAATTACAAAGGGTAGAAGAGAAAGTGAATCTCAAAGCTAGAAAGTGAACCTGAGAAACAAAGGTTAGAATAGAAAGTGAATCTCAAAAGCAAAAGGTAGAATAGAAAGTGAATCTCAATGGCAAAGGGTAGAATAGGAAGTGAATATCAAAGGCAAAGGTGGAATAGAAAGCGAATTTCAATTACAAAGGGTAGAAGAGAAAGTGAATCTCAAAGCTAGAAAGTGAACCTGAGAAACAAACGTTAGAATAGAAAGTGAATCTCAAAAGCAAAAGGTAGAATAGAAAGTGAATCTCAATGGCAAAGGGTAGAATAGGAAGTGAATTTCAATGGCAAAGGTGGAATAGAAAGCGAATTTCAATTACAAAGGGTAGAAGAGAAAGTGAATCTCAAAGCTAGAAAGTGAACCTGAGAAACAAAGGTTAGAATAGAAAGTGAATCTCAAAAGCAAAAGGTAGAATAGAAAGTAAATCTCAATGGCAAAGGGTAGAATAGGAAGTGAATTTCAATGGCAAAGGTGGAATAGAAAGCGAATTTCAATTACAAAGGGTAGAAGAGAAAGTGAATCTGAAAGCTAGAAAGTGAACCTGAGAAACAAAGGTTAGAATAGAAAGTGAATCTCAAAAGCAAAAGGTAGAATAGAAAGTGAATCTCAATGGCAAAGGGTAGAATAGGAAGTGAATTTCAATGGCAAAGGTGGAATAGAAAGCGAATTTCAATTACAAAGGGTAGAAGAGAAAGTGAATCTCAAAGCTAGAAAGTGAACCTGAGAAACAAAGGTTAGAATAGAAAGTGAATCTCAAAAGCAAAAGGTAGAATAGAAAGTGAATCTCAATGGCAAAGGGTAGAATAGGAAGTGAATTTCAATGGCAAAGGTGGAATAGAAAGCGAATTTCAATTACAAAGGGTAGAAGAGAAAGTGAATCTGAAAGCTAGAAAGTGAACCTGAGAAACAAAGGTTAGAATAGAAAGTGAATCTCAAAAGCAAAAGGTAGAATAGAAAGTGAATCTCAATGGCAAAGGGTAGAATAGGAAGTGAATATCAAAGGCAAAGGTGGAATAGAAAGCGAATTTCAATTGCAAAGGGTAGAAGAGAAAGTGAATCTCAAAGCTAGAAAGTGAACCTGAGAAACAAAGGTTAGAATAGAAAGTGAATCTCAAAAGCAAAAGGTAGAATAGAAAGTGAATCTCAATGGCAAAGGGTAGAGTAGGAAGTGAATTTCAATGGCAAAGGTGGAATAGAAAGCGAATTTCAATTACAAAGGGTAGAAGAGAAAGTGAATCTGAAAGCTAGAAAGTGAACCTGAGAAACAAAGGTTAGAATAGAAAGTGAATCTCAAAAACAAAAGGTAGAATAGAAAGTGAATCTCAATGGCAAAGGGTAGAATAGTAAGTGAATATCAAAGGCAAAAGTGGAATAGAAAGCGAATTTCAATTACAAAGGGTAGAAGAGAAAGTGAATCTGAAAGCTAGAAAGTGAACCTGAGAAACAAAGGTTAGAATAGAAAGTGAATCTCAAAAGCAAAAGGTAGAATAGAAAGTGAATCTCAATGGCAAAGGGTAGAGTAGGAAGTGAATTTCAATGGCAAAGGTGGAATAGAAAGCGAATTTCAATTACAAAGGGTAGAAGAGAAAGTGAATCTCAAAGCTAGAAAGTGAACCTGAGAAACAAAGGTTAGAATAGAAAGTGAATCTCAAAAGCAAAAGGTAGAATAGAAAGTGAATCTCAATGGCATAGGGTAGAATAGGAAGTGAATTTCAATGGCAAAGGTGGAATAGAAAGCGAATTTCAATTACAAAGGGTAGAAGAGAAAGTGAATCTCAAAGCTAGAAAGTGAACCTGAGAAACAAAGGTTAGAATAGAAAGTGAATCTCAAAAGCAAAAGGTAGAATAGAAAGTGAATCTCAATGGCAAAGGGTAGAATAGGAAGTGAATTTCAATGGCAAAGGTGGAATAGAAAGCGAATTTCAATTACAAAGGGTAGAAGAGAAAGTGAATCTCAAAGCTAGAAAGTGAACCTGAGAAACAAAGGTTAGAATAGAAAGTGAATCTCAAAAGCAAAAGGTAGAATAGAAAGTGAATCTCAATGGCAAAGGGTAGAATAGGAAGTGAATTTCAATGGCAAAGGTGGAATAGAAAGCGAATTTCAATTACAAAGGGTAGAAGAGAAAGTGAATCTCAAAGCTAGAAAGTGAACCTGAGAAACAAAGGTTAGAATAGAAAGTGAATCTCAAAAGCAAAAGGTAGAATAGAAAGTGAATCTCAATGGCAAAGGGTAGAATAGGAAGTGAATATCAAAGGCAAAGGTGGAATAGAAAGCGAATTTCAATTACAAAGGGTAGAAGAGAAAGTGAATCTCAAAGCTAGAAAGTGAACCTGAGAAACAAAGGTTAGAATAGAAAGTGAATCTCAAAAGCAAAAGGTAGAATAGAAAGTGAATCTCAATGGCAAAGGGTAGAATAGGAAGTGAATATCAAAGGCAAAGGTGGAATAGAAAGCGAATTTCAATTACAAAGGGTAGAAGAGAAAGTGAATCTCAAAGCTAGAAAGTGAACCTGAGAAACAAAGGTTAGAATAGAAAGTGAATCTCAAAAGCAAAAGGTAGAATAGAAAGTAAATCTCAATGGCAAAGGGTAGAATAGGAAGTGAATTTCAATGGCAAAGGTGGAATAGAAAGCGAATTTCAATTACAAAGGGTAGAAGAGAAAGTGAATCTCAAAGCTAGAAAGTGAACCTGAGAAACAAAGGTTAGAATAGAAAGTGAATCTCAAAAGCAAAAGGTAGAATAGAAAGTGAATCTCAATGGCAAAGGGTAGAATAGGAAGTGAATTTCAATGGCAAAGGTGGAATAGAAAGCGAATTTCAATTACAAAGGGTAGAAGAGAAAGTGAATCTCAAAGCTAGAAAGTGAACCTGAGAAACAAAGGTTAGAATAGAAAGTGAATCTCAAAAGCAAAAGGTAGAATAGAAAGTGAATCTCAATGGCAAAGGGTAGAATAGGAAGTGAATTTCAATGGCAAAGGTGGAATAGAAAGCGAATTTCAATTACAAAGGGTAGAAGAGAAAGTGAATCTCAAAGCTAGAAAGTGAACCTGAGAAACAAAGGTTAGAATAGAAAGTGAATCTCAAAAGCAAAAGGTAGAATAGAAAGTGAATCTCAATGGCAAAGGGTAGAATAGGAAGTGAATTTCAATGGCAAAGGTGGAATAGAAAGCGAATTTCAATTACAAAGGGTAGAAGAGAAAGTGAATCTCAAAGCTAGAAAGTGAACCTGAGAAACAAAGGTTAGAATAGAAAGTGAATCTCAAAAGCAAAAGGTAGAATAGAAAGTGAATCTCAATGGCAAAGGGTAGAATAGGAAGTGAATATCAAAGGCAAAGGTGGAATAGAAAGCGAATTTCAATTACAAAGGGTAGAAGAGAAAGTGAATCTCAAAGCTAGAAAGTGAACCTGAGAAACAAAGGTTAGAATAGAAAGTGAATCTCAAAAGCAAAAGGTAGAATAGAAAGTAAATCTCAATGGCAAAGGGTAGAATAGGAAGTGAATTTCAATTGCAAAGGTGGAATAGAAAGCGAATTTCAATTACAAAGGGTAGAAGAGAAAGTGAATCTGAAAGCTAGAAAGTGAACCTGAGAAACAAAGGTTAGAATAGAAAGTGAATCTCAAAAGCAAAAGGTAGAATAGAAAGTGAATCTCAATGGCAAAGGGTACAATAGGAAGTGAATATCAAAGGCAAAGGTGGAATAGAAAGCGAATTTCAATTACAAAGGGTAGAAGAGAAAGTGAATCTCAAAGCTAGAAAGTGAACCTGAGAAACAAAGGTTAGAATAGAAAGTGAATCTCAAAAGCAAAAGGTAGAATAGAAAGTGAATCTCAATGGCAAAGGGTAGAATAGGAAGTGAATTTCAATGGCAAAGGTGGAATAGAAAGCGAATTTCAATTACAAAGGGTAGAAGAGAAAGTGAATCTCAAAGCTAGAAAGTGAACCTGAGAAACAAAGGTTAGAATAGAAAGTGAATCTCAAAAGCAAAAGTTAGAATAGAAAGTGAATCTCAATGGCAAAGGGTAGAATAGGAAGTGAATATCAAAGGCAAAGGTGGAATAGAAAGCGAATTTCAATTACAAAGGGTAGAAGAGAAAGTGAATCTCAAAGCTAGAAAGTGAACCTGAGAAACAAAGGTTAGAATAGAAAGTGAATCTCAAAAGCAAAAGGTAGAATAGAAAGTGAATCTCAATGGCAAAGGGTAGAATAGGAAGTGAATTTCAATGGCAAAGGATAGAATAGAAAGTGAATTTCAATGGCAAAGATAGAATAGAAAGTGAATTTCAATGGCAAAGGGCTGAATAGAAAGTGAATACCGAAGGAAAATGGTAGAATAGAAAGTGAATTTCAATGGCAAAGAATAGAATAGAAAGTGAATACAAAGGCAAGGGAAAGAACAGAAAGTGAATTTCAATGGCAAAGTGTAGAAGAGAAAGTGAATCTCAAAGCTAGAAATGAACCTCAGAACCAAAGGGTAGAATAGATAGTAAATATCAATAGCAAAGGGCAGAATAGAAAGTAACTATCAATAGCAAAGGGCAGAATAGAAAGTAAATATCAATAGCAAAGGGCAGAATAGAAAGTGAATGTCAAAGGCAAAGGATAGGATAGAAAGTGAATTTCAATGGCAAAGGCAGAATCTAAAATGAATATCAAAGGCAAAGGGTAGAACAGAAAGAAAATTTCGATGGCAAAGGGTAGAATAGGAAGTAAATTTTAATAATAAAGGGTAGAATAGGAAGTAAATTTTAATGGTAAAGGGTAGAATAAAAGGTGAATCTCAATGGCAAAGGGTAGAATAGCAAGTGAATATCAAAGGTAAAGGGTAGAATAGAAATTGAATCTCAAAGGCAAAGGGTAGAATAGAAAGTGAATTTCAATGGCAAAGGGTAGAAGAGAAAGTGAATCTCAAAGCCAGAAACTGAACCTCAGAATCAAAGGGTAGAAGAGAAAGTGATTCTCAAAGGCAAAGGGTAAGATGGCAAATGGTGAAGTCAGAAACTGAACGTCAGAACCAAAGGGTAGAAGAGAAAGTGAATCTCAAAGGCAAAGGGTAGAATAGAAAGCGAATTTCAATGGCAAAGGGTAGAATAGAAATTGAATCTCAAAGGCTAAGGGTAGATTAGAAATTGAATCTCAATGGCAAAGGGTAGAATAGAAAGTAAATCTTAAAGGCTAAGGGTAGAATAGAAAGTAAATGTCAGTGGCAAAGGGTAGAATAGAAAGTAAATGTCAGTGGCAAAGGGTAGAAGAGAGAGTGAATCTGAAAGGTAGAAAGTGTAACCTCAGAACCAAAAGGTAGAGTAGAAAGTAAATATCAAAGGCACAGGGTAGAACAGAAAGTAAATTTCAATGGTAAAGGGTAGAATAGAAAGTGTATATCAAAGGCAAAGAGTAGAATAGGAAGTGAATATGATAAGCAAAGGTTAGAATGGGAATTGAATCTAAAGGAAAGGGTAGAAGAGAAAGTAAATTTCAATGGCAAAGGGTAGAATAGAAAGTGAATCTCAATGGCAAAATGTAAAAGAGAAAGTGATTCCATAAAATCGGAATTCAATGGCAAAGGGTAAAATAGAAAGTGAATTTCGAAGGCAAATGACACATTTTTAGTTAAAGAGCCAAAGAGGAAAAGATAATTTGCAATACGGAGAAGGACAGAGAGAGAGAGAAAGGCGAAGTGGAGAAAAGGAATCTTGAAGGTGAAGGGGGGAGGAAGCGAATCGAGAAGAAAAATAGCTGAACGAGAGTGAAAGGGAAATGTGAGATTGCGCAAATGCATGGGGGGGGGGGGAGACAAAACATTAAATTTCATCTATCTCTCGATTTCCTCGGATAAGCAAATGTCCCCAGTTTCGTTTCATTGGATGATAGAATCCGGCTGACAAGGTACGGTTTAATTTTTTTAATGTATGTAATTTTGAAGCAGCTGTGGCATAGCATTAAGGGAGACGATTAGACGAAGTCTTTCCGAATAGAGGCATTAAGGGAGACGATTAGACGAAGTCTTTCCGAATAGAGGCATTAAGGGAGACGATTAGACGAAGTCTTTCCGAATAGAAATCGATTAAATGGTTTTAGTTGGTGTCATTTATTTTCAAGAAGAAATATAGAACTGTCAATTCCCATGTCAATGAAATCGGATTCTGTAATGTTCATATTCTTTCGCTGAAATTAGATTTCATTACAATCGCAAAAACAAGTCTCGTGGTATCTTAATGATAAAAATAAACTGTTTTCGATCGACAGCGAGATTCTTGAATGAAAGAATTCAGTCTAGTAAAAAACGTGTTTCATCTCAGTTTTTTTTTAGCAAAGGTTTAATTTGCAGACGATTATATGTGCTGAATTCAGCTGATTCGTAAGTACACTGTTTCATAAAATATCCTAAAAAAAAAAAGCATTAATTGTTAGTACAAATGCTTATTTTTAAATTTAAATAGAGTTCATCAACAGCCTGCTTTCAAATTTCATTTTCAAAAATTCCATGGTCTACATCTACATTAATGATGAGGTTTTACTTTTCCGCGACCAAAAAGAAATGTATGAGAAATTCATCTAAACTTATTTGAAATAGCGCAAGCGCAAAGTAATGCTATATTAATATTGATTTGATATAAATATTTGCAAACAAAAACTTTAATGAACGTTTCATTAACAACAAAAAGAATTTTTTTCTCCCTTTTCCCGCCAAGCAAGTCCTTGGTCTGGATTCGCACGGGAATTTCCCGGAACTTATCTGCCGTGTAAATAATCAAAGGAACGGTTTTGGGTTGGTTTTTTCGCACATCACTTTTTTGCACACCATGGGCTTAATGGCCAGGTCACATGGACCCCGAAGGTTCAGAGAAGGTTGGGGGAGGGGACCCACTGGAACAGCTATTGGGAGACAGATGGTATTCTCCCGTCAAGGCCATCAAGCGTGTTCTTTAATGTGCACAGGGTATGGCTCCCCTGCACACGGGGCCGCGACTTAACGTCCCATCCGACGGACGGTGGCCTTTCCAAGCCCATCGGTGTCCCCTACTGACCGTGGGCAGGGCGGGGAATTTTTGCGGAGATAAATCTCAACGCTGACCCAGCTGGGACTCGAACCTGGGAACTGCAGATTTCGAGCCTGGCGCGCTACCGACTGAGCCCCCCCCCCCCCCCCCCCCCCCGCCCCCAAAGGAAGGGTTCATTTATTACTCTCGATATCGGATTGCCTCTAGTTTTAAGAAAATAAAAGGTGAAAGGTTTTTTCAAAGGATCGGTAAAAGAAAAAAACCGAGAATAAACGTGAATAACATTGGAAAGAGAGAATGAGGGAGAGAGTGAAATGCAAAGGGGGGGGGGGGGGGAAGTAACTCTCGAAGATACTGGACTGAGAAAAATTGCAGACGTTACAGTATAGACTGAGACTGTATGTATTGATTGGAATATATACTACATCAGAAGAAAGCAGAGAAATGTGTTTGTGTGTGGGAAATTGGAGTGTAACATTGGCACTGTATAACAATTTCGAGGTGAATTGGTGAATGTTCTGTTATGCGATGGAAGTGATTCTGTCGTCATCTGAGTCTTGTTATGCGATGGAAGCGATTCTGTCGTCATCCGAGTCTTGTTAGGCGATGGAAGTGATTCTGTCGTCATCCGAGTCTTGTTATGCGATGGAAGCGATTCTGTCGTCATCGGAGTCTTATTATGCGATGGAAGCGATTCTGTCGTCATCGAGTCTTGTTATGCGATGAAAGCGATTCTGTCGTCATCCGAGTCTTGTTATGCGATGGAAGCGATTCTGTCGTCATCCGAGTCTTGTTATGCGATGGAAGCGATTCTGTCGTCATCCGAGTCTTGTTATGCGATGGCAGCGATTCTGTCGTCATTGGAGTCTTGTTATGCGATGGAAGCGATTCTGTCGTCATCGGAGTCTTGTTATGCGATGGAAGCGATTCTGTCGTCATCCGAGTCTTGTTATGCGATGGCAGCGATTCTGTCGTCATCCGAGTCTTGTTATGCGATGGAAGCGATTCTGTCGTCATCCGAGTCTTGTTATGCGATGGAAGTGATTCTGTCGTCATCCGAGTCTTGTTATGCGATGGAAGCGATTCTGTCGTCATCCGAGTCTTGTTATGCGATGGAAGCGATTCTGTCGTCATCCGAGTCTTGTTATGCGATGGAAGCGATTCTGTCGTCATCTGAGTCTTGTTAACATTGAAAGCAGCCTAGTTGGATCTAAATAACAGAATAATATCAAAATGCTTGACACGCAACCGAAACTCGTTCTTCTGTTTATTAGTTTACTTTTGTGTCGCCACAATTGCAGTCTCCATCACGCTCCACTTCGTATGAATTTGGTGCACCTTTCCGTGTAATCGGGTGTGTGTGTGTGTCGGGGGGAATTTCTTCGAACTCGGTTCAATGGTTATTTGACCAATCAATGTAATAGCCAACATTCAATGTAACAGCCGTGACAAGGAAATAATCGGTTTTTTTTCTTCTCATTTTTGGCTTCAATACAAATAAAGTTTTCCTCTTCTCCCATTAACTGCTTCCTTGTCTCGTGAAATGATCATTCCTTAATGAAATAATGGACGGAAAGTTAGCTCAGCCAAACTCTGATATGTTGCTGGCTTGTTTTACCTCTGAAAGACACTTTTCACATACAGCAGTCTAAATGACCAGGTCACAAGGACTCCAAGGACTCAAAGGAGGCTGGGAAAAGAGGTTTACTGTACAGCTGTTAGGTTACAGACGGGTGCCTTTCGTCAAGGCCATCCAGTGTGTTCCTTAAAGCGCACGGGTCGGGGCTCTGCCGCACACGGGGTCACGGCTTAGCGTCCTATCCGACGGAAGGTACCTTTCGAAGCCCACTGATGGCTCCTTTCTGACCGACGGCAGTAGAGGTGTGTATGTGTGTGTGTGTGTGTGGGGGGGGGGAGGGTTAGTGAAGATAAATCTCAAGTTCAAAGGGAATCGACAATCGTGACTCAAATCTCCAAGTATTGGATTACGAGGCTTTCGATTGAGACAATCTCGCTCGCCATTCTGCGATAATCTGTCGTTCCCGATTCTCTTAGGACATTAGAAATCTAATTCTGAACATTTGGAGCTGAAATATCGTCTAAAACGAAACAAATTGAGAAATGATTCATTCAAGAAATAGTCATCAGTGGTTCAGGTTTTGTATGGCTATGGAGACCACGAGGAATTGTAAATTCCTGTTTCCTTTTTGGAAAAAATTATATCCCATACGTAAGATAAAGTGTGAAGCACGGTCGCATCTTGGGGATTTCTCTCTGGAGGTAATTCTGATCGAGGACTATTCGCTGGAATGATGCAAAATCACAACACTGGGAAAAATTCAAAAATTAATCACGGGATCGGAGCCGTGGGTGTCTTACCTTTTCGATCCTTCGTTCCATCCTCCTACGGCGATCAGAGTCTTGAGGTTCGGGTTGTAGGCCTTCAGGCCGACGAAGGATTTGTAGTTGCCTAAAGGAGGAGGAAAAACACACACACACTAATCAGTTAAGTTCGAAGAATCAGATTAATTTTTATATCGAAATGCATATTGGCAACGGTTTCTTTTCAGACAGGTTTATGAAGAGGTTGAAAGAATGGCAAAGGCACATCTTAATCACCATCATAAGAAAATAACTTATTTAACTTCAATGTTAAGTGAACTCACTGGGCGCATCTTTCTCAACTATTCAAAGGGAATCCAAGATTTGCAATTGAATAGTTTCAAGCTCTGAACTCTCCTTTCAGGTGTTAAATGACCGACAGATCAAAAGAGGGGTTTTTTTTGGGGGGGGGGGGAACTTCTCTGTTTACCTCTTTCGATGTGGAAGCTTATCCAGCGTGTTCTCTAAAAATGAACCAATCTTAATGTCTCTCCTGCAACACTGATCGTTGGTCGTGTTCAGAAAGACTTATTTCCCCCATGGCAGCGCTATCAATGTCTCATTCATCAGAACCTAACTTTAATTGCCTTTCATCTAAGACATGAATTCTCTTCTTCTTCATGTGGCCACCACCTGATTCAGTTTTAATGCAAACATCAACACTGGCTGAAATTAACGTCGTACGACATTGCTTCATAGGAGGGATTCCGTTTCGTGCTTTACTTCCGGTCTCCTTGGGGGAAGGGGAAGGGGGAGACAGATTGGCGCGTCGAAGATTACCACTCACAAATCGACACAAATTCAGATTTGGGAAACAACCGGAAGTTTCGCCATTTATTTTGACGACGTTTTTAAACAGAGTCATCGTTTTCTCATTGAGAGAAAAAAAAAACTCAAAAATAAACATCCCCATAGAGGGCAATCAGCTTCAAACAATGCATGTTTGCTAATATGAAGATCTGCTTTCGCACCTAAAAAAAAAACTGATAGTTATTCACACACACAAAAAGTGATCTGAATAGCAAACCTCATCAATTAACTTCTACTGATCTTCTGCGATGTGATAATGACGGTGGAAGTTATACCTCTAGGGTGGTGGCAGATACAGGGAAATCTGACGCGTTGGAGTTGGGGGGGGGGAGAATCAAACACAGGGCGGGAGTAAACTTTTGCGGGGCCAAAAAAAATGCATTTATACGTACTTCGAAATTTTATAATAATTAATTATTTATTATAAGTACAAAGTGCGGTACATATCTACATACAACTTTATAGGAACACCGAGTATATTAGAAATATTACATAATTTTTCTCGCCGCAAAATCTTTAATTACGTCATCAAAATTGACCGATTTCGCTTTCTATTGAAAGAATAGTTAGTCATCGATTAGTGGATTCTGCGATTTCATTTTCTATTGGGCTTGGAAAATAACTGACGTGCCCTCTGGTGGTGGGACGTGGAGCTAGAGGAACGAGGATACATTGTGTCGGCTGCTGTGTTAAAGATAGGAAAATGGCGTCGTTTTTTTACGATGAGCTTTTCGTGGACCGCGGGCCTTTTAAAGCGCGAGGCCGGGCTCCGGGGGCACGCCTCGCGACGGCCCTCAGCAAACATAGCAAAAGCATCCAAGTCATGCCATTGCCAATTGGGAATAAATGAAAAACGAATTAACGCTGAGTATGTTAATTAGTTTTCCCGGGGGGAGGCCATGTTGCCAATCCCTCTGGATCGTCCAACTGGCTGGGGGGTAGTCGGCGAATCAATTTAAAGCAGACTCCCTAAATGCAAACGGAAAAAAAATAGAAGCAAAAAATAAAGTAATTCTTTTTAATTCCTTTTTATCTTTTAGGTGGAAAAATAAACTCTTTGCGTTATTTCCTTCTCATAAATAAATATTCTTATGTTTAGCATTTTAATCAAATGAAATTACTTCTGGTTTTAATATTTCCAATGTTATCTTTTGTTGGCGATGCGGGAATCTTACCTTGTTCGATGTCATTGTAAGGGTCAAAAGGTCGGAGGTCGAAGTCCCCCGAGAGAGCTGCAAAGGCGTAGATGAGGTGAGTGCAGAGGTAAGGATTGATGTTCTGAGGAGTGAACTTGGCGAGTCCTGGTCGATACACCGCCCAATTCGAATAATAGCAGACCAGCTTCAGATCCGAGGCATCACGCTTTCTCACTCCATCTGGTGGTGGCGAGAAGAAATAGAAAAAACATTTGCCAATATCACAATATATGATTATCGAGAAAACAATTTTAGGATTTTTTTTTTTCCCTTTGGTATATTACACGGTGGGGGTGTGTGGGGTGTCTTTATAACGTCACATGACGTTATAAAGAGTCTCAGGTTGTAAATTTAATCTGCTTCTTTAAAATAAAATCCAACTAGAATTTAATTCCATTGGTGTAAAAAGACACGATTCAAATCAGGGTCGGATCTGTTTTTTTTTTAATAATCCATGTCGGATTCGCCGTCCCATGGCCGAGTGGTTAGCGCTCTTGACTACTGATCTAAGGATCTGGGTTCGAACCCCGGGTAAAGCATGGATGTGTATGTCGTTTTTCTGCTGAGGGCCTGCCATCCTCACAGACCTTCTACTATGGCATATAAACTAACAAGCTCCTGTCAGACCTCTGTGGCAAGCAGCTGCTTGAGGTTTTTATTTTATGTCTGATTCAGACTGGAGACAAAAAATTAAAAAAAAAAAAGATTTGTTAAATCTTACTTTTTCTGTGTCCGATGCCCCCCTCCCCCCCGATACGGGACCACCTTGTCGAGGTGGGAGGACACACAGAAAAAGTAAGATTAAACAAATCTTTTTTTTTTTTTAATTTTTGTCTCCAGTCTGAATCAGACATAAAATAAAAAATAAATAAATACCCCCTCAAGCAGCTGCTTGCCACAGAGGGCCTAAACTAGAGGGCCTAAATGAAGTCAAAGGCTTTGCTGATCGGATTGGGCAATGGTCGGAAATGGCTAAGATGGAAGAAGTTGAGGGCCCTGCTGACTAGGTCCGTGTCATGTTGGACAGGACCCCAACAGAAGGACTGGACTAAGAGTTCCAGTCATGGGAGCCGAGGCAACTTGGATTTCATATCCTTCTTTGTGGCGGTCCGGGACATAGATTAAATTGAGGTTTTTACCGATGGATGAGCTTTACTCCTATAGTACTGTTCGCCATTAGGTAGTCGGGGATGAGCTGTATCGATATGATACTGTCTTGCCCCTGACCGTAGGTAGTGGTGAATATGGCATTTCCCTATACTGGTAGTGCTTCAGGTGGAACTAGTGGCTCTTGTCATCATACATATATATTTACCTGTGTCCGATGGCACGCGCTCTCAAAATAACGTGTTTTTGTGTTTGGACACAATGAAATGAAAACCGAGTCAGTTTCATTTCAGAGAAATTTCCTCTCTTCCTCTTTCAACAACTTGCATCGCATCGTGACGCAAATCTCTTTCTGGTTTCCATTCTTCATTCCCTCTTCTCACTTCAAGTTGGCAGCGAAGAATCTTCGCGCCTTTTTCTGCCTCTGCCAAACACCACTCTTTCTAACTTACAACCAACGAAGAAAAAAAATGAATCATCTTCATCCTGGGTTGTTTTGCCTCTGAGTGGTACTATTTTGCACACAATGGGCTAAATGGGCAGGCGATAAGGACCACAAGGGCTGAGGGAAGACTCAGCAATTGGGAGACAAATGCACGACTCCTCCATAGCGATGAGATGATCGTTAATTTCGTTGCGTTTAATTTACAGCGCCTGTTTTTAAAATAGCTAAATATTTCCGTTATTAGTAATTTTAAAATTAGTGACTCTATTCGTCGAAGCTCACGAAATCTGAAAGAGATCTTCATTCGAGAAGCTCGTGCAAAGGTAGTGAAAAGTGTTGACCACTTAAGAGATCCGCGAATAATGGTCAGCGCCAATGGCGTACTTGGGGTTTTTTGGAGGGGAGGGAGGCAATAAACAACAAACATTTACAACGAGATTTTAGTATAAAATTTAAGGTATATACGTGCATCCATTTTGTAAGTCTGAAGTCCACAAATAACGTTATTTTTCGTTAATACTTGAGACGTGTTTAAAAAGATCCAATTCCTGGGTGACGGATGTGACGTTTTTAGCCACCCCCCCCCCCTCTCTCCGCTTCTCCAATCCCTCCATCCTGCAGACATTTGTGGCCATCTGACAGGAAATGTAAATCCTCTTCAGATTCGAGTGGAATTGGCCTTTCACGATTTCATACAAACGAATTCCGCTTAGGAAAGTGTCAACTTCTTAGCTTTATTTGCTTCTTAGCTTCTTATTTATTTGCATAAATATATATTTGCACGAAAAAAAATGTTCTCAAATGAACAAAATATTTGATTAAAGGGGAAATAAACTGGAACAAACATTTGTTGAAAGCAAGCACATGATAATTATGCACATTTCAAGAATCAAAGGAAAAAAAGTTTCTTTAAATTCAAATTCTTATTTATATTTTGCCAACATTTTTATCTGCTCAGAAATAAAAAAAATTTACATTTGCGCAATTCGTAAATTTGTTAAAGCTTTGAGAATGAAACTTCAACCAAAACAAAATTCCTTTATAAAAACGACAGAGTTTTTTTTTCTCTAATTAAAAGTTAAAGAAGAGGATATTTTTCGAATAAAACGTTTTAAAATCTCTTCGAAACCTTTCCTTATGCTGAGGACATGTCAGACGATAATAAGAAGAGGACTCCATTTCGGCTAACGATGCTTGATCGAATGAAAAGAACATTTCCAGGTGAAGACAGACGAAAATCAGACTCAACGTTAAAAAATTATAGATCAAGTTTTTAAAAAAGGCTTTCAGAAATCTAGATGAAATTTAAGAAATTTCATTTTCTAAAAACATTTGTTCAGCATTCCCAAGATTATAAATGTTGGAACAAATGGCAGCACAGCCCAAGGAATTCTTCTTTTTCTTTTTTCAAAATTTAAATAATGTACAAAATTATTCTCATACAAAACAGTTTACCTTATGAGTGAACTATTTCTTTTTTATGGATTCTTATAAAGTTTCTTTTAATTTCTGTAGATTTTAAAGAAACGTTTCAGTGTTAAGTATTGTTAATCATCCCCACAAAGACTGTCCCGCCAAGTCCACCTGCAGCAGGAGCAGTTTCGAAACGAAGCTTCTAACATTCGACTCATTTGCATAGACCGTTGCCAGCACTCTTCATTTCCATTCCTGAATCCCGTGTCGTAAGCGACTCGGCTGCTTTTCTAAAGTCAGAGTTTCGCGATGTCGCATTTTTCAATTAACGAAATCCGGAGTTTTAAATCTCGTGAAATTTAATACCTTGAATTAACATACTTGTACTTCTGCAGAACAAATTTAGGAAATCTTAAAACTAGCTTTAAAAAAAAAAACCTTTTTTTTATGTACGCAGGATTCTTGGTCAAACAGCATCCTTTGACCTGTTCCTAGTCATCCACTTTTAAATCCCCCCTCCCCTCCAGCGTTTACCTAACTGTTAAGGAGTCAAGTCACGCAAACATCTCAATTGCCATACTCACCCCCCCCCCGCCTCTTTTCCAAACGATCAGATTATAATGTTCGTTCCATTGTTTCTTTTTTCTTCCTGAGCAGTGGCAGAGCACGAGGCGAGTAATTGTTTCTCGGTCTCAGCCCCGTGACAGAGCACGTGATCCGGAAGCCTTGCCCGCTACGCGCCGTTAACGAAAAGTTTCCTGCCGCCAGGGGTCGTTGGCTTTTCTAGGACCAATATTTCGACTCTGTCATTGGACAATATGTCTCTTGACGAAACCTTTCAGGTCATAATTAATTAAGCATCAAACCAGTAATTAACTATTTTAAACTTTCTTTAAGGCTTGAGTGATGATGACAATCAAGTGATGATTGTCTTCCTGTCTCTGCTATCGTCGATCTCACAGCGCTTCTCTCTCTATTGGCTCTGATGAGCTCCAATCAGAACTTCATGCATCACATTGTTTCATTTTCTCTTTTTTTATGGCCAACAGACGTTTCTTGTTTAAGGGCAAAGAATTTTAAGAAGAATTATTTCGATTTTCAACGTCCGAGGAACGATTCAAATGATCGTGGCTTGTTCTGTTGTGTGGATCATCGGAAGGGAGCATTTCGAAAACAAAAATGGAGGGCAAATATCTCGTGCGATATCAGAAATGTAAAACCAATTATTAAAACATCTGAAAAAAAATTTATCGCGGCGGGAATCGAACCCGCAACGCTCTCAAATTCATGCCATAGCGTCCACCACGCATCAGACGCTAAAATCTTCCAGCATAAGACCTATAAATCTTTCACTGAGAAGTGGCGGACCTTGCGCCATCTATACTTCAGGAGAGTCAACTTTTTCCAATTGATTTAGATGTTAATGAGGAGGTCAATCACGCTCAAGCGTGATTAATGATTGACCTCATCATTAAAAAATCCATCCGTAGAAAATTCATTAAAAAACCACGTTTTGAATCCCATTAAAAAACCACCCTTTGAAAATCCATCTTTAGTAAATTCACAGATTACCCGTTGCATACATTAAAACCTAAAACTGCCTCTCTTTCAAACCAAACTGTTTTTAACAAGGAAAGAAACAAAAAATTTTCTTAATTTCCAAGATTGGGTGAATAATTTTTCCGAGGTTCCTTAAGAGAATAAATTTCTTTTTAAATCGCTGAAGGGAATGCCTGCGCGAGGAAGGGGTTTGTTTTTCGGAAGCCTCGTTTGTTTTTCGTCGTCTGCATTGCCGAGTAGCGAGTCCCAGTCGCCTGCTGAGGAGGGAGTGAGTGTGGCAGGCGTTTCTCTCTGGGTCGCAAACGAAAAGCAAAAAGATACTTACGGCGTTCCGATGACGTCACGACGCCTAGGGCCAGCAGCAGGAACGAGAGCGCCCCCAAGCGGTGCATCATCTGAAAGCGGAAACAGAGGGAGTGAGAAATGCACCACCAGAGGGTGTGGGTTAACCACCACACCGCACACTCTACTTATCAGCCACATCGAGGTCATTGCCGGGGAAACGACCTTCGCTTCTCCAAGCGCCACGCGCACCTGAAAAATAGAACAAACACTTCGTGACGAAAAAAAAACTGCTTCAGTTGGATTCCGTCCCTTCTGCAGCTGGGAGACTCGAAATTCATATGGGATGGAACGATATCAGTTATGTAACCATGGAAACTTTTATCAATAGCTTTAAAAGAAAAGGCAACTCAAAAATAGATAATTTTTTTTCAGGATAATTTTGCTGTGGTAAATAAATGCAGTTAATTATAAAAATAATGCTTAATTATTCTAATTTCATTCTTATTATTAAAACGTGCAACTACATCTTTTGGGAAATAATCAGAATATAATAAAAAAGCATAAAAACACATCAAAGATCGTCCGCACACGAGATTCGATCAATGAAGAAATAATTGTTTTAATTCGTATTAAATTGGTGGAGTTCCTCGTGGATCCATTTTAGGCCAAGTATTAATCTGGCTCTGCTTCATTTGCATAGGACGATGGGAAGGCTCATTAGAATATTAAGAATGCTAAAATTGAATTAAAAAAAAACGACAAAGAAGTGAAAATACCAGCAACATGTGATAAATGATGGAGGTAGTGATCTCATCTGTACCTGGGACGAAAACTGTCGTTCTGGATGAAGGGAGTCCGAGAAGGAAAATCTAAAAAAAAAACCTTTAAAAGCAAAAATTTAATAACTGATTAAAAAAAATTCAAAGAGCTGGCGAAAAAAAATGAGAAAAAAGATGGAAGAGTAAAGATGGCAAGGTTATTGAAGGTCAGTATTCCGTCGTGATAAGATTTAACTGATAACTGCAAAAAAAAGTTGTCCCTAGTACGGTTAGTTCTGCCTCTATTATTTTCTGGTTTTGCGGCCAAAGACGTAATTCGAATACTAGAGGTATTGTTATCCCTATTTTGAGGCAAGGCGACACGCAGTTCACGTGATAATTAAAGGGTGATCGGTCTACTCTCTGTTTCAGGTAAAGTTCTGTCCATGGTTCGTAACAATTAAAAATCAGGTTGATGGATAACAGGTTCAGGATGAACAGTAAGGCCTCAGAGGTAAGAGATCAAATCTTTACGTTTAGATATATTCGGAGAAATGTGCAGAGTTTGAAAAACCCGTAGTTACTACCTTTAAACATTTCCATCTTACCCTCCTATGCATGATGCTTCTATAATTATCACATGAACTGTGCATCACCTTTGACTAAAATAAGGACAATAGTACATCAAGTGAAATCCTTAAGAACAACTCCTTCATCAATAGAAAGCATTCAGCACCTACATCTGACAACAGAATCAGTAGCAGCATTTGGGAAGTGTTTAATCGATCCATGGATTTTAGTTTAAAAAAAAATGGTTATAACTCCATAATCCACCTCCCCCCCCCACATGCACTTCGATGCGTCAATGACAGCTAACGTCGAAGAATCTTTGAAGAGTGTAGGAAAATGGGTACAGATATATGGCTCTGAGCTTGATTATGGATCCTGATTTTGCTGCACTGGTGGGCTTCTGTGGAGGGAAAATCTTCCGCTGTGTTTTCTGTTTGTTTGTGGGTTGACAGCCCCAAGTGAATAGATTCACAGGATATGTTTATCAGCTGGTGGATAATCCTGAGCAGAGGTCATCGCAGGCACCTGAACTCTTTGCTTCTATTGGCATCGTCAAATTCTACATTGGAGGAAGTCTTCCAGTGTAGATGGCTTCAGCCTTTAGTGGTGGGGGAACGGGTCTTTGCCCCATGTCTGCGATTAGGGGGCTGTTTGATATTGTCGGCATTCCCTCTCTCAATAAACATAGTTTCTTTAAACATCCCACTAACCATTTTCTCTCCATAGGTAGTTGGAATGTGAGGACTCTGCACAGAGCTTTTTCTCTTGATGTCCTCACACAAGAATTCCACCATTATAATTTAGATGTTCTCGGCTTGCAAGAGACCAGATGGACAGATAAAGGTCAGATTCTTAAAAATAGTCTTTAATTTCTCTTTTCAGGGAGGAATGATTAACATCACCAAGGCGTGGATCTGCTTCTCGTGCGTAAAGACTGAAGGAAAGGGTTAGGCTCTTCGAGGATATTAGGTTTCTTATAGCAAAATTTCAGACGAGCATTCAAAGACTTGAAAGTTATCTGCTGTTATGCCCCCACTGAGGATGCCGATGAGGACGAGAAGTTGGTACTGACTCTGACCTTTGGGGAGGGGTGATAGGCCCTTTTGGTATTGTTAGCTGCAATGGCAATGGGCAACGTCTCCTACAGGTAAGTAAACTCAATGGATTCAGAATAACTAACACTTATTACAAACACCGCGATATACATAAGTACACATGGGTTTCACCAGATGGGCTGCATGAGAATATGATTGATTATATATTAAATAACAGCAAATGGGCTAGTTCTGTTAGGAATACCAGGGCATATAGGGGAGCTGAAATTGGATCTGACCATTACCTTGTTAAAAGTGTCTTGCAACTTAAACTTAAAAAGTGTTGTGCTAGGGTTAAAAAATTTACTTTTAATACTGAAGCTCTGAAAGACCCTGTTATAGCCAAAGCTTACCATGATAGGTTACTTAATGATTATGACAGTCATGGTATGCTTACTACTGAAGTTGAGGAAGAATGGGATCATTTTAAACAGGCTCTTTTGGACACTAACAGCACTCTTTTAGGAAAAAAGGAGCAGAAGAGACAGAATTATCTGAGTGATAAGGCACTTGAGCTTATTTCGGAAAGAAAGAACTGCTAGAATGTCCTTAATCAATACCTTACTAGTCCTAATAGAAAGGATTAGAGAGAATTTAATAAACGTGTAAAAGATCAGTTAGCTACTGATAAGAATCTTTGGCTTGATGGCCTCGCTGACAAAGCCGAGGAAGCAGTTAGACAGCACAACAGCAGAGAGCTGTACCAGATAGTTAATGTTTTATGTGGTAGAAAACGGACAGGCATACAAGGATTGAAGGATAAACAAGGTAAGGTTATAGAAGGGGAGGATTCTGTCATCGCTAGGTGGTCTGAACATTTCAGTGATGTTCTAAACAATGTGGGTTAGTTCTACTCCCATTCAAGTTGTGATTCAGTTCATCTGAATGGTTGCAGTCTTGAGAGGTGTCACAGTTTAATTACCTTGGGAGCTACGTAACAGATACTGGTGATGTGTGGTATGAGATTAACAGACGAATAGGGATTGCTGCCGGGACTTTTAAGAATCTATGGAGATTGTGGAGAAATAGGCGTATACACCTAAAGACTAAAATTAGATTGTATAATAGTTTGGTTCTTTCTAGTGTTAGTTATGGTAGTGAAACGTGGACACTTTGTAAACAAGATAACAGGAAACTAGATGCTTTTGATTCCAGATGCTTACGCAGTATCTTGGGCGTTAGGTGGTTCAACTTTGTAACTAATGATGAGGTTAGGCAAATTAGTCTGCAACCTCCTTTAAGCAGCACATTGTGCAGAGAGAGACTCCGTTGGTTTGGCCATGTTGCCCGTATGGATAATTATAGATTGGCGAATAGGGTTATGAACAGTGTGCCTAAAAGGCTTAAGAAAGAGGGGGAGACCTAGGATGCGGTATGCAGACAATGTCAAACAGGACCTTGTTAGAATTGGTGTGCAGTGCCAGATGCAGCAAATGTAGCTCAGGACAGACGTGCTTGGAGAATAAATTGCACGGTCTGGTTGGACCTCCGTAGGCCATGGCTGCTGGAGGATGAAGAGGAGGAGGAGTAAAATAGGTGGACATGCCTCATGCTACTACTACTAGTACGATCTAAACTAAGATTATACAGTGTAAGTGTTTGGTGTTTCAACTCACTATAGTAATGAAGTTTAAACTTTTTTTTCACAGTCTTTATTAACTGTAAATTTAATGTTTACACAGCATCTTGAGCATTGGGTGTGTTACATTTCTAAGCATTGAGATTATCCGAAATTGAAATTGAGATTATCCTTTAAGCAATATGTTGTTGGGTAGAGATGTGGCCACGTTGTCGCGCACAGATTGCAGAATTCAGATCGTGCGTAAAGACTGAAGGAAAGGGTTAGGCCTATCATGCGATGGGGAAGGCAACTGCCCCGAGGATCCCATTCGAATGGCCCGAAGGGGTGTCGATGCAATTGTTGCTCAAGGTAGATGCGCGAGGTGAAGTTAATTGCATCGTTTAATTATACCTCCGTAGCACGTGGATTCTCGAGAATTACATAAGAATGCGTATATATATATATACGTACAGTCTGCTTATATGTCGAACATCGTTCGATGTGGCCATTGGACAATTCATCTTAGTAATAATCTGAATAATAGAATATCTGATGTGGCTGAAACTTTCCTGTTTTGAATTAGTTAATGGGGCTGTATATTCGAGGGACATAATCACACAAAAGCACCTCGATTAAACGAAGTCGGTTTAGGCGTAAAGGGATTATCTGAAAATGTTTGGCGTGCAAACATTCTTAAGAAAATTTACTAACTGAAGAGATGTTTTCAAAATCTGACATAGCGCTGTAACCGTCGCATTAACGTAGCCAGAAGTCAGGTGGGGATTGCTATGACAACGCCTCCATTAAAGTTACTAATTTGGATTTGTAGCGAAGGTTAACATCATGAATCTAAAAATCGAATGATTCTGAAATCTTAAGATTTGATGGCGAGAGAATCGGCCTCGTTCGGATTATGAGAGTTGTCCTCGTGCATTATCAAACGAAACAGAAGATCAAGATATTTTAGGGATTTTTTTGTTGGATAACAGACTCGGAAATGAAAGATGATGGAACCCGTGGACCAGGTAACAGGAATTATTAATCACTAAGATTTCTTGTGGTAATTCGAAATTTAAGAGGTGAATTTAACATCGGTTGAGGCATTACGAATTATTAATGTAAGATGGCATAATTAAATGAACTTGATGTGGCACTATAACTCATTTTCATGTACAATATTATACATTGAATTTCCCGTAACAGATACATTTGCATAAACAGCATATAAAGCAGCCGTCCCATGGCCGAGTGGTAAGCGCGCTTGGCTACTGATCTAAGGAACCTGGGTTCGAGCCCCGGGTAAGGCATGGATGTGTGTGTGTGTGTGTGTGTTGTTTTTCTGCTGAGGTCCTGCCAACCTCACAGACCTTCTACTATAGCATATAAACTGACAGGCTCCTGCCACACCTCTGTGGCATGCAGCTGCTTGAGGGGGTATTTATTTTTTATTTTATTTTCCTTTGTTCTTGATTAAAATGAGAGAATTCTCAAACACCCAAGTTGATCGTCTTAGCTTTTACCCTTTAAGGAAAATTTTCATCTCTGCCTTCGCTTTCTCTTTCCTCATAATCCGATCTTTTGCTCTCATTGACTCTCAGCGAATCACTTGAGCCTCAAAAGTCCACTTCATTGCCCAAATGACAATCGTCTGCAGTTGAGAAAGAATTCCTTCTCAATGTCCCCTTTCCAAGCGAAAAACCAACTTCCGATTCCTTTCCGCCTTTCTAGATGGTTCAGGGAGGAACACGAAGGATTTCTTCAAGGATCAAGGATTATCTGATTGCAAAATCTATCCAAAGAAGTCTTTCCTTTCGGTCTCGTTTCTTTCTCACAGTAAATAATCTTTTAAATGGAATCTTCCATTTTCCGTAACAGATATTTGTATCTTATTGTTGTTGCTATCATCATCATCATCATCATCAGAATACCCTTCAAAAGAGGCAATAAATTTGTCGATTTTGCTTCACAAAATGCATTAAAAAAATCAAGAATTGTTTAATGTCGTACCTATCAATATTTTGCTTCAGAATATACAATGTACAGACATTATTAATCCTCAATTATGTCATCCGTCCCCTTTTTGTACACAATCGAAAAATCTCTTAGCAAATTATAGCAGATTTAGCATAAGAAAAAAAAATGGAGTTATGTATTTCCAAGTTTAATAATATTGAAGCTCCAGTTGGGTTGTTTTACCTCTGAGCGGCACTTTTTTGCACACCATGGGCTAAATGGCCAGGTCACAAGGAACCCGAAGGCTCAGAGAAGGTTGGGGGAGGAGACCCACTGGAACAGCTGTTGGGAGACAGATGGTAGCCTCCCGTCAAGGCCATCCAGCGTGTTCTTTAACGTTGGGTTGTTTTACCTCTGAGCGGCACTTTTTTGCACACCATGGGCTAAATGGCCAGGTCACAAGGAACCCGAAGGCTCAGAGAAGGTTGGGGGAGGGGACCCACTGGAACAGCTGTTGGGAGACAGATGGGAGCCTCCCGTCAAGGCCATCCAGCATGTTCTTTAACGTGCACAGGGTATGGCTCTCACCGCACACGGGGCCACGGCTTAACGTCTCATCCGACGGACGGCGGTCTTTCCAAGCCCATCGGTGTCCCCTACTGACCGTGGGCAGGGTGGGGAAGTTTGCGGAGATAAATCTCAACGCTGACCCAGCTGGGACTCGAACCTGGGAACTGCAGATTACGAGCCTGGCGCGCTACTGACTGAACCACCCCCGTCCCATGAAGCTCCAGTAATACAGTCTTAAAATATACATAAATTATAAAATTTTAAAAATACCCGTCTTCTTATATGTTTCCTAAAAAGTAGAAAATATAACCCTGAAGCATATCGATGATGCAATCAGCCACTGAGTTCGTATTCGCTTCGAAGGAAGATAGGAAGCCGATTTACCTACTCGACAAGGTGGCCGGGGCCCTATCTTCCTTTGAAGAGAATACGAACTCAGTGGCTGATTGCACCATCGATAGGTTTATTTTATACTTTTTAGGGAGCATATAGAAAGACAGTTTTTTTAATTTTTTTTATTTATATTTTTTCTTTGCCATTAAAAACACCTACGTTCAGAAACTTTCATTTGATATACGACTTACAAACATCAACCACATTTTTCCTTTTTTTCGGAGTCGTACTTAAGTTAGCCCATGACACTGGGGACTGCACGAGCTTTAATTTGAAACGCAACTCGTTAAAGTCGACCTCTGCTTTAAAGTTTCGTCCTCTTTTGAGTGGAGGGGAGAACAGTGGGGGGGGGCATAATTCCAAGTCGTCTACGACGGTCCTCATAAGCGTTCATTTGACACCTAACTCATAACTGTAGACCCTCGCATTTGGATGATATAGTAGAGGAACGACTTTCACATTTCCCCTTATTTAGGGGGGGGGGTCATTTTATAATAGTCTATGACACTCCCCGCGTCACAAGTTTTCATTTGACACCTAAATCATTAAGTTTCTCCTTTGGGTTCGAAAGATCTGATGGCAGAGCCCTTTTGAGAAATCCACGAACCAATGAAGGGCGAGCGAAAGCAATGGGACGGAAGACGAAGGGTTAGTGGGGGGGGGGGGCGACGTGGAGGTTAAAAATTCATCCCGAAGCCGTAGGAGAATATGAAATTGCCGACAAAATATCTGATGCACAATTTCTTTGTTAGATGGATCAATTATAAATTGATCATTTAATATTTCGTAACATGCGCACATGTGAGTAGTTCTCAAATGTATACACTTATATATATGCAATTTATATACCAATATATAAATAGGAAATCTGCCTCTGCCTCTTCATTATGCATTTGCAATCGTCAGAGGCGCAGTTGCCGAGAGAGTGCAACATTCGTCTGATGCCATTATATAATATTCATCAAAGAATAATCAAAAAAGTTTTTAATTATAAATATTTGGAAGAGCTACGCAATCTTTTTTAAAACATTAGGAAACTTTATATATATATAAATGTAAAATCTTATTGTTTTTGTTTTCTAATCAAGACTGGTTTAAACCAAAATTTAATTCTAGAAAAAAAAAGGATTTTTCCTTTCATGTTCCAAAGGCCAACAAAAATATTTTGTAACGTCATTTAATTTTCATTGCACCAAAACTGTTTCATTCTTTAGAATATGTTCTTAGGAATGAAAAAAGCTCTTCTTAGTTTAAAAGAGATTTGAAGAGGCATATCACTAATATTAAGGATTCTGAGAGCTTTTGTTGCTTTAATTTCTGATTCAATTCAGCTGCATATTTTGATAAATTGTACATTTGAGTTTATCAACTGTCAGAGATAATTTAATGTGCTGTGTCATACCTAGCTGTGATGTGTTGCCTGAATATCTTTTAGAAGTGAACTTTGCAGCTTGGACGTTTTTAAATCCTTTGGCACAAAATCTTAAAGATAATATTTTTAGGCTTGGTTTTACCAATTCTATTTTATTTTCTCGTCAGTTGTGTTATTGTTATAATTATTTAAATGTTTATCCAAATTTTTGTACTCTAATATTTGTAAGAAATATCTGGTGAACTTGGAGTAGATGATGAATAATAGATAACGTCCATGTTCCCAGGTTCGACATATTACTATTATTATACTGTTATACTTTAACAAAATTTTTCATAATGGTTCCTCGGATTAAACAAAATCTTTTTGTTTCATTGGTCCCCCAAGCGTTCTCCAACACCCCCCCCCCTTCATCTCCAAAAGATGAAATCTCCTAAATTGTAGACCTCCCCCCCCCCACAACCACCACAAAATGGAAGAGAGCTTCTTCTCAAATGTGAGGCCCGAAGCACCCAATTCAATGCCACAATTTCCTCCTCTGTCGTAATGAACAGGTTACGTCATGGCTGCAGCCTCCCACCGCTCTACTCCCCAGAAAAATAAAATCCCTACAGAATGAAAGGAAATACGCAAACGATTGCCGAGCGTGACGAGTTGTATCTGAAACGAAAGCTTGCGACATGGAGAGAGTGTCCTCTGCTCTTTATTTTAGAGAGTTTAATCGATGTTTCAGATGCGTATTTATTCATTATCCGGGTGGGATCCGAACCGACGATGTTATCAGGAGATCGTGGGGTTCGGATCCCACCCTGCTAATAACAATTTTTTCTCTCTGCTCATCTAATGCGAATAACCTACAGGTGCTTCTCTGCTATTTCCCTTTATTAATCGATATTTGTCTGCGTTTCGAAAGAAGAGAATTCCCCATCTCACCCTCCCAATACCTTCCTCTCCCCATAAAATCTCTGGAACAGGGTTTGGCTCAGTCGACAGCATGCCAGTCTATGTGACTAGGTTCGAATCCTCTTTTCAGAATGTACACTCTCCCCTGGATGACGAAGATGGACTTTGAAAGAAATGCCCTTGGTCCGTCAAGTGGAACTTTAAAACGCAGCTCAGTGTGCATCTTAAAAACCCACTGGTCTCCCCCAGATGCCCACTGGATCCCCAACCCAGCTCTGATCCCTTGGGGATCCACGTGAACTGCTCATTTAGTCCATTCCATGCCTTGAAAAAGGAGTAAGAAAAGTAATAAGGAAAGAACCGAAATGATGGAATCAGCGCTTTTCGATTCCCTCTTCAGATGCTCTCCAAAGTGAGAGATGAAGAGTGGATGAGCACCACGATTCCCGTCTGCAGAGGAGTGGATGAGCACCACGATTCCCGTCTGCAGAGGAGGAGGTCATCGCTGTCCCTTAGGACGTCATTTTCATTAGAGGTTGTTGTTTTTCTTTCATAAGCGCTTCTTTTGCAGTGAAACAGCGCGGCCAGCCAAGAATTCTTTAAAACTTTGAATAATTGTTTCTGGAGACTTTTTTTAAAATGAGGGGGGGGGGGGATTCTAGATGAGAAGATTGGAAGGAAAGAAATCGGACGATAATTTTATTCGAGAAACAAGATTTGCCGTTTGCTATTTCTGTATTCCGAACTTTGGTTTTAAAAAGGTTCTTCTCGTAAGTTCGGAAAGACATCCGATCATTAAACATTTGACAAAATCAGTTTTTTTTTTTTATTTCTTGAAATCCTGAGTGAACATTCCTCACGATGCATTTTCATTGGCTGAAAGAGGCTCAAAAATGGAATTCCGGAAACATTCGTCTGACGAAAAATGGAACTTCTTCAAATCTTGATCTCATTTCTATGTGCGAACAAAAAAAGATTTTACTCCCAAAATATTCATCCATAACCAATGCACATTCATAAAAAACCCTCTTTATCCAAATTAGTGCGAATTCAATCACAAATAAGTGTTTATGAACTTGAAAAAAGAAGACATTTGGAATATTCAGGATTAAAAGGATCATTCCGAAGTATTTTTAAATTTTTCGCTATTTAATCATTTCATTTTGGAAAAGAACCCGAAAGGGTAGAAGTGACGACAGGGGCGAGGGTCATGATCTCGCTTAGTTCAACTCGGAGAACTTTCAATTGAAACGGATTCAAAAATCGATCTCCAAAATGAGAGAAATGAATCGCAGCCAATTTAACGTTTAGCTAATTTTGCATTATTTTAAACTGAGTGCAACAAGCTCGAGGTTTTCTTTTGTAAAATAACACTCAAGTATCGCGTGGCTACGTCATATGAAATATTTCGAACTTCATATTACCTCACTGCTGCTCCTTCATCAGTTGGGAGCATTTCGCTGCTCACGGGCTCACGTGGCTCCCTCGATCTGTTAATGAGGAAGGGAAAAAAAATAAGTGAAGAATTGTAAAAAAGTAAAAAAAAACTTCATCATCTGCATCCCAAGGGAAAGTCTCCTTGGGATGCAGATGCTGAAGGTTTTTCCCGCCAACATCCCACGAAACTTTCAGTCGTCGTCTGATTAAGGGCAGCGAGGAAATGGCATTCTCTTCTGCATCCAGCCAACCACCCAGGAGAGGTAAACAAGAAGGAACCGGTTCCTCTCCGACGCTCGCCCTCGGTAGGTGCTGCGTGCGCACAGGCACACCAAGTGCAACGCTCGGGACGAGGCGGGAGAAATGGTCGCCTCTGGGGAAGGGATTCCCACGGAGGAGGGATATTAAGAAGAAAAACTGTTAGGAAATTCATTCTCAGTAAAGAAATGCTTTTAAAAAATGCGCCTGTTCTTCTTGAGCAAAAATTTAAACACTTTTTCTTCTTTCTCGAAATGATATTTCCAAAATGAAAAGTAAGGATACAGAGACGAAGGAGTTGTCTGAGGGATTTCTTTTGCCACAACTGAGAGATGATTCTGCATCCACTGATGAGGATCCTTGGCATGCAATTCTCTCTAAAAGGGATCCGATTCTGTCTCATCATCGATTCTGTCTAAAACCAGAAAAATGCATTCATTTGTGACGGCCTTCCTTCCTCGAATCGAGTTCCTTTCAGTTTCGCTCCTCCCAATATTTCCCTCCATCGAAATTCCTTCCGCAGAATACGAGGCGGCCATTTTCTACGAGTGAGCTGCTCCCGCCTCTGCACGCGCCTTTCGGATCAGAAGGATGAGCAGAGTGGGTTGACGAGGACGCTTCACTGCTGGGGGAGCGAAGTGGCCAATGGCAACAGAGCGCTCGACGCAGAAGATCTCTTGGGAATAAGACTAACAAAGGAAAGAATGCTCGATGCTCTTTTCCTTTCTGTGAGGTGAGCAAACGATCATTCTTCACAGCAGACGAAAACGATCATTCTTCACAGCAGACGAAAACGATCATCACTTCTTCCATCTTGAGCATCTCCCGCCTCCCCCCCCCCCCCTCGATGCTGCGGATTTTTCTTTTTGAAGGAATATTTGTTTCACTTTCTTCAACTGATCACCAAACGATACACTCTTGAAATTGAACTTCTTCCTTGCAAGTGGTTCGAAGAGCGATTTTCCGAAGCAGAAGACTTTTTTTTCAAAATGACGACACAAACGAAGCACCATGGAATAAACTGAGTACAAAATACTTTGAAAAAAGAAACTGTTGGAATTTTCGAGAGTTTTTTCGTCGAAGGAGAGCAATGGAAATATTTTTTCAGTGATGTCTTAACTCGGATGAACGTAACTTAAAGAAATTTAATTCAATCTTGAGTGGTCGGTCTGTGGTGGGAGCGAAGTTGTTGATCTCAGAGTTGTTTTATTTCTGAAAGGCACGTTTTTTTTGCAGACAATGGGCTAAACGGCCAAGTCACAAGACGCCGTAGAATATTGGGGGGAGGGACCCACTGGGCGGCCATTGATGGATAGATCGTAGCCTCCCGTCAAAGCCATTCAGTGTGTTCTTTAACGTGCAGAGGCGAGGCTGTCCTGCGCACGGGGACACGGCTTAACGTCCCACGGGAGACGGGGCCTAGTCTAATTTCCATCAGATATTATACTAAACTTGAAAAATATGGATAACCAACTCATACATTCGAACATTATCCGCAATTAAAAAGCATCAAATATCTTGCCATTTGCCAGATATTCATATGCAAGAGATTGATCTTTTGCGAAATAAACCTGATGGCAATTGATGCACTTCAATGCAGGCTTGTCTCTGAATCCACGATGTCAGGATATGCCGAAATCCCAGCGAAAAAACATGCGAAAGGACTTGATTTTAGCTGCATGTCTATAGACGATTCCAAAAAAATGGAAGAAGATTTAAATCGTTGTAAGAAGTGTGTAGGGCACCAGGCTAGCCAGTTTTGTTAGCCTGCAGTTCCCGGGTTCGAGTCCCAACTGTTCCAGCGTTGAGATTTACCTCCACTAACCTCCCCCTTCCTGTGCTCGGTCATAAATCCGTCGGATGGGGGGGGGGGTTAAACCGTGGCCCCGTGTGCCGTAGAGCCATACGCCGTGTGCACGTTAAAGAACACGCAGGATGGCTCTGACGAGAGGTTTTCCATCTGTCTTCTCCTAACAGCTGTTCCAGTGGTCTCTTCCAGTGGGTCTATTCCTAATGGGTGTTCAGTGGTTTCTTCCAGTGGGTCCCTTCCTAATGGTCAGGGGAAAAGGAGACCTTGGGGGGGGGGGGGGGGGTTGTGACCTGGCCATTTATCCCCATGTGCCCAGAAATGATTATGTCTGTTATGAAGCGATCTTCCGATGAGATTAATTGTCATCGTTTCACGAATCCAGATCTTTTTATTTTAAAATCAAAAATTCGTGTTTTATTTTCTGAATCGACCGATTCCGTTGACGTAGTTGTTGGAGGGCGTGGTCGGAGAAAGTTATTCTGACTGAGTTCATATTTTTGGGCGTGGTGGGGTGGGCGTCGATCCGCTCTGGCGTTGCATGCCAAGGGTGGGGCAGAGGCGAAATCTGAACTGCAAAAGCCATCGAGAAACTTCGGAGATTTGGGTTGCAGAAAAAGAAACGTCGAGAAGGACGACGACGACGTCATTTCCTGCTGTTTGGTTTCAGAAAAGATGATTCGATTCGCTGTTCGAATTCACTCCGAAGAAGAATGGCGGAGAAAAAGAGATCGCATTTCGAATCAAATATTTTTGAATGTGGAAATCACTATTTTTGTTTTAAACTTCTGTTGATTCACAAAGAGAGTTCAATTTTCAATTCTGTGGTTCTCGTATCAGCTGAAGACGATTATACTGATTTTACCTTATTTCTGGGGGGAGGGGGGGGAGGAGGATTGTTTCGAATCTATCAGAAATGAAAGGGAGTCACGTGGGTTCATACATTATCTTTGCAGGTAAATAAAAACTTATTTTTGTTCGAATGCCAAAAGAATTATCCAATCAAGATTTAAAATGTTTTACTGATATGTCATCACGTTCTAGTTAGGAGCTCACGAGTCCTTTAATACATTCTGAATAGAAATTTTAACCTAAAGTGGCCGAGTGATTAACGCCCTTGTCTATTATTGATCAAAGGGACCTGGGTTCGAGTCCCGTGTTAAGACATCGAAGTTTGTGTTTTGTCTCTGCTGAGGTCTCGTCTTCCTCACAGATCTTCTGCATGGCGCATGAAACTGAATTCATTTGCATTTTGACGGAATGGGAACCTCATTGAGCCTCGTTCTGAGGTTAGCATTCTTCTCTTCAACGAATAAAACAGTCTGATGTCTTATTCAAAATATCTCCGAATAGAACAGAGATTTTTCTTTTTCTTTTTCCTGTTGAAATCCTTTTTAACGTCAGAAGATTTCTCTTCCCATTTATCTGCATGGCAGGGACAGCAAATGGGATTTTTTTGTGGTTTACGGAACTCTCCTTCCAATGAAAGGGAATTTTTATCTTCAATGCAAATGTTGGATCTTCGTCAGATTTCTTTCATTTGATATCAATAGCCAGAGATGATAAAATCAGAAACTTCGAAATTGACTTCGCTTCATCTAAAAGCAATAATTTTTCATTCATCCAAATCATCCAAATCTCTTCCTCAAGACGACCTCGAGACTCGGGAGAGAGACGTGGACTCCCTGGTGGCACTTTCAACTCTAAATAGAAATAAATTTCAGCTAATAATTATAGATGAAGAATGTTCTTCATCTATAGACAATGCAGATAAAATCAAGTCCTTTCGCATGGTTTTTCGCTGGGATTTCGACAATAGCCTGATAGCGTGGATTCAGAGACACGCCTGCATTTAAGTGCATCAATTGCCATCAGGTTTATTTCACAAAATATCAATGTCCTTTCATCATCATCATCATCCTCAAGCAGCCATGGGCTACGGAGGTTCAACCAGACCGTGCAGTTTAGTTCTCCAAGCATATCTGTCCTGAACTACATCCAATGTCCTTTACAAATTGCAAAAAAAAAAAAAAATTCATTTCCAAACTTGATGGCTTTTAGTTTAAAACTTGTCACCCCACTGTAAAAATCAGTCATTTTCAGATGTTCAGGGGAAAGGGTTATTTTTACAGATATTTTACATTTTAAATATATTTGCAATATCCTGGAATCGCGACTGGCATCCAAAACGAACCTTGCGTCAATGGGAGGCTGAATTCGAAGCTCCGAGAATCCCCAAATATCGCTTTTGTGGGAAAGATAGGACTTGAGATAAAGATTCCTAAAAGAAGTATCAAAGTCTCGATTTTCAACAGCATTCGTTCATTATTTGAAAATACTTCGAAGTTGGAATATTTAACAATGCAAAGTCAGTTGGGAGAATATGGATCAGAAAATCGAATCACTCCAAACCACATAAAATAATTATATTTTACAAGTTTGTGCAAATAATTATTTAAATCTTCCTATAAGTTTCTTAGGACGACATTTGGAAGCCACAATTCCAGTTGCGATATTCCTCCAACTAAATGAACGACTATCGTTGGAAATCGGGATTTACTTTTGATTGGGATTTTTCCGACAAAATTTATTTCAGAACTTCCAAAGTTAGATTTTCATTAACATAACTTTAAGTTACGGTCTACTTCAACTTTTTGCCACCAGGGTCCTTTCGGATGAATGTCGTCATCCAATAGAAGTTTCTTAATGGTTAAATGCTAAACAAATCGACTGTTGAGTTTTATAAATTTAGAACTCCACCGTCGTTTGCAGTCGAGAAACTTTCTCTTCGGCAGAGAAATTGACTTTCTAGTTTTCGAAACCGATTTGTTTTGAAGAAAAGAAACCGACCAAGGATTGAGCAAAAAAATCGGTTGTTTCATTCTTGAGCGGAACTTCTTTTTGGCACAATGGGCTAAGCGGCCGAGGAGGTTTTTGCGGAAGGAGATTCACTGGATGGCTGTTAACAGGAAGCCACGTGTCCAAGGGCTACCAGCTTGTTCTTAAACGAGCTCAGGGTACGACTCTCGTGCACATAGGGCCACGGCTTAGCCTCCCATCTGACGGACGGCGGCCTTTCCAAGACCATAGGTTCTCACTTCCCTCACTGCGGATAGACAGTTAATTAGAAAATTTTCATCGCAGGCATAATCTCATTTCGAACATAGCAAATTCAGGTTTCGAATCATGGCATGCTCTATAACTGACCGCTTTCGAGGAGGATTTCCAATTCATCGCCATGCAACCTTCGTGGCAGGGGGAGGGAGGGGGGGACGAACCCACCGAATCGTTCCAACTGTTCGTTTGGTGTCCCGATTCGTGTCTAGCGAGTGTTTTAAGGATTGTTTCTCCGCTGAGGAATTGTGGCGCATGAAACGCTTTCCGATTCTCACGAGGAAGAGATTTCTCGACCAATAACAGACGAGAGGAAACCTATGAACCTTATCGGGCTTCGCGGAGATGTCCAAACGTTTGCTGCTCTCCGATGCTCGTGCTTTCGCGACTGCTGAGAGTTGGGGAATATTACTGCTCAGAATTTTGTTTCTTTTTTTAATTTTATTTCAAGATCTTGTAAATTTCATACGACATGTAATAGAAAATGCAATGTAGATGCATACAAATCTTTTTTTGGTTGAATCAACTGCTATTGTTGTTGTTAATCAGAGGACGATTTTAAAAATGTTTGCTTTATGTTGAAGACAAAGCGGGAATCGTCTGAAATGAAGCGAAAAGAATCTTGATCGACGATGTTGGAGTTTGGAATCTCATTTCTGTTCAGCACGTGCTGGATGAATCGTCTGTGTCGTGCTCGATGTTCGAGTTATAGTGCTCGATGTTCTCTCCACGAGACAGACGACGAGCAGCGGTGGCGATGACGTCTTCGCTGCCTGCATCACCTTATTGACCCCGATGCCTTCTTACCTCAAGGATGTGGAAAGGGTCAAAAGTGCTGGATGAAGACGATCTTTGGGGTCAAGCACTCACGTCCCCAAACCAGTTCAGTGGCAACAAACAACATTTCATTTTTCGTCTTATCCTTTCAAGTCAACAGAGGAGGGGGGGGAGACCATTGGAAGCACGTGCACTCGGTCATTGGTGGAGAAGTCTCCGTCCGTTCGAGATCCAGATGGAAGCTGGTAAGGGGGAGAGGAACCATAGGCAAGGGGGGGATAGCTGAGACATCTCGTCAGGTTTTCCACTGACGCAGCACGGTTGCAATTCTCCGCGGAGACAAGGCCGTCGCGTGAAGCCAGGCTACGGTCACATGACGTCCCGGAACCAGTTGCTCTAGTGTCGGCGTCTATCTGGGTCAGTGGAACTGGACCGGCGGAATCCCTCGGGGCAGCGGCGATCACGTGGGCACAGCCACTAGCAAAGGGGTGACGGGCCAGTGGGAGGGATCGCAGAGCGCGCACTCAGGAATGTCGCCGGGGAACGAGAGGCGAAATGGTACTTTCGCTGCTCACTGAATGGCATCATCGGCAAAGGGGATGACGTCACTCTCGGATCTGAGCCCAGATTTCGATTCTGCGGTGGGCGATCCCAACAGCGTTCGGAGGGATGGCCTTCAAAGGAACGGAATTTCATCCTCTGATGTTGGAAACTCTCAACCACTGAGATCATTCGGTGATGAAATACCTCGTCTGCCAAAGGGTGGGACTGATGACGTCAGGTGAATCTCTTCTTCGCAGGGGATTCTCTGCAAGGCACAGCGAAGTGGAGCGTAATTAATATCAGAAACATCATTCTTTAATCTCTTAAGTGCATCCTTGCACAGCAGAAGATCCTGTTCAGCTCTCGATGATCCCATTCAACACAAAAGGGGTGGAGGGAGGGGGTACTCCATTTCCAATCCGGCCTCTCTCTTGTCATCAGAAGTGTTAAGTGCTTCGTTAATGGCCCACTTGGTCAGAATTCTTAAGTCATCTTTCTAAGACAATATACACGGAAGTCATTAGCAGATACTTCCGATGGATTATGCCACTCGAAGAGAGGGGGGGGGGGCAGGTGGCGAACCATTTCGAATCGAATCTTGAGATGAAGATTTAAAGAAGTTGTTCCAGTTGTAAAAGAAGGGGGCGGGGAGATCTTCTGATGGATTCGCTTAATTGATCCCATTCTCAAGAGAAGGAATTTGCTTATAAATGGAGATCGCAATTCGTGTTGCATTTCAATGAAAGATTTTAAAAACGAATCAACCGTAGAACATGAATGAGCTTAACGAAACGTTTCCAATATTTTCACAATTCCTTTTTATTCTTCTTCGAAACCAAATATTATTATCGATCAAATGACCAAAAAGTTGATTATTTACAAAAGATTAATAAAAAATAACCCCCCCCCCCTTCAAGCAACTGCCTGTCAACAGAGGTCTCTCAGTTCGATATGCGATAAGGAAGATCTCAGCAGGAAGAGAACACAGAGAATCAACTCCCCTTCGTTATCCCTTTCATCAGCAGATAGTCGCGATAACCATTTTCCCACAGGGAAGGTATTTAGAATTCGAAAATTCTTTGTAGGGAGGATTCATTTTCAATGGATGGGAATCGAACCCTCCAAGTATTTCCATTCAATTGTAATGAAGACAAAATAATTTATTTTTTTCCTCTGTTGATTTTCTGAGATCTAGATATCGGTTCAGCAGAAGATCCTTACAAGTCATCAATTTCAAGTGAAAAAACCGATCATCATGGATGAAAGTAACCATGCCACTTCTTGTTAATCAATGGAGACTGGCTTTAGACAGCAGAGTGAAAACGGTTGTGGGATTGATTTCCCTTGACATCTCAAAAGCATTGGATTCAGTTGAACACAAACTTATCTTGCAAAAACTCCGCTATAATCGTAATCTATCGCCCTCAGCTCTTTCCTGGTTTAAAAATTATTTCAACAACCGTGTTATCCGAACTAAATTAATGAGATCTCTACACTTCTTAAAATCAATCGGGGGTAGTACCTCAAGGAATCATTATTAGCCCACTTCTCTTCAACCTTTTTGTTAATGAACTAGAATCCTCCACCAACTACAATATTTTTATGTATACAGTCGATTGTCTTTTTTCTTTTACCTCAAGTTCTTTCAATTCTCTAAAACAATAAATAGAAAATAATTGGTTTACTAGAAATGGATTAACTCTGTCAATATGAAGAAAACCAATATTGTTTTTCTTTCAACTTCAAATTCTCCCCCGCCTGACACAATAATTAATAACACCCATATTACAGTTTCCATTTCCATGAAGTATTTCGGTATGACGATAGATAATAATGCGGACTTTGGAATTCACATTAATAAAACCGTCGCCTCAGCTTCTAAAAGAACTTATATATTGAGGTACATTCGAAACTATATATCCTCCTATGCCCCAATGTTCTACAAAATTTACATCCGACCGAAACTCGAATACCGTGCTTCCACTCTTTTTGGTATTAATAAAAAAAACTCTTATAAATTAGAAAAAGTTCAAAATGAAGCTCTCAAAATCATCAGCAAAATCGATTTCAACAACAGAGAATCTCTAACACTAACTTATATTCGTTCCAACTATCAAATTCCCACTCTTGAATCTAGAAGAAAGATTCGGATTATTACCCTTGCTCACGACCCTGTTTATAACAAGTCTCATCCCCTATATTCGATTCTTACACCCTATATTCGATTACGACATCGCTACATCCTTCGCTCTGATAACAAAATGTTTTCTACTCGTAAGATTTTCAAAGCTAAGTATGGTGAAATTTCTTTTGCCTTTGAAGCAACCTCAACTTGGAACTCACTACCGAGCGATATCAATTCTTTAAATTCTAAAACAAAATTAAAAAAATATATTACTCCACTCCTATTAGAATATTGAAACGTTTGACCAACAACATCTCCTCATCCCTGTTCCCAATCCCCATCTTTGCCCTTTGTCTGGATTATCCGCAATCCTTTTTTTCCTCTGTTCATTCTTTTAATATTACTCTCTGTTTCTTAAACCTTCCTTTTCTTCTCCCAAAGTTTACTGTGTTTTTTTATCATATTTCATATTACATGTTTGTCTTCGTCTGTGCAACTTCTCATTTTATTTACATGTATCAAATAATTATGCAATTCCTGTTATCCTCAATATTTCTTTTTGATTTCTCAAATGTACTGGGGCATCAAGCCACTTGAACGCTTAAATTAATATTCAAAATTACCTGTACCTTGGCTTCACCGCAACCCCCCCTGCATAGAATAAATTATTATGACGACGATCTGAAGCTGGCCGCACTTACCGTGACTGTTTCCTTACCTGTCGGTGGCAACGACGTCCGGTGCTCGATGCGGCGGCGCCGACTCGAGGGCAGCGGCGGAAGGAGTTCTGCTCTTTAGCCTTTCAAGTGCGTCGTCGCCTCACGCGGAAGGAGGGTTCCCGAATGGCAAGGAGGGCGACATGCCTCGCTAGTGGAGGGGACAACCTTAATTCTCTCTCATTTCTTTCATTCTCTTTATCAATGACTATCTTTTCTGTCACCCCACTGATCATCTAACTGATCATCCAAGTGAGTCCTCTCATTGACATTCTCATAAAATGTCTTCTCAACGTTTCCTGTGATCATCTTCAGCGATAATTGTTTCTGATTGACTGACTCTTCATCGCAACTCAATCTTCAAGTCACTTATCAAGCGATACAAATTGAAATGAATTCATTTCGTAATGAATCGAAAAGTAAGATCAATATGCTCCAGAGATGAGAATCCAAATTCTGCATCTCTTTTCCGTTCCTTTAGGAAATCGAATGATAAGGGTCACGTGTCACGTGATCTTTCGCTTCTTCGCTGAATCGTATTGATTCCTAAATTTTGTCAGAGTAGAAATTTCGAATGTCTATTCCATTTAAAAAGCGATTCTAATTTATTTTATGTTTTTATTTACTTTTTATTTCATGCAAAGGAATAAAATAAAACATAAACGCATCTTTTTCTAAATGATATGAAGGTCGGGGGGGGGGGGCGATTCTGACTCCATTGCTTAAAGGTTGAGAGCTCACATTTTCGTCTCTTTGGAGGCAACGGTTTTCTGTCGCTCAATCATCGCGACCATTTCTTTTTCCAAAATCCCTTTCTCCTTTCAAAAGAGACCCTTTCCCTTTTTCCTTTCATTTGAAGATTCCTATCGAATCAGCTTTTAGTACGCATGTCTTAGGAACGTTTGCGATGGTCTCTGTTCCTCTGTTGTTGGGGACAGGCAAACGATTCTCTCTCTCTTTTATCTTCCCCCTTTGGAGGATTCGTCTGCCATTTCCCCTTTTCAATTCCTAAATCAAAATCTCTCGCACTGAATTCATCGCTTCAAACGATCGATTCGATCGATCAAAATCCCATGCATCGGAATTCATCGCTTCAAACGATCGACATCCTTTTAAATGAAGCCAAGTTTTTTCCCCTCGTATTAAATTGGGCTGACCAGAAACTATTAGTTTCATTTAAGAGGCAAATTAAAGCGAAAATGTTTCTAAGGTTAGACAGATAAGCAGAGAAGAAAATAGTCTTCCCAAATAAGAACACTTTCAATCACCGTTGCACAAAGCACAGCGACTATGGACGAAGTCTGCTGGCGATTTCTCACTTCTTTATGAAGTCAACGGATGAGTGCCTCAAGGACCACAGTCAACGAAAGAATTCACCAAAAGAGAGCTAGGTAGCTCCCACAGTCAACGAGGGAATTCACCAAAAGAGAGCTAGGTAGCTCCCACAGTCAACGAGGGAATTCACCAAAAGAGAGCTAGGTAGCTCCCACAGTCAACGAGGGAATTCAAAAGAGAGCTAGGTAGTTCCCACAGTCAACGAAAAGAATTAATCAAAATAGAGTTAGGTAGCTGCCACAGTCAACGTGGGAATTTGCCAAAATAGAGCTAGGTATCTCCCGCAGTCAACGAGGGATTTCACCAAAAGAGAGCTAGGTAGCTCTCACAGTCAACGAAAGAATTCAGCAAAAGAGAGCTAGATAGCTCCACAGTTAATGAAAGAATTCATCAAAAGAGAGCTAAGTAGCTCCCACAGTCAACGAATGACATAGGAGGCTTATCAGCTCTTTAAATCTCAGATCTCTTCTCCTTGGAACAAAGAAAAATAAACGAGTTGAAAATCCTTCCTTGAAGATTGGATTCGAAGAGAATTTGAAGGGGAAAAGAATTTCCCCCCTTTTAAGTACTTTTTTTTCTGTTGGCTTAACTCTCGCCACGTGTTAAGAGAATGCGAAACGTGCTACTCAGAGTTGCGCTACCTCAACTGGAGGAGCAGAGAGGATCTTCTTCAAGGAGGGGGGGGGGGCATTACGAAACCTAACTCGAAATAAATCTTCGTATCTGCAACGATTTCGGAGTCGTGCTTTTGCTTCGTCTCGAACCGACAGCCGTTGTCTTCAAATGAGCGGATCACTCCCATGTGACGAGTCTTCCCGACAGAAGGCAATCGAGAGCCGAGCGATGGGGATGTGGAAGGAGAGTGACGTCACGAGACAGGGGAACGGAGACTCACTTCACTGTTGGAGGTCACGATGGAAAGAGGAAGGACTGCTCCTTCATCTTCCGTTACGATCGAAAGAGTGGCAGAGGAAGGAAACAAAGAGGGAAGGAGCCAACCACATCTGAGCGGCGCTTTGGTGAAATGACGAAAGGGCAACACGGAGGAGGAGGAGGAGGAGGAGGAGATACCCTAATCAGCTGAATGGGAACCTCCCGTCAAGTCCTATTCAGCGCTTTCTTTAATTAATGTGCACGGGGTGTGGATCTCCTGCAGCGGAACGTGGTCCTTTCCAAGTGCATCGGTGTTTCCTCGCCACATGAATGGAAGAGCCTGGAGGCAGCCACAGGAGGGAGTCGAACCTGGAACCATCAGATTATGAACGTCGCACAACGGTGGGAGAAGGGGGGGATAAAAATAAAATCATTTAAACAAGAGGTTTTTTTTTATTTAATCCTTAAATATGCACTAAGTTAGGAAACAAATTCCCCCCTCCCCACCACCACCACCTCACAAAAAAAATCACTCAGAGAGTGAAAAGAGAACTAACAACGCAGACGGATCCAAAACAATCCACTTCCGATGACATTGGCATCGATTCGGAATTATCGGAAGGATATTTCAGGAATCGGATCGTTTGCGAAAAGATTTCGCTCTTCCAATTCGAAATCACCTCGTGCTCTGTTGTTGCGAAGTCAGAAGATGACGTCATTGCCCTCGAAAAGAGGACGACGACTGATCTCTCCGAAGAGGGGGGCTTTCGCTGCAGACGAGAAATGCTTCGACCGGGGGGGGGGGGTAGAGGGGGCCGTCGCCGATTTCAACTTCTGACAGAGAGATGAGCGCGTGCAAGAGAGAGAAAGTCGTTTTCAAAATGTAAACTGGTTTCCGATTCGAAATTGGCCAATGGGATCTGCTGCCACGAAGACCGTTCCATCAGGGAAGGGAAGGGGGGGAGACTGTCTCAGAGAGGGGGACACGAAATGGGTAGGGTCTGAAAATGGGGGGGGGGAGGTTCGTCTATTTCATCAGAGTCTGGCAACGGAAAATGGATCGTCTGTTGGCAACGATGAAGATGCCATTTGTTAATCTCGACTACGATTCGTAAAGGAAAAAGAGAAGTCGGCTCTGGATACGAAAGAGGAAAGATTTTGGGTTTGCGGATATTTCGAGGAATGGAAGAATCGATTAGCTATTTCGACAGGGGGGAATGGGAATGCGCGAGTGCGGATACAAAATCGCCGATTGATATCCGAGGAAAAAGATTATGGCGAAATTTTTGAAGTGCAAAAATCGAAATGAATTGGGAACATCGGAGCTACCAGAAAACGAAATTTCAATTCAATGAAAGATAACTCGATTCATTGGAATAAATTAAAATGGGATAATTTAATGGGAAACTTTCTGATGGAGATTAATGTGGGAGGGAAAGTGGAAAGTGGGGCGCGAAACATTCGAATGCTTTGTTTATTTTATGGACAAAGGAAATGGTTAAAACTTATAAATAAGTAATTGATCTAGAAACGGAGAATTAAATATCTCTGAAGGAACGAAAATGATAAAGGAATTCGATTTAGATATCAGACGATTCTTCACTCTGAAAGGATATTTTGACTTCCAAAGAGCTTTTATGAATAATCGGATGGCAACGACTGATACACGGGAGTCACGTGAGCGACGATCTTTCGAGGGAAGTGATGCCGGAAGTGATGCAAGAAGAGGATTCATCCGCGAGGACGATTCAGTTGCAGGTGAACGAATGCCAGATATCGGCAAAGAAACTCTCAGTTTATTTATCACTGGCGAGCATCGTCTGCACAAATCATTTTACAAACGGGAACATTAAGAGAAACTTTTAATCAGTTGAGGGAAGAGCAAATTCAAAAGATTATTTAGGCAGGAAGGAAATCTTAGTTGTTGTGTCTTAATGTTAAAATCTTACCTCTTATATGAAAAGTTACGATAATACATTCGACGAAGATGTGCCGGGAGAAATTGCAATTCCTCCTGTGGCAACAATTTCGGAAACTTCCTCGTTTTTCTCTCTCTCTAGGTCATTTCTCGTCTGCATTCTCTAGTAGCAGATTGCTTCTTTAACAGCCCCCCCCCCCTCCCCTCCAATTAGTAGCCCTCGCAGTTCAGGATTCACAATGAAGTTCAAAGTCACTGTCCAGTCCATTGGGTGTAATTTGTGAACACCAATACCCTGTGAAGTACTCCTCAGCAGGGTAGGAAAAAAAAGGTGGCCAAAGAAGTCCCCATCAAAAGGTGCAACCGATCTTGCATCCCTCCCCTTCCGTTCCAGAAGAGAACATCTCTTTTGAAAGATACTAACAGACCACGAGATCTGACTTAGGTGATAGGAGTGGCATCATCATCAGAGGGGAGATATAACAGAGTTAGATAAAGGCACAAGTCTCCTTGATGCGAATAATGATGAGGTAAGGTAAAGGAGTCGGCATCTACCATGGAGTAAGTATCCTGTGTGAAGAGAGTGCTTTAGCCAACACCTTCAAAGGGAGTTAAGTACCCCAAGGGCTGTGGGGACTGCTCAGCTCTCTTTGGATGCGAGCCTCCTAACTTATTCATTGGCTGCTTCGCTCTTCTTTAATCTCCCCTCTCAAGTGAAGAAGGCGTCGAACGAGCCATCGTAACTGCTTCGGCATGATGCCACTGAGCTACACCCTCCTCCTCCTCCTCCTCCCACTCCCCCACAGCGAAAGAAACTCTCTAAACCAGTAGGACGAGGTAAGAGCGAGCGAAAGGATCGAGTGTCACTTCCTGCCCAGTTACGTGCAACTGCAGGTAAGAGTTCCATCGCACATTGCTTCAAAGGAGGAATCCAGGCTTCAGGAATAGGCACACGAAGAGAGGTCATCCGCAGATGTGCGATGATAGTCTCCCCTCCCCCCTCCCCCCCCCCCACCCCTCTCTGTTCCCTTTTTGCTTTTGAAATGGAGATGGGAGGAGATGGCCAAGCGAGGAAATGGCAGACGCGGAAACGCTCTTCGTTCGGCAGATAAGGAGCACAGATAAAAGAAAAGGCGACGCCGAGCGAGCACCAGGACACGCTCCACAGAACTGGGACGATGCTTCGTGGCTCGGATCGTGCGCGTGGACACTTTGCACGAGAAAGTTAGAAGTGAAAGGGGGGGGGGGGAAGTCATCCCTTCATGTTGGATGAAAGGGTCAGAGTGACAGCCGCAGACGATAAGATGAAGCCAAAATAATGGTTAAAAAATAACCTCCTCTCTGAGGATGTAGATGCGGAATTTTTTTAAAAATTTCACTTTGATGATTTTCCCGAACAGAATTTTGAGGTAGCTGATTCAATTTCAGATTGAGTTGTTTTCCCTCTTTTGTGAACAAATACGCACAAGCCTCACATATAGCCATGGACTACGGAGGTCAGTTCTCCAAGCAAGCGTTTATTCTGAGCTATATCTGCTGCATCTGGCCATTGCTAAAGATGACCAGTTTCACATCGTCTGCCCACTGCATCCAAGTTTTTCCCTTTTACGGAACTCTTTAGGGATATTGTTCATCACCTTGTTCACTAATCGATAGTTTTTCCTAATGTTAAGAAGGCCAAACGAAAGCACTCTCTTCACACAGGATACTTCCTCCATGGTAGATGCCGACTCCTTTACCTTACCTCATCATTACTCGCATCAAGGAGACTTGTGCCTTTATCTAACTCTATATCTCCCCTCTGATGATGATGCCACTCCTATCACCTAAGTCAGATCTCGTGGTCTGTTAGTATCTTTCAAAAGAGATGTTCTCTTCTGGAACGGAAGGGGAGGGATGCAAGATCAGTTGCACCTTTCGATGGGGACTTTGGTCACTTTTTTTTCCTACCCTGCTGAGGAGTACTTCACAGGGTATTGGTGTTGACAAATTACACCCAATGGACTGGGACAGTGACTTTGAACTTCATTGTGGATCCTGAACTTCTTCTACGGGTAGACTTCTGTTGAGAGAAAATTTTGTTTCTGTTTCCTATCCTGTTTTCAGGATGCCTTTTATCAGCTGGTGGATAATCCTGATCAGAGGCCATCGCAGGTATCTGTTGGATATTGTACTCTCAATAAACACTGAAAATTCCACTGACCAATTTCCTTTCCTCTGGTAATTTGCAATGTGAGGACTCTGTACGGAGATTTTTCTCTTGATGTCCGAAGACAGGAGGTTTCGGCGTTAAAATAAAGATATTATTATCTTAGAGCAGATTGTTTTTAAATATCTGAACTTGTGCAATCTTGGATTTCTCTTTGCAGAGAGGGGGAGGGGAAAGAATGGACATGCCTTGAGTCAGACATTTCAGCAGACGTTTATGCTCTTCCAACGATTCAATGTCAGAGGTCGTCTTGACGATCGACAATTCGATCTCTCAAGATAACGAATCGCCGGGGACAGGCAAGGGTCGCTAGAAGGGCTCCCCCCCCCCACTCTCGGGGCCCCTTTGCTAACAACCCTTGAACCTCGAAGATGACGTCATTGTCACGAAATGAAGAATCATTAATTTTCAATTTTAAACTGACCTTTGGAACAACGTGGCCGCAAGATTTTCGATTGAGAAAACCATTTCGAAGATTCCAATATTACGTCAGCCTCGTTGTGATATTAAGAGCATCGTCTGCTGATCGTTCCATTTCCTTTCTTCGTGAATGAATGAGCCTCAGTCAGAAGAAAAGTCGTTCGGCTGTCAGACTGAATCCCGAGACCATTCTTCTTCTGACATCCCTATTCCCTTCCGTTCGGAATCTCTTCCTCTTCCGATGCAGAAAGCAGAAGACATGACTGAGAATTTCCATTTTTCTGTCGATCCCTTTTCGACCTGAAATTCGAAAGAATCGCGCGCCCCTGTTGTTGCGGGGTGGGATTGGGGAATTTCTCTCTTGCCTCTGCAACAATCGCATTCCTCTTCGTTACTCATTGTTAGCGCAGCAAATCAACCAACCGATGAATCTCATCTCCGTACAATTCTTTACGTCGTTATTTTCTGTTGTTTATGAAAACGTAGAGTTAAGGATTTTAAATTCCTTCGATCTAGAATCCATCGTCTGATCCGCCTCCAACTTACAGAGGACATGACGCCACAAAGGTTAAGTAATTCAGAACCAATCAAAGGCCACAATGCAGTTTGACCCTCTGATCTGAAAGGTCAGATATTTGAAAATCTACATTCCTGCAAAAATTTGTTGACCATTTTCTTTACGGAATAATTGAAAGGAAAAAAAAAAATCCCCAACAGATTACGAATCACAGATCATCTTTAAACATCCGTGACGTAAGCAACCGCTGATCATTTCTCCTCTGCAGTGAAATGGTCTTGCGTCCACAACCCCAGAACAAGTTGCAACAATTTCGTAACATAATTCCCGTCTCGTCCCTCGTGAGAAGAAAGTCTCTCTTGGCAGCACTTCTAATAAAAAATAATCAAGACAAGAGGAAAATAGCAAAAATAAAAAAGAAATGAATGATGAAAAAAAAAAATGGTTTCTCTTTGGCGACCACGAAGCAATCCCAAGTGAGCACACGCGCCAACGCTTCTCTTACGATCACGTGGGATTTCGTCGACTCTGAAGATCACGCTCTGTGATCTCGAGCATTCCTCTCAGACAATGCAAAGTCAGATTGCCAGCGAAGTGATTTTCTCCAGGAAGCAATCCGGGGCATTGAAAGGAAATACGTCATCCGGATCCTCCGTTGGGGATGTCCGTTCCCGAGAAAGGATTCAAATCGAAAGAGGAAGAAATTCTCTCTTTTCCTCTCCTCGAGAAATCCGATCGACTTTCGATCGCTTAGTGACGTCACTTCGCATCCCCGATGACGTCACCCTCTGGCTCGAAGGGTTAAGGCAGAGAAAGTGGCCGCGCCAAGACCGGTCTGTCGTCTGCTTCGCCCTCTGGGGTGGTGGCGCTCATCCTTCGCTGGCAGCAGCCCACGCGAGCAGGGCGTGCAGAAGAACCATCCTGCAATGAATCAGAAGCAGTCATGGAGGAGGGGGGGGGGAACTCGTTTTCAAAAGAGCCCCCCCCACCTCCTCTGCTCAGAACTCACCTCCAACATGAAAGGGTTATGACCCCGAAATGAATGCATCCCAGTTGTGAAATATGGCTTCTTCTGGAAAATAAATTTGAATGCAGAGAGATTCGGGCAACTTGTGAAACTGTCGGGAACAGATTAGGAGAAGTCGAGATTTAATTCTGCCTCCGATTCTATATTTAGAGAGACTTGGGAGCAGAGCATATTGATTTCAAATTATCTCCCTTAAAGGAGCCTTACCCTTTCCGTAGGAAGCCTTTGCTCTGCAGATAAATGAGAACGATCCTCTGCAAGCAGCTCCTTGCCCCACGAGAGATGTGAAGAGGGCGAGACCTCAGCAGAAAGAAAACGACTCGCGCCATATCCTCCAGAAAAATTGTCTGCATATCTTTGATCTGCAGACAAGCGCGCTAACACTGGGCAAAGGGACATCACGTGACCGAAACTATGTCAATCTCTCATTCTTTTGCAATTTACAGTTTTTTGTAACCCTCACCCGGGGACGGACTTAAGCATGAACTAACGAAGCCTCGAAGAAATGTATTTCAAGCTTTACTGCATTATACCCCTCAAGCAGCTGCTTGTCACAGAAGTCTGACAGGAGACTGTCAGTTTATATGCCACAGTAGGAGATCTGAGAGGATGGCAGGACCTCAGCAGAAAAACAACACACACATCCATGCCTAATCCGGGGCTCGAACCCAGGTCCCTTAGATCAGTAGCCAATTACGATTTTTTTTTTAAATATTTAATCTGTTGTGCAAATATTGTTCATCTTTGCTAACCAATGCTAGAAAAATGTTTTCATCACACCAATTGCGTGTTCATTTTCCAACGTTCCCCTCAATCAGAATAATTATATATATATATACTTCGACATTCGGATTTTTGGAAGATCTTAAATGTGCCTTAGCTTAGGGCTTTGGGTTGGGTTGCTTTACCTCTGAGCGGCACTTTTTTGCACACAGTGGGCTAAATGGCCAGGTCACAGGGACCCCGAAGACTCAGAGAAGGTTGGGGGAGGAGAAACACTGGAGCAGTTGTTGGGAGACAGATGGTAGCCTCCCGTCAAGGTCATCCAGTGTGTTCTTTAGCGTGCACAGGGTATTGCACTCTCGTACACGGGGTCACGGCTTAACGTCCCATCCGACTGACGGCGGCCTTTCCAAGCCCATCGGTGTCCCCTACCGACCGTGGGCAGGGCGGAGAGTTTTGCGGAGATAAATCTCAACGTTGACCCAGCTGGAACTCGAACCTGGGAACTACAGATTACGAGCCTGGCGCGCTACCGACTGAGCCCCTCCCCCCCGCCCCTTTTGCTAAGGGCCTCAAAAGGTCAGCAGCTCCGCCTCAATCGAGACTTGTTCCTTTTTAAAGCATCCACTTTCCTTTCGGCAGCATCCCTGCGAGAAATCCACTTTACTTTTCTTAACATCACCTTCTGAGCTACAAGAGATCCCCAGTTTCGCCTCCCTCCCCGTGAGAAAGAATAAATAAAATAATAAATACCCCCTCAAGCAGCTGCTTGCAGTAGAAGGTCTCTGAGAATGGCAAGAGCTCAGCAGAAAAGCAGTGCCTTACCCGGGGCTCGAACCCAGGTCTCTCAATAACAACAGAACTAAGAAACCCAAACGATATGATCATCCCAATCTGCATTCAGAGAGAACAATCAGTTTTCATGCAACAATGTGCGGAGTGTTTATGGACAAAAAAATGTTCCTGATGCCCTTTCAAAGGGGAAGCATTGTTGAGCTCTCTGCACGTGAAATCTTTGAACTATGCGGAGGAGACGAGGGTAAGAAAGGAGTTGTTGGAACGGAGGAGCGATGGGGGGGGGGGGGGAATCTATTCCTAGAAAAGAACAGCTGCGATAAAGAACATTGGATTCCCTCAATTCCCTCAGCTCACGTGCTTCCAAAGTATCTTCCACTCTTAATGAATTCAGAAATCAACTTCTCCATTCGATTCTTCGTCAACAGTGAAATTCCCGAGGAATTCTGCTCCTACTGCTGACGATCAAAATCTCCATTTCATAAACTCCTTTTCCTTCTGGTGAGCCTCTCTTTGAGAAGCGAGCTTCCATCTTCCGTCGTCTGCCAGTGGGACAGTCTTCGCCTCTGAAGACTTCGTCCCCGGCGATTCATTAAGGATCTCCCTCAGCAGACGAATCCTCATCTCTTCTGTTGCGATCGTTTTCGTCTTGCAAGGAATCGTGAGCACTCCCTCTGCTTCGTAATACGTCCTTAGGCCATTTCACGAAAGAGATCATTTACAGCTTCTTATTCGCAGAAGGAAACTTTCCAAGTGACCTAATGGCAACGCAGCCTCTCTCTGCCAATCACAGGGATGGAAATTAATGGCTGCCATTTGGTTTCGTATTCCTTGCAAATGGCGCCTCGATCTACCACTGCATGCCTGCAACAGATAGCGAGCAATCACGACATCGCAAACGATCGCAATTTTCTGCCAGATGAGGAAGCAGAGTTTCCTTCTCGTCATCCCCACCGGCTGAAGGAGAGAGAGAGAACGGAGAGTTTTGCCCCTTTCCTTCCACGTGCAACGCCTACTCCCCCCCCCTCATCCTCCTCTCCCTCCCTCCTTAGCGCAAGAAACCAGCTCGCGCGCTTTCGTGCTCTGCCGACCCCCACAGGAGGAGACAGAGCCAAACGATTCAGTCGCAGACCCTCGTGGCGATTGCCAGATGACAAAGATTCAGTTTCTGCTAAATCACATAGAAATTAATTTAAATCCCGATTCCTGTTCAGTTGACGTGAGCTCGTGTGTTTTATACTTAAAGCAAAAATACAAATTGAAAATAAAAACCCCGTTTCTTAAATGCCGTGGCACAATTTCATTCTAATTATAGTATCTAAAGCGAAGGCGCTCAACCATTCGAAAGGGAGGCGCGTTCTGTAATAGCAAGCGCCGTAATGACTTCTTGCTCAATGCCATTCTTTTCGAGAATGGGTGCGCTGCGGTTAAGCCTCAAATGTTCCGCAAAACATTTTATTTTTTACCCGCAAAAGGGCATTAAATTTCACGAATATTTGCTACCAAACAATAGAAGCTATTTAAAACATAAATCGAAAAAATTACATTACTAATGTTATCGAAAAATCTGTCATTCTCAGAGTTTCCACCGATTTCTGATTCTTTCCTTAAAAGGTTTCGCCACAGATGTTTAGAAACCTTTTGCTCTGCTGATACTTTAAATCAGTTATTTTATAAATGATTCCGTTGCTTAGAATTGGCGACTGCCTTTATGCTTCAATGCAGTGACCACGAAGTGCAGTGCTTCAATGCAGTGACCACGAAGTGCAGTGCTTCAATGCAGTGACCACGAAGTGCAATGCTTCAATGAAGTGACCACGAAGTGCAGTGCTTCAATGCAGTGACCACGAAGTGCAGTGCTTCAATGCAGTGACCACGAAGTGCAGTGCTTCAATGCAGTGACCACGAAGTGCAATGCTTCAATGAAGTGACCACGAAGTGCAGTGCTTCAATGCAGTGACCACGAAGTGCAATGCTTCAATGAAGTGACCACGAAGTGCAGTGCTGCCATTCGGTGCCAGTGAACTTCGCTTCACGATGGAAGTTATTGGAGCAAACGATAGCTTTTAAAAATCGTTTGCTGAATCGAAAACAATCTTATCATTCCTACTTTTTAACTACTTTTTTTTAAATGTTACTGTTTAGGATAATTTAAATATTCCAGAGTTGCATTTTCCCTTGAGGTGGAATCAATTTATTTGCTAATAACAACTAAGATGGCTGCCATCGCAGAAATTTCTTCCGCAGGTTTAAAAAACATTCGAATGTTTCTCTGATTGAAACTCAACAGTCGAAAAACATAATTTAAAAAATATTTAGCATTTTCTCCCGCACGAGACTTGTTTAAACGTGGAGGATGGATGAAATGGCAACATTTGGGACATCAATTGACAAATGAAGACGAAGAGTTTCATCTCTGTTCATTAAAGGCGAAAAAGATCTCAGAGTGAAACTTACCTTTCATCACAATACGATGTTAAATATGAAAGACGGATTATGCATCGTGACCTTTTAGGGCCTTTCTTAGTGTCAGGTCACGCCCCATAAACTGGTGCAACTGGCCACTCTCGATTTTTCAAAAGATCGGTTGCCCGTTCCTTGTGTTAAAGGATTTCATTCAGCATCAACGTAGCTCGTCCGGCAAAAATAATTGCTCAATAAACTGCTAAACGTGCCCTTTGTGCATTTCTATAAAGTTCAATAATTCCTCTATTTCAACCAGTTTTAATTCATTTTTTTTCACATCACTTACTTTGATTCATTGACTATTCCGGTTTCCATATTTCTTTTTAATCTTGAGGAAATATTTTCGAAGCTCGAGATTTCAAGATTTCAACCGATCTCTCACGAGCCGCATCTCTTCTGTGCAAATCTCGTTCAAGAATCTCTGAATCTGATGAAAGCGAAAGTCTTTTCACCCCCGTCCACCCCCAGAGTAAATCTTTGCCAATTAACGATCCCTGAGGACATCTCATTGGTACCTTGAATGACAAAAGCGTCTTCTCTCCTCGAAAACTAAGAAGTGTGCGAACAATTCCCTGTTGCGAAGCAGAAAGCGGAAATTTCGTTTCAACGACTTTTTCATCTGCTGATTCAATAAAAAATATATTCTTATGATTTTAGAAAAAGGGAAGAAGATACTCTCGTATACAAAGCACTGAGATAATCTCGAAGCTCCTTCGTCATGGGTTCACATACAACACACAAACACACGGACATGCCAGTTATGCTAATCACTAGACGAGGAATTTCATGACGACATTTGCATATTTGAGAATATATTCCTGCAGACGTCCATCGTTTCTTAGGTGACAGAGTTGATGAATCTGCGCATGCGTGAGAGGGAGAGTGAAGGGACTGTTTTACTGACTTTTCGCCTTGGCCTCAAGAAACCTCTTTACGTCCCTTAGCTGAGAAAGGAAGACAAACTACACTTGAGAGACAAAACATCCTCGTCTGGGATTCAATTTGCTCGGACAGACGAAGGTTAAAAGTGGGAAAGGAAATCGGGAAAGGATTCGCGATCGGAACGGAAGAGATGCCAGATTGCGAAAAGGGTTGAAAATTCATTCAGGGGGGAAATGCAGAGGGGGGGATAAACTGGAAAACGAATTCGATCATCACTGAAAAAGGGGGATGGAAAAACCCCGATCATTTCTCATTTATCACATCATTTACAATTAGAGATTCGGTTTCCGCATCCACGTGTCCCATCTCTCTGATTATCTTTTAAGGCTCGTGCACTCTCCCACCATTCGCATTTGCTTTTAAAACCGAATCCAGAATTACCAAATAATGAACGAGAAAAAAGTCACTCTGACGTCACAGTCCGATTCACTCATTCGCTCATTCATTCTCTCAGGAATCCATCGAATTCGCTAGAAAGGAAATTCTCCTCGCAACCGATGAGATTATCACAGGAAGGAGGTCATCAAAGGTCAGGTGAATTAAATCAGCAGACTGTTAGAACATCCGACTGTGTAAGGGCCTTATTTGGAGGGAAGTATTTGTTCAGCGAATCGGAAACTGTTGCAGGCGCTCAAAATGATATCCGAACACTAGGGTTGATTACAGAATTAAAAAAAAAAATATCTGGCAACGATTTTTTTAGAAATTAGCGATCTGGCAACCTTCGTGTCACGTGACACGAAGGTTGCCAGATCGCTAATTTCTAAAAAAATCGTTGCCAGATATTTTTACAGAATTCTGTTCACGTGACACGAAGGTTGGGCCCACTCACAGAAATATTGAGTGTGTGCAGTTACCGTTCACAGCAAACTGGAGCGTGTGCAGTAACTGCACACGCTCCAGTTTGCTGTGAACGGTAACTGGAGCGTGTACAGTTGCTGTACACGCTCCAGACATTTTTACGAAGGTTGCCAGATCACTAATTTCTAAAAAAAATCGTTGCCAGATATTTTTTCCGAGTTCTGTAATCAACCCTAGTGTTCGGATATTATTTTGAGCGACTGTACAAAGGAATGTGGCATTTGAGAGGTTTTCTGAAAAGGTAAGGTCGAAACTGTCAGAGGATATTTCCTCGGAAGGATGAAGAAAGGACGAAAATCTGGCAGCGGATGAAAATGGCTTCTCGTGACCACTACAATCGTTATCACATGGGCACGGGAAATGGGCTTCACTTTAGCGAGGAACAGATCGCTGATGATTTATTTAACTGATATTTGACTGATGATTCATTAACTTGCTTTCCATGGGTTGGGTTGTTTTACCTCTGAGCGGCACTTTTTTGCACACCATGGGCTAAATGGCCAGGTCACATGGACCCCGAAGGCTCAGAGAAGGTTGGGGGAGAGGACCCACTGGAACAGCTGTTGGGAGACAGATGGTAGCCTCCCGTCAAGCCCATCCAGCGTTTTCTTTAACGTGCACAGGGTATGGCTCTCTCGCACACGGAGCCACGGCTTAACGTCCCATCCGAAGGACGGCGGCCTTTCCAAGCCCATCGGTGTCCCCTACTGACCGTGGGCAGGGCGGGGAATTTTTGCGGAGATAAATCTCAACGCTGACCCAGCTGGGACTCGAACCTGGGAACTACAGATTACGAGCTGGCGCGCTACCGACTGAGCCACCTCCGTCCCTGCATTCCATGAATCTGATTCCTGAATAAAGAGACGAGAGGTCTCGATGGCAAGGACTTCTCTTCACTCTCATCGTGAAGAGGAGGCAGATCGCCTAGTCGTCTCTGTTGGCGCGATCGTCGGAAGAAGAACCTCGATTGTTTTCCCCATCGCCGTATTCCACCGCGAAACCAGTTTCTGCCGAGGAACGTCGCCAATCGGCTGCAAGGGGATATTTAGGACGAATCTTCGTCTGCGCTCTCACGGTGAAAGAGAGGCCAGCTCGGCGACGGGGAGCACGGATCCGACCCACATTCGCGGTTGATGACACCCGTGGCGAGTGCGAGGAGAATCCTGAGGTCCAGAGGGTGGTCAAGGGCGGGGGTGGGGGGTGGGGGAGAGAATGAAGCAATGGAGCGTGCCCGCCGCCGATCAACAACAACAATCGCAGATTACAGAAGATGGGAGTCAAGCAGATGAAAGGGATGGCAACACCTCAGCTTTTAAAACCCTCTGTTCTTTGGCAATCGTCTGGTTTAGAGTTTTTTTTTCTCCTCCTCTGGAGCGAGAGATCCCTCATTTGTGCAGAGTGCGTCATGGGATCCTCCCAGATTCGAATGAAAAGAATTCTAATAAAGAAGAGTGATGAAGAGTTCTCCCCTTTCCTTGCGAAACTTTCACTTCAACCGATGGGAACTTCTTCCCTCGTGGCACACGTGCCCTAACTAATGCGCGCATCTTTTCCTTTTACTGAAAAGTATCCACACGAAATGCCTTCCTCTTTTCTTCGCGTTTCGAGTTGATTTCGTGCAAGAGAATCGAACGCGAATTTAAATTGCATTTGTTGTCTTCGTGGTTCCTTCTCCTAAATTCCTGCCGACGGGAATGGAGTCGGATCCAATAACAGAGACACTCAGCTGGAAGTGAGAGCACGTGCAAGACGCAGAATCTGAAGGAGTTTAAAAAAAAATTTTAAAGAGGGGAGGGGGTATAAATCACGTGATCGGACGTGTTTCGACGAATGAGGTAACATCGACAACAGAAAAAATCGTAAATAATCGTTTGAATTCCGAAAACAAATTAAAAAATTTTCTATCCATTTTGCAGCGTGACATTTATTTAATCATTTACTTTGCTTTAAATATCTTTTAAAAAGACTTCTTACCCTTGGGTGGAAATCACCGGATCATCACTATCGGTAGTGATCATCACATCATCAGTCTTCGATGGATTTCTGCACTTTCTCTAAATCGTCTTCGAGAGTTTCGTTAAAAACCGATTTCACTGAAGAGATTTTCGTTAGGGATGTTGATCCCCCCCCCCTCCTCCTTCCTCCTCTCAAGGTGTCAGTGACATCCTTCGCTTCGATCCAAGAGATTTTCCTCTTTCGATCTCCATCTCTTCACTTCGCTGATGGAGTAATGATCTTTTACCTCCTCCGCATCCTCCCACGAGTTCATTTCATCCCACCTACTGACATTTATCCTCCAAAACGGGAGGAGAAGTCTCAAAGTTTCTATTCTGAAGAGTGTAAGGATCTCTCATCTCCTTTTCGTCTTCCGGGAGATGTTACTTCTTGAGTCCCCCCCCCCCCCACTCACTTCCTTCCTTTCAATACCCGTGATCTGTTTCCAAGCGATTCTTTCAAATTGAACGAAGTCCGCTTCTCCAATAATCTCTCGTCGATTCTTCTGCTGAGTGCGAAAGATGAAGCGAAAGCGAAATCATCACCTGATTGGCTGAGGTTTCATGGTGAAGAAGCAACAATGGCGATAATGTGGCCAAACGAAAGAGGAAATCCAAGGGTCACGAGAAACGTTAAACAAAGTTAAAAGCAAACATCAAAAACAAACACACTAAAAAAATGGAAAAGGCAAAAGCAACAAATATAAAAGATATATAAAAAAAATCGAGGCGTAAAATCCGATTCTTTCAAAATATTCGGAAAAACATAAAAATTGAAATTCAGATGATAAAAATGATTGATGAAAAAAGGAATCCCTCGGTGATGGAATCGAAGCCAATGAATTGGAATTGGCATCGCAGTTGCAACCAGAGGCAATTGGTTAATGGGAATCACGTGATGAGATCGACGAGCACTACAATTAGGAAGAGGTCACTTCAATTTTTTGCCCTTGGTTTTAATTCTCGAAACCCTGAATGCCAAAAGATGAGCGATCTCCATTGCCCAGTAATCGGTTCCCCTTCACTCGCTGAAAGGGATGATTTTAAAATCCCTCGCTGGAACGATGCCGTTGCGACCCAACACGTGACAATCGCTCCTCTGCAGACAACAATTACGACGTCAAAAGAGAGAGAGAAAGTGAAAAGGTTCCTTTAGCCGATTGTTCGTCTGCTGAGATCGCTCTTTTGGGAATCGTTTGATTCACGGACAGCTCCATTCCCTGTCCACCAAGTCATTTGCTTAAAAGTGTTCATCTTCAATTCAGTTTCATTCTCGCTTGATTTTAGAGTGGCATGGAGCATCATCATCATCATCAGCATCTGTAATATTCTTTCGCTCATCATCATCGTCGTCTCTCTTATAACTGAAAAAATATCATCGTCATCAGAAAATAAAACTTCATTCGAAACATCTCTTGGATTAGGGAAGCGGCCAAACGATCCGATTTTTCCTTCCCAGTGTTCTCTCATCGTCTGCACGTCACGTGCTCAGGTGTCTCCAATCGTCTGCTGCGATCGTCATCATTCCCTGCTTCAGTCGATGAAGACTTCATCTTTTTCGCTCTCCTCGCTATAATCGACTCTCCTGACAATGAGCGACGTATCGTCATCATCATCGGATTGGCCAATCAGAGAACAACAGAGTCTGCCGTTCCGTGTCCTCGACAGCATTCCCTGAATTCGCTTCGCATCTGTTGCCACCGGGATGGCCATGAGGATTACTTCTCCTCGATATCACGAACAGAAGAGGTTCCATTGATCGGCAAACGATGATCCAATCATCCGATGGATGATGAAACTGCGGAGGTCAAATCGAAACATCTCGCTTAAAAAAGAAAACAATAGAATGATGGCAGAAGATGACCTTCGCCTCCGGCGTCCTTGTGCAGGACAGACTGTCTGCTCGAGACCACGTGGCCCACTGAGCGAGGAGATCTCTCCGAGCCCACGGACTAGGTCAGAGAAGATTTCTCTTTCCGGAAATCGCCCCCCCCCCCCTCCAAATCAAAAGCAGAAGAGATGAATCGTTCGTTTCTCAATTGCAAATCCACTTCAATCCAAGGGGAACCAATTCCTCCCCCCCCCTCTTGTAACCCCTGCGAGATGATACCCTCGATACCCTTGCCCTTTAACTACTACCTTATTTAATATTCCCGGTGGCATCCGAGGAATCGAATGATCCCATTTACGGCCAGACTCAAAGCGACAGATTAAAAGGATTTGTCGTGGGTCACTTTTAACGCTCAATAGAATTAACTCCAAAGCGTTGCGATATTTTGAACTAAAATGAAAATCGAATCAACAAAGAGAAACCTGAAACTGAAAAAAAATCACGATTGTTGTGGAAGCACGAGGTACTCGTTTCACTCTTCGTTTATGCAAATGTGCATGGAACAAAAACGTCGGCTTTCTCTCTCTCTCTCCCATTGGTTGGCGGAGGATTCAAAATAATATATTTTTTCAATGGTCAGGAAATTTCCCAGGATTTTTGAATGTCCCAAATATTTATGGAAGTACAGTCGCTCAAAAAAGTATCCGAACACTACAGAATTCAGAAAAAATATCTGGCAACTTTTTTTTAAGAAATCAGCGATCTGACAACCTTTGTGTCACGTGACACGAAGGTTGCAAGATCACTGATTTCTTAAAAAAAATAGTTGTCAGATATTTTTTCTGAATTCTGTAATCAACCGTAGTGTTCGGATACTTTTTTGAGCGACTGTACACATTTCATAAAAAAATGCATACTTTGCTAAAAAGATTGGCGAAGTGGGTACTAAGTTAAAAACTCCGCTTTTCTGCGCGTTGGGGGGGGGGGAAATCACTGCGAGGATTACCCTAATCACATCACTTAACTCTCATTTAATCCGTCGCTATGAATAAATTACGGGAAGTAGGTTGAGAGTCAGGAATCTCTCCTCGTGCCATTTTCCGCGGGGAACGAAACCGATTCCTTCTTCCGATGCATTTTCAGTCGGAGGAGGATAAGGAATCGCAGAAGTCGGCTGCCAATTGTTAAGGAACCAGTCTGCCCAATTGCATCGCGTGCTGGGAACACTTTCCCAATAAATGCCAGATTCCTCTCGAAATAATCGGTAAAAATGAATCTCGCCACGTGCACCAAACTCAAATGGATCGATGACGACGATGAACGGGGGGGGGGGGGGGGCGATTCTCGACCCTCTCTTGGGATGGACTTCCTTCGTGCATTCAGCTGGAGGAAGAGGTCGCGATCTCGAAATACAGAAACCAACCGATACAATTCAACGATGCAACAGCCAATCATCATTTTGCGTTTTCATTTTTCCATCCAATCACGGCGCTCGAATTCTTCACTCTCGACGGAATCGATTCTCCCACCACATCTCTTGATCATCGGATCCTCCTCTTCCTCTCCAGGAAAGAATGAATTCGCCTCGCGTCCTTCATTGCGTTTCCATGGCAACGCCGCCGCCTCCTGCTGCTTCCAGAGAAGGAGAACGGATATCGGTGTCGGATGCTGCAGCCGACATCTGTCTTAGGAATCCGAATAACTGGTTCGGATTCCTAAAGTTTATTGGATGTCATTTTTCGCAGGAATGATGCCAAGAGAAGGGAAGTGAACCCTCCGACCGAATTCCTCTGCTGAACCTCCCCCCCCCCCCCACCCTCTTCACTCTCCCCTCTGTGAGCGGAGGAGTCATCCAAAGTGGAAGTGCAGCCGACGAGATTTTTGATTTTTTCGCAGAGAATTTTGCCAAACGCCTAAATGTGACCCCGTTAACCTCGACAGCCCCGCCCATTTCCCCCCCCCCCTTTCTTGTCCGTGGCTCCATTTCGAGCTCCATGACCCTATCAAGCATGACGTCACAGCAATCGCTCCATTAGGTAAAAGTGGATCAGTGAAATGGCTCGCGATCGCTTTCCAATGACTGCATCCAATCGGCTGCCAACAAGGCGCGCGAGCCATTTTCTCTTCCATTTTCTCTTCCCTCATTCTCCAGTTTCCGATTTCCGCCATCGCATAATAACCCCACGGAAGAAATCTCGTGCCAAGGCGTCGACGGATTTTCTGCCTCGACTCTAACGAGTTAATGCCAAACGATAGAATCAGTTCCCATTAATTGCACAATTCATTCTTGGCAACGTTTTTTTTTCTCTCTAGTTTAACCAACAGATTGCATCTCGATATTTTTGGCTCTTTCGATGCATTGCCAGTTTTTTCTTCATTCTTCTGTCCCCAACCATTTCGAAATTCGTGATTTCCTTCAGAAGATCATTCCGCTCAGCTGATCATTTCGATCTCCATTCCCGCATGTCACGATCGCAAATTTTAAAAATGGCGATCGGATGAAAATCGCAGTTCAGTTTGAAATCGTTTGGTGCTGGAGGACAAAATACTTCGAAGCCCAAAGAAAAGATTTCTCTTGAGGATTCTCGCCCCCCCCCCCCATTGCCTTAAAAATGAAAAAAAAAAAAACACTTCTGCAGCGGATCCTTTTTTAGAAAGAGATCGAAGATTGATTTCCTCTCCGCATCACAAAAACATCGGAAGAGAAAGGAATGGCGTTGCCACCTTTTCCCCAGGAGGAGAGAATTCCTCTCCCACGACAAAGCGACACCTACCTTGTCCGTTCCTTTGGGAAGTAGTAGTCCTCCGATGCACGCGCCGCCTCAGTCGTCTTCAGTCCGACGTTGTTCGGAACTCGGACGGCGAGAAACAAACCACACGAGCGACGATGCAGACCACCGATCGCGAGCACTCCACTTTGCGACTCAGCAGACGATCAGCGGCTTCTTATATGGCCTAGATCGGACGGGCTGTTCCCGCTGCTCTCACTCATGCGCAGTGCACTCTTAGACACCGCCGGACTCGGCCAGGTGGAGGAGGGAGGGGGGGGGGCGCAGAAGAGAAAGATCCGAGACACGTTCTGGCCACGGTGGTCACGGTGAAGGACAAATACAGACTCAATATCTGGAAGAGGTTTTTTTTCTCCTTTGCTCCACTTCACCGTTTCCCTGCGATGGCCTAACGGTTCCGTTGTCGGTCTTGCAATCGGGATGCGAAAGAGTTCGGATCGCCGAGAGAGAAAATCCCTTTCGCTGCGAATCCCAATCAAGGCAGACAGACAGAGGAGTTCGGTGTGTCGTCTATTCTACATCTGAGCGACTTTGAAGCACAGAATGGGTTTAATGGCCAGGTCACAAGGATCGGAGGAGGCTGACGACGTTAGCAGGCAGATGGTAGTCGCTCATCGAGGCCATGCAGCGTGCACAGGGTAACCGTCTCATCCCAACGGAGAGCGGGGCCTTCCCAAGCCCATTTTGTCCCCTTTCTGACGGAGGGAAGGGGCGGGGGGGGGGGTTAGTGGAAATAAATCTTAACCCTGACACCAGGTGGTTCGAACTGCAGATTACGAATGTGGTGTGTGCTGCAGACAGAGTTAATCCCCCCCCCCCCGAAGGAGATGGAGCAAACTGGGAGCAGGAAGGAGAATCGCCCAAGTTCAGTCAATCATTTAGATCATTTTAGGCTCGACACGAAGAATTCGAATTAAGGTTAACTGTGAATGAAAATCATGCGGCCAGGTGGCGCAGTAGTTTGCAATCTCCGTGCAGAAGCTGAGATCCAGTTTTAAATTGCAGACGAGTTGGAAGGTGGGTGGGGATGCCGTTTGGCGTTCGCAATAATGTGCACGTGGGTATCGGAGATGATTCTTTGTATTCTGACAGGCTCCCGACAAGCATGACCCCAATTGCGTCAGAAGTGACCCCAAGTGCTCCAGGAAGTGGACTGCATTAAAGGAGGACTTTTGGAAGTTGGAAATGGAAATGAAAATCTGAATTGGATGGAAGAGGAGGGAGCACGTGGGGGGGAGGGAACGAAGCAAGTTATAATTTAATAAAAACAGAAGAATTTCTTACGTTTGCTTTTCCTTATCTATTATTATAATTGAAATGTTTATTTCATTTCTAAATTAAAACTTCCAACGACCACTTCATTTTTTCGCCCTATCAATCCTATCGACACTTCAAGAGATGTGATTTTCAACCGGTGTGACGTCAGAGGATCTTAGGTGGGCCGCGAAAAGTTTTAAAGATCATTAAATTATTTTCTAAAGAAGTCCAAAGCACAATAAGTGTACATATCGAAATTAAAACCTCTTTAAATTGATTATACGAGTATATCATTGTTATAATAAACGTATACATAATATCATCATAATTTAACTACAGGTTCAAGTGTGCCGCGAGGTAAAAAAAAAACTCGAAAAACTCTGCTTTAGAGGTTAAGAATTGAAAGTGTAAGATAAATCGAAACACTGGAGAGGAAGTGGAAAGGGAAATCGAACTCTCGGCTACATCGAATGAAACGCTTCTCAACCACAACCAAGTGGGATTCTTGGGAAGGAATTGGATGGGCGCCACTTCTCATCTAGATGAAGGGGGGGGGGGGGAATCCGTGGAATGATAAATGATTCCATGCGATTCGCCACCGAGGTTGGCAAGAGGAGAAATTGTGGCCATTGAGGTTGGCAAGAGGAGAAATTGTGGCCATTGAGGTTGGCAAGAGGAGAAATTGTGGCCACCGAGGTTGGCAAGAGGAGAAATTGTGGCCACCGAGGTTGGCAAGAGGAGAAATTGTGGCCACTGAGGTTGGCAAGAGGAGAAATTGTGGCCACTGAGGTTGGCAAGAGGAGAAATTGTGGCCACTGAGGTTGCAAAGAGGAGAAATTGTGGCCACTGAGGTTGGCAAGAGGAGAAATTGTGGCCATTGAGGTTGGCAAGAGGAGAAATTGTGGCCACCGAGGTTGGCAAGAGGAGAAATTGTGGCCACCGAGGTTGGCAAGAGGAGAAATTGTGGCCACCGAGGTTGGCAAGAGGAGAAATTGTGGCCACCGAGGTTGGCAAGAGGAGAAATTGTGGCCACCGAGGTTGGCAAGAGGAGAAATTGTGGCCACTGAGGTTGCAAAGAGGAGAAATTGTGGCCACTGAGGTTGGCAAGAGGAGAAATTGTGGCCACTGAGGTTGGCAAGAGGAGAAATTGTGGCCACTGAGGTTGCAAAGAGGAGAAATTGTGGCCACTGAGGTTGGCAAGAGGAGAAATTGTGGCCACCGAGGTTGGCAAGAGGAGAAATTGTGGCCACCGAGGTTGGCAAGAGGAGAAATTGTGGCCACTGAGGTTGGCAAGAGGAGAAATTGTGGCCACTGAGGTTGGCAAGAGGAGAAATTGTGGCCACTGAGGTTGGCAAGACGAGAAATTGTGGCCTCTAAGGTTGGCAAGAGGAGAAATTGTGGCCTCTGAGGTTGGCAAGAGGAGAAATTGTGGCCTCTGAGGTTGGCAAGAGGAGAAATTGTGGCCACTGAGGTTGGCAAGAGGAGAAATTGTGGCCACTGAGGTTGGCAAGAGGAGAAATTGTGGCCTCTGAGGTTGGCAAGAGGAGAAATTGTGGCCTCTGAGGTTGGCAAGAGGAGAAATTGTGGCCTCTGAGGTTGGCAAGAGGAGAAATTGTGGCCTCTGAGGTTGGCAAGAAGAGAAATTGTGGCCACTGAGGTTGGCAAGAGGAGAAATTGTGGCCTCTGAGGTTGGCAAGAGGAGAAATTGTGGCCTCTGAGGTTGGCAAGAGGAGAAATTGTGGCCTCTGAGGTTGGCAAGAGGAGAAATTGTGGCCTCTGAGGTTGGCAAGAGGAGAAATTGTGGCCTCTGAGGTTGGCAAGAAGAGAAATTGTGGCCACTGAGGTTGGCAAGAGGAGAAATTGTGGCCTCTGAGGTTGGCAAGAGGAGAAATTGTGGCCTCTGAGGTTGGCAAGAGGAGAAATTGTGGCCTCTGAGGTTGGCAAGAAGAGAAATTGTGGCCACTGAGGTTGGCAAGAGGAGAAATTGTGGCCTCTGAGGTTGGCAAGAGGAGAAATTGTGGCCTCTGAGGTTGGCAAGAGGAGAAATTGTGGCCTCTGAGGTTGGCAAGAGGAGAAATTGTGGCCTCTGAGGTTGGCAAGAAGAGAAATTGTGGCCACTGAGGTTGGCAAGAGGAGAAATTGTGGCCTCTGAGGTTGGCAAGAGGAGAAATTGTGGCCTCTGAGGTTGGCAAGAGGAGAAATTGTGGCCTCTGAGGTTGGCAAGAGGAGAAATTGTGGCCTCTGAGGTTGGCAAGAGGAGAAATTGTGGCCTCTGAGGTTGGCAAGAGGAGAAATTGTGGCCTCTGAGGTTGGCAAGAGGAGAAATTGTGGCCTCTGAGGTTGGCAAGAGGAGAAATTGTGGCCTCTGAGGTTGGCAAGAGGAGAAATTGTGGCCTCTGAGGTTGGCAAGAGGAGAAATTGTGGCCTCTGAGGTTGGCAAGAGGAGAAATTGTGGCCTCTGAGGTTGGCAAGAGGAGAAATTGTGGCCTCTGAGGTTGGCAAGAGGAGAAATTGTGGCCTCTGAGGTTGGCAAGAGGAGAAATTGTGGCCTCTGAGGTTGGCAAGAGGAGAAATTGTGGCCTCTGAGGTTGGCAAGAGGAGAAATTGTGGCCTCTGAGGTTGGCAAGAGGAGAAATTGTGGCCTCTGAGGTTGGCAAGAGGAGAAATTGTGGCCTCTGAGGTTGGCAAGAGGAGAAATTGTGGCCTCTGAGGTTGGCAAGAAGAGAAATTGTGGCCACTGAGGTTGGCAAGAGGAGAAATTGTGGCCTCTGAGGTTGGCAAGAGGAGAAATTGTGGCCTCTGAGGTTGGCAAGAGGAGAAATTGTGGCCTCTGAGGTTGGCAAGAGGAGAAATTGTGGCCTCTGAGGTTGGCAAGAGGAGAAATTGTGGCCTCTGAGGTTGGCAAGAAGAGAAATTGTGGCCACTGAGGTTGGCAAGAGGAGAAATTGTGGCCTCTGAGGTTGGCAAGAGGAGAAATTGTGGCCTCTGAGGTTGGCAAGAAGAGAAATTGTGGCCACTGAGGTTGGCAAGAGGAGAAATTGTGGCCACTGAGGTTGCAAAGAGGAAAAATTGTGGCCACTGAGGTTGGCAAGAGGAGAAATTGTGGCCTCTGAGGTTGGCAAGAAGATAAATTGTAGCCCCCCCCCCTCTTTCCCCCAATCTGATTCAGAAAAATGACGTTTGTTAATAGTAATGCTGAAAATAAAAGTTTTCAATTCTGATTTGCGTGAATTCAGACTTTGGTCGATGAAAGCAATCTACCTTTAAGTCTTTGACAAAACCAATTCATCCTCTTAGAGTTGGAAATAAGGAGGAATTGGTGGCCACTTCCTTTCGCCGAAATATAATCATTTTCATCGTCAGAATAAAAAATTATATATAAAATGAAACAACTTAGTACGATTAAAAAAAGTTTCCAGAAACAAATAACTTTTGTCTCTGGTTAAGTATTGAATCTGCCAAATTTATGCATGAAGAATTTTGTGTTAAATTCAGACGACCTCTTTCGATTAAGGAAATTCCTGCAATCTTATCTTCATCAGTGGAGTCTAGATGAGGAATTTAACTTTATCATCGTCAGTTGAGGTACACGTCATCTGTACGTGGTGGTTTTGTGTAGTGTTAAAAAACAGAGCAAGAATTTTCCCCCAGGGAGTACACTTCAGAACCCCCCCTCCCCCCCCACACACAATTACAGGAGGGCTTGTACATGATCCATCCATTAACGCCATCTGTTGATTTTGAAATATAAAAGATCGATCCTGGCAATTTGCAAAAATTTTTCCTAGCTCCGATGTAATCGATTCTGGCACTCGAAGGGTTGAAATGATTTGCAGACATTTTATCTTCCAAACTGAGCTGTCCTGAAAATTGATGTTGTTGTTCCTACTTCATTCAATATAAGAAATCGATGCCGTTGCTCTTATTTCATCCAATATTAGAAATCGATGCATCTCTTTCGAATCATTAGCAAAAATAGATGCATCTCTTTCGAATCATTAGCAAAAATAGATGCATCTCTTTCGAATCATTAGCAAAAATAGATGCAAATATGGCGCTTCAACTTCGCTATAAAAAGCAGACGATAATCTTACTCAGTTAAATTGTGCTGAATGAAATCAATGCACTGATGTTCTCTTTCAAATCAATGCCGCCTTGGGAAGTGTTCCCTCCCTCGGAATGGGACTTTAAGTCATCGACTGTTGTGCGGGAGGGACCCTGGGCACGTTAAAGAACACATGGGATGGCCTTGAAGAGAGGGAGCCACTATCTCTCTCCTAACAGCTTTCTAGTGGATGCCAACAAATTTCCTACGAGCCCTCGGGGTCCTTGTGACCTGGCCATTTTGTGCAAAAAAGTGCCAACTCAAATCAATATACTGATTAAAAGATTCTGAAAAAAATTCATCGCCGACACGGCGGGAATCGAACCCGCCTCTCTACAGATTCATTGAAGTATCTCTACAGGCGATCTCTGTCTTTACTATGGATCAATAAACTGATGTTCCTGGCAATTTGAAACTTTCGAGGGATTCTTCTCTTTTCTAAAAGAAAATGGAGGACGGGAATTTGAAGTTGGAACTTTCATTGGGAAAATTCATTCCTGGGAGCGAAACATTGCAGTGCGAAAATATTACGGAAGCAATTGAATCAAACGATCGAAAAAAATGAATGGGAAAAAATCATTTTAATACGTCTGATTAATTTTTTTTGCATTGTTTAATGAATCAATTGGTCTCAATTTTTTTGCAGATTCCAAAAAGTGGTTTCTCTCTCTCATCGCTTCCACTGACGATGACTTCTCCTCCTCGCTGAGAGTTTTGGATGCCTTCGGATCGATCTCGTCTTTCCTCGTGCCGTAGCTCAATGGGCAAAATCGTAAGTTTCGAGTTGAAATTTTCCTAAAGAGTTGGTGAATTTGAAGGAGAGATCGTCAACCTGCCCGTCACCTTCACTTTCTTTTTCGAAGCTTCATGGCATCTTCAGTCTTCATCATTTGATAAACGAACATTGGTTAGTTGGTTGTTTTACCTCTGAGCGGCACTTTTTTGCACACCATGGGCTAAATGGCCAGGTCACAAGGACCCCGAAGGCTCAGAGAAGGTTGGGGGAGGGGACCCACTGGAACAGCTGTTGGGGGACAGATGGTAGCCTCCCGTCAAGGCCATCCAGCGTGTTCTTTAACGTGCACAGGGTATGACTCTACCGCAAACGGGGCCACGGCTCAACGTTCATCCTACGGACGGCGGCCTTTCCAAGCCCATCGGTGTCCCCTACTGACCGTGGGTAGGGCGGGGGAATTTTGTGGAGATAAATCTCAACGCTGACCCAGCTGGGACTCGAACCTGGAAACTACAGATTACGAGCCTGGCGCGCTACCGACTGAGTCACCCCCGCATAAACGAACATCGGATGACTTTTCTGTGAATGGCGAAGCGGGATTTTTCCCCCTTTATTTTCCACACATCAACATACCCATCATGCGTGTGGTTGGCGGAAAAATCCATTTCCTTGAATCTTTAAAAATGACGAAATCCTTGCTGAACAGATGATCTCCAAAATGAGAAGAATATATTTCGATTCAATATTTTTCGAGATGATTTATTTCCTGAAAAGTTCTTTGAAATAATTGTGTTGAACGAGAGAGGAACTACGTCACGAGAAGCTGCTGCTAGAGCACGAGGCAGCGAATGCGGGATTTCAATCAGCAGTTGCCCCAAACGAGAAAATATCAACACAGCAGACGAGAATTCAGATCCGTTAAAGAGGAAAAGTTGTCTTTCTTTTCTCAATTGGCCGTCTGGCGATTCTTTTGCCGGCAGGAGGAGAGATCTTTTGTCCATTGCTAAGGATCCTCGCCAGCACTGAGGAGGCATTAGCTTCGGTGAATGAAGAGGAGGGAGGCGGCGGATCAGATAACGCCACGTGGCCCCTTCGGCCGCCAAGCCGAATGGATGTCACACGAAACGAGATCTCGGAAAGATCTCGTTTCGGAGTGTGCACTTGGAGGGGGGAGGGAGACCTCCATCCCCTCCCTCTCAAAGGAAAAGGGGAGCACCGCGTGCATATGCGAATATGGGGAGGGGGGGGATTGTGTCTCGTTGAAGCGAAGGAAAAATGGAAAGAGAAAAGAAGTGAAGAGGAGGAAGGGGGGGATTGGAGAAAAGGATCCGTGCTCTTCGGAGAAAGAGAAGAGGGCGGGGGGACCCTCTTTTGGAGATGATTTTTATCCTTTGAAGAGTATTGGAGTGGAACAGAGAAATGAAAAGCTCGCACTCGAGGCTTCATAAATAAATAGATGAAGAAACGAAAGCGTTGCTAGGCAACAAAGAGTTTCATGAAGCAATTCGGGTCATTCGATGTCAATTTTCATCCCTTTCTAAAAGACCTCCTCGCAAGCGATTCCTCTTAATTGATCAACATTAAAACTTTGAAGGCAGGCGGGAGGTTGGCTTCTCGCGCCTCTTCAAGCAGACGACAGAACAGTTCGTTTCGGATTTAATTTCTGCAGACGATCGCAAATGGAAAGAATTCACTAAAGATGAATTACTGCGCAACACGTAGGGACATCGAGTGGGATCATCTGCATCTGAACGAGCATCTTCTGGTTAACAGACATCCGCAGCATCTCGCTGAAATGAGAAGCTCCATCATCGATGGGGAAGGGATTCTTATTTGCATCTGGGGGAAGAAGAAATCGTCCAGTCAAAGGGGGGGGGAGAGAGAAGATGGACACGAGATTACTTCGTTATTCAAATCGTGATTCATCAAAAGATCTTCGTAATCGAGTTTATCATCCATTGAGAGTCATCTTCATTCCGATCGTCATCTTTTGAAATGCGATCCTTTGAGAAAACGTTCTGATTCAGATTGCGATTTCTTTAAAGAGATTCACGATTCATTTTAAGATATTCAGACTGATACTTTGAAAGACAGAGTGAAATGCAATGTACTGATGAGCAGGTGATTAAGATTGTTGTCTGCTGAGGAGCATCGTGACTCGGATCGATATCTCCTGATGCAGATTTTCATCTATTAGAATTCACATCGAAGAACTTCATAAATGAAATCAAGAGAAGGTGAACGGTGTCGGCTTTTCAGCAGCGATGTGCCTCACATCTCCATCCCTCGAAGAGTTTTATTCTGTTTTAAAAATTCGATTCTGTTTTAAAAAATCTGAATTAAGGTAAGTGGTCTGTTGAATAGCATCTTGTGTGAGGTCGTGATCTGTTGAAAGACATTACGATTCGCATTGGTGATCAGCTGAAGCATCGTGAGTCAGGTCGTGATATGTTGAAGACCATGATTCGCAGAAGAACGTAACAATTCTCATTGCGATCTGTTGAAGAACGTAACAATTCCCATTGTGATCTGGTGAAGAATATAGCGATTCCCATTGCGATCTGGTGAAGAATATAGCGATTCCCATTGCGATCTGGTGAAGAATATAGCGATTCCCATTGCGATCTGGTGAAAATATTGCGATTCCCATTGTGATCTGGTGAAAATATCGCGATTCCCATTGTGATCTGTAAGAAACATCACGATTCCCATTGCGATCTGTGGAAGAACATGATTTAGAAATCTTTCACTCAGTTTTGATGTCTACAAGATAGGAATTAGGCATCACGATCATCTATGTGAGAAGGAATAAAATTTGAAAATGAAAATCATTTAGCAACTGCAAAAAAATTCTTAAATACTTTTTAAAAAATGATTACCAAATAAGCTTAGAGCAACACCCGGCTGCCCAGCAATTATTACTACCAAATCCCAAAAGTTTAGCAATAGCTACGGTGAAGGCATCAGGAAGTGTAAAGTTCCTCTCATTTTGCACCCCTTGCCTAGAGAACTGTTGCCATCCATCCTTAAGGTTTCGAAACTTAAATCTGAGACCAAAAATTAGCTTTTAAAAAGAGTATAAAAGTGCCTCTTTCCTATTTTAATATTAATCAGCATTTGTATTTATGCATATATATATGTGTACTATAGATATCAGAACTGTATGAATGCCAATTTGCAACTGCATATATTTAACACTCCCTACGGATAAGCTACATCAAACTTCGCGGGGATTTTATTGTCGCTCTATTCAAGTGTTTCGTCTATTTTCTCTCTCAACTGCACGTGCTATTTGTAAGGAGGAGGGATCGTTTAGCATTTGTTCTTGCAGCTCTCGGAGCTTCCAATTTTCATCTTCTGTATAAGTAACTGCAGAGGAAATAAAGAGATATTATTGCATTCAAAAACCGAACAAATAGGAAAAGAATTCGAGACGTCAGTGTCCACTTGGGGATTATTCTTACCTTCTTTTGAATGCTTTTTTTTCTAATTGTGTTTTTATTTCATTTAGGAGCGGGGGGGGCGAAAAAAGGACGTTTGTTTTGCATTATTAGCATTTAAATAAAAAATAAACGACTTTTCTAAAAGTTTTGAGAGCCAAAATTTGTGGTGTAAGGTTTTCCTTTCATGTTGATATTTTTTTGCTGATTTCGTTAAAAAAATTAAAACGAAACTTTTTTTTTTAGGTAGTACTAAAACGACGATGTTGTTTTTCTTTCCGAACTTTGCATTACTTTGAACTTCTCCCGTTAGAGGGCCTAAAGCTGGAGAACGACAAACTTCATTTCTTTTGGAAAAGGATCATTCGATATTCGCGAGAAGCGATTGCTGCTCCCCCTAGGTGGGGAAAAACCATATCGGAATTCTGTTGTTCAGAATCGTCATTGCGCAATGCTGGACCTGATATGTATTCCGTTCGATTTCTTTTGAAGAGCGAAACATCCAGAGGGACTCCTCTTTCGTGACTCTGCAACAGTCATCAGACGAGCAGAGTGCATTTCGGTTGGTGGCGCATTGTGGTGGCGCATTAGCAACTAATGCGCCAAACAAGACAGATGAACTTCAACCGAAGCTGAAAGCAAATGCAGTCAAAGGTGAACGAGTGCATTTCGGACAACAAGAGGCACACTTCGAGGGACCTTGGATTTTTTTTTATTTGGAAGAAGTGGGAGCGGGGTGGACTTTGCCGATAAAAGCGGTCAATTTAATCTCGTTCATGTGAATCGTATCATCTCGGACAATTCAACGTCTGCATTCAATTTCAGAATAGTTAGATATTACGCCAGATTCAAGTGGAACTAAATCGTCAGCATCTATTGTCTCCGGATGACCCCAACGTTTCTCTTCCACGTGGACGTACTTAATCGCCTCTGCATGGGGATGCAGGGAAAAGTAAGGTGAGCATCTCTCGGATGGTAACCTTGGTAACTGGTAAAGGTATCAACGTGAGATGGAAGAAGAGAAAAATTCCCTCTTTCTGTTGTTGTTGCCTCGATTGCAAAAGGGACGTTGATCTCGTGCTGCGGGACGGCATTAAAAAGAAAATAATAACAAAAAAAACCCACGCGGCGAGAAAGTCACCTTGCAGGCTCGCGCACCGTTTCTGCTATCGGTAGGTATCCCGGCTGGCCGTTTCTTTTGCAAGGGATGCTGCGTCTTGCGGGCCCGAGGCTGCGAGCGCTCCACTTCTTTACGCGGCTCGTATCGTCGTCGCTGTGATGTTGTCTGGTGGCGAGTGCTTCGACCGACGCCGTTTTTTTGCACGCGCCTCGGCGACAGAAAAGGGAAAAGATATCGATGGCGTTATCTGGCGCTTCGCGGATCCAAATTATTTATCATTCCCTTCGGATCCATTTCATCTGCGACCTCAATTCCGAGAGAAACATTCCAACGGAGCTTTATCTGCGCATGAACAATTCCCAAAGGGAAAAGGAAAATCGCTCGGATTGCATGACGACAATGATCAAGTGATGCGGTGAATGGACGGAATCGTATCCATGGCAGCAGCATCTGTTTCACCTGACGAAGATGGGCGGCGTTGTTTTTATGCTGAAAGCGATCTGAAGACAATGACGGAGAAAATTGGAAAATAAAAATTTCTCTTGGAGAGGGAAGAGGAAAAAAAGGAGGACTATTGGATGAAGAGCATCATCCTCATAGAAATGAAACCGATCGGGCGACGTGAATTCAGTCATCATCAGTGATCTCAGCACTCAGAATATCAAACTAGGCATTGACAGATCGAGATTTCTCGTGGAGCAGAGGTCTTCAAAATTACGGAAAAGTTTTTAAATAAACTGGAAATTAAACAGAATGTACCAGATTACAATCAAAACTCTTCCATTCGTACTAAATTTACCCGCGTGTCGAAATATGAAAGGTCACTATTCTTGTGAAGTTAGAAAAATGATCTTTTACGGAAGTAATGGCCAACAGATAGCTGAGGGTGTGTGTTCTCAGAACTCTTTAAAGGTGCCCGCAAAAGCCTTCTTCTGTGAAGTGTTCTCCCTGTTATATGGCCCATGAATTTCACGGAGTTTTGGCTGGGAAGGGTCCGATTTGGAGAAGTAGACCCCAAGCCCGAAAAGGGTTCGACACCATTCTTTTATAGAAACATTGAATTTTTGATGCAAATTTCATGTAATAGGTGTTAGAGGTAATTGCTATCAGTGGTTTGCATTTTACTTATGTAATAGATAGATAGCAAGCAGTTGCTTTGGGGAATGTTAGGATTAAATTTCAGATTATAAAAACAGGAGCACCACAAGGCGCCATGTCAGGACCATTGTTGTTTCTCATTTATATTAATGATTTATGTACATTGAAGCTAAATGGCAATTTTATTAGTTTTGCAGACGACACCGGTGTAATTTATTCTACTGATAATATTCTTAAAAAAAAAAAAAGAAATGAAAGCTTTTTTACTTTGAACAGATGGTTTAATAATAATAATAATCGGATTAAACTGAATATTAAAGAAACTAAATTTATTTTATTCGAATTGAGAGATAAATCTTTGAAATTAATGCACCAAGTAATGATGAATGCTCTTCTGAATAAATTAAACAAGAATAAAACTATTTGGGTGCTTTTAGAGATTCTAAATTGAAGTGGACGACTCATGTTATCTATTGAAGAAATTACATAATCTGTAAAAAACATATCTTAAGCTAAAAAAAATAGTATCTTTAAATTTTTTGTAAACCTATGTTAGATTTCGGTATGATATATGCAGTTGGTGTGGCGTCTATAAAATTAATTTTAAAAAATTAATCTCCATAATAGAAAACTAAAATTTGTATTCCCTGATGCAGTTGTCCAAATTTATTAAATATTAGTGATCTTATGAAAGTGAGACTTGTTTAGAATATTTTCGTTTAAAAATCAGCATTGGATTCAAAAAGTAAGTAAATTTTAAATTGTGGTGGTTCCTTATTTAAGGAGCTAATGGGAGAGAGGAATTTTTATTATGTGGCTCCTACATCATTTAATTACTATTCATCATTTAATTACTATCATCAATTTAATTACTATTCAGATAGAAATTTGAGGAACGAAACCTCTGAGACAAAATGAAAAGCAAAAAATTAAAATTCACATTTCCTTAGCCTCGTTCTCTTTCGTTGCAATTTAATATCTTTAATTTTCTTTATTATTAAGTAAAAGAGAAAGAATTAAATATTAATTGCCACATTTACGTTAATGGCAGGCAACAACGCCTACTATTTAAGTTACGAGGAGGGCAGGTTTTAACTTTCACTAAATATATGACACCTTGGTTATAATTGTAGTCACGATTTTTGCATTTTTTGTTTGTGTTGTTTTCTTTTTCTACTTTATTCTTGTTGAATAAAGGTATTATTAATTTCCGACCATTTCGGAGGCGGGGTTGATTCATAGGGTAGCGCGCCAGGCTCGTAATCTGTAGTTCCCAGGTTCGAGTCCCAGCTGGCTCAGCGTTGAGATTTATCTCCGCAAAAATTCCCCGCCCTGCCCACGGTCAGTAGGGGACACTGATGGGCTTGGAAAGGCCGCCGTCCGTCGGATGGGACGTTAAGCCGTGGCCCGTATGCGGGTTGTTGTTTTGGTTGTTTTACCTCTGAGCGGACCTCTGAGCGGACCTTTTTTGCACACCATGGGCTAAATGGCCAGGTCACATGGACCCCGAAGGCTCAGAGAAGGTGGGGGGAGGGGACCCACTGGAACAGCTGTTGGGCGACAGATGGTAGCCTCCCGTCAAGGCCATCCAGCATGTTCTTTAACGTGCACAGGGTATGGCTCTCCCGTACACGGGGCCACGGCTTAACGTCCCATCCGACGGACGGCGGCCTTTTCAAGCCCATCGGTGTCCCCTACTGACCGTGGGCAGGGTGGAGAATTTTGCAGAGATAAATCTCAACGCTGACCCAGCTGGGACTCGAACCTGGGAACTACAGATTACGAGCCTGGCGTGCTACCGACTGAGCCCCCCCCCCCGCCCCCCCGCCCCGTATGCGGGAGAGCCATATCTCGTGCACGTTAAAGAACACGCTGGATGGCATTGACTGGAGGCTACCATCTGTCTTCCATACAGCTCTTCCAGTGGGTCCCCTCCCCCAACCTTCTCTGAGCCTTCGGGGTCCATATGACCTGGTCATTTAGCTCATGGTGTGAAAAAAAAAAGCCACTCAGAGGTTGAAACAATCGAATTGAGAGCTTTTCTGCAAGAAGGAGTCTTTTAAATTATTTATAACTCTTACGATACGACGTTGTTTTCTCCAAAGTCTTCCGAAGTTGGTGTTGTAAAAGAATAGAAATTGTGTGGCAAAAATGAAGGAAATGTGAAACAAAATCGGGAATGTAAGAAGCCACTTAAAGATTCCTCATACATCACGGATAACATTTAATGGCTAATTCGTGAACCAAATGCAGCTCAGAGTTTCATCTGCAACGGATATTTCCCGCCGAGGCACAATGCAATGAGGGAAGGAATCGTCTGCCCCCTAATCTGCACCATTACCAAGAAGCTTTATTTTTATCTCGTTAAAATAAAACACGACATAATTTTGTCGTCTGTCTAAAGCCATTGAACTTTTTTGTCTTCAGAGATTAAAAAATCTTTTTGTGTTGGTTAGGTATCGACGAAATATTAAAATTTGCACTCTCCTAATCTTCAAAAAAAAAAAAAAAACTAATTGCGCCCTCTAACGGTGGAAAAGTTTGAAAATGGCAAACTTTTAAACGAATATTGCAAATAATGTATTCATGCTGGAAATTCTAAAATTTCGATGATGGAAAATGAGGGCAATTGGATTCCAATTGGGATTTGCAACAATAAGTTGCCCCCCTTATACCCAGGGGTGGGGGGGAAAGCAACTGTTTTACACTCCGCTGGCTGTTTCAAGAGATATTTGGAAAACTTTTTTTTAGGTTGGATCGGAATTGATAAATATTGTGCATGGAAACTTCTAACGAATCTTGAAAGTGATATCTGTTTAGGATAGGAATTTGAAACTTCGTTGGCATCGATGCGTGAAGAGAGATTCCACTGAGAGCAATCGTCTGCCCGAGGGCTGAGAGAAAAGAAACTTTTTCAATTTAAGGAATAAAAGACAACTACTCTTCAAATGTTGCGTAATTACCAAAATAAAGAACGATTTTTGGCATTTCCGCCTGTCGTCCATCAGCTCAAATTGTAAACTTTTAAAGAGTGTGAAAAAAGGAAAATCTTCATTCTCTTTGAAAACGAGATTTTCATTTTCGCCAAAGGCAATGCGCGTTCTTCGAGTTTTTGGTTTTGTGTGCCACCAAACTTTGCTCTGAAATGAGAGGGACGAATCGGCAGTCGCAGGCAGATGTCTATCTGACCTATGTCTGTTGAAGGTCATGGGATGCGGACGGATGTACAGGCCCTCTTAGTATGATCGGAGGTGAGGATCCCCCTGTGAGGATCTCGAATTCCGATTTTGATACATCATCACGTTCATTTAGGTGAACGAATGACGCTCACAAAAAAAGGGCTTCACTGAGGACCGAGCGGAATAGAAATCCAGCATCAACGTGGGGACGGAGAATGTCCGAGGAAGAAGCGAGGCCGTGACGTCATCGTCATTTGTCCCCCAGAGATTTCTTCCTTCGTGAGTCGACGAAAGGAAATGACGACATCTTCGAGGCACGGTAAGGGAAATCTAATCTTTTTTCCCATTCGTTCAATCGCAGACGATTCCCATCACTTCTTCCCATTCGTCTTCTGTGACCTCGTCCTTGACCTCGGCATTGCGTCGCGCAGTTGTGATGAATCGTCCGGGATCGGTGTCAACAGCGCAGATGATCGGCGGAGAGCTCGATGATCGCCTTCCTTCGCCATGCGCCCTTCATTAGCCGATCGTCGTTCGTGCTCCTTTTGTTCTTCTGCAGACGCCTCGTCGCTGATCTCGCGCCACCTCTCCCCCTGCTCAGACACGATCATCGGAAGAGAAGCGACAACAATCGCCTCGGACAGAGATTGTAACAATAGCTGCATTCCGATGTCATCCCCATCCCTCCGTCGACGAATCCGTTCCCATAATGAACTCGTTTCCGCTCCGCTGCATTTCTGGGTCCGTCTGCATTTTCTCGCCACGTGAAGTTATCGTCAATCGCCTGCTCATTTGCATATTCTGTATCGTTTGCCCCAGTGGCGGTCGACGTCGCCAATCGAGATATCTCCTCTCAGGATTTTCGACCTCTCCTGACATCAATCGACCACAAATGGCTGTCGACGAGAGAAACTTCCCCCTTTTCGAAAGAAGCGGGAAAATCCGCCTTTGGCAATTTCTTTCGATTCTTTAAGAACGAAGAGAGAATTCCGAAAACAATTCGGCTGAGAGATATTTCCAGTGATCATCGAACGATCCCCTATTCCTATATCTCCTATCCCTTCTTCATGTTCGCCTCCATCAGATTAATCTGACATTAATCCTTAATCCCATCGAATGATTTTGCAAAATCAATTCATCAATTTCCGTCGTCGTGTTGCAAAAAACAGACGAACCTCCTCGTCGATTCATCGCACCCAGACGAACTTTCGAAAAATTCCATTTTTTCGGAATTGGCATCAAGAAATGATGGAGTTGACGTGGAAGCAGAGGGTTAGGGAGGAGAGAGATCATTTCCTTTTCATCTTCATTCACGCAAGCGAAGAGCACCTTCGCTTATTACAGAAGCGAATCTCCATTCTTCGGCTGCACTAATTTCAGGTGGAAGGTTTACATTCTGGGATTACACCATCCTGCACTAAGAGGATGCGCATCTCGGACGCTTGGGTTGCACCAGTCTTTGGATGGGGGGAGGGGGGGGAGGGCTTGGGTTGGGTTGTTTTACCTCTGAGCGGCACTTTTTTGTACACCATGGGCTAAATGGCCAGGTCACATGGACCCCGAAGGCTCAGAGAAGGTTGGGGGAGGGGACCCACTGGAACAGCTGTTGGGAGACAGATGGTAGCCTCCCGTCAAGGCCATCCAGCGTGTTCTTTAACGTTGGGTTGTTTTACCTCTGAGTGGCACTTTTTTGCACACCATGGGCTAAATGGCCAGTTCACAAGGACCCCGAAGGCTCAGAGAAGGTTGGGGGAGGGGACCCACTGGAACAGCTGTTGAGAGACAGATGGTAGCCTCTCGTCAAGGCCATCCAGAGTGTTCTTTAACGTTGGGTTGTTTTACCTCTGAGTGGCACTTTTTTGCACACCATGGGCTAAATGGCCAGGTCACATGGACCCCGAAGGCTCAGAGAAGGTGGGGGGAGGGGACCCACTGGAACAGCTGTTGGGAGACAGATGGTAGCCTCCCGTCAAGGCCATCCAGCATGTTCTTTAACGTGCACAGGGTATGGCTCTCCCGCACACGGGGCCACGGCTTAACGTCCCATCCGACGGACGGCGGCCTTTCCAAGCCCATCGGTGTCCCCTACTGACCGTGGGCAGGGGTGAGGGCAGAGGGGGCATTTGAAATTCTGAAGTTGCGCCGTTCTGTAAAGAAAGTTGGATATTTTTATTTCTGAGTAGCACTTTTTTTTTAAAACAATGGGCTAAATGGACAGGTCAGAATCCCCCAAGAACTCTTGACGGGAAAAGGATCCTCTGGACGGATGTTAGGAGACAGATGGGATCTTCCCATTAAGGCTGTCCAACATGATCTTTAAGGTGCACACGGTATGACTCTCTTGGGCCACACTGGGCCACGGCTTAATGCCCCATCCGATGGAGAACGGGTTTTCGAAGGCCATCGCTGTCCCCTTTCTCACCGAGGGTAAGGAGGGAATTTTGAAGAGATAATTCTTAACGATGGAAGAATTAGGACTCGAACCTGGGAACTGCAGATTACGAGTGAAAAACCTTCTCTTATCATTCATCCGATTTCCAAAGCTATGCACGTGAATGAGAGAGAGAAAAAGTTCCCACGTTCACCAAATAAGGAAGAAAAGAGTTTGTCTGATTCTCCCTATCCGAATACAAATTCTAGATTATTAAAATATTCACCAAATAATAGTTATGACCTTACGTAACATTTGTTCATCTACCGAAGATTCTCCATCGCATCCCCCCCCCCCCCACACAAAAGGAGGGAAAACTTTTCCCTCCATCTCTTGCAACTTCTTCGATTTCTCCTTCTCAGTAATTTCGAAACATTGAAAGGCAGGCATTTCTATCTTTGTCTGTGCGCATCCGAGTCAAAAGGTGCGTTTCTCCTCCTCTCTCTGCATTGGCTCTGTCTCCATAGCAACGAGGATCATCTAAAGATGCCGTTCTTCCGCCTCAGCAGGCGATACATTCACAGATTCGTTTGCCCGTAGTTGTGACGTCGGTCAGTGACCACTCGTGCCCCTGACCCACAGACCCACTAACATGGAGGAGGAGGAGGAGGTGGAGGAGGAGGAGGATGGGGGTTGTAAGAGTAGCATCTAATCCTCTCTGACCTCGCTGCTCTCAGTGAAGAGTATTCTTCTTCTTCCTCCTCCTCTTCCGACCAACTACTCCACTGACAGAGATTCTCCGTTCCATTTCGCTCTGTTTGTGGATCTGTTGCGTGCCCGTTGTCCACCCGGGATCCCCCACGTGACACAGCGCGAGAGCCGCCACTAAGTGGGGAAGTAGGTGTGGCGCCACGTGGTCAGTGGGTCTGTCGGTCAAATGCAAGTGACAAGAGAATGCGGTTGCGCCTCACGGCTGCATGCACGAGCACAAACCTGTCCGGGTTCGATGTGGGAACGGAGGGGGGAGGGAAAGGGGGTCATGAGGTATTTAGGGGGAGGAAGAATGGCAAACGACTTTTCGCTATGGTTCGAAGTGGGGGGATCTCATCATGAGCAATGATTAAGATCAAAAGCCGCGAGCTTTAACTCGATTCGTTCCTCCTTTCAGCAGAATGGAATTTTTTTTTTTGCCTTCTTGGTAAGGGAGGAAGAGGAGGGGGGGGGGATCCATCACTTGCTGGGAAAGAATCATTTTTGAATTGCGCGTTCTCTGCGGAATGGTGAACGTGGGAAGAGAAAGCGGAAACGGAAGTGTTTACATCCGGTTATCGAAAGAAATTTTATTCTCACTTGATAGAGAAGTTTTAATTAAATTCGAAGAAGTTTACGTTTCATTTCATACAATTTTTTAATACAATTCTTTAATTATAAAATAATAAAATTTTTCAAGATAAAATATTTGTAATTGAGTTATCAGAAGATGAAGAAATTTTCTTTGGCATTTTCAGCTATGAGACTGCGCTGCGTTGATTATTACTGCAGACATTCAAAAAGGGAAATTAACTAATTAAGAGAAGTGTAAATCTTCCTCGAATTGCCATAAATGTTGCCAGTAGGTTGTCTCAAATATTTCCTTTTTTAATCTGATTACTGATTAAGGAGGAGATTCATTATTCTTTGATCCAGTGAGTTAAGTTTCGACAATGCTTGGCACCAAAAGATTCAACGAATCCCCTGCAGGGCAGACGACGATCGCTGCACATTGTTTCCGGTGCACGCGACCATGAAACCATTTCGTTTCGTCTTCTGCCTTCGGGATGAAATTGGATGTCGTCTGCGTCGCTCGTCGGACGGAATGTCGCAACGAGAACTCTTCGGTCGAGATTAAGAGCAAGGGCGAGTCGGTTGCAAGGGAGGGGGGGTGGAGGGGGAGGAGGAGCACCGAGCCAGATCATCTCGTTTGCGACGGGAAAAGCGAAAGATGCGAGGAGCAGCCATCCCTCATCGCAGTCGAACTGTCACGAGACCAAAGGATAAAGAGATCGTCGGAGAGTAGGTCAAGAAAAGAATGGAGAGATAAGATTAAGCTCTGAAGCGTTTCATTTGCAGATGACTTGAGGGCACACTCTTTGAGAAGGTGAAGACATCCGACATCTTGAAAGGGAGGATTTCTCTTCATTGAAGCCTTATTTACATTTTGGGATCTTTCAGCAACAATAAGGTTCTTCATTGCAACAGATATCTCCGATTCCATTTCCTAAAACTTTTCCGATATTACCTCCGAAATAAAAAGTTTGACCTTGACAGCAACTAAGTGACTTCAAAACCGTTTCAATATTCCCGAGTCCGAAGAGAACGAAATCTTTTTTGCTTTCGTTTCAGCAGACGAATCTTTCAGTTTGCAAGCGTTGGGAGAATGAGAAAAGGCGTTTGGGAGTTCAACTCAGAAGAGGATGCACCCGACAGAAAAAAAAACATCTTTTTCTGCTCGCAAAATATCGATGAATAATAATGACTCGATATGACGTCATAGATTCCATCTCGAGACATCATAAGGAAGCTATTTTTTGACCTTCGTGTGGATCGAGCAAGGAAAACAACAATTCAACTCTTGTGCATTTCGATTCTTTGACCTCCCCCCCCCCCACATTAACCCTCCAGGTGGCTTGACCGTGTTCTCCGCTCTACAGCTAAGGGGTTTTCCAGTGCTACTGACGTCGCAGCGCCACCACACAACCGTTGCTAAAGCTAGAGGTTCTAAAGGTTGGGTACGCAGAAAAATTTTGGGAGTACGCCGTAAAAGTTCAAAAGTCACTGGAGTTAGTAACAAAGTCAAAATAAAACTATAGTTATAGTATAACAATGGTTATCTATCTATACAAGGGGTACGCCAGTTACATACACATTTCCAGGGGGTACGTGAAGCATAAAAGGTTGAGAACCACTGATATATATGTTTTATTTTATTCCCATTGTTATACTATAACTAGAGTTTTATCTATCTATACAAGGGGTACGCCAGTTACATACACATTTCCAGGGGGTACGTGAAGCATAAAAGGTTGAGAACCACTGATATATATGTTTTATTTTATTTCCATTGTTATACTATAACTATAGTTTTATCTATCTATACAAGGGGTATGCCAGTTACATACACATTTGAAGGGGGTATATGAAGCATAAAAGGTTGAGAACCACTGATATATATGTTTTATTTTATTCCCATTGTTATGCTATAACTATAGTTTTATCTATCTATACAAGGGGTACGCCAGTTACATACACATTTCCAGGGAATACGTGAAGCATAAAAGGTTGAGAACCACTGATATATATGTTTTATTTTATTCCCATTGTTATACTATAACTATAGTTTTATCTATCTATACAAGGGGTATGCCAGTTACATACACATTTCCAGGGGGTATATGAAGCATAAAATGTTGAGAACCACTGATATATATGTTTTATTTTATTCCCATTGTTATACTATAACTATAGTTTTATCTATCTATACAAGGGGTACGCCAGTTACATACACATTTCCAGGGGGTACGTGAAGCATAAAAGGTTGAGAACCACTGATATATATGTTTTATTTTATTTCCATTGTTATACTATAACTATAGTTTTATCTATCTATACAAGGGGTATGCCAGTTACATACACATTTGAAGGGGGTATATGAAGCATAAAAGGTTGAGAACCACTGATATATATGTTTTATTTTATTCCCATTGTTATGCTATAACTATAGTTTTATCTATCTATACAAGGGGTACGCCAGTTACATACACATTTCCAGGGGATACGTGAAGCATAAAAGGTTGAGAACCACTGATATATATGTTTTATTTTATTCCCATTGTTATACTATAACTAGAGTTTTATCTATCTATACAAGGGGTATGCCAGTTACATACACATTTGAAGGGGGTATATGAAGCATAAAAGGTTGAGAACCACTGATATATATGTTTTATTTTATTCCCATTGTTATGCTATAACTATAGTTTTATCTATCTGTACAAGGGGTACGCCAGTTACATACACATTTCCAGAGGATACGTGAAGCATAAAAGGTTGAGTACCACTGATATATATGTTTTATTTTATTCCCATTGTTATACTATAACTAGAGTTTTATCTATCTATACAAGGGGTATGCCAGTTACATACACATTTGAAGGGGGTATATGAAGCATAAAAGGTTGAGAACCACTGATATATATGTTTTATTTTATTCCCATTGTTATGCTATAACTATAGTTTTATCTATCTGTACAAGGGGTACGCCAGTTACATACACATTTCCAGAGGATACGTGAAGCATAAAAGGTTGAGTACCACTGATATATATGTTTTATTTTATTTCCATTGTTATACTATAACTATAGTTTTATCTATCTATACAAGGGGTATGCCAGTTACATACACATTTGAAGGGGGTATATGAAGCATAAAAGGTTGAGAACCACTGATATATATGTTTTATTTTATTCCCATTGTTATGCTATAACTATAGTTTTATCTATCTATACAAGGGGTACGCCAGTTACATACACATTTGAAGGGGGTATATGAAGCATAAAAGGTTGAGAACCACTGATATATATGTTTTATTTTATTCCCATTGTTATGCTATAACTATAGTTTTATCTATCTATACAAGGGGTACGCCAGTTACATACACATTTCCAGGGGATACGTGAAGCATAAAAGGTTGAGAACCACTGATATATATGTTTTATTTTATTTCCATTGTTATACTATAACTATAGTTTTATCTATCTATACAAGGGGTATGCCAGTTACATACACATTTGAAGGGGGTATATGAAGCATAAAAGGTTGAGAACCACTGATATATATGTTTTATTTTATTCCCATTGTTATGCTATAACTATAGTTTTATCTATCTATACAAGGGGTACGCCAGTTACATACACATTTGAAGGGGGTATATGAAGCATAAAAGGTTGAGAACCACTGATATATATGTTTTATTTTATTCCCATTGTTATGCTATAACTATAGTTTTATCTATCTATACAAGGGGTACGCCAGTTACATACACATTTGAAGGGGGTATATGAAGCATAAAAGGTTGAGAACCACTGATATATATGTTTTATTTTATTCCCATTGTTATGCTATAACTATAGTTTTATCTATCTATACAAGGGGTACGCCAGTTACATACACATTTGAAGGGGGTATATGAAGCATAAAAGGTTGAGAACCACTGATATATGTTTTATTTTATTCCCATTGTTATGCTATAACTATAGTTTTATCTATCTATACAAGGGGTACGCCAGTTACATACACATTTCCAGGGGGTACGTGAAGCATAAAAGGTTGAGAACCACTGATATATATGTTTTATTTTATTCCCATTGTTATACTATAACTAGAGTTTTATCTATCTATACAAGGGGTAGGCCAGTTACATACACATTTCCAGGGGGTACGTGAAGCATAAAAGGTTGAGAACCACTGATATATATGTTTTATTTTATTTCCATTGTTATACTATAACTATAGTTTTATCTATCTATACAAGGGGTATGCCAGTTACATACACATTTGAAGGGGGTATATGAAGCATAAAAGGTTGAGAACCACTGATATATATGTTTTATTTTATTCCCATTGTTATGCTATAACTATAGTTTTATCTATCTATACAAGGGGTACGCCAGTTACATACACATTTCCAGGGGATACGTGAAGCATAAAAGGTTGAGAACCACTGATATATATGTTTTATTTTATTCCCATTGTTATACTATAACTAGAGTTTTATCTATCTATACAAGGGGTATGCCAGTTACATACACATTTGAAGGGGGTATATGAAGCATAAAAGGTTGAGAACCACTGATATATATGTTTTATTTTATTCCCATTGTTATGCTATAACTATAGTTTTATCTATCTATACAAGGGGTACGCCAGTTACATACACATTTCCAGGGGGTACGTGAAGCATAAAAGCTTGAGAACCACTGATATATATGTTTTATTTTATTTCCATTGTTATACTATAACTAGAGTTTTATCTATCTATACAAGGGGTATGCCAGTTACATACACATTTGAAGGGGGTATATGAAGCATAAAAGGTTGAGAACCACTGATATATATGTTTTATTTTATTCCCATTGTTATGCTATAACTATAGTTTTATCTATCTGTACAAGGGGTACGCCAGTTACATACACATTTCCAGAGGATACGTGAAGCATAAAAGGTTGAGTACCACTGATATATATGTTTTATTTTATTTCCATTGTTATACTATAACTATAGTTTTATCTATCTATACAAGGGGTATGCCAGTTACATACACATTTGAAGGGGGTATATGAAGCATAAAAGGTTGAGAACCACTGATATATATGTTTTATTTTATTCCCATTGTTATGCTATAACTATAGTTTTATCTATCTATACAAGGGGTACGCCAGTTACATACACATTTGAAGGGGGTATATGAAGCATAAAAGGTTGAGAACCACTGATATATATGTTTTATTTTATTCCCATTGTTATGCTATAACTATAGTTTTATCTATCTATACAAGGGGTACGCCAGTTACATACACATTTCCAGGGGATACGTGAAGCATAAAAGGTTGAGAACCACTGATATATATGTTTTATTTTATTTCCATTGTTATACTATAACTATAGTTTTATCTATCTATACAAGGGGTATGCCAGTTACATACACATTTGAAGGGGGTATATGAAGCATAAAAGGTTGAGAACCACTGATATATATGTTTTATTTTATTCCCATTGTTATGCTATAACTATAGTTTTATCTATCTATACAAGGGGTACGCCAGTTACATACACATTTGAAGGGGGTATATGAAGCATAAAAGGTTGAGAACCACTGATATATATGTTTTATTTTATTCCCATTGTTATGCTATAACTATAGTTTTATCTATCTATACAAGGGGTACGCCAGTTACATACACATTTGAAGGGGGTATATGAAGCATAAAAGGTTGAGAACCACTGATATATATGTTTTATTTTATTCCCATTGTTATGCTATAACTATAGTTTTATCTATCTATACAAGGGGTACGCCAGTTACATACACATTTGAAGGGGGTATATGAAGCATAAAAGGTTGAGAACCACTGATATATGTTTTATTTTATTCCCATTGTTATGCTATAACTATAGTTTTATCTATCTATACAAGGGGTACGCCAGTTACATACACATTTCCAGGGGGTACGTGAAGCATAAAAGGTTGAGAACCACTGATATATATGTTTTATTTTATTCCCATTGTTATACTATAACTAGAGTTTTATCTATCTATACAAGGGGTAGGCCAGTTACATACACATTTCCAGGGGGTACGTGAAGCATAAAAGGTTGAGAACCACTGATATATATGTTTTATTTTATTTCCATTGTTATACTATAACTATAGTTTTATCTATCTATACAAGGGGTATGCCAGTTACATACACATTTGAAGGGGGTATATGAAGCATAAAAGGTTGAGAACCACTGATATATATGTTTTATTTTATTCCCATTGTTATGCTATAACTATAGTTTTATCTATCTATACAAGGGGTACGCCAGTTACATACACATTTCCAGGGGATACGTGAAGCATAAAAGGTTGAGAACCACTGATATATATGTTTTATTTTATTCCCATTGTTATACTATAACTATAGTTTTATCTATCTATACAAGGGGTATGCCAGTTACATACACATTTGAAGGGGGTATATGAAGCATAAAAGGTTGAGAACCACTGATATATATGTTTTATTTTATTCCCATTGTTATACTATAACTATAGTTTTATCTATCTATACAAGGGGTACGCCAGTTACATACACATTTCCAGGGGGTACGTGAAGCATAAAAGGTTGAGAACCACTGATATATATGTTTTATTTTATTTCCATTGTTATACTATAACTATAGTTTTATCTATCTATACAAGGGGTATGCCAGTTACATACACATTTGAAGGGGGTATATGAAGCATAAAAGGTTGAGAACCACTGATATATATGTTTTATTTTATTTCCATTGTTATACTATAACTATAGTTTTATCTATCTATACAAGGGGTATGCCAGTTACATACACATTTGAAGGGGGTATATGAAGCATAAAAGGTTGAGAACCACTGATATATATGTTTTATTTTATTCCCATTGTTATGCTATAACTATAGTTTTATCTATCTATACAAGGGGTACGCCAGTTACATACACATTTCCAGGGGGTACGTGAAGCATAAAAGGTTGAGAACCACTGATATATATGTTTTATTTTATTCCCATTGTTATACTATAACTATAGTTTTATCTATCTATACAAGGCGTACGCCAGTTACATACACATTTGAAGGGGGTATATGAAGCATAAAAGGTTGAGAACCACTGATATATATGTTTTATTTTATTCCCATTGTTATACTATAACTATAGTTTTATCTATCTATACAAGGCGTACGCCAGTTACATACACATTTGAAGGGGGTATATGAAGCATAAAAGGTTGAGAACCACTGATATATGTGTTTTATTTTATTCCAATTGTTAGATAAAACTATAATTATAGTATATCTATACAAGGGGTAAGCCAGTTACATACACATTTCCAGGGGGTTCGTGAAGCATAAAAGGTTGAGAACCACTGATATATATGTTTTATTTTATTCCCATTGTTATACTATAACTATAGTTTTATCTATCTATACAAGGCGTACGCCAGTTACATACACATTTGAAGGGGGTATATGAAGCATAAAAGGTTGAGAACCACTGATATATGTGTTTTATTTTATTCCAATTGTTATACTATAACTATAGTTTTATCTATCTATACAAGGGGTATGCCAGTTACATACACATTTTCAGGGGGTACGTGAAGCATAAAATGTTGAGAACCACCGATATATATGTTTTATTTTATTCCCATTGTTATACTATAACTATAGTTTTATCTATCTATACAAGGGGTACGCCAGTTACATACACATTTCCAGGGGGTACGTGAAGCATAAAAGGTTGAGAACCACTGATATATATGTTTTATTTTATTCCAATTGTTAGATAAAACTATAGTTATAGTATATCTATACAAGGGGTACGCCAGTTACATACACATTTCCAGGGGGTACGTGAAGCATAAAAGGTTGAGAACCACTGATATACATGTTTTATTTTATTCCCATTGTTATGCTATAACTATAGTTTTATCTATCTATATAAGGGGTACGCCAGTTACATACACATTTCCGGGGGGTACGTGAAGCATAAAAGGTTGAGAACCATTGATCTATATGTTTTATTTTATTCCCATTGTTATACTATAACTATAGTTTTATCTACCTATACAAGGGGTATGCCAGTTACATACACATTTTCAGGGGGTACGTGAAGCATAAAATGTTGAGAACCACCGATATATATGTTTTATTTTATTCCCATTGTTATACTATAACTATAGTTTTATCTATCTATACAAGGGGTATGCCAGTTACATACACATTTCCAGGTGGTAGGTGAAGTCCACAGATGACAAAATGTCCGGATAATGCTGATCATTTCATCTCTCTTTATCAGGCCTCAAGAAGATCAGTTAAATGATTTTAGATTTGCTACTAATGCTTCCTCTATATCAAAGATATGCTCCCACTCCATGGCGAAAAATATCCCCGTGCATATCCCTGGATGAATATGGCTAATGCAGATATGGAGGATATCTTCCAACTGGCTGATGCTCGTCCTTCTATCTCTGATCGATTTCTTAGTCTGTCTGAGTGTCATCATTTCATCTCCCTCTGAAGGATTTCTTAATCTGTCTGAATGTCATCATTTCATCTCCCTCTGAAGGTTTTCTTAGTCTATCTGAGCGTCATCATTTCATCTCCCTCTGAAGGTTTTCTTCGTCTGTCCGAGTGTCATCGTTTCATCTCCCTCTGAAGGTTTTCTTAGTCTGTCCGAGTGTCATCATTTCATCTCCCTCTGAAGGTTTTCTTAGTCTGTCCGAGTGTCATCATTTCATCTCCCTCTGAAGGTTTTCTTAGTCTGTCTGAGTGTCATCATTTCATCTCCCTCTGAAGGTTTTCTTAGTCTGTCCGAGTGTCATCATTTCATCTCCCTCTGAAGGTTTTCTTAGTCTGTCCGAGTGTCATCATTTCATCTCCCTCTGAAGGTTTTCTTAGTCTATCTGAGCGTCATCATTTCATCTCCCTCTGAAGGTTTTCTTCGTCTGTCCGAGTGTCATCGTTTCATCTCCCTCTGAAGGTTTTCTTAGTCTGTCCGAGTGTCATCATTTCATCTCCCTCTGAAGGTTTTCTTAGTCTGTCCGAGTGTCATCATTTCATCTCCCTCTGAAGGTTTTCTTAGTCTGTCTGAGTGTCATCATTTCATCTCCCTCTGAAGGTTTTCTTAGTCTGTCCGAGTGTCATCATTTCATCTCCCTCTGAAGGTTTTCTTAGTCTGTCCGAGTGTCATCATTTCATCTCCCTCTGAAGGTTTTCTTAGTCTGTCCGAGTGTCATCATTTCATCTCCCTCTGAAGGTTTTCTTAGTCTGTCCGAGTGTCATCATTTCATCTCCCTCTGAAGGTTTTCTTAGTCTGTCCGAGTGTCATCATTTCATCTCCCTCTTAAGGTTTTCTTAGTCTGTCTGTCATCATTTCATCTCCCTCTGGAGCAGTGAGCCAAGGAATTGAGCGCACTCTGCTGGCTAATCGCATATTTAAGAATTAGAGGAAGCGTTTCTCTGAGATTGCTGCTTCTCCAACCATGATAGTTTCGGAGATAAGATCGAAAATGAACTTATCATCGGAATATATGACTGTCTATTTACGTCATCAACAACAGCGCCCTCTTTAAGTGGATGCTTCCATCAAGAGCTATCATGAAATGAATGGTATCTCATTCTCTTTCTAGGCCCTGCTGTTCATTACTTTCAAATACGTTTGCACCAATTTGTCTTGAAATCCAATACTCGATCCGAATTATGTAGCCGGCTTTTTTTTTTAGGGTTTTCATTTAGAATGGCGGAATCTTGAATGTCTCGCGCTTTCTCGTTTGGCTGTAAATTCCTTCAGAGAGAAACAAAGATCGCGAGGAACCGGATCGCTTTCAGTCCGAAATGAAATCATCCGATTCAATTGCTTCAAATGAACATATCCAGGATTTAGTTTTGGAGGAGGGGGGAAGAAAAAATATTTAATTTCTGGAGGGAGCCGGGTTCCGAGAGTAACACTTGAGTAGTGTTTCCCAATTTCTAAAATATTCCAAAAGACAGGAAATGTTTAAAATCATCTTCCATATGGAATTAAATTTTACAGTTTTTTTTTAAACAATATAGCTCCATAGTTAGTATATGTCCATAATATTGGACATAAAATAGGGGGCCAAAATAAACTTATGCAAACAGAACTGTTTCATTTCAAGGCAGGTAGACAGCTTTGAGATTCCGCATAAGACGACCGGATTTTCGCGAGGAGAAGGAGGTCCCCTCCCCCCCCCCCCCACCCCTGGATACGTCCCTGGTGTACCCTCACCATCAGGGTTTCGTTTCGATTGATTCCGTTTCTCAACTTCCTTCACACAGCGAATATAGAGCAATGACAAAGGAACCATCCCCCACATTACGAAATCTGTTTCTTCTGATCCCTGCATCCGAGAATTCCCTTCTGATCGTCAATCTTCGTCTGAACTAGATGATGATCCGTGGGGGAGGGGTCTCTCAACGCCAAACATCCTCCTATCAATGTCTTCAGGCTTTAAATCGTCCTCTGGGCATCCCCATTGCCAATCCCTCTCCCGACTGGCGTCATCGCTTATGCATCGTTTGCTATCGGGGCCATCCTATCGTTGAGCGTGAGGGGGGGGGGGAGGGTACTCTCTTCAGCAGACACACACCAAATGATTTGGCTGTGCACGTGCCAAATGAACGAGATCCTTTAAGAATCGAAATGGATTTTGGCAACGGAGAATTTCCTTTTCCATCCCTCCCCCCCCCCTTCCTCATCCATCTCTGTCTTCCTCCGGAGGCGCAGTCAGGTCGCGGGGGGGATGAAAATGTGAAGATGATTTTTTTCCTCCTGCAACTTGAGAGAGCAATTGCTCTCGAGACTTAAGTCTCTTATCGCTGATCAGATGAACTCGATTCGTGACGAAACTTTCTTTAGAAGCAAAAGCCGACGATTTTGAAATGGTTTTTTAACGAGTAAGAGTGGTTTTAACAAAACTTCTCTCATTCCTTTAATCGAAATATTTCTCATTTTAAAAACATCTATGAAGCAGATATTAACAACACTTTGACTTTTTCACATATCATTTAAATTATTCTTAAACTCAAGAAATGTTTCGAAGTTTCGTTTTTTCCTCCATCCCAAGGAGAAAAGAGTCCCCACTGCGATTGACCTGCTCCCACCCCATGCTCCCACCCCTCCACCTCTCTGTCCTTCGTGAATAAATGATCCTAGGAATGAGGTTGTTGAGGAGAGGGTTTCTGTGCTATCGTTCAAATTCCTCATCGAGCTCCCTTCTGCCCATTTCACTTTCCTGTAGGCCCCAACGTGCAACAAAGGGATCAGAAAAAATCCAACTTGTTGATGAATCTTATTACGTGAAACATCGCCTCGTCAGAAATCTCTCACTTCTCAGATGGTGAGGGAGAGAAGTGAACATCCTCGTCAGAAATCTCTCACTTCTCAGATAGTGAGGGAGAGAAGGGAACATCCTCGTCAGAAATCTCTCACTTCTCAGATGGTGAGGAAGAGAAGGGAACATCCTCGTCAGAAATCTCTCACTTCTCAGATGGTGAGGGAGAGAAGTGAACATCCTCGTCAGAAATCTCTCACTTCTCAGATGGTGAGGGAGAGAAGGGAACATCCTCGTCAGAAATCTCTCACTTCTCAGATGGTGAGGGAGAGAAGGGAACATCCTCGTCAGAAATCTCTCACTTCTCAGATGGTGAGGAAGAGAAGGGAACATCCTCGTCAGAAATCTCTCACTTCTCAGATGGTGAGGAAGAGAAGGGAACATCCTCGTCAGAAATCTCTCACTTCTCAGATGGTGAGGGAGAGAAGTGAACATCCTCGTCAGAAATCTCTCACTTCTCAGATGGTGAGGGAGAGAAGGGAACATCCTCGTCAGAAATCTCTCACTTCTCAGATGGTGAGGGAGAGAAGGGAACATCCTCGTCAGAAATCTCTCACTTCTCAGATGGTGAGGGAGAGAAGGTAACATCCTCGTCAGAAATCTCTCACTTCTCAGATGGTGAGGGAGAGAAGTGAACATCCTCGTCAGAAATCTCTCACTTCTCAGATGGTGAGGAAGAGAAGGGAACATCCTCGTCAGAAATCTCTCACTTCTCAGATGGTGAGGGAGAGAAGGGAACATCCTCGTCAGAAATCTCTCACTTCTCAGATGGTGAGGGAGAGAAGTGAACATCCTCGTCAGAAATCTCTCACTTCTCAGATGGTGAGGAAGAGAAGGGAACATCCTCGTCAGAAATCTCTCACTTCTCAGATGGTGAGGAAGAGAAGGGAACATCCTCGTCAGAAATCTCTCACTTCTCAGATGATGAGGGAGAGAAGGGAACATCCTCGTCAGAAATCTCTCACTTCTCAGATGGTGAGGGAGAGAAGGGAACACCCTCGTCAGAAATCTCTCACTTCTCAGATGGTGAGGAAGAGAAGGGAACATCCTCGTCAGAAATCTCTCACTTCTCAGATGGTGAGGAAGAGAAGGGAACATCCTCGTCAGAAATCTCTCACTTCTCAGATGGTGAGGAAGAGAAGGGAACATCCTCGTCAGAAATCTCTCACTTCTCAGATGGTGAGGGAGAGAAGGGAACATCCTCGTCAGAAATCTCTCACTTCTCAGATGGTGAGGGAGAGAAGGGAACACCCTCGTCAGAAATCTCTCACTTCTCAGATGGTGAGGAAGAGAAGGGAACATCCTCGTCAGAAATCTCTCACTTCTCAGATGGTGAGGGAGAGAAGTGAACATCCTCGTCAGAAATCTCTCACTTCTCAGATGGTGAGGGAGAGAAGGGAACATCCTCGTCAGAAATCTCTCACTTCTCAGATGGTGAGGGAGAGAAGGGAACATCCTCGTCAGAAATCTCTCACTTCTCAGATGGTGAGGGAGAGAAAGGAACACCCTCGTCAGAAATCTTCACTTCTCAGATGGTGAGGGAGAGAAGGGAACATCCTCGTCAGAAATCTCTCACTTCTCAGATGGTGAGGGAGAGAAGTGAACATCCTCGTCAGAAATCTCTCTCTTCTCAGATGGTGAGGAAGAGAAGGGAACATCCTCGTCAGAAATCTCTCACTTCTCAGATGGTGAGGAAGAGAAGGGAACATCCTCGTCAGAAATCTCTCACTTCTCAGATGGTGAGGGAGAGAAGGTAACATCCTCGTCAGAAATCTCTCACTTCTCAGATGGTGAGGGAGAGAAGGGAACATCCTCGTCAGAAATCTCTCACTTCTCAGATGGTGAGGGAGAGAAGGGAACACCCTCGTCAGAAATCTCTCACTTCTCAGATGGTGAGGAAGAGAAGGGAACATCCTCGTCAGAAATCTCTCACTTCTCAGATGGTGAGGGAGAGAAGTGAACACCCTCGTCAGAAATCTCTCACTTCTCAGATGGTGAGGAAGAGAAGGGAACATCCTCGTCAGAAATCTCTCACTTCTCAGATGGTGAGGGAGAGAAGGGAACATCCTCGTCAGAAATCTCTCGCTTCTCAGATGGTGAGGGAGAGAAGGGAACACCCTCGTCAGAAATCTCTCACTTCTCAGATGGTGAGGAAGAGAAGGGAACATCCTCGTCAGAAATCTCTCACTTCTCAGATGGTGAGGGAGAGAAGTGAACATCCTCGTCAGAAATCTCTCACTTCTCAGATGGTGAGAAAGAGAAGGGAACATCCTCGTCAGAAATCTCTCACTTCTCAGATGGTGAGGGAGAGAAGGGAACATCCTCGTCAGAAATCTCTCACTTCTCAGATGGTGAGGGAGAGAAGGGAACACCCTCGTCAGAAATCTCTCACTTCTCAGATGGTGAGGAAGAGAAGGGAACATCCTCGTCAGAAATCTCTCACTTCTCAGATGGTGAGGGAGAGAAGTGAACATCCTCGTCAGAAATCTCTCACTTCTCAGATGGTGAGGGAGAGAAGGGAACATCCTCGTCAGAAATCTCTCACTTCTCAGATGGTGAGGGAGAGAAGGGAACATCCTCGTCAGAAATCTCTCACTTCTCAGATGGTGAGGGAGAGAAGTGAACATCCTCGTCAGAAATCTCTCACTTCTCAGATGGTGAGGGAGAGAAGGGAACATCCTCGTCAGGCGAGTTGTGTCCCACGGGCTCGCCAACAGAACGATTCTCATGTAAACTTCTAGACGGCATTTTGTGCACATAATAGACTAATTGGAGATTAGAAAGAATAGACTAATTGGAAGAGGATGCTGCGGATAGATGATGCTTAGGAGACATGGAAACCTTTCGTGAAGGCCATCAGCAATGTTCTTTAAGGTAAACAGAGTTCTCTCCTGCGCACGGGTATACGGCTTAACGTCCCATCCGACGGATGGTGTCCTTTTCGAGTCTCTGGATGTTCCTTTTCTCACCAAGGACAAGGGTTGGGAAAGCGGACTTAAAATATCAACTGTCGGAACTCGAATCTCTAAGATCATCGTTACAGACTGAGTCAACCTTTCTTCCCTTTAATGCAGGAAAAACTCTTGTCCAGTTTCAAGAGACGCGAAAAGAATTGCGATTTAGTTTCTCCTCTCTTTGAATGTCTCGGTTATTAATGCACAGAAGAGGAAGATTTCCAAAATCTCCTCTCCCTTTCGATGATCGTGCTCTGCCATTTCCTCTTTTAACCTTCAAAGCTCGTAGGGAATTGAAATCCGCGGAATTATCGCGAGATGGGAGGATGCCCGGAAGTCATCCCTGTTGCGCTCCTATTGAGCATGTAAGAGGAACTTCGAGATTTGATTGAATGGATCCCATCGCAGCAGAGACGGGAATTTTTGTTTATCCGATTTCTCCTTGGCCCCAATCTGCATCCTCGTGCCGTGCATTGTCTCCCGGAGCCCCTCCTCCTCCTCCTCCTCTCGCACGATCCTCTCCATCTGCCATTGTTTCCTCCCAGGGTATGCAGTGACGCATGTCCTTTCTCCACCCTTGCCCCGGGCGAGGGACCTCTCGGCCTCCGCCTCTTCCTCCGCGTGAGGGAAAGGGTCGGCCACGCCCTGCAGCAGCGTGAGGCCACGGCCTTCCCGAGGTCGCTCACGAGCAGAAGGTCTCGTGACCTGGCCAACGCTGCACTCGCTCTCGAGGCAGGGTAAGCGAGAAATTGGTTTCTCCTCAGCGCAGTTGGTTCGAATGACGGAGGACGAATGGGCTCGGATTCTTCGAGTTCCATTCTTTCATTAATCTCGTTTCGATCGAGAAATGATCACAGGACGAAATGATGCGGAATATTCCTTTGCGGAGTCAATCTGATGCAAAGCTCGATTCTTCGAAAGAAGAGCAAGAGGGATTGCCATCCGTTGCATCTTCTGATAATATGTACATCAGGGAGTGGATTTTTATTCATTATTTACATTAATGATCTAGCTAACCTTAAACTGAAGGGCTCTCCTTATATATATATATGGTGAGGACACCTCCTTGGTTAACGAGAATCACAGTCCGAGATACAGAGGATGATTTGAACAAAATTATTAACTGATCTCACATTAATCGTATATACATAAACTCAGATAAAACCAAATGGATGAGCTTTCATTCACAAGGATACTATGATCTCTCATCTTATGCAATTAAAAACCACGAACCCTTTCTGTTCCCACAACATGATAAATCATGACCCTGACTGCTGCGACTGATGTTATTGAACGTGTTGAGAGCCATAAATATCTTGGACTTTACATGGACACAACCTTCCGATGGAATACACATATTCAAAAGTTAGCAGGGAAATTGCGTCTATGTGCATCTAAACTTTACAAACTACAATTTGCTGCAAGCACACATACATGTATTTTGGTTTACAAAGCTATCTGTGAATCTATATTGACTTACGGTTTGACAATATACGGCTCAACTAACCTCACAAATATAAAGAAAATAGAAACTATTCAATCATCCATTGCTAAAAATATAATCCCATACAACTTAAGAAATTCATTTTATCATAGCGAAGAAAGATTAAATTATCTAGGCGTAATTTCTTTTCACAACCTTTAAAAATACAACATCAATTTAAAATATTTTTTTGATAATCAATTTAAATGTAAAATCTCTCATGGGAAAAACACAAGGTTACAATCCAAAAATTATTTCCAACTTCCAAAAATATTAAACAATTACGGGAAATGTACAAGGGCATATACAATACCTTACGTGTTCAATCAATTGCCAAGGGAAATTATTTTATTAAACAATTTTAAAGAAATCAAAAATAAGACAAAAAATTTTCTTCTAGGCACTAAATTTTAAATAAAAATTTGAACCACCACAATGGAGCTTCCACTGAAATTCACATAATTTGATGACATTGTTTTAAACTATATCTTATGTATTTTCATGTAACGTTATTCTTCTTCTCTCCTGCAGATAAGCAGATGCTTTGAGGGGCATTTGTTTAAACTTTTGTATAACTAACATGAATAGATCACTCATTTCTAAAAAAAAATCGTTGCCAGATATTTTTTCCGAGTTCTGTAATGAATTATAGTGTTCGGATATTTTTTTTCAGCGACTGCCCAACAATGTTGTCTTGAAGCATGAACCTGACGACTTCCTCCTCGGTCTCAGAAGAAGTGGACCATGTTTCTGAAATTACTAAAAAAAATTCATCGCGGAAAGCTGCATCTGGTGTCATCGTGGAACCAACACTCGCAGCAAATATTCCATTTTTCTGTTAAACAAATAGGTAATGAATCAGCAATAAGTTACAAATCATGAATCTGGTGAAACTGAATTCACCCGATAGACATCTTTTCGTTTGCATAATTTTCGTCATCTGCATTCAAGTGAATCGCCGCCTGTCTGCATTGTGGTCGAAATTCCCAAAGATTATGATCTGATGACAACTTCTTTTCCTCGAAATGAACTCGAACACTAAAAACGAGTTTTTCTCTCTTCCTTTCCTAAATCCGCCGCCGCGACTGATTGCGTTTTAAAAACAACCAAATCATGTCGACATTTCTGTTGCAATTCGTGAATCGAGTTCACCGAAAACAATTTCGAAATTTAATTTTTTTTTCAGTAAGAGAGCTTCTTCAAATATACTGCTCACAAAAATTAGGGGATATATTTTCGTTTCATATTCATTTTGAAATATCCCCTAATTTTTGTGAGCAGTATAATTCTCTTCGTCATTTTTGCAGCTCCTTAATGCTATTCTCTTATGAAAAGAAATGGCTGGATACTTTTCATCGAAATGCCACCAGAGAGTGTTGGCAATTATTCCGGCGATTCTTTTTCTTCGCGCATTACTCCATGAAAGGCCATTTCCACTCGGCGCAGCCAACAGAGCGCGAAACACTCAGCAATTCGTTTTATTGGGGGGGGGGGGGGCATTGTCAGTGAATACTTCGCCGAATGGAACTTCCACATCAACGAGTCTTGCCTTTGTTGCATTTTTTTCACCCTCAACGTAAGAGTCAAAAAATGAAACTCGATTGCCACAGATACTTTAAAAGCATGGGCACGCATATCGCACGTGGTTCGATACAGACAAATTCAACAGCGAAAAGCAACTGCATTTCACCTGGGAAATGCCCTTCTGGATTATTGCAGAAGAACTGAACGAAATGATCACTTTAAGCTGCCAGCGGAGAAGGGTAGAAGGAATTATTCTTGAGGAGGAGCGACCTCATTGCTTCGAAGGTAAAACCATTCGAATATGAACGATGCCCCAGACCCAAATCTTTACCCTCAGTCTCTTCCTCTGCCACCCCCAACCCCCCCCCATCAGTGCTATTTAAACTTTTCGCAAAATACCTCTGCCTTTAATTATTTCGTTTTCTTTTTCAATAATTTTGCTGCATAATTCTTATTAAGTACAAAGCATTTGGATAATAATTATTGAACGATATTTGACTCTAAGGCGATTTGTAGAAAAACCTCCGACCAATCAGAATGAAGAGATTTAAAAGCATTCCTACGTTATTCGATTTCAATTCCTTGGCAGACGGACAACTTCCGAAACATTGGCAAGGAGGAGAAGGCAACTGCCTCCTCACGCATTCCGGAGGAGGAGAAGGCAACTGCCTCCTCACGCATTCCGGAGGAGGAGAAGACAACTGCCTCCTCACGCATTCCGGAGGAGGAGAAGACAACTGCCTCCTCACGCATTCCGGAGGAGGAGAAGACAACTGCCTCCTCACGCATTCCGGAGGAGGAGAAGGCAACTGCCTCCTCACGCATTCCGGAGGAGGAGAAGGCAACTGCCTCCTCACGCATTCCGAAGGAGAAGAAAGCAACTGCCTCCTCACACATTCCGAAGGAGGAGAAGGCAACTGCCTCCTCATGCATTCCGAAGGAGGAGAAGGCAACTGCCTCCTCACAAATTCCGAAGGAGAAGAAGGCAACTGCCTCCTCCTCACACATTCCGAAGGAGAAGAAGGCAACTGCCTCCTCCTCACACATTCCGAAGGAGAAGAAGGCAACTGCCTCCTCCTCACACATTCCGAAGGAGAAGAAGCGGGAAAAATCTCAGAGGTCCTCTTTCACTCATTTCTTCATTTCCCGCACTCGCAAAAAAAAAAAGTCACAGAATTGTACCTAAGAGAAGAAGATTTGAGGTTTACCTTCAAATAGGAAATTCAAAGAAATGACTCCGAGAACAGTGAATGGGCCATTTGAACAAGAAAATTATCTTCGCTTCTTTTGTGAGCAGTTATTTTAAAAAAAAAAAAAGAGATTTTTACTGAGAGAATCCCCCGTGACGAAGCAACTGAGGCTACGGTGCATTGCAGGGTCCTTGGGCATTTCCCAGGAATTCCTTGCAGCTGCCACTTTGGGCATTTCCCAGGAAAGCCAGAAAACCTGTAACCTTTGGTTGCAATAATCCATCCGCTTGTTCTAATGTTTACGAGTAATATATGCTGCTTCAAATAGTTCTCTCTAATGAGATTATTTGTTTTGGGCTTTTCTTAAGTTGATTCTTTAGCAATGAGCATTATTAAGGAAACCTACTTTTGATGTTTTGGGAACTTTTTAAATTGCGAAATGAGGTTTCATTGTTTAGTGATAACAGTTGTAATGAAATCTTTTGATGAGATTATTTATTTTTGGGCTTCAATGAGGAGCAAGGATTCATTCCTTAGCAATAAGAAAGAGCTGTTGATGAAATCTAATTTTGATGAGATTATTTATTTTAGGGCTCTTTTTTAAGTGTGAAACAAGGGGTCATTGTAGGAGCGATAAATGTTGCTCATAAAATCTTGTTTTGATCAGATTATTTTCTTCCAAATAACGTTGCATATTTCTTTTGGGGCGGGGGTGGCTCAGTCGGTAGCGCGCCAGACTCGTAATCTGCAGTTCCCAGGTTCGAGTCCCAGCTGGGTCAGCGTTGAGATTTATCTCCGCAAAATTCCGCCCCCCCCCCTGCCCACGGTCAGTAGGGGACACCGATGGGCTTACAAAGGCCGCCGTCCGTCGGATGGGACGTTAAGCCGTGGCCCCGTGTGCGGGAGAGCCATACCCTGTGCACGTTAAAGAACACGCTGGATGGCCTTGACGGGAGGCTACCATCTTTCTCCCAACAGCTGTTCCAGTGGGTCCCCTCCCCCAACCTCCTCTGAGCCTTCGGGGTCCATGTGACCTGGCCATTTAGCCCATGGTGTGCAAAAAAGTGCCGCTCAGAGGTAAAACAACCCAACCCATATTTCTTTTATACATATCCTCTAAACACGTTTTAAAGTAGATGCGGAACGGACTACTTTTACCATTCGGACTTTTTTTCACCGCGGCGAAACAAACACGAGATGTCGGCTGAGGACCGTACACTGCCCTTCTGCCGCAACAGATTCCCTTACGGCCCAATCCATCTCTTGCAGTCGCTCCTCAGCTAAAGGAAGACCTAGAAGATATTCCCCCAATCAGGAGAGGGACACAGTTAACAAGGTCAACAGAAGGATCCTCATTTCGGATCGAGTTTCCTTTCCCCCAGATTCGAGAGATTTCTTATCTTCGAATGCCTTGATGACTCTCTTCAGATGAGCTCAAGCCCAATCATCATTTCAGAGAAAAATCTTCCCAAACAGCTATCTCTTCTTTCCCCCTTGACCTTACCGCCATCCCACCCAACGACCCATTTCTCTCGCCTTGCGCCCCGGAGGAGCTTTGCCTTTGGCTGAGAGGAAAAAAAAAAGTCATCATGAACTGCCCACGAGCGCTGCGTGGCAAACATTCAACGAACGCGATCATCTATGGCTCGGGCATTACGATGTTGTCGCTTCGGCCCTCGTGGCTCTTCCTCAAAGGTTACCATTTCTATACCTCGGAAGAATATCTTCACCCTCTTAACCCATTTTCAGTTTGATTTCCATCCTCTTAGTAAAGCCAATAAATTGCAGGCGAAAGTTTTCGCAAATGTCGACTAGAATACAGATCACGATTTTCGTCCGAGTTGGCTTCCTCATCGGAAGACATGAGATGAGCACAAATGATCCCTTCGAATGGCAACACCTCCTCTCTGCTGCCGATTCGTTTTCTTTTAAGTATTAATTGCGCAATGAAGAAGTCTTCTTCATCTGTAAGCGACGATAAAGCCAACTGACTCAGACTTCCATATCAGAAGCTGTGTCACGTGTTCAGAGTCATCTTGGTTGCCGTCGTCTGCATTCCCCCAAAAAGAAATTTAAACAGAAGAAAGGTTCTTAAACTACGACGGATAAGATTTGGGTGGCGATGTGCGAGAATGAAATTAAAACTGTTAATCGTCAAACTTCAACTATCGAGACAAAATCAGTAGAAAATACTGTATTCATCCCCCCCCCCCTCAAGCAGCTGCTTGCCACAGAGGTCTGACAGGAGCCTGTCAGTTTAGTACACCAGAGTAGAAGGTCGGTGAGGATGGCGAGACCTCAGCAGAAAGAACAACAAACCCGGAATCGAACCCAGGTCCCTTTGAACAGCAGCCAAACACATTACGGGACTCTGCCAAGGGATAGCAAATTTATAATATATGACGATGAATTTCAGCATCCTCTAAATTGCAATGACGAATTCAACTGAAAGCGATTCATTTCTGGGGTTGACCTTGACATCAAGGGTGCATAGGAATGAGCAGACGACTGGTAACGTGGATTCTTAAATTGATGAACCCACGATGTCTTAACCATCGTTTGCAAAACATTTCCCTCAAAACACTTTCCGAATGATCTGCTTGAGTCAATGGTTAACAAGTCTCGTGCAAATTCGACGATCCAATTCGTTAGATGAAGGGAGAATCGTCTGCAGCCACAAAACTTCAGAAGAAGCCATCGGGGAGAATGAAGCATTGTGGGACACCAAAGAGACTCGTCGGATCGAGATTACAATCGTACATTTTGGAATCATCTCTGGGGGGGGGGGGGACGCAACAGATGTAATAGCCTTGCATTCTCCATGCAGACTCCTCAACTGGAAGGAAGAAAAAAAAATGGACGCCTTTCTGTTGCGAATGTTTACCAAAATATAACCCCTTCTTCAAACAAGAAAAAATATATTCCTCGTGACTTTCCTAATTATGATATAATTTATAGATTTGGTTGTTGGCGAGATAATTGGTTTCAAAATGAATGGGAATCGATTCTCAAAGAGGCTAAAATGTTTCTCCAATTGATACGAAGAGATTGGAATTCAAGAATCGGGTCGCAATTGGAATGCCGTCGAGGGAAGATTTTCTGCTGAATTTGGTTTCATCTGCACAGTGGGTGACTCAAGCGATGCAATAAAAAAAAGACCTTTGAATTGGGTCAGTCCACCAGTTAAGACTTTTGAATTGGGTCAGGCCACCAGTTAAGACTTTTTGAATTGGGTCAGTCCACCAGTTAAGACTTTTTGAATTGGGTCAGTCCACCAGTTAAGACCTTTGAATTGGGTCAGTCCACCAGTTAAGATTTTTGAATTGGGTCAGTCCACCAGTTAAGATTTTTGAATTGGTCAGTCCACCAGTTAAGACTTATAGCAACATGGACAACAAAAGCAGGGTTCGCAAGAGGCAATTTTGGGGTCTTATTTCCCTCGGGAAATTAAGATTCGCTGTCGTACGAATTTAATGGACTAAACAGAAATTCTAAAAGTGAATAATTACTTGTCAAAAGTAGTGAGAACTCTGGGGAAGTTCCTACTTACAAAGACATAATTTGCATTTTCAGATCCTTTAAGAGAAAGGCGATCAAGGCCTGTTGTTTCGTTTCTGTAGAAAGTATCGCAAAAGAAAGGCTCGATGGATTCCAGATCCAGCAGAATAAGGTTACCGATGAGACCACTTCGACAAGGGGAATTCTTTTCAATCATTTCGAATAAGAATCTATGAGAAATGGGGTGACGCATTTTCAAAATGCGCCCTGAGTCAATCAAAGAATAACTTCATCATATGATTCACTCTTAAAGAGGAATCTTTTATGCCCGGATGTTTGTTTCATTAACTTACGTAACAGTTTTAACAATCTTACCGATTTCATCATCCGAAACTGATTACTATGAATTATCGAAAAAAAAAAAGCAGTTTTGTGATAACTGTTTTTAAGTTTGCAAGATTTCTTCGTCGCCGAGTATTTGGAAAGTCTTGAGTCCACTGAGCGCGGGGTGTCAGGCAGACGAAAAGATTTCGTTTCTAGTAGCGCTTGGTGCCGAGGAAATCGCCAACGAGGAACTCTTTCGACGATGCAGGCGATGTGCTCTCGGCATGCCACTCGGGAATACTCGGCTGAAGACCTTTCGCTTACGCGCTGGAATCGACACTGCCTCGTTTCAATGCAAGAAGCTCGTGGCGCGATTCTCTCTCTTCCTCCTCGAGGGCGTTTGTGGGAGGGTCAGAGAGCAAAGGTCAAGGGTTTATTCAATGGAACGAGTGGGCTCGGAAGAAGGACTGGCACAATGCTCGGGGAGGGGACGAGATCGAGCACTTGGGAAGCAACAATGGGAGCAGGAACGGACCGCGTCACAATCACTCTCGGATTGGAGAATTTAATTGGTTTCTGAAAGCACGAGCCCACTCATGGCACATTTAGAACGACAAAGGAATGAGCTCTCTTGCAATCCTCGCAGCGAACCTTAAAAAAATTAATTAAAAAGAAGCTGTTTCACACCCTCAGCGAACGAAGCTTTTTAAACTTAGCCTAAGACTTCCCAGTCTGAATTCGAACTCCACGATGCAGTCTCAGAATCTGTTGCCTAGGAAACCAGGCAGTCCCATCTCATCTGGCGGAGGGATGGCGGGAGAAGGAATGCCGACGCACCGCGAGAAATGAGCTCGTGAGAAAGTGGTCCGAGATCCTTTCGTCCAAGGTCGAGCCATTGTCTGCAGAGGCCAATGGAAAGAGACCGGCGCTCTCTCTCGCACGCGATTCCTCACCACCGACACGCGCCTATTTCTGTCTCTGGAAGTGGCAACATTAGCAGCATTAGCAGACGAATCCCCTCGACTCCTTACGCAATGAGAGTGCGAGATGAGCGCATCCTTTTCATCGCCTCTCATCAGCCACAGAAGGTTTCGATAATCTCCTCCCCCCCCCCCTCTCATTCTCCTGTAACAGCTGCAAACGAACGTGAGAAGCGAACGAGAATCTCTCGTGAACATCATCAACAAAAGAGACAATCTTGACCGCATTTTCTTGTTGCCTGCATTTGAGAATTGGCTGCAATATCTGCAGAAATGGAGGAAAACTGAAACAAAGGCAGGGTTTGCTTGTTTTTTCCGTTTTGAAACTCTTTCGCCAGCGAGTGTGAACTTCTCTCTTCAGCTATTGTGTTTCCATTTCCCAGAGTTCCCTGACCTCGTGCCTTCGAAATCCCTTCTGCGAGATCTCTCCAACTTTTACGAATTCTTTCCCTTTCCTAAGAGATCACGTGATCTTCCTCCTAAAAAGACTCTTCGAACGTCTCCATTAAACAATGCCAAAACAAAAAGACTATTTTTCAAAATTTTAATTTTTTTTCCAATGGACGATATTTCTCAAAACCTCCTCTCAATGAAACCTCATCACTTCGTCTGTTGCATTAGCAAATGATTGGCCTTAAAAAAAAAAAGTCTTTCACAGTCGTGAAATGTTTCTTCCAAAGTCAATAAAACTCTTGCCCCAATTTCCTCGCCCTCGTGTTGCCAACTCGATCGCATCCCCTCCTTCCATTTGTTCCCCTTCATCCGACATCTTCTCTCTCGTAATCCACTCTTAATAAACCTTTCGCAGATGATTCATCTCCATCAGAATCAACCCACTTGGATCTTCTGCAACGACCCCCCCCCCCCTCATTTCCCCCCCCGTACATTAAAGTAGGAACAACAAAATCCTTTAATTATTATTGTCTTCCACGAGAAGATAAAAGATCTTCCCAATCTGACTTCTCTCGTGCCAGGGCCGCATCCTCCTCAACACCATTCCCAGTTCTGCGGACTCCTTCCCTTCGTGCGAGCGTTCCTCACAGTCTGACGTTTCGTTCCAGTTCCGTCCCCCCCCCTCCATCTCGAGACAGGAGAATCCTTTGTTCTCGAGCTATCGCTACCGAAACCTCTTCGTCGCACGAGGTGAGGTGCGCGCGGACAGAATAGAAACTTCGCGCCGAGGAAGAAGTGATCTGCTGCCATCGGTGGTGCGTTGCAGGAAGTGCGTGGAGCTTCGTCCTCCTCCGATCGAATGGTGACGTCAGGTCGGGTTGTCGGTGAAGTGCTTGCAGACGATCCGAGATCGGATCTGGAGACGAGGCGTTCGACAGACGAGACCTTCGCAGCCATTGTGCAGACGATAATGGAGGCGTAAAGAAATGGCGATTCGGCGTCTGCCTTCACAATGCAAAGGGGAAAAGGAAAGTCGGATCGCTGGGAAAGAGAAGATGAGTCGAGGCCAGCGGGAGGAAGATGATGATGAGGAGGAGGTAATCGCCGCCGATAATGGATTCCCACCAATTGCTGAATCGATGCCACCTGGATTCGTGACTTCGAATAAGAATCGCTTGGCTCTAGAAATGGAATGATCGGTGGAGAAATCCCAGTGGGGGGGAAGAGAGATTCTTTTGCAATAAAGGCAACAGGGTGAAGGTCGCGAGACACTTCTGCACGTGGCTTCTGCAATCGAGAACCATCTCAGAAAGCAATATTTCAAGCCGGGCTTTTCATTTTTCAAATTTTGGTTTCATCAATGCAGGACGAAGAATGCGAAATGGACCCTCGGAGGAAGAAGCGAGATCATCATCGAGTCATCATTTAATGATGCGCTTCGATGATGAAGAGGGGAAAAAAGAAAAAGACAATAATTCTTAATATTAATAGAGTTTGCTTTTATTCTTTTTTAGGTGTGCCGCGGAAAAAAAATTAGATTCAGTGTGCCGCAGAGTAAAAAAAAAGTTTGGGAGACACTGCTTTAGAGTCAACGTATAAATTAAAAAAAGAAATGTAAATGAATGATTGCTCGTGCAGCTCCGATTTCCGCAGAGATCCAACAGGGTTCAGACATATCCTCAAGGGTCGTATTGTTTGACCTATGAGCGAAATTTCTTTGCACCTCAATGGGCTAAATGGCCAGGTCACCACAAGGTCACCACAAAGGCTTGGAGAATGTTGAGGAGAGTACCCACTGGAACAGCTGTCGGGAGACAGATGGTAACCTCTCGTCAAGGCTTCCAAGGTGTTCTTGCACAGGGTAGGACTCTCCAGCAAACGGCTTTACCTATCCTATTGATGTCGGCCTTTCCAAGCACATCGGTGACCCCCTATTCACCGAGGGCAGGTCGTGGGAGTTTTCAGGAGATAAATATCGACGCTGGCTCAGGTTGGACTCGAATCTGGGAACTGCATATTACGAGCCTGGCGCGCTACCAACTGAACCACCCTCCCTTGTCGTCCCCAAAAGGAAAGATCCGTGAGGAAGAGAGAAAAAAAAAACATCCATTCGGGATTCCAACTGAGGTGTTCTTCCGTCACAACCAAATGCAACAGAGTGTAATATACAGGGTGTCTCAAAAATATAGATAGATTTTTAGGGGAGGTAGATAACATCTAAAGGAATGAGAATTGCATAGGAACCTATAACCGGAAACTTCACCGTAAGTCAATAGGCGGCGCTGTTCATCGGTGCGCTAGAGAGGAAATTTCGGATTTCCTCATTCGAGCGGTAGTCGGCTTACGAAGAGCATGCAAAGGTATTCGAACAGGGAGCTGGCAGACATGCCCTTAGTGTATGGAATAGCTGAGGGCAACGAATGTATCAAGAATGCTTCCCACACAGACATGTACCGGGCCACCGTTTGTTTGCGTGTGCGCATCAAAATTTGTGTGATTATGGGTCATTAAGAGGTAGCAGAAGTGAGGGCAGGCCACGATCGACGCGTACTCCCGTCTGGAAGAAAGTGTGTTGGATGCCGTGGAGACTAATCCTAGTACCAGCACACGTGACGTTGCTGTTAGGAGTGTCTCGTTGCAGTGTACAGCGTTTTGCACGGCGAATCCTTACATCCCTTTCATCTCCAAAGGGTTCAGTTACTTCTCCCTGCAGATCATTCTGCACGTGTGCGTTTTGCACAGTGGTATCTCCAAGAAAGTGCCAAGATGTGAATTTCCCAGCCTATGTTTTGTTTACTGATGAGGCCTGTTTCACTCGGGATGGCGTATTCAATCAGCACAATGCGCATTTGTGGGCTCACGAGAACCCCCACGGTATGCACACCCATGCGGCACAACATCGTTTCGCAGTAAATGTGTGGGCAGGTTTGGTCGGCAACTGCTTAGTCGGGCCATACCTTTTACCATCCCGCATGAACTCCGCGAAGTATCTGATCTTTCTGGAACAGGTTCTACCAGGCTTACTTGCCCATGTTCCAGCAAATGTGAGACGCAACATGTGGTTTCAATATGATGGGGAGCCTCCCCATTATGGAAGGTGTGTTCGTGCGCATTTGAACATGTCTTTTGAGCAACGATGGATTGGGCGTCTGGACCAGTTGTCTGGCCCCCATGCCCACTTGATTTAACGAGCGTCGATGTCTTTCTGTGGGGGGCCCTCAAAGCTACCGTGTATGAATCGCCTGTGGAGTCTGACATGGATCTCGTGGCAAGGCTCGTCTGCGCTGCTGCTACTATCAAAGAAACTCCAGGTGTGTTCGACCGTGTCCGGCAATCAATGCTCCGTTGGTGTCACGCATGCATCGCAGTCTCATGGTGGAAACTTCGAGCATCTTCTGCAACATTATGAAATGTATCATCTAGTACGCCATTTGTAATAATTATGTCCAATAAATGTTTTCCCTTTAATCACTGTCTCGTGTCCTTTCAGATCTTGAACCTCTGCTACCACTTTCCCATGACGTTTCCGGTTATGGGTTCCTATGCAATTCTCATTCCTTTAGATGTTATCTACCTCCACTAAAAGTTTGTACCTATATTTTTGAGACACCCTGTACATATGCACTAAAGTCAGAAGAAAACAGGAATTAATCGGAAATTCAAAAATTAAATCTTGCTCACTCTCTTTTCATGATCTAACGATTAATCCTCGATCTGTGGGAATTTTTATGTTTGAAAAGTTCATTATTTCCGCTCGTTGAGTGCGCACATTGCACTAACGCCTCATCGAATAGAGAGGCCTTGCTCAAGGAGAGCAAGGAATTCGGAATTTGCAGTTCCCCCTCCCCCCTCTGGAGAAGTATCAGGTGATGTGGAAGGTTATGAAATCATCGCAAATTATTTTTTTCAAACTTAAACTTCCTTTTGAATGTTTCAAACAATTATTTCACATCTTTGTTGAAATTCTCTCTCTTGATTTTTGCTCATTCAAAACGTTTTTAATTTCACCCCCCTCCTCCTCCCCGCATGATGACGTTTTGCCTTTCCTCGTGCCAAGAAGCTCCTCCCCTGAATGAGTGAGAAGGGATTCGCACGAGGGAGAGACAGGGGCCGAGAGAAGCGGTCGCGACAAAGATCGTGCCGAGCAAGTGGCAGACGACGATGGCAGTCTGAGATCCTCGTCCATTCCTCCGAAGAGGTGAAGGGTTGTGCGAGGTTACGCAGGGTCAAAGGGGAAATCGGAGAAGAGTCTGGAGGGTCAAAGGGGACTCGTTCGCAGACGAGGGACGACATTCATCGAAGAACCAGAGACACTGAAGGTGGAATTATGACGTCACTCAACAAACGAAAATGCTCACTGAGCACGAGGCTACTTTCGTCTCTCAAAAGGAATTGGCCGCCTCGATGGCTCGCTGGTATCGCGTTGGCTCGCGGTGTTTTATCTCTGAACGGCACTTTTTTGCACACCATGGGCTAAATGGCCAGGTCACAAGGACCCCGAAGGCTCAGAGAAGGTTGGGGGAGGGGACCCACTGGAACAGATGTTGGAAGACAGATGGTAGCCTCTCGTCAAGGCCATCCAGCGTGTTCTTTAACGTGCACAGGGTCTGGCTCTCCCGCACACGGGGCCACGGCTTAACGTCCCATCCGACGGACGGCGGCCTTTCCAAGCCCATTGGTGGCCCCTACTGACCTTGGGCAGGGCGGGGAGTTTTGCGGAGATAAGTCTCAACGCTGTACCAGCTGGGACTCGAACCTGGGAACTAAAGATTACGAGCCTGGCGCCCTACCGACTGAGCCACCCCCGCCCCAAAGTGTGGATGGCATGATCGTCTGTTCTGTCCTATCTGTTGTGATTGTCCCTCAATATCAAAAAATGTTCAATTATTGACATGTCATAAATTCTCATTGGGACATATGAGATTACAGAGATTTACAGAGCCGAGATTTAAATTGGGCAAAGCAAACGACCCCCTCTTACTCTCAACGAAAGCCGGTGGAAGGGGGGGAAGGTGGGGGGGGAAGGCAAACGACCCCCTCTTACTCTCAACGAAAGCCGATTCCAAATGAAAGATCGAATCCAGTTCAGTGAAGTTTTCTTCTTCAGACCTCGTGAATACACTCTTCACGGAAAGTATTAGTAAGGAAGAAAATCATTTCGAATCTCTTGGCCTTGCAAAAAGAAATAAATATTTTATTCCTTCATTTCCAGTTCAACGCAAGGAGGGAGAGTCATTTTTTCTCCCCTCCGGGAACCAATGGCGGAGTGGCCAGGGTGTCGGCTTGCCCGATGGCAAGTGGGTCCTGTGGGCCCCTGATGAAGTGGGGCCCCTTAAACATTAGACAATATGTTAAAAATGATAGCCTTATAGTTGTGGGTGGGCCCCTTTGTCTCCTGGCAACCAATATTTTTAGACCCAGTCCGCCACTGCCCGGGACCCTTTTGCATAAAAAAAATCCCTTAAGTTATTCCTTTCAATGCCTTGCCGCGAGATGTCCCCAGAATCCTTCTCATCGAAATCGAAAACTTCTATTTATATATTTTTTTTCCTTTTCAGACTGAAAACTTCAATTTTCTTCATTCGAGATGTTTCCTATTTCCTTTTCATTCTCTCTCATTGTACTGGCCATTCAGCTTCCAGTCGTTCCATTAAATAATTCATTCCATTAAATAATTATAAAGCAACTGCAGTTGAGAGCTTTATGCCTTATTGCGATATTATGAAAATGACATTTTAAATCCCCTCCTAACTGAGCAAAAGATTTCCTCAAACAGCGATGCTCGAATCATTTCGATGCGATAATATTCAGCAGCCGAATTCGCGGTCAGAGCCGAAGTTTCACGCGCTCTATACATTTTTCGAACGACCGATTATGTCACATTTGAAAAAAATAAAAATAATATTTTTGAATTTCTTTATTATAAGAAGTATTTGAATCAAAAACTCCAAAAAGTTTCGATTCCTGCTTTGACGCTTCTTCACGAGACCACTGCAAAGTTTCGCGCCCTATTGTCGCTGCATCCACGTGCGACATCTTCATTAACTACGGAGAGATCGTTACGTCACTGCGCAGACGAGAGGAGAAATTCCGACGAGGTGAGCAGACGACGACTTTCGGGGATACGATTCGAGAAGAGAAACCGAAACTCAGAGAAATGCCTTCCGCACAAATGGAGGCAGATCGCAATGTTTCAAGTCGGATCCAATTACGGTTCGACTAGGTCAAACTATAATTAAGACGAACCCATCCTCGTGATTCTTCATCCTGGTGATCCCAATGAGGTTTCGTCCTCGTCCTCTCTCCCCCAGCGATGCTTCGTCCCAATGTTCCACTCTCACTAATTGTAACAACGTTCTTACTCTCATACCATCTGGCGAATCGATAATTTGAAGATCGAATCAAATTTTCCTTCTCCTATTCAACTATCAGGTAGAAAAATTTTAATACTGTCGAAAGCTCTCTTTCAGCCAATGAAAATATCGGAGAGAAATTGGAACAGCTTTTTCAGTTGGAGCAGAAACCTGTCGAGAAGGGCTCAGTTAAAGAAGTCTTCCCAATTCGAGTCAAAACCTCATTTATTTGCAGGCGCTGATTCAAGAGGGATCCCGAATGACGTCACTACTCCTGGATTCTGGCCAGTCGAATTTGGAAGAGAGATCTTCCTAAAAGATCCGGAAGCGATGGAGATCCTGCCGACTCTGCTACGACAGCGCCGATAGAAGATTGGAATCTTGCATCTGGAAGATAAAGGAGAGCATTTGGGCGGCAAACGGAACAATTGGCCAGATCTCTCATCACGAGCCAATCTGGGCTCGAGCCATGATGACGTATCGATGTTTTGTTTCTGCTGAGGTCTCGTCTTCCTCACAGATCTCCTCTATGGGGTTAGAGACTTTTCTCTGACCTCTCGTGGCACTCGATTCCTCTAAGAGAGAAGTTAAAATTTCCTTTTCGATGGAGAAGTATTAACAGCATTTTCCGAATCTTTAGGGTATTTTCAATATTAACTGTTAGAGGGCGCTAGGGAAATACCCAAGCGTTTTCTCTTTGAAAACGAACAATATCGTTCGTATTCTTCAGAAGCGAAAAGAGTTTTCGTTTTGGATTAGATTTTGTAGATTTATGTATTTAAAAAGAAGTGACGATTCCTTCATCTCACAAATTGGGCGAGGCTGCATTTAGGTTTCGATTTAAGTGATTTGTTCCCTTACTTCATCTTACGGCTACCAGGGGGCTCAGAAATATTTTAATTCCCCCTGATCCGCTCCCTCCCGTCTCGTGCTCTATTGAAATGATTCAAGTTCCTCTAAGAGTTGGCGAAAAAAACAGGTTAAAAAAAAAGGCTGAACCCGGATGTAGGAAACTGATGGCTTCATTTGGAATTCGCATAAGAGATTCGCAAAAGCAGAAAGAATCGTCTGCTTAACGTTTGCAAGGAGATGAGGACTTCCTCGGTGTTGCTGCTGCTAACGTCCATTCTTACGCAATACCCTAAACTGATAATTGCAGCATCAGCAAAAATCTAAATAATTGATGAACAGCATACCAAAAATCATCTACAATAAAAGGGGATAAACATGATCGCAAAAGAGCTTCTTGACTCTGATAAGCTGTCATGGGCCACTCGTACACGAAGATGACTTAAAAACGGATCTTCTAGAAGTTCCCTCTGATGAACATCACCGAGACTTTCGATCCCAATTGATGACGTTGAAGATCGCTCTGATATGCAAGTGTTGATTGAATCTCTCTCTCTATAGGACTAAGAAATGCCTCCCAATGGATCTCCTGGAAATCTGATTTCGAGAAACGATCCCTTGTGAATCTCCCTCTGAAGCAATTGCTGAGACTTGGCATGAAAGTGGATCAATTTCAAGTTTGATTTACAGAGCCGAGATTTAAATTTCATCAATGGATCTGATTAATCATCACTCCCAGCACTCTGCATCAGAGTGATGAAGTCATTTATATAATTTCTTGAAATCTCGGCGCAAGATTTTTTTTCCCGCTGAAAGCGCCATCGGTGGATGACGAAAGAGAGAGTTGGGGGGGGGGAGAACCTAGAATAGCTTCAGAGTTATTCCACTTAAAGAAATTCTGCGCGTGGAACAAAAGCGAGTCGCCTGCAGAAGCGGATCGCATTTCACCGATCAGCCTCGAGAGGGGGGCGTGTCAGCGGCATCTTCTGCCCCCTAGCGGAGGCAGTTGACGCTCTGCCACCTTCTCCACTAACCCAGTGGCCCACTTTGGAGGGTTCCCCCCTCTCTCCCTCCCTGCGAGATGCTCTCCACTAACCGGCTCCTCTGCCTCATTGGAAACCCAAAAGACGAGATGTTGGAAAAGCACGCGCTTTTGGTTTTGTGCTCGGAGCTCTTGCGACAGCGTCTGAAGGAAAACCCAACGGCGACTGCAGATGCGGAGGACGTCGCTTCGTCTTTAGGACACGTTTCGAACTCTCTTCTTCAATTGTGTGGAATTTCAGGGAAAGATGAAACGAAAACAAACAAATTCGGCTGACTCTCACTGCATCTCGACGTTATAAACAGAAAAAAAGATCCTGACCATCAGTTTTTCCCTGGAGCCAAGGCGATGTCGCTGTGTGCGCGCGCTGAAATGATTACTTTTGTTTCTGTGGTTTCCCTTAATGCACGAAAGCAAGAGAAAAGCTTTGCTCAATCATTTTCCTATTAAGTATATGAGAACCCTTGAAAATGTCTTTTATATTTCCAGTAATGCCTATAACCAAAATTCTGACACTTGACCGACGAGTAATAAATAATAGTTGACATTAATTGTTGATACAATCCGCGAAAAAAATTTTCAAGGGTTCTAATGTGAGTTAAAGTCAAAATTTCATTCAATTAGAGCTTTATACATTCCCAGATTAGGGAATCTCAACGTGGGGTATGCGGTAAAATTCTTGGGGGTACGCCATGATCGCTAGATCTAGTAACAAAGTAAAAATAACCATTGTTGTACTATAACTATAGTTTTATCTATCTATACAAGAGGTGGTCTGTAAATGGTAGCTAGGTAGTCACTGGAAGGAGGGCTATGCACCAATCCCCTGTGATGATGCATAGAACCGGCCAGGCCTAGCACCTAATGTCCAACCCCGCCTTCTCGTGGTGCAGACCGTTAGTACCTTTCAAAAGAGATACTCTCTTGTGGAAGTGAACGGAAGGGGAGGGCTGCCAGATTAGTGTGGCCTACTGATCTGGACAACTATGGCTACTTTTCTTTTTTTTTCTACCCTGCTGAGGAGTGGTCAACCACACAGGGTCCTGGTGCTGACCATATAAACCCACTAGACTGGACAGATATATGGCTCTGAGCTTGATTATGGATCCTGATTTTGCTGCACTGGTGGGCTTCTGTGGAGGAAAAATCTTCCGCTGTGTTTTCTTTTTGTTTGTGGGTTGACAGCCCCAAGTGAATAGATTCACAGAATATGTTTATCAGCTGGTGGATAATCCTGAGCAGAGGTCATCGCAGGCACCTGAACTCTTTGCTTCTATTGGCATCGTCAAATTCTACATTGGAGGAAGTCTTCCAGTGTAGATGGCTTCAGCCTTTAGTGGTGGGGGAACGGGTCTTTGCCCTATGTCTGCGATTAGGGGGCTGTTTGATACTGTTGGCATTACCTCTCTCAATGAATATAGTTTCTTTAACATCCCACTAACCATTTTCTCTCCATAGGTAGTTGGAATGTGAGGACTCTGCACAGAGCATTTTCTCTTGATGTTCTCACACAAGAATTTCACCATTATAATTTAGATATTCTCGGCTTGCAAGAGACCAGATGGACAGATAAAGGTCAGATTCTTAAAAATAATTTTAAATTTCTCTTTTCAGGGAGGGACGACAATAAGCATCACCAAGGCGACCTTTGGGGAGGGGTGATTGGCTCTTTTGGTATTAGTAGCTGCAATGACAATGGGCAACGTCTCCTACAGGTAAGTAAACTCAATGGATTCAGAATAACTAACACTTATTACAAACACCGCGATACATAAGTACACATGGGTTTCACCTGATGGGCTGCATAAGAATATGATTGATTACATATTAATTAACAGCAAATGGGCTAGTTCTGTTAGAAATACCAGGGCATATAGGGGAGCTGAAATTGGATCTGACCATTACCTAGTTAAAAGGGTCTTGCAACTTAAACTTAAAAAGTGTTGTGCTAGGGTTAAAAAATTTGCTTTTAATACTGAAGCTCTGAAAGACCTAGTTATAGTCAAAGCTTACCACGATAGGTTACTTAGTCATCATGACAGTCATGGTATGCTTACTACTGAAGTTGAGGAAGAATGGGATCATTTTAAACAGGCTTTTTTGGACACTAACAGTACTCTTTTAGGAAAAAAGGAGCAGAAGAGACAGAATTATCTGAGTGATAAGGCACTTGAGCTTATTTCGGAAAGAAAGAACTGCAGGAATGTCCTTAATCAATACCCTACTAGTCCTAATAGAAAGCATTACAGAGAACTTAATAAACATGTAAAAGATCAGTTAGCTGCTGATAAGAATCTTTGGCTTGATAGCTTGGCTGACAAAGCCGAGGAAGCAGTTTGACAGCACAACAGCAGAGAGCTGTACCAGATAGTTAATGTTTTGTGTGGTAGAAAACGGACAGGTATACAGGGATTAAAGGATAAACAAAGTAAAGAACATTTCAGTGATGTTCTAAACAATGTGGTTAGTTCTACTCCCATTGTTTGCAATGATGATAGATGAATTGGTGGCTTTAATGTTGGCCCTATAACACAATTTGAAGTTATTTTGACTATTTCTAAATTTAAACTTCATAAATCCTCAGCAGTAGATGAAATAACTACGGAAATACTTAGAGCGGGGAATATTTCTCTTACCACTTGGATGACTGAAATTTTGAATATCTTTTATGATAAAGGCATGGTTCCTAAGGATTTTACCAGAGCTATTGTTATCCCTATTTTCAAAAAAGGTGATCGCAGTTCTTGTGATAACTATAGGGGTATCATCCTACTCTCTGTTCCAGGTAAAGTTCTTTCCATGATTGTGCTTAATAGAATTAAGAATCTGGTTGACAGTCAATTGCGTGATGAGCAATGTGGATTCAGAAGTAGTAGGGGATGTGTGGATCAGATATTTTCACTTAGGCAGATTCTTGAGAAATGTTTAGAGTTTCAGAAACCTTTGGTTGCTAGCTTTGTTGATTTCAAAAAGGCTTTCGACTCTGTTGATCGTCATAATTTGTGGTTGATTGTGAAATCATATGGTATACCAGACAAGTTAGTTAACATAATGAAGCTCTCTATAATAACACTGAGTCATGTGTGAGGGTTGGTAAGTCTTGTAGCAATTGGTTTAGCATTACTTCTGGTGTTCGACAAGGGTGCATTTTGTCTCCTTTTCTCTTTAGCTTGGTTATTGATTATGTTATGCGAAATTCACTTCAAGGGAAAGATTTTGGCCTTAAATGGGCTGGAGATACGAAAATTTCTGATTTAGATTATGCTGATGATTTAGCCCTTTTGGCAAATGATGTTGATGAGATGAACTCTTTCATTCGAGTTGTTGATGAGACTGGTAGTAGAGTAGGTTTGGTTATAAACAGAGAGAAAACTAAAGTGATGAAAATTGGTCAGGCAGGCTGTGATTCAGTTAATCTGAATGGTTGCAGTCTTGAACAGGTGTCACAGTTTAATTATCTTGGGAACTATGTAACAGATAATGGTAATGTGCGGCATGAGATTAACAGACGAATAGAGATTGCTGCCAGGACTTTTAAGAATCTATGGAGAGTGTGGAGAAATAGGCGTATACACCTAAAGACTAAAATTAGACTGTATAATAGTTTGGTTCTTTCTAGGGTTAGTTATGGTAGTGAAACTTGGACACTTTGTAAACAAGATAACAGGAAACTAGATGCTTTTGATTCTAGATGCTTACGCAGTATCTTGGGCATTAGGTGGTTCAACTTTGTAACTAATGATGAGGTTAGGCAAAGAAGTTTGCAACCTCCTTTGAGCAGCATATTGTGCAGAGAGAGACTCCGTTGGTTTGGCCATGTTACCCGTATGAATAATTATAGATTGGCGAATAGGGTTATGAACAGTGTGCCTAAAGGCCTCAGAAAGAAGGGGAGACCTAGGATGCGGTGGGCAGACAATGTCAAACAGGACCTTGTTAGAATTGGTGTGCAGTATCCAGATGCAGTAGATGTAGCTCAGGATAGACTTGCTTGGAGAACTAAATTGCACGGTCTGGTTGGACCTCCGTAGCCCATGGCTGCTTGAGGAGGAGGATGATGATGATGATAGAAGAGGTACGCCAGTTACATACCCATTTCCAGGGGGTGAGTGAAGCATAAGAGGTTGAGAACCACTGCCCCAGATAAATGTTTGAGAATTCTATCAGGTGAATGGAAAGGCAAATTATAAAATCAAAATCTTGGTGAATGAAAACTTTTTATAGGAAGAAGACAAATCAGACACTGTTGTTGTTCTCTGTAAATCAATCTGCATAAAAATTGACTTTGAACGTTATCGTCTCAGCATTTTAAAACATTATGGATATTTACTGGAATATTCGGCAGCAATAGTTGCCAGTCAATTTATCTCAAAAGGCTGATCGAAACAGAAATACTTTGTATTCCAAGTTGTTTAGACTAACAATTCTATATTTAGAAGTTCATGTCGTAATTCTTTCGACTTCCATTACTTTTGAAGCAAAGGTTTGCTCATGCAAGAGGAAATGAGCAAAGCATTTCTCGTGCTTTTTGTGCATTAAAGGAAACCACGGAAACAAAATTAATAATGCGTTACTGAACGTCGAAAGTTGGTGATCTTTCCATGAAAATATTTTATTCTTGGATTCATTTCTAGCTGTAAAAGTAAAATTCAATTTCGAGAGGCGAATGAGTGAATTTCCCCAGCCCTGAACATTTCCGTTCCCATAATTCTTTTAATACGAAACAAATATTACGAAAATTCAAGAACTGAATCGACTGGATTCGCTGTCGGTCTCATTTCCATGAAGAGTTTCTTTTTCCAAGACGGAATGTTTTCCCCTTTCACATAAGCGTAGGAATTTGACATTTCCCCCCCCCCCAACGTATCGTATGTAGAATAGGATTCAAATATCTAGGCAACAGAAAACACAGGGAATCGGTTTTTAATTCATTTCATTCTTTCATTTTAAATGCCTTTCCGTTCATAAACACAATTTAAATCCTACTTTTCAATGAACACATGCCCATTCCAGTGTTTACTATTTTTGGCGAACTTCTCGGAACTTTTGACTCTCACGTTATGCAGAATGATGACAATTGTGTTTGGACATCAAGATGGAATCCACTTTAGGGGTACGAACCAGGGGCATAGAATGTTTTCTCACTGGAAGGGCAAAAGTTACTCCAACTACTCCCCATCCTCTTACGAAGTCTCATTCTCTCTGTAGATCCACTTCGATAGGGTCAAACTTTCCCGTTTGCTGGAGCCAGTCCCTGGATGAGGAGCACTTTCCACGATATTTGTTAAATATTAACTGTACAGCATAAACAGACTTATTACTAATAGAATAGTAATGACAACACAGTTATATTTTTAAAAAATCGGACAGAAGCAGGTAACTGAAAAACTGAGGCTAGAATTTTATCCTGAAAGTGGTTAATTGTGACCTGTGGAACTAGGATGCCCAGATGTTCCCATTTTCCGTGGGCCTCTCGTTCAATCCTTCAAATTGAATATCCAAAAGCTCCCCCCCCCCCCATCTTTTCCTTTAAATCTGGTCGCCCTACTCTACGCAGTGTAACACTTTCTGTACACCTTCCTTTCCGTTATTATATGGTATATTTTAACTAAAATGTAGATCCTTATAGGGTAAATGTAATAAAATCCTTATAGGGTAAATGTAGACCCTAAAAGTCCCAAGAATGGATTATGTCGGTAGTTCATTAATTGGCTATTTCGCAATCTGAATGTAGAAATTCGAAGCTCCTGAATTTCTTTCATCACCAATAGACAAACCCTTAAAGTATTGGTTTCTCGCAATGCATGCAACTGTGTGGCAAAGTTTTTTTTTCCTTTTTTTAAGCAGAGAACAACTGAACTTTAGATCTATATTCCACAATGACCTAGATATATATATATATAGGTCATGTTGCATGCCAAATGAGAGAGCATTTAATTCTGAATAATAAAATAATAGAAATTCAAATCAAAATGAAGGCTACCTAAGCCTAATTTAAAAAAAAAAGGTAAACCCTCTTCGGGCCCTTTAAGAGTTAAGGATCTCTTCGCAGTCCGCATTTCAGGAAATCAAAGATCCGATTTTTGCAGCAGAAGCCCACGAGTCAGATTTTAACATCAAGAATCGGGAAAACATTTATAAAATTGAAATATCAGGACAGAGAAATATCTAGAAGCTATTCTATCGCAACTTTGTAGTACGAGGTCTCTATAGTTTGATATCTCGGTACTTTGTGCGTCGTCAAAACCTTACAATGGGCAAATTATCGTCAGACGTACATTCAGCGGAAGAACATTTTAAATATAACACTTGGTTCGTTTTTAATCAATCACCTCCAAATATACGGCCATTGAATGAACGTAAATATCAATAAAATAGCTCCAGCCCCCTCTGGTGAACATGGATGCTCGATTTCGTTTCGCCACTTACCAACTTTAGCTCCCTCTCCTGGTGGTAGTTCAAACTAACGGAAGATTCGAAAAAGTGAAAAATTCTAGACCTGTTGATTCCTGTGCAACAGATAAAGGAATTTTCATTTATCTCTTTAATCACTGCTGGCATTGTAAATGGGATGGCGGTGGCTCAGTCGGTAGCGCGCCAGGCTCGTAATCTGCAGTTCCCAGGTTCGAGTCCCAGCTGGGTCAGCGTTGAGATTTATCTCCACAAAATTCCCCGCTCTGCCCCTCAGTCAGTATGGGGCACCGATGGGCTTGGAAAGACCGCCGTCCGTCGGATGGGACGTTAAGCCGTGGCCCCGTGTGCGGTGAGAGCCACACCCTGTGCACGTTAAAGAACACGCTGGATGGCCTTGACGGGAGGCTTCCATCTGTCTCCCAACAGCTGTTCCAGTGGGTCCCCTCCCCCAACCTTCTCTGAGCCTTAGGGGTCCTTGTGACCTGGCCATTTAGCCCATGGTGTGCCGCTCAGAGGTAAAACAACCCAACTATTGTAAACTCCTCGATCATCTCACTTGGCACATGCAACTAAAATCCATTTAAAATTCTGCCATTTTCAACTTTAAAGCTCTCTAGTGGAAATTACTTGGCTACAGGGAAAGAGAAAAATCCTATCTTATTAATTAATATCTTATAAATTAATATCCATCAATCCTATCTTATTAATTAATATCCATCAGTCCGAAAATTTTCGTTTATCTATTAAAACACGAGAAAAGATGAAAAAGAAAGACGGCGCTATTTTCTTTAACACGAGTTAAAAATAAGTGCCATTAATATATCACAAGTGTCAATCGTTAAATAAACGTGTAAACAGCTTATAATATAAAAATGTAACTCATATGTAAATAAGTGTTAATACTTAAGTATTGGAGAAACTTTCTTAGAAAATGTACGTCATTCGACTCTCAAGGGGGAAGTTATGACCTCTCCCCCCCATTTTGATTATTTATTATTATTGCATTGTAACACAGAGGCATCATTTTCGAAAATATCCGCCATTGAAAGAGAAATGATCATTTCGAAACTCACTGTGCTCTTTGTTCTTGTACACATCCCGAACGAAAAGGGATAGCCCCTTCCTGCATGCTGAGAAAGGCATTCGGATGGGATGCGGGAACTAATTAGAAATAAATATTCCCTCAAGCAGCTGCTTGCCACAGAGGTCGAACAGGAGCCTGGCAGTGTCATACGCCACACCAGAAGATCTGAGCAGAGATCTCAGCACGAGGACAATACAAACACGTGTCCCCTTTATCTAGCCACCACGAGACGGCTTTTTTTTTTTGTCTTTTGATTATGAGTTTTCATTTCTGATTTTAATTATAAACAACAAAATAAAGAATTGGTGGTTAACTTTGAAAGTTTCCCCAGAAGTTTTAAGAGAAAACGTTCGGCATACCGTTCCTCGTATTCAGCAGGGGAAAATGGAAAAAGAGTTCTGTACGCTTGGCTACTGATCTAAGGGACCTGGGTTCGAGCCCTGGGTAAGGCATGGATGTATGTGTCGTTTTTCTGCTGAGGGCCTGCCATCCTCACAGACCTTCTACTTTGGCATATAAACTGACAGGCTCCTGTCAGACCTCTGTGGCAAGCAGCTGCTTGAGGAGGTATATTTACATTCTAATCTAAATGATAATTAATTTCTAAACATTTTAAAACATGATTTACAATCGTAAGGTGCATTTAAAAAACCTATTTTGAATATTGAGGAAATTGAGAAAGAGTATCCTCAGACCACAACACAAGAGCTCATTTATTCAAATCGTACAACTCAAAACTTGATCAGTAATGTGACTATGTGAACATGTGGAAAATCGACTCCACCTGCAGGAAAATTTCCTTTGGCATGATTCATCAATCTAGCAGTTAAATTTAGAGCTTTTCCAGTCATATGCGAAATCTATAATAAATAGAAATAATTCAAAACCTTGAGAGAAAAACTGTCTCTGACGAAGATGGACGAGGAACCCGAGATTTTAGTGTTGTTTCTTGCCTCCAGTCGGCAGCACTATACAAAGAATATAAGGGAAATAGAAAAGAGGAATCCGCTCATTCAGGTGGAAATTTTCAGAGCTCTACCCTTTTTGCATCCTAATCCGAATGAGCAAGCACTCACTCAGTCAGTTAGATGCATTAGCTGTTGCACTCCGAAATTTAGTAGCCTAAGTTGCTCGACGCGTCTGCCTCAGAGATTGTTAATAATTACGGTAATAATCTTAAAGAGTACAAAAGTGCCGGAGAGCTTTAACCAGTTACCAAGAGAAATCGTATCTAACTAATTTTAGTGAGATTACGTTAAAGGTTAAAAACTGTTTAAAGAATGTCTGTTAATCTGTAATCCTGAGAAAACCTGTACCTATAGGACTTTTTTTGTGTTCTTTTTTAATATGTTCACTTATGTACGAAAACTAATGCTGATCAATATTTCCTGCAGATAAGCTATTAGCTTTGCGGGTCAAATGCATAAAATCTCTCTACATCTATGTTTTGTGAACCTTTACCCTAAACTATATGATATTAATATAATTGAAACTTTTATTGAGTTGTGGCAATTATTTTATTCTACAAAATTATATTTAGTAGAATAGTATATGAAATGATTGTTGAAAATGAACTATGACAGAATATCAACCTATTTAATTTAAATGATATTCATCTAAACAGGTGTATACTATATTATTACCAGTAGAGACAAAGGTATATTATAGACTGTTAAGATATTTTGTCCACTAATTGGTTCACTGCCTAATATTTATTATTACACGATATTGATGAAGCTTCTGTTTGAAAAATTACTTAGCTTTTCACACGGAAAAAATAATATGGTAATGCAAAAAATTGTAATACTTAAGAGTTTGTTTGCATATGTAAATCTCAATAATAAAAAATATGGGATGAAATTAACATATTCTCAGAGTAATGCCCACATTTCTTTTTTTACAGATCAATAATTATTCTAGAGCATGCTACATAGTATATAACATGTATACCTTCATTACAAATTTGTCTGCATCCTTCATTGCAAATACCTTCATTGCAAATTTGTCTTGCATCCTTCATTGCAAATACCTTCATTGCAAATTTGTCTTGCATCCTTCATTGCAAATACCTTCATTGCAAATTTGTCTTGCATCCTTCATTGCAAATACCTTCATTGCAAATTTGTCTTGCATCCTTCATTGCAAATACCTTCATTGCAAATTTGTCTTGCATCCTTCATTGCAAATACCTTCATTGCAAATTTGTCTTGCATCATTCATTGCAAATACCTTCATTGCAAATTTGTCTTGCATCCTTCATTGCAAATACCTTCATTGCAAATTTGTCTTGCATCCTTCATTGCAAATACCTTCATTGCAAATTTGTCTTGCATCCTTCATTGCAAATACCTTCATTGCAAATTTGTCTTGCATCCTTCATTGCAAATACCTTCATTGCAAATTTGTCTTGCATCCTTCATTGCAAATACCTTCATTGCAAATTTGTCATGCATCCTTCATTGCAAATACCTTCATTGCAAATTTGTCTTGCATCCTTCATTGCAAATACCTTCATTGCAAATTTGTCTTCCATCCTTCATTGCAAATACCTTCATTGCAAATTTGTCTTGCATCCTTAATTGCAAATACCTTCATTGCAAATACCTTCATTGTAAATTTGTCTTCCATCCTTCATTGCAAATACCTTCATTGCAAATTTGTCTTGCATCCTTCATTGCAAATACCTTCATTGCAAATTTGTCTTGCACCCTTCATTGCAAATACCTTCATTGTAAATTTGTCTTCCATCCTTCATTGCAAATACCTTCATTGTAAATTTGTTTTCCATCCTTCATTGCAAATACCTTCATTGCAAATTTGTCTTGCATCCTTCATTGCAAATACCTTCATTGCAAATTTGTCTTGCATCCTTCATTGCAAATACCTTCATTGCAAATTTGTCTTGCATCCTTCATTGCAAATACCTTCATTGCAAATTTGTCTTGCATCCTTCATTGCAAATTTGTCTTGCATCCTTCATTGCAAATTTGTCTTGCATCCTTAATTGCAAATACCTTCATTGCAAATTTATCTTGCATCCTTCATTGCAAATACCTTCATTGTAAATTTGTCTTCCATCCTTCATTGCAAATACCTTCATTGCAAATTTGTCTTGCATCCTTAATTGCAAATACCTTCATTGCAAATTTGTCTTGCATCCTTCATTGCAAATACCTTCATTGTAAATTTGACTTCCATCCTTCATTGCAAATACTATTTGTCTTGCATCCTTCATTGCAAATTTGTCTTGCATCCTTCATTGCAAATACCTTCATTACAAATTTGTCTTGCATCCTTCATTGCAAATACCTTCATTGTAAATTTGTCTTCCATCCTTCATTGCAAATACCTTCATTGTAAATTTGTTTTCCATCCTTCATTGCAAATACCTTCATTGCAAATTTGTCTTGCATCCTTCATTGCAAATTGTCTTGCATCCTTCATTGCAAATTTGTCTTGCATCCTTCATTGCAAATACCTTCATTGCAAATTTGTCTTGCATCCTTCATTGCAAATACCTTCATTGCAAATTTGTCTTGCATCCTTCATTGCAAATACCTTCATTGCAAATACCTTCATTGCAAATTTGTCTTGCATCCTTCATTGCAAATACCTTCATTGCAAATTTGTCTTGCATCCTTCATTGCAAATACCTTCATTGCAAATTTGTCTTGCATCCTTCATTGCAAATACCTGCATTGCAAATTTGTCTTGCATCCTTCATTGCAAATACCTTCATTGCAAATTTGTCTTGCATCCTTCATTGCAAATACCTTCATTGCAAATTTGTCTTGCATCCTTCATTGCAAATACCTTCATTGCAAATTTGTCTTGCATCCTTCATTGCAAATACCTTCATTGCAAATTTGTCTTGCATCCTTCATTGCAAATACTTTCATTGCAAAGACAAGATTTCTCTATAGAATTCATTTGACCACAGAGATATCGTTTTATTGACTTTCTACAACACTGCAATGAATTGACAGGACACTCGGACAGCACAACCTAGGTCTCCATGTCCGTTCTAAGCTACAACATGTAAAAACTAATCTCTTCCAAGGTTGATGTTAGACGTCTGTCCAGTACTTCCTAGGTCTCTCCCTCTTTCTGAGGCCCTTAGACACACCGTTCATAACCCTATTTGCCAATCTATAATTATGCATACCAGCAACACGGCCAAAACCAAAGGAGTCTGCACAATACGCTGCTCAATGGAATCAATCGAGGTTGCAGTTCCTTCGCCTAACCTCATCATTACTTACAAAGTCAAATCACCTAATACCCAAAATACAGTTTCCAACTCTAGAAACAACCAAACTATTAGAAGTCAAATTTTAGTCTAGCTGTTCAGATTAACTGAACCACAGTCTGCCTGACCTATTTTCATCACTTTATTTTTATCTCCGTTTATTACCAGTCTCATCAACATCGTTAGCCAACAGGGCCAAATCATCTGCATTGTTATTTTGCAATCCAGTGTACTGCCTTGGCCAACAATGATAGATTACAGGCCTGCCCAATTCGAGTTTTCTCCAGGCACTCTTATGCAAAAAAATCCGCCAGATGGCGCGCAAACACTACACAAACAAACCATGTTGCCTGCATAGGTTTTCATTGAGTGTTTTCTGCGTTCGGATTTAAAGCTGCGATCTTTTCAAAACTTAAAATTTTTAATGCGCAATTTTTCAAATTTTCTTTATTGCTAAAGATGGTGATATGTTGTTTTCCGATGTGTCCGTCCAGAACAGGTGCGTACGATATAAAAACAAATGGACAGGAATTGAAGATCAGAGGTCGCAGGAGCTATGTATCACGTGTTCAAAGGGGGTGAAGAGTTCAAATGGATGGGGATTCCCCTTCCCACGTTAGACAACCGAATGAAATTGGAATACCTTCAGGCCTTGAAGCTACGGGGGTGAGCGAGAAAGCAGGGTCACGTGATATATATCCTTGCGCCTTTGATTGCCTTCGTTCTCTTGATAGAGAAATTCGATACCTTTCACAAGCAATTTTTAAAACAACCATGAATTATATTAATAAAAAAAAAATCAGAAAGACAGCTGAAAATGCATTGCAACTTTCAAATAAAAAACCAGAAGGATGAAAGTAAAATAGCACGAGAAATTAAATCGAAAATAAAACGATGCTGATCGCTTGCCATTCAAGGGCACAAAATTTCTCCACTCAGATGCTGAGCTCGTGGCCCTGAACAGGTTAATCGGGAGAAAGGAAGTCAGGTTTTCTTTTTTGCATCTTTCTGGCATCAAATTTCTTTTGTCGCTAACGCATCGAGTATTACATTCACAGTAATAATTCAAATCACTAACTCAGAGTAATATCTAATATATAGTCAATTGTGCACGATTGACTGACAGAGGATCACGCTAATTCTAACCTCGGAAAGTGTAAATCGTGGTATTTCATCAATAACTATGCAACACCAAATCATTTTTAATTTATGTCTATAAAGAAACAATATTCTCTTAAAACAGAAAAAAAATTGCATTTTTCCACTCCCTTGGGTTTAAATGGTCAATTCATAATTGCCAGTGGTACAAGGTGACCTTCACATTCCACCATCAAAATTTCAAAGTTCTAGCATACATACATCGTATGCAATATTCATTTGAAATTTTGGAATTTAACTTTTTCGATAGTTAGAGGGCGCATTTATAACTTCTGGGAGATAGGAAAGTGAAAATCATAATATTTCATCAATACTTGTCCAATGCAAAAAAAAAAAGTTTTATCTGCATAAAGAAATTTTTCTGAGAGCATCTCCCCCCCCCCCCCAGTTCAAGAGGTGAATCAATTGTTGCCTACGGAAACTTCAGGACTTTCACTTTCCACCACCAAAATTTCGAATATCTAATCATACATCGTTTGTAAAAAAATTAAAAAAAACTCCTAGCATGATGAGCTGAAAAATATTTTGGTTTTGTCATGAGTGGGATTCGAACCCACGTCTCCAGGAGACATGCCTGTTATGCTAGACCACTTCACCATCAATGGCTAACCTTTTCTCTGCTTAGTGACCTTACAAGCTAATATTTTAGTTTGTTATTACGGTACACAGCAGCGAAATCACCAAACTTATTACGATTTTTTAAATCCAAACCTATACGATTTTTTTCCCCAAAAACACTTTTCGATTAAAAATATTAACAGCATATAAGTTACATAAATGTAGCATATTTTTTCCCCAGGGTTCTTTATATTCATGAAATTTGAAGTTTTTCTTCGGTACTTTAACACAAAACGACCAAAGAGAATTGTTTGTTTGTGAAGTGTTTGCGTGCCATCTAGTGAGATTTTATGTCATAGGAGGTTCGCGTGAAGGTACCTTTTTCGAGCAATTGTGCAGGCATGTAGTCTAATCATTGTTGGCCAAGGCACTGAATCAGTATTGCCATCCTCTGAAGCCAGCAAACAGGTAAAAACAAAACAAAAAAAAAATCACAAAATGGGAAGACATTCCAAAATTTTGCTTTTCAAATTTGCCTAGTTACGCTGCCGCTAGGAAAATCCTTAGAAGCAGTAATCATGAAAAGATATAAAATTCTCTAATGACGAAATTTTTCATAATTCTCCAATAGAGGCGATAATTTTAGCAAATATATATATTCCCTCAAGCAGCTGCTTGCCACAGAGGTCTGACAGGAGGCTGTCAGTTTAATATGCCATAATGGAAGGTCTGTGAGGATGGTGGGACCTCAAGCAGAAAAACAACACGAACATCCATGCCTCACCCGGGTCTCGAACCCAGGTCCCTCTGATCAGTAGCCAAGCGTGCTAACGAAAATGTACAAAATAATATAAAATCAAAATAAATATATAAACACAGACAACCAGAAAAACGTCCAAAGTCGTTAGCAAGGTTGTTTAATAGGAGCCTGTTAGGAGCCTGTTTGGAGTTCGTCAGTTTAATACGCCATAGTGGAAGGTCTGTGAGGATGGTGGGACCTCAACAGAAAAACGAATCGGCATTCGAAAAAAGCCCACAGGGGTAAAATTGTTCAATGGGCTAAATTAAGTGCAAAAACAGTCAATAATATGCAAAATAAGTCAGTTGGGTTGTTTTACCTCTGAGCGGTACTTTTTTGCACACCAGGGGCTAAATGGCCAGGTCACATGGACCCCGAAAGCTCAGAGAAGGTTGGGGGAGGGGACCCACTGGAACAGCTGTTGGAGACAGATGGTAGCCTCCCGTCAAGGCCATCCAGCGTGTTATTTAACGTGCACAGGGTGTGGCTCTCCCGCACACGGGGCCACGGCTTAACGTCCCACCCGACGGACGGCGGCCTTTCCAAGCCCATCGGTGTCCCCTACTGACCGTGGGCAGGGCGGGGAATTTTTGCGGAGCCCTTCGAAGTAGATTACCCAGTGGGCTAAAAGAAGTGCCAAAAATGGCCGAAATTGTAAACAGCAAAGCGAGATTCCACATTTGAAAAGAGCTCCAAGAGCTAAATAACCGAATATATTAAACAATTACTAAAGCACCCAAAATCATAAACCATCGATCTTCTCTAGAAAAAGCCCCAGGGATTAAATAATCTAATGGGCTAAAAAAAAAAGCTCAAAAATGCCTAAAATTCGTAACAAAGAACAGCCGTTCCACCCTTGAAAAGGTCCACAGGTTAACCCAATGGGCTCAAACAAGCAGCCTAAAATTGTAAACAACGAACTGCTGATCAGCACTTGAAAAAAGCCCCATGGGTAAAAAAACTCATTGAGCTAACAGTGCAAAAACACTCAAAATCGTAAACAGCACTCGAAAAAGCCCCTGGCCCTGGGGCTTAACTAACCCAATATATAAATGAAAACAAAAGGCTAAAAATACTCAAATAATCTAAAATCATTCATGCCCAAAGCACATTTCCCTTTCCGAACACATACACCACTGTCTCCATTTGCTATTCATAACCATTCAAACACTTCAACAAAATACCAATATTAACCAATTTTCCAACTCGCCTATAAACTATGAAAAAATTCATGTGAAATTTCCCACAATACCGTTTGAACGAATAAAATTCCACCCCAAATTGGAACTTCCCTTATTGAGGCCATGAATCCCCCCACAGTGAATCCCATCGACCACCTAATTCTAATCATTGCCGCATCACCATGTTCAGTCGCATGGCCCGAGAATTTAGATTCGGGGATCTCAGAATAAGAGTTCAGCAGAGTTTCCAAATAAATATTTCATCGAACAGAAAAGGTTAAAATGAGATTCTATGGGCAATGAGATTTTATTGATCTTTTAATCTAGTTTTAGTGTCGAACATAAAATATGGAGCTAAAATAAATTTATACGAGGACAATTTTGGATTAGCCCTCCACCCCATTTTTTTTTTTTTTTGATAACAGAATCTCGTAAGTTTTTTACCCGATTCTATTAAAATAACAGATCCCAGAGAAATTAAAACAAAAAATCTTACCAGAGACAAAAAGGTAGGCCAACTGACCAGGAACTAATTCTGTATCACAAAGCACATGCTTAAATGGCAATGTTTGAAGGACACTATATGGACCTAGGAGAAACTAACATAGTCCCTAATACGCATGCGCGCCATGACTTCCGATTCCATGGACGAAGTGTAAAATGGTATATTGCAGCGGCTTTGCAATTTCTGTTTAAAGGATAAATGCTTTTTATCTCCAAGTTCTTCTGAAATATAATTGACATTATTAGTTATGCCGCATCGAATATTTACATATTAAAGAAAAAGAAAGTGAAGTAAAAAGCACACCTAAGTAGTATCGTCACACCCGAGGGATTCCCCACTAGTGCTTTCCCCCTACGACGTCACCGACCACGCCCACTCCCCTATGACGCAACATAACGTAATCATTACATAATCATTACGTAACAGGCCACGCCCCTTTATTAATAATTCCTCCCCCTTTATTAAACCCCCTTTCACCCCCCCCCTTTTTCACCCTCAGTGGCGCCATCTGTTGACAGCGAGAAGTACTATTTTCCCAAAAAACCCTTTATTTTCACTCTAATTTCTCGTTTTCGGACCCCCCGATCGCCCTACCTATATTTTAAGCCCTCCCCCTTATTAAAAACCCTCCTGGCGCCATCTGTTGGCAGTGAGAAGTACTATTTTCCCAAAAAACCCTTTATTTTAAGTCTAATTTCTCGTTTTCGGCCCCCACGGTCGACCTACCTATATTTTAAGCCCTCCCCCTTATGAAAAACCCTCTGGTTGACCATTTTAAGGCCCCACTCCTTCACTCGGCTGATGCAATGCTCAGAATAATTGCATGGAACGATTGACTGGTCTTAGAATAATTGTACAGAAAAGGATGATACAAAATTCCTTAGTAATTAAACACTCATCAAAATTCCCTTACCTCTATTAAAAATCATCCTACAGTTGAAACTCATTTTACTCTTACTGTTTCCATAGAAAATACCATAGGGTAAAATTAATAATGGTTTAAATTATTCGTAGGGATGACATGTTAAATCTGCTTTTAGAACACACGTCTGCAGTGGAAAAATTTTCAAACTCCGTTAATCAACTCCCTAGTAATTAAACACCCGTCAAAATATTCCTCACCTTTATTAAAATCACTCCACGGTCGAAATAAAAATCAGTTTTCTGTAGATGTGTTTCACCGGAAAAAAAAAATCGTCCCTCGCTCTGTGGATTCCAGGACGCACGGGAATACGCCGTGTACTTGCTGTGGCTTAGATGCGGGTCAGATTTTTCAGATATTATAGCATTCTTTATAACTAGCTTTTTCTATGTATTTCTTACATCAAAACCAACACTACCACTGAACTCTTTTGAATGCGGATCTCAAATTGTAAATCAAACTCACAAAGCTGTATTTATCCCACCAAGACGGCTAAACGATTTTCTTATAATTAAAATTCCCTAGTAATTAAACACTCGTCAAAATATTCCTCACCTTTATTAAAATCACTCCACGGTCGAAATAAAAATCAGTATTCTGTAGATGTGTTTCACCGGAAAAAAAAAAAAAATCGTCCCTCGCTCTGTGGATTCCAGGACGCACGGGAATACGCCTTGTACTTGCTGTGGCTTAGATGTGGGTCAAACATTTCAGATATTAACCTAGCTTTTTCTATGTATTTCTTACATCAAAGCCAACACTAGCACTGAACTCTTTTGAATGCAGATCTCAAATTGTAAATCAACTCACAGAGTTGTATTTATTCCTTAGTAATTAAAATCCTTTGCTATTCATTTAGCCAGGACGACTAAACGATTCCTTTATAATTAAAATTCCCTGCTATTAAACTCCCTAGTAATTAAACACTCATCAAAATTCCCTTACCTTTATTAAAAAAAAAAACAGTTTTCTGTAGAGGCGTTTTATCGAAAAAAAAAAAACTTCTCCTCGGCAACGAGAGTCAAACGCGCTACCCCAGCTTCGAACTCCTAACACGACCCAACCTGCAATGGAAAAGGCATTCCTGAAGTCGTACGTGGAGTCATGCCCACACGTGTCCGTTTACTGGTCAGGTAGCAACGAAACATCTCGTGACACAATTGCCCTGGGAGGTTGATCACCTGAGTGTCCAGCGCTCAGTGTGATGACTCATACGATGTTGTTCTCTGAGGGTAGGTGACGTCACAAGAAGGGGAAAGTAACGTGGAGTGACCAGCGAGTGACACGTATCAGAAGACTGAGCACTGGGGATGTTTAACCTTCAGTATAATTTTACACAGTGTGTTAGGATTAACAACTCTTATAGCATAGTTATTGCGGGTAGGCTCCCTCTCCCACTTTTAAAATTTAGATCTTACACCGACAGTCTTTTCATATACGTATTTTTATAACCATTTTAAAACCAACACTTATTTCTTTTATCCCTAGCGATTACTGGTTGTTGCATTTTTTACTAGAAGAAACCCTACCCCTGCAGTAACAGCCCCCGCAGAAAATAAAAAATGCTTTCGGGCGAAAAATTAATAAAATCTGATTTTATTCGTCGTGATGAAAAATATTGATGGGGTAATAGGTTCGACTTAAAAGACTTCGTGTTCGGATCCTCACCACGGACAACCTCTCGCTGACGGACGGTTAAACCCTACGAAATTATTCCAAACGGGGAATCACAAGGTTTTTATTGACGAATGAATCTTGGACCTGTACTGCTTCCGTACATCGTGAAAACCCACTCACAGCCTTGATCCGTGTTCCCAATTTCCTTTACTAAGTCACTTCAAAAAACATTGTGATTGCAAAAGTATGACTAACAGTTTTATTACGCCACGTTTTAAAAATACTTATTACTGCTGTATCCGCGGTACGGGAGAGTAACACTGTTCGAAGAAAAATCAGGTAAAACAGTTTTAAAAAAAAAATCGTTTCCTCCGTCGTTTGCGTATGTCTCATCACGCTGGTGAAACCGGGTGAAAAAATATTTTTTTTTTGTACGAGGTAGAATGTTAAAACTACGTCGCGTGCAAAAACTTTAGTCCCATCACGAATGCACATTAATGGAGTAGGGAGGTCGTAGTTTAATACTTCAGCTAGAAAAAAATAATACAAAGTCTCACGCACCCCTCTCACCTTGTCTACGCTAATCCGCTGAAATTTTATTTGCAACGGGTCCCTAGCAATTACTGGTTGTTGCATTTTTTACTAGAAGAAACCCTACCCCTGCAGTAACAGCCCCCGCAAAAAATAAAAAATGCTTTCGGGCGAAATAATTAATAAAATCTGATTTTATTCGTCGTGATGAAAAATATTGATGGGGTAATAGGTTCGACTTAAAAGACTTCGTGTTCGGATCCTCACCACGGACAACCTCTCGCTTGATGGACGGTTAAACCCTACGAAATTATTCCAAACGGGGAATCACAAGGTTTTTATTGACGAATGAATCTTGGACCTGTACTGCTTCCGTACATCGTGAAAACCCACTCACAGCCTTGATCCGTGTTCCCAATTTCCTTTACTAAGTCACTTCAAAAAACATTGTGATTGCAAAAGTATGACTAACAGTTTTATTACGCCACGTTTTAAAAATACTTATTACTGCTGTATCCGCGGTACGGGAGAGTAACACTGTTCGAAGAAAAATCAGGTAAAACAGTTTAAAAAAAAAAATCGTTTCCTCCGTCGTTTGCGTATGTCTCATCACGCTGGTGAAACCGGGTAAAAAAATATTTTTTTTTTGTACGAGGTAGAATGTTAAAAGTACGTCGCGTGCAAAACTTTAGTTCCATCACGAATGCACATTAATGGAGTAGGGAGGTCGTAGTTTAATACTTCAGCTATAAAAAAATAATACAATGTCTCACACACACCTCTCAACTTGTCTACACTAATCCGCTGAAATTTCATTTGCAACGGAGGCTGATACTTCGAATCCGCTATATGTTCCGGAGCTGCAGTGGAATGCATGGCCCCTGCTGAATGCTACGCTATCAGAAGTCCATGTGGCTGTCACGTTCTCCAAGCGCTCAGAATATTACTGTAACTTATAACTGATCTAATATTACTTATAACTGATCTAAAGTCCGTTTTAATCAATACTTATTTCTTTCAACTCTGCGACTATTGGGCCGGCACATTTTCACTAGAAGGACCGCCTCACAGTGGCAATCCCACAGAAAAAATTAATAAAAGGAAAAAATCTGATTTTATTCCTCCTGATGAAAAATATTGAAGGTAATAGGGTCGACCTAAAAGGCCCGTGTTCGGATCCTTGCCCCGAATGGTTTTTAACAAAAGTCCTACGAAATTAAAAACTATCCCGTTACACGACGGCGTTGTTTAAAAATACTTATTACGGTTGTATCCTCAGCAAACTCTTTCCTAGGAAGTAACGCTACTCGATGCAGTCCCAGTTACATGCTTTTACCGGGTAAAGACTGTGCGCCAGAATGTTAAAAGTAGAATTCATACGTTTCCGTAAAAAAAAAAAACTTTAGTTCCTGCTGAAAGGAGTATGGTTCGATTCAGCAAGAATAGGATTTGACCTCGTGCATTAGAAAAGGGAACAAATCAGTCCCCGGTGTCATTTGTTAGGTGGTAGTATTAGTATCCTTATACAAGCTCACTTCAAATTTTCATATGACATTCTGGGGTTGAGTTTCAACCTTTTTATTTTTTCCAACCGCGATAATGCGCAGTTTTCTGCGGAACGCGAGCGACTTCGACGCCAAGGACGACCCGCACTAAACGGTACGACCGTGCACTAGAAAACCGTGAACGGACTTGTGTGAAACGTAATGTACAGAGCTTGACAACAGTAATGTAGACTGGGATCCTCGCTCACTATACTATCATAACCCTCGAGAAATTATCAAATATGAATAGACCTCTGTAAAGTTCCGACCCCACAATCTTCTGAGTTCATTCCCCGGTCGATGCTGTCAGGATCACAAGGGATGTTTTACACATTCAACGACTTTTTCTGACATTCGCTAATCAAAGTGTCTATCTACACATCAGACTTGTCATTACATCGACAAACTACGTGTCCATAGGCTGAGTAAGCATTTAGAATGAAAAATTGAGTCTGCTTCACGACACAGATTCGTAAAACGCTCATTAATTATTTTGTGAGAGAAAGCATGCATAAAGTTCAAACACTAATACATCTTCCCTTTCTAAAAAATCTGAAAAACTCACTGGAAAACAACAATATTTCCGTGAAAAATTAGGTCCCTGAATCGAGCCCTAGTTCGCGGAGTTCACTGACTTCAACCACCGATGAAACTTAACGTAAGCTCGCTCGCTGTTAGTTCAAGGTGCTTTCACACGCTCTTTTCAGAGTTCCTGGCCCACCTACTACGTTTCAATAAGCGCATAAGTGTGTGTGTGTGTGATGGTGGCTAGCTACAAACACAAGTTTCGCTACAATATAACACTGAGATGTTTGTTTAGTTATTTTTCTCTATTTCTATACTAGTGGTACAGTGCGAAAGTGGTTAGCACACGTTTTTTATATTTTTTATATGTATCCTGTTTGGAAATAACACTGTCTATGGACCATTACTCCTGTACATACCATAAGCATAATACCTCGCGATTCTAAGAGTCCCCCGAACCGGTATTAATCTTATTTTTGTAGTTCAACGGAGTGCTTTGAGCTTGCTCGACCGCTGTCATGGGTTGGACTGGTAGCGGCCCACATATTTAATCCAGAATTAGTACATGCAAACATTTTCTTTTGTAATCGTATCAGATGTAGAGCAGAACAGGATACTTCAATCATCAGGACAAACAATATTGCAGAAGTGAGAAAGAGAAGCGACATTAAAGCACACTACCTGCAATCATCAAATCAAAACAACTAAGATAGAGGGCGCCACGTGCAGGGTTGAAAAGCAGTTCATAACAATGGTTTAACCATTCATTTTTTTTTAAGTATTAGGATATTCATGTTACAATTTCTTACAACAGCGTTCATAGCTAGTGAAGACACAAGTCAGCAACATTCACACCTCTGTGTAAGCACACGAATATTACATTTCAACAACGTACACTTTTCGTGTGAGTATGTGAATATTGCATTTTAGCTGTATGTGCACTAGACGTTCAGTTGCGAAGAATATTTAAAAACATCAGTGCAAACTCACTGAAGCGTGTCTCTTTCTTGTGTCTCTCCATATCTATATACTATTCTTATGAGCACAAATGATAGAACTTATGAAGTAGGATGAAGCATGTATCGGTTTAAAAAAAAAAGATTTTGAGCTTTTCACCAAACGCCATCTAGGGACAACAATGTTGACTGTCTGATTCAAGCAATCTATGAATATGTAGGAGAATGTTTCTCTGATCTTATGCAAAGTATATTCTTGTGTGGTGTATGGTATTATTCAACGGATGTCTTTCTAAGTGTATGCACATATCCGTGCGATGGACTAAGTTTTTTCTCACATACTTGATTCGTCTCTGTAATTGTTTGCTTTCATGTTTGTGAGTGTGTGCGTATGTTTCTGTGTGCGGGCGAGTGTGTGTGTGTGTGAGTATGTTTCTGTGTGCGGGCGACTGTGTGCGTATGTTTTCATGTTTGTTTCGCTGAATCTGATATGTGTATACGTCTTCATGTCTCTCTCGGTGTGTCTGTATGTGTGTATATGTTACCGTAGGCAAGAATAAACATATTGTCTTACGGACACTTGCTCGCTACAGAAGAAGCTAACAATTTACAAACCTCGTCAGATCGGTATTATAGCTCTATTAGGAAATCTCATCGAAAAGTCACTAAACAGATAAGTTTGCTAAAGATGCACGCTTGTATACAATTTTTCAGATTCTTTTACCTTTCTCGATTCTGTTAAGTAGAACAATGAAATAGCATTGCAGGAAAAAATCTTTTATTCATACACTAAGAAATTACAAGGACGACCCATCAGATATAGAACAGAAATTAGTAACACTATTACATTTATTTAGTACATATTCAGAGGCTCGCACCAGTTCGTCATACACTTCGTTTAGTAATATAGGAAAGTGTAGCATGTAGGAATCTTCAACTCCTGCCTCTTCCACAAAAAGTTTAGCGATATCGCTTAAATGAATGTTTCTCACTGCTTCGGCGAAACGGGATATGGCCACACACGAATGGCGAAGCTGACTTGAATGATCTACTTCACACCCAATTCGTGTTCGTACGTAGAATCCGAAAAATTTCTTTTCTGACGAGTGTATTTAATGTTTTTCTGAAACTTAGCTTTGCTCTCTGATCGTGCAGTTCAGCATTAGACAGTCTTGGAGTAAGGGATGTAGATAATTCGACATCGAAGAGAACGTGACAGCCACATGGACTTCTGATAGCGTAGCATTCAGCAGGGGCCATGCATTCCACTGCAGCTAAGGAACATATAGCGGATTCGAAGTATCAGCCTCCGTTGCAAATGAAATTTCAGCGGATTAGTGTAGACAAGTTGAGAGGTGTGTGTGAGACATTGTATTATTTTTTTATAGCTGAAGTATTAAACTACGACCTCCCTACTCCATTAATGTGCATTCGTGATGGAACTAAAGTTTTGCACGCGACGTACTTTTAACATTCTACCTCGTACAAAAAAAAATTATTTTTTCACCCGGTTTCACCAGCGTGATGAGACATACGCAAACGACGGAGGAAACGATTTTTTTTTTTAACTGTTTTACCTGATTTTTCTTCGAACAGTGTTACTCTCCCGTACCGCGGATACAGCAGTAATAAGTATTTTTAAAACGTGGCGTAATAAAACTGTTAGTCATACTTTTGCAATCACAATGTTTTTTGAAGTGACTTAGTAAAGGAAATTGGGAACAAGGATTTTTTGTGATTCTCCGTTTGGAATAATTTCGTAGGGTTTAACCGTCCGTCAAGCGAGAGGTTGTCCGTGGTGAGGATCCGAAAACGAAGTCTTTTAAGTCGAACCTATTACCCCATCAATATTTTTCATCACGACGAATAAAATCAGATTTTATTAATTTTTTCGCCCGAAAGCATTTTTTATTTTCTGCGGGGGCTGTTACTGCAGGGGTAGGGTTTCTTCTAGTAAAAAATGCAACAACCAGTAATTGCTAGGGACCCGTTGCAAATAAAATTTCAGCGGATTAGCGTAGACAAGTTGAGAGGGGTGTCCATTTGAGAGACTCCGTTTCATTTGAGAGATTTCAGCGGATTAGCGTAGACAAGTTGAGAGGGGCGTGAGACATTGTATTATTTTTTTTTATAGCTGAAGTATTAAACTACGACCTCCCTACTCCATTAATGTGCATTCGTGATGGGACTAAAGTTTTTGCACGCGACGTAGTTTTAACATTCTACCTCGTACAAAAAAAAAAATATTTTTTCACCCGGTTTCACCAGCGTGATGAGACATACGCGAACGACGGAGGAAACGATTTTTTTTTTAAACTGTTTTACCTCCTGTCAGACCTCTGTGGCAAGCAGCTGCTTGAGGGGGTATATTACCTGATTTTTCTTCGAACAGTGTTACTCTCCCGTACCGCGGATACAGCAGTAATAAGTATTTTTAAAACGTGGCGTAATAAAACTGTTAGTCATACTTTTGCAATCACAATGTTTTTTGAAGTGACTTAGTAAAGGAAATTGGGAACAAGGATCAAGGCTGTGAGTGGGTTTTCACGATGTACGGAAGCAGTACAGGTCCAAGATTCATTCGTCAATAAAAACCTTGTGATTCCCCGTTTGGAATAATTTCGTAGGGTTTAACCGTCCGTCAGCGAGAGGTTGTCTGTGGTGAGGATCCGAACACGAAGTCTTTTAAGTCGAACCTATTACCCCATCAATATTTTTCATCACGACGAATAAAATCAGATTTTATTAATTTTTCGCCCGAAAGCATTTTTTATTTTCTGCGGGGGCTGTTACTGCAGGGGTAGGGTTTCTTCTAGTAAAAAATGCAACAACCAGTAATCGCTAGGGATAAAAGAAATAAGTGTTGGTTTCAAAATGGTTATAAAAATACGTATATGAAAAGACTGTCGGTGTAAGATCTAAATTTTAAAAGTGGGAGAGGGAGCCTACCCGCAATAACTATGCTATAAGAGTTGTTAATCCTAACACACTGTGTAAAATTATACTGAAGGTTAAACATCCCCAGTGCTCAGTCTTCTGATACGTGTCACTCGCTGGTCACTCCACGTTACTTTCCCCTTCTTGTGACGTCACCTACCCTCAGAGAACAACATCGTATGAGTCATCACACTGAGCGCTGGACACTCAACCTCCCAGGGCGATTGTGTCACGAGATGTTTCGTTGCTACCTGACCGGTAAACGGACACGTGTGGGCATGACTCCACGTACGACTTCAGGAATGCCTTTTCCATTGCAGGTTGGTTCTTGTTAGGAGTTCGAAGCTGGGGTAGCGCGTTTGACTCTCGTTGCCGAAGAGAAGTTTTTTTTTTTTCGATAAAACGCCTCTACAGAAAACTGTTTTTTTTTAATAAAGGTAAGGGAATTTTGATGAGTGTTTAATTACTAGGGAGTTTAATAGCAGGGAATTTTAATTATAAAGGAATCGTTTAGTCGTCCTGGCTAAATGAATAGCAAAGGATTTTAATTACTAAGGAATAAATACAACTCTGTGAGTTGATTTACAATTTGAGATCTGCATTCAAAAGAGTTCAGTGCTAGTGTTGGCTTTGATGTAAGAAATACATAGAAAAAGCTAGGTTAATATCTGAAATGTTTGACCCACATCTAAGCCACAGCAAGTACAAGGCGTATTCCCGTGCGTCCTGGAATCCACACAGCGAGGGACGATTTTTTTTTTTTCCCGTGAAACACATCTACAGAATACTGATTTTTATTTCGACCGTGGAGTGATTTTAATAAAGGTAAGGAATATTTTGATGAGTGTTTAATTACGAGGGAATTTTAATTATAAGAAAATCGTTTAGCCGTCTTGGTGGGATAAATACAGCTTTGTGAGTTTGATTTACAATTTGAGATCCGCATTCAAAAGAGTTCAGTGGTAGTGTTGGTTTTGATGTAAGAAATACATAGAAAAAGCTAGTTATAAAGAATGCTATAATATCTGAAAAATCTGACCCGCATCTAAGCCACAGCAAGTACACGGCGTATTCCCGTGCGTCCTGGAATCCACAGAGCGAGGGACGATTTTTTTTTTCCGGTGAAACACATCTACAGAAAACTGATTTTTATTTCGACCGTGGAGTGATTTTAATAAAGGTGAGGAATATTTTGACGGGTGTTTAATTACTAGGGAGTTGATTAACGGAGTTTGAAAATTTTTCCACTGCAGACGTGTGTTCTAAAAGCAGATTTAACATGTCATCCCTACGAATAATTTAAACCATTATTAATTTCACCCTATGGTATTTTCTATGGAAACAGTAAGAGTAAAATGAGTTTCAACTGTAGGATGATTTTTAATAGAGGTAAGGGAATTTTGATGAGTGTTTAATTACTAAGGAATTTTGTATCATCCTTTTCTGTACAATTATTCTAAGACCAGTCAATCGTTCCATGCAATTATTCTGAGCATTGCATCAGCCGAGTGAAGGAGTGGGGCCTTAAAATGGTCAACCAGAGGGTTTTTCATAAGGGGGAGGGCTTAAAATATAGGTAGGTCGACCGTGGGGGCCGGATACGAGAAATTAGACTTAAAATAAAGGGTTTTTTGGGAAAATAGTACTTCTCACTGTCAACAGATGGCGCCAGGAGGGTTTTTAATAAGGGGGAGGGCTTAAAATATAGGTAGGGCGACCGGGGGGTCCGAAAACGAGAAATTAGAGTGAAAATAAAGGGTTTTTTGGGAAAATAGTACTTCTCACTGTCAACAGATGGCGCCACTGAGGGGGAAAGGGGGGTGAAAGGGGGGTTTAATAAAGGGGGAGGAATTATTAATAAAGGGGCGTGGCCTGTTACGTAATGATTATGTAATGATTACGTCATGTTGCGTCGTAGGGGAGTGGGCGTGGTCGGTGACGTCATAGGGGCGTGGTCGGTGACGTCATAGGGGGAAAGCACTAGTGGGGGATCCCTCGGGTGTGACGATACTACTCACCTAGCGAAAAAAATAGTTTAGCTACACTGAGTATCGAACCGAGAATCTTTCTCTGTAAACTAAGAATGAAAAAACTGAGAAAGCACATCACTACGCTACCGACTGCTTATTGACGGAAGTGTTAAAACTTTATAGTAAGATTTTATCTTCAATGCAAATATTTTCATATCATCATCCTCAAGCAGCCATGGGATACAGAGTGTTTTTTTTAGTTCTCCAAGCAAGTCTATCCTGAGCTACATCTACTGCATCTGGCCACTGCACACCAATTCTAACAAGGTCCTGTTTGACATTGTCAGCCCACCGCATCTTAGGTCTCCCCTTCTTTCTGAGGCCTTTAGGCACACTGTTCATAACCCTATTCGCCAATCTATAATTATTCATACGGGCAACATGGCCAAACCAACGGAGTCTCTCTCTGCACAATATGCTGCTTAAAGGAGGTTGCCGACTCCTTTGCCTTATGGGGCGGGGGTGGCTCAGTCGGTAGCGCGCCAGGCTCATAATCTGTAGTTCCCAGGTTCGAGTCCCAGCTGGGTCAGCGTTGAGATTTATCTCCGCAAAATTCCCCGCCCTGCCCATGGTCAGTAGGGGACACCGATGGGTTTGGAAAGGCCGCCGTCCGTCGGATGGGACGTTAAGCCGTGGCCCCGTGTGCGGGAGAGCCATACCCTGTGCACGTTAAAGAACACGCTGGATGGCTTTGACGGGAGGCTACCATCTGTCTCCCAACAGCTGTTCCAGAGGGTCCCCTCCCCCAACCTTTTCTGAGCCTTCGGGGTCCATGTGACCTGGCCATTTAGCCCATGGTGTGCAAAAAAAGTGCCGCTCAGAGGTAAAACAACCCAACCTTTGCCATCATTAGTTACAAAGTTGAACCACCTAATGCCCAAGATACTGCGTAAGCATCTGGAATCAAAAGCATCTAGTTTCCTGTTATCTTGTTTACAAAGTGTCCAAGTTTCACTACCATAACTAACCCTAGAAAGAACCAAACTATTATATAGTCTAATTTTAGTCTTTAGGTGTATACGCCTATTTCTCCACACTCTCCATAGATTCTTAAAAGTCCCGGCAGCAATCCCTATTCGTCTGTTAATCTCATGCCGCACATCACCATTATCTGTTACATAGCTCCCAAGATAATTAAACTGTGACACCTGCTCAAGACCGCAACCATTCAGATTAACTGAATCACAACTTGAATGGGAGTAGAATTAACCACATTGTTTAGAACATCACTGAAATGCTCAGCCCACGTAACCCTGACAGAATCCTGCCCTTCTATAACCTTACCTTGTTTATCCTTCATTCCCTGTATACCTGTTCGTTTTCTACCACACAAAACATTAACTATCGGGTACAGCTCTCTGCTGTTGTGCTGTCTAACTGCTTCCTCGGCTTTGTCAGCCAAACCATCAAGCCAAAGATTCTTATCAGCAGCTAACTGATCTTTTACACGTTTATTAAGTTCTCTGTAATGCTATTTATTAGGACTAGTAGGGTATTGATTAAGGACATTCCTGCAGTTCTTTCTTTCCGAAATAAGCTCAAGTACCTTATCACTGAGATAATTCTCTCTCTTCTGCTCCTTTTTTCCTAAAAGAGTACTGTTAGTGTCCAAAAAAGCCTGTTTAAAATGATCCCATTCTTCCTCAACTTCAGTAGTAAGCATACCATGACTGTTATAATGACTAAGTAACCTATCATGGTAAGCTTTGGCTATCACTGGGTCTTTCAGAGCTTCAGTATTAAAGGTAAATTTTTTAACTTTAGCACAGCAAAGTTTTTCTTCTTTTGTGCTAAAATTTTTCGTATAGTGTTCCACAATATCATTAGATCGATCGTGTATGCAAACTGAAAATCTTTATAAAGCAACTAATTGATAGCATCATTTTGATTCTTGCTATTGCAAAACTTTACGAAGTTCAACACAGTAGGTTTACTGCCACTGCACCGATTATTTCCTACTGATTCCACCAGAGGTAATTTTTCCTATATTTTGAGCTAGCATGTGGTTATTCAAATAACATGTCTTAGAAAAGCAAAGGAAAACCGCACCCTAGAGCCAAAACAGAGGGGAAATCTCTCTGGCGGAACAAATAGGAAACGTTTTGAATGCTGAAGTCTGTTACAGTGACTTTTATGGGGCGGAGAATACTCAGTGGGTAGCGTGCCAGGCTCATAATATGCAGTTCCAAGGTCAAGTCCAGCAGTTGACATTTATCTCCGCAAAACTCTCCGCCCTGACCAAGATAGCAAGGGGCCCTGATGGGCTTGGAAAGGCCGCCGTCCGTCAGATGGGACGTTAAGCCATGGCCTCATGTACAGAGCTATACCCTGTGCACGTTGAAGAACAGGCTGGATGGTCTTGACGAAAGACTATTATCTGTCTCCTAATAAGTGTCCAGTGGGTCGCTTCGCCAACCCTCTAGGAGCCTTCAGGGTCCTAGAAATAAATGAAATCGAGCTGTAAGTAAAAGGGAGGCCAAGAGACTGGATTTCCATTGTAACATAATATTTCTCTCTGCTTTTTAGATATCTTTAATAATTCTTTTCCTCTCTTACCCTTAGCAGCACTCTCAAAGGAGAGAGTGGGCCCAACAGCACACCCTGCCACGAGATGATCACCCCATTCATGCGCGTTGTCTGCTTTTCTGCCTTTCTTGGAAGATGCAGACGCAGCGTTGCCATTTTCTATTTTTAGAAAATGTTTCCCATATAAAACTTAGGTTTAAAAATAAAAAGCTTCCTCAAAATAAATCCTTCTGAGAAATCGTTCAATTAGTATAGCAATAACGCAAATGAAGTGGAGTGTTCAATCCGGGTAATTCATCTACATCAAAAAGATTATTTAAATTGGTGCAAACCATGCGACATGATACAGCCAGGGGGGAGGGGAATTTAGAAAAAATCGGAGCAACCGGAAGTTTGTATTACAAGTCAGAACGGAAATGTGCCAACGCATGAGAGAGGTTGTGTGGATTGTTTTACCTTGAGTGGCCCATTTTTGGACAGGGGCCAGGTCACAAGGGCTCAGAGAAGATTGGGGAAAGGAGACCCACTGGGCAGATGGTAGCCTCCCGTCAAGGCCATCTAGCCTGTTCTTTAACTTGCACACGGTATGGCTCTCACGCACACGGGACCACGTACTTAAGCCTAATCCGACGGATGGCAGCCTTCTCAAGCCCATCAGGTGTAAAAGAGGAATAAAATATTGAATGTGCATTAAAATGAACCATGTGACAAAACTCCTCGCCCTGTTGTCAGTGAGTAGGGGACACAGTGAACAGTAGAGGGGTTCTCAGTGAGATGGGCTTGCAGAGGCCGCCATGTATCGGATGGGATGCTAAGCCATTGGTCTGTGCGCAGGAGAAGATACTGGATGGTCTTGAAGCGAGGCTCCCATGTGTCTCCCAACAGTTGCCCATTGGGTGCCCTCCTCCAATGAGCGTTCAGTGTCCTTGTGACCTTGGCCACTGTGTGCGATAAAGGCCGCTCAAAGGTACAACAACCCAACCTGAAACCGGTTTTTCCAACATGGATCCTGAGGAGAGTAATTATCATCATAGAGGCAAAATATCCAAATTCTTTCAAAGGAGTAGAGTTGCAACATCTCGCACGTAATCTTGGCACTGGGCACTCTTTCCTGGATGCTTCCACAGCTTATTAACCCATATGCTGCTCCTCCAATAACCTACCGCATCTATCAGGTTCTGAGAATTCCTCTCTTTCAATTGTTATTTTATTGGGATGGTGCTCATTCGCATATAGACACTTTCTCTACCTATACGCCACGTTAGGAATTCGTTGACTTCTTCTGGGTGGGCAATTTCAAAGGCTGAGAATGTTTATTCAGAGTTAAAGGATTAAATGCAGAGCCCTGGAGCTACGGCCCTTCACCTCCAATGGGATATTTTTCACTTATTTGCAACAATTTTACTCTACTTTTTAATCGCTTCAATCGACGAAGTTAAAGTGCAATTGTCAGTATATTTCAATTTAGCAAGAGGGCGCCCATTTAGAACTTGAATCTTAACCTTGCTTTGTATATATTGCCAACATAATTACACTCACAAATGTGAATCTACGAAATTTTCACGAAAAAACAACGACTGAATTGCGTCACTGAACTAAGAGAACTGCATTTGCTTTCACCGCAAAGTCATGGCAACTAACCGCGATGCCTAAAAGCTACCATTAATGAAACTGAAACAGTTCGGCTGTTTACTGAACCGAAGTTCAGTAAGGGTCAGAAAATGATGATGCTCACATTGCAAGTGGGAAAAGAAGGTGAAAAAAAAATGGCATCATGTGGGCTGAGCCTTTGATGTTTGCTCCTTCTTAAGTGACCCAATGCGATGTTTCTTATCTTTCATGTAGCCAAGTCGCGTCTACGTCATCACTGGTCACAAGTCATAATCAGTTCTCCTCATTCCAGCCATGACGTGTATCGTTTGCCAGTGTTGCATACTGAAATAAAAAACAAATATCTCCAGAATCTGTCACAAGTCATAATCAGTTCTCCTCATTCCAGCCATGACGTGTATCGTTTGCCAGTGTTGCATACTGAAATAAAAAACAAATATCTCCAGAATCTGTCACAAGTCATAATCAGTTCTCCTCATTCCAGCCATGACGTGTATCGTTTGCCAGTGTTGCATACTGAAATAAAAAACAAATATCTCCAGAATCTGTCACAAGTCATAATCAGTTCTCATTCCAGCTATGACGTGTATCGTTTGCCAGTGTTGCATACTGAAATAAAAAACAAATATCTCCAGAATCTGTCACACGATTTTAAAAAATATTGTGTCCTCTGCATTTTATAAATTTCCGATACGTGCATTGATTTCGAAATAATTAAAGAAATATTTGAAACAATCTTTTTTTTCTTTCTTCATTAAAATGTCGTAAAACTAAAAATATAATCTCCAAGCAGCCATATACAAAAAAATTCAAAAAAACTTTTGATAACAAGTTAGTCTCAAATCAATTCATTAGAATGGAATTAATGGAACTGATCAATGTGAAATGACTTAAGAAAGGAGGTCGTTTTCAAAAGATGATGGCTACTCACGATATGGCTTTCATTACCCATTATACTATTTTTCTGCTGGAAAACTTAATCTCCTAATTTCCATACTTTTATCTGAGTGTTCTTCCAGGTCCGTAGCTTTGGCTGCTTCAGATATTATTTCTACACCTGTGTTCGTACATGAGCGTGCATGTAAGCATAAAATCACCTACATGGATTTGTATGTACAGGGTGTCTCAAAAATATAGGTACAAACTTTTAGGGGAGGTAGATAACACTAAAGGAATGAGAATTGCATGGGAACCCATAACCGGAAACGTCACCGTAAGTCAATAGGCGGCGCTGTTCATCAGTGCGCTAGAGGGAAAATTTCGGACTTCCTCATTCGAGCGGTAGTCGGCTGACGAAGAGTATGCAAAGGTATTCGAACATGGAGCTGGCAGACATGCCCTTAGTGTATGGAATAGCTGAGGGCAACGGACGAGCCGCTCAACGAATGTATCAAGAAAGCTTCCCACACAGACATGTACCGGGCCACCGTTTGTTTGCACGTGCGCATCAAAATTTGTGCGATTATGGGTCATTAAGGGCTGTAACATTATGAAATGTATCATCTAGTACGCCATTTGTAATAATTATGTCCAATAAATGTTTTCCCATTAATCAGTCTCGTGTCCTTTCAGATCTTGTACCTCTGCTACCACTTTCCCATGACGTTTCCGGTTATGGATTCCTATGCAATTCTCATTCCTTTAGATGTTATCTACCTCCACTAAAAGTTTATACTTATATTTTTGAGACACCCTGTATATGCTTATAAAAGTAGAAAACGGATCGTTGAAGAATTTAATGTTGTTCTCTTTTCACAATGATTCGATATTATTAATGTGTTAAGAATTGTATTTACTGTATGGTACTTTAATTGATTATTCTTAATTTAATAAGATGTTCAGAGACATTATTCAAATATTTTTGTTAAAGCTATTATTTAACCGACAAATGAGCGCAATTCGAGTGAGAATTACTAATATTAATAATGTGAAAAAGCACATATACAGGCAATGGATAGAGAAACGGAAACATCCTCATCTTGGGGGAGGGGAGAATCAAGCCTACGTAAATATACGAGCCTACGTAAATAGTTAAATCAATTTTTACCGAAATGTTCCTTTCAGTACTTAGAGTTAGAAAAGTTTGAATATTGAATAACAGAGATTGCCAATCAGAAGAATTCACCTCAGAAGTTAATTAAAACTAAAAACAATAAGTATTATTTAAACTATTTCATAAGTGTAGGTTCTATGGCCTTCCCCAGCCGACTTTGCTGCTGTTAAGTATTCAGAGTTTCCGTAGTTCTTTAAATAGTCAACGAATATTATTGAAAGTCAAAATTTGGATAGATTTGAATAAGATTTAAATTTATCTAGTCCTATTTTCTTACGAAAAGCTTATTGTAAAAATTATGGATCTTCGAATTCGACTCTCCATGGGAATGTTTCGAATTTTTCCTTCCAGTATCTGCAGATCTATATTTGTTTTGTTTGTACGTTTCGCATTTTTCTATCATTTCTTATTTGTGCCATATATCTCTCGTGCTATCTAATACATTGTAATAAGAATCGGAATAAATCCAACAAAATGGGAAAGGTACACTTGCAGTCTTCTCTCAATGTCTTCTGACGCCCTAACCAAGTTCTCGTGATACAATTGTGATGTCAAAATTCCTTAACTTCAATCAATGTCATATGGAGGTCGAAAGTCAGATGAAACACTTTCTGAGAAACCGATACCTTAAAGAAGTGTCGATAATAGAGGTCAGAGTGCCGTGATTTTATTTTCCGTTAAACCCTGTGTGCCCTGATAAAGCTACAAAAAGGAAACTACTTCGTTGTGCAGAGAAGTAGATATCCGGAGCAATCCTAAAAGAGGACGTGATTCCCTCCATCTACGGGCAGAGTGATTCCGCTCACCATTCCGGATTTGTCGCTCAAAAGGAACAAAACCGGTCCTACGATATCTTCCACCTCTGAAAAATCAGGAAAAAAACAACAAACTTTTAGGTTAGCCCGTAAAGGTAAATTGAGATATTAAAAAATATTAATAATTTAAATATTGTTCAACAATATTATTGAAAGAATATTATTTTTTTTTATAAAGAATGCAGGCTTATTATTATTTACAAGTATTGCTACTAACCGATTCCATATAAACACTTCCTTATATTGCTGAAGAGAAAAGTGATTGCCTGGTTTTACATCGTCGTTATGGAAAAATCGTCATTCCCGATCCAAGTGAATTGTGCGCGGAATAAACACTCTTCACGGCAATGACAGACAGAGATCAATACACTGAGGGGAATGTGCGATCAAGAGATCAAATGGCATATGAAGATCAATATATCGAGGGGAATGGTGGGATGAAGAGATCAAATGGCATATGAAGATCAATACATCGAGGGGAAAGGTGGGAGGAAGATATTAAATGGCATATGAAGATCAATACACTAAGGGGAATGGTGGGAGGAAGATATTAAATGGCATATGAAGATCAATACACTGAGGGGAATGGTGGGAGGAAGGTATTAAATGGCATATGAAGATCAATACACTGAGGGGAATGGTGGGAGGAAGATATCAAATGGCATATGAAGATCAATACATCGAGGGGAATGGTGGGAGGAAGGTATTAAATGGCATATGAAGATCAATACACTGAGGGGAATGGTGGGAGGAAGATATCAAATGGCGTATGAAGATCAATACACTGAGGGGAATGGTGGGAGGAAGATATCAAATGGCATATGAAGATCAATACATCGAGGGGAATGGTGGGAGGAAGATATTAAATGGCATATGAAGATCAATACACTGAGGGGAATGGTGGGAGGAAGATATCAAATGGCATATGAAGATCAATACACTGAGGGGAATGGTGGGAGGAAGATATTAAATGGCATATGAAGATCAATACACTGAGGGGAATGGTGGGAGGAAGATATTAAATGGCATATGAAGATCAATACACTGAGGGGAATGGTGGGAGGAAGATATTAAATGGCATATGAAGATCAATACACTGAGGGGAATGGTGGGAGGAAGATATTAAATGGCATATGAAGATCAATACATCGAGGGGAATGGTGGGAGGAAGATATTAAATGGCATATGAAGATCAATACACTGAGGGGAATGGTGGGAGGAAGATATTAAATGGCATATGAAGATCAATACATCGAGGGGAATGGTGGGAGGAAGATATTAAATGGCATATGAAGATCAATACACTGAGGGGAATGGTGGGAGGAAGATATTAAATGGCATATGAAGATCAATACATCGAGGGGAATGGTGGGATGAAGATATTAAATGGCATATGAAGATCAATACACTGAGGGGAATGGTGGGAGGAAGATATTAAATGGCATATGAAGATCAATACATCGAGGGGAATGGTGGGAGGAAGATATTAAATGGCATATGAAGATCAATACACTGAGGGGAATGGTGGGAGGAAGATATCAAATGGCGTATGAAGATCAATACACTGAGGGGAATGGTGGGAGGAAGATATCAAATGGCATATGAAGATCAATACATCGAGGGGAATGGTGGGAGGAAGATATTAAATGGCATATGAAGATCAATACACTGAGGGGAATGGTGGGAGGAAGATATCAAATGGCATATGAAGATCAATACACTGAGGGGAATGGTGGGAGGAAGATATTAAATGGCATATGAAGATCAATACACTGAGGGGAATGGTGGGAGGAAGATATTAAATGGCATATGAAGATCAATACACTGAGGGGAATGGTGGGAGGAAGATATTAAATGGCATATGAAGATCAATACACTGAGGGGAATGGTGGGAGGAAGATATTAAATGGCATATGAAGATCAATACATCGAGGGGAATGGTGGGAGGAAGATATTAAATGGCATATGAAGATCAATACACTGAGGGGAATGGTGGGAGGAAGATATTAAATGGCATATGAAGATCAATACACTGAGGGGAATGGTGGGAGGAAGGTATTAAATGGCATATGAAGATCAATACACTGAGGGGAATGGTGGGAGGAAGATATCAAATGGCATATGAAGATCAATACATCGAGGGGAATGGTGGGAGGAAGGTATTAAATGGCATATGAAGATCAATACACTGAGGGGAATGGTGGGAGGAAGATATCAAATGGCGTATGAAGATCAATACACTGAGGGGAATGGTGGGAGGAAGATATCAAATGGCATATGAAGATCAATACATCGAGGGGAATGGTGGGAGGAAGATATTAAATGGCATATGAAGATCAATACACTGAGGGGAATGGTGGGAGGAAGATATTAAATGGCATATGAAGATCAATACACTGAGGGGAATGGTGGGAGGAAGATATTAAATGGCATATGAAGATCAATACACTGAGGGGAATGGTGGGAGGAAGATATTAAATGGCATATGAAGATCAATACATCGAGGGGAATGGTGGGAGGAAGATATTAAATGGCATATGAAGATCAATACACTGAGGGGAATGGTGGGAGGAAGATATTAAATGGCATATGAAGATCAATACACTGAGGGGAATGGTGGGAGGAAGGTATTAAATGGCATATGAAGATCAATACACTGAGGGGAATGGTGGGAGGAAGATATCAAATGGCATATGAAGATCAATACATCGAGGGGAATGGTGGGAGGAAGGTATTAAATGGCATATGAAGATCAATACACTGAGGGGAATGGTGGGAGGAAGATATCAAATGGCGTATGAAGATCAATACACTGAGGGGAATGGTGGGAGGAAGATATCAAATGGCATATGAAGATCAATACATCGAGGGGAATGGTGGGAGGAAGATATTAAATGGCATATGAAGATCAATACACTGAGGGGAATGGTGGGAGGAAGATATTAAATGGCATATGAAGATCAATACACTGAGGGGAATGGTGGGAGGAAGATATTAAATGGCATATGAAGATCAATACACTGAGGGGAATGGTGGGAGGAAGATATTAAATGGCATATGAAGATCAATACATCGAGGGGAATGGTGGGAGGAAGATATTAAATGGCATATGAAGATCAATACACTGAGGGGAATGGTGGGAGGAAGATATTAAATGGCATATGAAGATCAATACACTGAGGGGAATGGTGGGAGGAAGGTATTAAATGGCATATGAAGATCAATACACTGAGGGGAATGGTGGGAGGAAGATATCAAATGGCATATGAAGATCAATACATCGAGGGGAATGGTGGGAGGAAGGTATTAAATGGCATATGAAGATCAATACACTGAGGGGAATGGTGGGAGGAAGATATCAAATGGCGTATGAAGATCAATACACTGAGGGGAATGGTGGGAGGAAGATATCAAATGGCATATGAAGATCAATACATCGAGGGGAATGGTGGGAGGAAGATATTAAATGGCATATGAAGATCAATACACTGAGGGGAATGGTGGGAGGAAGATATCAAATGGCATATGAAGATCAATACACTGAGGGGAATGGTGGGAGGAAGATATTAAATGGCATATGAAGATCAATACACTGAGGGGAATGGTGGGAGGAAGATATTAAATGGCATATGAAGATCAATACACTGAGGGGAATGGTGGGAGGAAGATATTAAATGGCATATGAAGATCAATACACTGAGGGGAATGGTGGGAGGAAGATATTAAATGGCATATGAAGATCAATACATCGAGGGGAATGGTGGGAGGAAGATATTAAATGGCATATGAAGATCAATACACTGAGGGGAATGGTGGGAGGAAGATATTAAATGGCATATGAAGATCAATACATCGAGGGGAATGGTGGGAGGAAGATATTAAATGGCATATGAAGATCAATACACTGAGGGGAATGGTGGGAGGAAGATATTAAATGGCATATGAAGATCAATACATCGAGGGGAATGGTGGGATGAAGATATTAAATGGCATATGAAGATCAATACACTGAGGGGAATGGTGGGAGGAAGATATTAAATGGCATATGAAGATCAATACATCGAGGGGAATGGTGGGAGGAAGATATTAAATGGCATATGAAGATCAATACACTGAGGGGAATGGTGGGAGGAAGATATCAAATGGCGTATGAAGATCAATACACTGAGGGGAATGGTGGGAGGAAGATATCAAATGGCATATGAAGATCAATACATCGAGGGGAATGGTGGGAGGAAGATATTAAATGGCATATGAAGATCAATACACTGAGGGGAATGGTGGGAGGAAGATATCAAATGGCATATGAAGATCAATACACTGAGGGGAATGGTGGGAGGAAGATATTAAATGGCATATGAAGATCAATACATCGAGGGGAATGGTGGGAGGAAGATATTAAATGGCATATGAAGATCAATACACTGAGGGGAATGGTGGGATGAAGAGCTCAAATGGCAAACGGGGATCAATACACTGAGTGGAATGGTGGGATGAACAGATCAAATGGCACATGTGGATCAATACATTGAGCAGAATAGTGGGATGAAGACATCAGATGGCAGGTGGAGATCAATACCGTGACGGGAATGGTGGGATGAAGACATCAAATGACAGTCCCAGACGGAGATCAATACATTGAGAGGAATGGTGGGATGAAGACATCAGATGGCAGATGGAGATTAACACACTGAGGGGATTCGCGGGATGAAGAGATCAAATGCCACACGGGGATTAATACACTGAGTGGAATGGTGGGATGAAGACATCAGATGGCAGTGGCAGACGGAGATCAATACATTGAGGGGGATGGTGGGATGAAGACATCAGATAGCAGATGGGGGATTAATACTCTGAGAGAAATGGTGGGATGAAGACATCAGATGGCAGATAGGGATTAATACACTGAGGGGATTCGCGGGATGAAGAGATCAAATGCCACACGGGGATTAATACACTGAGTGGAATGGTGGGATGAAGACATCAGATAGCAGATGGGGGATTACTACTCTGAGAGGAATGGTGGTATGAAGACATCAGATGGCAGATAGGGATTAATACACTGAAGGGAATGGTGGTATGAAGACATCAGATGGCAGATAGGGATTAATACACTGATGGGAATGGTAGGATGAAGAGATCAAATGCCACACGGGGATTAATACACTGAGTGGAATAGTGGGATGAAGACATCAGATGGCAGATGGAGACACTGAGGGGAATGGTGGGATGGAGGCATCAAATAACAGATCGAGACGGAGATCAATACACTAAGGGGGGATGGTGGGATGAAGAGATCAAAAGGCAGATGGAGATTAATACACTGAGGAGAATGGTGGGATGAAGACATCCCATTGCAAAGTGAAAGAAATAATTGAAATGCATCCATAAAAGGGATTCAGCTATGTCCTGGTTTAATCATCTGTTGGTACACCCACACACTTTTGAAACATCAAGAGAACTGTAGTATAGCGAATTATTAACATTTTTCCTACTGTATAATCTAATATACACTGAAGAGCCAAATATTATGACCAGCGCGTCTTTATGCAAATCGAAGCAACTGCAGGTAAACGATGGGGTGTGTGAAGGTCATGACACGGTATAAATAACACCTGATACTGAGCTCTATTAATCAGCGTTATTCTTGTTCTTCAGATGGGAAAGGCAGTGGACTTAAGTGAGTTCGACAAAGGCCAAATTGTAATGGCCAGACGACTAGGTCAGAGCATTTCCGAGAATGACAAGGCTTGTGGGGTGTTCACGGTCAACAGTGGTTAGTACCTTCGAAAAGTGGTCCAAGGATGGAATAAAAGCGAACAGCTGGCAAGGTTTGGGCCGATCATGGTTCATCGATGCTAGAGGTGAGAAAAGGCTATCCTGTATAGTGCGAGCCAACAGAAGGGATACTGTGGCGCAACTCGCCTGTAATTTGAATGCTGGTGACAGGAGTAGTGCATCACAATACACAGTACATCGAACCTTGCTGAAAATGGGGCTGCGTAACTGAAGACCGCTCCGAGTGCCCGTGGTAACCTCGGTTCACTGTCGAAAGTGCCTACAATGGGCAAGCGAGCATCAAAATTAGACCTTGAATGATTGGAAGAAGGTCGTCTCATCCGATGACTTTTGTTTCCTTTTGCACCAGTGGATGGCAGGGTACATGTGCATCATGTACCCGGGAAAGTGTTAGCACCAGGATGCACCATGGGATGTAAACAAGCCAGTGGAGAAAGTGTAATGCAATGTTCTGCTGGGAAACCCTGGGTCCAACCATTCATGTACAGGAAACTATGATGTCTACCACCTCTCTAAACATCATTGCAGACCAGGTACATCCTTTCATGGCAATGGTATATCCCTCTAGTAGTGCCTTCTTTCAGCAGGATAATGCGCCATGCCGCACTGCCTGGATTGTTCGAGAATGGTTACGAAACATGAGGAAGACTTCCAGGTATTGCCCTCACCTCCAAATTCCCCAGACATCAATCGAGCATCTGTGGGTTGTATTGGAAAAGCACATCCGATCTGCGGCGGCTCATGTAACTCATAAGAGTTAAAGGATCTGCTGGTAATGCGTTGGTACCAGATACCACAAGACACGTTTAGAAATCTTGTAGCATCCATGCTTCACCGGGTAGAGCTGTTGTGGTGGCACCTGGAAGACCAACATCATATTAGGCAAGTGGTCATAATGTTTTGGCTGTGGTGACATAATTCTTGGCCGTTCTCCAACTGTTGCTGGTGGCTGATTGTTGGCGACAGTTTAAACCTCCTGCAAAGTGTTCAAACAGATTTCTGACCTCCATAATTCTCCAAATGCTTAACTGGATGATCACAAATTTCGAATATGAATTTTGCCTCTGCCACTCTGAGTTACGTTAAAAGTTTGAGTCCTTACCTAAACTACAAGTGTTTCAAATCGCTTTCCCTTTAAAAGTTTAACAACCCTTTTCGATCCCCCGCCCCATAAATACTGCAATACTTCAACGTTCGTTTCAAACATTCTGCTCCGAGTTACCTATTTACCTTCTGTTGTATTAGAAATTCAAATCTAATTGAGGCAGTATTCGAATTTGAACTTAAAACTAATTTTAATTTTACACTTTATTGCGGAAAGGGGGGGGGGAGGACCATCAAATTTCAACAGATTATTTTTGCGTTAAAACTTAAAGTCTGTAGTTATAATAAAACTCGTTTCCGATATGTAGAACCATTTTTTTTTCTCTCATCCTTTTTATTTCGCCATTTCGAATTTTCAGTTGTCGCCCATCGAATTTCAACTATCCCTTAGTTAATTAGAAAATAAAAGTGACTATAAAGAATTGTCTAGTCATTTTTCCTTGGATATTTACCATTTTTTTCTTCTGGTAGTGATATTAAGCAGAGGGGATGTTGACGACTCACCAGTGAGAAGTTGAGAGTTAAAGTATTAAAAGAGATTTCTTTTTGCCAAGCATTCTGGATATTCAAGAGAAGAATTCACTTACCACAGAATCGTCTGAGCGGAGTCCTGTTTTTCAACAGAGTGATGGCCTCATTCGATTCATCGAACAGCCCTACCTTCGTAGTCAAATCAGTTCGGACCACTGTCGGATTCACACTGTTCACTCGGATCTGGAAAAAAAAAGATTCATCATTACAATTGAAACTGTCAATCGTTTGGCAGTGCAAAAAAGGCTTCAGTTCTTCAGAATCATTTATCTGCAGTTGTTGAGTTTTTTTCGGTGGTTACTAATATAAGTTTCTGAAGGATTGAAAATGTAATAAAAGGCCAGAAACATAATAAATTATATATACATTCCCTCATTCCCTCTTGTCGGCTCGAGAGAGAGATGACGTCACTCAATGGATGGCAGAAACTTCAACAGTTGGTTTTCAGTTCCTTTGAAAGGCACTTTTGTACACACAATGGGCAGGTCCCAGCCCATTGTGTGGCCGTAGCCTGCCCATTACGGAGCCCGAAGTCTCTGATAATGTCGAGCAAAGGGAACCCACTGAACAGCTGATAGGGGATGGAAGTCTCATGTCAAGGCCATCCAGCGTGTTCTTCAACGCGTGTGACTCTCCAGCACACAGGGGTCATGGCTTTACATCCCATTTGACGGATGCCAGCCTTTCCAAGCCCACGAGTGTCTCGTTATTGTCCGAGGAGAGGGACAATAACGAGAAATCTCAAGTGGGATTCGAACTTGTGAACTGAAGATGACGAGGCTGGCACGCTAAGGATTGAGCGAACTCTAGAAGACAGAAAAACGTAAAGCTCATGATTCGACGGTTTGGATGCCATAGCGTTGCATTGTCCGTCGTATTTGAATTTCGAAATGAATTTATTCTTTGACTACAGAGGGCGTTAGAAACGTTTTTGATACGTGTCTGTAGATTTGCACTCATTCCTCCGAAGTTAAGGAGTTATGACTTATTTGGAAGTTTCTCTAAACTTGTCATTAGGTTTTAAAAAGAAAGACCGCATCATCGTTTCTCTGTTCGTTGGGGGTGCGTAAATTTCGGTCTGCAGAATCTGTGCGTTTTTTCTATGGAACCTATTAAAGACGGGGAAAGATTTTACGTTTTCACAAGGATGCAGTTTGGGGACGAGGCGAAAAAATTTATTATCACAAGTATATCGGGATCATTACGTGATGGATGCACAAATTCAGAGAAGGACGGCAGAGCGTAGATTGCTGAGAAAATCATCGCTGCTGTTCGTGAATTCGTTAGGGAAAACCCACACATCACCATTCAGGTAATAAGTTTAGATGTCAGTGTACCAATTGGCAATGTGGAAACAATTATTCATCAACATTTAAAGTTCTGAAAGATCTGTGCCAGATGAGTACCCCTCAAACTGACAGAACAGCAAAAATGGGAGAGAGAATCATGCAAGGAGATCCTGTAAATGTTTGATCGTAATGGCTGCAAACGGTTAACAGACATTGTTACAAGTGATGAGACGTGGTTTTATTATAATTCCCAGAAAGATCGACAACTATGTTTGGGTTGCAGAAGATGAACTCAGCTACCAAATCTTCCGACAAGGTTTTCGCTCAACGAAGAGGAGGTTCACAATTTTTTTTTCAGTTCTCAAGGAGTAGTAGCAGTGAACATCTTGCCTGAAAAAATGACTATAAATGGCCAATACTACACCAACATCGTTTTACTCAAAATGGTTAATGAGACGAAGGAGCAGTATCCAAGTCAAGGGTTCTCCTTCTTCACGACAATGCAAGTGCTCACAAAACCCGGCCAGTTACGGACTATCTGGAGCAGGAAGAAATCAAACAACTACACCATCATGCATATTCACCCGATCTTGCACCATGCGATTTTTAGTTGTCTTCAAAACTGAAAAAGAACTTGCTCAGCAGTGCTTTTTGAAGGGTGCAAGACCTTGCAAAATGCCTTTCATTCCGAGTTGCGGAGCATTCCCCAACTCGAGCACTACCATACGTTCCAGAATTGGCATAGACACTTCTGCAACTTTGCATAGATGCTAGAGGAGAGTGAAGGACAGTAAAAATTCTGTTGAGATGAGGGCAATGGGTTTTGTTTCGCAGATGCATGTCAAGAACTTTTTTTACACCCTTCGTAGCAGAAGAATTTTTTATAATTGGTGCAAACGAGGTTACTATGAGCACGTCACGCCAGTAGCGACTACGGATTCTGTAGAATATTCAAAATATTTGATTTTGCGTTCACGAAAAGCTTTCGTATTTTATTTAGCATCTGCGTATATATCGAGTTTCCTCTTCATAGATAGGTAACTCATCAATGGTATGCAATCAGAAGTGGGGGGGGGAGATTTCAACAATTCCTTTGTTTGGGAAAGGTTGTTTCCGGGGGAGGGGGATTCATGCATTCCTCCTGGAGTTCAGAAATAACTTATTTGTGACTACATGTCATTAGTTCTTATTTTCTTTTACGTTTAATATGTCTCATTTAAATTCCTATTTGTTTTTTGCTTAGGGAATATTTTTCTCCCATGAATCTATTGAATATTTTAGTCCATGTCGTGGGCTGTCGTAAGGGGAACGACGCAGATTTTTATTTCGTCACGTGAAATTAGATATTCTGCTTGAACTGCGCCGAATGCAATGTACATCGATGGCGGACGATTAACCACTCTATAGTAGAGGACGATTAATTAGTCCCTTACTTAAATTCAACGTTACTTAAGTGAAATAACAAGTTCGTGGTGGTTACACCCGTACCGTCCTATGCCTCGGATTTGCTGCGCCAAGTGATGTCTAGAAACATGTCCAACAATTCACGCACGAGATTTGTATAGGGACGACACAATTTATTCACATTATATACAATCACGTGCTGGGGATGTTCTCGACTCCGTAGGCCTTTGCTGCTGCAAACAATTATGCAATGAGGTGGAAAACCGCACTTTGCAGATTCTCGCTTTACCGACCTGAAACCCGATGAAAGGATATTCAACCTTTGCCTACAACGTGGTTCACTAAGAACTCACTTCAGTTCCACAGAACTGTATTTGATTCACCAAGAACGTTGATTCTCACACAGAATCGAACCCTCTCCTTAAGGGTTTTGTTCGAGTAAGATCTGTGTCCCTTGATGCGTGTTGAAACGTCCTTCCTGTTTGACAGCGACGCTCAAGTCTGTCGTTTACTCTCGCTGCCATAGTCTCCAGCTCCCGAGGCTGGTTGTAAAAGGCCATAAAAGGGCTTTTCGGACTCAGCACGTACAGGCAGCAAGCTCAGACCCGAAAACAACATCTATGAGTCACATCCCCACAATAGCACTTCCAAAAACACACTTGATACATAAAAATATTTACAACAACAAAAATACAATAAAAATGCAACAATAAATAAAAATAAATAAAGTATAGGGACATGACAGCCCACAAATAAAATGTGAACTAAATAAAACTCTTAAAGTGAAAAATCATCATATTTGTTTCCACCCATATTCATGGCATTTGATTTTCGTCTTCTTTTGTTTCAAAACAACGAATAGCATGCAATGAATAATTTCTGATTCAAGGAAAAGGAAATTAAAAAAAAAAATCCCTTTTTGGGTACGAAATAAATCTAACGCTCGTGAACATCCTGATCACTCTGTAAATTACTTCAGGGAGCTAACTGATAAAAGAAAACGTCAGTGGCAAGTAGAGAGAGAATTTTGATGCAATAAATATCATTTCAAATATGGGGAAATCAGTTCAATTTTTTAAAGTACGAGATTTCGAAATACTTAGTTTGGTCAAAGGTTTTGAGAGAAGAGGACCCACTGGACAGATGGTAGCCTCCCGTCAAGGCCATCCAGAATGTTCTTTAACTTGCATAGAGTATGAGGCCAGGGTTTAAGGTCGGACGGCGGCTTTTTCAAGCTCATCGGTGTCCCTTACTGACCGAGGGCAGGGTTGGGTTGCTTTACCTCTGAGCGGCACTTTTTTGCACACAATGGGCTAAATGGCCAGGTCACAAGGGCCCCAAAGGTTGACAACAGAGAAGGTTGGGGGAGGATTATCCATTGGAACGGCTGTTGGGAGACAGATGGTAGCCTTCTATCAAGGACACTAGCATGTTCTTTTATCGTGCACAGGGTATGGCTCTCCAGCTGGGACTCGAACCTCAGAACTGTAGATTACGAGTCTGGTACGCTACTGACCGAGCATCCCTCCCCTGCCTAAAAAAATTCTGAGACTACGCAGTTTTTGTCGAGGACCGCAGTGACACTTGGATCGAGCCATTTCCACCTCCACCGAACCAGTATCGAGCAGCGTGTGTTGAAATTGAGTCGCGACTTCGCTTCTATCGCAACGAAAGTTCCTGCCAACACCATACTCTCCATTCGGGAATTTTTCGCACAAGAAAAAATATGTGGAACCGAAAAAATTCTTGTCTCTATATTCACATGATTTCGTCCCATGTGACTTTTCCTCTTCCCAAATTTCATCTGAAGCTGAAAGAGTAAAGATTTGATGACTTCGAATCATTCAATAGAATCCGAAAGAACTCACCTGGCTCACAGCTGAAGACTTCCAGCAGTGGCAGGAACTTGGGATACTTGCAATATCATCAGGTGGAGACTACTTTGAAGCGGAGCAGTTTATAAAAATGCATGAAGCCTTTATAAATATATCGATGTTTCTTCCAGTTGAAAGGTATAAAATCATGCTTAACATCGATATCACATTTAAAGGAAAATTCTATTTGAGCCTGGTGAGATACGAACCCACGACATCCTAACAGGAGATGATGGGTTCCTATCCCATCCGGCTCAAGACTTTTTATTCCTCTCATTTTCTCTGTATCCTCTATTATTCTTCATAAATAAAGTCTTAGAACTTTTTCATCCGATTTCGTATAGCGCAGGAACAATTTTCTTCACGATCCTAAAGATCGTGATCCGTGATCGTGCGTTCAAGATCCTAAAGAAAAAACCTTTGGGCAGCAGAAATGGAGAATGGGAAAGAGGAAGCTGGATTAAGTGAGGAATGAAGTTTGTTAGGGAGAAAGTTGGAATTGAAAAAACAAATAATGCGGTTGAAAGAATTAAAGAGAAAATATTTTTATAATAGGGAGAGTGGAAGATGGCGAAGGAGAGTTTTTATCTTGAATTCTAAATCTTAGGATAGGTGGAATGCAAGACAAATATTTGGAAGTAGCCAGGAGTGAAAGAAATTTCTTAGACGGAAGTTGGAGAGCTAGATCATCTTCAGAAATGAGTTTAGGCATGGAAAATGCAATTAATGATGGATAGGATTATTTTTCAACTCACCTGATGAGGTCCATACTCGAGAGCCATGCTTCTGGTGAGTTGATCGACGGCCCCCTTGCTAGCGCAATACACTCCATAGGAAGGGAAGGTGTAGAGCCCCATCATGCTCGATAGGTTGACGATCGAGCCTCCTTTGCCTCGACTCTTCATCCCTTCGGCAATCGTCTGCAAAACAAAAATCATCCTCTCAATGAAGCGATATCTCTTTTGCTATCCGAATTAATCAAATGTCCTCAAGAATACAACATTTTAAGCATTTCGAATTCTTCATATTTGTCTAAGGTTAAGAGACGTCTTCTTTTAAGAGCACAACTTCGTTTTCTTTTATAAGATCTGTGTCTGGTTCCTGTTGCTTTTGAAATATCCTCTTTCAATTGTTTGGAGAAAGTGGATTTTGCTCCTACGGATGAGGTATTAAATACTTTTTGATATTTTGATGTTGGTAAACACATGATGCCTACTACGAGATAAAGAAAGATTAAATGAAGTCACTGACTTGCAGGGTTTCGCACTCATTAAAAGTTTACTATTTTTAGTAGAAATTATACTATCATGTTAACTATATAAATTAAATGTGCGTCTCCTCATCGTTGCGTTAGTATTTATATGCAAATTATTACGTACATTTTAAAAAGGATTTAAACGGGTGGTTTGTTGTATTTCTTATTATTACTTTAATTTATGTAATAATTTTTATAGTGTTACAATGTCTGCAGGGAAATGTCAATTTAGCGAAGAACCCCAAAGGAAATAAACAACAGAGATATTAGAAACCAAAGTTCGCCATTTCGAACACTTTTCTACTATACAACAATTTTTAGGAGAAAACAATTCTATAACAAATTCTATAGTTCCATCTAAAATAAAATATTACTTCATTCTGATGATTTTTCTTATGTGAAAAATATCTCCAAAAATTGAAAAAGAGTTTAATTTAAAATCTGAAAATTTTACAAATTTCATTTGCTTTATTTTAAGTACACCATGTCTCGTTTCGGTTTTATCTTGTTTTAGAGTCGTAATATTTTAAATTTGAGAAAAATCGCCATAATTTCCCTCAAAAGGGTTCAATTAAATAATCTGAATATTTCTGCTTAATCTCCCATTTGATTTCCACTGATAAGTATAGTTTAGATGTTTTCATCCCATTCACAGTTGAACATTTAAAACTTTTTTTTTTAAATATCTCGAACATACTTTTTGACCCGATTTTGCTGTGGAGTTTAGAAACCCGAAAAGTTCCCTGATTAATCTTCCCTTTCCTTTACATCCAACAGATAGAGGTTTGTGTCTAAGGTCTCTTTCAATGTTGCAGAAATCTGTAGTTTTAAAAAATCTGTACATAAAAGGGAAACATGTTTTAATATTTTATAAAATAACGTCTAATAAATCAGAGGAAGAAAACATCGACGGAAAAGACCTTCAGATCCATTCGTCTTCATTTCAGTCAGTTGGCATCCATCCTAAATTGGTTTCTGCATCCATCCTAAATTGGTTTCTGCATCCATCCTAAATTGATTTCTGCATCCGAGCCTAAGTAGAAATGTGTCAATGAAATTTGAAGGAGGAAAAAACCTCTCTGTTCTTATTGTCCCTTGAATACGACACCCTGAGAGAGCATTTAATGTAATGCACACCTTGTTCGTTTCATTAGAATGACTCTGAATAAATAATGCGCGAAATTTTGTCTTGTTTTTATTTACTGCTGAAATGTGCGTTTGTCCTCTTTTCACAAGATAAAATATGCTAATCCAATATTTGCTCTTTCTCTGTGAAAATTAAACTCATTAAAGTAATGTTAATGGAGTATGGTAAAGGAGGAGCGATTTAATTTCGAGTTCCGGTAATGATTTACAAATATGAAACTTTATTACCTGAGTGATGTTGATGACAGACTTGACGTTGATGTTGAATACGCTAAAAAAAAAGCATAAAACATTAGGATGAGAGCGAAATTTTAAAAGCTAAAAATTCAAATAGACCAGTTTTTATTCTAATTAAAAATAAAGTAAGAACAAATCGTCCCGACTGTAATTCTCCGATTGCCGTGTAAGCAATCGGAGAGCAGGCATTGTAATTGCATACAGATATGCTGCATGATTACAATGTAATTTCAATACTTGCAATATTCCTTTAAACGTTTATAATGTTCACACTTCTGATATACATTTCGAAGGAATTCAGATAGCTGCTGAACTAAAAATTCTTTGAATTACATAAATTGCTTATAAAGAGCGTCGGAAATTAAAAACATTAATTAATGCATGTGAGTGAAAGTCCATTTCTAGCATCACCCAATATAAAGTTATCTCTTTAGCCCTCTCAATATTAAAAGAGTTTTGTTTTCCGAGTCCAACTCCCCCCCCCCTTTGAATAATACGAATTGTTGTTCTACTTATAATTGCCGGCTCTTTTTTTTTCTCTCATTTTAAAATGATTTTGATTTCAATCCTTCCTTGCTTCCCCTTTAAAGTTGGGAGAGTTGGCGTGACATTTTTTTTTCCCTTTTTCTCCTTAAGTGATTATGTTATGAGACTGTCTATTCAAGGCAAGAGATTTGGGGCAACAGATGCTCTACAGGTATGGAAATATCATAATTAGATTATGCTGACAATTTAGTCCTTTTGAGAAATAATGCTGAAGAGAACTTTTTCTTAACAGCAAATATGAACTGACCTTAAGGTAGGTTTGGCGATGAATAACAGGAAAAACAAAGTGTAGAGAAAGGGTCAGGTGGGTGATGCTTAGATCTTTCTAATCGTTGCTCATTTGAGCAAGTTGATCAATTTATCTTGAGACGACATATGATGACGTTGTTGATAATGTGCGACAAAAGGAGAATTGACATTGCTAATGGGACTTTTAAAAATCTGTTAAAAAGGGACAGAATTAGGAGTATACAAAAGTAAAGACAACTTTGGTTACATAATAATCTTCTAACTTTGCAAAGGGAGCGAAACTTTAATATTTCTGTAAAAGTTATAAAAATAAATTTAATGCTTATTCAGTGTTAGGTAATGGAATGACGATTTGATTTTGTAAGTAATGACGAAGTTAGAATTAGGACCTTGTCAGCAAGGGAAGTCGGATATCTGGCTCTCGAAATAGGAACTGCTTCCCGGAAATTTGACGCTGAAGCAGCATACGTGGCATTTCCTCATTTCCTAGACGGTCTCAATGTCTGTGCTTTGATCTTCAAAGTGAGACAAGCTGACACAACGATCTCTTCGTCATCTTGATGGGAAAATAATGACCGTGACTGAAAGAAACAATGTTGCACGTGCACAGAAGAATGCGACTTTCTCTCAATGCCAGCCAATCGTTGTTTTGATCCTCAGCCAAAAGAATAATTATGTCTCAATGATTCCGCTCAATTGAAGGTTAACAAAAATCCTTCAAATGTTTATTCGAAAGAAGTTTCCAATTAGATGACATGTTCTCTTAAAACTTAATGAATTAGTTTATAAACAATAATAAAAAAGTTTTAATAATTTTCGTGATATTAAGAAAGCTTTTGATTCTATAAATCATAAAATATTTAAAAAAAATTATATTACTATGGATTTAGAGGATTGGCTTATAATTATCTAAAGTCTTATATTGAAATAAATCATAAAATATTTAAAAAAAATTATATTACTATGGATTTAGAGGATTGGCTTATAATTATCTAAAGTCTTATATTGAAAAAAGACCGCAATATGTATTAATTAATAACATAAAAAGTGACACTTCTCATATTAAACCGGGGTGTTCCACAAGGATCGATTTTAGGTCTTCGTTTTTGAAAACTATTATTTCAAACTAATTAAAGCGAATATTAATTCCTTTGCTGATGATATAACTTTGATATCTGAAGCAGAAAACTCCGAGACATTGTTAAATAACATTAACTCAGATTTAAAGATTATTCGCGATTGGTTTATGAAGAATGAATTACAGTTGAGTGGAAAGAAAACCAAATATATATCAATTAACCTAATGAACTTTAATTTCTCAAATTTCGTAATATAATTTCACAAAACTAATTGTGATAATAACAATTGTAATTATGAAATTATCAATAAAATTGAAAGTTATAATTATTTGGGTATAAAGATTGATTCTAATTTGAAATGGAAAACACATATTTATAATACATGTAAAATATTTAAATCAATTTTATATAAATTTTATGCTTTAAAAATTTTTGTAGAGATAAACTTCCTTCTTTGTCTTTATTTTTCATGGGTACAATCGACTTTATTATATGGAATTTATTGTTCGGGAGGAGATTATAAATCTAATTTACAACCTTTATGTTTTGCACAAAATCGATTGATTCGAAATTTATCACAAAATAATTATTCTAATATAAATTCATTATATTGCATTAATATATTATTACCTTTAAGAAAACTACATACATATTATTCATTAATTTTCTTACAAAAATCCAAGTTTAATACCATTAAAAAATTGAATTTTAATTCCAGAAGTTTACGTTTTAAATATCATATTGAAAAAAACCAACAAAGAAATCTTCCACAAAAATTTCTTTCTCATAGTGCCAAAACTTTTCAACACATTAAGTATTAATATAAGAAATGAGAAATGTTTAAGAACATTAAAAAAAAACTATTAAACAAATATTTGTTACAATTGACCAAATTAATAGTATTTATGATGTACAAAAATAAAAATATTAAATTTAAATGCTACTGAAGATTGAACTTAACTCAATAAGCAACAGCAAGCATTTTTTTTTATTTTTCTTGATTATTTTTTGATCATTTTTTACTTCTACGAAACATGTAATGAATATTATATTATAACCTGGACGAGTTTATTCTAGCTCCTTGGTTGTGCATATTAAAGAACAAATTTTTTTTTTTCTCTTTCGTCTGTACATTTTATACAGGGTGATAAAAAAGTCGCTGTACACCTGATAAAAGAAATGAGCGTGATCATGCAGTGGCGACTCGTTGAACTCACGGGGATTGTTTTAATTCTAATATCGTTACTGGTTGATTCTGTGCAAACCAATGTTTGTCTATAAATATATTTTAGTTAAGAGAAAATTTATTTGTATTAATTAGCATTATATTTCATAATAAATACGAATAATTATCTTTCTAAATGAAATATAATTATAGATAAACATTAGTATAAAGATTAGCACAAGAGTTCACCAGTAATAATATTAGAATCAAAAATATAAAAATTTCTACATAGTAGGACTATTTAAGTGATGTCAATAATTTGGTACATTGGCTTTCTGTTATAGGAGGTGTTGCTCTAAGTGGCAGAATTTCACCTTTTGGTTAATGACTTGACACTTTATCGCCAGATGGCTCTGCACGAAAAATTCTCAGTGAGTCAACATCAGAGAGAGGAAAGTTTTATGTGAAGGAATAAATTCAAAAACCCAGAGTGGGGAATGATAAGGCGAGGAATAATTCTTTGTCTATCTCTTGATCGTTGGATAAAGAAAGGAATTGGTTCAAATTGATTACCAATGTATCTCTCTTTATTTGTTATTGAAAAACTTGCAAGACAATTCAAGACATCGTTAATAAAGCTACATTCTCTACCAGAGCATTGTATGATGAAATAAAAAAAAAATGAATGACATCAGAAATGAAAAAAAAAACGTAATTTTTTCTTTTTTTGAGTGAAATTAAGGAAAGAGAGCGAAATACCTGTCGATCTCCTTTTCGGAGATGTTTCCGTATTCCTTGAGAGGCATGATGGCCGCATTGTTGACCAGCAGATCGATGGCTCCGATGCCTTCGATGGCTTTCTTCGTATGGCTCCAGTGGCCAACATCCACGCAGACGGTCTTCAATCCGGGCACCTGGGGGATGACCACACGACAATCAACTGGGGAGAAACAATCGGGAAGGGTCCAAAGAGAACATTAAAGGATTCACTGAACCAAAGAGAAAGGACGAGACAAGGTTAAAGATCACAGCCGCCATCTTGCCTCACTTGCGACATTTTCTCCGATCCATATCTGTTGGCGATTCGTTTCTCTCTCTCTCTTCCAAAGGACCAATTTCCTGATTGGGAATGAGGACAGCGATGAGGTCTTGAGGAGCAAATCAGAAATTAAAAAAAAAATCACCTATTGAGGAAAACATTGCGTTAACTTGTCAAGATTTTTCTCTTCCAGGAGTTCGTAAAACAATCAATTGCCTCGTAGTCTCCAGACGAAAAAGGTTTTTCGTTTCTCATTACGAATCTCACTTAAAATTAAAAAGATCGACTCTTGTACATCCAATCAAAATGAGGAATGATGTGTTTTGTCGTTTGGCAGTTAGTGTGACGTTTCTTACATTACTTTCATTAGATCTAAGAATTCTAAGTGGCGAGATCCAAGGATTTATTTATTAAAAAAAACCTTGATTTTGCATTATATCGATATGTTTGCCGATGCTTTGTAATGCGAGATCTCTGAAGCCATTGGTTTACCCCCCCCCCCCCCCGATAGGGGACCACCTTGACGTGGTGGTGGTGGGGGGGCTAGGACCCAGCAAACCGGCTGAAGGCTTTGCCGGCCGGTTGGTCGGTGACAGCGTCTGAGACCTCACCTATCAGGAGCTCTGGGTGAGCTGTTCGAGGGCTCGGCAGAACGGGATTGGCTCCTAGTAAGCCAGAGTCCTCACCAAAGTCTGGGTCTTACTAAGAGTCTCCACCCCGGACGCCGATCGAACTTGGATCTATATATCCTTGTTCATGGCTAACCGGGGAATAGATTAAAGCAAGGTTTCTTCCGGTGGTCAGCTTTCCTTCTATAGGACTGCTGCCATGTGAGGCTGGGGTTGAGGTGCGCCTATAGGGCGTATTCCTTGCCCCGGCTCTAGATAAGCACGGCTCTTCATAACCAGGTAGTGCTGTATAAGCGGAACCGGAAATTGCCGTGGTTGCATAAGATCGCAACAAAAGAGATTCATTGAAGCCATTGGATGTAGGAACCGTTCTGGTGGTCGAGTGCGTCTTGTATTTGGTTACACATCCCATTCGAGCGCCAAATAAGGAATGGATGTTCATTTTTCATTCGGAAAACTGATCTTACAACTTCATTTCTTCTGGCAACATCCGTGACAACGCATGTGAAGGTCGAACTTGGCAGATTTCCAAGCGGGAAAGGTCCAATATAGGCGCACGCACTTCATTGAATTTTGAGTAGTTGCTGTCTTTTTTTAACAGATTTGAATCGTTTGCAATTTTTGAAGTATTTGGCAGTCCATTCCCAAATTCCACATACGGGTCCCCCATGTTGCTTTAAAAATTCAAATCTCTATCTTAAAATCACTTATTTTGACTTCAAATTTTTGATCCCCCTTTTTCCACCAATTTCGAATTTTAAGTTTTCGACAGGCTGTACACTAGCATATTTAAATATGCGTGTTGGCATCGCAATTCATTTCTGCACAGCATCGGCGCCAGTTAAATCTGAATGAATCAATTTCACAGACACTTACGAATCCTCCTTCATCTTTTGAAATAAACGGAAAATATTTCATGTGACTAATTATCTTTATTTATATTTTCCTCGAGCAGGAAATATATTCATGTTAATATTTTTCCCGATGGGGAGTTGGTATATGCAGGGGTTAACTAAGAAAGATTTCCAGCAATTGATGGACAAGCATTCCCATTAGAGAGGAAGAGGGGGCAAAAAAGTTTGTATGTGGAGGGGAGTGGGGGTGGAAGAAGTAAAAATTCTTACTCTGCATAATTATTCGGTTGATCTGTCGATGTGACGCAACAGGGTGCATATCATTCGCGAGGAAAGAAAACTCGTAACTCTCATGAAAAGGGAAACCTTTCCTGTTGAACACAAAAGCCATGCCCTGTCGGAGATGTGTATCTGCAACACCTCCATTCAAATGAGCCAATGGCATTGCTTTCTCTTATGGATATCGATCGCTTCACTATACTACTGCGACCACAACTTCTGCACAAAAATAAGATCGCGGCGATCGAATCTCATCCATCCCGAACTTATGGGCTTCGAGGAAAACGTCATTGTGTTCACATGTTGCTCCGTTACCATAGAGACAGGCACGCGGCACTACCTCTCGCGTGAGACTTTGTTGTCGTCATCCAGGAAGTTGGCAGCGCTCCAATTGTATGCTGCCATCGGTTAAAAAAACTCGTTTATTATTCACGTGCCAATTTATCGATGGCCTTGACTGAAGGTCACTTTAGCCACAGTCGTTGCCATGACAACAGTGTCTCCGAGCCTTGAAAATCTGTCCGAAGAGTTTTTGTTCTGTGGGCGGAGATCGAGATCGAGTCTAGCTTTACTTCACTTGAGCAAACGAACTCTTTCGAAAAGGAGGGGCAGCATTCATAAATAGGAAGTGAAAGAGTTGGGCGAAGGAAACGATTTAGAACCAAAAGAAAGCTTCTCATTCTGTGGAGGAAGTGTTCCCAACACAAAAAGGAAAGAAAGAACCTGAAACTGTTAGCTCGTACCGGTTTCTTATGCAACAGAATAACGCTTGCACAAAGACATGCAAGCTCAGCATTGAGGCTCGTTAACCATTATGTTACAGGTACAGATGAGACCAAATTATCTTGCTACAAAAATACAAAACAACTGTCGTTTGCCAATTCAACGTTCCTTAGAGTACGTAATGCATTAACTTTTGTTTTCCCTCCAAATGGGAATTATTTCTGTTCAACATCCAACATCTCCTGCCTCTTCCTCATTTCCATGAAATCTCCATTAACAACGGTCGTAGAGGTTTCTGCCAATTCACGTGAATTGCGCGATCAGAAGGCGTCTGGAATGATGAAGTTCGAGATGAGGCGCGTTCGCACTATCTGTCCAGTGTCACTGACTCGTGCATGTCACGTGTTTTACAGTATTAACATCAAATTGTGTGAAGCATGTGACGTCAAAAGCGAACGGAATTTTTTTTTTTCTGAAAGCGACGTTCAGATGTTTCGGTACACTCATCGAGCTATTGTCGTCTTTCATATAAATTGCTGTTGTTCGTCGGATATTTCTTTTTCATTTTTTTGCCTTTTTCTTTAAAATAATAACAATTTATTTCTTTCATATATTATACAAAAATATGTATAACAAGCCTCTGAGTTACTCAGGAAGAAAACTTATGTGAACAGTAAAAAAAAAGACACAAAACAAGAGATTTATAAATATCAAACGAGGCAAAAAAGCACAGTTGACCACACTTCGACTCACAAGCAGGATCAGGTTGCTTTACCTCTGAGCGGTACTTTTTTTCGCACACAATGAGCTAAATGGCCAGTTGACAAGGACGCCGAGAGCTCAGAGACGGTTGGAAGGGACACACTGAACATCTGTTAGGAGACAGATGAGAGCCTCCCGTTAAGGCCAGCCAGTCTGTTCGTTAACGTGCAGAGAGTCTGGCTCTCCCGCACACGGAGCCGTGGCTTAACGTCTCATTCGACCCACGGCGGCGTTTCCAAGCCCATTGATGACCCCTACTGACTATGGGTAGGGCCGGGAGTTGCGATATTTCAAAGAATCCAACCCCAGCGATCAGCAAGGCTTTCCTGTATAACCTCCATTTATAACTTATCATTTCAGGCTAATCTTCAGACACGTTGCATACATCGTTTGTCTCATTTAAGCTTTTTCTCTTTACGATGTTCAGTTTTTATTAATACATGGATAAATTAAGGTCTACAAATAAAAAAGAAACCGAAAAAATATTTCCTTTCCAAGTGTAAAAAAATCGTCAGCCCAAAGTTCAATTTGTAATTTAAATATTTCGCCATTCATATTTTAAAACTGAAAACACATTTTTAAAATCGAAGAATCCGAAAGACATTGTTCTAAATTTGAAAACTGTTTTCAGAATTTTAATGTTCCGCATGTTGGGAATCCCAGACGTCAATTGTTATTAACCAGTTTTTTTTTTTTTCAATAGCTTTTCATTATGCAAATACTCTAAAACTAACATGGCAGACTAGTTAATCATTACAAAATGGAAGGTGCGGATTGCAATAACTGTAACTCTTTTCGCATGTTAAATAGTGCGAAAAAAAAAACGAATTTTAGGTCACATTTCAAACCCTCACTGAAATTACCTTATTCTCTACATTGAGAAAGAAACCATTGCCATTGGCAGATAAAACTCACCTCCGTTTTGAGCGAATCGAGGTCGGACTGAGTCCTGCTGAGGGCCACGACATCAGCGCCACACTCGGCAAGTTTCAACACCACGGCTCGGCCGATGCCTGCGAAGAAATATGAGTCATTGAAAATGAAATCGCACCTTAACTGAAGACGAAAATCGAAACAGATCTATCGAGGATCTTTTCTCCGCATCTGGCAGAGATAGATCGTCGTCTAATAAATCATCATCGCATCAATTTCCATTCATAAAAACATTAACGCTTGTGGGTGTCGGGAGAGGATTTCTCGCAGCCGCATTAAGATAAATAAATTGAAATCAGATTTTAATCATGCATGTTCACTCTTATAAGGCAAATTTTAGAAAAACGATTTTTTGCGAATATGAAATCTTTTTAATTTCTGAACACATCGTCAACATCATCAATAACTGCATGTCCTGTCACCAAACTTGATAAGGCATTTTAATTCAATGCAAGACTTTTATAATCAAATAGAGTAATGCTAAGTTTGAATGTAATGGAGGACCTTCAAGTTGTACATAATAGGTTTCAATAGGGTGATTCATAAATCTGTGAGGTTTCGCCATGAAAAATGTGTCCGGTGACACAACTTCACTTTGTTGCATTTACATATCTCTGAACGTAGTACTAAGGGAAAGTATAAAGTCTACTGTATCAGTCCATAACTATTAAAAGTATCGGAGTCTTAGCATCCATCGTTAGAAATGTCGTATAATCAGAAAAATTTTACGTTATGGCTAGAAAAATAGGATTAAAAGTTACCAAAACTGCTCGATAAATATGCGAAATGCTGGTTACACTTGCTTCAAGATGATAGCTTGGTCAAGAAGTTGAAAGTCTGTTCAAGAAGTTGAAAATAGGTCAAAAAGTTGAAAGCTAGGTCAGGAAGTTTGGTCAAGAAGTTCAAACCTCGAAAGTAAATCGCGATCAGTACGACCAATATCGGTAGATCTCAACAGATGGCAACGAACAATTGAAAATGATGGTTTATATTTGTCTGAGAAAGGTTCGTTATTTATATTGTACTAATCATTTCTCAAGCAGACGATAAAATGCCCAGACTTAGGAATCACTGTAGTAGCTGTTCTAAGTATTTAGCACGAGGTCCTTGTTCACTTTAGGGTAATAGAGCCACCCCTGTTTCTATACATAATGATGCACCTGTTTCTAAATTATCTTTTTCTGGAGAATTTGCATCATAAATAAGAATTTTAATAGAAATTTCCTAATGACCACAACTGAGAATCACTGCTCCAAAACAAAGTGAGAAGAGCTTCATTTCTTCTTACTTTTCGGGACAGTTTCACCGATGAGAACACAAACTCTCCCTCTTTTAAAACCAGCAGTTTTTATTCTTCCCATTCCTGCATTCTTCATCTCATTCTCTAACTTCGTTGCCTGTAAATGATAGTTAGAAATAAACCGGAAGGATAGCCACGCGTCATTTCCCCTAGACGAATTCGTCACGAGCAGCAGTCTAACAAAGTTCCTCGTGGTGTAAGCTCGTTACGACATTTAAAAGGAGAAATTATCTCCTCTAAATGGACGACGATTGTTACCAAATCAATTTTGCCTCTTCGTCTGCTCTTGTATAACCAGGTTTTATTTTTTCGTTTGATAAGGAGCATTCAATTGCCCACGGTCTTTCCCGATGCTGACCATTTAACTCTCCAAGGTGCGAAATGTTTTTCTCCGCCAGACCTGTCGTTCAGTTGGTGTTACTGAGACGACTTTGACCTTTGATCAAAAACGATAGCTCCTTCTGGCAATAGAGAACGTCTTCTAGAAATCTTCATTTGCTTGCAACGAGGCTGAGAAGGGATCGGATTATTGGGATGCTTTGGAAACCAACAAGTGCTCTTCTGGGTGAAACGGAACAGAGGAGACGAAACCGTTTGAGTGACAAGACAATGAAGATTTCTTCCGCTAGCTTTCCATAAGAAATCCAAGATTCCTATTTTCGTTGCTCCATCAGATGTTAGATGCGCGACTGGATGAGTGAGCAGAGAAGTGCAATCTCACCTATCTTCCCCCCCCCCCCCCTGGAAATTGGCAATGACAATAAAAAACATTTCCACTTTGTTCATCGTGGAAATGGTGCAAAAGGAAACTTATCACCACGGAAGAAATGTCTTCTGCCAACAGCTTTGCATAACAGAGTGAAGCCTTAAACGTTGGAGCAGGAAGGCGCGAACAATGCAAAGGAAAGGAGTGTGTTGCAGATGAACGTTCAAGAGGAGTTATCCCTTATTCAAAATGATCTTTTAATCACTCGAAGCACGATTCTCTCTGAGCTCGGTTTGCTTTATGAACGAGCGTCGCTTCTTCCTTTTCTGCTCAAAAAAAAAAAGGGAAATGATCAATTCGAAATGGAACTGGAAGGGAAATCGTTTCGATGCAGACGAAAGACATTTCACTGGCACCGAGTGTGCACGCAGGCTGGCAGGGCAAAGGCACTTCGCCCAATTCAGATGAAGCGGATTTCCAATACAGTATAACACTTCCCCCTTCGTTTTCAAGCCTAAGAAATTTCTTGAAAAATTCATGAAATATAAATAAATTTAATAATTTTCCTGCCCTTACTTTATTCTGAAAGGGTGGGAATGCCCTCCTCCTCCTCTCCCCCTCCCCAGATCCGGACCTGCTTGCGATGGACAGTTCCCACCTTTTACAATTAAAAAATACCAGTGGATTTTCCTTTTCTTGAATTCCCATCATCGGCTCCCTCGTCTTATCACTGAAAAGAACAGCCTCTTCCTACCCCCCCCCCCTCTTCCCAATTCAAAGAGGACAACATATTGCCGAGTGAAAGTAGCTCGACATTTTCAGCGGTGGGACGAGAAGCTCGAAGTTAATAAAAGATAAAGAGTTTCGCCAATTTTCTCTTCTTGAGAAGTGGCGACGGATCCTCAGCAATTAAATCCTTCAAAGCTTGCAAAAGAATACGAATCGAGAGAGGAAGGATTCGCACGGAGAGAATCCGGAAAAGGGGGTCGTCTCGGAATGAAGTTTTTAATAGCAGAGAATAAACGAGCTGAACCGGTCTTAAAAGCCAATGCCAACAGAATCCGGTCTTTGTGTTCATTTCCTTCCTCTTTGGCATCCTTCCAATTCTGATCGTTTGGCTCTCGACATTCCCAGGTTCGAATCCCCGCTGGGACTGTGGTGAAGTTTTCTCCTAAACACCCTACGCTGCTCTAGATGAGACAAAAAAAAAATATGTAAAATAAATACACCTTCAAGCATCTGCTTGCCACAGAGGTCTGACAGGAGCCTATCAGTTTATATGCCATAGTAGAAGGTCTGAGAAGATGACGGGACCTCAGCAGAAAAATATCACAAACGTCCATGCCTTACCCAGGGCTCGAACCCAGGTCCCTTAGATCAGTAGCCAAGTGCGCTCGTTAAGGATAGCCTCGAAGGAGGATTCCGTTTCTCTTCTGACAGAGCAAGCAACCAACTTTGTTCATGATAAATTGCATCTAAAAACGAATCCATTACGAATTGAATTGAAATGTTACTTCAAACCACTTAATCATTATAGTGAAATGTTTTTCAAAAGAGAAACACTTAATAAATAACGAAAAATTTGTCGGAACAGTCAGATTCACAGATTTTGATCTAACTTGAACTCTGAAATATAATAATATAATCAACTGTAGATTTTTTCAATGTGGCAACAGTGTTATTTATTATTTTTATTTATTTTTAACAGACATAAATTGTTTTAAATAACTTGTTTTTTTAATTCCTAGAATTTAATGACTTTTTGGGGGGGAGGGAAGTAAAAATATTTTGTGGAACATCTGATACCAGTGCGATATCTGTTAGAAAACCCTGGGATTTTGCACTGAAGTTCAGGTGATCGAGAATACACACGATTATTGAAAAATTGCCGTTCAGTGAATTGAACGACAGTGTGCTGAGCATTGATTGGTTCATCACTTTAACATTTGATTTTACTCTCTTGACAAAATACAAGCGAATGAAATTTAGATTTCTTTCTTATACTATAAAAAAGAATTTTAAGGCATATAGTTTAAGCTTTTCGATTTCAAGCACACCGAATATAAGTCACATACTTTTCTAACATAGAAACGGTTTAAGTTGGGAAGTTAAAACTTTTAAAAGATATTTTTAACAATATAAAATAAGTAATGATCGAATAAAACAGTAGGCAATGAGAAAACAAATTTAACATCTTAACAAGGAAATCTGCATAAAGGATCTGACGTTGTTCGCTCATTCACCTCGTTTCTTTTATTAAGGAAGTTGAAAACAAAAAAATCTGCTGCACAATCGTTGCAAGGAGAAAGAAATGCTCCGATGACGAGGAAATCAAAACCAGAGTTTAATCATTCGTCCGTCGACAAATAGGTTTTAGGCATAAAAGTTTTTTATTGCTCCAGGCAGGGGCTGGATCTAAGGGGGGGGGGATAAAGGGGCCGTGATTCCCCCCACCCTGAAAATGCTAGTAAGGGTAAGAGAGTCAAAAAGCTATTAACCATATGTATTTCATGCATTTTTCAAGAAAATTTTTAAAAACTTCTAAAAAGAAAATGAAGGGAGAAATGTTGCCCTCAGAGGCGAATCACCCCACAGGTGCAAGAAGCGCGAGCTTGGGGCCTAAAACAAAATATATATATTTTTTAATTTTTAACGTTTGTTAATTGATAAAAAATATAAAATAATAATAACGATAATAAAATACCCCCCTGCATTTCCCCTCTCCTCTGTTGCTCTCGATCCTTCGATTGCTGAAATATCGCGTCCCGCGCGACAAATTCTTGGAAGCTTAACGAACGTTGGGCGAGGGAAATGAAATTAAGAATCGCATTTCGACTTGTAATCAAAATTCTTCTATCACCTCCACAAAGTGAGCAGACAAATCTTTGCGTACATGTCCCTCGGTGACAAAGGGAAAATTTCACGCCAATTGCGATTTGGAAAGCGTCTTGTTTTACGTTGTCTGTGTCCTTCCCGACACAGACAACGTAACGTTTCCATCCCTTCCCCTGAAACTCTTCTATGGGGGATAATGATTAAGGGATTTCTTTCATTTTCACAGAAATCTTTTTTTTTTTTTCCGTTGAAAATGATTGTTTTAAATTTTGCATGATTGTTCGTAACAGAATTAAGAATCTGATTGACAGGCAATTGCGTGATGAGCAATGTGCACTCCGAAGTGGTAGGGGATGTGTGGATCAGATATTTTCACTTAGGCAGATTCTTGAGAAATGTTTAGAGTTTCAGAAACCTTTGGTTGCTAGCTTTGTTGATTTCAAAAAGGCTTTCGACTCTGTTGATCGTCATAATTTGTGGTTGATTGTGAGATCATATGGTATACCAGACAAGTTAGTTAACATTATGAAAGCTCTCTATAATAACACTGAGTCATGTGTGAGAGTTGGTAAGGCTTGTAGCAATTGGTTTAGCATTACTTCTGGTGTTCGACAAGGGTGCATTTTGTCTCCTTTTCTCTTTAGTTTGGTTGTTGATTATGTTATGCGAAATTGGTTGCAATGGAAAGATTTTGGGATTAAATGGTGTAGAGATCTGAAAATTTCTGAACAGAGAGAAAAGTTTCTTTTGACGCAGAGTTGCCCTTAAGGTATCAACTGAACCATTTATTAACGCATAATTTCAATATAGATTTTTATAATTTTTCTGTTTACTCAGTTGTTTTTTTATTTCATGTATTCTTAACGATAATTTTCAAACTTATAAATTGGTGAATATTTACTTAGATTTTTTGATCAAGCTAGCAAAGTGTGAGGAAATGTGAAACTGAAGCATGTTGCCTTTTCATTTTATTACAACGTAACTGTTAAATTTCTTCCATAAGCGAGTTTTTACTCTCGTGGAAGACTCAACATTTTTTCTCAGACTTTTACTGAAAAATGTAGGCAAAATTATAAAACACTAATGAAATATAATATTAAGATTCTCCATATATATGGTATGAATGAATATATGATTTTATTGGACAAACTATGTATAAAGAAAAATATATATTAGAAAATGTAATACTTTAAAATTGTGTATCTGAGATATACAACATTATATATATTTCATTGTAATTTCAGTTCTAAGGTAAAAACATGTAAATGTAATGTTACTGCATTTCTGAGAATAAATTATCTATCTACCTATAAAATTAAAGTGATGAAAATTGGTCAGGTAGGCTGTTGTTTAGCTTTTAGCTGAATAGTTGCACTCTTGAGAAGGTGTCTCAGTTTAATTATCTTGAGAGCTATGTAACAGATACTGGTGATGTGCGGCATGAGATTAACAGACGAATAGAGATTGCTGCTGGGACTTGTTAGAATTGGTGTGCAGTGGCCAGATGCAGTAGATGTAGCTCAGGACAGATATGCTTGGAGAACTAAATTGCACAATCTGATTGGACCTCCGTAGCCCATGCCTGTTGGAGGATGATGATGATGTTCTGTTCTAAATGAAATTTCCCTTATTCAACTCTCGATTGACCCAAATTATCATTACGTGCATCCAATGTTGATTACATGAATATCCTCCCCACACCTCCTCCAGTCAACATTCTTCTGGACAAAGCTGCAAAATATCTCACAGATTGAAACTTAGATAGCATCATCAGAATGAAAATATCCGCCCACAATGGGAGAATCGAGTCACGAGGGCCGACTTTGCTCATTCCCAGGGCATTTCCTTCCCGACACAGACAACGTAAAGTTTCCATTCCTTTTCTAAAAATTTCCCAAAGAAAGTTCATCTCTTGAGAGCTGTTCCTCTGGTTAATCAAGTAGGAAAGCAAAAAATTAATAACATCTTCCACCCAATCAGTTTTAATCTAGGATTTTTAAGTTTACCCGTTTAATTCACTACAAATAGGGGCGCGGGGGGGGGGGGGGGGGGGGGGGCTCAGTCGGTAGCGCGCCAGGCTCGTAATCTGCAGTTCCCAGGTTCGAGTCCCAGCTGGGTCAGCGTTGAGATTTATCTCTACAAAACTTCCCCCCCCCCCTGCCCACGGTCAGTAGGGAACACCGGTGGGCTTGAAAAGGCCCCCATCCGTCGGATAGGACGTTAAGCCGTGGCTCCGTGTGCGGGAGTCATACCCTGTGCACGTTAAAGAACACGCTGGATAGCCTTGACGGGAGGCTACTGCATGTCTCCTAATAGCTGTTCCAGTGGGTCCCCTCCCCCAACCTTCTCTGAGCCTTCGATGTCCATGTGACCTGGCCATTTAGCCCATGGTGTGCAAAAAAGTGCCGTTCAGAGGTAAAACAACCCAACTCACTACAAATAAAGCTAATCTCTCCCCACCAGCACTCCCTTCCCCTGGCTACGCTCTTCCTAGAAATATCTCGCTTCATAATCCCATGAACGGCGTCACCATATTTATCGCCGGAACTCTCTCAGTTAGGTCGAATCGCTCTACAAAGAAAGAGGAAAACGAAAATGAGTTCACCTTTGCCGGCTCCTGTTACCAAAGCTCGCTTCCCGCGGAAAGTGATATTCATCGTCGGACGAAAGTCGGCACGAGATTGAATGTCGGCTGCGGAGCGCTTTCCTCTCGGTGTCAGTGGGATGCTTCCGCGGCTGAGGAAAGCAAATAGCGAACTGCTCTGCAGTGGGACGATGACGAGGAAGTAACCTTGGAGAAAGGAGGGGGGGGAGGGCATTCAAATGTTATGTAAAGTGTAATGATTGACAGAAGCAATTACAGCGTCGGTTAGTTTCTTTTTCTAAAGGCATTCTTTCTGTGCACAGAATATCAACTGAAGTGGGAGTGACAACAGGAAATCTAAGGATCGAGAATTTTGGTCACGGTGTTGCAGACGAGTAACGGATGCGGGGAATTCCCTCTCCCCCAAAAGAAGCCCCCCTTCCCATTTCATGCTAAAGCTGCCAGTCATGATTTGCAACAGAGAAATACTCAACTGACTGCTTGTTTAACTTTCATTACTTAGAGTAGCCAAAAGAAAGAAACCTTTTACTTCTGCATCCCACAGAAGGAAACAAAAGAATACATTTCATTGCAACGATATTTTGCAGCATTTCAGCGGGAATATTTTATATTCATTTAACAAATATTAGTTGTCTGATTTATTGTTTGCATTAAAGCAAATATGTTAAATATTTAATTCACAGTTTTTAAGAGGAATATCATTTAACCGGTATTAAAACCCGAGAAAAATTCTTTTGATGTGAATGATCTTTAAACCTTTTTTAGTTATAGACAGATAATTAAAAAACCAAAATATATTTTACAATATTATCAGTTTATGTTCCGTTACTTATTAATAATACTTAAAAATCATACACGTATAAATTACACATCTAAGTTTCCTTAATTTTATGTTTATGTCAAACCCCCCCCCCCCCCCCCCCCCGGCAGGAACCGAGATTTAGTTTCGGGGTGGATCTGAGAAACTTGAGTAGAGTTTCCAAATTACTAAAGTATTCCACCGAATAGGAAAAATTAAAATGATATTCTATATGGAATCAGATTTATCATCATCCTCAAGTAGCCATGGGCTATAATGGTCCAACCAGATCGTGCAATTTCGCTCTCCAAGCAGACCTTTCCTAAGCTACATCTGTCCACTACACAGCAATTCTAATAATGTTCTGTTTGGCATCATCTGCCCACCGCATCCTAGGTCTCACCCTCTTTCTGAGGCCTTTAGGCACACTGTTCATAACTCCATTCGCTAATCTATAATTATGTATAATACAAACATGGCCAACCAACGGAGTCTCTCTACACAAGAAATTACTCAAAGGAGGTTGCCAGCTCTTTTGCCTAATCTCATCATTATTTAAAAAAGTTGAACCACCTAATACCCAAGATACTACGTAAGCATATAGAATCAAAAGCATCAAGTTTCCTGTTATTTTGTTTACAAGGCGTCCAAGTTTCACTACCATAACTAACCCTAGAAAGAACCAAACTATTATACAGTCTAATTTTAGTTTTTGGTTTATATGCCTATTTCTCCACACTCTCCATTGATTCTTAAAAGTCCTGCCATCAATCCCTATTGGTCTGATAATCTCATGTCGCACATTACCATTATCTGTTATATAGCTCCCAAGATAATTAAACTGTGACACCTGCTCAAGACTGCAACCATTCAAATTAACTGAATCACAGCCTGCCTGACCAATTTTCATCACTTTAGTTTTCTCTCTGTTTATAACCAAACCTACTCTACTACCTATCTCATCAACAGCATGAATGAAAGAGTTCATCTCATCATCATTTGAAAAAAGGACTAAATCATCAGCATAATCTAAATCAGAAATTTTCGTATCTCCAGTCCATTTGAGGCCAAAATCTTTCCCTTGAAGTGAATTTCGCATAACATAATCAATAACCAAACTAAAGAGAAAAGGAGACAAAATGCACCCTTGTCGAACACCAGAAGTAATCCTAAACCAATTGCTACAAGCTCTCACACACGACTCAGTGTTATTATAGAGAGCTTTCATTATGTTAACTAACTTGTCAGTATACCATATGATCTCACAATCAACCACAAATTATGACGATCAACAGAGTCAAAAGCCTTTTTGAAATCAATAAAGCTAGCAACCAAAGGTTTCTGAAACTCTAAACATTTCTCAAGAATCTGCCTAAGTGAAAATATCTGATCCACACATCCCCTACCACTTCTGAATCCACATTGCTCATCACGCAATTGACTGTCAACCAGATTCTTAATTCTATTAAGCACAATCATGGAAAGAACTTTACCTGGAACAGAAAGTAGGCTGATACCCCTATAGTTATCACAAGAACTGCGATCACCTTTTTAGAAAATAGGGATAACAATAGCTCTGGTAAAATCCTTAGGAACCATGCCTTTATCATAAAAGATATTCAGAATTTCAGTCATCGAATTGGTAACCGAAACATTCCCAGCTCTAAGCATTTCCGTAGTAATTTCATCTACCCCTGGAGATTTATGAAGTTTAAGTTTAGAAACAGCCAAAATAACTTCAGATTGTGTCATACGGCCAACATTAAAGTCACCAATGCATCTATCATCATTGCAAACAATGGGAATAGAACTAACCACATTGTTTAGAACATCACTGAAATGCTCAGCCCACGTAGCCAAGACAGAATCCTCCCCTTCTATAACCTTACCATTTTTATCCTTCAATCCTTGTATACCTGTCCGTTTTCTACCACTAAAACATTAACTATCTGGTACAGCTCTCTGCTGTTGTGCTGTCTAGCTGTTTCCTCCGTTTTTTCTACCGTCATCAAGCCAAAGATTCTTATCAGCAGCTAACTGATCCTTTACACGTTTATTAAGCTCTCTGTAATGCTTTCTATTAGGACTAGTAGGGTATTGATTAAGGACATTCCTGCAGTTCTTTCTTTCCGAAATAAGCTCAAGTGTCTTATCACTCAAATAATTCTTCCTCCTCTACTCCTTTTTTCCTAAAAGAGTACTGTTAGTTTCCAAAAAAGCCTGTTAAAAAGGTCCCATTCTTCCTCAACTTCAGTATAAGCAAACCATGAATGTCGTAATGACTAAGTAACCTATCACGGTAAGAAGTTTAAGTTGCAAGACACTTTTAATAAGGTAATGGTCAGATCGAATTTCAGCTCCCCTATATGACCTGGTTTTCTTACAGAATTAGTCCATTTGCTGTTAATATATAATCAATCATAGTCTTATGCAATCCATCTGGTTAAACCCGTATGTACTTATGTATGTTGCAGCATTTGTAATAAGTGTTAGTTATTCTCAAACCATTAAGTTTCCTTACCTGTAGGAGATGTTGCCCATTGCAGCTAGCAATCACCCTCTCCAAAGGTCAGAGTCAGTACCAAATTTGGCATTGAAGTCACCTAGAACAAGGATAATATCTCCTTTCTTGACAGAATTCAAAATATCCTGAAGTTGTCCATAAAACCTATCCTTCTCATCGGTATCCTCAGTGGAGGGCATAACAGCAGAGAACATTCAAGTCTTTAATGCTTGTTTGAAACTTAGCTGTAGGAAACCTTTCATTAATGCAGTCATATCCCAGAAGAGCATCACCTACGCCTTGGTGATGCTTATTATCGTGCCCTCCCTGAAAAGATTTATTTATTTTCTTTAAGAATCTGACCTTTATCTGTACATCTGATCTCTTGCTAGCCAAGAAAATCTAAATTATAATGATGGAATTTTTGAGTGAGAACATCAAGAGAATAAGCTCTGTCCAGAGTCCTTTTATTCTACCTTATTACTAACCTTCTACCTACTTTTTCTATGGAGAGAAATGATTTCTTATTACTTCTTCTATGGAGAGAAAATGGTTAATGAGATGTTTAAAGAAACTATGTATATTGAGAGAGGGAATACCGACAATATCGAACAGCCCCTAATCAATAATGTTGAAGGTATGGGGCAAAGACCCGTTTCCCCACTACTAAATGGATGAAGCCATCTACACTGGAAGACTTCCCCCAATGTAGAATTTGACGATGCCCGTAGAAGAAAGAGTTCAGGTGCCTGCGATGACCTCTGCTCAGGATTATCCACCAGCTGATAAACATATCCTGTGAATCTATTCACTTGGGGCTGTCAACCCACAAACAAAGAGAAAACACAGCGGAAGATTTTCCCTCCACAGAAGCCCACCAGTGCAGCAAAATCAGGATCCATAATCAAGCTCAGAGCCATATATCTGTCCAGTCCAGTGGGTTTATATGGTTAGCACCAGGACCCTGTGTGGTTGACCATTCCTCAGCAGGGTAGAAAAAAAAAGTAGCCATAGTTGTCCAGATCAGTACTAACCTGGCAGCCGTCCACTTCCGCAAGAGAGTATGTTTTAAAAGGTACTAACCGCCTGTTAGCGAGGTCAGACATTAGATGCTGGCTGGTTCTATGCATCACCACAGGGGATTGGTGCATAGATTTTAGTTTTTTTTTTTATCTATTTTTAGTGTGAGATATAAAATATGGGGCTAAAATAAAATTATACGAAGACAACTGTTTTGGATTTCAAAGCAGTAGACAAGTTCGAGATTTTATAACGAACTCTTTCTCTACCCCGGTCTTATTCAGACATTCTAGACAATGATCGTTTTCAAAAGGTTTTGCGATTTCCCAACTTTTGTGTCTTCAAAATAGAAATTAAAACTAACGGAAGATGTGAATGGTAATATTTTATTACCTAACCTAAACAGAATGCTTGATCTTTCCCAACATAAAAACAGTTGTCCCCCCCCCCCTATTCTAAATAGGAATATTTGCAAATTTATAGCATGAATGCAAGCTTGCAATTTTTTGAGTCGCAATTTTCCAGCTTTAGTGCCCTCTAACAGTGGAAATCAACACTATTGGAAGATTCATAAATGCGAATCGCAATATTTTGTTAGAGCTTGTCAAATACGAAAAGCAGAGAACGTGTCAATTCATTTACCTCTTAAAAGAAAAATGCTGTCTTCAAAGGACGAAACGAAAAAATGAAAAGATCTTAAAAGAACACCTGTTCATCGCCCATCATTTTTTGCATATTACTGTAAGCGGTTCAAACCTGGTATATAAAAATGTTTTGTAGCAGCAATGCAAGAAATGTTATCAACGATCTTTAGCATGATTTGACTTCCCATATCAGAAATGTGTCAAAAGTCATTTCCTTTAGATTGACATCGTCCTCTTGAAGCGGAAAAATAACAGATAAGGAGGCTATGTCGTCGTGATATCAACATTTGTTTTCTTTCAGCAACCCTTGCACACACATCGCCCCTTGGCAAAGGGAAATGTCACTCAGAGGGTATTCAAATAGCAACGCCGACAAATGGAAACTGAGCCGTATTCATTTTCATCATGATTTACAGTTCAGAAATATAAATTCGAAAACTCTACGAAGCACGAACTTATATGGTTATTTCAATATGATATAGATCATATCGATCAGTTAATCACTCTTATGAAATAGATCAATATTGACATTCATAGTATAAATCATTTGAAATTTAATTACCACCACTGTAATCCTTCTAAAATCAAAATTACTAATAAATATTTCCGATAAAAAAGGTATTAATAGCTGATTAAGCATTGCCAATAGCTGAGAATTTTTTAATTATGTCTTACTCTCGGTGTGTTGCGATGAAATTATCCAGAAGAGATGAGGTCATGCTCAAAATAGCACAGACGACTTCCGACTCAGAATAATTCAAAATTTCTTGCAATCGTAAAAAAAAAAAGCAAAAATGAAAAACATTTTTTGAATATAATTTCAACCTTTTAATCAATCTTTAGCAAATAAAAATCACCATGGAACTCGTGGCCGAGTGGTTAGCGCGATTGACTACTGATCTAAGGGATCTGGGTTCGAGCCCCACATAAGGCATGGATGTTCGTGTCGTTTTTCTGCTGAGGTCCTGCCATCCTCACAGACCTTCTATTATGGCGTATAAACTGGCAGGCTCTTGTCAGACCTCTGTGGCAAGCAGCTGCTTGAGGGGGTATTCATTTATGCGGCTTTTGATTATTTTTTACGTATTCTCCAAGTTTAATATGCGAATGGCTCCGAATTCATAATGATGTTACCCACGAAATTTCAGCTTCTGCTAATATTGTCATGCCCACATTTCCCGAAATGTGGACCCAACATATCACCTCGTTGTCCTCGCCATTTTTTTTATGTGCACAGGGGCCACAGTTTAACATCCCATCTGACGGATGGCGGCCTTTCCAAGCCCATTAGTATCCTCTATTGCTATGGACAGGGCGGGTTTTGCAGAGATAAATCTCAATGCTGGCCCAATTGGGACTCGAACCTGGGAACTGCAGATTAAGAGCCTGGCGTACTATTGAATGTGCCACCCCCTCCCTACAAAAAAAGGTTGGGAAACACGTCTAGCTCATAATGACAGGCGCTTTCCTTGCGGGCTTCTGTTTATATTCAATGTTGTGTTTTCTGATTGTAACTTATCGTTTAGTGTCAGTACTGTCCTAAAGAGGGCGGTCTATTGAAGTCCCCCAAGTGAAAGAGAACAGCAGGACTGGAGAGTGGCTCCCAAGGATGCATCTCTGCAGGAGCACGCATGGTGTCCACCTATAAGAAGTAACACTATCTTGTACAGTGAAGCATTGGGAGGTCATTATAGAATTTTATTCCTTGCCCATTAATACTCCAGGAATGATAACGTGAAAATAGTTTTTATACACCCTCTCAACTTTATCCTACATGATCTTAGAGGTAATTGCATAAGTGATTTAAGTAAACTGGTCCAAAATTCCTTCTGGATCTGGCATCAAATGAAACAAACCTTTACCCCTGCATGTTTCAAAGTTGGATATCTCCGGAATACTCCCCCGTTTTGAGACTTACAAGCTGTGGTGTAGGCAGAATTCCATCATGATTTCAGGAAGGAACCAGGTCCAGATCTTGAGACAGTAGATGCAGCTGCGTGGAGGATACAGCCCATCATCTTTATCACTATAATGTTGATGAGCTCCTACCCAAGGCACATTATGGAACTACTCCATGTCAGCATAAAACATCCACAATATGCAAGGCCACAAGACTCTCCCACTGGAGATGTTAAATACCACAGGGAGGTAACTTTCAAAAGGGTCATCCTCAATCTTCCATGTAAAATGTGTAAGGACGAGAAGTTACTGAAAGTGCGGGTTGAGGAGTGAAAATATATACCAACATTCAACATGGAGAGTGATCTGCAAACAATTGTTCAAGGATCCAATTCCTTTCATTGGTGTCAGAATTCCATTGTAGGAGTGTAGCTATCTCAGGTCTTGGAGGATGGGCTGGCCGATTTCTTTTGTAGTGACTGTGGCATACGATTTGAAATTTTGCAAGTTGAAGATAGTTCGTATCTTTGGAGCATGGATCCAAGACTTCCAAACGAGAATCCTGCTTCTTTTTCCCGGGGATTTGCAAGGTCATGTTGTTTGTTGTCATCCTTTCAGAGCTGGAATACGAAGCCTCAGGAATAGACTAGTGTAGATATTGAAGCTGACAACTACTTTAGTTTCACCTGCTTCAGTAGATACTTGATCAGAGGGTTGGGTTGTTTTACCTCAGAGTGGTACATTTTTTGCACACAATGGGCTACATCGCCGAGTCACAAGGACCCAGAGAAGGTTGGAGGATGGGGACCAACTGTACATCTGTTAGGAGACACATGGCAGCTTCCCATCAAGGCCATTCAGCATGTAATGTGCACAGGGTATGGGTTCTCCTGCACATACGGCTATGGCTTAATATCCTATCCGATGGATGGTGGCCTGCTCCAAGCCCATTGGTGTCCCCTATCGACGAGGGCAGGGTGCTGTTTTGCAGAAATAGATCTCAATCCTACCCCTGGTGCATCTCGAACCTGGGAACTGCAGATTATGACTCTGTCACGCTAACTGAACCAGCCCCTTGGTCATAGGACACCCTCAGACGATGATACACTGATGACAACGGGCAGTGCCACTGAATATGTTGGAACAAGTTTTCCAATCACCGTACTGGAATAAGAGATCTTACCAGTTATGCAGTTCAGGAAGCTTTCTCACAACAGGTTAAGAGATGTTATTATTTTAAAGAGTTGTACCTCCTTTTTTTCCCCTTATGGCAGTTGTGATGGTCGCCATTACAACTGACACATCTTACCCTTTCAAATGTGGTCAGCATGAACACTTCCACAGCGAGAACATGTGGACTTACCACAGCAAGCTATGAGGGCATAGCCATACTTCTGACATCAAAAACAATGCAGAGGGTTGGGAATGTACAGCCATAAATAACCCAGTGTTTCGTGGGTTATAATTCCTTGTCATAGACAAGGCACTAATTTTACATCTCATCCTATCAAAATCCACTCGACTGCAATTACTCCTTTTGGAGCTGTGAGCAGAGCTCCTCCTTAGAAACAATGAGGTGGTCCCACTTCGAGACCATCTCGTGAATAATTCAGGGATTGGTGAGGTGCAACTGATATGGGCAGTTCACCAATTACTGTGATCTTCAGAAGCAATTCTGAATGGTTAGAACTTGCAGTCTATCAGCAAGTCACTGGATCTTAGGCACTTAATAGATTTTGGTAAACCCACATGACCTTACAAACACTTGGGATCCCACTTCTCATGAGCTAGAGAGAGACAAGACCCCTGAGCAACTACCAGAATCTTCTTTTCCATGGACACTGGTCATAGCACACACATACATGGAAGCATTTAACACCCTATGAAGGTACCCGAACCAATGGAAGTCACGGCTCCCTTCACAACTCCAAAGGGAATTCATTCACAAAAGTTTTTTTTATGCAACTTGTCACACAAATTTGACCTAATCAATGAATTTAATAATTTGCAAGCAGGCAAATTTAGTTTAATTAGATGGAGTGTACTAACAATCTTCTGATGTAGGTGAACAGCCATAAATGGATAGAACTTATGGATGGAAGATCGTCTTATGCATGCGATCACTTGATTAGCACTGTTGCATTCTACTTCTCACAATAAAACTTTATGTTCTCTCCATAAGCTCGCTAAATGTGAACGCCAAAAAATATACTTATATCTATCTGTACAAGAATTTCAAAAATAGTCAACCTACAGGAAACCAAATGGACAGATTGGATGTTTATATGCAGGATAATGGATTAGCAAATAAAGCTAGTAAGCATTCCTAAAGGGATGGTCGGACTATGTGAAAATGGATCTTATTGGAAACGCTTCTTAATGCACAATATTGCACTCCGGTGAGTGATAAGGTGAGGTTTGGTAGATAAATAGTACAAATGATTTAATTAATGAAATAGGAAAAGACAATGTTTATTATACACAATCCGAACATCTTCTTTCAATATAGGCAACTTCTAGAAAAATATATTACAAGAAATAAATTTGATAATATTCTTCCTCATAGTTAATATGTTTTCTTTCTTATTCAAGACTCTTGTTAAGTATTTCAACTGTCTTCAAATATTCGTCAACATCTTCAACGTAATCTTGATGGTAGTTTTCAAACTGGAAATCAACAATAATCTCTTAGAAATACAGTGTGCATTTTATGTTAACAATCGAAAATTTCAGAAATTTGCAATTTACTTAAAAATAAGTTAAAATTTTGTCCTTTAAATTCTAATCTGAAAAGTTTAAAGAAATTCCTTGAGTTGATAATTTAATATAGAAATGAACAAACTGCTGCCAAAATTGCCCCAGCTACAAGTGAATGATTGGTCTTAAAATATCCATTCAGCTACACTACATATTTTTATCTCATTTGCAGAAATACATGCGAGGTAATTTGTTGTTGTTGTTGTCCGTCAGTAGACAAACTTTTTTGCTAATAGAAAGAAAAAACTTGTTTTTATGTGGGATAGTATTGATTAAATATTTACGAGTTGCACTTTCTGAATCTCCCAAACGCTATAATCGTGCCCACTAATGGTGAAAAAAAGTGGAAAATTCCAAAATTTTATACGAGTATTACAAATGATGTATTTATGCTAGAAATTTGAACTTTTTAGTGATGAATGTGAAGGTTGTGAAGTTTTCATTGGCAACAATTAGTTGAGTCGGACCCAGAGTGGATAGAAAATTGCAATTTTTATGTTTTAAGAGATAAATTAAAAAATCTTTTTGGGTTGGAGAGGTATTGATGAAATATGATTTGCACTTTACAAATTCCTAAAAGCTGCAATTTTACCCTCTAAAGTGAAAAAAACACCCCAAAAAACCTATGAAAAGTCGGAAATTTTTATCGAATATTGCAAATGATGTATTTATGCTAGAAATTTGAATTTTTGGTGGTGGAATGTGAAGGTCATGAAGTTTTTATTGGCAGCAATGAGTTGACCCCTAACACCCAGAGTGTGTGGGAAATACAACTGTTTTAACAGATAATTGGAACTCTTTTTCAGTTGGACTGATAATGAAATATTATAATTAGCATTTTTCAAATCCTTAAGTAGTTTTAATTAATATTGTTACAGATAACTAAATATGAAAACAGCAAAACTTTTAATGAATGTTGCAAGTGATCTGCTTATGGTAGAAATTTTAAATTTCAGTAGGGACCGGGTTCGAGCCCCAGGTAAGGCATGGATGTGTGTGTATCGTTTTTCTGCTGAGGTCCTGCCATCCTCACAGATCTACTATGGCATATAAACTGACAGGCTCCTGTCAGACCTCTGTGGCAGCAGCTGCTTGAGGGGGTATTTATTTATTTATTATTTATAGTAATTTCAAGAGATATTCCACTAACAGCAACAATCGGCCCCCTTTTCTGAGAGATGTGTGAGAAAAGCAACATTTGAAATTTTAAGGAATAAAGGGCAAGTATCATAATTATATCACAGCTTAGTGAGACTAAAAACTAAAAGGCAAATATTTTTTACATTGTATAATTACTAATAAAATCTACTATTTGCATTCTCTCCCTCCCTCCAATCATCATTCATTAGCTTGTCTCATGGCTGAATGGTTAGCATGCTTGGTTACTGATCTAAGGGAGCTGGGTTCGAGTCCCAGATAAGGCATGGATGCTCGTGTTGTTTTTCTGCTGAGGTCCTGCCACCCTCACAGACCTTTTATGGCATATAAACTGACAGCTCCTGTCAGACCTCTGTGGCAAGCAGCTGCTTGAGGGGGTATTTATTTATTCATGTTTTTAAATTAAAACTTTCTAAGCAGTGAAAAAATAGGCAAACAAAATATTTCATTCTCTTTGAAAATGAGATTCCCATATGCGCCATAGGGAATCCTGTATTCAACCTCCATGAGAAACAAATGCATTCTTCTAGTTAATAAAATCAACATTGAAATTGGCGACAATTCCAGGAAAAAAAAAGTCATAAGTTCATTTTTTTAACTGAGCACAGTATAAAAAAAACCTGGCCACAATTAAGTTTTCCAAGCCTGGCATAAGGTTAACCTTATGTTTAAATTTAGCTGTAAGAAACCTTTCATTAATGCAGTCATATCCTAGAAGAGTATCACTGGTGTGTACTGAGAAGCAGACCCATGCCTTCGAGATGCTTTCCATCTTACCTCCATAAAAAGAGAAATTTTAAATTATTTTTAAATATCTAGCCTTTACCTGTACATCTTGTCTCCTGCAAGCACAGAATATCTAGGTTATAGCAATGGAATTGTAGAGAACATTAAGTGTCCTCACATTCAATGTACCAGTGGAAAGAAAATGATTAGTGGGATTTTTAAAGAATCTATAATTATTGAGGGAGCCAACAATATCAAACCCCCTAATCACAGGACTGAAACAAAAGACCAGTTCCCCACCACTAAAGATTAAGTCACCCATACTGGTGGGAATTTCCTCTAGTATAGGTTTCAAGATTCTTCTGATCAGGATTATTCACCAGCTGATATAAGGTATCCTCAGAATTGTGCAGCTGTTCCTTGGGACTGTAAACTCACAAAGAAACTGAAAACACAGCAATAGACCTACCAATGCAGCAAGTTCAGGATCCATAATCATACTCAAATTCATTATACATTCCAGTCAATATAAGTGGTCAGCACCATGACCATGTAAAGTTGACCACTCTTCAGTAGGGTAGGGGAAAATAAAAAAAAAGTGGCCATAATAATCCAGATCAATAAGCCATGTGCTGATCTGGCAGCTCTCCCCTTCTGCTCCCTTTCACAAGAGAATTATCTCTTTTGAAAAGTACTAATGGCCTGCACCAGAAGAAGATAGGGTCAGACTTTAGGTGTTAGGTCTGGCAGGCTCTGTGTATCATCGCAGGGAATTGGTACACAGGATTTTGCTGTTCTGGATGACCACCTGAAATTTCTAAACCTGGAATGCATAAAAAGTTGAGTCACCAAGTCACAGTGTCAATCATTGCTCTTAAAGTTGAGATTTCAGAAGATATAGATATTCCATTAAAAGACCTTCTTGCTCAAAAATTAATTTAAAATAATTTAAAATTCTCTGTCATTGAGCAATAAAATTTCAGAGTTTATCCTTCATACTATTTGGATGTTGAAAGTTCTTAGGAGAAAACTCTCAGAAGCTTTTCGGAGCAAAGACAGCGCTCCGTCTTCAGTGATGTTATGTACTGACGTTGGGTCCGTTTAGACAAAGAGCTTCTTTCCACATGTCGTGTAGGGTGATTCCAGTGTCTCGGTTGCAGGTGGGGACGGACGAGGTCATTATTTCAATAGCCTCGCGGACTATGGTTCCGTAGAAAGTGGATGCGCGCGCAAGAAGTGTGGTGTGCTCCCAGTCTATTGTTGCCGTGTGTTGCACTGCTAGCTCCGAGGCGGCCGTCGTTAGCTTCTTTTGGCTGACATCAGTTTTGTGCTCCGCGAACCTTTCTTGCAAAGAGCGAATGGTTTTGCCGATGTAGTACACAACGGAATTATCCGTCAACTGTAGGGGAAATCGGTATACGCCTGATTTTTGAAGGCTATATTTGTCCCTGTCCCTTTTGACTAATTTCTTCAAATTTGGAGCGGGGCTGAAAACAATTTTTATACTATGGGCTCTGAGTAATTTGTGGACCGATTCACATAGGACAGGGACGTAAGAAATGGGTCCAGCAAAAATAGTACGCTCGGGGTCGGTGATTGGGATGAGAGCCGAATCTCTTCTGCTTTCGTTTCTATATTTGCTGATAACTTTGTCTATTGCTGTTGGGTTGTAGCCATGGGAAGCAGCGATGGAATGGATGTTTAAGATTTCTTTTTCAAGCAGTTGCTCATTTGAAGACACGGTGAATGCCCTATGTGTGAGGGAACGGAAGGCTGCAATTTTGTATGCCCACGGGGCACATGAGTCTGCACGTATGACAGAAGGGACGTAGGTAGGCTTCCGGTATACCAACGTCGTCAAGGCTCCTGTGTCATCTTTTTGGATGAAAACACTGGGAGCACGCCACACTTCTTGCACGCGCATCCACTTTCTACAGAACCATAGTCCGCGAGGCTATTGAAATAATGACCTCGTCCATCCCCACCTGCAACCGAGACACTGGAATCACCCTACACGACATGTGGAAAGAAGCTCTTTGTCTAAACGGACCCAACGTCAGTACATAACATCACTTCACTGAAGACGGAGCGCTGTCTTTGCTCCGAAAAGCTTCTGAGAGTTTTCTCCTAAGAACTTTCAACATCCAAATAGTTTGAAGGATAAACTCTGAAATTTTATTGCTCAATGACAGAGAATTTTAAATTATTTAAAAAAAAAAGATATAGATATTAATATCACCTGAGAAAATTAAGTGATGTTCAAAGTCATTTGAAAGGGTGCCTAGAATGTTGACAGCTGCACAGAACTGAAATCACGTTGAAATCTGCAAGGAATATTTACATCTCTGCAAATAAAATAAGGTAATTTTTTTACCAGCTTTATGGCTGATGATGAAACACATATGCATTACAGAGATCTAGAAACTAAATAGGAGTCAATGCAGAGGAAGTGCATAGGATTTCTAACATAAAAACATATTGCAATATGTCAGGTAGGGGTATAGCATTACCTGACATACATACACTAGGTGTATAGCTCTATCTGGCATAATGCTTAACAACCTTATTACTAAGCATGGGTGGTTCTTGTGTAATTGCTTGTAGTTACGTGGTTACATGAGAAACCAAGACAGCATATATGAAGTTTCACATCACCATCTTTTTTTGGGGGAAGCCCAAGTTTTATAACAAAAAAAAAAGACTGAAAAGATTATAGCTATTACTCTTTTTGGGATAGTGACAATTTGCTGCTGTTTAAATCATCTAACAATGACATCTCTGAAGAATACTATTAAAAAGAAATGTAGCAGGAAATTGGCTAAAAATGTGCTCCTTCAAGACAGTGCCAAGTTCCATAAGTATAGGAAAATTCAATCACTGTAAGGGAATGTGGCTTTCAAGAACTTAACTACCTCTGTACAGATCAAACTTGGTACTTAGTGATTACTTCCAATTCTGCCATCTAAAAACATTCTTGTGTGGGAGGGCTGAATTAATGAGGAGCTCAAAACAGCCATTTCTGGATAGTTTAAGATATTTCTGGAGGTTAGGATACTCAACAAATGTTGAGCATTATTTCAGGGACTGTTAGCACAAAAATCAAATGGAACAAAGTGAATTTAGCTAAAAGGTGATTATACCCCAAATACAAAGAACAAAATTTTTTTAATGTTTAGATGACGAACTTATTAAACCCCCTCACAGACACAGTCAAGAGAAAAAGAGAGAACTGGGAGAGAAGGATGTATAGGTGAAATTTAATGAACACATAAGAAATAGAGATAATACACATACCATGATCAATTTAAATATTACTTTTGCATAAACAGAACTGAACAAACACAAAAATGTAAAATAATACTTGCATCTTTCTTGATAAGCTCATGTTTCTTCATACCATTTTGGACAATTGTTTCATGTAACTTTTTTCCATGTTCAATAGCAGCTATTTCAGTTTGCAGATGTTTCTGGCAATCTGTTTCACATTTTGTAATAAAATCAAACAGTGAATTTGCCCTGGCCAAATCTCTGCATAGGAAACAAATTAGCACCATTGTGATACATACTATCATACATTATTTTTTATGTAAACAAAATTACATTTTTCCTAATTTTAGAACTAAACCTTTTTAGTATCCTATCACATGCACTAAGTTGCTAGAAATTACAGGTGATCATTTCTACTTTTCTTTATTGCATTCTGCAAAAAAATATAATTTGTAGAAAATATTATGTCCTTTAAAGGCAGAGTGTAATAGAATTAGGCTTACACTAGTAGGTTGATATAATAATTAATAGTGAATTTTATTTTTGTATAAATTCACCAGTGGAGAGAGTTCAAGAAATAATTTACATTACAAAAGCAATGTCAGTACCAAAAGGAATTAATGAGTTCAAAAATAAATTAATTATACAGCAAGTAAGCAAAAACAAAAAATATGAGTTTAAATACACAATTAAAAAAGGGCTTGCTGAGAAATTAATTAAAATAACTTACAGTTCTTTGGAGCCATCCCGTGGCCGAGTGGTTAGCGCGCTTGGCTACTGATCTAAGGGACCTGGGTTCGAGCCCCGGATACGGCATGGATGTTCATATTGTTTTCTGCTGAGGTCCTGCCATCCTCTCAGATCTTCTACTGTGGCATATAAATTGACAGGCTCCTGTCAGACCTCTGTGGCAAGCAGCTGCTTGAGGGGGTATTTATTTATTTTTATTTACAGTTCTTTGTCACTGAGCAATAAAATTTTTAATTTTATCCTTTTTATTTGCATGTTAAAAGTTTTCAGAAGCAAGGGCAGTGCTGAAGACAGAGCTTTGCCCTTGCTCCAAAAAGCATCAGGGTTTGCTCCTAAAAACTTTTAACATGCAAATAGTTTGAAGTTTTAAGGTAAACTTAAAAATTTTATTGCTCAATGACAGAGAACTTTAAATTATTTTAATTATGAGAGTTCCTAAGACATCAGATGAAAATGTCTAAGAAATTTACTATGCTGCTAAAGTAGTAAAAGTGGATCAAAATCATTTGAGCATTCAGGCAGCTAATCCAGGAAAAAAAAAAAAAGAAACAGCAGACAAATGCAGGCAAAGAGTAATGTAACTTGAGAAGAAAAAATGAAATCAAATTCGGTAACACATAGATGGATAAAATATTAATGTTTGCTAAACAAATCCTGTAGCTCTTTTCTAGAAATAAAAATAATTGTTAATGAATATTTACTTAAAAATGCATTCAATAAAAAGATAAAAAAATTCAAAGAGATTTCAATTGAAGAATCACTTGGGTTAAAGATAGGAGAGTGTGTCTGTAAAAAGATGAGTTGTTGTTGTTTTTACCACCGAGTGGCACTTTTTTGCACACCATGGGCTAAATGGCCAGGTCACATGGACCCCGAAGACTCAGAGAAGGTTGGGGGAAGGGACCCACTGGAACAGCTGTTGGGAGACAGATGGTAGCCTCCCATCAAGGCCATCCAGCGTGTTCTTTAACGTGCACAGGGTATGGCTCTCCCGCACACGGGGCCACGGCTTAACGTCCCATCCGACGGACGCCGGCCTTTACAAGCCCATCGGTGTCCCCTACTGACCGTGGGCACGGCGGGGAATTTTGCGGATATAAATCTCAACGCTGACCCAGTTGGGACTCGAACCTGGGAACTACAGATTACGAGCCTGGCACGCTACCGACTTAGCCACCCCCGCCCCCCGTAAAAAGATGAAAAGGTGACTAGAATGAGAAACGTAAAATTGTATAATATTGAAAAATAAGGTTTAAATTTTTAACAAATTTGAAACACATTCTTGAATCATAACAATTACTAGGCATCTGATTGCAGTTTCAAAGCAGAATGTTCCATCTAGCATGCTTCTTAACCCTTTTAAAGTCCCCATCAATTATACACATTGATAGTATCCCAAATGAGAGGCCAGAAATGGCTATATATGGTTTTAGTATATGATACTTTAAATTTTTAAAAATAGAAATTGCAAAGGAAAATTTTCTTACATATAAAAATATGTAATTCAAGCTTGAAAAACGATACCTTTTTTCATCTGATGCATATTTTATTAAGCTATGATATAAATAATTTGTTAAACCGATCTAATTGACATTTCTTGGACCTGATATACACTATATTGCAAAAAGTGTCTGGACACTTTCATGTTAAGTGAATAAATAGCCACATTCAAATCTACCTAACTTTGAAAATAAGCTTTTTATGGAAAAAAGTCACTAGACATAAATTGAAGATCTCAGTCAGAGCTTTCTAAATCTCTATTTTCTATACTATTACTCTAATATTTAAAGAGTCATGGAAGCTATAATATTTAACAACAGATGTTACAACACACCACACTTCCAAAATATTAATACAAATACAAAAATATTATAGCAAACCATTCTTAAAATAAAGTTTGCAAGCAATAATCAAAAATCAAAAATTCAAAAATCCTTACACAAAATTCAAATATTGCATTTATATTGCGAACAACTTGTTATCATCATCATCATCATCCTGAAGTAGCCATGGACTACGGAGGTCCAACCAGACTGTGCAAATCAGTTCCCCAAGCATGTCTGTCCTGAGCTACATTTGCAGCATCTGGCCACTGCACACCAATTCTAATAAGTCCTGTTTGACATTGTCTGCCCACCGCATCCTGAAGTCTCTCTTGGTCTCCCCCTCTTTCTGAAGCCTTTAGGCACACTCTTCATAACATTATTCGCCAATCTATCATTATCCATATGGGCAACATGGCCAAACCAACGGAGTCTCTCTCTGCACAATATGCTGCTTAAAGGATGTTGCAAACTCCTTTGCCTAACCTCATCATTAGTTACAAAGTTGAACCACCTAATGCCCAAGATACTGCGTAAGCATCTGGAATCAAAAACAGCTAGTTTCTTCTTATCTTGTTTACAAATTGTCCAAGTTTCACTACCATAACTAACCCTAGAAAGAACCAAACTATTATACAGTCTAATTTTAGTCTTTAGGTGTATACACCTATTTCTCCACACTCTCCATAGAATCTTAAAAGTCCCAGCAGCAATCCCTATTTGTCTGTTAATCTCATGCCGCACATCACCAGTATCTGTTACATAGCTCCCAAGAAAATTAAACTGAGACACCTGTTCAAGATTAACTTAATCACAGCCTGCCTGGCCAATTTTCATTACTTTATTTTCGAAATTTGTTATAACAGTTGTAATTTAATTTTTTGAAGGAAATTTTCAAAACTAGCAAAAGTTTCACTTAAATGTACCTATGATCACAAGCTCTATTTTAAATGGCTCAAAAATTCCATTTAAAAACACATAGCCATTTCTGTGTTGTTAATAAAATGTAGTGGTATGGTGGAAGCTGCCTCCCTCTCTACCTTCCTATGTTAGTCTCCCACTCAGGTCAGTTTCCAATTGGTGATTTAAAGTTAGCATCAGATGGCACTGTGTTCAGAAATATCTGTGAGATAACATTGCATCTAATTATGTAAGTCTTTAAAAATATGTGTGCAATGTAAATATACTATTAGATCTTTTCAGAAGAAATGTATTTCATCAATTGTAACAAGTGCTTGATATACACAATTTCATACTTTTTTTATCTGATAAAAAATATTAATCTGATGAAACTTCATTTTAAAAATATTATAGTTTTTTTTCAACCATTTTTCATGTAATTTCATATTATTATATTCATGTGTTAAGTTACCTACTGAATAAAGAAGTATAAATGAATTGTTAATGATGTGAATCATTTTACATTATGGTGACAGGAATTAAAAATTAAATACAGAAATGCTGAATTTGTCTGTGCAAATATGGAGAGAATAAAATTTACCTCCGAAAACATTAGCTTATATTCTGGTAGTTTTCTATATGCAGCACAGTTTTGGAAAACTTACTTTTATTGAAGAAATCGAAAGAAAATCTTTAAATTTGGTTGGCTTGTATTACTTCTGAGTGGTAGTGGGTACAGAGTTGGCTTGTTTTACCTGAGTGGTGCTTTTGTGCACAAAATAGGCTAAATGGACAGACCAAAAAGATCCCAAGAGCTCGGAGAAGGTTGGAGGAAGGGAAACAACTGAACAGCTATTAGGAGACATATGATAGCCTTGTGTCAAATATTTAATGTTTGAAAAAAAAAAAGGGGGGGGGGGACAAGAATATGTTGAAGCAGAGTAAGAATATATTTTTAGGGCACACATTTTTTTAATAAGGGCTATTTTTCTATATAAATTAAATTCAGGTGAGCAACTGGTGAATGTTTTGCATACCACTTTGCCAACCACTAAAGGTTAATATATGGGGAGGGGGAGATTTAGTCCCCCACAGTGACCAGACCATTCAGCTCTCTGTATAACACTACCCTTTCCCAATTTCTAGATACACCACTACATATTAAGGACACATCTAATTTGGACAAATGTTCAAAGTAGTGCCTGCAACTATCCATTTTACATTTGGATACCTCTATGGATTCATAAATGTTGAGAACCCCTGTTCTAAAATAATTCTCAAACACATCTATATCGCATTATATACCAAAGAGCATTCATTTCTTAATAAAAATATAATGGATTCACTTTAACACAGCAGCCATGCTTTTGCAGAATCTTTAAACTTTTAAAGAAAATTCTTGAAGCAAAGTCAAAGTCTACAAACACAAAATCACTTGTCAGTTTCTGCATTTATCAGCATTAACATGTATTTTTCTTTTGCAATGCTCACAGTTTCTGTTTGGCTATTGCAGTTTGAGGATGGCAAATAAATGTACTGAGGCTAAAAAAATATAATTATTTCAAAGTAACATAATCAGGACTATTGGAAGAGTTAAAATTTTTTTTTATCAAAATTAAAAAAATTGTAAATGTTTTTAGTGCATATTTATGAATTAATAATTTCGTTAAAAAATTTTAAAAGGGTATGCATGGGTGCATATGTGTTTGAGTCATTTAATCTCTGAGCACACTTTTTTTTGCACACAATGGGCTAAATGGCCAGGTCACAAGGACCCAAAAGCTCTTAGAAAGTTAGGGAAGGGGCTTCACAGGATAGCAACAGGAGACAAAAGCCTCCCATCAAGGCTATTTAGTATGTCTTTAATGTCCAGCAACTATGCTTTGGATGTAAATGAGACCCTATCTTAATGATGCATCTGACTGAGAGCAGCCTTTCCAATCCCATTGGTGTATCCTATTTTCAATAGCAGAACATGTATTAACAAAGAAATTTTTCAATGCAGAAACATTGAAATTCAAACCTACTGACCGTGGGCAGGGCGGGGAATTTTGCGGAGATAAATCTCAATGCTGACCCAGCTGGGACTCGAACCTGGGAACTACAGATTACGAGGCCTTACTTCAGCTTCATAAAAACATTTGTTTGATGACGCCGCACCACTCTTAAAAGATTTCAGAAGTTTGCCAATCAGGTTTAAGAATGTTTTGTAAACTTTATAGAACGAATAAGTTGAAGATTGCATATCAAGTAAAGTAATATAAGTTGATAAAAAATTATAAAGTGGATTACAGATATTTATTCAAAGTTTCAAGTAAAAACTTGATTTTGTTCGGGGGCCACAAAAATCCTTGTGCGGGCCACTAATTGGACAGTGTTGCATTACAGCATTGCACTTCAGAAAGTCAAATTTTCAGTGCTTGTTGGCAATATTGATGCTTTTGGTTCCAGAAACTTAAATATTATCCTCTGTATTAGGTGGTTTGATCATGTAAATAATGATGAGGTTAATGCATGAATCATCAACCACTTTTAGGTAGATCTTACTTATCTAAAGGGGAGAAACTGAGTTAGTTTGGTCATATGGTCAGCATGCAGAAATACAGATTAGAAAATAGGGTAATAAGGAATTGTGACTAATGGCATCAGAAAAAATTGGCATATGAGGAATGAGACAAGTGAACAATGTCAAACAAGACTTTTAGAAATGGTCTGCAGTGGCCAAATTTAACAGCTATTGCTCAAGAAAGATGTATTTGGAGAACTAAATTATACAGTCTGGCTGTATTTATGCAGCCCATAGTTGCTTCAGAATTATGTATATTATTTTCATTCTTATAGTTATACACTTTGAATTTTTGTAGTATTATTTATTGTAAATATTTTCTTGTCATACACCAACCTAATTATTTTTAAATTTATGCAATTTTATATGTCAAAATCAAATTTTATTGCCATTCAAAGGCAGTGTCTTAACAGCTGCATTAATGGCTATCTTTGTTATTTAGTAATATCAGTTTCTTAATTTTATAAATGACATTAAATTTTTCTTACTTGAATTATTTTATATCTTTTCAGCTTTTGTAAATTCCAATAGTGCTTCTCGTGTCAAAGTAGCATCCTAAAGATAGCCACAGAAAGAGCCAAAAAAACATGATAATTTAGGTAAGGCACTGAATAAAAACATCACTTACTTTTGGTTCATAGCAATCAACTCTTGGAGTGCAATAATCTTCTTCTTGTTTTTAAGACTCTCTTTCACAGTTCGATCTTCACACAAGAATTTATGATCTTTATTTTGTTCCAATTCCCTATTTTGCATTTTTAAACGATCCTCTTCATTCTTTAGCTTTGTCTGCCAAGCTTCTGAAGTACAGCAACATTCTCTGTTAAAGCAATTAGAATTACTGAATCTTAAAAATGACCATTGAGTCAATAGCAAACCATTCTTAAAATAAAGTTTGTAAGCAATATAAATTTAAGCTCTCCAGACACCAGTAAGTCACAAAAGGCATAAAAAAGAACAAAGAGGGGGAAAATGGATATTATCTGGAGCTTTTGTTTGTGCTAAGCAAGTTTTATCAAGATCAAGACAAGGCTATCTTCGTTGTTTCACTTCTGAGCAGCACTTTTGTTAATACAAAAGGCTAAATGGTAAGGTCCCAAGGACCCTAAAGACTTGGAGGTTGGAGGAAAGGGAGAGCTGTTAAGAGATAAAAGGAAGCCTCCCATCAAGGCCATCCAGTGTGATCTTTAACATGCACAGGGTATGGATCTCCTACACAAAGAGACATGGCTTAATGTCCCATCTGATGAATGGCAACCTTTACAAGCCCAATGGTGCCCCCTTTCTCCCAAGAGCAGAACAGGAGTTAGGGCAGAGAAAATTGTCAATGTAAGCAGTTGGGATTTGAACTTGAACTTGAGAATAATCGGCAGATTATGAGCCTAGCAACCTACTGACTCAGTGACCAAAAAGAGGAAAAGTTATGTATATACCCCACAAAGTTAGAAGTAGCCAATGAGTCAGAAACATTTGTTGTGTAGGGGATGGAGCAGCAAATTAAACCAAATGCTGCTGGTTTAGGTATTGGAAGAAGGGGGAGACTATTGTTGGAATTTTAACACAATAAGCAATACACATTTTTTGAGAAAATCTCTATGCTCTGAATCAACTGTGGATGAAGAGCATGAAAAATTAAAGTGCATCGAAATTTCAGGTAGAATTTGTTTTAGCAAAACGGAAATAGTGTAGTGGGAGCATAGGTGTCAATTCCACGGGGGATGACTGAGGTAATTGCCCCTCTGCTTATTTAGGCACAATTGTGGGGTTTTGGTTTTTATGTATTTTGGCACAGGGGCAAAAGTATCTATTCACCCCTGTATCATTTAATAATTTAAAAAACACAAATTATATTTTGCATCTTGTATTGTGCAAAACAAAATCTAAATCAACATGCGTGCAGTGGTGTGTCAAATGTTTTATGTCAAGGTATGTTGTTTTAGATGATGTTTTTAGAAGTTGGCAATGCTGAATAGAGGTAGAAGCTACGTTCTGTACAATGTAAAAGCAAATGTATTTCTGAAATAACTGGAAAAAGTTGACATATTTATTACCTTGAAAATTATAAGCAGTATTTCAAAACATTTAAAAGGGGCAAATTATTGCCATTCAGAGAAAATGCCTATGTTTGAAGATGTGTGCAAACATTATTAATAAATTGCAAGCTAAAATTTTGAACATGAGAGAAAGATTTAGTTAAGTATTTTGTCTGATTTTATCTTGCCACAGTAAAAAGGTCATTTTTCTGTAATTTTTTCCAAGAAAAGTCACTTGTTATATACAAATATTTTTATGACGCAATTGAGTAGGAAAAAAGTAAAAGGTGGGGGAGGGGGGAAAAGAGAATGGATTTCCATTGCAGTATAACACATTACCCTCCTTTTTATAAGTTTAATAATTTTTTTTGCCTCTGTTACCCTTCACAGCATTCTTAAGGGGTGAAAGATACCCCCCCCCCCCAATATGACTAAACTTATTTTACCTCTGTGGTAAAATTTTAAATTCAGTACCTTCGAGTGGTAATCTGTTTTTATTTTTCTAGAAAATTTAACTACATTGATTGATGCATCTGGGAAGGGATTGAGTCATTCTGGCAATGCAGTCAAAGTAGACTGTTGGTTTAGGTGCAGAAAAGATCATTACGAAGAGGGCTGAAATGAATACCATTCCACATATTGGTGGAACAATGAATTCATGGGCCCAGTGCAGAAAACTATTATAGGTACCCCATATTTAAAATAATAAAATTTATCTATTTAGAATTACAGGAATTCACCCATTTCATTTTTCTGTCAGAAAATAAAGTTGTAGGTTTCATTTAATGTTTTTTACTCTTTAACCCATTTCTTCCCAGTGTTGCGTGTACGCAACACTGGGAAGAAATGGGTTAATTTACAACTGAAAATACTGAATATCCACTAATTCTTTCTTGTGTTGTACTACTCTTCAAACAACTTTCATCATCTTTAACTTAGAATATAGGCATTCAGCTCTGGCCACAGTAACAAAGACACTTAAAATGAAGACAAAGCAGTAAAAAGTATAGGAAAACGTGCTTTTACACAACTATTCTGAATAATTTTGTCAACTGAATAAACATTGCTATTGGTGAAATTACTGATTTAAGGCATGAATAATGGTAAGCAGCTGAGCAGAAATGTCCCCCAAAAGTCCTCTTCCTGTGTAATATAAAAGGAGCAAAATTGTACTTATTGAGTTGATTTCCTAGGCATATTGTTACATAAATGAAATAAGCTATATCACCTTTGCAATAGATTTTGAATGGTCTTGGTATCTTTTACAGTTAGGTTTTATACCACAAATCCTTAAAAAGAAAATATTTTTAAGCTCTTCTGCACCACTTCACTGGTCTAATGCACATGAAGAGTTGAGTGCAAAATAATATTCTGACTATATAACATACTAAAGTAAAAAAAACACAATATGAAACTACAAATTTGTGCAATCACCAATATTGGTGAATTTAATTGGTTCCCTTGTAGTCTAGTGGAATAACAATTTAGAGTAAATAATAAATAATGAAATAAGCTCAACGTATTCCATATCCACTAATAAATCAGCACTTTAGCATCGATTTAAATTTTAGAGAAAAAATTGTCTTGAGCCGGGTGGGATACGAACCCACGACCTCCTGATAACATATCAGGTGCTCTGGACCACTGAGCTACCAGCCGCTGACCAAGATCTCCTCTAATTAGCGCTATGAACATTCCTTTTATGTTTCATATAGGAGCTATTCAGGCGCTATTTGCCTGAATAGTGCCTATATGAAACATAGACAATTTTTCCTCTAAAATTTAAATCGACGCTAAAGTGCTGATTTATTAGTGGACAATTTATAGTACCTGTCAGATTTGTAGTCAGTTTATGAAGCTTGAATTCCAGCTCTGTCAGTGTTGAGATTTATCTCCACCAACCCCTACCTGCCCCTCAATGAGAAAGGGTCATCAGTGAACTTCGAAAGAACATCTGTCAGATGAGGTTAAGCTGTGGGACATGTGCAGGAGAGTAATACCTTATTATGTATGTTAAAGAGCAAGATGGATGGCCTTGATGGAAGGTTTCCATCTGTCTTTAAACAGTTGTCCATTGCATACCATACCCAACTCTGAGCCTTTGGGGTCCTTCTGACATAGCTACCTAGTCCTTGGGTGCACAAAGTGCAGCCCAGAGGTAAAACAATCAATCAACCAAGCCCCATACTTTAGTGCAAAATAATATTGAAATAAAATTTAATTGATCCAAACTAACCTAAACTGTTCAGTATCAGAAAAAATTTCCCTTATGTGATCCACAGCAATTATCAGTTGATCATACATCTGTTGATTTAATTCTGATTGTTTTCTCTTTTCAGTATATTTAATACTAATGTCTTTTGCTCTCTTGTCCATTTCTGAAATCTTCTGTTTAAATTGCTCATCTTCTGCTGCTATTCGATCGGGAGATTTTACAATTATTTGGTTTAATTCTTCTAATCTTTCCTTGTGTGAAGCTATAGCTACATTGATATCATTCTGAAAAAAATTTAAAAATTGCAAGACATTAATTTAGTAACCATTAAATCCATAATACAATTAGCTTATTTACAATAAAATTATAATAAATATTGACTATTCTACAGCAATTCAATTCACAGTAATTAATATCTGAACAGTTGTTATTCTCTGATGCTACAGTGAATATTGACATCTAAAACATGCATTTTCAAACTCCACTTAAAAAAATCAAAACAAAGAAATATCTCTGTAATATAGCTCGCTGCAAAAGAAAATCTCTGTAACTTATAACAATACCCTCTAAATGCTAGGTACAGTGATATTTTCAGTGTTTAATAAATATGGAATTCTGAAGTAAGGATGCAGCAGTTTAAAATTGCTTAGACATATGTTTACAGCATTGGTTATCCATATGAAACTAGAATAATGCATGTTGCCTTTAGCAAATATGGAAATCTCATTTTCAAAAAGAATGAAGTTTTTCCTTTATCTACTTTTTCACCTCTTAAAAGTTTTAATTTGAATTAATAGATGATGGGGAAAATGCAAATGCTATTTTATTACTAAGTATAATAAATATAAATAAATACCCCCTCAAGCAGCTGCTTGCCACAGAGGTCTGACAGGAGCCTGTCAGTTTATACGCCATAGTAGAAGGCCCAAGAGGATGGCGGGACCTCAGTAGAAAAACATCACAAACGTCCTTGCCTTACCCGGGGCTCAAACCCAGATATAACAAAAAAATTATTTGTTCTTTTATTTTTTAAAATTAAAAAGTTGCTTTTCTCACAAACCCTCTGAGAAAATGGGCAGATTAAAGCTGTCAGTAGAATATTTCAACACTCTACCATTAAAATTTAAAATTTCTAGCATAAACAGATCACTTGAAACATTCATTAAAAGTTTTGCCATTTGCATAGTTAGTAATCTCTAATGATACAAATTAAAACTACCAAAGTTTTGAAAAATGTGAATTATAATATTTTGTTATGTGAATTATATTTTGTACTACCAACCCAACTAAAAAAAAGTTTTTCAATTATCTCTTAATATAAAACAGTTGCATTTCCCACCCACCCTGGATGTAAGGGGTTAATGCACTGCTGCCAGTGCAAACTTCATGGTATTCCCATTCCATTACCAAAATTTCAAATTTCTAGCTTAAATGCATCTTTTGCAATATTCGTTAATTTTTTTGGGAATTTTCGATTTTTTTTCCAATGTTAGAGAGTGCAATTATAGCTTTTGGAATATTTAGAAACTACAAATCTTAATAATTCATGAATATCTATTCCACCCAAAAATAATTTTTAATTTACCTCTAAAAACAATTAGGTCTTACAACACAAATACTGTGTTTTCCCACCCTCTAAAGGTAAATGGTCAACTCATCATTACAATAAGTGCTTCATGACTTTCATATTTCACTACGAAAATTTAAAATTTCTACCATAATTACATCATTTGTAATATGTTTTAAATTGTGGAATATCCAACTTTTCCACCATTAGAAGGCTTATTTATAGCTTTTGGGAGATTCAGAACAAATCGAAATATTTCATAAATACCTATCCTACCTAAAAAGAATTTTTAATTTTAAAAACAATTATCTTTTAAACTAAAAAAGTTGCATTTCTTCCACCCTGTCTAAGGGGTCAACTCATTGTTGTCAATGGAAACTTTGTGACCTTCATATTCCACAATCAAAATTTCACATTTCTAGCATAATTACACTGTTTACAATATTTGTTAGAAGGGGTTGTAGATCTCGAAAACTTTACGAAATTTTTGATCCAGAGGTTCTTCAAGGTCAAAGGTCAAATTTAGATCTATCAGTGCTAGAAAGCTAAAGATTGGCTTTTGGGGGTATTTTGAATAGTAGATCTAAGAAATGTTGCTAAATTTTGGATGCAATGGGTCCTTCGAGGTAGAAGGCCAAATATCGATCTACCAGTGTTAGAGGGCTAAAAATTGGTGCCTGGGGATATTATGAGTACTGGATCTAAAAAATTATGAAAATTTTGAATGCAATGGGTCCTTCAAGGTCAGAGGTTAAATTTGAATGGTGAAGAACTAAAAATTGGAGAATAGGTCTATTTCAGGCAGTACAACTCAGAAATATGAGGAATTTTCAGATCCAGTGTTGCATTCAAGGCCAAATAGGGGTCAGAGAGACCAGCTAGAAATCAAGAGATGTGGAAGGTACAGAATGATTTCTTGTATTGTACATATCATCATCATCATCATCATCCTCAAGCAGCCATGGGCTACGGAGGTCCAACCAGACCGTACAATTTAGTTCTCCAAGCAAGTCTATCCTGAGCTACATCTACTGCATCTGGCCACTGCACACCAATTCTAACAAGGTCCTGTTTGATATTGTCAGCCCACCGCATCCTAGGTCTCCCCTTCTTTCTGAGGCTTTTAGGCACACTGTTCATAACCCTATTCGTCAATCTATAATTATTCATACGGGCAACATGGCCAAACCAACGGAGTCTCTCTCTGCACAATATGCTGCTTAAAGGAGGTTGCAAACTCCTTTGCCTAATCTCATCATTAGTTACAAAGTTGAACCACTTAATGCCCAAGATATTGCGCAAGCATCTGGAATCAAAAGCATCTAGTTTCCTGTTACCTTGTTTACAAAGTGTCCAAGTTTCACTACTATAACTAACCCTAGAAAGAACCAAACTATTATACAGTCTAATTTTAGTCTTTAGGTGTATACGCCTATTTCTCCACACTCTCCATAGGTTCTTAAAAGTCCCGGCAGCAATCCCTATTCATCTGTTAATCTCATGCCGCACATCACCATTATCTGTTACATAGCTCCCAAGATAATTAAACTGTGACACCTGCTCAAGACTGAAACCATTCAGATTAACTGAATCACAGCCTGCCTGACCAATTTTCATCACTTTAGTTTTCTCTCTGTTTATAACCAAACCTACTCTACTACCAGTCTAATCAACAGCTCGAATGAAAGAGTTCATCTCATCAACATCATTTGCCAAAAGGGCTAAATCATCAGCATAACCTAAATCAGAAATTTTCGTATCTCCAGCCCATTTAATGCCAAAATCTTTCCCTTGAAGTGAATTTCGCATAACATAATCAATAACCAAGCTAAAGAGAAAAGGAGACAAAATGCACCCTTGTCGAACACCAGAAGTAATGCTAAACCAATTGCTACAAGCCTTACCAACTCTCACACACGACTCAGTGTTAATTATAGAGAGCTTTCATTATGTTAACTAACTTGTCTGGTATACCATATGATCTCACAATCAACCACAAATTATGACGATCAACAGAGTCGAAAGCCTTTTTGAAATCAACAAAGCTAGCAACCAAAGGTTTCTGAAACTCTAAACATTTCTCAAGAATCTGCCTAAGTGAAAATATCTGATCCACACATCCCCTACCACTTCTGAATCCACATTGCTCATCACGCAATTGACTGTCAACCAGATTCTTAATTCTATTAAGCACAATCATGGAAAGAACTTTATCTGGAACAGAGAGTAGGCTGATACCCCTATAGTTATCACAAGAACTGCGATCACCTTTTTTGAAAATAGGGATAACAATAGCTCTGGTAAAATCCTTAGGAACCATGCCTTTATCATAAAAGATATTCAGAATTTCAGTCATCCAAGTGGTAACCGAAACATTCCCAGCTCTAAGAATTTCCGTAGTAATTTCATCTACCCCTGGGGATTTATGAAGTTTAAGTTTAGAAACAGCCAAAATAACTTCAGGTTGTGTTATAGGGCCAACATTAAAGCCACCAATGCATCTATCATCATTGCAAACAATGGGAGTAGAACTAACTACATTGTTTAGAACATCACTGAAATCCTCAGCCCACCTAGCCATGACAGAATCCTCCCCTTCTATAACCTTACCTTGTTTATCCTTCAATCCTTGTATGCCTGTCCGTTTTCTACCACATAAAACATTAACTATCTGGTACAGCTCTCTGCTGTTGTGCTGTCTAACTGCTTCCTCGGCTTTGTCAGCCAAACCATCAAGCCAAAGATTCTTATCAGCAGCTAACTGATCCTTTACAAGTTTATTAAGGTCTCTGTAATGCTTTCTATTAGGACTAGTAGGGTATTGATTAAGGGCATTCCTGCAGTTCTTTCTTTCCGAAATAAGCTCAAGTGCCTTATCACTCAGATAATTTTGCCTCTTCTGCTCCTTTTTTCCTAAAAGAGTACTATTAGTGTCCAAAAAAGCCTGTTTAAAATGATCCCATTCTTCCTCAACTTCAGTAGTAAGCAAACCATGACTGTCATAATGACTAAGTAACCTATCATGGTAAGCTTTGGCTATAACTGGATCTTTCAGAGCTTCAGTATTAAAAGTAAATTTTTTAATTTGGCTATAACTGGATCTTTCAGAGCTTCAGTATTAAAAGTAAATTTTTTAACCCTAGCACAACACTTTTTAAGTTTAAGTTGCAACACACTTTTAACAAGGTAATGGTCAGATCCAATTTCAGCTCCCCTATATGCCCTGGTATTCCTAACAGAACTAGCGCATTTGCTGTTAATTAATATGTAATCAATCATATTCTTATGCAGCCCATCAGGTGAAACCCATGTGTACTTATGTATGTCGCGATGTTTGTAATAAGTGTTAGTTATTCTGAATCCATTGAGTTTACTTACCTGTAGGAGACGTTGCCCATTGCCATTGCAGCTACCAATACCAAAAGGGCCTATTACCACTCCCCAAAGGTCAGAGTCAGTACCAACTTTGGCATTGCAGTCACCAAGAACAAGGGTAATATCTCCTTTCTTGACAGAATTCAAAATATCCTGAAGTTGTTCATAAAACCTATCCTTCTCATCCTCATCGGCATCCTCAGTGGGGGCATAACAGCAGATAACATTCAAGTCTTTAACGCTTGTCTGAAATTTTGCTGTAAGAAACCTTTCATTAATGCACTCATATCCTAGAAGAGCATCGCTAGCGTGTCTGCTGAGAAGCAGACCCATGCCTTGGTGATGCTTATTGTCGTCCCTCCCTGAAAAGAGAAATTTAAGATTATTTTTAAGAATCTGACCTTTATCTGTCCATCTGGTCTCTTGCAAGCTGAGGATATCTAAATTATAACGGTGGAATTCTTGTGTGAGGACATCAAGAGAAAAAGCTCTGTGCAGAGTCCTCACATTCCAACTACCTATGGAGAGAAAATGGTTAGTGGGATGTTTAAAGAAACTATGTTTATTGAGAGAGGGAATGCCGACAATATCAAACAGCCCCCTAATCGCAGACAAAGTAGTGGGGGAACGGGTAAAGACCCGTTCCCCTTTAGGGAACTTTAGTAGTGGGGGAACGGGGCAAAGACCCGTTCCCCCACTACTAAAGGCTGAAGCCATCTACACTGGAAGACTTCATCCAATGTAGAATTTGACGATGCCAATAGAAGCAAAGAGTTCAGGTGCCTGCGATGACTTCTGCTCAGGATTATCCACCAGCTGATAAACATATCCTGTGAATCTATTCACTTGGGGCTGTCAACCCACAAACAAACAGAAAACACAGCGGAAGATTTTCCCTCCACAGAAGCCCACCAGTGCAGCAAAATCAGGATCCATAATCAAGCTCAGAGCCATATATCTGTCCAGTCCAGTAGGTTTATATGGTCAGCACCAGGACCCTGTGTGGTTGACCACTCCTCAGCAGGGTAGAAAAAAAAGAAAAGTAGCCATAGTTGTCCAGATCAGTAGGCCACACTAATCTGGCAGCCCTCCCCTTCTGTTCACTTCCACAAGAGAGTATCTCTTTTGAAAGTTACTAACGGTCCGCACCACGAGAAGGCGGGGTCAGACATTAGATGCTAGGCCTGGCCGGTTCTATGCATCATCACAGGTGATTGGTGCATAGCTCTCCTTCCAGTGACTACCTAGCTACCATTTACAGACATATATTGTTAATAAAATATTTTTATTTGTAATTATATTTACTAACTTTAAATACCTGTGCTATCAAATATTTCTATTCCTTTCTGAGATTGGAGGAAGTCTTTTCATTTATTGGCATAGACTTTAACCCTTCCCAAGTACAGCAAATATTTTCACTATGATCAGGCAAAAAAAATTAACTTTAGAACTTATTTTGCCAAATAACTGATCAAAGGAATTATGGCATGTTATATGCCAAATTAATCAGCATTTAATTCTGGATTTTCTGAAAATAAAATATTTAACAAAAAAGACGTTTTATTTTAATAGGACTCTTTCAGAGTCATGTAATAAAAAAATGCTACATACAAAATAATACAATAAAAACTCGTTAAAAAAACAATAGACAAATTTGATTATAATGCACATGAATAAGAAAGCTTATTTATTTCTGAATAACACAAAAATAAATTTTTACTTGAAATAAGAAAATTACTCCCTTTTCGGAATTTTTCTCCCAGTACTATACTTTGAGAAAAGTCCAGGCTTTTAACCAATTGTTCTGAGTCAGCTAAACAAATCAATTTTAGAATTTTTTTTAAAGATAACCAACAAAAATAGGTTGTGTTACATACCAAATTAAACAGAATTTAATTATGAATTTTATGAAAATAAATAATATAAACAAATTTACAAGCATATTGATTTTAATAAGCCTTTTTTCAATACGATATGATGAAAAAAAAGATCGCACTATACAATTATGGCTTAATTTTGGAAACCTGATGAATAAAAATAGTCAAATTATATATTAATCAAAAGTAAATTTCCTCTTGAATAATATATTTAACCTGAAACATGATTTTTATTTCTTTTAATGATTCTTTTCAGTATCAAATATTTTAAACATGGCCAATGGTATACAAAGTGACTTGGACTCTCACATTCAAATGACAAAGAACAAAGCAAATTATTATTAAGGCACATACGAGATAAATTTGTACAAAATGTGTGAATGAAATTATGTGCATGAAAATGTTTTATTGTGACACAAATAAATTATTATAAGCTAAAATGCTACTTTGCCACTTCTATGAACACAATGTCAATACTAACCAAATTTTTTCGGAGATCAGCTCTATTACTTTTACTTTTTTGGTATTCTTTACTGACTATATCCTTAAAAATAAAAAAACTCAAAATTAATATATCCATATATATCATAATAATATAAAAAAATTCTAACATACACTATAAATAGTAAACATAGATAAAATTGTGAAATCATTTTAGTATATGTCACAGCAGCTGTATCTTTATAATTGTAGTTCCCACAAATAGAGAAATGGGGACATAGTAGCCTAGTATTGTGCTAATAAAGAGGCAAGTCAAAAATTATTCGCACTTTCGCCATAACACATCTTTAGGTTTGTCACACTGCCTTCTGCACATGCATGCTTAGAGTTGATACTACTGTGGTCACGTTATCGACGTTTGACCTTAATAGTGTCATTTTTCTTGTTTCTGTTTCAGTGTAACCATGCCCGCCCTGCTAGCAGTGTGCACCAAGGAGGAACAAAGAGCAGTGATCCGATTTCTCTGGTCGGAAGGTGTGCCAGGGGCTGAAATTCATCGGAGACTTACAACACAATTCGGGGACAGTGCTCTACCACTTAGAAATGTGTATGAGTGGATCGAGAAGTTTAAAAGTGGATCGAGAAGTTTAAAAGTGGAAGGACAACAAGCGTATTTCATGATGAGGGAGCAGGATGCCCATCAACCTCCACCACTGACGGGAAGATTCAGCAAGCTCAAGAAATGGTACTGGCAAACCGGCGAGTTACCATTGACAATGTAGCGTGTTCTCTGCAGATTAGTCATGGTTCTGCCTATCAAATCATAATACACGACGAGCTTGGCTTCCATAAAGTCTGTGCGAGATGGGTGCCAAGAGAGCTTAACGCAGATCATAAGTGCAAATGTGTTGAGATCTGCCAAAGCTTATTCGACCGCTACAACAATGAAAGCGAAGAATTTTTGAGCAGAATAGTCACAGGAGATGAAACGTGGGTCCATCACTATGAGACAGAATCCAAAAAGCAAACTATGGAGTGGAAACACCCAAGTTCACCAATGAAGAAGAAATTCAAGACTGGTGCATATTAAGGCATTGCAACTCAAGGTGGTACATAACTCAGGGTGACCAACCGAAAACCTTCTTCTTTGAGGGAATGCGCAAGCTTGTGGACCACTGGAGCAAGTGCATCGAAAAAGAAGGAGAATGTGGTTGTTCAACTCCTACATTTGTGTAAATAAATTGAAAAAAAATAAAGTGCAGATAATTTTTGACTTTCCCTCGTAAACTACTATGTGTACAAGAGTGGTTCAAATTTGACTTGAAACTTTGATTAATAGCATGCCAATAAATCATCTTACCTGTTTCACATTAGGTGGCCTTCTTGAGGTACTCTCTCCTTGTATGTACACACTTGTCCATCAACATGAGAGTGCTTAGTTTCCTTGTAGCATAGAATTATTCAGGATGGGTTTGCAACTATTGGAGAATACAGGTTTGCAGTGTTGCATTGCTGTCAAATTTCCATTCTTTGAAACACTCTTTAATGGTCCAAAGTGGAAATTTGGAGGAAACATGTCTAGATGTCACAGGAGTGATCTTCCTTAGATCTCCCAACTCAGAGTATTACAATAGTCTTATTGGCAGTATGGGGACAAATGTAGTCACACACAAAACAAAAACAATCTCTTTATATTCTTTTACAGGAAACAGTATGATTAATGAAAATGTACGTGCAGAAATGCAATTGACACAAAGGTGGAAAATATGAAATGATTGTGCAAAAATGAAACCAATCCACAATGTTGTTAACAAGAAATAATGAACATTTCTGTTCAAATTTGAACCATACTTGTGCCCAATAAAAATAATAGCAATCATTCATTAACAGTGTACATTGTCAAGCAACATCCAAATGGAGGGCAGAATGGAAATTTAATAGTATACATAAATAAATTGTGAACAGTTTTTTCAACATAAAATTAAAAAAAAATATATAACTCACTTTACACTGCTCCATATGATTTAACTTTTCAAAATTTTCCAATTTCAAATTTTGAAGCTGAAAAAAAAAATCATTTAGCATTTTAAACATGTAGAGAATGCTGAGTGCAAATAAAAGTTATTTTGAAATTGCTAAGATACTGATATCTATAAATATTAAAAAGAAGATTACATATGGATTTTTAGATTTTTTAAGCATTTTAATACAGTAAATTGCAGTCATCACCAAAACATTAAGACATCATATGTTTTTTTTTATACATTTTAATACAGTAAATTACACTCATCACCAAAGCATAAAAACAATGAAAGAAAACACTGAACAAAGTAGTCAAAGAATTTTGTAGAATCACCTGGGAGAAAGGTAGGAGGTACATATTTGAATTTTAATTATTCATTAAATAACATGCTATTTGATATAAACAATTTTTTTCTTATCCATACTCTCTAGTCATCTCTAATGCACATAGCCAGAAAATATTTTTGGAGTTTAGAGTGGAAAAGGGATTACTATTTGATTTTCAAAGCAGACAGGTGTAATTGGTGGTAGAAGGAAATCCATTATACATTTTAGTTTGTCTGTTTGTTCGATATCACCTAAATGGTGAGAGCTTAGTGTAAGGGTTTTGACCATTTAAAATTAGACCCCCCCCCCCACCTAAATAAAAAATACGAGTGAAATGTCTGTCTATTGATAACTTTTCACATTGATAAATACCACTCCATTCTCAACTTCAACTCTCCATATATAAGGTAGGTGATGGTAGTGCCCACAGAGATTTTGAAGACTTATGGTGAGTTTAATCGTGACCCACCACAGCTAGGAACTTGATCTCTAAACCCTAGGCAGAAAGAGGCAAATGAGACCACTACAACAAACCTGGGACCAATCAGTCAAGTGCCTGGGGAATTATAAGGAGTTGAAAACTTCTACCACCAGTGACATCACCCCGGATGTGCAAGAAATGAGAATTCTGAATACCCCTGGAAGTTTGCCACTTGAGTCATTTACTATATGCTATGGTAAGAGCAACACTGGGAAATTCTGCTAGTATTTGATATGAGATTTTTTACATCTACTAAAGTTTATAATCACATTGACTTTTTATTGTCCAAGGATTGTTTTCCCCTAATAAATATGACAATCAGGATGCATTTTCTATTACAGAATCAGTTACACTAAATAAACTCCTATATTATTATCTCTTGATTCCATTAAAAAATGAATGTTAAAAGTATTTCCTAATGCATCTGAATGGAAAAAATCAAAATTACTAATAACCATTGCAGCAATGATGAACTATGTATATAATGCTGAAGAGAGGCATTATGGTTTAAATAGCCTGGTATGGCTGCTTTTTAAAATGCAAGTTGACAAGATAATATTATAAAAATATTTGCTTTGATATTGCAATATATGTATAATAATGTAAAATAGCATCTAAATATAAGGCATGCTATTTTCTTTAATTTCTAATTCCAATTACTTCTCTATAATTTTACCATGCTGCAGAAAAACAAGATAGTATAGAATCTATCAAAATAATAGCATATATACAGGGTGTCCCAAAAGTCTGGATCCATATGCAAAACTTTATTTAAAAGGTATATTACAGCAAATGCTAAAATTGACAGCCTTGCACTTCGCAACACTTGTTGATATGCTGAATACAAGAACACTGAACATTTCTCAAAGTATCAGAGCTGATGTTGTTACATGCAGAGATGATTTCCTCCTTTAGTGTAGTGATTGTTCTTGGCAAATTCCGATAAACTACTAACTTCAGATGTCGCCAAAGGAGAAAGTCAAGTGGTTTTAGGTCTGGAGACCTAGGAGGCCATCCGACTGGACCTCGCCTTCCGATCCACCTGTTTAGAAACTTTTCATTTAAAAACTTCCTCACAATAGCAAAATGTGGTGGGGCACTGTCTTGTTAAAACCACATTTTATGTAGTTCCAACAAAGGGATGTCATCGAATTGAGGGACAAGATAAGTTTGTAATATATGGAGGTAAGTTGTAACACCTGTTACATTACCATTAAAAAAATAGGCCCAATTAATCTGTCACTAAATATCCCTGCCCACACCATTATTCATGGAACTGTTTGAAAATGGCCTTTTTCCATCCAGTTTGGGTTGCTTTTAGACCAGTAACGTGCATTGTGCATGTTGACACTACCATTTAGATGAAATGAGGCTTCATCACTGTAAAACACCATAAATTCCCACTCTTGTAAGAACCACTCACAAAATTCCACACACCTGTCTGTGTCATCACCATGCAGTTCCTGGACCAGGTGCCCTTTATAGAGATGTAAATGAGGATTTCTAATAATTCATTGAGTTGAGGTCCTTGTGACACCTGTTTCATCTAATACTGGGCAACAAATTTTCATTAAAGTCATGCTCTGAGATAAAAGTAGCCATTTCTTAAAGATTTCAAGGTACTGAACACGAATATGACAAAGAAAATGAAAAATTGGCTATGATTTCTGAGAAATCCACAATAGTTTCTTATATAATAGAGTAATATTTACATATGATATGTATAGGTAAAACTCCACTTCTACTTCCGACGTCACCTTGCCCATCACCTGTACAGCTTCTCCGGATCATCTCTGGTAAGCGTTCAACAGTAGTCAGCCAATGTTGAAGTGGACCAGTTTCCCTGGTATCATTTCTTCATTGTTGCAATGTCCTGGTGAAAATGTTCACCATGCTCATTACTAACCATGCTGCAGTTGTCGGGGAAGAAATCCAAGTGGGAGTGGAGAAAGCAGATCTTTAAGGACATATTCCAGCCAAGTTTGTGATATAGAGACATGTCCTTCACCAGTTTCTTGTAGTTGTCTGCCCTGCCATTCCTGAGGAATTTAACACCAGATGAGGAATTTAACACCATTTGACACCAGATGAAATGCATCCCAAGCCTTTTTCTCGTCACCCTGAAGCATGTTGTCGGACATCTGGTCTCTGAACAGCTCGCAAATCTGAGGATCCACAAAATTTCCCTCTTTAATTTTTACTTCACTGAGTTGAGGGAATTTGTCAGCCAAGTACTTGAAAGCTGATGCAGTCTGGTCCATGGCTTTTACGAAGTTTTTCATCACACAAGTTTGATGTGTAGGAACAGTAGCAGGATTTTGTGCATTTTCGCCAGTGCTGGGTCTTCTCTCCTACCTTCAGAGATTTCCTCTGAGGCCAGTTTCTCTTCACATAGTGTGAAGTCTTTGCTCAGCTGTCCCATTCACATAAGAAACAGCAGTACTTCGTATATCCCAGCTGCAGACTCATCAACAGAGCCACTACCTTCAAGTCACACCAGTAATGATTGCCAGCCATACTTGCTGTATTGAAGACAGTTCAACAGCTGTTTTAGATTGTTGTAGGTTTCTTTCATGTAGAAATGAAATGAAGTCGATTTCCATTATGCAGCACCACCACCTTGAGACTCAATTTCGAGGAGTCTATGAATAGTCACCATTCTTGAGGGTCATGTTTGATTCCGAGGGCATTCATCAGGCCATCTACATCAGAGCAGAACACAAGGTCATCTTCCTTTCTGAAGTAAGGCACAAACTGCTCATGACGAGTTCAAAACAAAGTCACTCAGACATTTTCCTTGAGAAGATTCCATTGTTTAAGTCTTGATCCAAATAACTCTGCTTCGGCCTTGGACAGCGTTGAAAGAAGTGAACAAGATGTTCAGTGAGAATGTGTGGCCTCCCTTCCCATCGCCTGAATCGATGGAAAATTCTTTTGGAGGTTCGGGAACGGGAAGGCCTTCGCTGTGCAGAACTGGTTGGAGAGCAGATTGTATATTCAGGTATGGTATTGGCCATTTCTTTTTCTTTGTGATGCCTCCAGAAACAGGTGGAACCATGCAGAAGTAGCAGTCATTTGCATAATTGCTTGGTTCTCTCCAAACCATAGGAACAGCAAATGGCATCACCACTTTTTCTCCTTTCAACCACTTTGGAAGATTTCTTGCACACGTACTGCAGCATATGTGTGGGGCCCAGGCCATGTCCTGGTTCCCGATCTTGCATCCAAAATAAAGCTCATACACAGCTTTCACTATTGGAGTGATGGTCCTTTTCTGGCTTGCAAACATCACTTTCCCACAAATGTAACAAAATGTATCTGCACTATTAAACAATTATGAGGCATCACTACTGCTGGATTAAACCTGCAAGGATCACTTGTGTTATACTCATGACTCAGGGGTAAATGGGAGTCACTCAAAAGACTCACTCACCCTAAGAGACATCGCTTACAACTAGTGATTGTATCCTCTTTTGTCTGCAATTGTAAAGCCACAATGTCATGACACAACTACATTGCATCAGACAATGATGCAATAACTCAGGGGGTTGTGTGTATGGCGAGCTGATGCAATACAACACAGTATGTTACAATCTGGAGTTTAATATACAGCTTTGTGAAATGGTTACCTACACACTCAATGAGGACTGAGCCATTTATACATGACCATCTCTGTCTCTCCTAAACAAGAGCCAATTGACAAATTTTATTGTCATTTTGTGTTCAGCACCTCAAAATTAGTAAATATTGGCTATTTTCATTTCAAAGCCTTTTTGTGTGCTTGCCAGTGTAATCTGTGTATTGAATTTTTTGGGCTTCTCAGCAGGTGTTTGCATACCACTGCAGAGATTTCTTCATCAGTTACAGTTTTTGGATGACCACTAGGCTGTTGATCATATATGCTTCCCCTGTTTCTCTAAAACATTTAAACACTTTTCCAAGAGTGACATGTGTTATTGGATGCTTATCAGGATGCTTCCAATTGATTCAGCAGCAATTCCTCTATGTGAAACATCCTATCTTGTGTACATGAGAACAAGTTCAATTCTTTCATCTACTGTTAATTTCGAAGCCATCTTGGATCTGAAATATAATAGAAAATTATCATATTTCAAATAAGGACAACTGCCTATGGATCCAGACTTTTGGGACACCCTGTATATATAAATCTTCTGTAATCCTATTAGAAAGATGAATTGGAAATATGATTGGCAATCATTACTGTGACGATGCTGTATCATTAATAGTTATCATAAAACTTTAGAGAATGGCTGTCCAACTTTGAAGAGTCACTAGGGAAAAAAACCATATTCTTGAACAGCTACAATAACAATTCTCTACTAAAAAATGCAAACTTGCATTTCTAATGAGTAATGAATTGGGGGAAAAACACCATATTTTTAAAGATCCTAGAATATCAGCATGTGCATATGCAGAAATGAAGCTCGTTATGGTTGAACAATAACCAATCTTTAGATCAGAACATTAATGAGGGACTTTCTATTTTAAAAACTTTTTATTTACATTAATGCTTCTAGAATTATTTTTATTGCTTCTCAAATGGATACTGCAATTATAAACAACAATTAATTTGAAACGATTGGAAATGAATACGTTAGTGATTTGTAATGGCAGTAATGTGACAAGCATTAGATTTACTCAAAGTGCAATTTTTAAATGGCAGGACTTTAATTATCAATACTTTTAATTACATTTCAACCAAATACTAATTAAGGTCAAGAAATTGTGATTTTTAACCAAAATTTCTGTCAGAATTTCAGAATTACTTTTCCATAGCAGTTATGCAGCTTCATAATAAAACACCCATTTCTCAAATTCAATGCTTCAGTTAAACTTTAAATGCTTTGAAATATTCTATTGAATTCTTTTTCATAATTCTTTATCAATTTTTCCGATATATTTTTCAATTTTTATTTAAATCATATAGTTTTTAAATCAAAAGCTTAGGCTTATAGTTTGCCGATCATCAAAGGTCTAAGATTATTTGTATTATACATAAATGACTAAATAATTTAGAAAAAACAAAATAAATGAAAGATTTAAGCAATAGTAGAAATATTATGAATTGTTGATATTAGAATAATAAAATAATATGAAAAAAATGGGAAAAATACATATATTTTCAAAATTTTACTAAAGATAAAGTGGAAAAAAAACACTAAAATTTTGCAGTTTTTAAAAAATGCTTAAAAAAATAATTTACCATTTTTTTTTTTCGAATTTTTACCATTTTAAGCACAATTATATGCTTTTCCTTTTGGTATATAACATGGCATATTTCTGTTACTTCAAGATGAGGTACTAAAGCTGTTTATTTTTTGAAAACACTTTGAGCCACCACAGTGAGTTCAGTTTCAGAAACCCGGCACTGTAATGGTTAATGCTCTAACAGTGGCGAAAAAAATTATATTTCTACATCTTTCAATATGTAATCCATTTTCTTCCCCATAAGAATATTTATTTAATATTACTATATTTTTGTACAAAAATGCTGGTAGAGCATTAAAAAATTCTAGTTGACAAATATAACAAGCATACAAACCACTTGGACACTAGAACGGAGATGAAAATTAAAATAAAATTTATTATTGACACTGTTGTCTGAAAGTTAATTATATTATACAAATTCTGAAAGATCTCAAAAATGCAACAATAACATGCTATGAGATTTGGTTGTTTGGGGTTTTATGACACAAGGGCAGCTAAGGCCTATGAGATCTGGAGTGATGATGCATTGTTATATCTATAATAATAAAGGAGATGCTATCTGTGGCAGCCATAAATCACTGGGAAATTGTGGTAGATGCTTCAAAATTTCAGTGTTTCTGGTTATCGTTTGAGTTGCAATGCCGAATTTCAAGTTGAAATTCAAAAGGGGGAGGGATGAAAAAATGTTTAACATGCTATTCCTACCAAAAACAGCAAACACTGCCAAATCCAGTTGCCATTGCTGGTATGAGTTTCTGTGCATTTATTTTGCAATAACTCTTGAACTGTTGCTTGGATCATCTTAATATTTGGCACACTGATTATTCGAATAAAAGTACACACCATGTTCAAGAATGAAATAGATACACTGATTAGAACAAAAATCACAGTGGCAATCTTATGAGCAGAATACAAAATTCAAAACATAATTTAACTCTAAATGCTAAACTAGTACATTTATTTGAAAACAGTTTTATCTATCCATATTTCACTCTTATCTAATAATTTCATCCAATTACAGTATGGAGTTATAACATAAGTTCAAATTATCTATTATACTGACTGTGCAATTTCAGCATATAGATCTATCTATATAACTAGCACAGCCAGCGTGAACTTTTATAGGGCCAGGTTCCAAAATTGTGCAGGGCCAAAAAAAAAATGCATTTATATGTACTTCTAAATTTTATAATAATAAATTATTTATTATAAGTATAAAATGTGGTACATATCTACATACAACTTATAGGAACACCGAGTATATTATAAATATTACATAATTTTTCTCACCTTTTACGCCACAAAATCTTTAATTACATCATCAAAACTGACCAATTTCGCTATTTCATCGATTAGTGGATTCTGCAATTGGATTTACTATTGGGCTTGGAAAATAACTGACATGCGCTCTGGTGGTGGGATGTGGAGCTAGAGGAACAAGGATACATTGTGTTGGCTGTTGTGTTAAAGATAGGAAAATGGCATCATTTTTTATAATGAGCTTTTCATGAACTGCACAGCCTTTTAAAGCATGGGGCAGGGTTTCATTTACCTTTATGGCTACATAAAAGCAGATACTCATTTAGCAGTACATCAAATATTTGTTGACTTGATGTTAAATAATGTTAAAAGCAGCTTGCCTGTTAGTTGCTGACAGGTAGTATTTAGCTACAGTTCTACAGTGGATTTCTGTTTGAAAACTAAGTTTCTCATAATGAGGTAGTATATTCCCTGATTATTATACAGTGGTAACTGTTGAAATTATTAATTAATAGCATTTAGAGTTAAACAAATTACATTATGAATTTTGTATTCCTGTCACTTTTGTTCTAATTAATGGCTCTATTTTACCTTTGAACACAATGCGTACTTTTATATGAAGAATCAATGTATCAAATGTCAAGATGATCAAGGCAATCGTTTGGGAGTTATTGCAAAATGTACACAAAATAAAATCAATGGCTTTCATGTCCCTTGAAAACTTGCCCCAAACCTTCAAGCTTAAAGCATCTTCATTCTATTCTTACCACCATGATTACACCACCAGCCTATGTACGTGCTGAAACTGTGCTAGGGGATTGGAGGTGGGGGACGGAGGTTAGATATTAGTATTTTAGATAAAGAGGTCATTCCCCTCTATTCTCTATTCATGGTTTTTTCATTCGCAATTTCTAAATTGAGAAAGTCACCAACATTTGCCAGATCCTCCACATTTCCAAAGGTATTCCATTGCATGTAGGAATCTTATTTTATAACCCAATACAGGGGGAATCTGTTTAGCAATTTTGGGACCATTTGGTCAAATAATATGGGAATTACAGGGTAACAAAATCTGTCAAAACGGAAATAAAACTTTCAATAGTAGCATAGAAACAAAACCATGGGATATGAGAGTATGTACTGATCTCAACAACCTGAGAAATTTCAGGCAATTCTGTGTGTTGAATCTGTGCTAAAGGATCAGGAAAGGGGGAGGGGGTTGTACTCACAAAATTAACCTTTAGTGCAATGAAAATCAGAATATAGAGATTAAGAGTGAAACTTGGGCAACACTGGATACAGTTCAGCTAGTAATGCAATTAACAGTGAGGCATAGAGCAAACCAATTGCATGATTTCCATCAGTTATACAATAAATGCAGGGCTGTCCATAACTAAGGAACCTATTTTGGCAGAAAGAAGAGGTTAATACAAAGTATGATGATCCTGAAAAGCTATAAAACTTCTTATATTGTTTACCAGGCTGGTAATGAGGCCTGGCAGTACATCCCACTCTTCCAGAAAGAACAGACTGGAGCTGGTGGAATATTCTTTCAAGGGTTAACTATCTCCAAACCATCTCCACAGTACATACCATACATGCAGTGATTCTCAAAGGGTGTTCTGCAAGATTCACCAGGGTGCCACGAAATGCAGATGATACTGCAGATAAACGGAAATTTATAAACCATTTTGTTGCTACTTTCTGCCAGTGATTCTTCATTTAACTTTTCCATTTAATCAAAAACTTATCCATATTAAAACCAAAATGAACACAAAATATGCCCATAACACCTATGGTATATGTACTAATCTAAATATATCTCAGAACTTGAACAGACCAGCTCTGCATTTATAAATGACACCTTAGAAATAGCTGTTATTGAAGGCAAATTGTGCATGAGCGAGCGTCCTAAAGTGTTGTGAACTTAAATTTTTACTGTGATGAGTTTTCATGGCAAAAAATAGTCTGTGGTTTGACTCGACTGTCTGAGCCCTATGAAGATGCACATTATTGCCATCAAAATAAACTGGGGACGAACAGTTACCTAGAAAAGACTTACCTAGGTCTAAAGGATATGGTCCCACAAATGTGACTAGTTACAATGCCTCTAGCAAAGACATGGACCACTGTGCATCCATTTGATATAATGCTGCCCCAGACCATTAAACCACCACCATTAATAGTGGTGATGTTATCTGATCTTGGTGAATTGGTAACAAGTTCCTTGCTCTCTCCATATCAAAACACATCAATAATCAGTCTAAAAACTGAATTACATTTAGTTGGTGAAGAGCACATGTGCCCATTGGTCTGGATTCTAGTCACAATACTGTATGCACCAGGTTAATAAAGTTCTTCTGTGGAAGTAACTGAGTGGAATGCAAACTGTTAGTTGTCTAGCATAGAGCCCTTCTCTTTTGTGAGCTTTCTGTACACAGTTTGCCTTGAAACTTCTTTCCAATGGTAGCTGAAAGCTCCAGAAAGAATTGCCTGGCTGACATTGGGCTGTTAGTACAAATTACTGTTTTCCTGCACTGGTGTCACTTTTGGATGACCTTGCACTAGTCTACTAATATCTCCTCTCTGTCAGAACCATCTTCCAAATCTTCAGAGCACTGACTGGGGGAAATTTTCAGTCCTAGCCACATCAGTCTGAGTCTCTGGTATCAGCTGGACTCTAACATACTGATTTCTCTAACACGTGTAAAAGCATCCATATGATGTCTCTGTGCCATACTGCTGTTATGGAAACACTATCAACATAAACATGATTGCTCAATAGAAAATAAGTAGTGCAGAATTAGTGCCAACTTTTATAGCATCCTAAATTAATGCTTTCAGTCATGTTATGCACATTTTATCTGGTCAAGTGATTTTTGGGAGGCATATGACCTTGTGTATGTTCATTTTATTGAACACAAAATGTAATGTTAATAATTTCAATTGTTTGTGGGATATTTGACAGTTTGCGAATTATGCTTACCTTTCGAACAGCCATGCAATTTCATTCAACTTTGAAACTTACCTCACCTTCTTCGGGGCGCATTTTCTCTAGATGCAATGTGCGTTCATTAATTCTCTGTGTCATTAAATCAATTTCATTAGCTAGCTTCTCTTTTCTGGATAGATCAGCTTTCTGAATGAATCATAATATAATTAACATACATAAAAAATCCAAGTTGCATTAATAACAGCAAAAGAGATCATTACAAATATTTATTTGAAGAAAAATAATATATCATTTTAAATCATCATCATCATCCTCAAGCCAGCCATGGACTACAGAGGTCCAACCAGACCATGCAATTTAGTTCTCTAAGCATATCTGTCCTGAGCTACATCTGTCCACTGCACACCAATTCTAACAAGGTCCTGTTTGACATTGTCTACCCACTGCATCCTAGGTTTCCCTCTTTCTGAGGCCTTTTTTTTTCTGTTTCCCCCTCTTTTCTGAGGCCCTTTTTGAATAGGGCCTGTTCATAACCCTATTCGCCAATCTAAAATTATCCATAGGGGCAACATGGCCAAACCAGCGGAGTCTCTCTCTGCACAATATGCTGCTTAAAGGAGTTGCAGACTCCTTTGCCTAACCACATCATTAATTACAAAGTTGAACCACCTAATACCGAAGATACTGCGTAAACATCTAGAATCAAAAGCATCTAGTTTCCTGTTATCTTGTTTACAAAGCATCCAAGTTTCATTACCATAACTAACCCTAAAAAAAAAAAAAACTATTATACAGTCTAATTTTAGTCTTTAGGTGTAAACGCCTATTTCTCTACACTCTCCATAGATTCTTAAAAGTCCTGGCAGCAATCCCTATTCGTCTGTTAATCTCATGCCACACATCACCAGTATCTGTTACATGGCTCCCAAGATAATTAAACTGTGACACCTGCTCAAGACTGCAACCATTCAGATTAACTGAATCACAACCTGCCTGACCAATTTTCATCACTTTAGTTTTCTCTCTGTTTATAACCAAACCTACTCTAGTACCAGTTTCATCAACAGCTCGAATGAAAGAGTTAATCTCATCAACATCATTTGCCAAAAGGGCTAAATTATCAGCATAATCTAAGTCAGATATTTTCGTATCTCCAGTCCATTTAAGGCCAAAATCTTTCCCTTGAAGTGAATTTCGCATAACATAATCAACAACCAAACTAAAGAGAAAAGGAGACAAAATGCACCCTTGTCGAACACCAGACGTAATGCTAAACCAATTGCTACAAGACTTACCAACTCTCACACAACTCAGTGTTATTATAGAGAGCTTTCATTATGTTAACTAACTTGTCTGGTATACCATATGATCTCACAATCAACCACAAATTATGACGATCAACAGAGTCGAAAGCCTTTTTGAAATCAACAAAGCTAGCAACCAAAGGTTTCTGAAACTCTAAACATTTCTCAAGAATCTGCCTAAGTGAAAATATCTGATCCACACATCCCCTACCACTTCTGAATCCACATTGCTCATCACGCAATTGCCTGTAAATCAGATTCTTAATTCTATTAAGCACAATCATGCAAAGAACTTTACCTGGAACAGAAAGTAGGCTAATACCCCTATAGTTATCACAAGAACCTTTTTTGAAAATAGGGATAATAATAGCTCAGGTAAAATCCTTAGGAACCATGCCTTTATCATAAAAGATATTCAAAATTTCAGTCATCCAACTACACCTATCAATCCAACTTTGAAATCTAAATATTATGTTGAAAAATATTAGGTGAAGTAATGGAAAAGTATGTTACAAACACATTAAAACTTCTTTTTATTGAAGATAATTTAATGATATATGAATTATGTAATAGATTTGCCTTGAAGCAAATGATAGATAAGAGCACACAACAAAATAACATTATTACAAACATTAAAAATAACTTTAAAATTCTCTGTTGTTGAGCAATAAAATTTTAAAGTTTATCCCTCAAACTATTTGCATGTTAAAAGTTTTTAGGAGAAAACTCAGAAGCTTTTCAGAATGCTATCCTTGCTTGTACTCAGATTTTGTTGAGCTGAGCCATATATAGCTGGGCTCAGTCACAATTTAATTTTCTAAAATTTTTCAAAATTGTGAAAATTATTAATAAAAAAACAAAATTAACATTCTATTGATTATAATTTCAATCTTTTAATCAGTCTTCTGCAATTAAAAACAAGCACTATTCAACCTATTTTTTGTCAGATATTCTCTCTTATTAATAAATTGCTATTATCCTTTGTAATGGTGTTGCTCAAAAAATTTCAGCTGCTACGAATTATTTCTAGTATTTTTTTTTGTTCTGAATAAAAGATTTTAATGGTGTCATTAGAAAATTGCAATAGTTTAAAGTTTGTAATAATCTATAACAAGAATTCAAAATTTTTTTAGCTGCAAGCATTTTTATATATATTATAGTGGGTTAGAGAGTTTTTTTTTTGTCTAATCAGCCTTGAGTTCTATAATTATCAAAGTGGTTCAGACCCAGGCTCGACAGTTTCAGGCTCAAAAATATAAATCCAAACTAATTTTAACTTTCACTTATATTAAGGTGCATTGCAAAAATGCATGGAATATCAAAAACCACCCTTAGGTAGCTTTTAGAGCATGAAGACTGGAAACTTATTTAAAATTTTCTTAACAACTATTTTAAGAAATACAGACTTACATATTCATCTTCAATTTTCTGATATAACTGATGCTTTGTTGCAGCAAACTTACAAAGGACTATCAAGTAATTCAGAATCTTCTTCGTTCTTTTACATTCTAAAAATGTAAAAGAGAAATATTCAGTTAAGAAATTACTACACAGTGTAATTAAATAATCAATATAGTTTTTAAAAGGATGGAGACAACCTAGAAGCTCTTATCAGGCTTGTCCTGCTTTTCATACAACATACAAATACATACAACCATATCATCCTGGCACTTTAATCCAGAGCCCGATAGCTGCAGTGTCACTGCAAGCCAATGTGATACCATTGTGCCACTGAGGTGACAAATAGTTTAGTAAAAATTTTTTAAAACAACCACAAAGAGTTAAAATACAGATGAGCAGCACAGCAGATCTACTAAAATAATTTTTGCAGATAGGCAATATTAAAGATTTCTATATTAAAGTCTATTAGAGAATAGCTGGTACTTTGGGAAGATCTTAATGCATATAGCAAATAATAGTAAATAAAAATGAAGTCTGCTGAAGTTGAAAACTAATAACACCAGTCATTTTGTAGATATATTTAAATTTACCTCTGATCTAATAAGCAACATTATGATGATGAAGCAGAAATTTTTAAATCCAGGACTTTTTTTCTGTAGTACACAGGGTTATGACATAGCTCCCTTTTTACAAAAAAAGGTGCAGGAAAATTGTAGTACAAGTCTCGCTATGGTATTGTCTAAGTCCACAATTGATGATACTGTGAATTTAAGAAACATAAATCTAACCTTTTTGTTACAATTTTGCATTCTGAATGTCATATTTATACTGTATATAAATAACAACACAGGCAGAAAGTAGGAAATATTTGGGTTATATTGAGAGTAATGAAAAAGTTAAATGAATTAATCCAATTTTCAAGCAAATATTATTTAGAAGAGATCATTAATATTACAGAATATCTAAAGATAAAATTACTTTTACAACATAATTTTAATATATGATTAAATTAAGGTTAATTATCTATCCATTAAACACAGTGGCACTTTATTAGGTACACCTTCCCTTTCTGCAAAATACACTCTTCCTTCACTGACTGCATTTCAGTGGACAAGTTGGTAAATACACTTGACCACTGATCAAATAGACCTGGTTTGAGAATGGTAAAGGTAGATATGTTTATTTACATTGTCTTTCTGCTGAGGTCTCACTTACCTAACAGATCTCCTCTATGGTGTATTATACTGACAGGTTCCTGTCACACTTCCGTGGCAAGCAGCTGCTTGAGAGATAGGTTGGGTTGTTTTATCTCTGAGCGGACTTTTTGCACACCACGGGCTAAATGGCCAGGTCACATAAACCCCGAAGGCTCAGAAAAGGTTGGGGGGAGGGGATCCACTGGAATAGCTGTTGAGAGACAGATGGTAGCCTCCTATCAAGGCCATCCAGCATGTTCTTTAATGTGCACAGGATATGGCTTTCCTGCATACGGGGTCATGGCTTAACATCCCATCCATCGGATGGCAGCCTTTCCAATTGACCTTGGGCAGGGTGGGGAATTTTGCAGAGATAAATCTCAAAGCTGGCCCAGCTGAGACTCAAACTTGGAAACTGCAGATTACGAGCCTGGTGTGCTACCGAATGAGCCACCACCGCCCCACTTGAGAGGTAATTTATTATTATAGTTTAATATCATGTGTTATACCATACTATATCAAGCAGATAGACAGGTATCTAAGGATTCTGTGTGTATATAATTCAGCACAAGACTGAGTAAGACAACAGATTTGTGACTTCAAACATGGCATGGGAGTTGGTGTCAGACAGAGGTATGAGAATTTCAGAAATAACAACTCTGCAGTGTTTTTAACGCATGACAGCATTAAGGGCGTGTTGACAATGATACAATACCCAAAAAAACCAGCCAATGGCAGTCCTGTGGTCAGAAACATGCATTGATGAAAGGAGGTAATACAATTTTTGAAGAGTCACAGAAGGACTACAGTCAGTCAAATAGCAGCAAAATACAACAGTGGTGGCAAAAAAAAGCATATCAGACTGCACAACTCATCTTGTCACAGATGTAGTATGGCACCTAACAACTCCCGTCATCCAAAATAAAAGAAAACTGCAGTTACAGTAGGCTACAGAACACAAATACTAGAGGATTGGAAAAATATTGCCTGTTCTGATGAATCACAGTTACTTCTGTTTCACACTGATGGGTGGACCAGGATACGTGAAAACTGCATGAATCCATGGATCCATCCTAGCAGCGATTCATGGAGCCATCCTAACATTAGAATTGGTGGTGGTGGTATGAGGGGAGTTCAAAATGTTCTTGAAATGCATCTGCAGAACAAAAACTATTGCACTTAATTCAACAAAATTTTACTGTCCTTCAAAGTACTCCCCTTAAGCATCTATGCAAAGTTGCAGACGTCTATGTCAATTCTGAAATGCTTGGTGGCACTACTGTTGGGGAATATGAAGTAACTCTAAACAAACATGTTTTGCAAGGTATTATACCCTTCAAAAAGGCTTCCCAGCTCCTTTTTATTTTTTTGAAACATCCAAAAATCGCATGGTGCAAGATTGGGTGAATATGCAAGATGGGGCAGCTGTTTGATTTTTTCCTGTTTCAGATAGGCTGTAACTTGCCAGGTTTTGTGAGCATTGTCATTGTCATGAAGGAGAACCCTCGACACATCTGTTGTTGGATATTGCTCCTTCATCTCTTAACCATTTTGGGCAAAACAATGTTGGTCTAGTATTGGCCATTTACAGTCATTTTTTCAGGTAAGGTGTCCATGACTACCACTCCTTGGAAACTGAAAAAAATTGTGAACACCCTCTTCCTTGAGTGAAAGTCTTGTCAGCGGATTTCATGACATGGTTTATCTTCCACAACCCAAACATAGTTGTTGATCTTTCTGGGAGTTGTGTAGTAATAAAGCCATGTCTCATCACCTGTGGCAAAAATCTGTTGACTATTTGGGGCCACTAATGTCATACATTGACAGCTTCTCCCTGCATGAGTCAACTCTAGCCCTTTTTTGCTGTTGTCAGTTTGCGGGGTACCCATTTGGCACATATCTTACAGAACTTTAAATGCTGATGAATAATTGTTTCCATACTGCCAATCGATACACTGACATCTAAATTTATTACCTAAATGTTGATGTGTGGGTTTTCCTTAATGAGTTCATGAACAGCAGCAATGGTTCTCTCGTTCATGGCCTCCTTCAATCTTCCTGCATGAGGGAGGTCTTTGAAACTCTGTTGTCCTTCTCTGAATTTCTGCATCCATCCCATAACAGTGTCATATGAACACAATCCTTATACACTTGTAATAAATGGGTATGGATTTATTTTTTTTGGATCATCTCCAAACTGCATCCTTATGAAAATGTAAAATCTTTTCCTGCTTTTAGTAAGCTTCATAGTAACAAAACACAGATTTCACAGATCATACTTTATTTGCTGCCAGTGAAGAGAGAAATGATGATACAGCCTTTATTTTTAACATGTAATGACAAGTTTCCAAACAAGTTGTAGCTCATTAACTTCAGAAGAGAACTTTTTGAACACCATCTGTATAATGATGTGTGTAGTGCTTTCGTGGCTCACACTGGGTTTTTTGATACTAGTGAAGCTGCACCTGAATGTCACAAGATATCTGAACATCACTTCTGATCAAGTGCATTCCTTCATGGAAGCAGTGTATTCATATGCAAATGTGTTCTTTCAGCAGGATAATGCTCCATGTCACATGACTAGGATTGTCCAGGAATAGGTTCTGGAAACATGACAGTGATTTCAGCTTACTGCAGTGGCCTCCCCAATCACCAGATCTCAATCTAATTAAGCATCTGTGGAATGAGATGGAACTAGCTATTCGGACTATAGATCTACCACCACCACCACCACCCACCAATTTGCAGCAACTGTGAGAAGAGGTGGAGTTGACATGGACCATCCATGTACCATGCTTTCTACAGCTCATTAAGTCCATGCCCTGACAAATTCAAGCTGTTCTGAGGGCAAAATGGGGAGTTACTCACTATTAGGAAGGTGTACCTAATAAAGTGGCCATTCAGTATGTATTAAAATTTAATTCTAAATTACTTAATTCTAAGTTCTTTGCATAAGACCCAACTGTGAGTAACTGGATATACATGTGGCTGCTTGTGTGCCTTCGCAGTACTGGTTTGCCTGCCACAAACCCTGGATAACATCTGCCTTTTCATCAGTTAGTACTTTATGATTTCATTAAACTTCGGATTGCACATTCACATACATACTAACTTCCAAATCAAAACCAAATGTTCATTGCTATTATATGCTATCACATTAAAAAAAATCATATTTTTCCATTATTCACTTTATAAGATAATCCAATGATACAAATAATTTAGAAATGTTGGAAGTCTTGAACTACAAAATGCATTAAAATGAAAAAATAAAAATCATACATTTGCACTTTTATACTAAAGGCAGGAAAACCTCCAATATAAAAATATTTTAACTTGGTATTTGACTTTGTTTGACTGAAAACATGTACAAATGAATGTAATGTAAACAATTAACACTTTGCAAGCTATTACAGGTGGTTGGGGTTATTGGATATAAATAGAACACAAGTTATGGCAGAGGTATGATTTGGACTGTGGTAATGACAGTTTGAAGGGATTGCAAACATTTTATACTTTCTGATGCATCAAGTTGAGCAATAAATTAAAAAGATTAACAGCTCAGAAATGTCTACTTGTAATATATAGAAAGATAAAAATTAGTTCAAATTTATATTTTTTTAATTTAAATTTATTTGCCATATTAATTGTCTTGTATTTCTGGCCAAACATGTAAGCTCAGTGAACTGAATTTTCATGGCTTTGGCAGCATAAGTTTTAACAAATGTTATCATTAATTTAATTTAAAAAAACTCATCAATATTTCATTATTATAAACTCCACACTAAATGTCTTACCTAACCATTTCATGCAGGTCAAAGATTACTCATTCTTTGCAAAAACAACAGACCTTTGTAAATCTAGTACCTATAGAACTCAAAATGATGAAATTTAAAATTTTAACTTATTTCACTTTGAATCAATTAACAAAAAGTTCCAGTGTTATTAAACAGCATAAAAAGGGAGGGGAGATTGAATACTTACTAGGCTCAAGAATATCTCTGATGCTGAAATCTGATATGCCACAATGCTGCATGATATTATTCCTAAAACAACATTAAAACATTCAAAATTATATCTTAAATATTTTTTTTACTTAAAAAAATGCAATTTAAACTATCATAATCATTTTTATACAGTGGTCAAATAAAAATACACTCTTGAACCATTTTACATGCCAATTGCCCTTTCCATTTGATCTGCCAAGCCATTAATTTCATGCTAAAAATATTTCTTACATAAATCCTGTTTCACATCATCAACAGATCACACAACTAAGCACATATTATCAAATTAATAGTAGAATGTCCTAAAACTTTTTAATTAGGTGTTAATTACACCAAACTTTTTTTATCCCAGCATTGAAAGCAAAAATTTATATTAATCAGCTTAACATAGCACTGTTTCATTCGTGTTTGAGCACTTAAAGGTTTTTTAAATGTTTGTGCAATTAAAGGTTCAATGCCTCACTAAGTATTTTAAAATGACTTCACTTAAGAAGAGCTACCAACCTTGCATGATGAAAATTAAAATTTGGAAGAAAGAAAAAAATCGGAGAAAATTGAAACACTTATGAAAACTAATAAATTACTATATTTTGCAGAATTTATGTAATATATTGATTATTAGTTACTAGTTATTAAAAATTAAAATAAATTTTCATAATATAAAAAATCTCAGCATTTTGTGAGCTTTGATTGGTTAAAAGTGAAAACAAATTAGCCTTCCCATTCAAATAATCTGAGTTTAGAGATGATCATTTTGTCACCCATTAACTGATTATGAATTAAATTTCTTATAACAGCTTAAATCAGTTTAGTTACATTTTTGCAGTGCAGAAAATCTATGGCATGTGTACTTTTTTTTTATATTAACTTAATTTAACTTAATCACTAATAATCAATAATACATCATCCAATCTACACTATCAATCATCAAATGCTTATGAACAGCTATATTAAAAAAGTTAACATTACAACACAGAGAGAATAATAACAATTATTGGGCCCCTTTCTCCAGTGATTTTTTGTGCAGTGCTCAGATCGTCAACAGCAGATAGCTTTGTATGCAGCATGGGAAATGGTGCTTGCTGCAGTCAACTAAAATGCATCCATACATTTTTAATATTAACAAAAGTTAACTTACTCACTAATAATTAATACGTAGGCATCATCCCCTGATCAATAATATATTGCAAAAGCATTACAAATACAGAGGGAATAACAGAAAATGTTACTGCATCCCTTCTAAGGTTTTTTTTTTATAGAAAGTGCTGAATTACTGGCAGTGACAGCTTGTCATGCAGCACAGGAAGGAGTGGCTTGCTGCAGCCAAGTCACTGCATCTGTACATTTTGATATTAATGAAAGTTAACCTAATAGCTAATAATTAACAATCAATACTAAATATCATTTATTGATTAATAATCGACTAACAGCCTCCTAGTGGCATTTTGATGTAGCTCTGATGTACAACAATCCAAATACATACATCTTGTGATCAGTTGCTGAGTTATGAAGTTACAGTGAAACAAAGTGACAACAACCAATAACTATATAGGGAAATGCAATATGAAGATAAGCATCATAACAGTAGGGAATTTGAACTCAGAAAACATTAAGGAAACAATATTTTCCCGTTGCACCACCCTCCACACCATAATAAAAGGCAGCATTTCACTCATTTGACATCTTCATTGTAATAAGTTACTGATAGAGGAAACAATTGATCATCAGAATTGTTGCTGCCATCAATTGCAACAGAAAACAGAGAAGCCTTTATAGGGGCTTAAATAAATATTAGCAAGTTTTTGAACAATAAAATTTGTTTTGATCTGATTGCATGCATACTTTTTCACTTCAGGCGAATTCAGAAACATCGAGGCAAATAGCTTGATAGCATGATCAGTAGCTGATAAATGGATGTTGTGTTCCAACAAAAAAGCTGTAAATAAAACCTCAGATTGTCATCACATTTCAAAAATTGACCTAATTTATGAAGATTTTTAGCCTCAGTGTAATTTGTCTGGTCTGTAAATGGTAGCTAGGTAGTCACTGGAAGGAGAGCTATGCACCAATCCCCTGTGATGATGCATAGAACCGGCCAGGCCTAGCACCTAATGTCCGACCTTGCCTTCTCGTGGTACAGACTGTTAGTACCTTTCAAAAGAGATACTCTCTTGTGGAAGTGAATGGAAGGGGAGGGCTGCCAGATTAGTGTGCCCTACTGATCTGGACAACTATGGCTACTTTTCTTTTTTTTTCTACCCTGCTGAGGAGTGGTCAACCACACAGGGTCCTTGTGCTGACCATATAAACCCACTGGACTGGACAGATATATGTCTCTGAGCTTGATTATGGATCCTGAATTTGCTGCTCTGGTGGGCTTCTGTGGAGGGAAAATCTTACGCTGTGTTTTCTGTTTGTTTGTGGGTTGACAGCCCCAAGTGAACAGATTCACAGGATATGTTTATCAGCTGGTGGATAATCCTGAGCAGAGGTCATCACAGACATCTGAACTCTTTGCTTCTACTGGCATCGTCAAATTCTACATTGGAGGAAGTCTTCCAGTGTAGATGGCTTCAGCCTTTAGTGGTGGGGGAATGGGTCTTTACCCCATGCCTGCGATTAGGGGGCTGTTTGATATTGTCGTCATTACCTCTCTCAATAAACATCCTACTAACCATTTTCTCTCCATAGTTAGTTGGAATGTGAGGACTCTGCACAGAAATTATTCTCTTGATACCTCACACAAAAATTCCACCATTATAGTTTAGATATTCTCGGCTTGCAAGAGACTAGATAAAGGTCAGATTCTTAAAAATAATCTTAAATCTCTCTTTGCAGGGAGGGACAACAATAAGCATCACCAAAGCACGGGTCTGCTTCTCAGCAGACATGCTAGTGATGCTCTTCTAGGATATGAGTGCATTAATGAAAGGTTTCTTACAGCAAAATTTCACACGTGTTAAAAACTTGAATGTTATCGGCTGTTATGCCCCACTGAGGATGCCGATGAGGATGAGAAGAATAGGTTTTATGAACAACTTCAGAATATTTTGATTCTGTCATGAAAGGACATATTACCCTTGTTGTAGGTGACTTCAGTGCCAAAGTGATACTGACTCTGACCTTTGGGGAGGGGTGATAGGCCCCTTTGGTATTGGTAGCTGCAACGGGCAACATCTCCTACAGGTAAGTAAACTTAATGGTTTCAGAATAACTAATACTTATTATAAACACCACGACATACACAAGTACACATTGGTTTCACCAAATGGGCTGCATAAGAATATGATTGATTATATATTAATTAACAGAAAATGGGCTAGTTCTGTTAGAAATACCAGGCCATATAAGGGAACTGAAACTGGATATGATCATCGCTGTGTTAAAAATGTCTTGCAACTTAAGAAGTCTTGTGCTAAGGTTAAAAAATTTACCTTTAATACTGAAGCCCTGAAAGGGGCTTTTTTTCTGTTAGGAATACCAGGTCATATAGGGGAGCAGAAATTGGATCTGACCATTACCTTGTTAAAAGTGTCTTGCAACTTAAACTTAAAAAGTGTTGTGCTAAGGGTTAAAAAATTTACTTTTAATACTGAAGCTCTGAAAGACCCAGTTATAGCCAAAGCTTACCATGATAGGTTACTTAGTTATTATGACAGTCATGGTATGTTTACTACTGAAATTGTGGAAGAATGGGATCATTTTAAACAGGCTTTTTTGGACACTAACAGTACTCTTTTAGGAAAAAAGGAGCAGAAGAGACAGAATTATCTGAGTGATAAGGCACATGAGCTTATTTTGGAAAGAAAGAACTGCAGGAATGTCCTTAATCAATACCCTACTAGTACTAATAGAAAGCATTGCAGAGAACTTAATAAACGTGTAAAAGATCAGTAAGCTGCTGATAAGAATCTTTGGCTTGATAGCTTGGCTGATAAAGCTGAGGAAGCAGTTAGACAGCACAACAGCAGAGCTATACCAGATAGTTAATATTTTGTGTGGTAGAACATGGACAAGTACACAGGGATTGAAGGATAAACTAGGTAAGGTTATACAAGGTGAGGATTCTGTTATGGCTAGGTGGGCTGAGCATTTCAGTGATGTTCTAAACAATGTGGTTAGTTCTACTCCCATTGTTTGCAATGATGATAGATGCATTGGTGGCTTTAATGTTGGCCCTATAACACAATCTGAAGTTATTTTGGCTATTTCTAAACTTAAACTTCATAAATCCCCAGGGGTAGATGAAATTACTACAGAAATGCTCAGAGCTTGAAATGTTTCGATTACCACTTGGATGACCGATATTTTGAATATCTTTTATGATAAAGGCATGGTTCCTAAAGATTTTACCAGAGTTATTATTATCCCTATTTTCAAAAAAGGTGATCGCAGTTCTTGTGATAACTATAGGGGTATCAGCCTACTCTCTGTTCCAAGTAAAGTTCTTTCCATGACTGTGCTTAATAGAATTAAGAATCTGGTTGACAGGCAATTGCGTGATGAGCAATGTGGATTCAGAAGTGGTAGGGGATGTGTAGATCAGATATTTTCACTTAGGCAGATTCTTGAGAAATGTTTAGAGTTTCAGAAACCTTTGGTTGCTAGCTTTGTTGATTTCAAAAAGGCTTTCGACTCTGTTGATCGTCATAATTTGTGGTTGATTGTGAGATCATATGGTATACCTGACAAGTGAGTTAACATAATGAAAGCTCTCTATAATAACACTGAGTCATGTGTGAGAGTTGGCAAGGCTTGTAGCAATTGGTTTAGCATTGCTTCTGGTGTTCAACAAGGGTGCATTTTGTCTCCTTTTCTCTTTTGTTTGGTTATTGATCATGTTATGCAAATTTCACTGCTGGCCTTAAAAATTCTGGAGATATGAAAATTTCTGATTTAGATTATGCTAATGATTTAGCCCTTTTGGCAAATGATGTTGATGAGATGAACTCTTTCATTCGAGCTGTTGATGAGACTGGTAGTAGAGTAGGTTTGGTTATAAACAGAGAGAAAACTAAAGTAATGAAAATTGGTCAGGCAGGTTGTGATTCAGTTCATCTGAATGGTTGCAGTCTTGAGCAGGTGTCACAGTTTAATTACCTTGGGAGCTATGTAACTTATACTGGTGATGTGCGGCATGAGATTAACAGACGAATAGGTATTACTGCCGGGACTTTTAAGAATCTATGGAGAGTGTGGAGAAATAGGCGTATACACTTAAAGACTAAAATTAGACTGTATAATAGTTTGGTTCTTTCTAGGGTTAGTTATGGCAGTGAAACTTGGGACACTTTGTAAACAAGATAACAGGAAACTAGATGCTTTTGATTCTAGATGCTTACGCAGTATCTTGGGCATTAGGTGGTTCAACTTTGTAACTAATGATGAGGTTAGGCAAAGGAGTTTGCAGCCTCCTTTAAGCAGCATATTGTGCAGAGAGAGACTCTGTTGGTTTGGCCATGTTGCCCGTATGAATAATTATAGATTGGAGAATAGGGTTATGAACAGTGTGCCTAAAGGCCTCAGAAAGAGGGGGAGACCTAGGATGCAGTGGGCAGACAATGTCAAACAGGACCTTATTAGAATTGGTGTGCAGTGGCCAGATGCAGTAGATGTAGCTCAGGATAGACTTGCTTGGAGAACTAAATTGCATGGTCTGGTTGGACCTCCATAGCCCATGGCTGCTGGAGGATGATGATGATGCAATTTAAAATGCATTTCACTGTCTTCCTCTGCTGTAAAATATTTTTCTGGCCTGTATGCCCAATGCTAATATCACAATTTCAAATTCCTGGGAATATTTTACCAAATATTTCTGATTGTGCAAACTTTTTAAGAGGCATAGTAAAAATTTTAACATAAAACTAGTAATGAAACTGTTTACACACAGCCATTACTGTTACAATGCTTAAACCAAAGAGAGGAGCTGTCAATTTGTCTCAACTTTATTGAAAGAAAAGTTTTAACCCCTTATCAACCCACTAGCCCAACCCAGATAACAACAGACATGCATGAGACTATTTCCAGCTACAATTCCAATCATAGCCCACATATAGGGAAATTGTCTAAGCTGTATTATTTTTTTCTCTCAGTTTCTGATTCTAAATAATTCAATAAGCATTCAGCTGGTTAGAGCTGGAAGGGTTAGGTCACAGATAAAGTGGGATGGGTATAGGTTCAATATACAACCATTGAGAAATAATCTATGACCTTCAACTCTGTAAAAGAATTTAGGTGTGGACTTTGCCATGTATTCTGTCTGAAAATGGTCAGCTGAAGTCATAGATTTCCTCTAATTGGTGCACAGCAACAAGCAAACACAGATTATGGAGTGGGGACACAGCTGCACCTTTAGTAAAGTGACAGAACTAAATTGGAAACAATTCTCCTTTTGGGAAAAAGGCAAAAATACTCTAAGGGGGTAGATTTTTGTAAGAGTAAAACTGGAAAAAAACCCTATAAAAATCAGATTTTGAATAACCAATTTGGATTTTCGGATTTTAAACCAAAATTCAGAGAAAATCTGAAAAAATTGGAGTAATGGCAGCTCTGCTTAAAACATACACAGCTGCACTTTGGCACTGTTAATAATTATTGAGTATTGCTCATAAGCATAGATAACTTTGTTTACATTGCAAAAGGCAGTAGCTGATGCCAGATGTTCAAGTTCAAAAAGAGGATTACAATTACCACTAGTTCCAATGTTTAAAAACTGGTACACTTGAATGTCTTCAGAAGTTTGATGATTCTTGAAGATCCACAACATACATGTATTTGAAGAATTTTGTGTGAGAGCACACACATCACTGTCAGCTGGAGCATTCTCACTGATTTAGTTGCAACTTCCTCTTTTGTTGTCACTGCTGAGCTTTTTATCAATCATTATTTTAGGAAGCATTTAAAGAGAAGTTTAAAATTTTAACTTAAACTTATTACATTTAAAAGCTTAAGAAATATAACAGTTAAAAAGCACAATGCATTTCTCCACCAGCACTAAAGAGGCTTCATCTGGCCAAGTTCTAAAGCAATAGAAAAGAGTCCATGGAAGTAATGCTTCCTCCTTAAACTCTTAGAAATAAAAATATATATAAAACATTTCTGAAATATACAAATGTTTTTACAAACATTTAATATTCTTAACTTCAATAATTAACTTCAATAATTTTCTTAACTTTAATAAGCTCATTCTAACACATTTTTTTGAATCCCCAAATGAAGATGCACAGAACTGGCCAGATGTAGCACCTAATGTTCAACCCCAGCTTCTCATAGTACAGCCCATTAGTACCTTTCAAAACAGATATTCTCTTTTGGAAGGGAATGGGAAAGGGTGCTACCAGATCAGTGTGGCCTACTGATCTGTCATCTACGGCCACCTTTTTCTTCTTTTTTTTCTGCACTGCTGAGGAGTGGTCAACTTTACAAAGTCCTGGTGCTGACTATCTATACCCACTAGACTGGATTGGTTTATGGCTTTGAGCTTGATTATGGATCCTGGACTTGCTGCACTGATAGGCCTCTGTTGAGGGAGAATTGGCAGCTGTGTTTTAATTTTGCTTGTGGGTTGCCAGCCCTAAGTGAACAGATGCATAGGATACTTATATCAGCTGATGGATAATCCTGATCAGAGGTCATTGCAAGTACCTCAACTCTCACTTGGCTAGTTGGGAATCGCCAATCCTAAACAGGAGTAATGTATTGTAGGCAGGTCATATGGCTCTTGAAAAGGTCCACTTGAAATGGTGGTGCCTGAAGTTCCTATTAGCATGGGTGGCTTCAGCCTTTAGTGGTGGGGGAAGGTCTTTGCAATCAGGGGGCTGTTTGATATTATTGTTCGCCCTACCTCTTTCAATAAACCTAGTTTCATTAAAAATCCTACTAATCATTTTCTCTCTACAGGTATGTGGAAAGTGAGAACATTACATGGAGATTATTCTCTTGATGTCCTCATGCAAGAATTCCAGCATCATAACCTAGATTTTCTAGGCTTGCAAGAGACCAGGTGGGCAGGTAAAGATTCGATGCTTAAAAATAACTTTAAAGGAGCTTTTCAAGCTCCTCTAAAGTTATTTTTGAGCTTCCTCTTTTCAAGGAGGGACAATGGAAAGCATCTCCAAGGCTGTGATGCCCCCTCATTTACTTTTACTTTACATTAACCAGTTTTGCTTAATTTACATTATATTTATCATTTTGGGGATTTTTATTTCATTTTTGGCATCACAGCACTCGTTTCCAAGAGCACAGGAGTTGCATGTGTGCAACTCCGAACTTTCGATTGTCACCCGCTAAAGTGCGTGTACAAGGACACGCCCACTCTTGCGTCATAGCTTGCGCACTCGTCATTTTATGCAAATGTCTTTACTGGTGCAACAACCACGTGTTGCCAAGCCTGTACACTTGTTAAAACCGTGACATGTTAGTCACGGCAGAGTTAGACAGAGTCAGTTGTAGTTTTTGAGTAGTTTTTGAGAAGTCAGTTGAGGAGTAGATAGGAATGATGTAGTATCTTCTTCATTGAAGTGGTGTGTTTGAAATAATTTTGGAAATAAATTTGTTTGTTATATAAACCTTTTTTGAATCTTTATTATTTTTTCTCTTGAGCAACGTTAATTTTATTGATTAGAATTTGCATTAGAAGTTTGACAATCATTTAATTTTTGAATTCTTACTCGTTAAGTAACGCTCGCTGGTATTTGAACCCTAATTGAACTTTATTTTTGGCAATTTGTTAATTATTGCCTGGCGCCCGACAGCTATCCGGAGCTTGAATAATTATTGGATCAAAGGGTCCAAATTTTAAAAGATCATTATCTTTGGAGCGTTACAGAGACATTTAAAAGAAGTGGTGCCACGAACAGGGACTCGCCAGTAGTAAAAGAAGTGTCGCACTGAGAATAGGAATTTGCCAATGAAAGATAGTGGTCCAAGAATAGGGACCGTATATTTATGTATAAACTGTGTACGTTATTTAACGTGATTGTCAAAGATAGTAATTTTTGAGCTCATTAGTTGTATATACTATTTACAGATTTAACGGCAGCTTAAGCCGAAAATATTTTTGTTGAGCAAGAAGCTTAACTTTTTTGTGTATTAGTCAAAGGTACTGAAGTTTCAGCACAGTTATTGCTGATAGTTAAGATATTCATTGTATGCAAAGATTAGAAGTGTCTGGACACACACACACATAGGCACGATAAATAAATTTTTTGATAAGCAAATTTATATTTTTGCAAGCTTAGTTGTAGCTTTAGTATTGAATTGTTGTATAGCAGTACCTTTGAGCACTGCTCAAGATTAAAAAAGTTTCAAAATTTCTAAAATTCAAAATTTTGGCAGACCACTAAACGTGTCTGCTAGTAATATGGCCGATTCTGCCATAATGACTCCCGACTTAGAAAGAGTAAAGGGTAGGTTGCAGGATGTAATGAAGGAAGCAGAAGTGCTAATGAATCTGCTTAATGATCCTCGGGAGAAAAGGGGAACGACAACAACCCCTAAATTTGCTGACAATGCTACGTCAGTTCACCAATGTAGAAACTTTGAATGTAAGATTCCATTTTCTGTTCCGTCAGAAGCAAGTGATAGAACAGAGTATTATCAACCACTACAACGACGAGTTGCCAATCCATCTATTAACTATAGTCCTTATGTTAATTGGCCTTTACCTGAGATAAGGTTCGAAAAGTCCGTCATCGTGGACATTTGTCGAGTCCATGGAAGAGCATTTCCGTTTACATTAAATGCCCGGCAACAAAAAGGTGGTTTTAGCAGTATCTTGTCTAATTGGATGTGCTAAGCAATGGTGGAATAACGTAGGATGTCGTCATGGAATTGAATATTGGGAAGATTTTAAAAGCGAAATCATGGACATATATCCGGCTTATAATGATTTTACAGAACTAGCTACAGAATTGTTTTCACGAAGACAAAGGGAAAGAGATGATATAGAAAAGTTTATCTGGTGTACAGTAGAGTTATACCAGCTGTACGATGCTGATGCCACCGAAATTGATATTGTAAATTGCATATTGTCTCAATTGCTTTTGCCCATTAGAGAATTCCTAGAAGTATAAAACGTGAACTCAATTTCAGATTTAGTCAAATTGGCTCGGCAATATACTGCAAGAGAATCTGCATTAAACCAACAATGGATGCAATCCCTGCCAAAGCAGCATTATCAGGTTGTCTCATAGAATGACTCCCGCATGACCGGAAGTTACACGGTCCCGACAATTTGCGCCGAACGCGCCTAGAACGATGCAGAATGAATGAAGCAGAGAATTTGTTCCATGTCAAGCTTCGAACAATGATACTAGACCTAAAACTTTTTTTAAGAACAATAGAGAAACTTTCAGATGTGATTTTTGTGGCCGATTAGGACACATGGAACAATATTGCTATCGAAGGAATGACAATTCGGGAAACTTGAATTAGGATCTTTGAAGCGAGAGGCCAAAAGCCCTCTCATGTGTTCTGTCTTGCCACCATGGCTTTACCTTTTGTTAAGGCTTGTCAAGAAGAAACTAAACTAATAGATTGTAACGATACAGAAGCCGATCTTCCCTTTTCAAAGAAACAAGTTTTAGATGATAATTATGAAAATTGTCAATTAAAAGTGCAGCAGTGGTCCCGTGGACTTTTTAATTTTACATTGTAGTCCAAAGCAGAATGTTCAAGAAGCATCTACAAAATGTCTCTTTAGTGCAATTAATGCAAATTTAGAGAAACAAATTTGCGGTGCAAGGGAAAATTACGATAAAACTATTATAGAAGAAAATGATATAAATTTTGTTGATAATGAAGTTTTAAGGGAAATTAGTACTGAAAATATTGATGAGAAGCATTCTAAATTTGTTTTAAAGGAAATTTGCGTTAATGAAGTGAATGAGGAAAGCTACCAAGAAATTGTGCTGACTGCAAATAAACCTGATGAGTCTGGCAAGTTTGGAAGTCCTCAACTGTTGAAGCATCATTTGGAGGCAAACGGCAATAAACCTAGAAAGTACAAGGCCAGGTTCTTCAAAAATCAGCACGTAGCGACGAGATGCCAACGAAACAACCAGAGCCTGCAGAGCGACAACCGGCAGTGAAGCAGTCAACATAGTAGAGAAGACATCACGAGCGAGATCTACAGCAATGCTTTTACTTGAGGGTACCAATCGATGAAGGAAAGATGGAATAGATGAAGACAAATGAAGTCGCTTTATTGCGATTTATATAGTTAGCAATGTTTAATTTCTTGTTGAAACTTTGGAGTTTCAATATTTATTTTCGGAAAGTGAATTTACTTAGTTTGAGTTTATACTGTGTGAATAGAATTTTTTATGTATTCTTGTTCATCGAAGTTCTAGTTGTTATATTGTATTAACGCGATTTAAAATGTATTTTTGTAGATTTTTTCGTTTCAGCTGACTGATTACTGAAAATTGTAAGTCGACATTAAGAAGTTTAGAAATTGTAAAATGTTTATGGATATGAATGAGAAGAGTGAAAGAGAATTAGTGATTTAATATTTTTTCATTTTTAAGAAATATTTTGTATTATAAAATAACGTGCATTCCAAAGTGAATTCATGTATGCAAAAATGAGATTCATGTAAAAAGTAATTGGTTGAAATGTTATCGTCATATATTATAAATTATTTACACGTTTTGTTCTTTATTCTTAGATACGATGTATGTATATGTGTTTAAATCTGTTCAGTGTCATCAGTATATTTATGTGTCAATGATGCATAATTTTTGGGATGACATAGGCAGCATTTATTTGTATGATGATGACTGCAGTTTTTTTTTTTTTTTTTTGTACCTGTTTGGAGCTGTCCCCAATGGCCAAGTCTGGTGACCGAGTTGTCACCAGCATAACTCTTTTGGGAGGGGGACGTTTAGCTCTGAAAGGGGAGGTATCTAATGAATTATTTTATTTCAGCTAGTTCGTGATTGCTGTGTTTAGGTGAAGAATTAGCGGATGATTACATTCCCACTTGTTTGTAAAAATTTTGAATTTTCTTGGCTTCGCCTGTTTGATGTAATTAGGAGATAACGGTGTTTGAATACCCGTTTTTTTATGTAATTTAGAAGATTTAGCTTTCACATATTTTTGATTGTGGTTAGGGGATAAGCGGGAGTTATCACCCCGCTTGCAACATATGTAATTGAATATTTTTTTTTCTTTTCTTTAACCTTTCTAGAAGTTAAGCAGGACAGGAGTTAGCTCATTTTATTGTGTAGTTGAAGTTATGCCAATTTCGAGTTTGTATCAGAATTTGATACAAGGTAGTCCAATAACGCTAGTATACAGTTAACTGCCACAGCCATTGGTATATATTTACACTAGGTTAGCTGTCACACACTTTTGTTAGGAGATTTGGGAGGGGGTACCTTTGGTTGTGATGGAAAATTGTGTCAAAGTGAGAATAGAATGTCTTATCAAAATTTGCGTAAGCATACTTTTACTTATTTATGTTCAACCATGTGTAAATGACATGAGATGCATCCTTTATTCAAAATTTGCTCATCAAAATCTGTTAGGTCAAATTTTTGACTCCCTTTGGAAGGGGGAGTTGTGATGCCCCCTCATTCACTTTTACTTTGCCTTAACCAGTTTTGCTTAATTTACGTTATATTTATCGTTTTGGGGATTTTTATTTCATTTTTGGCATCACAGCGCTTGTTTCCAAGAGCATAGGAGTTGCGCATACGCAACTCCGAACTTTCGATTGTCACCCTCTAAAGCACGTGTACAAGGACACATCCACTCTTGCGTCATAGCTTGTGCCCTCATCGTTTTATGCAAATGTCTTTACCGGTGCAACAAAGTGACAACATGTGGTCACTTTGGCTATCTCTAAATTAAAACTGCATAAATCCCCAGAGGGTGGATGAAATCACCACTGAAATACTTGGGGTGGAGGGTGGCTCAGTCAGTAGTGCGCCAGGCTTGTAATCTATAGTTACCAGGTTCAAGTCCCAGCTGGGTCAGTGTTGAGATTTATCTCTGCAAAATTCTCCGCCCTGCCACAGTCAGTAGGAGACACCGATGGGCTTGGAAAGGCTGCCGTCCATCGGATGGGACGTTAAGCCGTGGCCCCGTGTGTGGGAGAGCCATACCCTGTACACGTTAAAGAACACGCTGGATGGCCTTGACGGGAGGCTACCATCTGTCTCCCAACAGCTGTTCCAGTGGGTCCCCTCCCCCAACCTTCTTTGAGCCTTCGGGGTCCATGTGACCTGGCCATTTAGCCCATGGTGTGCAAAAAAGTGCCGCTCAGAGGTAAAACAACCCAACACAACTGAAATGCTTAGAGTTTGGAACATTTGTGTTGTCACATGGCTGACTGAAATTTTGAATATTCTTTATAAGGTGTTCCTAAAAATTTTACTACAGCTATCATTGTCCCAATTTTTTAAAAAGTGATTGCAGTTCTTGTGCTAATTATAGGGAAATTAGTTTACTTTCTGTCCAGGTAAAGTTCTTTGCATGATTATACTTAATAGAATTAAGAATTTGGTTGATGGACAATTGCGTGATGAACAGTGCAGATTCAGAAGTGATAGGGAGATATATTGATCAAATATTTTCACTTAGGCAGATTCTTGAGAAATGTTTAAAGTTTCAGAAACCTGTGGTTACTAGCTTTGTAGACTTCAAAAAGGCTTTTGACTCCATTGATCAACACAATTTGTGGCTGATTGTTAGACCGTATGGAACATCTGACAAGTTAGTTAGCATAAAGCTCCCTATAACAACACTGATCCACGTACGAGTTGGTAAAGATTGTAGTAACTGGTTTAGCATTGCTAGTGGAGTTAGACAAGGGTGCATTTTGTCTTCTTTTCCCTTTAGTTTGGTTATTATGTTATGTGAAACTCTTTGCAAGGGAAAGGTTTTGGCCTGAAGGTCTAGAAATTTCAAAATTTCTGATATAGATTATGCAGATGACTTGGCCCTGTTGGCTAATGATGTTGATGAGATGAATTCTTCCATTAGGGCTGTTCATGAAAATGGTAATAGAGTAGGTTTGGTGATAAACAGAGAAAAAACTAAAGCGATGAAAATTGGTCAGGCAGATAGTGCTTCAATTGCTTTGACTGGCTGCACTCTTGAGTGTCTCGGTTTAATTATCTTGGGAGATATATAACAGATACTGGTGATGTGTGGCATGAGATAAATAGAAGAATAGGGATTGCCACTGGAACTTTTAAGAATCTATGGAGAGTGTGGAAAGATATACCTAAAGACTAAAATTAGGCTGTATAATACGTAGTTTGTTTCTTCCTAAGGTTAGGTATGATAGCAAAACTTGGACTCTCTGTAATCAAAGGCATCAAGCTTGATGTTTGATGAAAATCAAGCTTGATGCCTTGATTCTAGACACTTACAGAGTATCTTGGGCATTAGGTGGTTTGACTTTGTAAGCAATGAAGAGGTTAGAAGGAGTCATCAACCTCCTCTTAGCAACATTTTATGCAGTGAGAGACTGCATTAGTTTGCCATGTTGCCCTTATACAAAGTGGCAGATTGATAAGCAGGATAATGAAGTGTGCCCGAAGGCTTCAGGAAAAGGGGGGAGACCTAGGATGCGTGGGCAGACAATGTCAAACAAGGACTTTGCTAGAACTGGCCCACAGTGGCCAAATGCTGCAGCTCAAGACAAGACAGTCTGGAGAGCAAATTTACACAGTGTGGTAGGATGTCTGTTCATCTGTCTGCTGTTAAATATTCTAGCTTCTATAACTCTGTATATTTATCTTCAGTCACATTTTTCCATTAAAAGTTTACTTTAGAAGTTATTGAATATCAGATTTGGCTTTCTAAAAGTATAACATGGAAATTCTCAAAATTTTTGACTAGGCAGTATAGGTTCCCTATTGTGTCAATAACGTTTAGTGAGAAGTGTTAAGTGTGGATTTAACTTAGAAATAAGGCATGGATTTTTTTTTCTCTGATGTGTACATCATATTTGGAGGTCTTCCCTTCTTAGACGATATCTTTTTTTGACAGATACATCTTAGTGCAGGGTTCCTGATCTAGGGTTGTGACCACAGTTTTGGTTGTAAGGACCTTCTGATGGGATTACAAATTTTTTCCCTCTTTTTGCTTGGTTCACAGAAAATTGCATTTGTAAACAATGACATAACTGCTTATATGCAGTTTTATTAGCCAATCCTAATTTCTCTTCCACTAATTTATACTGCATGATTCTAGCTTAAAAAAATCTAGAAGCAATTTTACATGTTTCTATCATTACTAAAATTAAATTTTTGAAAAGACAAAGACAAATCATGAGAGAGGTTTACGCATAGGTAATAAAATTAAAAAAAAAACACATCTGAACTTACACAAGGATGGTTAGACTTGCCAAAGGTAATATATCTTCATAAAGCTCAAGATATTCTAGGATTTCATATGCATTCCATGGTTGCTGCAAATTAAGCATTTCAGGTTTTTAATAGCAGAAAAATATTTCTTCATGTGCTACATTTTATCTATTAAGTATTCAAGATATAGAAATTACTTTAAAAATTGTTTTATTACAATCACATGATGAATGCTGAGCAGCTATGCCAAATGCTTCAGGCTCTGTAGTCCTCTGCAATAAGTGATGTAAGTGTTGATAGCAAATATTGAGGATGAAATGTAGAAGATGCCATGGAAACCCTTATGCCAACAATAATCACCAGCTGGGAATATTTGAGTATCATCAGATTGTAGAGATGTGTGAAATTGGATGATCGCCCTACATATGGGCTGCAATGCAAGGACAATTGGATATTGATAGCACCAGTGGTTTTAAAAGATATTCAGATTTGTCACACAGGTAAGGTGCTGTCAGATGTACAACATGGGTGGATCAATGGATTCTTCAGCAGGCAATAAGCAGACCTTGCTATAACTGTAGCTACCATTTGACAAACTGTAACTACTGCCATGGAAGTTCCCATTATGATCAGGACCATTGCCAGGAGACTGGCATACACAGGACTGCTAGCTTAGTGTCCATTGTGCAAACTGCCCAATAATGCACACTACAATTGGGCTTGGAATGAGGAAGAGTAGCACATAGTCTTCAGTGACAAAACCTGGGTACTGGTTGAAACAGCAGCATTTAGAGACCATGTGCAAGTGGCATGATAGTACATCCCTCATGACACTATCAGAAATCTCTACACATCTAAACTGTGATATGTCACTGAATTTACTGTGAACTAATGAAATTACACTAAAGGATTTTACTGCATACTGTTCACTTAATTCTTGATTTCAAGCTGCAAAAGAAATTATACCCATCTGATCATCTGTGTATGTCATGAGTTTTATAAATTTTTATCCACTCCTTCTGGGTATGGAATTTCACTGTCATAGAATATATATACTAGGGTTCTTGATCTCGGTTCCATTTACATCAATCGTTATTCCATATAAATATATAGAACAATCCTTATAACAGATGAGTCAACCATGCCTTACTTAACTTTGATCATGAACATAAATTCACATTACTAAAACTTACGAATACTTTCTATCTGGTTACTTTGGTTACAACTGGTGACAAGATAAATAATATAAATACCTCCCTCAAGCAGCTGCTTGACACAGAGGTCTGACAATGGCCTGTCAGTTTATATACCCCCTCAAGCAGCTGCTTGCCACAGAGGTCTGACAGGAGCCTGTCAGTTTATATGCCACAGTAGGAGATCTGAGAGGATGGCAGGACCTCAGCAGAAAAACGACACACACATCCATGCCTAATTCCGGGGCTCGAACCCAGGTCCCTTAGATCAGTAGCCAAGCGTGCTATACACCACAGTAAAAAGTCTGAGAGGATGGTGGGACCTCAGCACATATGAAACCCAAACAACCATGCCTTACCTCAGGCTTGAACCAAGATCCCTTTGATCATCAGCCAGCACACTATCCACTCAGCCACAGGATGGCTATACATTTAATGTAAGTGACTCTTACCTCACATAAGATTGAACCAATTCTTATCAACATTACAGATTCTTCCATATTTGTTATATTCCAATGATATTTAGCTTATACAGCACTGTCATATTATAATCAGTAAAACAAATAGCTCAGTATTTATCATTCACTGCATACTTTATTTGTCTGCACACTCCATCAGCACTGATAAACAATGCTTCTTATCTTCATACAAGAACTTGATGTTAACCATTATTCCATAGCACCAAGGACTTTTACCTTGTATATTACTTAATAGCAAAACAGTGTACATAGGATATTCATAATGCTATATCATTTATCATACTTTATCTTTTTTTACTTTATCTATTTGTATTTTTTATCATATCAATATTTTATGCTATATCATTTATCATTGGTTAATATTTTATGCTATCTGCAGCATCTTTTTTTATCTTTAATGCATTTAGAATTAAATTGTTATTATTGATTAATTTTTTTTAATTATAAATTTCTTATGTTTTTTCAGACTTAAATATCACTTAATATAAGCTATGTGAAACACACAAGGAAAATTTCTTGAACTTTTCATTTGATACCGGTCTTAAAAGAATGACAGGCAGCAGAAGTGTAATAATTACTGGAATTATTTTAAAGAGTAAAGCATTTACAATGCAGGAGTAAACAAGCATCTTGTTTCAAGTCACATTTCATTAAAAAAAAAGCAATTTTGTAAAAAAAGTTTTTAGAAACTTTCTGAGCAGCCCTCATAGGATAGCACACTTAAAAAAATTATAACTTACTGTGTAGGTGTTTTCCAGGTTCAGATGAAATTCACTCAAAAAACTATCAAGAACATTTACAATAAATGCTGGCTGAAACAGAAACAGTAAATTGCATATGCAATTAAAAGTAAACAGTAATCATTATTTTTCATGCTAGCAAAATATATACTAGTAATGGCAATCAGTATTGAATTACCTGAGAATTATGCTAATATTCTATGGTAATGAGTACATCAGCTCAAGTGACAGTTTCTAATAATGTTTCAATTCAGTGGTGCAACCAGGTTTTTTTAAGAAGGGGATTGTTTTTAAGAAGTTTGTTAATGGAAACTGAAAATTAACTTCTTTAAAAAATAAAATCTTCCCTCCCAACTATGCCACTATTTCAATGTCAAAATAGATAGCCAATTAAGGAGTTTTTATTCATAAATGCTTATTAGCAAGTTTAAATTAATAAATGCTTTTCTTCTAACCATTATTATCAAAAGATTAGCTATTAACTGAAGCTACCTCTTGATCACTTTCATCCTGAATTGCACCCATGAACTAAATATGGCAGCTATATATATATATCATTGAGAACATCCCATAAGAAACGATGACCTTTAAAATCTTCAAGTGTCCAGACTGAACACTTGGAAAGGATCTGGAAGCCCGACTATTTTTAAAAAATATGTTCAGCAAAAAAAAAATGAATTTTAGAACCTTATCCAGAAGCAACTATAAATACAAGTACAGATAACTCACATTTAATGTGGGAGATGTATTCCAGGGAGGCATAAGTTAAACAAATTTCCGTGTAAAATAGTTTTTTTTTCATTTGCTTGTTTTTTGCATATCTCATTATCTTTTTGATATTTTTTCTTTACATTATAATGGATGTTTAATTCCAACAAAAATAATTATAATTCACAGTTTTAATTTAAAAATAACATAATAATTGCATATATGTGTACATAAACAATAGATTAGTCAATTTCACAATTTATTTCTTAATAAGGAAAGAATCTAGAGTGGTTTTTCTCCATTTTGTGCACAATATTTGTTTGTAATGTTCTGTCATAGAAAAATTACATCAACAACTAGTGTTGCTAATCATGTAAGCAATTAATTAGATAATTTAGTTTTTGCAGTTTCATGTCAAGAAACGCTATTTCCAATATAATCACATGAAAATATAAAGCAGGAGTTGATTCCTCTTCAACAAGCTGCACAGAATTAGGACTGTAACTTCTGTAAAAACTGTAAATATATTCATTTACAAGTCACAATCAGGCAGACCAATACACCAAAAAATTATGTTTATTTATCTATGTATATGATAGTTTAAAGTTTTTTTTTTTTTTTTTTTTTTTAGGGAAACAAACTGGTTTATAGCAAATCTGCATTAAATGGGAGTTACCTGGATATATTAAAATAAATAACATTTAATTATGCCTGATAAAAAAAAACAAGTGATATATTTTTATGAAATTTTTCTCTACTAAAGGCAAGATTTTTTTTCTCTACTAAAGGCATTTTTTTTTATCTCAATTTCGGTAATTATTTTTAAACTTTCTTTTTTCACCCCATTATTATAAATACTTCACAATATTTCTATTTTCACTTAAATTTATTTAGCTTCATTTAGCTTTTTCATTTCATTTCTTTCATTTAGCTTTTTCATTTTTTTAACATAAATATATACTTATTGGTATTATTAAATGGTTATATTGTTATTAATTGCAGTATAACCAATACTCTAAGTAAACCTAACAACTTAGTGCTACATAAACTTATTTTTCTTTCAAAACAAGTTTTTTTCTTTAATCCAATAAAATTGGAAAAAATAAATATATTCATAATTAACCCTTCCAGTGTCCAGCCTGAAAAACTGATTTCCATCCAGAAACCAAACTATTTTCTCCCTATGCTCAACTAAAAACAAATTTAACTTTAGAACTTTTTTGCCAAATAACTAATGAAAGGAATTATGGCATGTTATATGCCAAAATAATCAGCATTTAATTCCGTATTTTCTGAAAACATAATATTTAGCAAAAAAAGATGACCAGATTTATTTTAATAGGACTTTTTTTAAAGTCATGTAGTAAAAAAAATGCATCAGGCAACATAAATAAAAACTTATTTAAAAAACTAATAGACAGAAATGATTATAATGCACATGAATAGAAAGGTTATTTATTTCTGAATAAACCTTTTTCAACATATGGTGAAAAAAAATGTCACACTATACAATTAAGGCTTAATTTTGGAAAACCTGATGAATAAAAATAGTTAAATTACATATTAATCAAAAGGAAATTTCCTCCCGAATAATATAATATTTAACCTGAAACATGATTTTTATTTCTTTTAATGATTCCTTTCAGTATCATATAATTTAAACATGACCAGTATTATTATACAACGTGATCTGGACTTCTCACATTCATGAAATTTTCTGAACTGGCTATGAAATGGAAAAAACTATTTTGGCTACCTTTTTTATTAAACATTATGAATTTTTTTCTTTGAGTGTTGAAGTTTGGTGATCCTGGCTAAATGCAGAAATGTTTGTGCACCAAAGCATAAAAAAAAACCATCATCATCAGAGTGTCACAGTCAAGATACTCTGGGGTGCTGTTAAAATCATTCAATATAAGCATGAAACTCGCAATTATTTTTCAAATGAAATTTTTTATTGGGGGGAAGGGGGTTAAAATCCTTCCTGAAATTGCTCTCCCACATGAGGACTGATTTCCATGCCAAGGAGGTTCATTTTGCTTCCATATCCAAAACCTCATTCATTTTCAAAAAATGGTACAAGTTCAAAGAAAAATTACATAACCTAATGGGATATTAAATAAAATATTTGCAACAACTTTTAAACTCACCATCTGATGTAGCTTAACTCAGAAAGATCGATAAATTAACCGACCAAAAGATCACTAATTTACAGAAAAAAATCAATAGAAATAAATTTGCTTCAGCATCCAAGACCTCATTCATTTTCAGAAAATGATACCAGATCAAATTTTATTTTACTGGAAAAATAATAAATAATAAAAGAAAATTTAACAGATAACCTAATGCAATGTTAAATAAAATATCCATAGCAACAAGTTGTACCTGATGCTGCATAACTCCCCAAAAATTGATAATAATCAATCTATGGAAAGATCAATAATTTATGGTAATAAAGTAAATTTACAGAAATGAAAACCAAGGTTTGATTATTAAAAAAAGGAAGTAAAATACCAACTTTACATGGGGAGTTTACAATCCAATTTGTTGGGAGTATGTTTTTAACTTAAATCAGCCATGTAAAAAACTTGCTGTGTGAAGAAAGTCCTTTTTGCTTCCATATTCAATACCTCATTCATTTTCAGGAAACAATGCAGGATCAAAGTTTTTTACAAGAAAAAATAACAAAAGAATATTAACATATAACCTAATGCAATGTTAAATAATATACACAATGCCTTGCCACCTGCCATCTGATGTAGCATAACCCCAAAAGATTGATAGATCAGCTGATGAAAAAAAATAATGATTTGCAGGAATAAAATTAATCTACAGAAATAAAAACAAAGATTAATACCGACTAGATTCATGATCACATTATCCTATATCTGAGAGGAACTCTTTCTGCAAACATTCACTATAGAGTCACTTTACTGCACATGTAAGCAATAACTAGGTCACTGCACGTCACTTTACTGCACATGTAAGCAATAACTAGGTCACTGCACTCAGCCAAAGACTCAAGTGCACCTGCTACCATGATGTACTTTATACTGCACTGAATTTGGAACAACTTCGGCTTGCTTCCTTCTTTCTAAGAAAACTTTTTTTTAGTTAGTTTCTATCTGGAATCAGAAAAGATGCATATAATGCTGGGATAAATGATAAAAATAATTCTGGGAATACTGAAATAGGTTTTTATTATCTGAAAGTAGATGATTTTTGCCTGCAATCAAACGGAAAGAAATATGAAATTCCCCTAACAAAAAAGGAACTAATGCACAAATATATAACTTATTTAGCACCTAAAACATTGAATCATTTACCTCTTAAACTAATAACTCATGAAGTAGGATTGTTTTTGTTCAGAGATTAAAATATTACTTCTTAGCTATAAGTGATATTGAATATATATCTGCAGTGTTTAGATAACATAAAATTGGTGATTTTGATTTTAATATCTGCTCTTCTGCATTTTATATACCATATTTGCCGGCATATAGGACGCACTTTTTTTCCCTCAAAATGCACCTAAAATATGGGGTACATCTTATACGCCGGTAATCAAAATTAGGAGTTGAAATTTCAGTCTAAAACTTTTGGTTTATATCAATATACATATATAAGCATTCTTTTGCATTTTGTCCTTTTGTGAAAGAGTGGTTTCAAATAAATCGTTTCCATATTTTTTTTCTGTTCTGTAAAAATAATAAGTTGCGTGATATATTCTATGCTTCACTACTGACAGAGGGAGCATTCCAGTAAAATAGAGTTCAGATCCACTGACATCTCAAGGTTACGATTCATCCAATGTGCGTATGCGTGATCACATTTCATCGGCATATTTTTTTGAAAAGCGCAAACAACACATTTTTTGCGCGAACAACAACATTTTTGATGGCACGTTGTTACCGATTACAGCGCCTCAAGGCAACAAAACGTAAACTTTTAGTACCAAAGAAGCTTTCTCGTGTTTTTGCTGTGAAACATGGCTCAAAAACAACGCAGATTCTGCTATGATATTGCATTCAAGCTATGAGTGATTGAGTATGCCAAAGAACATGGAAACAGGGCAGCAGAGAGGAATTTCGGATCACTGCCAACAGAAAAGATAAGCACTTGGAGAAGACAGGAAGAAGACCTAAAATGGCCGGAACTAGAAGAATTAAAAACTTGGATATTAGACCACCGAAGCTCGGGATTTTCAGTTTCCACAAAAATGACTATTCAACAAGCAAGAGTGATAGTTACTAACAGAGGCATCGCTGATTTTACAGGATCAATGTCATGGTGTTCTAGATTCATGAAGAGAAATGACTTACGTATGTGGACTAAAACAAAAATAGCACAAAAGATGCCAACAGAATATGAAGATAAGATTATCGAGTTTCATAAATTTGTCATTAATGCAAAGAGGAAATTTTGAACTTTCACAAATAGGAAACATGGATGAGGTCCCACTGACGTCCGATGTACCCTCAAACAAAACAGTAGATTCCAAAGGTGCAAGAAGTGTTATTGTTAAAACTTGTGAACATGAGAAAATACACTACACAGTCATATTGTCTTGTTGTGCCAATGGAACAAAATTGCCGCCTCTTTTGATTTTCAAAAGGAAAACCTTGCCCAAGGAAAAATGCCTAAAGGTGTGTTTGTGCACGTTCATCCTAAGGGCTGGATGGATGAAGGGGGGATGAAGTTGTGGATAGACAATGTGTGGTCTAGGCGTCCTGGTGAACTGTTAAAGAAACCTGCCTTGCTAGTATGGGATCAGTTTCGGAGTCATAGAACAGAAGCTGTAAAAAATAAAATCAACCAATTGAAAACTCAGTTAGCTGTAATTCCAGCTGGACTAACAAGCCAGCTTCAACCTTTAGATGTCTGCATTAATAAACCATTTAAAGGATTCATGAAGGAGAAATGGAACAGTTGGATGCAGTCTACAGATTTTGAAGTGACACCATCAGGAAGAAGGAAGAGGCCTAGCATTTTGCAGATTTGTAAATGGGTCAAAACTTCATGGAATGCTGTGAAACATGAGACAGTTGTAAAGTCATTTAAGAAATGTGGTATTAGTAACTCACTTGATGACACAGAGGATGATTTGTTATATGAAGACTCAGTTTCTGAAAAAGAGGCTTCAACTGATTCTTCATTTAGCTCAGATGAATTTCTGGGTTTTGGGGATGAACATTAAAAGTTACCTAATTACAATGTTCCCTAGTTACATTTTTTGTATACATAAATAACTATAAAATGAGTACAGCAAATCTTTATGGAAATTTGTGAAACAATGTGGAAATTTTTTTTCCCTTAAAAATATGTCTAAAAAAGGGGGTGCATCTTATACGCCGGTGCATCCTATACGCTGGCAAATATGGTATATACTGCCTACTTGTGATGTTTCATATGGATTAGTTTGTCATGCTCTTGCCAATGTTAATTGATTAATCGATCTGTTAATTAATTATTGTTTCTGTCTGTTAATTAATCATTTATCATTATGTTTTCTTTCTTAAAATTGATTTTAAATTTACTTTTTGTATTATTAATGTAATATATATAGTAACAACCTAGTCAAGCTTTTGGGTTGGTTATATTTTAATTAAATTTATTGTATAATTTCCAATCATAAAATATATCTTAAAATCATAAATAAAATCTTTAACGTATTTTGATGGACATTTTTTTTAAAATGACAGATTAAATAAACCTTTTATTGTGAATTCATATGAAGTGCTAAAATAATAAAGTAATAGCCATGCTTGATGAATCTTTCATTACTCCACATAATACCTCTTCTTTATCTAAAATTAACTAATTGTAGTTGTAAGCTTCACTTGAGTTATCTTTCAAAAATCTGAGGGTGAATATTAATATTATCTGAAATTATAATAATTGTGCAACTCTTGTTCAAGTGAAGTGAGTTATTATAATTTACTTTAGCACCATTTTATACCATCATTTGTTAATTTTTTTCTATAAAATAATATAGGTGATGGGAAAATAGGGGCCACCTTATATGGAGCCTTTGAAATAAATGTCTAATTATAAAGCAAGGTTTTTAGTATACTCAAAAGCAAGTTATAACTTTATTTTCATGCAATATAGTGTACAATGCAATACATACATGAGTAATTTATTAGTAAAATGTAAATACTGTTATGATCATTAGACTAGATATTTGTTTACTTCCACCCTTATTTGGATAATTTACCCTATTTATTATACCTTATATTCTGGGTCAGTTTGCAATTGGTCAAATACTGTATTTACATACTTTTGAAGTCAAGTGAAAAACTTCACTTTATTTACATCACTTTTGAAGTCAATATTGAGACACATCATAATATTGTGTTAAAAATGATAATATGGATTTGGGCTTTGGCTTGAAGTACAATTAAACACTATTTAAAACTGTATGATTAATAATAATATCATTTTTTGTTTCCTTTTTAATCATAGTTCTTTACATTAAAAAAGCCACTTTTTAATGTAAAGAAAATCTTAGGGTGAATTACATTAAAAAGAGATTCAGATTTACATTTAAAAAATCGTTTTTTTTTTAATGTATTTTTTTAAATCAATATTTTGAACTTGGAACTGACATTGAATTTACTTCTACATTAAGTGTACAGTAGATTTTCTAGAAGTTTAATACACTGGCAAAAATAAAAAATAAAAACCACCCAGATGGAATCTCTTTAAGAACGTCATATTATATGTTAATAGTTAAGGGCAGCAGAAACCGTGATCCAAGATTGAAAGTCATTGGGTGAAATAATGATGTCACTGAGGACAACAACATGCAAATGAATGTGGTGTGTATTTAAGGACTAGGGCGTGAAGAAAGAAGTTATTCGTCTTGTGTTGTTCAGTGCTCTTTGAAGAAGCTACCATGCTTGGATGATGCAGGTGCGCAACATTTGTCCAGTTAGCGGAGTTTGAGCGAGGTTGCATAGTGGGTCTTCAGGAAACAGGTTGGTCTCTTCATCAAATTGCACACCATGTTGGACAAGAGGTATCAGCAGTGGTACAGTGGTGGTGTCGATGGTCAGAGGAGCATTCGCATACTTACAGACATGATTCTGGGCTACACAGAGTTACAGACGTACGAGAGGATCAGAATATTAGGAGGGTGGCAATGGCAGAGCGGACGGCTATGGCATCACAAATTCGCTCATTTGTTGTACCACGCGTAGCTACAAAAACAATACACGATAGTTTTTTGGAAGCAAGATTACAGGCACGCGTGCTGCTGGCACGGTTACCACTGTCACCTCGTCACTATTGAGCATGTTTGCAGTGGTGTCAAGAACAAGTTCAATGGAGGGAAGAATGGCAGTCTGTGGTCTTCAGTGATAAAAGCCGATTCTGCTTAGGAGGGTCTGATGGTCATTTACATGTCCAAATGTGACAAAGTGAGTGGTTTCTTCCATAATACATCCACCAGTGACACACAGGGCCCACGCCAGGCATCATGGTGTGGAGAGCAATTAGCTATCACTCTTGTACATGTCTGGTGTTTGTACATGGTACACTGAATAACAATAAGTACATCAGTGACATAGTACAGCCAGTCATCCTGCTATATTTGAGTATCATCCCAAATGCAATATTCCAGCAGGATAATGCCCGCCCACACTCCACCCGGGCAACTCAATATGCTCTTCAGGCAGTGCACCAACTCCCTTGGCCAGCATGCTCTCCAGACTTGTCTCCAATCAAGCATGTCTGGGATTGGACCAGACAAAGACTCTTCCACGGGCCACAGCAAGCAATAACCATCGCTGAATTATGTGTCCAAGTTGAAAGCACATGGAATGGTATCCTCCAGCATGATATCCAGCATTTGTACAACCGATTGCATGCCACATTGGAAGCTTGTATTACTGCTCGAGGAGATTCAACACCTTATTAAAATGTGTCTTCTGTAAAATGTAATACTCATTAAAAGGTAAAATAAACATTGAATCACTTCACACGTGATCAATGTCCTTTCTCAACAAGTTGTTTTTACTAAATAAATCTCATAAATTATGCTTCACTTATTAATGTTCTTTTTTGATTTCCACCAATGTATATTGTTAAAAAATGAATAAAGTGCAAATGCAACCACTTTATTCTTTAATGCAGATGACAATGCTGATATTGTGGTTACTGAACTGCACCCATGGACATGACAAAGAAGCAAACAGAGCATGGTTATGCCCACAGATTAAGGTAGCTAGCACAGATAGAATGTAGGAAAAAATGTATCAACAGATGGCAGCATGGATGATAGAGCATCAGTATGATTTAGAAAATAACCTAGGTAAATGATATCTCAACCTTACCAGAAGAATCTAATATAGTGCACAAGTAATAGAATCGACGAAAGAAATCACAGCTTGTAAAAACAAATGCAGCTCCAAATTCTGGAAAAAACAACGTAAAAAGGACAGAGTGCATCAGCCGTAATCACAGACTAACAACAAAAGGATAAGGGATGGTAAACATGTCTTATTCTCTCGTAACTTTAAGTAAGTTAACGTATTGTCAACTAATAATAGCATAACTAGCTGATTGCCATCTCCCTTATAGCAAGGTATTGATAGATAGCAGCTTGAATTAGCTCATCCATTGTCATATTGTAAGAATGATTATGTGGAATTGAAATATAATATTCATCTTATTATACTCTTAAGAGCATTCTGACTTTCACGGTGTATGTTTATCTTAAGGACATCATTTTCTTATGTACATTTAACATCTTATGTGCTATCAGTGAAAAAAGTATATATATATGAATACTGGACATTGAGTTAAGCTATTTATAAATTAATAAATATCCGGATTATTAGCATGTGCTAATAAAGTTGGAGTGCATCATCTAGCAACCAAATAAAATAGATTAAATTGTTTTTTGTGGCCATTGCTTTGTTAAAATCAATATATCAGAGAAATCTGTACCTTTTTTTTTAATGCTGACAAGTACACTTATAAGAAGTGATGAGGTCTTTAGCCAATAAACAAAGAGCTATTTGTTCACATTAGGTCTCAGGCAAAATAAAGTACAAGTGAAGTATTCTGGCAACACACTGATGAATATGGTCACCGGGCATATCCAAAAATATGATCAGAGAAGTTCAAGTGAGAAGGCAATAAAAAAGCAAATAACCAGTAAGATATGAAATTGCAATCAAGATGCCCACATGCTTTGAAAGCTGGTAGGAAAATGAGAAGCCACACACTAAAGATGGCACTGCAAGCAGTGGTGCTCAGTCATCTATCTTAGCTAGCTAGTTAATCTGTGGGCTAAGCTATGGTGCACTCCAACTTTAGTTCATTATATGAAATTTAAACAACACATGCAGAAATGTAAAACTAGTGGGACATTAAAAAAATATAGATGTTTATAGTAATATCAGTACATTTTACCATGAACTATTACTTCATTGAACAAGTTTGGGTTCACTTCTTTTAGACAAGATGCAGGAAATCCCAGAGTTTGAAACTCATACAGAACAGTAATTCCCCACAATGGGCAAGAAGGGTCAAGCCACAAAGACTGACCAAGACCTTGAAGGATCATGTACACTTTCATGCAGATAGGAAAAAGGTGTTGCAGAACCTGCATTTATATAATACTAGCCAAAGTATCTGGCACTGCATGAGAAAAATGTACATTTTTTAAACAGTGGTGCATAGAATTTCATGTCCAAGATTTTGGATTTAAGAATCATTTAATGAAAGCATTTCTGCATAAAATCAAACTATAAACTGAAAATATATTTAAATAAGAAGATATGCTACTCACAAGTTGCATTGTTTAGATGCTGCCAGAGATGAGATTTCGTGAACAAACATAACACACATTCTTTGATATTTCCTTATGACAAAGTTTTAGTTTTTTGCATTTTGCAACAGATTAAAAAGATGGTAAAAAAAAGTGTAGCAAAACATTTTGAAGCCCAATGAAAAGCTGTGGGAGATTTGTTAATAAATTTTAATAGATTAAAACCTGCCCATGGATATGTCAAACAACTGTTGCAAGTTTGGTTTAAATTGCTTCTTATTATCATGTTATAAGCAAATATGCATACACAGACATGCTTCCTTTTATATATATTTTAGATATGTATTTTTTTTGTGCAAGTGTCATTACTAGCTCTGCTGCAGTAAAATCAGCACAAATGCTACATCAATATGCATTGTTGTTGAAGAATCTTGGTCAGCAGGAAATATGGCTAACCTGAAGATATGGAATTTTAGGAAAAATACCATTTACTCACTATCCATTGAACTTATCATGTTAATATTTTGTACTGCTCATCTTCAGGCTATTCCTTAGACTTTATCAAAAATTCCAAGTTTTGAGCCTTTTTTTCTATAGTTATGGTCCACAGCTACACCCACCCATCAACCTTTTATTATTATAGTTTTTTTAAAGGATTTTTAAAGCTCATATTACTTACATTATAATACGACAAATTATTCTGTCTTACTATGTAGCTTTTAATCAAAAGACAGTATTTTTTACCTGAGGACATTTTATATCATCAAGAGTTACTGATCCTTTGTTGACATACCGTGTCAGAATATGAACTAAATTTTCATCAGACAATGGTTTTACTCCTGACATCTTGGGATATCTGAAGATGCAAAAAAAAAAAAAAAAATTAGCAACATATATGAAAAAACTTATGCTGTTTATGCCAGTAAAAATCATAAAAAAAGCATTGCGATATGTGCAGGTAGTTAAAATTTGAAAGATGGCAAGTTTATGTTGCTCGTATTATATATACACCATCCTCTTGAACATCAATGATAAAAGGAGTAGTTTTTGACTGTTAATCAATTTTTTATTTCTCCTGATAAAAAAACATTAGAATTCTTTTTAATTCTTTTAAAAAACAATATATTACTCTCCTGTGCTAAGTGAATTCAATATCAAAGTTATGAATGTGGAAAAAATTTCACCAACATACAACATAGAGCTGGCATTAACTCTATGTTAGAATACTCTGGCATGTTTCTGGAGAGATGCAGGTTCAAGTTTCGTATGTCAGCAAAATTTTTCCACAAAACATTTATTGATTTATAGACATTAGATATCAAAGTTGATAGTAAATCTTATCTTTGTGCTGTACACCTTTCAGCAATCTCCTATAGATAAGTAAATTAATGATTTAATAGTAGTCTAGTCATATTTAAAACAAAAATGATATATATTCTTGTGTTTAACTTGGAAAAGCAAAGAAAAACTAACTTAGCTTGGAAAGCAAAGTTTTACAAGAAAGCAAAAAAAAAGAAAATTGGTTCAAATAATTGCAATTATCCATTAACAGTTAGTAGGGATAATGCTAAGATATTTTGCCACCCCAAGCAAATCTGGTTTTCTGCCCTTATTTAATTAAAATGCTAAGGATTAAATGAAATTAAGTTGTAAGATTTCAAAGTTATTCAGTTAATAAAATTGAATTAAAAATATACAGTTATCGATTAATAGTAAGCAGGATGCACCAATATATTTTGCCACCCCAAGTGAAAGAGCCACTCTTTGATGCTACCTTCTCATAAAATTATTTAATTCCAGAAGGGTTTTTATAATGTAGATTGGCAGTATATTGTTTCCAATTTTCTTGTTTTTTTAGATGTGTTGTCTGTGATGAGATTATTTAGGTCTAAGGGTTTTTTATAATACAAATCAGTGATGATTTGCTCCTGATTTTCATGTTTTTAAGATATGTCTCTGATTACATTAATTCTGGTGTTTTATTTAGGTTGAATTTTGTATGAATGACTTGTTTAAGGAATTTAATTTTTGGAAATGCATTTATAGTGTTTTAAATATTGGGAAAAGGGGGAGAGATATTGGAGCAATTTGGAGTACGTGGGAAGGCAATTGTGTTTTGTTAACATGCTTTTGTGTGTTTGATTTTTTAAGATAATTTTTTAGTAATTAGTGGTTGCGAGGATTTTTTTTTTGAGGGGAATTTGCAGATTTGTTACGTTGTATTTATTTAAAATGCAAATTACCATGACCATGGTAATTGTACATTGCAGATTTACCCTCGGAGCCTCCCCTCTTTTTGGTGTATTCTCACTTTACAGTTCCTTCACCAGCTTGTAATACGAGTTTTAGGCCATTATAGATATAACTTTGTTGAATATTGTTTGTAATGTGCATAGGCAAAAAAAAAAATCCTCTGGTTTCTGCTAGTGACAGCTAGGGGGCAGGTGGTATGGCAAAGTGCAATGTATCATTGTGTTGCATAAAAAACAAGTAGCTGTGTTGTAACAGGGAACTGCAGTACTACCATTATTTTTTTACAGCAGGAATTTAGAGTGGCAGGCCTGCAGTTTACGGTGCTCAAGTGCCATATTTTTTAACACAACACAGTAATGCATTGTGTCTTGAGAGAATGTTCAACTTCCACACTCCTAATGGCACCTGATGGTGAGGAAAAAATTTTATTTTCCCAGAATTATACAAAGTTTCTTAAAATTACTTCCATAAAAAAACATTACTTCCATAAAAATAACCCACTATATATGCAATTTAAACTAATCAGAAATGCATCTCAATATCACATTAGAAAGAATATGCAATTTCTTGGAAAATTTTACAAATAATAGCCTAAACAATCATATTACTGGCAGTGAAGAAGCTCTAGCAAGAGAATATGCTGAGTAAAGAATATAATGATAAACACTTATTCCAAAACATAAAATTTTGCTTCCACAAATAAAAACCTACAGAACAGTATCTATGACATATTTTTCCTAACTGCGCATATCGCTATATGAATGTTGGTCAATATCATCCAAGGCTACTTGTTTCAAAGCCTATTGTCACTAACATTCATTATGTAATTTAAATAAACTCGCAAAAATCAGTAATCTCATCAGAGACGGCAATTCTAACAAGCACATTCTGCTAAACAACAAATTGCTGTTCCACAATTTAAAAGAAACCCAGAACCAAATTACCAGAGACAACTACTTTAACCTGACAAACAATTCACCACTGATCCACAGTGTAAAAAGCCTCTACAACTAAATAATCCCATCAGACAACCAAGTTTAAAAAACATGAATTACTGTAAACAACTCACCACTGATCCTCAGTATAAAAAAGGCCCTGGAGCTAAATAATGCCATCAGAAACAAGCCTAAAAAACATGAATTATCATAAACAATGCACCATTATTCACATTTTTTAAAAATACATAGAAGATAATCTCATCGCAACCATTTTAAACAGAGCATATCATTAAAGATATAATCCCATTTCTCACTTAACACGATTGGACTATGCATTAACTAAATATCATAAATTGTTGCAACTTTCAGTACTTACCTGAGGCAAAATTTATACTTTTATTCTACATATACAGGAATTAAATCCAAATTGCATTAAAAAAATACAATTATATGAATAGACCACTCCTTCCTTGAAAATAAACTCATAACTTTTATTCATCTTAAATGATGCAATGAAAAAAAAACATCAAGAACAAGAGGTCACATGGAACATCAGTAACCAACAAACTCAGTAAAGTGTTCAATATGATGAAAAGCTACATTTTTCACTTACATTACTTTACACACTTTAAAAAGATTACTACTCATGGCACCATCTAGTGAGCTGAGTGCATTAAACTGCAGGTTCCATGGGAGTTCTTTTTTTTAATGTTTATTGGAGAAATGTTTCTTTTGCTTCTGCTAGTGACCCCTGGCCATCCTGTAGCCAAGTGGTTTGCACGCTAGGCTACTGATCTAAGGGACCTGGGTTCGAGCCCCAGGTAACACATGGATGTGTGTCATTTTTCTGCTGAGGTCCTGCCATCCTCACAGACCTTCTACTACAGCATATAAACTGAGTCTCCTGTCAGACCTCTGTGGCAAGCAGTTGCTTGAGGGGGTATTTATTTCTTTATTAGTGACCCCTAGGGGTTATATGATTTATACCCTATAAAATTAAACCTTATACCCCCCAAAACACAACGTATCATTACCACAAACAAATATAAACCTCCACAACCACATACCTCCCAAACACAACGTATCATTACATTTCTATGTCATACTTTACACTTCAACATCATACGCTTCTTCAGCAGTGTCATCTGTTGGCTGAAGACCATGAACAATACACTGACTGAACTACATACTAATAAAATTTCAAATTTATTTGCGTTTCATTTTTAAGTAAGCAATTTTGACACTCCCAACATCACAAGCTCGTTGATATCGGTAAACGCATTAAGATTGGATTTACTTCTGAGCGGCATTTTTTTGCACACAATTTGCCAGGTCATACAGACCCTGAAGGATTGGAAGAGGGGACCCACTGGAACAGCCATTGGGAAACATGGTAGAAAACAGATGCACGTATTCTTTAAAGTGCACAACGTATGGCTTGACGTCCAATCCGAAGGACACAGGTCTTTGCAAGCCCATCGGTATCCCCCACTGATCGTGAGTAGGGCTGGGTTTTGCGGATATAAAATCTCAACGCTAGCCAAGGTCCCTTTTACAAAATGGTCCAGTTTTTAAAGAAGGATGTTAGACTCTAGCCCAGCTGGGACTGGAACCTGGAAACTGCAGATTACGAGCCTGGCGCGCTACCGACTGGGCTACTCCTGTCCCACGTATTAGGAAAATATGATGACACAAACCAACAATTGATTAGTGAAATGTAATACGAAAATAAGTAAAACCACTGCAATACCAGATTTTTTTCCACAATCCACTTTCAACTCACAGTACACAAAAGACAAAATCTCCCGCTTTGCTTAAACAACTTTTGTTTTCTTCATTCTTTTCGTATGTTATACACCTTTGGCCCAAGAGAGAAAAATAAGTGAGAAACTCTAACCCGCTTTTCCAACACACTCACAGGAAGTCTCTCGAAAAGCAAGACTGCCATCCCTCATCTGTGGCCATGCTCACAGAACGGCTACGCGTTTAAGTTTTCCTTGTGCATGTGTTTTTGTAAACAAGACCATTTTACGTTTGTGGAAAATAACTAAGTTCATTATTAACTTGCTTATAAATAGGTGCATGATGTTAGGAAACATATAAGTGTAGTAGGAACATTGAGTGGTACAAAACTGTAGCAGGCAAATGAAAACTTGGGACGATTAACACTATTTACACCAATTTATGTTTAATATTTACAAAGCTTAAGCTCGACCACACTTTGATTGTACAACTAACTACAATGCCAGCCAAAAATGTAGGCTCTTTAAATTATGTAGAAAACTGGAGTGAAAGTTTTACGAAGCTTGAGTAAAGCCATTTATTGATTAAATTCTCCTACCATAGGAGGCAAAACAGTTGTACCTTTAATGATAATGTATCGGAAAAGTCAGCATTTAATCAGAAAAGTAATAAATCATAACGATTTTCTTTTTTTTCCAATTGAGTGCATTAAAACCGTAGATGGTAGGGGAGAGCTATTTAAGCTTATTTGCAAAAAAACATTTGTCATTTGTCGAAAAAACAAGAGGAATTTTCGCTAACAAATAATATTACGTTTTTCAGATCAGGACCCCGGTCATTAACACTCAATAGAAGAAACAGCTTCAGGATTCTCAAAACTTTAACTGACGATAAAATATATGATTTAAATTTGTGCAGAAAAAAATATTAAAGACTTATATATATATATTCGTACCTTTTCAAGGAGTTAATTTCAGATACATTTTCTTATTCAGCGAACTGATGGTAGTTTTTCTGATACAGTAAATTTTTGCAATCATTCTATTGTTTTTTACATAGTATATATTATTGCAAATAATGTTATGTTAAGCCTATTCCATTCATATTTAGCTAATGCTGAAATCTAACTGGATAATAAATCTTTGATGAAATTAACAATCGCCTAACAACTTTGACTATTTTATGTTTTAAATGCAGTAAAAAACATGATGTAGTATTTCATATATAGTAAAATTGTAATTAACTTTAAAGTAACTGCTATATACATATTTTTTTTTTTTTTTTTTTTGCAGTTTAGCTAAGACTCGATGATTTTCGCACTTGGAAACCGAAAGATTTCAAATTAATGTTCCTCTCTTCATAAATATTTTGAACCAAAAAGAAATTCTAGGATTTATTCCTAATACTAATAAATCAAGGCTTTCTGTAGTTTTTTTTTTTAGTCTTTTATCTAATTTGTAATAGTTCCGAGAATATCATTTTGACTAGCATTGCTGCATTTTCTTTGCGACGAAAACGTATATTTCAAAATTACTTACATAATCTTATTAATTTATAGTATTTTTTACAATGAATGGTACAGCCAAAATCAACTAAACCCAGATCACACATTCTATATATCATGGAGGATTTTGAAATTGAAGAATCGTTATGTGAAAAGGTTGCAGATTATCAAGGATTAATAGGTTTTTACTCAGATAATTTTATAGACAATAATGATGAATTAAGTAATAATTTGAATTTATTTCATTTTAATATAAGGAGTATGAGCAAAAATTTTGATGAAATTCTTATGTTACTACATAATGTAAATTATGTTATTGATATCCTTCTTTTAAGTGAAACATGGATTAATGACTATGAGGTGGATAATTTTAAGATTTTAGGATATAACTGTTTTATTAATGGGAGAGAATATAATAAATCAGGTGATAACATAATTTACTTTAAAAATAATTTATCAAAGGAAGAAAATAAACTTAGCTGAAAATTTAATATTGCTGAGATTTTAGAGCTGTGTGATAAATTAAATTATTTATGCATCATTTCCATTTACAGATCTCATAAATACACTATAAAAGCTTTTTTAAATGAATTGGAATGTTATTTAGAAAAGGCAAAATATAAAAATGTATATATAATCGGTGATATAAATTTGGATCTGAATAGTAAAAATAATGAAGTTTACAGATATTTAAGTATAATGACCTCATATGGGTTTATTTCACATATAAACGAAATGACTAGGGTTACATCAACAACAGCTACTTGCATTGATCATCTATTTATTAGAAATGTTAATTGCATGTTCAAAAATAAATGTGCTATATACATGACTGAAATAACAGACCATTATCCAATTTTAATGATTATAAAATCACCAAAAACGAACAAAATAAATACAAACAATAAAAACTTGCATGGCACCACTAGAATGAATTATCTGAAACTGGAATATAAATAACGGACTATAAATTGGATAACGATATCTTTGTATGCAAAAACGTTAACTTGGTTTATCAAGAATTTATTAATATGGTTAATACAGCGATGCAGGATTGTACCTATAATATTGATGATGCGAGTGATAAAAATAAAGTTAAAGGTATTAATGAAAAATGGATTACATATGAAATCTTAAACAATATTAGTAAAAAAGAAAAATTATATAAAAAAGCAAAAAAGTGTCCTTTGGTTATTGCTTATACGAATGAATATAAAGATTACAATAAAAACCTTAAAATAACTATAAAACATGCAAAGAATTTATATTATAGGAATTTTTTACTAACTGTAACAATGATCAACAACGTCAGTGGAAATTAATAAATGATATAACAGGTACATCAACAGTTCATAATATTTTTCCAAATAATAAATTAATTTTGTAGTGAATGAAATTAATGAATTTTTTACAAATGTTAATGGTAAACGAAGTTTATCTGTATCTTGGCAATCGGAATCGAATTTTAGTTTACCTGATCAACAACCAGTCTTGAGTTCTATGTATTTTATGAAAACAGATGCAGAAGTCTTGAATTTAATTTCAAATTTAGATACAAATAAAGTTGTAGGATACGATACCTTAAATGCAAAAATACTAAAAATAATAGCTAAACATAAATTAGATTTATTATAAATAATAAATAAAAATAAATAAATACCCCCTCAAGCAGCTGCAGTTTATATTATTAATTTATCAACGGAAACAGAAACTTTTTTTGGGCGATTTGAAATTTACTATAATTAAACCAATCTATAAGGGGGGAAACAGAGATGATTACAATAATCATCGACCTATTGTATTACTAATTTCCTCTAAAGTCATTGAAAAAATAGTTTAAAAAAGATTGGTTAGTTATTTGGATAGCACTGAGTTTTTTGCAAAAAACCAGTTTGGTTTCCGTGATAATTGCAGTAGGTCTCACACACTAATAAAATTTTAATGAATTGATTTATAAAGGCGTTAATAATAATAAAAAGATTATTGGGGGGTTTTTAGACATCAGAAAAGCATTTGACTCTATTAATCACAAAATACTTTTACATAAGCTGAAATTTTATGGTTTTCATGGTGTAGTATATGATTGGTTTAAAAGTTTCATTGAGAATAGAAGGCAAATTGTGATTATTAACAATTTTAAAAGTAAAACATTATTGACTATGAGTGGAGTAACACAGGATTCTGTGTTGGGTCCTTTACTTTTTCTTATATATATCAATGATTTCTCTAAATTAAAAATTGCCGGACAAATTATTTCTTTTGCGGATGATACATCCATAGTTTTTGAAGCAGAAAATAATGAAGCATTACTTGGAAATATTAATAGTAGTTTAATAATTATTAAAAAATGGTTTACTAATAATGAACTAGAATTAAATGTAAAAGAACTAAGTACATATACTTTGCATTAACTTCATTACACACATTTTGAAATAACGTCAAACTTCACGAATTGAACTGTTTAAGTACAGACTACTGTAACTGTGATACTATCGAAGTGATTGATGGCTACAATTATTTATGATTAATAATAGAATCTTATTTAGAATGGAAAAAACATATTTACTCACTTTCTTCAAAACTAAACAGAATATTATATAAAATTTACTATTTATAAAAATAATTAAAACATTATGTTAATTTATGAAAACATTATGTTAATTTTAATTTCCTATGGGATATTTATTTTGCATGGGTTCAGTCTACCTTAATTTATGGGATTTGTTGTTGGGGAGGAGAATATAAATCAAATTTATTGCCTTTAATTTACGTACAAAATAAAATAGTTCGATAATATACAGCAAATACAATATATTGCCACTAAGGAAATTATATATATATTTTTTCACTATCTTTTTGTATAAAAATCGATTTAATTCCGATTAGAAATCCTAATTTTAACTCCAGAGTTTTGGGTTTAAAATTTTATATAGAAAAAACGAAAAAGGAAATTTTCCATAAAATTTTTATTTTATTGCGCATAAATTTTTTAATTCACTGGAGTATACTACGAGAAACGAAAAATGTTTTATAACTTTTAAAAAATGTTTCCGTGCATATTTGTCAAAGTTTGACAACATTGAATGTATATTTACTGTAATTAAATAATATTTTGATAGAATTTATATAGCAATTGATATTTGGTACAGCTACATACCCACACCACTCGTGAGAGCTAATATTGTTTTATATTTTTTATTTATTTTATTTTCTTTAACAAAAATTAAATTAATTTTTTTTGTTATAACCTGGAAGAGCTCGAAAGCTCCTTGGTTGTTCATGTTACTGTTGATAGTTTTGCTTGATCGCAACGACGCCTGCAGTTTGCATGGGACTACTGTCATTGGACAGTGGAAACAGGTTGCCTTCTCTGACAAATCGAGATTTCTATTCCACAGAAATGGCGGATATGGCATCAGACACATGAGTACCAACACCCGGAAACACTTGTCAGTCAAGTACAGGACGGCGGTGACAGTGTGCATGTCTGGGGGATGTTTTCGTGGTGTGACCTGGGACCGCTGGTACCACTGGATGGGTATCTAAACCCCATTGGTTACCTGTCCATCCTCACTGACCACATGAATCCCTTCATGTTGGACGTTTACCCTGGTGGTGGTCTACAAACAGGAAATGCACCCTGCCATGTGGCTAAGGTGGTGCGCAACTGGTTCCAGGAACATGTCAGCAATGTCTCCATTCTCCCTTGGCTGGCGAAATCACCTGACCTCAATCCCATAGAGCACTTGTGGGACAATTCGATCGACAGGTTTGGCGTGTGGAGCCACAACCACGTCATCTCCGGAACCTCTGTGCTCTGCTGGAGTCTGAATGGGCACGTGTGCCTCTGGCAACCTTCCAGGGGCCTCATTGTGTCCATGCTACACAGTCTCGCCACTCTCATCCAGGCCAAGGGTGGTTATTCCCATTATTAGGTAGGTGGTCATATTTTTCTGATATGACTGTGTATTCATTATTGAAAATAATAGCGATAAAACGATAATTTAGCCGAGATAAACAGCACAAAACGTCAACGAATGCGAACACCTACAAACTAGCAAAAGTGGAGTTTACCAGGTAGTCACAAAAAACGGGCTGCAAAATATTGAATACAGAAAGGAATACAAAATATTGCACCTAAAAGTTGTCTCAACAGCAAAAACAAAGTTGCGATTAGACTATGTCATGATTCCCCGGATACAAAGACAAAGAATGTAAGCATTCAGGGCTGCTAGATTCCGAAGAACTGCATATGAATTTGGTGATTTTTCCCTGGCTAAATTAATCACTAAAAATGCTACATTTTAATCTTTTGGAGTAACTGTTATGCTTGCAGCAGTTTTTTATTTTCTTCTATCGTATATAAAAAAAATGACACCAGTAACTAATTCTAGTCATAGAAACAATTAATTACTCAGTTTTTGGGGGTTTCCTTGCCGTAAAAAAACAAAACCGATATTGCACTGACGGAATCACACGAAATGAAAAATCTTGGTTGTTGGATTCCAGAAAAATGATCCAAATTCTTCATTTCCTCCCGAGACAGGAAAGCTGCTGTTTCGCAATGCCATAATGCATTCAATTATCATCCATTTTTTGTGAATTAATATCATACGTGTAAACGTAAGAGTTCTGTAATTGATAGTACTTTTTCCTGCTAATTGAATGCTTCATGGCATCGCAAAACAGCAGCTTTTCCGTCTCAGGAGAAAACGAAAATAACTTTACTGATTCACTCCTTTTGTGATTTACCTTTGGTTTCTTTCATAACACAATTGGCGGATTTATATGAAACGGAAATTCATGACTGTATTAATACATTTTTATATTGATTTATTTGTGGACTGATATCGTAGTGTAAATTTAAAAGATCCATAATCGATACTATTTTTTCCTGCTAATTGAATATTTCATTTTTCTCATGAGCATATGAAAAATTCGGATCAGCTGTGATATTTAATTGATTATACTTTTAAATCATCTTGCATTCAAGTTCATTACTGGTACTGCGAAGTAGCTAAAATCTTGCATTCAACACTCAAATTCTGAAGCAGTTGCGATTGTTGATTCACTGTAATGTCCAAGTTTTTGGCCATACCTCATGTTTTCATCGGACATGGATACTAATTTGATATATTGATAAAGAAAATTTTTTTCTTGCTTGGGATAAGAAATCTGCGATGAAACCTTATACTAAAAGAAATTGTTATGTGGGAGATACAAGTAACGCGAAGTCAAGGAATTATTCAAAGGACTCGTTGCCTGCGATGTACTTTTTGGATTCCACTACTGCATGATCTCTGGTAACCCATGTTTCTTCACCTACTGTTCTTTGGTAAGGGCAAATTTTAAACAATCCCAAATCCAATAAGCCCAGTAGACATCTCAGGAGGAAACAAAAAATTCAGGTCAAGCTGTGATATCTAATTGACTATACTTTTAAATCATCTTGTATTCAAGTTGATTAGTTACACGTACGAAGGGTATACGAAACTATTTTTGCCCATGCATGTTTCCTTTGCATGATTAAAACTGTATCAAGGTCTCTTCTTGAATAGTTATTTAATCAGCTGTTAAGGATTGTACATGCTGTATATGGCGATTTGCTATACCAGAGAAATTATTTAAGGCAATAGTATTTTGAAAATGTTTGGGGAGGTGGGGAATTTGATTTTTTCAAAAGTTTAAATATAGGTGATCAATACGAGGGCGTCCCATGGCCGAGTGGTTAGCGCACTTGACTACTGATCTAAGGGACCTGGGTTCGAGCCCCGGGTAAGGCTATGGCTGTTTGTGTCTTTTTTCTGCTGAGGTCCTGCCATCCTCTCAGACCTTCTACTGTGGCAAGCAGCTGCTTGAGGGTGTAGTTATTTTAATCAATGCGTAAATATAAACTAGTGGTGCATATTGCATCACTGCTTAATTGTTGCCAAATGTATCAAAAGCACAAATACTTCACTGATTCAAGATAATTTCGATCATCCATTTTCAGAAATCGATACACCTATAAAAATGCGTCCACCAAAGGGCCTATTAAGATCTTAACCCAGCACCTTCCCAAATGGACTCCCGTAGTATCTGTCAGGGTGCAAATCGAGACTTCAGCCTGGTTATGTGGACAAAAAAAAATTGTTTTCCATCAGGCTAATAAATTTTTTTTAATTATTATCGCAATTAAAAAAGGTCAAGTTTCACGTTAAGCCTTGAAAAAGGCAATCCACCTCGCAACATATTGTGAAATAACAGTTTACCATTTAATGCTGAAGCCTTTGTAATAGTTGCGCACATTAGAGATCTCTTTCAGTATCGACTTTTTTAAACTTGCTGATGTTGGCAGTGAAGTTTGAGGCACAACCAATTGTTTTAAACTTTTCAAATTTATTGTTTGGAAAAAAAAAAAACATGTTTATAAAAAAATCACAAAATCCTCTTACAGATATCCAGCACCATCAATAATGTATTCGAAAAGTAACAACTTATATTAGGAATTCCTGTACTCGAAATATGACTAGTGAAATGACACTTAAGTGTAATTGGTGATAGTGCACATCATAATAGCACAGATGGCACTTCCGAGCGTTTTTGGCTGGCAAAACACTCGCTTTGGGGCACGTGTTGGATGTTATAGCTTCATGGCAAAGCACTGCTCGAAGAAATGTAGGTTTTTTGGGTGCGAGACGACTTTTGTCATCATAAATTTCCGATAGATAAGGAGCAATGTTACGTAAATCCATGAAATTAAAACTAAATTTCATGGATTTATGTAACTTATTATCCTATTTAGTAAAATTCAAAATTAACTTATCCTATTTAGTAAAATTTTAAATGCAATATTCAACCCAAAGAAAAATTTCTACGTTAAGTGCTAATCACTACCACTGTAGCTCGCGGCACACATTTTTACTATGAAGTCTTCCCGCTTTACTCAGCTTTGGGCCAATTTTGGGAAATAATAGAGAAGTTGGTGGTAGCTGGTAGAAGTTGGAGGTGAAGTTTAGTTTGCCAATTGTGTGTTAAACGTTTTTGAAGAAGTTAGAGTTGTTTCGTAGAAAGCTGTATTTGGCGAGAAATAATCAAATAAGCTTTTATATATTTTATAAAATTGTACTATATCTTTTCTTTTGAGTTTAGATTAGTTATATTGAATTAACTTTTATTTTGGACAATCATTTTCCTTATCTTACGCTTCTCTCATAACGAACCCTTATTTTTTGCCACGATTAACTGCTTGGCGCCCGAAATCCAGCTATCGGGCAGTAAAATAATGCACTTTGGGTAATCATGAGCAGAGCCATCCTAGGTACCGAAACCTACGTTGAAGGAAGTCCTACAAGCGTAGATTGTTTCAGCCTTTAGTAATGAACAAATCTTTGTTCCATGCCTGCAATGGGCCGTTTGATATTGCTGGCACTTCCTCTTTCAATAAACGTTTCTTTGAAGAGCCCACTGTTTTGCTCTCCACAGGTACTTGGAATGCGAGGACTCTGCACAGAGATTACCGATGTCCTCCCACAGGAATTCCAGCTTTATAACCTAGATATTCCGAGTTTGTAGGAGGCAGATGGTCAGGAAAATAATTTTAAATCTCTTTTCAAGGTGGGGGGGAGATGGAAAGCATACTTTTGTTTCTCAGGAAAAACTCTAGTAATGCTCTTTTAAGATATTACTGCATTAATAAAAGGTTTCTTACAGCTAAATTTAAAACAGCCATTAAAGACTTGAATGTTATAGCTGTTGTTAAAACACCATTGAGGGCGAGTTGGGTTGTTTTACCACTGAGCGGCACTTTTTCTGCACACAATGGGCTAAATGGCCAGGTCACAAGGACCCCAAAGGCTCAGAGAAGGTTGGAGGGGGCCCACTGGAACAACTGTTGGGAGACAGATGGTAGTCTCCCGTCAAGGCCATCCAATGTGTTCTTTAACGTGCACAGGATATGGCTCTCCCGCACACGGGGCCAAGGCTTAACGTCCCATCCGACGGACGGCGGCCTTTTCAAGCCCATGTGTTCCCTACTGACCGTGGGCAGGACGGGAAATTTTGCGGATAAATCTCAACGCTGACCCAGCTGTGACTCGAACCTGGGAATTACAGATTACGAGCTTGACACGCTACCGATTGAACCATCCCCATCGAGGGCGAGGTTTTATGGCCAATTTCGGGATATTTTGAATTCCATCTGGAATTTGGGTTGGATTGTTTCACCTCTGAATGGTACTTTTTTGCATACAATAGGCTAAATGTCCAGGTAATAAGACAATGAGGGCAAAGAAAAAGTTGGGAGAAGGGGACTCATTGGACAGCTGTTAGCAGATAGATGGTAGCCTCCTATCAAGACCATTAAGGGTGTTCTTTTATGTGCACAGGGTATGGCTCTCAACCCTGTCTAACAAATGAGATGTTGAACCATGGCTTAACAACCAATTTGACAGTGTCCTTTTCAAGCCCATCAGTATCCCCTATCGACTGTGGGCAGGTCAGGGAGTTTTGCAGAGATAAATCTGAATGCTGGCTCAGCTGGGACTCTAACCTGGGAACTGTAGATTATGAACGTGACATGTTACCGACAGATCCATCCCCACTTTTCAGAATATGCAAATCTACTTAAAATCTGAAATTTGCTAATGAAAAAATTATCCAATGACTACCAATAACTAAATCGCTGACATTTGTATGAATCACGAGGATGCTGGGAAATACGTGCATATTTTGTAGAACTTGATCTTTGACCACTATACTTTTAAGTTTTTCCTACACCATCAGTTCTCTTATCTAGTGATACTGGTAATCTGCAGCTAAAGTCTGTTACTGAGATAGCTATTTTTATAAAATTAAACTTCAGTTTCATTTATACTTTTATGAAGCACGATTTATAAATGAATGCCCACGTTATTGTAGATCGCAACAGGTGAGGATCTAAGAGAGGGCAGGAGGGCATTCCCTCACTTTGAGAATGCTAATAAGGGTAATGGAGGTAAAAATGAATAAACTGGTGCACATTTCACGCATTTTTAAAGACTTATAAAATGCTATACTCAAAGGAAATCCAGTCTCCTCCCCCCTTTAGTTTTTTCCATCTCACTCGACATTTGGCCTTCTCCCCTTTTGTTTCCTTTAGATTCGAACCTAGGTGGCAATGGACAATCTCAACAGCTTTCTGAAAGCTGTCATAGTTCCTTCCAGTTTGTTAAATCCACAATATAAACAAGGCTGTTGTTAGCTTGTTTTACCTCTGAGGAGCACATTTTGCACACAATGGGATAATGAGCAGTCACAAAGGACTCAGAGAACGTTGGGGGGAAGGAGACCCACTAGACAGCTGTTAGGAGACAGATCTACTGCGCACGTGGTAAACAATGTCCCATCGATGGATAGTGGCATTTTTAAGACCATCAGTGTCACTTTTATCACTGAAGGGTGGATGGGGTTTAGTGGAGATAAATTTCAATGCTGGCAACAGGTGGAACATAAACCTAGGTACTACAAATTGTATAAGTCTGGTGGATACTGAATGAACCACTCCAGAAACAGGGCATTTCACATGTTCCCAAAGATAATGACTGAGATGAGTAAGGAAAAGAGCATGGCAGCAGATAGGTCCTCTGTTGTTAGACCCAGTTCAAAGATCACTCTTTAAACTGTTGAATCTTGGTCACAAAGAGGTATGACATTTTGATCCCTTATGTTCTCTTAGACATGCTGTTAAAGTGTTGTCATTCATTTCTGTATTACCTGCTAAAAATCAAAATGACTTGCAGACCACTTGAAATGACAACAGAAATTTTAAATACCAGGTTACATAAAATTTTTTTGAACTTCTCATAGTTACCCAAATGTTTTTTGTAAAATCATTTACAAATTAAAAGAAAAATATTCAGGCAGAATGCACAGACAAAAAGATTCTTTATTTCTCATTTTTTTTATCTTTCCTTTTTTTTTCCAGCAGGACCTTAGAAGTCCTGACAGAGACCGCTCTCCTCTATTTACAGCAGCCTAGCAGACACCTGTCATTTGGCAAGGGAATCTGCCAAGGCAAAACTTGGAGAGTAGGCACCCAGGTGGTGGGCTTTACTGTACAAAAATAAGGACAATGTGCCATTGTACAGGTAGGTAGGACTAAAACTGAAACACAGTTCAAAGCTCTAGGGTGAAACCATGAATTTCAGTGTTCTCTAAAGCATGTAACATGATTTTTTGCAGTTTCACATGTAAAAAAAAAATGCAAAAAATGAAATATTCATAATTTTCAAGGTAGTCAGTCACTGATGTCCATGGTTAATATCAAATAGTCGTAATCTTTGTAACCATTCCAATTTATATATATATAATTTAAGTATTTACACTTATTTTTTTATATTAATATCGCACAAGTGCAAGTTAAGCAGGAATAACTGGAATATTGGAAATTTCTTACTTTACATACATCAAAAGCAATCACATAATTAACACTGATATCCAAGATTAAAGCAAAAATTTAAACAATAAGATATGCTTAAAAATAACTTAGGATATCCAATGACTGACTAACTGGATGTGCAACTTAAAACAAATCTCTAAATAGAAATAAATCATATTAATATTTTGAAGCTTTTTCATCAAATTATTTTTTTTGATAACTTGATAATTTAAATATTCATAAAAAAAGTGTTTCAAAGTTTCACAAAGCCAACACAGTGGCTTGTGCACCAAAACCAGAGCAGCAAAAAATGCCATGCCTCCCTATGAAAAAAAGACACTTTCATCTATCTCTCCCAATGAAAGACATAATTTAGCTGCCACACCAGAGTGGCAAGCTTTAAAAGAACACTGTAGTTGATAGCTTCAGACCCAGAAAGATACCGTGAACTTCAGACCTCCGCATTTTATCTTTGTACATGAGTCCTGGCAATGGACACAAGAAAGGAAATGCCCCCAGCTGGTGGCAGGCAAAGACACGTGAAGGCAGTAGCTGGCCAAACCTGTCGGCAGGCTGCTTGGCCCACAATAGCATTTGCACCCAGTCAGCAGTGAAACCGGCTGATCACACCACAGAAGTCCATCAGTCTAGTACTATCAGTTTAGGTCTCTGTCTTCTAAGTACCTATATTCAAATGTGAAACCTTCTTTCTTCCTTTGGCCCCATTTCTCATAATCAAAATAAATATATGTGCCCTATGGAGGGGGAAAAACATACATGTAGAAACAGCACAAATAATTTATAATACAGATTTATAAATTAGATTTGATCAAAATCTAATGATTGTTTTTTAATTCATAATTAATTGATCTGCTTTGAACAAAGTACATATTGTGATGTCTGAATACTCATTGCATCCACTACTATAATTAACTCTACTGTTTATACACAAGAGCTTGCTATACGTCATAATATTCCTACAAATTCAAAAAAAGAAAAAAAAATCAGTGGATAAGATACATGTATAGCTAATTTCTATGATTACAGAAAATACCAAACAGATAATGAAACGTACTCATCATCTTATGTAATACAAAAAGTAATATTTGTTTAACAAAAAAAAGTCAAACAAACCATGATGCACAAACTTTCAGACTTTTACCTAGTAATAACACTTTTTGCAATTCACCTTATATAATTCAGATCAACTAGATTTTCTAATTCTCTAACAATAAGCAAATAACACAACTTTTTGCACTTGTGAGAAATATAATTTCACAATGGCATACGACTGTGAGGGTCAAGCCCCTACCCATATCTTTTTAATAACTTCACTTAAAAAGAAATTTAAAAAAGTGCATTTTAAACATAATTGACAATTTTTAATAAATATTAATTTAAAATAGAAATATTTAAAATTAAAATTTTTTTGTATTAGAAATGTTACCGTATATAAAAATATACAGGTATTATTCCATTAAAACCTTCAGTGCTCTTTTTTTTTTCTCTAAAATTGCGACTCAAGTTCTGAGACTTATTATGAAACAAGTAATGAATGAAATAGTTTGCATTACACACTAAAAAAAAAACCTTTAAGTCTAAATAAAAAAATTAAACCTTTATGTAGGTAAGCATAAAAAATACGTTGCAAGTTCATTTGTACCGATTTTTGAACACTGATTAATCAGTTCCTTTCAAGGGTTAAGTTTTTATGCATTAAAATTTTTGAAAATAAAATTTTTAAGTATATTGTACAAGTTTCATAAGGTATAATACTTTGATACTTTTAAATTACAGCACTGCTTATGAAAAACGTATGAAACAATGCACACAAATACATATGAATTAAGCTATATTTCTGGGCCTCCCCACAGCAAGTTTATTTATTCCCCCTTCCAAAAAAAAGTACTGCCATGCCACTGCTTTGACATATCCACAAAATAGTGTAGGACCAATCACACAGAGGTATACTGTTTCCATTTTTCATATATATTGTGGGAACTAATTTATAATAAAATAAAACTGCAGACCTAGGATGTAAATGCAAATCCGATTTACATTAAATGGACAAAATATTATTATATACAGTACACCACCTAATAACCTTTTGCTCTACCTTTTGCTCCACCCTTTGCCCTCACAACAGCAGCCAGATGTCTTGGTAAGGACTCAATGAGTGTTGACCTGCTGCCCATGAAGCAAAGATTGCCTGTCGTAGAGCATCCACAGTTGCCAATGGAGGTTGAAGGGGGGGGGGGTTACCTGAACAGATCTTTCCAGTTCGTCCCACAAATTCTAAATGGGATTGAAATCTGATGATTGAGGGAGCCATTTGAGTATGGTGAACTAACTTGAATGCTCCTGGAGCCAATTGGTTGCCACTCGGGAAGTAAGCAGTGTGGCATTGTCCTATTGAAAGATGGTGTCTTGGTGGGTAAAGAGGATCATTATGAATGACTGTAGATAATCGGCAAGGATGTTCACATACCTTGTGCCTGAGATGGAGGTCTCAACCCAAGGAAGCCCATCTAAATGTACCCCAGACTGTTACACCATCTCCTCCTGCCTCTATGACCCCAACTTAGCAAGTTGGGTCCAGCTTCATGTGGTTTATGCCACACATGCACCCTCCCATCAGCATGATAGAGTTGAAACCCTGATTCATCAGAACAGATGCCATGTTTCCAGTCCTCTGAACTCTAGTTGCAATAGGCTTTTGCAAACTTACGTAATCTTTTAGTGCCTTGCAGTCAACAAGGGGACATGATGTGGACTTTGACTACTATAACCTATTTTCCATGGTAAGACAGATAGCCATTGTGCACAAGCTTGTGGACATGACCTAATTAAATTCCAATGTTATCTGCTCTACTGTAGCCATATATTTCCTTATAACGATGTGGAATATATGCACTCACCTCAAGAGTCAATTACGTCCACATTTCTCCCGCTGGTTGGAAGTTTTGTCATATTTCACATAATCTTGGTACACACGTGCAATTGTCTGACATGGAAATCCCAACAGTTCATTCTTGCACCTACCATCTGGCTACGGTCAAACTCACTTACATTGCTACCTTTACCCATGATTATTTCTCTGTGACTGGTTTCCAATGCAGAGAGACTGGCTTTATTTATAGGCATTGCCAGTTTCAGCGTCCCACATTACTGGACATGATAGTTCTGCTTTGCATATTGTTATCGGGGTATATAATAATTTGCCCACTCAGTTTAGTACTTTATTCTTAAAATGTGGTCTACTCTAGTCAAGACAGTTTTCATGCCTAATCCTATCTCTATTACACTCACTTTAAAATAACTTAAATTGCTTTTATGACAACCTGATTAATGCTTCCTATGGAGGATATGTACAATATATAACACTATGTTAGCAATTCAATGTTATATATATATACACTGAGATGCTGGTTTATTAGGTACACCACATAGCATCAGATAAAAGGTTCATTCCAACACGTAATACATTAGGTGAACTGCAGTGTGTGGTATAAATCAGGCAGAACAGCTCTTTGAGCATTAGAGTTGGACTGATCATCAGAATGGGCAAAACAAGCAACCTGAGTGATATGAACATGGCATGACAGTTGATGTTAGGCATGATAGTTCTAGCATCATGCCTAACATCCTCCTGGGCTTTTCATGCACAATCATTTGAAGGGTTTACCAATAATGCCACAAAAAGCAAAAAACTACTAGTTATTGGCGATTCTGTGGACAAAACAACTTGTGGTTCAGAGGGGTCAAAGAAGACTGGTAGGAATCATGCAAGCGAATATATAGGGCCCACCAGATAAATCACAGCAAAATTAAACATTGGTGTACAGGTAATCTCCGAATGCACCACTTATCAGACCTTGTTGCGAATGGGCTACAACAGCTGCCAACCATGTGGAATACTGATGTTGCCAGCAAAGAACATGAAAACACATCTCCAGTGGATGCAGGAGCATTGACACTGTACTGATGAAAATTGAAAAAAGTTAGCCTGGTCAGACAAATCAAGGTTCCCTTTGCATCATGGTGATGGATCAGAATTTCACACAAGCAAGATGAGGCAATGGAACCACCTTGTCTAGTGACAACAGTGCAGGCCAATGGTGGCAGTGTGATGGTGCAGGGAATGATTTTCTGGTGCACATTAGGCCCCTTAATACTCATCGAAAGACATCTGAAAGCCACAGCGTATTTGGACATCATTGGTGACCAAGTTCATCTCTTCATGGCCACAGTTTATCCTCACTCGAATGGACACATTCATTATGATAATATACCTGATCACAAGGCCCGTATCATCACCGAATGATTCCACGAACATGCCGACAAGCTTCTCTTGCTTCATTGGCCTGAAAGTCCTCAGAAACTCTATCAAGTATCTTTGGGATGAGGTGATAAGGCTGTTTGCAGTGAGATTGTGCTACTGTCCAATTTGTAGCAACTGCATGACACAATCATTTTGGCATGGTAAAATATTTCTGCACAATGCATCCAGCATCTTGTAAGTTCTATGCCCTGAAGATTTTGGGCTGTTCTGAAGGCCAAAGGAGCCACAACACACTATTAGGTAGGCGTATCTAATAAACTAGCATCTGTGTATATAGCTACTCTATATTATTTAAAACACTATGCCAGACACACTTTTCTCACTCTTTTCAGAAAAATACCTAAGAGCTACAAGTAAAATGCGTGCAAGAAGTATTACAATTACTAATGTATGAGAAATCTTAAGATATTCTGAATTTGTATGCACTACATGAAAGTTTAGTTAAATGTTGTGATGGTCATCAGAAGATTGATTACTGTTCACCAGTATAGATGGCAACTTCTGAAGTGTTTAATGGATAAAAAAATTCATGGAATGCACTCGCCACACTTGAGTCACTGTTGTTTCAGTGAAGTGCATACATTGCATGCAGGCTGAAGTGTAGAATGAAGATGAAGTCTGAATTAAGCACTGAAGAGTCCTGGTTCTTTACAGTGTGCCTCAAAGTATGAGGTATACCCCATACTCTCTATATATACCTCAAAGTATACTATTAGATAAATATATAGGAATCACTTATTAAAGAGTCATTCTTTGACTAAACCTATCAAGATATTTTCTACCTTATATTAGGGTTCACCACAACCAATGTGTCCATTTAAGATAAAATCTTAACACCAATTTATTTATCCACATAGATTCAATTCTTCGCTAAATGTTACCATCCATGGCTGACTTAATGAACTATCAAAACTTTCAGTTTGAACTTTCTTGTGATATGTTATATGATTTATTCCAATATTTCATACTGGAAAAAATCTTAGGATTAATACTTGATGATCCACGGAATCTATTGAAATCAATCCTGAGACCAATAGTTTAGCTGCTAACCACTAGACTAGAGCAAGCTCTTCTGATACAATTTAGGGAACAATGTTAAGCATTGAACCCAATGTAATGGTGACAAGATTGATACTTCTACTTCTGATAAGAATCATCAACTCTGACATGAATGGATTGTGGAAGGAAGCCATACCAGACAGTGGGGGGCTTTAACTCTTGCCAGTGGCCAAGCCTCTCCACTGTATGTATAAATATATTCATTCCCTAACTACATTTAAAATACAAGGTGCATGGGTCTTGGCTCCATGCTGGGTACTATTTCTGAAAGATCATTACTCTTCCCAGTGGTCAATCAGACAGTGCCCTACACTTAGAGGGCATGTCTGTCATCCACTTAGGGCAAATTCCACTCACTGCAAAGTATCTACATCGGTAAACTATTTAGAAAACATCCTCTTAAGTTAACGTGCCTGCCCTGCCAAGTGCATTTCCCCCAAACATATTAGGGTTTGCTACAACTGACTGTCCATTTATGATACATGCCTACAATCAATTCATTCAGTGTAGTTCAGAAGGAATGCTGTTTTACCATTTTTCTTTTCTAAATTGACTACCTCCAGAAAGAACTTTGCACCATGCCCTGACAACTACCATGAGCAGTTGAAAGCACTCAGACAATAATCATCTTAATATTAGCTTTATGTTGTATTGACTTTGACATACCAGCATAATAGAGCATTGCTTCTGAACTATACTAGATTTTAAAGGTGAAAATTCATTACTCGATTTAACCCATTTTCTTTCTGTTATTCATATAAATATCAAATCTTTGAAACCATCCAACTTTCCTACTTCAATGACAACTTTATAATTGAATTAATCTATTGGTCTAAAATTTCTTTTGGGTTTCCATATATGATTTATTCCAATATTTCCATGTGAGAAGCAATCTTAGGTTGAATGCTTAATGATATCTATATGGTTGGAATCAATCTTGGGATAATCAGCTTATTAACATCCTAATCACTATACCAAATAACCAGCTCTTCTGATCAGTTTAGGATATGATGTTACACACTGAACCTGTGTGGTGACAACAGGGTTGCAAGTTTTTGAAATCCCAAATTGGGACATTTCGAAATTTTTGAAACATTAAGCCATTATCTATTTAATCCACGATTAAAGCTGTATTACATTAAAAAGCTCTTTAAAATTCAACACAAGGCTGGGGTGTGCTTAACAAAGTTTTACATATTTAGCCATACTGTTAGACCACATTGGCTCTAATTTTAGCTTTATCATTACTTTGTTTTGATATGATAATATGATCATCATATCTTGTATTATTATCCTTTACCACATTATAAAGGTAATCTAGAGAATGATAAAATATAATTACCAGAGTCCATCTTAGCTAGTACAACAGCTTTGGTAAGTCTTTGCTTGATGTTGATGTCAGCATTAGGATATTAGCTGTTACATATTATCCCTTTTTCTTTCCAAGCTTACTAGTCCTTATGTAATGCACACCATGATGTTGAAGTGTTAATTGCAGATAACACTTTAAGCCACTTGATGTCAGTCCTGTCATACTATTTATCAGTAGATGTCAGCTGATAAGCACTTAACAGGTTTTATTTTCAATCTTCCTCTACTAACTTTGTTGTTTAATTTCTGCATGAACTGATACAGACTTGATACAGACTGTCATCAACATCAAAGGTGATTCTTCCTAAAAGCTACTTGCAACATCAAGCAAAGACTTATCAAAGCTGCTGTACTAGCTAAGATGGACTCTGGTAATTATATTTTATCATTCTCTAAGTTACCTTTATAATGTGGTAAAGGATAATAATACGAGATACGATGATCATATATCATGTCAAAACAAAGTAATGATAAAGCTAAAATTAGGGCCAAAGTGGCCTAACAGTATGGCTAAATATGTAAAACTTTGTTAAGCACCCCCAGCCTTGTGTTGAATTTTAAAGGGGTTTTTAATGTAATACAGCTTTAATCGTGGATTAAACATATATATTTACAGTAGCTCTGATTTAATTATTTATTATATTAAGCCATGACAGTCATATGAAATCAAATTCAAGCCAATATATACAGTTGATGGAAAAAATTAAATTGCTTCTGATATATAAATGCCCATAACAAAAAAAGAAAACCCACATTAAACAAACTGGATAATTGGATTACTTAAGTACTTAGGTTTAGATACTTCTTACTATGGGAATCTCATTGTTTGGACATACAGGCTTCTTAGTCTGGAAGATTTCTAGCTGTCAATGCTGGATTTGGGGATATTGCTTTGCAAAACAGGACGGTCACATACAGGCCAGGATCTAGAAAAAAATTGAGGGGGTGGGGGGCAAGAGACTGGATTTCCATTGCAGTATAACATCCCCCCCCCCTCTGTTTTACATGAATTTAAAAAATCTCTTGAAAAATGAAATGCATAAAATATAAAAAAAGTTTTATAATTTTTTTTGCCTCTTTTACTATTATTAGCATTCAGAAGGGGATGGGGGCTAGTCCGGCCCTGGTCCCACACAATCCTAGGTGACAATCTAATCTCACACTGAGTTATACATTGCAGGCATGAACGTATGAGCAAATATCTACTACTTATAAGTGAGGAATGCAGTAGCTTGAGAATACCATATGACTATCAATTTGTCACTGACATCAAGAGGATAATGCATAAGCAATGATTGTCCTATGCATCTTTTAAGGTGATGCTGCATACTTCTCTAGCCAACATGTGCTCTTATATGTCAGATATTAATAGAACGTGCAGTTGCAAGAATTTACATATTCTATGGTTTCTTATGTACTGAATATAGTTATATTCATTTTGGCTCTTTTATGTGTTACGTGGACTTGATAAACTGAGCACTGTGTGCAAAAGAAATCAGAAAGTGCTCACCACTTTCAGCACTATCTACACAACATTAAAATGAATAATCGTGGAGTTTGGGGAATGACACTAACGAAAAACAACATTAAATGAGTCGATGTGAATTTTTCCCCACAGTAAACAACTCAAAATTAATTTTGGTCATCAAGCAGAGTTAATTCAATCAATTAACTTTACTTTTTTCATCATCAATATCTTCCAAACATTTCTTTACTTATGGAAATTATACTATTCACAACAGCTTTGCTCGCATGTGGATTACTATCATTTTCATCAGGCTGTGAGGTTGGGTTGTTTTACCTCTGAGTGGCACTTTTTTGCACACAATGGGCTAAATGGCCAGGTCACATGGACCCCGAAGGCTCAGAGAAGGTTGGAGCAGGGGACCCACTAGAACAGCTGTTGGGCGACAGATAGTAGCCTCCCGTCAAGGCCAGTGTTCTTTAATGTGCACAGGGTATGGCTCTCCCGCACACGGGGCCATGGCTTAACATTCCATCCAACGGACGACGACCTTTACCAAGCCCATCTGCGTCCCCTACTGACCGTGGGGAGAGCGGGGAATTTTGCGAAGATAAATCTCAACGCTGACCCAACTGGGACTCGAACCTGGGAACTACAGATTACGAGCCTGATGTGCCCCGGCTACGAGCCCACCCCCGCCCCGTGTATGAATGTCACAGAAATTTTAAGCTATATGTTGTGTGACACATAGTAAGAAAAAAGTAGGGTAACTGTGATTAACAAAACAGCAGAATAAGTGAGGCAGGGTTATCTCTGAAATCCAAAAAAAAAAATCCAGCCATGAATAAGGCCTCCCACACCCAATGTATGGAAATGCTTAGCTAGCATCGGCAACTAACATTTTAAAAATAGCAGACTGGACAAACAATCACAAACAATGAAAAAAAAAAGGACAATCATTCGGTGTTAATGTTGGTACGGTGTTAATATTGGTACAGCTTGAAAATGATGAACATACACTTGAACAAATTGTTTTCAGTGCTGAATGCACTTTCCACAATAATGGGAAAGTCGACAATTATAATTTTAAAATATGGATGGTACTAAGCAGTATCAACAACGGGTGTTTTCATGTTTTCTATGCGTTGCAACACACAGAAAACATGAAACACCTGTTGTTGATACACCTTAGTACTGTGTATCAGGATGTGTTGGAGAACTTCTTACAACAAAACAGTGATGATGATGATGTCTTCCCATTGCTTACTGCAAGAGAGTCTACACCAGCAATTTCCAGGCCACTAGATTGGTCAAGGAGCTATCTTAACCCTTTCACCACATCAATTTAATACAGTAGAACCTCATAAATCCAACATCCTTGGGACTTGGTACAAACTGGAGTTTAAAAACGTTTGGTTTTTTGGAAGTGCTGCAGAATAGCCTAAGTATTCAGGGGTAAATTGGACTGTTGTGGGCTAAAATAAAAAATTCTTTTAAATCTGTATAATGTATTAAACTTCAGTGCATATTCAAGTTTTGTCCCTGAAATAACACATGAATTTTATGCTTATTGTATTACATATATTATTTTCCTCCTTATACAGAATCATACGAGTTTATGCAAACATTTATGTATTATTAATAATGTTCATTTCAATTAGCTACTGATTATGAAGCCTTTTATAACTAGCTTAATACAAATTTAATGCATAAAGAATAACAATTATCAAAGTTGCAAATGAAATTATACTTCAGTAAATGATTGCTTTAAAATGTGTAAGGCAAATCGCAAAAAAAAATGAATAATGTTCAGGACAGACATGCTTGGAAGACCAAATTACAGTCTTGTTATACTTCTATAGTCCATGATATCTGCTTGAGGGAGGGTTGTTTTACTTCTGAGTGGCACTTTTTTGCACACAATGGACTAAATGGCCAGGTCACAAGGACCCCGAGACAACCAGAGAAGGTTGGGGGGGGGGGGGGTAAGGGACACACTGAACTGTTAGGAGAAAGATGGTAACCTCCTGTCTAGGCCATACATGGGACAATGGCTTTATGTCTCATCCAACAGATGGTGGCCTTTTCAAGACCCATTGGTGTCTTGAGGGAGGGAGGGAGGGAAGAATGTAAACTGCCTACTATCTAAACTTTTCTTAAAAATGCTAAAGTGTTACTACCCATGTTGCCTATGATATTTCAGACTGTAAACTGGTAAAGAAACCAAACTAGTAACTTCTGTAAACAGCTTCATACTAAATTTGGGATACCCCATTTGTAGACAGGTGTTTGCTGACAACTCAGTGCTCTTGGAGGGCCATGTGGAATCATATGCTCTAATATTTAACATCTGATCAGAATTTTCATTGCACTGTAGTGAGTTTTGAACACATGGTTGTATCAGCCAGAAGTCTTAGTAAAATCACCGAAGATAAATAATGGTTAATAATCCACATTATTTTTCCTTTCTTTTTATCAGAGCACTTGCTTCCTTAGAAAGGGATGTGTGATACAATCTTTCAGTTCATTAAATTGAATTAAAACTTATTTGGGATCAACGATTGTTAGGAAAGGAAAATGGTTTAGTTATGCTTGGTATTAACAAAAATATTAAGTGACTCCCAAAGAAGGGTTAATTTTTTCCAGTAACACCCAAGAAAATGACACCTGTAATTTTTATCAAATGCATCATAAAAATAATAAAATTTTAATTCTCATTGAAGTTTTTACATATGGTATAACAAATTTTAATGCTTTATTTATTACTGAATGAAATTGTTTTATCTTACCAACATTTCAACACTTCTTTAATGTTTTCTTCATTGGCTTTGAATAAATTGCTTAGTTATCAAAGACTATATATGTGGATATGATATTCCCATCTCTCACATAACTTATTAAACCTTACAAGAACATATTATAATGACTATATATTTCTTATTGCATGTCCTCCCTATCAAAATTTCCTGGACCCACAAGTGTGCATAACAGAGATAAAGCAAAACAGTACATATATGCCTACCTGTTCATATTCATCAGTAATTGTCTTAGGTTCTTCATGCCTCTGAAACCACATCATATACTTTGTATGAAACCTCCATGATTGTTTCTTCAGAGCTTTTGCTGCCAGATATTGTGCTTTTGAGCCCTAAAATAAAAAAAATGCGAAAAAAAAAAAAAAAACAGTTTTTAAGTTTAGCCTGAATTTTGCTGATAATACATCATATTAATTCATTATGATTTGTCTAGAGCAGTGGTTCTCAAACTATGCTCTTGTGCAACACTGTAATCTGTGAGCTGGTTCTATATATCTGATGCTAAAAATCAAGAAATGGTGGCTTTTCCTCAATCCACACAACACATTGACTTAATGGATATATAATTTTTTTAATTCTAAAGTTTTCTAAGCACGGATTATCATATTTTTTTTCACCCTTGACGTTTATTAGTGCTTGTTTTCTGCTAGCAGATGACCAGGATTAATATATATTTTTGCCTGAAAATTATTACTTTTCTCTTTAAATTGTTGCATTTAAGTCTCAATTATTACATTTTATTACAACTAAATGTAACTTAATAATAATTAACAATATTAAAGATTTAATTATAACACTTTTTTTAATGAGATGCACAGACCATACATATGGCATCACATTTTTCACTAGAAATATTATTCCTAGTTCATACGATGGCACAAGAAAAGATAAATTTTTTATGGTGCTCTGAAGAGAGCACTGTGTTTTCTAGATGCTCTATATTCTAAAAAAAAGTTTGAGAATCACTAGTCCAGATGACAAAATTACAAAATGAAAACAGAACAAAAATAAAATAAATACATACATACAAATACACAGAATCCACAAGCAGCCATGGGCTACTGAGATCCAACTAGAACATAAAATTTAGTTCTCCAAACTTGTCTATCCTGAACTACAGCTGCTGCATTTGGCCATAGTAGGCCAATTTTAATGAGGTTCTGTTTGATATTGTTTGCCCAACATATCCTATGTCTTCCCCTCTATCATATGCATTTAGGCACACTGTTCAAAACCCTATTCACTAATCTAACAGTTATGCATACAGGCAAATCAAGCCAATCTCTCTCTGTACAATAATTGCTCAAAGGTGTTTTACCTACTCCTCATCATTATGCACAAAATCAAACCATCTAATGCCAAAGATACTAGGAAAAATCTAGAATCAAAGGCATAAAATTTCCTGTTTCAAAGAGTCAATGTTTCCCGTCCATACTAACCTTAGAAAGAACCAAACTATTATACAGAGAAAATAAATAATTTTGGTCTTAAGTTTATTTTTCCACACTCTCCATAGGTTCTTAAAAGTGCCAGCAACAATCCTTATTCTTCTGTTTATCTTATGCAACACATCACCAGTATCTGCTAAATAGCTCCAAAAATAATTAAACTGAGACACTTGCTCAATTCAGTAACCATTCAGATTAACTGATACAACCTGCCTGACCAATTTTCATCACTTTAGCTTTCTCTGTTTATCACCAAACCTATTCTACTGTGAATACATCAACAGTTCTATTGAAAGAGTTCATCTTGTCGACATCATTTGCCGAAAACAACCATATCATCAGTATAATTTAAATAAGATTAAAAAAAAAATCTCTAGACCATTTAAGGCCAAAATCTTTCCCTTCTGAATTTCACATAACATAATCAATAACCAAACTAAAGAGAAAAGGAGACAAAATGCACCCTTGTTTACCTTAATTAATGCACCTTAATTACTATAAGCCCTACTAACACTACCCTCCCTGAAAAGAGAAATTTAAGATTATTTTTAAGAATCTGACTTTTTCGTTCCATCTGGTCTCTTGAAAACCAAGAATATCTAGGTTACAACAGTGGAATTCTTTTGTGAGGACATCGAAAGAATAATCTCTATGCAGAATCCCCACATTCCAAAAAGCTCTGGAGATAAAATGGTTAGCAGAAAGTAATTAAAGAAATTATGTTTATTGAGAGAAGTGCCAACAATATCACACAGCCCCCTAATTGCAGGCATTGGACACCCACTAACTAAAGGGTGAAGCCATCTACATTGGAAGACCTCCTTCAATGAAGTCAAAAGCCTTTTTGAAATCTATAAAGTTAGCAACCACAGGTTTCTGAAACTCTATAAACATTGCTGAAGAAGCCTAAGTGAAAATATTTTATTAATACATCCCCTACCACTTCTAAATCCATACTGTTCATCACATAGTTGTCCATCAACCAAATTCTTAATTCTATTAAGTGTAATCATGCAAAGAACTTTACCTGGAACAGAAAGTAAACTAATTCCCCTATGATTATCACAAGAACTACGATCACCTTTTTTAAAAATTGAGACAATAATAGCTCTAGTAAAATCCTTAGGAACACCTTATCATAAAAAATATTCAACATTCAGTCAGCCATGTGACAACACAAATGTTCCAAGCATTTCAGTGATGAATTCATCCACTCCTGAGGATCTATCCTTATTACAAATAGTGGGAGTAGAAATAATCACATTATTTAGAACTTCTCTGAAATGCTCAGCCCACCTAGCCATCACAGAATCCTCACCTTCAACCACCTTGCCATGTTTATCCCTTAATCCCTATGTACCTGTCTGTTTCTTCCCACATAAAACATTAATAATCTGGTACAACCCCTGCTGTTGTGCTGTCTAACTGTTTCCTCAGCTTTGTCAGCCAAGCTATTAAGCCAAAGAATTCTTATCAGCTGATAACTGATCCTTTAGTTTATTAAGCTCGTTGTAATGCCTTCTGTTACGGCTAGTAGGGTGTTGATTCATATTATTCCTGCACTTCCTTCTTTTAGAAATAAGATTCATAGCCTTATCTCTCAAATAATTTTGTGTCCTCTGTTCCCTTTTACCCAAAAGATTACTGTTGGTTTCAAGAAAAGCCTGTTTAAACTGATCCCATTCTTTCTCAACTTCAGCAGTAAGCAAACCATGATTGTCATAATGACTAAGTAGCTTATCATGATATGCTTTGGCTATATCTGGATCTTTCAGACTTTCAGTGTTGAAGGAAGGTAATTTTCTTAACCTTAGCACAACATTTCTTAATTTCAGCTGCAAGACACTTTTGACCAGGTAATGGTCAGACCCAATTTCGGCTTCTCTGTATGATCTAGTATTCCTAACTGAACTAGCCCATTTGCTGTTAATTAAAATATAATCTATCATATTCCTGTGCAACCCATCAGGTGAAATCCATTGTATTTATAAATGCCCTGATGTTTGTAGTAAGTGTTAGTTATTCACAAACCATTAAGTTTGCTTACCTGTAGGAGACATTTCCCATTGCCATTGCAACTACCAGTGCCAAAGTGACTTACTCCCCTGCCCAAAGTCCAGAGTCAGTACCAACTTTTGCATTGAAGTCACCTAGCACAAGAGAAATATCTCCTTTCTTGACAGAATTCAAAATATCCTGAAATCTATCATTCCTCTGTGGGAGTGTAACAACAGATAGCATTTAAGTCTTTATTTTTTTGTTAAATTTTGCTGTAAGAAATCTTTCATTAATGCAGTCATATCCTAGAAGAACATCACTGGTGTGTCTACTGAGTAGCAAACCTACACCTTGGAGATGATTTCCATCCTCCTTCCCTGAAAAGAGAAATTTAAAGTTATTTTTAAGTATCTCATCTTTACCTGTCCATCTGCTCTCTTGCAAGCCTAGAATATCTAGATTATAATACTGGAATTCCTGAGTGAGGACATCAAGAGAATATTCTCTATATAACATCCTCATATTCCATGTACCCACAGAGAGAAAATGATTAGTAGGATTTTTAAATAAACTAGGTTTAGTGAGAAAGAAACTAGGTTTATGAGAGCCCCCTGATCACAAGCATGGGGCAAAGACCTGTCCCTCCTCCACTAAAGGCTGTAGTCACCGATACTGGTAGAAACTTCAGACATCACCTTTTTTCTTTGAATTATATTACTATTACTATTTCATATAGCCTACCTGAGAGACATACTCCAGTTTAGGATTGATGATGCCCAACTAGCAAACTGAGGGTTTAGGTACCTGCGATGGCCTCTGATCAGGATTATCCACCAGCTGATATAAGGTATCCTGTGCCTCTGTTCACTTAGGACTGGCAACCCACAAGCAAACAGAAAACACAGCAGCAGATTCTCTCTCAACAAAGGCCCACCTGTACAGCAAGTTCAGGATCTCCATAATCAAGCTCAAATCCATAAACGAGTCCAGTCTAGTGGGTATAAATGGTCAGACCTGTGAACCTGTGAAGTTGACCACTCAGCAGGTTGAAAAAAAGAAAAAGTGGCCATAGATGACCAGATCAGTAGGCCACACTGAGCTGGCAGCCTTTCCTTTCAGTTCCCTTCCAAAAGAGAATATCTCTTTTCAAAGGTACTAATGGGCTGCACCACAAGAAGGTGGGGTCGGACATTAGGTGCTAGACCTGGCTGGTTCTGTGCATCATCACTGGGGATTGGTACACAGCTCTCCTTCCAGTTTATGCCTAGCTACCATTTACAGACCTGTTGCTCTCAGCCCTTCCAAAAAAGGTGTAGCCTTTGAATTATATTACTATTACTATTACTTTGAATTATATATTAGCTTTGGTAGTTTCACTGATCTCTTAACCACTGATCAATTTCAAATATGAGAAACTAACTATATTAATCACTGATCAATTTCAAATATGAGAAACTAACTATATTAATCACTGATCAATTTCAAATACAAAAAATTAACTAACGCTGTATATAAAACAGTTTGTTTGTTCAACATCTTCTCCTACACAATAAGAGTTTGGACCCCATAAAATTAAGTCCCCCCCCAAAAAAAATGGATTATTGTGTAATGATAAACAGGCTTAAAGAGTTCCTACTAATGGCCATTATATGCAACATACTATGACAATGCACATTGACCTAAGAATTAGGTCATGTTCATGTGAGATCGAGGATTAATGATGTATCAAAAGATATCATTTTCAACTGTTTTTGAACTGTTCATGTTTCAACATTTGAACTATTCATAACTTATTCAATACTTGAATGAGTGGTCACAATTTTCACATGATTTACCCCTTGACACTCTGTATTGGGTTAACAGAAATCAGGCACTTACCTTTAATATAAGTAAATTTCAAACTCTATCTGTTTTTTTGCTATAAACCTATATAAATAGTAGCCAAATTTCTTTTTAAACAGGCTATGTTGCACATGCTAGAGCAGTGCTGACTTGAAGTGCTCTCAACAGTGTTACTAAGTCTTATGATTTTTGAACAAAAATTTGATTACATTAGTATTCCTGAGACCCATTATTAATGGGCTTCAAGGAATCTCCTAAACTTCCATACTTAAAAACAAGGGAGAATTATGTAAATAATTACAGAGCATAATAAGTTATATCTGAAATGAAAGCTATTTATGTGGGAATATTAATATTACAGGCTACCTCAAATTATGTCCCCAACATTCTGATTTAGAAAATAGGTGGAGGAAAATCTCTCATGGAGCCGATCTTATTGAGTTTTATGTAAAATGAAAGCTTGCTACTTTGAATGTGTCATTTGTTATATATTAAGACCAAGCAATGATGGATAATTTTTCTGGTAGTTATATATAAATGGAGAAGCAAAGTGAGAACTATGGAGAAGGCAGAAAACTATTTTAATATTACACAGAACCTGGTCACAATAACTGTGCAAAAGATTATATGTAAATGCTAACACGATTCATAAGTTTTACTGTACTTTATAATAATTAATTGCAATACTAACCTCCATATAATAAAAGATAAAAAATAATGTTTCAGTGGACAACCGCTGAAAGTACTCTACAGAATCACAATGTGGTAGGCCTTGAGGATAATAGGATGGTACAGGATAAGGGTTACGAGGAAGATATTGCCTGAAAAATAAAAGGAAAATTAGTTAATACATTGCTTGTAATATCACAGAAGAAACACATAATCTCAATACAGCAAACTTCTCACTAATTAACTTTAAAAAAGGTCATAAAAATTCTTGAAAAATGTGGAAACAATCATTTAATAAACAATATTATATAGAGAAATTAATATAGCCCCCACAGCTTCAGCAGTTTATCATTCCTAATAGAGATCATTCTTCAAATTCAGTAATTTGAAATTTAGAACTGCAACAACTGCATTTTACATGGTTCTCTGCAAAATGTAATGCTTTAATTTTATATGATTTCCAAATTATGGGTTTACTGTTTCTTAACATAAAAGTTACAATGGCACTGAAGAATCATTATTCTCAATACCGAAGTTGATCAAGTACAATTTGCTGCATCTTGGGTTGTTGTTGTTGTTTTTACCTCTGAGCGGCACTTTTTTGCACACCTTAGGCTAAATGGCCAGGTCACAAGGACCTCGAAGGCTCAGAGAAGGTTGGGGGAGGGGACCCACTGGAACAGCTGTTGGGAGACAGATGGTAGCCTCCCGTCAAGGCCATCCAGCGTGTTCTTTAACGTGCACAGGGTATGGCTCTCCCGCACACGGGCCACGGCTTAACGTCCCATCCGATGGATGGCGGCCTTTCCAAGCCCATCGGTGTCCCCTACTGACCGTGGGTAGGGCGGGGAAATTTTGCGGAGATAAATTTCAACGCTGACCCAGCTGGGATTCGAACCTGGGAACTACAGATTACGAGCCTGGCGCGCTACCGACTGTGCCACCCCCGCCCTGCTGCATCTTGATACAAGAATAGGTTAGCTAGTATTACCATCTCCATAAAACTTCTTTCAGTACATATGAATTTGTATGTGTTTGCTGAGTAGAAAACAAGTAACACTTCATAGCAGCTTGCTCTCCATATTAATATATAATTCTTCAGTATATATAAAAACTACAGTACAAAAGTTTTAGGAAAATGCAATTTTTTTGCTTTACAAGAAAATTGTTTGTTTATAGAGATATATTAAAAATTCTTTTTATGGGTAGATATTGACAAAACATTATGATTTGTCAATATAGAAGTTCTATATTGACAAATCATATTTGTCACTTTTCGAACCTTCCTATAGCTATAATTGCACCTTCTAATGATGAAAAATATTTAAAATTCCATTTTTTTTAACGAATATTGCAAATGAAGCATTTATGCTAGAAATCTAAAATTTTGGTGGTGGCTTCACACTCCAAGTCCACCATACCTTTGTTCAGAATGAGGACAGTTACAGCATTCTGGATTAGTGCTACAAACTTCCAGCTGACCTCCAAGATCTGTGCCCACACCAACTTCAATGATGCACAGCCAGTCAAAAAAACATTTGTCGGGAAGAAGTACAGAATGTGACAGTAACCTTGAACACCACTCTCATCTTCAGGCAAACAATATGACAATGCATCACTTCATTTGGATGAGATTGGGAAACACTGTTTTGGACCATAAAAAATTACTAATTTTTATGGGGATATCAGCAAAATCGTGCTTTGGCATATTTTTGAAATGTAGGTTTATTGCAAAAATACAAAAAAGTACTCCTAATCATAATGCTACCCAATATCCTAAAATTTTAATTGTATACCTTAAGTCATAGAGCAAATGAGTGCAGCTGGCCTTATAAGGGGTCAAAATATACCTTTATTATTATATATAGATACTGATTTGATGATTATGTTTCACATTTACGTTTGATGATATATTTACATGTTTTTTTTTTAATTAGAGCTGATAAGTTGCATATCATGAGGGAGGGGATGGGATTCTGCTCTGCACATGGTCTGTACAAACCTCATTATGCCCCTGGATTACAGTGAGAATTTAATTAAGAATTTGGACAATCACTTGAACCATCTTCTGTGGGATTAATTGGAAATCTTTTTGGCAACTGGTTAGGAATTTGTAATGGTTTGATGTTATGATGGAGAAGGCATATGTATCTTATCTTAAGAATGCCCTTTGAGTTTAGACTCTTAGTGCAATGGATAAAGGCATCACCTCTTTGAGCAGCACCTATCTGACTTCCTAGTCAACAATTCTATTAAAAAAATATTTACGTTATATACAATTTCTTTGAGAAGAACTGCCTGTCTGATTTGGATGCTAGACAGTGATGTTCAGAGATTCAGATGTATTTCTCTTACAATAAATGTGAATTATTCAAAATTAACAACCTTCAAATTCAGATGCTGGTTCCTTGCTCTATGCCTAGATGGCAGCACAGACAAAAATGTGAGCAGCATGGATTAAAGATATAAGCAAAAAAGGAGAGTTGAAAAATAAAAAGCAGTAAAGCAAGCTAATAGACGGCAGCATAACTTAGAGAGAATTTAAAAATAAGAAGAAATAAATAAACAAGGCACTATAGAAATAAAATGAAGTCCTTCAGAGAATTGGAGAAGATTAATAATGGAGAGTTAAGGTGCAATTTCAAGGTTTAGAGACCACAAAGCAACACCTGAATGGATTGTACTGTGGTGATAAGCTTTTGATGCTTCCTTGAATTCAATGATTTATAACTGACAGAGGAAGTTTTTCAAGGAATTACGAGCTGTCTCTACAAAGTGTAATGCTGCCTATATCTAAGAAGTTTACTGTGATAGTGTCAATTGCGAATTGTCGACTGGGAAGGTCAGAGTGTCACATTAGGACAATTGTTTAATATGCTATCTGACAATTTTACCTTTTTAACTCATTTTGTGTTCAATATGAACTAATGCCTTTTTTTTCATTTTGCTGGGGAAGGGGGAGGGTTAACCTTTCTCTCAGATTATCAGCATAGAAGAACCCCCTCACAAAATTATATCATCATCTCCCACCCATCACTGGAGGGTGCTGATTTTAGTCACAAGAATCCTCCATGTTTCTGTTCCCAAGACAATATTCAATTTTAAGAAACAATAAAAGATCCCAGCTTTTTACTGGAAAACCAAGAAATAGAAAAAAATAAATAAAAAAATTAAGACACAACCTGTTATAAAAATATCCACAGCAACAAGTTGTAAGACTTCCTTGTAAGAAAAAAACTGATGAAGCTATATAGCCTACCTCTAAAATATTGGTTAAGATGTGATGGTCCACCCATTCACTTTTACTTTTCCTTAACCAGTTTTACTTTATTTACGTTATATGTATAATTTTGGGGTTTTTACTTAGAGTTGGCATCATCACTTTTCCTCACCCAAGACCGCTAAAGGAGTTGCACATGCACAACTTCAAACCTGGAAATAAATAAATCTGGAAAGCACAAAGTCAGGCTCTTCAAAGACAAGCACATAACGAGATGCCAGCGAGACGACAACCGGCAATGTATCATCAACATAGAGTAGATGATGTCACAAGCAACATCTTCAGAAGCGCCTACACCTAGCTTATTGATTGACGCGGGAATGAAGTCTCTGGGAAATGACTGGATGATGATTTATCGCAATGGAGTGCCAACAATGAAAATTTATTATTATTCTTCCACTGTGGCACTAATTATTTATGATGTCTTTTTTGCTGGAATAGATGAAGACATAAATGATTGAAGAGTATTTATTGTTTTGTTTATACTTAGAAATTTTGAAATGTTTAATTTCTTGATGAAACTTTAGAGTTTGATGTTTTTGGAAAAATAAATTTATTATTCAAGATTTATAGTTTATGTTTACAATGTGAAGTGATTAGAATTTTTTGTGTGTTCTGGTTCATCTGAAGTTCTAGTTGAACCATAAAGAAAATATTTATTAAGCCTAAACTATATACTTTTTATATGGTACATGTAAAACAAATTCAAACTGCAATTTATATTGAAATAATATGTTTTTAAAGTTGAAATTCCCTGTGTTGTACTCAGAATAAAAAATAAACACCTCCTCAAGCAGTTGCTTGCCACAGAAGTCTGACAGGAGACTGTCAGTTTATATGCCATAGTATTAGATCTGAGAGGATGGCGGGACCTCAGCAGAAAGACAGCACAAACATTCATTTACTGAGTATCTATCCACTATCAAGCTGAAGAATTAAATAAATAGTCCCCAAATGCACTCAAAAGACAATGATTACCAGATGGTGTATAGCATAACATTAGCAATGGAGGAGAGATTAATCAGTAGCTGGTAGCTCAGTGGTCAGAGCACCTGACATGTCGTTGGAGGTACCCGGCTCAATTTTTACTCTACATCTTCATCCTGTTACGTAAAAACATCTTGATAGTGGATAGATACTCAGTATATCAATGATATGTGAATTCATTTCTCGGAAAAGCAACCATCCATGCCTTGCCAGTGGCTTGAACATAGGTCCCTTTGATCACTAGTCAAGAACATTAACCACTCAGACATGGGACGGTATATACTAAGAATGAAAATATTTAAATATACTTTTCATTTAAATTAGAAACTTCATCTTCATAAAATTTTGAATTAAATGCTGTTTGATTTGGTATATAACACGGCCTTTTTTATTAGTTATTTGGCAAAATGGTTCTAAAGTTAATTTTTTTAGCTGAGTTCAGTGAAAAAGTGCTTGGACAGTCAATCATTTTTAAGGCTGGGTATGGAAAAGGTTATAGGTTTCAAGTAGATTGACAACTACATGCTCAAACATCAAGGATAAATTATGTGCTGTATATATTTTTTTTCAATGGTAGGAATTGAATCTATACCCTATGATCCACTCCTTTCAATGTGCCAATGATTACCAGTAATTCAACATAGCAAAAATGTCAAACTAAATTATTGCCTTTGAGAGAATAAATTTTCATTATAAAACATTTAGTAGATATATGAATTTCTGTTTAACAAGACCAACATTTAAGATTTCTTCTCATTCAAACTAATATATTTGAGGTTTACAATATCACAACCTGGAGAAATGATCTGAAACACTAAACTAAAATTTAAAACAATTACAAAATATTTGCTGAATTCAAAACTTGACTCATCAGTTCAGTTTGCACTACGAGTTTCTCTGGAATTTCCAAATATTGTCATAACAACTGAGATTAAGATTAGGATAAATAAATCTATTCTCCTTAAGATAAAAAATCTTTTTAATGTTTTCTACCTTCTAATGTGAGTGAGCTCAAAAACAAACATTTTCCAGTAATTTGTTATTTCTCTGGGACATTATTGTACCAGCCTTAGAAATAGGCTTTCTGAAATAACAGATGTTGCTGCAATAGAGAGATTTTTCTTTTTGCAATTCACAGAAATTAGGATATCAAAATTTTAACTGTTTACGCCCCCCCCCCCATGTTTTAGTGGATAAGAAGTTTTATTTGTAATACTTTATTACAGGAATTGCTTTAATAAAACTTGCAATCATTTTATTGTGGATGCTCATGTATAATCTTTAAAGGCATTTATGTTTTTCATTGCTTTTCAATGAATAAATATCCTGAGACATTATTGTGGATATATACAAACCGATAATATATGCTTTAAAATTAAGACAAAAATAAAGTTAATAAAGAAATCTTAAGCCTGCAAATTTTGGATTAGCTTGTATTTGCTGTGATACTTTTACAGGGCACATTCTTACATACAGCACTCTGTTGCATAATGACCATGATCCATTCTGTAATGATAGTCATCATGTGGATCAGTCACTGCATGTATAGAAATTATATGTTAAAGCATCTATCCATTCCTGGAGCTCCGGAAAGTGACCCCCCCCCCCCAAAAAAAAAAAAAAAAAAAAACTTTAACATTTAAACCTCATATTTTTATATATAAATCAATGTTAAACACAATAAAGTAGATGATAGAAATATGGTAGATATAATTAATGCATAAAAATAATGCTTTCATTTGGAAGCATCTGTTATTCTTAAGTCTCAGAGTTTACCTTTTTGTAATATGGTACACAGTGGAATGGACCAGGACATACTCCTTTGCAAACTCATTTATTTTTCTACCCTTGTCATTTCTGACAATTTCTAGTTTTCAGTTCCTTTTCTACTTTTCACTTTTAGGGGTCATTGTAACACAATTTAGTCTGAAGGTATTTAAGAAGTTATGATAATAACTCAAGTCTGGCAGAGCTCTGAACCCTATCCAAATGCAACAATCAGTGAAAACAAAGTCCTAAGACTCATGAATTGGGATTGCTGATTGGCCAAGGGCTGCTCAGATCACCAAGTGATCCAATGGCTGAAATTGGCAGCTGTGTGTGTGCATGTAACTCATCTGCTTTGAGATTGTGGCCATTATGTGAATACATGGGGGTCTCCATTATGCAAAATCGCAATATGAGAGCTGGTCATTATGCAGGGATCTACTGTATTTTCATTCTTGCAATGCAATTAATTATATCTGACTAGTTAAACCCATGCCAAAAGTTTGGTGTGAAACATATGTTCATTGATAATTCTTTATTCACAGCTTCTCACATGTACTACTCCATCCACAAGGTAGACAATGCCCCTAGAAATTTTGGACACTTTTCGAAGGATCACTCCTATCCACAGCAGCTAGGAACCTGATCTATTACCCCAACAAGGCTAGGACTACGTGGGACCACCCCCATCAAATTTGGAACTGATTGCTCAAGTACCCATGGAACCATAGGGAAACTGGCAATTTCTGCCACTGATGATGTCACACACGTTTGCCCGCTCAGAATTAGAGCTATAATATATTTTTCTCCTAGCAAATGCTTATGACTAAAACCTAAGAAAAGAATCAAAAGAAGTGTGTAAAGCAATGTTCTACCCTATAGTACACATTGAAAAACAGCATCAATCATAAAACCTTGCATTTTCCAAACAATTTTTTAATCTATTACCTCCTACTTCTATGTATACAATAGAAAACTCTTTCATACCTCTAAGCAATAACCCAATGAACAAAATGTGTGGTTTGATGAAAAGATAGAAATAGTGTACGGTGATATGCTGTGATATCTTAACAGAATTACCTGTGATCAACAGAACTGAATCTGAGCAGCAAAAAGGAACAGGCTAAACAAACAGTTGAACATGATTAGATTGAAATGTGTATGAATAAACATTTTTGGTTCAGAACTGAGTAATATAATTTAATCATTGTGTCACATAATCAATGCATTGACAAATCAAATAGTTATTATCATCTCTATCTTGGCAATAATAAAATTAAAGTTAAACAAGCCACAAGAGATTAATGAATTATTGCTGTTTAAGTTGCAGTTAATTTTGTTGTCTAATGGCTGATTGATATGTTTCTAAATTCCTTTGACAACATTGCAATGGGTGGGCCACCTAGTACATGAAGACTTACTGTTTGGCCACAGAGCAATACATGGACTTACCATCCCCATTTGCAGTACTACTAATATATAATTATCAGTAATTTTAAATGTAGTGGATTATTGCATCAGATAAAAATCTGTTGAAAGGTATTTACTACTGCTGTCAGGGTGTCACGTTTTGCATGTGACAAGCATTTCTCTACCTACATTGGCCTACCAAAATATCTTTCATGAGCTGCACTACTCTGGTTAGAATTATTAATTAAAATGCATTGATTCAATATGGGTAATTTTGAAATCCAGATTATATTTCTAATATAAAGGATCACCCACACTAAAGTTTCAACAGAATTTGCACAATAAGCCCCCAAAATAGTCAATAAATTTTGTGTTTTACCCAACATGGATAATAACTGCTTTCATTGTTTTAATAAATAATATGTACATCCCATGGCTGAGTGGTTAGCATGCCTGGCTACTGATCAAAGGGATCTGGGTTCGAGCCTCAGGTTAAGGCATGGATGTTTGTAATGTCTTTCTTCTGAGGTTTCACCATCCTCACAGACCTACTTTGGAGTATAAACTGACAGGCTCCTGTCAGACCTCTGTAGCAAGCAGCTGCTTGAGGGGTAAAATAAATATATTATTAGTCTATTGTTTTTGGATTGACATAATCAGAATACTATTTAGGTTAGAGTTACTACACACATATATAAATATAATTAAAATCGAGGAAAGGAAATATTGTACCTATACCTAAACCTTTCGGAATCTGAAGGATGAGGCAAGTGCCTGCATGCAGCTTCCAACATGTGCAGCTGAAAGTAACAGTCTTTTGTCAGAGGTACTGGACCCAAAGGGTCAACCCCTAATAGTGGAGGAATGTGAGCTTCAGATGTTTGGGGAATGGAAGATGCTAATGAAGGAGCAGGAGGTGGTTGAACAGCTTTACTTTGTAGTGACAGAGAAGAGTTGTTATGGTTGGCATTGCTGTTGTTAGAGGTACTATACAAAGCTGAAAGGAAAAGCAATAAATATGTAATGGGTACATATTGTGTTCAGTTTCACATGTACAAATAAATAACCATACTTACAATATATAAAAAAATTCACCAATCAATTCTACTAATAAGTCTCAGATAATTGTTCTAGAAAAAGAATAAAGTAAAATGCAAAACTTCATTTTTGAATCATGCAGAACCCAAACACATAAGCTGTTGATTATGTGCCAGCTACTCTTACTATCAAAGCAACTGGGTACAATCAGTATCCTTTTAGCTTAACTTTGACTATAATGCCAGTTCCGCCTTTTTCTTTACACTAATGTGAGATCACATTAGTGGGAAAAAGATGGAGCTGGCCTTTAGTTTAGTGGTCTTAGAACACTGTCATAAATCTGGAGAGATATGGGCTCGAATATCCTGCATGTTGTCAAAACTATTTATTGATTTATTGACTTCAAAGTCAACAGGTAACTCTGTGGATTTATTATTTAAAGTTTATAAGATGTACACTACCTCAACACTATCTGAATTCATAACATTTAAAGCAAAAAGTGCTAATTGCACATATGAGCCAACACAGTGCTGGCAGCACTAGACAATAAAACATTATATGTTGTAATCATAATAAATATAGTAAGTACTCCATCTATCACATAAAGGAGATCTGGGTTCAATTAGAACAAGGGAAAGAAATATTTTCATTTTTTAACTGTTACTCTAATGCAGAAGTTCAAGTTTTTTGCTTTGCATATTACTTTTTAAAGCTAACTTATTAATGGGTTGGGTTGTTTTACCTCTGAGCAGTACTTTTTTGCACACCATGGGCTAAATGGCCACGTCACAAGGACCCCAAAGGCTCAGAGAAGGTTGGAGCAGGGGACCCACTAGAACAGCTGTTGGGCAGGTTGGAGCAGGGGACCCACTAGAACAGCTGTTGAACAGCGGATGGTAGCCTCCCGTCAAAGCCATCCAGCATGTTCTTTAATGTGCACAGGGTATGGCTCTCGTGCACATGGGGCCACGGCTTAATGTATCATCCGATGGATGGCGGCCTTTCTAAGCCCATTGGTGTCCCCTACTGACTGACCTATTAATGTTGCAACAAATTATGCCATAAACCATTTAGAACCCCATTCTCTTTTACGAGTTGTTTAAATAAAGATTACACTTTCTTTATAAATACTTTTAAAATCATTTTTTCATGGTTGGGTAGTGCAGCCACTAAAAAACTTATTAAAGTTAAAAAAAATGCATAGAACACATTTTACTGTTTGTGAGAACATATAATACAATTTTTCACTTCTAGCAAACATAAACAAATTTCATCATTTTTGAAATAGTATTTGCAGTTCTTAATACAAAAGGCATATAACCAGTTGTAAGACATAAACATACATTAAAAATAAATTCAAATGTTTCACAAAAAAAAAAGACATTTACTGGCCTCTTTACACTTCCTTTGGTATGACAAATCAGAGTGAATTTCCTCCATTTTACCTTGATACTCTACAGAAAATGAGAACCTGAAGAGCAAAATTATCAAGACTCAAAACATTAAGAACCTAATATGTTCAGTCTCCCAAAACATTACTTGATCTTTGATTCAAAACGAAGTTAAGACAGAGTTGTGAAAAACAGATGCTTTGATGCTGCATAATATCATAATGGTTCAAACCCCATATGGCAAGGTCATTTGCTCTGTCAACAACCTGCAGATAAACTAGTAGCTTTGTGGGTCTGATCATAAGCTGAAAAATGAAAATTAAAACAAGCTAAGAAAATCCACATTTTATTGAAACTGAGGAAATAGTGTTTCATATTTGTTAAAAAACAACAACAAAACTGAACGTGTTATTTATGTGAATTAACTTTTACAAACTTAATAGGAATCTGGATTAGTGCTTTAAAATAATATGGTATAAATTATAACGTCCTAATTTAGACAGCAGTTTGCTTTAACCAAGGATGGGCAAGATATTGAATGCACAAAGATACTTCCTTAAATAGAGATTTGTATCATTCTTGATTTACTTGTTTAAACTGTTGAAAAGTTACTTGTTTAAAACTGTGAAACATTTCAGAATTCTATTGTCAAAATTTTCATGCCTGTATGTGTTTGTCCACATGCAAACACGATAATGGAAATGAGAAACAGATGGTTAGGTACAACAATTGTGCTGGAATTTAATGTTTTTAGCCACACTCATGTGGTTTTGAAAACTAAACTTTTTAAAAGCTGCTTGTCCTTTTGCACAGTGCTCTTGCTGTTGCCATTTTTCAGTAAAGTGTGGCTGTGAAATTTAACTTTTTACCTACCTTTCTATTGCCTTTGACATTTGTCAGTTTGACAAAACATTGTTCCACCATATCATTCGAACGTGATAAACTTAATAATTTGAAATGAAAGCCAAATGTGTGCCAAATGAAAGCTTGTGACATGAAGAATGTCATAGGCTATTAAAGATCGAAACCTCCTGCTTTCTTCCCCCTAAAAAACGGGAAACGTGAAAGTCATTCTACTATATCTTCCGAACGCAAGGGCCTACAGGTATGAGTTAGGTGTCAAATGAAAGCTCGTATAATGATGGCCATGAACTGTTTTGAATTTTGCCCCCACTATTCTCCCCTGATAAAGGGTGGGTTGGGGGGCTTTGAGGGGTTCAACTTTAATGAGTTGCATCTCAAATTAAAGCCTGTGATGCCTCCAATGTCATGGGCTATCTCAAACATGACTCCAAAAGGGGAGCAAATGTGCTCAATGTTTATGAGTCATATATCACATCAAAGTTTTTGAAGGTAAGTATTTTTAGTTACAAAAAAAAAAATATACATATAAATTAAAAAATTAAAAAATACCTATTTTCCTATAGGGATCTAAAAAGTAGAAAATAAATCTAAAGCCTATCAATGGTGCAATAAGTCACTGAGTTCATATTCACTTCGAAGGAAGATAGGGCACCAGCAATCTTGTTGAGTAGGTAAATCAGTGACCTATCTTCTTTTGAAGTGAATACGAACTCAGCGACTTATTGCACCATCGATGTGATTTAGGTTATTTTTTACTTTTTAGGGCTCTATAGGAAGCTAGGTTTTTTTTTTTAATTTATATTTTTTTGATTGATATTACTGCAATGATGAATAAACCCAATTTTGAGGTACAAAAAAAAATATTATTCAAATGATTACCTCTGCAGAATGCTTCTAAACAAAAATGAGATATGTTCTCAAACTTAATGTATTATTAATTAGAACATTTCTTAAATGTAATAACAAAGTTAAAAAAACCAGCAAGTTTTGATAGATGAAGAGTAGACAAACAGCATATCAAAGTTCAACAGGTGCATTCCATTCATGCTGACAGATATTAAAAAGAAAAAAAAAATGAATCTAAAAATGATGTCACTGTTTTTATGTAACTTGGAAAATGAAATTTTAACAGTGAAAAGCAACCATTCAGTTTATATGCCATAGTAGAAAGTCTGTGAGGATGAGGAGACCTCAGCAGAAAAACATTACAAACATGCATACCTTACCCAGGCCTTGAACCCTAGTCCCTTTAATCAGTAGCCAAGAGTGCTAATCACTTGGCCACGGGATAACCAAATCAAGGATAGGAAACAAATATTTTTGGATTTTTCTTTTTTGCAGACAAAAAATATATCTACAAGTCCTTAGAAAGTGTCATGTATTAACCAGCATTTTTTTTTTGCTTTACCTATCTCTGCATGTCACCATTCTTAGCATGAAAATAATCAAGAACCAGTCCATTCTAATATCATCACCTGAACAGTCATTTGAGTGACAACAGTCAGTAAGTACAATCCCAACTTGCAAAACTTAATTGGTGCTGCAGTGTAAATAATTCATAAGTAGAAACATGGTAAAAAATAAATTATATTACCTCATACTTAATAAAGAAATGTATTTTACCCAAGATATATATAAAATAGAAAAAGGTAAAAAAAATCCAGTGATTAATCTTAATTTCAGTTCCTTTAACTTCCAGTACATTTAAACAAGGAGTAGAACATAAAAACTTTGCAATGCTCTCCACAAGAAATGATGGGGAGGAGAAATTTATTGAAATTTTAATATGAAGTTGTTTACTTTAAATATCAATGTTTTTTTGCTATTTTTCCTTTTGCTCTTCATATAAAAGAGTATTGAAATGGTTTTTCAGTCTCAAATTGAATAAAAACTTTAATTACAACAATACTCTGTTAAAATAATTATTTGAAAAGATAATTTACTATTCTGAACATTACCCTTTATCTACCATACCAGCCCAAACTATAGGTGGGAGGCAGTCAAGAGGAATGAATAGCATTGATTGGATGAGTATATTAAAAATCTCATCTATTTTGGACTGGTATGGTACTGAAGGGGTTAAACAATGTAATGGATTATACTAAGATTTAAACTTGCTGTCCCTTAGCAATCTTTCGCAAGATGCCAAAGATGACATCAGAAGCCGAGACTTGATGTGTGTTGACTAGCCATTCACTGGCTCATGTATGATAGTCCACAGAATTATATTTTGAATCATAAATATTGCAGCACTTTCTGTTGTTGTTTGATATAGTTTGTAGACTTGTATCCATACTGTTGATTGTCTATTAAAACCAACCTACCAGGATGTTGATTTAAAGACAATCACAGGAAAGTGCTGAAACATTTAAGACGACATTTGCTTTTGCAGACTATCATATGTGAGCCAGAAACTTCAAAGTGATGCTAGTCAACATACATCAAGTCTTGGCTTATGACACCATCTTCAGCATCTTGTGAAAAATTGCTAAGCGATAGCAAGCTTAAATCTTAGTAGCATCTGTTAAATTGTTTAATGGACTATAATACAATAGCATTGTCAAGACTGGTAAATTGCCTTTTAAAATAATTATTTTGACAGCTTTATTGTTTAAAATTAAATTTAATTTTAAACTTAAAATGATGCAATTTTTCTAATTAAAACAGAAATTGAATCCTGGTTAATATATTGCTGGTCAATTGTGTTAGGATGGCAAAATTATTATCTTATGTACCTAGTCTGATCTCTCTGGGCTAGCCCAATAGTTTTTATTTAAAACATTTTACTTAATGTCCTCTTATATTTAATCATAAGATTTAATTGCTACATAAATTTTCATAGATTTTGATCAGTAGTTTTTGAACGGTTTTATAATACTACCTTGAAAATGCAGTGATGTCACAATAATTTGCAATGGCCCTGCAACTGCTGGGATGGTACGGCCATTGTCAATAATCTACAGATAGTCTAGTAGCTTAGTGGATCTTGTGATGAATTGGAAAAAAAAAAAGATTTAATATTTTTGGCTTTACCAAAAAGCCATATGAAGTCTTTTATACAATAGTTTCAGGTAAAGAGAGTTTACACATTACCTGGGATTTGGGCATTATGGCAAAGGAAATAAAGAGGGTGAGGAATACATTTCTTCAGAAGTTACATATAGCTCAAATGTAATGACCATTTGCAATAATATAAATTAAATTCTTGGTATTTTTTGAAGATGAGATTCTGTACTAAGAATTAAAAATCAGAAAAGCATTACAGATGGCTTATCCTTATATATTCAGAAAACTTCAACACTGACTATTAACCCTTCCAGTGTCCACGTTATCTGTATACGTTCACAGAATCTGTAATGAGAGGCCGAGGACAGCGGTATACATTTCTAGTACAACAAAAAAAAAATAATTTTTTTTTATATCTTATAAAAATATATAATTCAGGCTAGAAAAATAAAATTTTGCTTTTTCATTTGATGCATATTTTATTAAACTACAATATAAATAACTTCTTAAAAGCCATGTCTTAGAAGTGCTATACAGTATTACCGATTTGTTTGTTATCGTTACTTTTTGCTGAAGCAACTCCCTTATTTAAACTCAAAAGTTTAATTTGAACTATTATCAACAAAATTTTCCTTAAAGTTTTGAAAATATCCTGAAAATTAACAAAAAAAAAGTTTGTAGTGGGATTGAAGGGAGGTGGCAGTTATAGAGTTAGGGGGTCATCTGGATCAGATGACTGAGTAGGCAGTGATGCAGATGCCTCCTCACCTCTGGTAGCTGGTTGGACTGAGGTAGAATTTCAGTTTTCATGCTTTCCTTTTTCTTTAGGCAGAAAAGCGACAATGATTGAGACATTTTAACTCTATTTTTTAAATTTCTCAGTTTAAACATTATTCCAAAAAAAAAAAAGTGCATGGAAAAAAAAAGGTGTAAATACATTGACCACATTATTTAAATTTATGTAAATCAAGAGTTGACTGTATAGCATAGAGTAGTGCTTGAAATTAAAAACAAAACATAAGATGATGGTTTGTACAAGAAAGTACCAGCTCATAGTTATCAAAGGATCATGGAGATCCCAGGAAATCTGAAAGAGGTTATGGGGAAATGAGAAAAGTGATGCTAGCAAGGTTTGATCTCACCCATTGAGCTAAAGGAAGTTAAAGTGAGAGACTTTCATTGCTTAGCAGTAAATCTCAGCTATTACTTTTGCACGACTTGTCTACATTGCAAAGAGCAAAAACATTCTACAGCTGTTATTTTGCCCTAAGTTACATTTCACTGCTGGTATGAACATTAAGTATTTATTTATTGATGATAATATTGTATGCAGCTTTTACCTGGACAAAGCTCAAAAGAAACTCAAATTAAGAACAATAAGTGTCTCGTATTTTCAGTGAAATATTTAAGCCTAACTTGCAGCTGAATTGTGAGTTCCCATTTACACTGCTAATCAAAAGTTGAGCACAATTTACCAAAATGTAAATAGAAAAATAATCATTAGAGATAAAAGTATTTTAACATAACCAAGAAATATTAATGTGTAATTTGAAAAAAAATAAAAAAATATATATATAAATTCCATATAATGTAATGTATAGAATACTCTTTTTAGACAGTACTTTTGTAGATGCTTTTTTAGAGTACTTTCGTAGATGCTCAATCATTTCAAATTGAAACATTACATTGATGAACTATAATAGCTGCTTCATGATGCCTAAAAAAAATCTTCAATTATCAATCAGTGTATAATATATAGAGACTGTTCAAAAAGTAAACAGATCTAATTATTTTAAGTACAGATAAATGGAAACAACACAGAACATGACTGACAGCATTAGATATTAAGCCATACAGCATCAGCCATTGTTGGTATTGTCAATTGTTAGTAAATTAGTAAGAAAATCTCAGTGTAAAAACATAGATCTAACATTAAAAAAAAATCTCCTCAAGCAGCTGTTTGCCACAGGTCTGACAGTTTATACCTGTCATATTAAGCCTGTCAGTTTATACGCCATAGTAGAGATACGCCCACTCAGCCAGAGAGCAGTGATCCAACATTGATACTCAAAAATTTGGTAGTGTTTTGCATGTTTTTTTGTTTGGTTTTTTTTTTTTTGGGGGGGGGGAGGCTAAAACTTCAATCAAAAAGTTATACTGCACAATTGACTTCTTTTTTTTATACTTTTCTGGACTACCCAATAATCTACCAAACATTGCTTAGCCAGGATACTGTTTTAGTTGCTAAAATTAATGTAAATTAGACAAATTTCTAAAAATTTAATAAATTATCTGGTTAATTTGCCAATGATATGGGGTATAAAAGCACTAGGTGTTGAAGCCAATATTTTGGTACTGAAATGAACCAAAAAAGTATTGAATTGGCAAAATTGCCTATATCACAATTGGAAGCTACTTTAGCAATCTCAAAATTAAGGCTAAACAAACCACTAAAGGTAAATGAAATTACCCTGAGATGTTGAGAGCAGGTGATGATCATGATATCAAATGATTGCTTAAAGTATTAAATATTTTTCTACAACAGGTGTTGTTCCTAGGTTTTTTTTAAGTATAATTATTCTTACTTTGAAGAAAAGTGGTCACATGGTTTTGTGCAATTATAAAACATCAGTTTGCTTTTCATTCCTGGTAAAGTTCTTTGCAAAACTGGGAAAGACATAATTTGATTCAGAAACAGCTTTGCAAAGAATAATTTTCTTCACTCAAGATTACTGAATAATGTTTTTAACTGTTGATAGACATACTGCATTATAATTATGCCTCTTTTATTTATAACAAGAACTGAAATAACTTGGAAATAAGGATGAAGAATAAACTTCATAGCATGGCTACTTAAGGAGTCTGTGTTATTCATGTATGTATACATTTAGGAAACTCCTTAGGAACACATCTACTGCAGAAAATATCCAACACTTTTGCCAGCCATGTGATAACAGAATCATCTTTAGTGCTCAGCATTTCAGTAGTTTCATCTGCTCACAGTGATTTGTGTACACAATACAACACACAGTGATTTGTGTGATATTGTGTACAAGTGATTTGCAATCCCTGTAGTAACTTCAGATTTTGATATCATCATCATCATCATCCTCAAGCAGCCATGGGCTACGGAGGTCCAACCAGACCACGCAGTTTAATTCTCCAAGCACATCTGTCCTGAGCTACATCTGCTGCATCCGGCCACTGCACACCAATTCTAACAAGGTCCTGTTTGACATTGTCTGCCCACCGCATCCTAGGTCTCCCCCTCCTTCTGAGGCCTCTAGGCACACTGTTCATAACCCTATTCGCCAATCTATAATTATCCATACGGGCAACATGGCCAAACCAGCGGAGTCTCTCTCTGCACAATATGCTGCTTAAAGGAGGTTGCAGACTCCTTTGCCTAACCTCATCATTAGTTACAAAGTTAAACCACCTAATACCCAAGATACTGCGTAAGCATCTAGAATCAAAAGCATCTAGTTTCCTGTTATCTTGTTTACACAGCGTCCAAGTTTCACTACCATAACTAACCCTAGAAAGAACCAAACTATTATACAGTTTAATTTTAGTCTTTAGGTGTATACGCCTATTTCTCCACAATCTCCATAGATTCTTAAAAGTCCCGGCAGCAATACCTATTCGTCTGTTAATCTCATGCCGCACATCACCAGTATCAGTTACATAGCTCCCAAGATAATTAAACTGTGACACCTGCTCAAGACTGCAACCATTCAGATTAACTGAATCACAACCTGCCTGACCAATTTTCATCACTTTAGTTTTCTCTCTGTTTATAACCAAACCTACTCTACTACCAGTCTCATCAACAGCTCGAATGAAACAGTTCATCTCATCAACATCATTTGCCAAAAGGGCTAAATCATCAGCATAATCTAAATCAGAAATTTTCATATCTCCAGCCCATTTAAGGCCAAAATCTTTCCCTCGAAGTGAATTTCGCATAACATAATCAACAACCAAACTAAAGAGAAAAGGAGACAAAATGCACCCTTGTCGAACACCAGACGTAATGCTAAACCAATTGCTACAAGACTTACCAACTCTCACACGACTCAGTGTTATTATAGAGAGCTTTCATTATGTTAACTAACTTGTCTGGTATACCATATGATTTCACAATCAACCACAAATTATGACGATCAACAGAGTCGAAAGCCTTTTTGAAATCAACAAAGCTGGCAACCAAAGGTTTCTGAAACTCTAAACATTTCTCAAGAATCTGCCTAAGTGAAAATATCTGATCTACACATCCCCTACCACTTCTGAATTCACATTGCTCATCACGCAATTGCCTGTCAACCAGATTCTTAATTCTATTAAGCACAATCATGGAAAGAACTTTACCTGGAACGGAGAGTAGGCTGATACCCCTATAGTTATCACAAGAACTGCGATCACCTTTTTTGAAAATAGGGATAATAATAGCTCTGGTAAAACCTTTAGGAACCATGCCTTTATCATAAAAGTTATTCAAAATTTCAGTCATCCAAGTGGTAACCAAAACATTCCCAGCTCTGAGCATTTCAGTAGTAATTTCATCTACCCCTGGGGATTTATGAAGTTTCAGTATAGAGATAGCCAAACTAACTTCAGATTGTGTTATAGGGCCAACATTAAAGCTGCCAATGCATCTATCATCATTCCAAACAATGGGAGTAGAACTAACCACATTGTTTAGAACATCACTGAAATGCTCAGCCCACCTAGCCATGAGAGAATCCTCACCTTCTATAACCTTACCTTGTTTATCCTTCAATCCCTGTATGCCTGTCCGTTTTCTACCACATAAAACATTAACTATCTGGTACAGCTCTCTGCTGCTGTGCTGCCTAACTGCATCCTCAGCTTTGTCAGCCAAGCTATCAAGCCAAAGATTTTTATCAGTAGCTAACTGATCCTTTACACGTTTACTAAGCTCTCTGTAATCTTTTCTATTAGGATTAGTAGGGTACTGATTAAGGACATTCCTGCAGTTCCTTCTTTCTGATATAAGCTCAATTGCCTTATCACTTAAATAATTCTGTCTCCTCTGCTCCTTTTTTCCTAAAAGAGTACTGTTAGTTTCCAAAAAAGCCTGTTTAAAATGGCCCCATTCTTCCTCAACTTCAGTATTAAGCAAACCATGACTGTCATAATGACTAAGTAACCTATCATGGTAAGCTTTAGCTATAACTGGGTCATTCAGAGCTTCAGTATTAAAGGTAAATTTTTTAACTCTAGCACAACACTTTTTAAGTTTAAGTTGCAAGACACTTTTAACAAGGTAATGGTCAGATCCAATTTCAGCTCCCCTATATGACCTGGTATTCCTAACAGAACTAGCCCATTTGCTGTTAATTAATATATAATCAATCATATTCCTATGCAGCCCATCAGGTGAAACCCATGTGTATTTATGTATGTTGCGGTGTTTGTAATATATGTTAGTTATTCTGAAACCATTGAGTTTACTTACCTGTAGAAGACGTTGCCCATTGCCATTGCAGCTACCAATACCAAAAGGGCCTATCACCCCTCCCCAAAGATCAGAGTCAGTACCAACTTTGGCATTGAAGTCACCAAGAACAAGGGTAATATCTCCTTTCTTGACAGAATTCAAAATATCCTGAAGTTGTCCGTAAAACCTATCCTTCTCATCCTCATCAGCATCCTCAGTGGGAGCATAACAGCAAATAACATTCAAGTTTTTAATGCTTGTCTGAAATTTTGCTGTAAGAAACCTTTCATTAATGCACTCATATCCTAGAAGAGCATCACTAGCATGTCTGCTGAGCAGCAGACCCACGCCTTGGTGATGCTTTCCATCCTCCCTCCCTGTAAAGAGAAATTTAAAGTTATTTTTAAGTATCTCACCTTTACCTGTCCATCTGGTCTCTTGCAAGCCTAGATATCTAGGTTATAGTGCTGGAATTCCTGCATGAGGACATCAAGAGAATAATCTCTATGTAATGTCCTCACGTTCCACGTTCCTGCAGAGAGAAAATGATTAGTAGGATTTTTAAAGAAATTAGGTTTATTGAGATTGGTAGGGCCAACAATATCAAACAGCCCCCTGATCGCAGGCATGGGGCAAAGACCCGTTCCTCCTCCGCTAAAGGCTGAAGTCACCGATGCTGGTAGGAACTTCAGGCACCACCTTTTCAAGTGGACTTTTTCAAGAGCCACATGGCCTGCCTGAGACACATTACTCCAGTTTAGGCTTGACGATGCCCAACTAGCTAAGTTAGGTTCAGGTACCTGCGATGGCCTCTGATTAGGATTATCCACCAGCTGATATAAGGTATCCCATGCCTCTGTTCACTTAGAGCTGGCAACCCAGAAGCAAACAGAAAACACAGCGGCAGACTCTCCCTCAACAGAGGCCCACCAGTGCAGCAAGTCCAGGATCAATAATCAAGCTCAAATCCATAAACAAGTCCAGTCTAGTAGGTATAAATGGTCAGCACCAGGACCCTGTGAAGTTGACCACTCCTCAGCAGGGTTGAAAAAAAAAGAAAAAAAGTGGCCGTAGATGACCAGATCATCAGGCCATACTGAACTGGCAGCCCTCCCCTTCCGTTCCCTTCCAAAAGAGAATATCTCTTTTGAAAGGTACTAACGGCCTGCACCACGAGAAGGCGGAGTCAGACATTAGGTGCTAGACCTGGCTGGTTCTGTGCATCATCACTAGGGATTGGTACACAGCTCTCCTTCCAGTTTACGTCTAGCTACCATTTACAGGCTTTTGATATTGATTACAGGCTATTCGATATAGGGATAATATTAAAGATCTAAATATACAATTTTCATCACTGCAAATAACAGGAACAGAAATAATCAAATTATTCAGTCAGATCACTGAAATCTCAGCCTATTATGTCTGACTAAAATCCATTCCTTTGGCTACACTCCTTATTTTATCCTTTTATCCATGTGCCTCATTCTGTGTTTCCTAACACAAATTATTTATTATCTGGTACAATATCTTTATGTTCTCTAACAGCATTCTTTCTTTTTGTCTGGCTATCAAGCCAAGAACAGCTTCCAACTGATAATTTTAACATTTTTCAGAAATTTTGTACTGTTATATGGTCAAGACTAGTATGCTGTCCAATTTTTTCCTGCATTACTTATTGAAGTAACTGAATTTTCACTGTTTCTTTTTACCCAGAACAACTGATAATTTTAACATTTTTCAGAAATTTTGCACTGTTATATGGTCAAGACTAGTATGCTGTCCAATTTTTTCCTGCATTACTTATTGAAGTAACTGAATTTTCACTGTTTCTTTTTACCCAGAACAGTTTTAATCACTCTCACATACAATTCTTGAACAACTGAAGCATAGCCCAGTACAAGATTGGCTGCAAAAGTAAATTTTTGATACCTATGAGTGTGTAGAGTAGTACCTTGAGAGGTATATTTGACAGACATGTCTAGAAAACCTAGTCACCATTAACTTCACAAACTTCCCCAAAAGGTCTTGTACTTTTGATTTTCAATGCTTTCCATTGAGGCCAAATAGCTGATAGTACTGAATGAAGCAAATTCTACATTGGAGGAAGTCTTCCAGTGTAGATGATTTTTCCAATACCTATGAAAATTAATGGATGTTGAATGCAGAAAGATTATATACAATGGATGGTTAATTATGGGTTAGGAGAGGAATCAAAGTAATTGCTTCTGAGACAAAGAGCAGCATTCCCCTGGGAAGTACGATATTGTAAGTGCAAGGAAATGGCATGTATCAGTGAAAACAATAGGTGGAGGGAAGCAGTACAGTATGTGACTAGTAGATATGACAGCAGCAAGAATATAAATCTGTTGTGATCTCCTGTGATCGTTCTCCTCCAGATGATTTCTTGAAAAGAGCAGCATTGCAACTTACTCTTTAAAGTGATATTTTATTTTAAATTCTACCAACCTAACTAACAATGCTTTCTTTTTCAGGCACATATATAATTGATGTAAATGATCCTGTCCAAACAAAATTTTATATTAAATTGACACTGGATATGTTTGTCTGTTGAGATCAACAAATAAGGCTGTATTTAACCTCTCTCATTGACTTTTCCTTCTTAGTCAAAGTTAACAAGAAATTGAACAAGTTGTGGCATATCAGACTACACAGTGCAATGCAGAGGTACCAAACTTTTTCACTGATAGGATATTTTACCCTAATGGATGGAACATATAGGCCAGCATTAATGCTTAATCAATAATTGTCTTGATTCTAGACCTTATTATAACTTTAATCTGTATAAAATATTAAGAATGACAAGTTAGTACATGGTTACCATTACTATGACACTGAATCAATATTTTACATAGTGTATTAAGTCTACTTGAAACATATACTCTGAATTGAATACCATTTATATTCACTCTGTAGGTCAGACTAATCTGCTTCAGGAACCAGACTGACTTGCAACCATAGGTTGCATGTCTTGGATGTATATAGTTGATGATAGTTCATATGATAGTTCATACATGATAGTTCCACTACATGTTTTATAAATGAAGTTTGATTTTGCATCTAAAATTAATATACAGCTTTAAGCAATTTTAATTCCACAACAGAAAAAATGCATACATATATAGCTCAAGCCTAATAAGATAAGTATGCTTTTCCTCCTTTTTTTTTGCAAATATTTTTTAGAATTAAGAAAGTACTGTACTGAAAAAATGTTGCTCAGCATTCTAATATAATAACATTTCTCTCAATTTCACATTTATTTTCACAGGAAAATGCACAATAAACTATTGGAAATTTTAGTTCTTTACCTTTCTCTACAGAAATGATAGGCTGTGATATATGAAGGTGATTTTCTAAACCAGCATTCAGTACAGCTTGTTGTGCTATAGACTTAAGTGATGATAGTGAATCTTCAGCCTATCCAAATCAGACAAAATAAAAAAGCAGCTTGAAAATAGTAAATTATTTACCTGCATTTTATCTGTAAATATGTTTATTTTATGATGACAAAATCAACTACAAATTAAAAAAAAACATAAGCATTGCATGCAAAAATTAAGAAAATCTGAAATGAACCAAAAAATAACACATGAAAAAAAATTATATTACTACAATAGCTAAACCACAAGGACAGTCAACTGAATACAAGACTTCAGGTAATATTTATTGCACCTGCTGAGAACAACACAAAAATTTCCTACATAATCTTCCTGCTTATCAATATACTGTATTTCTTACCAATTTTTCACTTGTGTGCTTATGACACAAGAAGGGGGAAAAATTTTGTTTACAATGACTTTTCATTTTATCATCAGATTAAAATTTATGCCTACTATCTCTTCATTAGTGGTTTGAGAAGATGGGAACCACTTTGGTTTATAAAATGGATACAACAGGATCTCAAATTCAGCATGTGATAGTTTCTACATGTAAGTTCAGCAATATGAGGAGCATAAGCAGCGCTGTAAAGAAGTTAGTGTCCAAATAGTCTTATGTTCCAAGCAGTAAAAACAGAAAAAAGTAGAAAGCAAGTTGGTGATACAAAAAGGAATGCCTTGATTTCAGTTGATTAGCCAAAGTGTATGTATTCAGTTTGCACAATTCATACTTATTGATAAGTATCAAAATATATGATAATTTTACAGAAAACAATTTTCACAGCATTTTTAGATATCTCATAGGTAATTTTAATATTATATCACTATTTGGAGACAGCTATAATTACAAACATGTTTCAAAACACAACAACTATAATTAAACAATTTTTTTTCACTACTTAAATACATTTTGAACTGCCAGCAGGATTGTGGTCTGTAAATGGTAGCAAGGTAGTCAGTGGAAGGAGAGCTATGCACAAATCACCTGTGATGATGGATAGAACCGGCCAGTCCTAGCACCTAATGTCCGATCCCACCTTTTCATGGTGCAGGCCTTTAGTACCTTTCAAAAGAGATACTCTCTTGTGGAAGAGAACGGAAGGGGAGGGCTGCCAGATTAGTGTGGCCTACTATCTGGACAACTATGGCTACTTATCTTTTTTTTTTTCTACTCTGCTGAGGAGTGATCAACCACATGGGGTCCTGATGCTGACCATATAAACCTACTGGACTGAAATAAGGCTCTGAGCTTGATTATGGATCCTGAATTTGCTGCACTGGTGGGCTTCTGTGGAGGGAAAATCTTCTGCTGCATTTTCTGTTTGTTTGTGAGTTGACAGTCCCAAGTGAATAGATTCACAGGATATGTTTTATCAGTTGGTGGATAATCCTGAGGAGAGGTTATCGCAGGCACCTGAACTCTTTGCTTCCACTGGCATTGTCAAATTCTACATTGGAGGAAGTCTTCCAGTGTAGATGGCTGTGTAGTGGTGGGGGAATGGGTCTATATCCCATGCCTGCGATTAGGGGGCTGTTTGATATTGTCGGCATTACCTCTCTCAATAAACATCCCACTAACCATTTTCTCTCCATAGTTAGTTGGAATGTGAGGACTCTGCACAGAGATTATTCTCTTGATAACTCACACAAAAATTCCACCATTATAATTTAGATATTCCCAGCTTGCAAGAGACCAGATGGATAGATAAAGGTCAGATTCTTAAAAATAATCTTAAATTTCTCTTTTCAGGGAGGGACGATAACAAGCATCACCAAGGTGTAGGTCTGCTTCTCAGCAGAGATGTTAGTGATGCTCTTCTAGGATGAGTGCATTAATGAAAGTTTTCTTACAGCAAAAATTCAGACAAGCATTAAAGACCTGAATGTTATCTGCTGTTATGCACTCACTGAGGATGCCAATAAGGATGAGAAGGATACGTTTTACGGACAACTTCAGAATATTTTGATTCTGTCATGAAAGGACATATTACCCTTATTATAGGCGATTTCAGTGCCAAAGTTGGTACTGACTCTGACCTTTGGGGAGGGGTGATAGGTCCTTTTGGTATTGGTAGCTGCAATGGTCAACATCTCCTACAGGTAAGTAAACTCAATGGTTTCAGAATAACTAACACTTATAACAAACACACTGCAACATACATAAGTACACATGGGTTTCACCTGATGGGCTGCATAAGAATATGATTGATTATATATTAATTAACAGCAAATGGGCTAGTTCTGTTAGAAATACTAGGGCATATGGGGGAGCTGAAATTGGATCTGACCATTACCTTGTTAAAAGTGTCTTGCAACTTAAACTTAAGAAGTGTTGTGCTCAGGTTAAAAAAATTCCCTTTAATACTGAAGCTCTGAAAGACCCAGTTATAGCTAAAGCTTACCATGATAGGTTACTTAGTCATTATGACAGTCGTAGTTTGCTTACTACTGAAGTTGAGGAAGAATGGGGCCATTTTAAACAGGCTTTTTTGGAAACTAACAGTACTCTTTTAGGTAAAAAGGAGCAGAGGAAGCAGAATTATTTAAATGATAAGGCATTTGAACTTATTTCAGAAAGAAAGAACTGCAGGAATGTCAGAACTGATTCCTCGGCTTTGTCAGCCAAGCCAAAGATTCTTATCAGCTGCTAACTGATCCTTTACATGTTTATTAAGTTCTTTGTAATGCTCTTTATTAGGATTAGTAGGGTATTGATTAAGAACATTCCTGCAGTTCTTTCTTTCTGAAATAAGCTCAAGTGCCTTATCACTCAAGTAACTTTGCCTCCTCTACTCCCTTTTACCTAAAAGAGTACTGTTAATTTCAAGAAAAGCTTGTTTAAAACAGCACCATTCTTCCTCAACTTCAGTAGCAAGCAAACCATGACTGTCATAATGACTAAGCAACCTATCATGGTAAGCTTTAGCTATAACTGAGTCTTTCAGGGCTTCAGTATTAAAGGTAAATTTTTTAACCTTAGTACAAGACTTCTTAAGTTGTAAGACATTTTAACACAGTGATGATCATATCCAATTTCAGTTCCCCTATATGGCCTGGTATTTCTAACAGAACTAGCCCATTTGCTGTTAATTAATATATAATCAATCATATTTTTATGCAGCCCATCTGGTGAAACCGATGTGTACTTGTGTATGTCATGGTGTTTGTAATAAGTGTTAGTTATTCTGAAACCATTAAGTTTACTTACCTGTAGGAGATGTTGCCCGTTGCAGCTACCAATACCAAAGGGGCCTATCACCCCTCCCCAAAGGTCAGAGTCAGTATGACTTTGGCACTGAAGTCACCTACAACAAAGGTAATATCTCCTTTCATGACAGAATTGAAAATATCCTGAAGTTTTCTGTAAAACATCCTTCTCATCCTTATCGGCATCTTCAGTGGGGGCATAACAACAGATAGCATTCAAGTCTTTAATGCTTGCCAGAAATTTAGCTGTAAGAAATCTTTCATTAATGCACTCATATCTAGAAGAGCATCACTAGCATGTCTGCTGAGAAGCAAACTTATGCCTTGAAGATGCTTTTTATTTTCCCTCCGTGAAAAGAGAAATTTAAGATTATTTTTGAGAATCTGACCTTTATCTGTCCATCTGGTCTCTTGCAAGCTGGGAATATCTAAATTATAATGGTGCAATTCTTGTGTGAGGAGATCAAGAGAATCTCTGTGCAGAGTCCTCACACATTTCAACTACCTATGGAGAGAAAATGGTTAAAGGGATGTTTAAAGAAACTATATTTATTGAGAGAGGGAATGCTGACAATGTCAAACAGACCCCTAATCACAGGCATAGGGCAATGACCCATTCCCCCACTACTCAAGTCTGAAGTCATTGACACTGGAAGACTTTCTCTAATGTAAGTTTGATGATACCTGTAAAAGCAAGAGTTCAGGTACCTGCGACATCCTCAGATCAGGATTATCCACCAGCTGATAAAATGTATCCTGTGAATCTATTCACTTGGGGCTGTCAACCCACAAACAAACAGCAAACACAACAGTAGATTTTCTCTCCACAGAATCCCACCACTGCAGCAAATTCAGGATCTATAATCAAGCTCAGAGCCTTATTTCAGTCCAGTCCAGTAGGTTTATATGGTCAGCACCAGGACCCTGTGTGGTTGACCACTCCTCAGCAGGGTAGAAAAAAAAAGAAAGTAGCTGCCATAGTCCAGATTAGTAGGCCACACTGGTCTGGTAGCCCTTCCAGAAGAGTATTTCTTTTAAAAGGTACTAACAGTCCACACCATGAGAAGGTGGGTTGAACATCAGGTACTAGGCCTAGCTGGTTCTGTGCATCATCACAGGGGATTGGTGCATAGCTCTCCATCCAGGGACTACCTGACTACCATTTACAGACCATTACTACCATTTAAGGAACAACATTAAACATTAAATTTTTACACATTTTGTAACAAAGAATACATTTAAAGAGTTATTAAAATTTGGAACCCAGGAATTTTTTTTAATGACTACATATATGATAAAATATTAAATTGGTGAAAAACGAAACCAATGCAAGCTTAAAGTTTTTTACGTTCCCTCCTCTACATTAACCAATTGGCATCATCTACCCCAACCTAAAATATTTAGCCATTGAATAAATAATGATAAATGACATTTGATCTGATATTACATAACAGTCAGAACTGCAGATGGCTGTTTAGTAACATCATTGAACAGCAATAAATATGTAATCTTAAATAACACTCATTATGAACACAAACCTGAAGAATCTAAGGTTAAATATGAAAACTTCAGCATTTTTATGTAAAACATTTAATACCCAACACAAATATCACATGATAGGCACTAAACCCAATACAATACTTGATCTAATAAATAAAACAAATTTTTAAATAGCAGTTCACCTTAATGTGTAAGATTAAGAAACTCTCATGTAAGCTTGTGAAACAATTAGTTTTAATATGTAATTCTAAAGACTTGAATACAATTTTGAACAAACCCAAATTGAAAAACAACAATACTAATCTTAATTTTTCAGATGGTACCCCACTTTAACATAAGAATTTGAAAAATGTTTTAAACATGCAACTCATGGAACAAATAGTCCAGATCTCAATCTCAACAATGATTTTTAAACCTTAGTTGAAGTTGGAAGAAACTTGACCCATACAATGATTATAGTATACCAGATTTAACAAAAGCATCACATAACCCAACTGTAAATAACAGCTGTAGGTAAAAATAGTTGAGCATAAACATAAATTAAGAATAACATCAGTCCAAATTCAATTCTTGTAGACCAGTAGTGGAACTTATACAGAATGTAATTTACTAAATACATGTTAAAGTAACATTTTCACACAAAACAAAAACATTAGTCTTTCAAACATATTATGAAATAATAAACTACACAACATGGAAACTTAAGTAACATTTAACCAAACAAAAACAATTCTTATGAACAGTTAGCTAAAAAAATTAAATTTCATTGTGAAACTCGAATCCACATTTTCTGATTACAAGTCAGTTCTAACCACTAAACTATCAGGAGCTAGCTCATTTTCCACCTAGTTGTGACTATAAATCTTCCTGATTTTGTTGATCACATCGCCATCCATATGTTCATGCTGAGACTGCAACTCATTCAGCATCATTGTGCCAAGATACCATCGTGAGTGCAAAATTAAGATTTAAGTGACATTTAACTGGAAAATGAGCCAGTCACAGATAGTTTAGTGGTTATAACACCTGGCATGTATCCAAAAAATGTGGATTTGAGTTCTACTCATGGTGAAACCAAATGTTTTTTCAATTATTCATGAGTCTTATCTTTACAGGATATTTCCTGTGCTACTCTACACTGCACTGATATAATGGTGAGAGCATGACTATTTATTCAACATCATTGTGTCTATTAGGTTGCCTGTTTTCTGAAAATAGATGGCATCATAAACAACAAAATTGGGAAGATTTAAAGTCACAATTAGCTAGAAAATAGCTAGCTGCTGATGGTTTTGGTTTAATGGTTATACCTGGCATGTATTCAGGAGATGTGGGTTCCAGTCCTGCTCAAGGTGGAACTTAATTTTTTCAGCTTGCTATTCACAAGTTCCATGTTTACAGGATATATTCTGTGCTACTCCACTACTGAAACAGCTTTTAATCTTTACATGTCATCACAATCACATAAGCCTAGCAAGAATCACATAAGCCTTAGCTGAAGGGCAACAGCTTGAAGAATTTTGAGAACATTTAACTCCAAATCCTAATAGGTAGCACTTGACATAGAACACTATCCTAATTTATACTAAACAGGAAGGTTATGAAACAATGAACCTAGTTAATTAATGCACATGGTAGTGTGTGTGACTTTAAGAAACACTTTAGCTGAACAAAGATACTCAACCAGCTCAACATATTATTTAAGCAATGCTTAATTCTAATATGAAACACAATAAAAATTGACCTCTACACTACACTACAAATAATAAATCATGGAACCTGGTTATGGAGCATTAAGCAACACATAAATCTAAGCTCAGCAACTCAAGACACATTTAGATAAGTTTATAAGCATTAGAATTAAAATTTATTTAAGGGTATTTGACCTTAAACTTATGTTAAGGCACCAATAGCCTTTAAAACTAAAGACAATACTAAAAATTTAAAAGCTGCATATAACCTTAATAAGAACCCCAGAGACTTGCAAACTTGAACCTCAAACCTTTAGTCATTGTTTAACATATCAATTAATTTTAATATGCAATTATGAAAACCCAGTATTAAATCTTTAGCAGTACCTGCTTTGAAAAGATCCCTATTTAATCTACTTAGCATTAAACCTTGAACACTAATCTGAAATGAAACCAAAGACAACTAAATTGGTACACTAATGCAAAGCAACAACTTAATATAATTAATATCATATTACTTAGTATCATCAAAGATAAAGAAATCAGTTGGACATAACATAAATCCAGGGGTGCCTCAACATTAGGGGTCAAGCCACACAAATATTTCTGTATTATACACTAAATTATTAAACCTGGAATTAGAATGAATAATAAAATAACAATTCACATGGAAATTTGTTTCCTAAAGCATCTTGCCCATTTCATTTTCATTAAAAATGCATTTAGTGAAGTAATACATCCTGTCTTCAGCCACCTTAATTATAAACATGGATAAGCATCAGAATATTACAGGCAAGTTTCAACTGTGCTCTGAAATTTCCATCATTTACCATATCAATCATAGTAAGCTGCTTATAATGAGTGAGTTAAGTAATGTTCGGACAACTGTGAAGCTACCTACAATGATGCAGATAGATCATATCACTGATTACAATGCCACCACTAAGTGATTAATTGAAATTCAGCAGTTATTATTGTATCATGGAAGATGCACCATTACAGGTGCCTTTGGGTAAATAATCTTTTATTATGTGATAAAAATACATGTAGTCAAAAATAATTATATAAGTTTATGTAGTGCATATATTATGGTCAGGTCTGTGAGGATGGCAGACCTCAGCAAAATGCAGTATGAAATTTGGATTTTAATAGTGACAATGCAGTGAAAGGAATCACCTAAGTAGGGCTTTCCATCAAGAGCTGTCTAAAGCAGTTTTTAGCTCCCTGCTCTTCCATCTTTTTTCCTCCCAGATCTTTCCCAAGAGTTGCATCATTTAGTTTCATTATTCCTGTTTGCAAATTACCTGGCTATTTGGGTCTCTAACAAAATTTACCTTTAATATAGAAATATCACCAGACGTCCCTGGACCACCTTCATCTGTATTGTATCAAGTGGGGTCTGCGCATTTCCTTCCTAAAGATTTTGTATATGATCTTAAGATGAGGATGGAAGGAATTATACAAGGTGATTCAAAACTTATCATTCAAATTTCGTGGGGAGGTAGGGAATACATCAGGAAACCGATTTCACATAGGAAAGTATGTCCACAAATGTACGCATGCGTATGTAGAGGGCGCTGTGTGTACCAACCAGTGTACAGCTCGCCCGACCACTTCCGCTGTCATCTGTGTACGAGCTGACTTACTAGTAATAAGATGAACCGTTTTACGCATCAAGAGTTAGCAGATATGCATCTTTAATATCTGGAATAAAAGTCACATTCGTTACCACTTAACTGTACTGTTTCCTTGTGTTCACTTTACTTGTCCATTTTGTTCATGTAGATGACGTTTGCGGACATACTTTCCTATGTGAAATCGGTTTCCTGACGTATTCCTTACCTCCCCACGAAATTTGAACGATAAGTTTTGAATCACCCTGTATATCGCTTTGAAAATTAATTACTGATAATTCAAAGATTGCAGTTGCATTAATATTATGATTTGAATGTATTTCAGTGACAAATTTTTATTGGAAAGAAAATGTGACCTAAAGGCATTTTGTATTGGGAAGGCATTTTTCTACACTATAGTATATATATTATACCTTTTGCTGCCAACATTATCCTTCTGGTAACAAACCCTGTGGCCTGGATCATAAGAAAATAATATGCCAACATGAATTAAAAAATATTGATTACTAGCAGATTACCTGCTGTGGCTCGGGTTGGAAACTATCTGAAGTATTGAGAAGATGATATGTTAAATATTAATAAGTCAACATAATTACATTTTAATTAGACCTGCTTCTTTTAAAATGCTAGAGAAAAATCAAATAATTCTTGTCTACTAGCAGTAACATTAGCCAGTAACTGTATGCAATTTTTTACAGTCAAAGAAAACATTTACTTTATCAGAAAATAAATAATAAAAATATTCCACAAAATACACATTTATAAATATAAATAATAATGATAGTTGCAAAATTTACCTTTGGGCTTACTGGTCCATTCATGAGTACAGAAGGAACAGAAGTTAATTCTGATGATTCACTTTTACAATTAATGGGTGAAGGAGTGCTCCTTTCAGAGTCTGCTATGACATTGCTTTGTCCTGCTGCTGCTGCTGCCATGCTATATAATACAGCATTCGCATGATTCTTGAGAGGTGCACCCATTGATGTTGGACTTTCGACACAGTCTGTTATACACTGAGTGGAATCCACTCGAGATGTGCTATTGTTGGACACAGAGGAACACGTTTGCAACTGACTGATGTGAACACTGGTTAAATTTGTGTGCATACTGTTTGATAATGAGGCAGACATTGAGCTCGTAATCAGATGAGATGGGATGCTTGTAGTACCAACTGCTGGCAGAGTATCCACACAATTCATTTGCCAACAATTTTCTGTTATACTGTTAACTGTTAAAAAAAAATCACGTTAAAGTTCAGATCAACAAGATAACATTTTGATGTTTTTTCTAGCTATGAAAGAAAGCATAAACTGGAAAGGAAAGAATAACCTATTAGAATTAGAATATACACCAAAGAGCCAAAACAGCTCCTACCCAACATTACATGGCCTCTACAAGATTTCTAAAGGTGTCTTTTGGTATCTGGTACCAACACATTACCAGCGGATCCTTTAACTCTTATAAGTTACGTGGTTGAGCTGTTGCAGATCGGATATGCTGTTCCAACATAAACTACAGATACTCAATTGGATTGATGTCTGGGGAATTTGGAGGCCAGTGCAATACCTGGAAGTCTTCCTCATGTTCCACAACCATTCTTAAACAATTCAGGCAGTGTGGCATGGTGCATTATCCTGCTGAAAGAAGGCACTACTAGAGGGGTATACCGTTGCCATGAAAGGATGTACCTGCTCTGCAATGATGTTTAGGTAGATGGTAAACATCATTGTTTCCTGCCCATGAATGACTGGATCCAGGGTTTTCCCAGCAGAACATTACCCAAAGCATTACACTTCCTCCACCAACTGGTTTTCATTCCACAGTGTATCCTGGTGCCAACACTTCCCCAGGTAAATGATGCACGTGTACCCGGCCATCCACATGGTGCAAAAGGAAACGAGATTCATTGGACGAGACAACCTTCTTCCAATCATTCAAGGTCCAGTTTTGATGCTCGCATGTCCATTGTAGGCGCTTTCAACGGTGAACAGAGGTTAGCATGCGCACTCGGAGTGTTCCACTTACAAACGACATACTTAGTATTACTGTGTCTATTAAGAACTTCAATTTTCCCCAACTTTATTCATTGGAAAGTACTATTAAAACACTTGACAGATCCTTTGTTTTGCATAAGGAGCTTTACCAACAATTATTAGACTTTGAATATCATAGTTGTGTTACCACTGCATTATATGACAAATAATGTCATCTACTTCAATTACCCCATTCTTCAGTACATCTGAGACTCACCAACTATGCTGACAACTGTCTTCAACTGGACTACACTTTCAAACATGGGAAATATAATTATACCTGAACTTAACACACATGGTATATGAAGTTCCCTGTTACCTTGCAACATACATAGAACAACTATAGTTGCTGCTTAGACTGGAATGCTTTTAATACTCCATCGTATCATTTTTAAAAATTAAATTTTCTATCTTGTTGCAATGTGTTCCTAATTTTATTGAGTATCTAAATAATAAGGATTAACTGCTTTTAAAGAATCTCACAGGAGAAAATGAATTGTTCTGGTAAACTTGCTGCATAAGGAACCTAGAAAGAAGTGAGGGGACAATGTCAAATAGGATTTCATGATAATTAATTTAGCTACATTTAACATCATTTTTAAAAGAAATTCAAATGCATCTGTTCAAAAATAGGTCATACTTCCTCAGGTCATCTTTACTGCAGGTATGATCGTTAGTTTGTTTCCAAACTGCAGTCCGGTTGTGGTTGCAGTGGTTTCACATGCAGTAGTGCAGCCCCTGCTTGGGATAACTATTATTTTGGGGGACTAAACTACACAGTTTTGCTGATATTCTGTAGCATAAGGCTTCTTGAAGATGTGGTATGTATGTGCATGGGGGAGGGGAGGAGGGAGGTCTGTAGAATTACTTAGAATGGCCTTCTGGTCATGACCCTTTGGGTTTGCTCTACAAGTGGGTAACATATGTCAGTAAATGAATCTTATAATACATTAAATCCATTAACATACAATGTCAGATTTCTTACATTACATGAATTCACAGTCAAGATAATTTTTACGCCCTGTAATAATTCTGCATTTACTTGACCAACAGGGTCCCAAATTTGGTGTGATGATCCCCTTATGTCACCCTAAGTTGGATTAAGAGAGTGGGTTCCTAGTTATCGTGGATTGGAATTGATCTTGCTGCAAATGTCCATTAACTCTGGGGGTGTTGCAATCACCTCAACTACTCTTAAAGTTATGAATGGAGTTTTACCTAATCTCTGGAGATATATGCACCAAATTGGTAAAGTTTTCAATGGACAGGCATTTTAACCAACTTTTGGCAGGTGGTAACTAGTTCAATTATGATACTAGTAGAAATGAATGTCTAGTTAGAAACAATATATTTGTTTGAGAAAAAAAGCATAAATATGAAAGTATATTAAGATTCAGAATTCTGGACAACTATTAAAACATAAGCAACCAGAACATACATTAGTACACTTTTATGTGAAATAATGTAAGAAATACAACAGTCAATAGTTACTATTCTACCTATCAATATATGTATGTACTTAAATAAACTTCTAAAGCAAGACAGAAAGGAAATTTGCAATGTTTTTCAAAATTGGGTTGTTTTACCTATGAATGGAACACTTTTACAACACAATTGGCAAAATGAGCAAGTCACAAAGATTCCAAGGATTCAGAGAAGATTGAGAAAGGGAATCCACTGAACAGCTGTTAAGAGACAAATGGAAGCCTACCATCAAGGCCATCCAACGTATTCTTTAACATGAACAGAGTATGACCCCCTGCACATGGGACCATGGTTAATGTTGTTCCATCCAACAGATGGTAACCTTTCCAAGCCCATTGGTGTCCCTTTTCTCACTGCAGTCACATTTGGGATTAAAACTTGGGAACAACATATTATGAAACTGGTGCACTACTGATTGAGCCAAACATTGCTCCATGCTTTCCCTGAGATTTATTAGAAGGTACAATAGTTTATATTACATCACTAAGAAATAATGTTTTCTTCAATAAACATTTGATTCTTAAAACTTATGTGATCATTTGTTACTTACACCATTACCTTTTGGTATACACAGTCGTATCAGAATAATATGACCATCTACCATAATATATGTATGGTAAGTGATCATATTATTCTGATACGACTGTGCATATGTATACTACGGTATGTGGTATATGGTACTTTGTATAGTATGTACAACATTCCTTCTGGATGAGGCAATTTTTTTTTTAGGAGTGTTTTAATCAATATGTATAAAAAAACTTACCTTTATTAGAACTACTGTTTGGTGTTCCAGCAACAGCTGCAGCATATGGTGTAAGAGGAGGAGGTGGAGTAATAACAGGATGGCTATTGTATGAATTTACAGACGGAGAACTGGAACTGCTACTTTGAGATGATGTGCTAGAAAATAAAATATGGACTATATTCAGATTCCTCATTAAAATAATTCATTGACAAAAACAGCCTTATTTTATTTTTGTTCTACACATTTTGATCTGTATCTTTTGTTATTAACCCAAAATATTATCATAAACCAAAAGATTATGTTTGTACTTTAGAACTGAACTAGAATATGAACATTTTGGTTGATTGTTATCCCTGACCCTAAAAAAGGATTGTTGGCTACAATAAGTTGAAGAAATTTGTAAGTCATATATGTATTTCGAAACAATATGGATCTTTCCATGCAAGCTTCATTGATGGATAAAAAAAAAAGTCAAAACAATAATCTATTAATGTTAACTTTCATATCAAATTTATGCATTCTGCAGGTACAAATTATTAATTCTTTATAAGGGCTGTTAATGTAACTGGTAAATAGGAGAGGATTGGCAAAAACAGAGAGAAATTTAAATAATGTAAATTGATCAGGGAGGTTGTGCTTCAGTTCTTGAATGGTTATACCTTTGAACAGGTTTCTCAGTTTAATTATCAAAAGAGTTTTTGTAACTGATATTGGTGATATGTGACTTGCGATAAACAAAAGTATGAACATTGCTGCTGGGATGTTTAACGTATATGCAAATTGTGGAAAAATAAGTACATATATCTAAACTAAAATTAGACTAAACAAAAGTTTGTTATGGTAGTGAAACTTGGACCCTTTGTTAACAGATAACAAGAATCTTGATGCCGTTGACTGATGCAATAGCTTGGATATTAGATGATTTGACTATGTAAGTAATGATGATGTCAGATGGAGGAATTGGCAACCAGTTTGGAGTGTCATCTAGTGCAGAGAGGCTGTGTTACTCTGGTCATGTTACATACATGTACAATTCAACTAGTGAATCGACTTATGAACAATAACAACAAAGGGATTTAGGATGTAGTGAGTAGACAGTGTCAAAGTGGACATTGTTAGAATTGGCATCAGTGGATGGATGAACAGCTGTTGCTCATGATTTGATTTTAGAGGATTATAAATTACACAGTCTGGTGGATTTCCATAGCTCATTGCTGCTTGAGATTATGCATGCACAGCTGTTAAGCATTACTTTTTAATTGATAAATATTACTTATGGTAGCTGCACAGAGCAATGTTGCTATGTACACTTTTAGCAGATTTCAACTTAGCAATTGATATTAAATTTAGAAATTTTACTCTGAAATAAATAACACGCAAAATTATAAGAAAAAAGTTGTTATTCCATTACAAAAGAAAAAAAAATCCTCATTTTAAATGAATGTGTAACATTAACAGTAGATCATGGGTCATGTCAAATTATAAAATACACCTGAAAAGCATAAGATACATAAAAGAAATGTATGATTTTCAAATATATAATGTAACAGTATTCATGTGCACATCTATGAATAATTAATAACTAAAAATATCATCAGAATCAACAAAAGTGAAACCAACATTTACTTTTTAAAATTACAATTATTAAAGTGAATGCACTGTTTGCAACTAACAGTTATTATAACTGTTAGTTCTTTAACTTTTGAAAGCCTATTTTAGGAATTTAAACCTTGGTTCCCTATTAACAAAATATAGATCTGGTATGGTAACATAATACTTTAAGCTAAATAGTGAATATAAGAGTCAATATCTAAAAGACTTTCAAATAACTAAATATTAGAATTATCACATTAGGTTATAACCAGGCCTGGGCAAACTACAGCCCACAGGCTGCATGTGGCACATAAGCTATTGATGACAAAATTTGCAAAAGAGAAAAAAGAACATATAAAGAACAAGTCATGCAACTGCAGTGAAGCAAATTCTGATTAAAATAATTAATATTAATAAATATATATTGTTTATAAATTTTGCTTGAAATTTTCTTTGCTTTTATATACATTATTGATTATATACTTCTTTGACAGCTTGCCTTTCCATTTCAGTTTTTTATGCAGCCATTCAGCTAAAAAGTCTGCCCAGGCTTGGGCTATACAATAAACATCTTAATACCTGCAATTTCTGGAGGGAGATGATGGTTTGTTATGTGCCATATTGGATGTTGTGCCTGAAGAGGAAGAATTATGTGCTCTTATTGCAACTGGCTTCACTGGCTGTCCACTCTAGAGGGCAAGAGATAAATCAATTTTTACAGTACCAGAAAAAACAAAACCATTAAATATTTGAATCTGAAAACAAGCATTAAATACTTTCATGTGAGTTTGGAAAATTTAAAGTTACCTGTTTTCCATTTCAATTTACATTATTATATTCTAAAATTAGTATTATTTAAAACAATTATACACTACTCACTATCCAATGAAAACGATTTACTATTTAGTTACAGAACTATGAATTAACTTCACAATCTCACATGATTCATTATGAAGGTTTTGCAAAATCCATTATATCTAAAATCCAAATATAAAATCCATATTTTGTTTAGCATTATGGGAAGAGTGGAAAATTAGGGGTGATAAGTTATTACTTCTAAATTACCTGGATTAGGATTGACTCTAAAACCTGAAAAAAAAAAACTTGACTCTAAAACCTTTGAAATGAGGGGGAAATGCTGTATTGCAATGAAAATCCAGTCTCTTGCCCCCCCCCCCCCAATTTTTTTCTAGATCTGGGATTTATCAGAAGCAGTTGCATTGTAAAAAACTAGGTAAAATCCAGAATGTTGCCAGCAAGACTACAGTGGGCCCATATTACAACTCCCCCCCCCAAAAAAAATTAATACGCTTCCTTAACTAATTAAATATTTTTTTTTTTAAATCAATATACTAACTTTCAGGTTAAAATTCAAAAACTTAAAAAGGACAATTTTATATATTTTTTTTCTTTTTTATCATAGTCCTCCAGCAGCCATGGGCTACAGAGGTCCAACCAACTGTGAAATTTAGTTATCCAAACACATCTGTCCTGAGCTATATCTGCTGCATCTATCCACTGTAGACCAATTCTAGCAAAGTACTGGTTTGACATTGTCTGCCCAGAGCATCTAGGTCTTTCACTCTTTCTTAGGCCTTTAGGCATACTATTCCTATTTGCAAATGTATAGTTAGGCCTATGGGCAACATGGTCAAGCCAACCGAGTCTCTCTCTGCACAATATGTTACTCAAAGGAGGTTGCTAATTCCAGTGGCATACTGCGCTACTGGGACATCAGGAGATTTCCTCTAGGTTGATCACAAAATCTTATCTCAAGGCTGGTCAGTCAGTAGTTGATTCCTGATTATTTAAAAAATAATCTGCTAAGGACCATGGTCAAATGTGATGAACTGGTTAGAAATTAAAATATAAATATAAAAGAAAAATATTAAAAAAAAAATAGAATTTAAGTCTCACGGCTGTGGGATGTAAGGTTTCGAAACTGAGTTGCAAACATAAGCTGTAGGCAGATATGAAGGAAGAAACCGTCATTTCCCAGTAATGCAAAAATGAAAATTATTAGGACAAAAGTCAAAAATCGACTTCTTGCAATAACAAAAATTATATATCATATGGAAGCTAATAATTGTCCACGGTATCTGTAAGTGCTATTTTTTTTACTTTTAAAATTATAAACCTTTTTTTTAACTCTAAAGTTGAGGCATCGAGAAATATACAGTTTTTCAACTAAAAACACCGTTTTTCAAGATTAATTTTAATACCTTTATTTCAAACTATATGCCATCCCATAGCCAAGTGGTTAATGCGCTTGGTTACTGATCTAAGGGACCTGGGTTCGAGCCCCAGGTAAGGCATGGATGTATGTGTTGTTTTCTGCTGAGGTCCTGCCATCCTCTCAGACCTTCTACTATGGCATATAAACTGGCAGGCTCCACCAGTAAGACCAGCTGCTTGAGGGGTATTTATTTTTTATATTTATTTCCAACTATACAAAATTGTTCAAAAAGATAGGAAAAGGTATTTTTCTATCTTTATATGAAGGCATAAAGTAAAACAAAACTCTATGCGAACAGTTTTTTTTTGCAGTGTGTTTTGTGATATAGTAAAAACACTAAAAAATTCATACAAATCCAAAGCTAAATTTCACATCTGGTAAACTGTCAGATTATACCCTTTGTAATCTGAAAAATAATAATTGCTCCTATGTGCTACTCAGAGTGTAAAATGCCTTTACGTTATACTACAGAGACTGTCTAAAGTAGAAAGTCCCTTGCTACATCAATGACAAGGCAAGATCAAAGTTCCACAATCTCTCAAATAAGTTTCTTGAGAAAATGTGACAAATGAGTTAATTATAAAATAAAATCTATGAGAATATGGATTTTCAGCAATATTCATCAAATATTTAAAGAGTACTGGTAGTGGAAACAATGCAAAGCTTAAAGCTTGTCTTAACAGTTTTAAAATAAATTTCAAACTTTCCATACAGTTATTAAATTTTGTTCAATATTGCAAATGGTTGAAAATACTGTCTTTATGAGATGTTTACACTGAATTAGTGGTAGAAGAAAGAAAATCTTCCCAAAGAGAGAATCCAAAAAATGAATACTAATTGCTGGTGAAATAATTAACGACCATGAGTTACAAAATATACTAAATTGGGTGACATTTTTAAAATCACAAAAAATGTTTGTTGACATAGAAGTGTTAGATCCAGTGGCAGATTACTGCACAGGGAGCCCCCCCCCCCCCCTGATAGGGGACCACCTTGATATGGTGGGGAGGCTGAATAGTGCCTCTGTGAAGTAGGGTCACAGCCAGTTGTTTCCTCATTTGCACGATGGGATGTGGCCTTTGGTGTCAGAGCTTGTGAAGGTCTGCGGACTGGTTTTTGGGAGGGGACAGTCCAGTTGGATTATTCGCTTGCTCAGGGAAGTTGAAGGTTCACAGCCCCAATGGAGGGGCTGTGGCTGAGAGTACTGCAGACCGGGCTTGGAGAGGATCCGATCCAGTGGGCTCATCGGTGCAGCCTCAGTGAAGTTGGGGTACAGACTGCTTCTGGGGGGCAGCTAGTGCATGGCACTATGGAGAGGACGAAGTTGAAGGCTTACGACTGGGAGTGAGATCCCTGGTTGACGGGCTTATCGATGGAAAAGCCAGACTAAGAATCTCTACCCCGGGAGCCGAGTCAATTTGGTTCTATATATCACCTTTGTGGCTAACCAGGGAACATTAAATTTAGGTTTTGACCGATGGAGGAGCCTTCCTTCTATAGGATTGCTCGCCATAGGTAGCCGTGGATGAGCTGTGTCCGTGTGGCACTGTCTTGCCCCGGCATAGTTAGTGGAGATTATGACAAACTCCCCATAGTTGGTGTGCAGTCAATGTATTGCGATACAACTGGGACTTGCCTTTAACTAATGTATAATGCACAGGGAGCTCGGCTGGCACCACAAAATTCATGAGTGCCTCAAAAATCATCATTTTTTTCAACATTTTCTTATGTACAATATTTCACCATCAGTGTAATCTACCACTTAGGTAAACATCTCATGTTTTTATGTAGTTTTTTTTCTGTTAAATCAAACAAAAAGCACATATTTAGTTCTATTTATAATACTGTACAACACTGCAAATGTTTTGGAAACGTAAATAACCGTTTTTTACTAATTTTCAGGCACTAAACACAATTATGACATTAAATTGGTGATTTGCTCTTGCTTTAAATAGAGGAGGTGTCCATATAGTGTATATTGATGAGTCTTTTGCATGCTGTATGAAACACCAAGGAGCTATTGCATCATTCAGGAGTTACCCTTCCTCAGTTATCATCTGTTCATGATTGTATGTGGGTGCTGCATTTGAGTGATATGCTTCGTTCTTGTGTGAACAATGCAGACCATTTTTGTTACATTCATGGTGAAGTTACTTTTGCACCACAGAAGCTTGAAATAATGCCTGTCATCAAAAAGGCCTACCACCTTTACTTCGTGTGTAAGATTGGAGGTCAACAGAGGAGCTGGGCTATGCATTTAGTGTGTAATAACTATACAACAAGTCTTTGCAGCTGGCTAGTGGCAAGAGGCAGTCAATGCCATTCCTAAGATATGGAGGGAACCATTCAACCACATGAGTGACTGTTACCTTTGTATCACACCTCTGCTAGGAAGTGGTATTACTAAAAAGAAGAAGCAGACAACAAACTACCCCAACATACTGTCTCTCCAGTGCCACAAGGAGGAAATCTGCCTATCCCAGAGTCACCAGAACTTTATGATGTGGACTTAGAAGAAGAAGAAGAGAAGGAAGAAACAGGAACACAGGAAATAGCATCTGTATATCCTGATTTCACATCCACAACATCAGATTCACCACACAAGATCACGTAGAACGAGTTGAATGATCTTGTTAGAGATGTGAAACTATCAAAGAGCAAGGCAGAACTCCTAGAATCCAGACTGCAGCAGTGGAATCTCCTTGATAGAAATATGAAAGTGAGTATTGTAGCTGGCAAAATGATCTGATATTGTTCTTTAACACGGAGACAACCTGGTTGCTTGCAGAGATGTTGACAGTTTACTCACATCCCTCCACATGACACATACTCCAGAAGAATGGAGTATGTGTCATCCTTGAAATGAAGTATGAAATCTGTTCTTCTACACAATGGGAATGTGTTGCTTTCTGTTCCAGTAGGCCATGCTGTTAATGTGAAGGAAACTTAGGACAATATGAAACAATTATTTCAATACATAAATTATGACAAATATGAGTGGCATATTTGTGCAAACTTAAAAGTTATTGCTCTTTTGATTGGACTACAGCTCAAATATACAAAGTTCTGTTGCTTCCTTTGCAGATGGAATAGCAGAGTCAAAGTATCACATTTGTGACAAAAAGCTGGCCTTCTAGGCAATCATTGGAAACAGAGAAGAATATACAGAATCATCCATTGGTACATTCCACGAAAATTCTGTTGCCACCTTTACACATAAAATTTGGCCTAATGAAGAATTTTGAGCTATGGATCAGACACAAACTGCCTTTCTGTACCTTTCAAAATTTCCAAGACTTAATGATGAAAAGATAAATGAGGTTGTTTTCCACTCCAGATATTCACTCACTGTTACATGATGAGGTATTTGATCATATCATCACTGGTGATGAACGGAGAGCATAGCATGCCTTCAGCCAGGTGATGGGTTTCTTAGAAAATTACAAAGACCTTGTGGAAGAACTGCTGTCCTCATATCACAAACTAGAATGTAGTATATCTTTGAAGGTCAATTTCTTTAGTTCTCATTTGGATTTCTTTCCGGAAAACTGTGGCACTGAGTGATGAGGATGGGGGAATGTTTACATCAGGAAATTGCTACAGTGGAAAAGAGATATCGAGAAGATGGAGCCCATCAATGTTAGCAGATTACTGCTGAAATGTGATGTGAGATTCTCAAGATTTGGTATATAAGCAAAACAGGCAACAGTTGTTGTATACTGATATGCAAACTTCAGCGAATGACATAATACAGGTAAGTGATTGTATTTCAAAAACCATAGCCAATCAATCACTTTTGTAGTCATTTTCGTGTTCAGCACCTCAATTTACATACGAAAGGACTGTTTGCACTTCCAAAACACACTAAAAGTCAAAATTTGTTGTTCAGTGTAATAATTCTTGCTTATTTTTCAGTATGTACATGTTTATGTAATACACATTAAATTTTCTCTATTAAGTATTTAATCACTATTAAGCTGTTTATGTAACAGGATGAAGATGTGTATAAAGGAAAAAATTATCTTGAGCCAGGTGGGATCTGAATCCATGACCTCCTGATGACAGTGTCAGGTATTCTGACTGCTGATCAATCTCTCCTCCTGCTGACATTATGCTGTAACCATTGGGGCAATCACTGTCTTTTGAGTGCATTTAGGAACTCTTTCTTCAGAGCCATTCCAGGCTTCAAGAGCTTATTCACTATTTTATTTTGGTGTGCAAAAATGAATACTACCAGAAGCAAAGCAGATTCAGATTTGTTCACACACAAAAAAAATTAATTAAGAGGCTCTTGAAGTGTGACTGGTTCTGTGCACATGGCTGGAAAAGCTCTGGAAGAGTCCCCAAATGCACTTAAATGACAGTGACTGACCAGATGGTGTATAGCATAACATTAGCAGTAGGGGATAGATTGATCAGCAGTTGGTAGCTCAGTAGTCAGAGCACCTAATATTGTCATTAGGAGGTTGAGGGTTCATATCCCACTCTGCTCAAAACAATTTTTCTTCTACACCATTCTGTGAGTTAAACAGCTTAATAATGATTAAATATTTAGTAAATCAATGATGAGCTGTGAATTCATTTGAATTAAATTTCCTATTTATGAAATTCAGTTTATGTAACCTGCTGCATTTATTTTTGGCATCCATTACTTGTAAAAAACTTTTGAGTACTCCCCTCCTCCAATAGTTGAGGTCTTTCCAAATCATTCGCACCTGAAGTCTTCAATTACCTTAAATTCATCACTTGTTAGCAAGTTAGGTAAAAAATAAATTTAAAGAAAGCAGTTGTTCAGAAATATCCTATAAAGAACTTAAGTGCTTTGCTGAAAAAATTCCAAAAAAAAAAGCAACAACTTTAACCCTCCAGGTGGCTGGATGCCTAACTCCCTGCCACAGATAGCTGGTCCTACAGTGGTATTAACATGGCAGCCCCACCCACACAACCATTGTTTACACCTTGACTGTGACTCTTGTGAAACAGAGTGAGTGAGTGATAAATGTGTAACACCAGAAGGGTTAAGGGAGGAATTTGAAGATTTGATTTCAAATTGGGACAGTTTAAAAATAAAAAAGATATATATATATATAACTAACTCCTCAGAAAGAAGTGGCAGCAATGTGACAAACTGTGCCACATAAAATTTATGTCATAAAGATTGCATTTATACTGTTATCAAATATTGTCTAATTTACACTGTTTATAATATATTCTCATTTAAAAATTTTAAAGAATAGATTCAGGCTTTACTATCCCAAGAGAACTTAAAAGCATTTATTCTTATGTGTACAGAAAAAGACATTTTTGTTAACTTAAATATATCTTCTATTACTAATTACTAATGTGGTCTCTAAAACTACACCAAAATTTAAAAATAAAATTTGTCAATAGAAATGTACATTTTGTTTTGACTTTAGCATTTAAATTGTAATTTAAGAATATCCTCTTTTCCACTCGCCCTGAACGGAGAAATTTTACATTTACGTGGTACCATGGGTGCCACAATAGTGGACAAAAAGAGGTGCTTTGTACCCTACTGTATTTCATAAAATATTTGCCATATAGACACGAGAATTATTTTCATACAATCCATGTTGTGGTTTTACCTCTGAGCAGCACTTTTTTGCACACAATGGGCTAAATGCCAAGAGCACAAGGACCCCCGAGAGGGTTAGGGGAAAGGAATGCACTCAACAGCTGTTAGGAGACAGATGGTAGCCTTGTCAAGGTCATTCAGTGTATTTTAATGTGCACAGGCCATGGTTTAACATTCCATCTGACAGATGATGGCCTTTTAAGCCTATCGATGTCCTCTACTGTCAAGGGCAGTACAGAGAGTTTTGTGGAGATAAATCTCAACGTTTGCCAAGGTTAGACTTGAACCTAGCTACTGAGCATTATGATCCTGGCGATTTACCAACTGAACCATCCCCGCCCTATATATAATCCATATAAGTTTTTCAGTTGAAATGTGCATTTTTAGACCGTATCTTGATTCAATATTAGTTTTATAAAGCCTGAATAAGTCAAAAATAATCTTTTTAACTTTTATAGGGATCACAAATTTTGGAAATGTCAAAAACAGAAGAGAACAATGTTTCAGAATGAATCAAATTAGAGATTGTGAACAACATAAAATTCCAGCTACTCCTCTTAAGAACTTGAAAACGAAATGTTTAACCCTTCCAGTATCCATGTTGTCTGTACACGTTCGGAGAATTCGAAAAAATATGCGGAGGACATATATACGCGTTTTTCGTACAACAACAAAAAAAAAAATCGATTATTTAAAAATAAAAATTGCCGTTGTAATTTTTTTTAAATATATATCTTATAAAAATATATAATTCAGGCTTCAAAAATAATATTTTGCTTTTTAATTTGATGCATATTTTATTAAACTACAAAATAAATAATTTTATAAAGCCATCTGATTGCCATTTCTTAGAAGCACTAAATGGTATTGCCGATTTGCTTGTTAATTTTCTTATTTGCTGAAGCAACCTTGTGATTTAAGCTCAATTTGGAATCATTTGTATCAATTTGGAAGTAATTACAAAATACGTACCGCCATTTTTTTCCCCCATTTCACACTCTTTTCTGTCAAAAACCTAGTCAGTATTCCCAAGTTATTTTTATCATTTTTCCCATCATTCTACGCATCTTTCCTGCTTTCAAATCGAAACTAAAAGTAAACACGTCCTTCTTAGAAATTCTGGTTGCACCTGCATTTAATTGGTTATGATGCTTCACTGAGGCAAACAAGCCACAGATGGCTGTGCAATCTCTGTTGCTTGTGCTATGTGTTGTTTACAGTTTTGGTCCAGCATATTGGATAGTCTTTGTCAAGTTAGCATTTTTTTTTTATATTTAATGCATAGTCTTTGTCAAGTTAGCATTTTTTTTTTATATTTAAACCTTAGTTTTCATTTCAGTATATTTATTTTCGGATTTTAGCGATCTTTTGGCTGATCGATAAGTATCGAATTTTTTATAGTTAAGTTATATCGTATGGCCGGCCTACAACTTGTGGTAACATTGCATTAGGCTATATGTCAATTTTTATTTTATTTATTACTTTTCCAGTAAAACTTTGAACTAGCATCATTTTCTGAAAATAAATGAGTTTTTGGATACGAAAGCAAATTCATTTCTATAGATTTACTTCCGTTAGTTAGCGATCTTATGATCGGCTGATTTATCAATTTTTCTGAGTTATGCTATATCGGAGGCCAGTTAAAAGTTGTTGCAGATATTTTATTTAACATTCCATTAGGTTTTGTGTAATTTTTATTTTATTATTTCTTGTTTTTTTAGTAAAAAAACTTTGAGCTTGTCGTTTTCTGAAATTGAATGTCTCGTATACGAAAGCAAAATAGACTTCTGTTGCTATGGAAAGCGGCCACCATTTGGGAGGGCAATTTCAGGAAGGGCTGGTCCTTGTTGCACAAACTTTTCTGCACTTAGCCAAGATCGCCAAACTTCAACACCCAAAGAAAAAAATTCAGAATATTTAGTAAAAAAGGCAGCCAAGGAAGTTTTTTTTCTATTTCATAACCAGTTCAGAAAATTCCATAAATGTGAGAAGGCCAAATTACATTGTATAACACTGGCCATGTTTAAAATATATTGTATCATATATTTTAAACAAAATGAAAAGAATCATTAAAAGAAATAAAAATCATATTTCTGGTTGAATATTATATTATTCGGGAGGAAATTTCCTTTCAATAAACATATAATTTAATTATTTTTATTCAGCAGGTTTTCCAAAATGAAGCCTTAATTGCATAGTGCGATTTTTTTTTTACCATATCAAATGAAAATCAATATCCTTGTAAATTTGTTAATATTATTTATTTTCATAAAATTCGTAATTAAATTCTATTTAATTTGGTATATAACATGACCTATTTCCGGTGATTGGTTATTTTTTAAAAAAATTCTAAAGTTGACTTGTTTATCCGACTCAGCACAATTGGCTCAAAGTCTGGAATTTTCTCGAAATATGCTACCGTGAAAAAAATTACAAAATGAGAAAAATATTTACTTCAAACCAAAAAAGTAATTTTTTTGCTATTCAGAAATATATAGTCATTCTATTCATGTGCATTGTAATCATTTCTGTCTATTAGTTTTTATCAAATAAATTTTTATTGTGTTGCCACATGCATTTTTTTACTACATGACTCTAAAAAAGTTCTATTAAAATGAAACATATAGTTTTTTTTGATAAATATTATAATTTCAGAAAATCTAGAATGAAATGCTGATTAATTTGGCATACAACATGCCATAATTCCTTTCATTAGTTATTTGGCAAAAAAGTTCTAAAGTTAAAGTTTTTTTTTGGCTGAGCATAGGCAGAAAATAGCTTGGCCCCTGGACAGAAACCTGTTTTTCAGGCTGGACACTGGAAGGGTTAAGTTAGTTCATTAATTTTTGGTTGCAGGAGGGAAGTGGAACTATTTTATTCTCTGAAATTCTCCTGACTGCTGTGAGAAGTCGGTCCAGCTGTGAAAAAATCCATAAGATGTGTTATTTCTTTACAAAACGTTCTCCCCTGAGATGTTGTCCCCACCCCCCACATACACCTTATCCTGGGAAAGAAAAGTTTATGAGGGCACTCATATATAGTATATATCTGGAGGCCAGTCCACCATTAATTTCAAGGGTTGTTACCATTTACCAGTCTGCCACTGGCTGACTCCTTTGCCTAATCTCATCATTACTTACAAAGGTAAACCACCTAATGACCAAGATACTGCATAAGCATCTAGAATCAAAGGCATCAAGTTTCCAGCTATCTTGTTTACAAAGAGTCCAAGTTTCCCTACCATAACTAACCTTAGAAAGAACCAAACTATAATACAGTCTAATTTTAGTCTTTAGGCGTATATATCTGTGAAAGCCACCTCCTACCAGTACCTATTATGCTATTTAAGTTGGTGCACTTTCATTGGGTTCTTTTCTTGTGAGTTCTGATTTATTGTCAGGAAGTTGTGACCTAACTGATGGTTTGTGAACTCAAGACAATGACTTCCAATTAAATATTTATTTACATATATACAACCCCAATACTACGGTCTTGCATTCAACCCAAATGCCTATCCTGACAAACCAAACTCAGACCTACACTAACCTCCAAGTGGGACATAGCCCCACTGATAAAACAAAGGATTTATCAGAGCAGTCCTTGATAGCTCTGGCCGAGTACCAGACACTCAAAGAAAGAGGGGCACTCTTTCTTTCATTGAAAGTTCCGTGGCAGCCAGCATCTACCTATCTAGTGAGTTCACCAATCACCTGCTGTCATGCCTGTTTAGTTTGCCGTCATCAGTTACGTTTGAAATAATGAGTTGAAAAAATTGGTTGTCCTGATTGGGATTCGAACCCAGGTCTCCCAGAAGTATGCCGGGTGTCACTGACATTTCTTCAACAAAGTGACATATCATCATCAAAATTTGGCAGCTTGGCTGCCCAACTCCTGATAATAGATGGCACTGCTGGTGAATGAACAGGAATTTCTGATGTCATTTTGTTGAACAAATGGTCAGTTCCTCAGTATTCTAGCTGTTAAGATGCCCAGCATGCTTCGGGGAGACCTGGGTTCGAATCCTGGTCAACACAAATTTTTTCAATTCACTATTTCAAGCACTTCTTGTCTACAGGACATTTTCCTGTGATAATCTGTTACTGAACAGTTGCCTTTTGCCAACAGACATTCTTTTTGGGCGGCCCAGTCCTGAGCATTGTGGAAATGGTCATGCCAAGAAGCATTATTGTGTGTTTCATTAATTGAGACACTTGCCCAAGGGTGCAATTATTCAGATTAACTGAACCACACCCTGCCTGACCAATTTTCATCACTTTAGTTTTCTCCCTGTTTATCGCCAAACCTAATCTATTGCCAGTCTCATTAACAGCTCTAATGAAAGAGTTAATCTCATCAACATCATTTGTCAAAAGGGCTAAATCATCAGCGTAATCTAAATCAGAAAATTTCGTATCTCCAGATTATTTTCTTGCAGTGAATTTTGCATAACATAATCAATAACCAAACTAAATAGAAAAGGAGAAAAAATGTACCATGTCAAACACCAAAATCAATGCTAAACCAATTGCTATGATCCTTAAAAACTCTCACATGACTCAGTGTTATTATAGAGAGGTTTCTTTATGTTAACTAATTTGTCTGGCATGAATACAATCTCATGATCAATCACAAATTATGATGGTCAATATAGTCAAAAGCCTTTATGAAATAAACCTACAAAGCTAGAAATGGCAAGTTTCTGAAAAACTAAACATTTCTCATGAATCTGCCTATATGATAAAAAATTATCAATAAATCCCCTAACACTTCTGTCCACACTGCTCATCACACAGTTGTCCATCAATCAGATTCTTAATTCTATTAGGAGTAATCATGCAAAGAAAGTTTACCTGAAAAAGAAAATATGCTGATACCCCTATAGTTATCACAATAAGTGCGATCGCCTTGTTTAAAATTAGGGATAATAACAGCTCTGGTAAAATCCTTAGAAACAATGCTTCTATCATAAAAGGTATTCAAAATTTCAATCAGCCAAGTGATAAGAAAAACATTTCCAGCTCTGAGCATTTCAGTAGTAATTCCGTGTACCCCTGGGAAAATAGCCAAAATAACTTCAGACTGTGATATAGGGCCAACATTAAGGCTAGTAATACATATATCATCATTACAAACAATGGGAATAGAACTAACGACATTGTTTAGAACATCACTGAAATGCTCAGCCCAGCTAGACATGACAGAATCCTCATCATCAATAACTTTACGTTTATCCTTCAATCCTTGTATACCTGTCCATTTAATCCCACACAAAACATTAACTATCTGGTAGTGCTTTATTCTGTTATACAATCTAGCAGTTTTCCTCTGCTTGTCAGCCAAGCTATCAAGCCAAAGATTCTTATCAGCAGTTAACTGAACTTTTACATGTTTATTGAGCTCTTTATAATCTTTCTACTAGCAGGTTTGTACTAGTACAGTGTTATGGATATTCTTACAATTCTTTCTTTCAAAAATAAACTCCAGTGGTTTATCACTCAAGTAATTTTGCCACCTCTGCTCTTTTTTTACCCAAAAGAGTACTGTTGGTTTCAAGAAAAGTCTCATTGACACAATCCCATTCTTTCTCAACTTCAGTAGTAAGCTTTGGCTATAGTAGTCTTTCAGAGCTTCAATGTTAAAGGTAACTTTTTTAATTTTAGCACAACACATCTTAAAGTCAGAGTTGCAAGACACTTTTAATATGGTAATGGTCAGATCCACTTTCAACTTCCCTATATGACCTGATATTCCTAACAGAAATAGTTCATTTGTTGTTAACATATAATCTATCATATTCTTATGCAGCCCATCAGGTGAACACACATGTATTTATGTATGTCATGGTGTTTGATATACATGATAGTTATTCTCAAACTATTAAGTTTATTTATGTGTAGGAGAAGTTGCCCATTACCATTGCAGCTACCAATAATGAAAGGGCCTATCACCCCTCCCCAAAGGTCAGAGTCAGTACCAACTTTGGCATTGAAGTGGCCTAGAACAAGGGTAATCTCTCCTTTCTTGACAGAATTTAAATTATCCTGAAGCTGTCCATAAAACCTATCTTTCTTATCCTGTTTGGCATCCTAGTAGGGGGCATAGCAACATATAACAATCAAGTCTTTAATGCTTGTTTTAAATTTAGCTTTAAGAAACATTTCATTATTGCACTTAAATCCTAGAAGAGTATCACTAGTGTGTCTGTTGAAAAGCAAACCTACATCTTGAAGATGCTTTCCATCTTTCTTCTCTGAAAATAGAAAATCAAGATTATTTTTAAGTATCTGATCTTCATCTGTCCATCTGGTCTCTTACAAGCTGAGAATATTTTCTTAACATAGTACTATATAGCAGGAAGATTTCATCTACTGGTCATTGTAATGATTCTGGTCTCAGAGAAAAATATCTTACCTGTGCATTAAGAATTATTACAAAGCATTCACTAGCTTTTCCCGATGTTCTACCATGTGTAAAATTAACTTTATCATCATGAACAAATCAAGTTTCCTTATCTGTTAGGGGTGGGGGTGGCTCAGTCGGTAGCGTGCCAGGCTCGTATTATGCAGTTCCCAGGTTAGAGTCCCAGCTGGATGAGCATTGAGATTTATCTCTGAAAAATTCCCCACCATGCCCACGGTCAGTAGGGGACACCGATAGGCTTGGAAAGGCCGCAGTCTGTCGGATGGAACGTTAAGCTGTGGCCCTGTGTGTGGGAGAGCCATACCCTTGTGATGCCCCATCGTTCACTTTTGATTTACCTTAACCAGTTTTTGTTTAATTTACGTTATATTTATCATTTTGGGGATTTTTTTTATTTCCTTTTGGCATCACAGCGCTCACATCCAAGAGTTGTGAGTTGCGTACGCGCAACTCCGAACTTCCGACCGTAACCGTTAAAGCGCGTGCCAAGGACACGCCCCCTCTTGCGTCATAGCTTGCGTCCTTCATCATTGTATGCAAATGTCTTTCCCGGCATGCGCCGGCCCATTTGTCAAAACCGTGACTAGAGCACTAAGCACTTGAGAGTAGAGCACTAGAGTTGTAGAGCACTTGAGCACTTGAGAGGAGAGTTGTAGAGAGAGCAGAGAGATGTAGTAAGGTGCTTAGCACCGTGCGTGTAGCACAGATTTTAGTTTCTTCATTGATGTCTTGGTGAGTTACTTATTTTGGAAATAAATCTATTTTGTTTTGTTATAACCTTTTGAGTCTGTAGTTTTTATCTTGAGCAACGCTAATTTAGGATCTTTTTTACATTAACTCTTATTTGTTAAGAATCATTTTTGACTCTTACTATGAACGCTCACTGGCATTGGAACCCTAAATCAACTTATTCTATATTTTGGCAATTTGTTAATGATTGCCTGGCGCCCGTCAAAGCTATCCGGAGCATAAAACTTAAAATATTTTGAATTTGTTTGGAGCGTTACACCCTGTGCACATTAAAGGACACATTGAATGGCCTTGATGGGAGGCTATCATCTGTCTCCTAACAGCTGTTCCAGTGGATCCCCTGCCCCAACCTTCTCCGTGTCTTCGGGGTCCTTGTGACCTGGCCATTTAGCCCACGGTGTGCAAAAAAGTGCTGCTCAGAGGTAAAACAACCCAACCCTATCTGTTCTCTTTGATTTTCCACGTTTAATGTGCACCTTAGTGTGGTGATAGCCATTAACTCTTTTACTACCATGCTGGCTGAAAATGTCCCAACCTGTAGGTAGGAGGTAATGAAGAAGGAATAGCATTGACTGGACGAGTCCACTTAAAAATCTTGGCAGTTTTGGCCGGTATGGTAGTGAAAGGGTTAATACTATGCCTATTATTTTAATTTGAAAAGTAAATTATTAAAAAATTTCATTACAGTTACATGTCTCTTAAATATATTTATTATTTTATATTACTAAAACTCATTCTTGTAAAATTGAATAAATGCAAAACTTTGCCATTGCTTCTCATGTACATATATTTAGCACTGTAAAAAGTGACTGGAAAATAACTAGATAAAACAAACTACATACCTCAAATGCTCTGGAATGGTTTGTAAGTCCTGGACTAGGAGCAGGAGAACTTGAATTCGTAGATGGTGGTGTATTGGACAATGCTGTTGAGCTCTCATCATCAGCTGAAGTAGTTTTCAGATCAAACTGTGCATTATCTGCAATGCAAACTTCTCAAAATTACCTTAAAGTACATACTTGGCCATCAAAACAAAAATCAGATTACAAAATTTAAATACTATAATTATAGTTTATGTTTCCAAGCCACCTTATGAGCATATTTTGGAGGTTCAAGTTGTAAAATTTCTTCAACAATATTTTTCCATCTTTACTGCTAGCATATACATTTAAACTCTTGCTAAAAGTATATTATGAGAACAAGAATCATAATGCTTATTCTGTTACCAAATCTCCCAGAATGATTGTTATTTATAAATTATATACTTACTTGATGCTCGCTGCTTGGCCACATATTCCTGAATACTCTCTAGTCCTAGATCTTCATACATGAATTCATTACCTTCAAAATCTGGATCTTGAGATGATTCAATGTAATATTCTAAATCATCCTTAATTTTTTTTATTTGATCCACTGCAACGGTACTGTTATCCAGCATTCTAAGCAAAGCTTCCAGCTGATTTATGTGATACCTGTGGTTCTCCAGCCACTTCTTTAGTAGTTCAATACGATCAGATTTCTACAAAAGTTATGAATGGGAACTATTATTTAAAAGTAGATATATTAGAAAACACTAAAAATGAAATTGTAAAATGCACACAGATTTTTCAATCTTAAAAAGAAAAAAAGTGTATTCCATATAACAGACTACAATAAAGTTTCATTTTAATGATAAAGGCATGGTTCCTAAAGATTTTACCAGAGCTATTATTATCCCTATTTTCAAAAAAGGTGATCGTAGTTCTTGTGATAACTATATGGGTATCAGCCTACTCTCTGTTCCAGGTAAAGTTCTTTCCATGATTGTGCTTAATAGAATTAAGTATCTGGTTGACAGGCAATTGCATGATGAGCAATGTGGATTCAGAAGTGGTAGGGGATGTGTATATCAGATATTTTCACTTAGGCAGATTCTTGAGAAATGTTTAGAGTTTCAGAAACCTTTGGTTGCTAGCTTTGTTGATTTCAAAAAGGCTTTCGACTCTGTTGATCGTTATAATTTGTGGTTGATTGTGAAATCATATGGTATACCAGACAAGTTAGTTAACATAATGAAAGCTCTCTATAATAACACTGAGTCATGTGTGAGAGTTGGTAAGTCTTGTAGCAATTGGTTTAGCATTACGTCTGGTGTTCGACAAGGGTGCATTTTGTCTCCTTTTCTCTTTAGTTTGGTTGTTGATTATGTTATGCGAAACTCACTTCAAGGGAAAGATTTTGGCCTTAAATGGGCTGGAGATACGAAAATTTCTGATTTAGATTATGCTGATGATTTAGCCCTTTTGGCAAATGATGTTGATGAGATAAACTCTTTCATTTGAGCTGTTGATGAGACTGGTAGTAGAGTAGATTTGGTTATAAACAGAGAGAAAACTAAAGTGATGAAAATTGGTCAGGCAGGTTGTGATTCAGTTAATCTGAATGGTTGCAGTCTTGAGCAGGTGTTACAGTTTAATTACCTTGGGAGCTATGTAACAGATACTGGTGATGTGCGGCATGAGATTAACAGACGAATAGGGATTGCTGCCGGGACTTTTAAGAATCTATGGAGAGTGTGGAGAAATAGGCGCATACACGTAAAGACTAAAATTAGACTGTATAATAGTTTGGTTCTTTCTAGGGTTAGTTATGGTAGTGAAACTTGGACGCTGTGTAAACAAGATAACAGGAAACTAGATGCTTTCGATTCTAGATGCTTACGCAGCATCTTGGGTATTAGGTGGTTTAACTTTGTAACTAATGATGAGGTTAGGCAAAGGAGTCGGCAACCTCCTTTAAGCAGCATATTGTGCAGAGAGAGAGCCGCTGGTTTGGCCATGTTGCCTGTATGGATAATTATAGATTGGTGAATAGGGTTATGAACAGTGTGCCTAGAGGCCTCAGAAGGAGGGGGAGACCTAGGATGCAGTGGGCAGACAATGTCAAACAGGACCTTGTTAGAATTGGTGTGCAGTGGCCGGATGCAGCAGATGTAGCTCAGGACAGATATGCCTGGAGAATTAAACTGCGTGGTCTGGTTGGACCTCCGTAGCCCATGGCTGCTTGAGGATGATGATGATGATTAATGAAATTCTACGACCAAAAAAATGTCTGCTTTGTATATAGTAACTAGCAGAGTTTCCATAAGATATGAAGAGCAGTATATATATATAAGTTGATACATTGCATCTGCAGCAATGGTGTGCTGTTAGAAGCTCAAAACGGCAACTTTCTGAACCATATATATATATTCCAAGTTATTGGAAATGTGGTTCTGTGAAGAGGCTCATAACATTGTTTGATTTCTGTGGGCAAAACAAACCTGCAGCTTACTAAAGTACATATATAATGAAAATGCAATTAAATATCAGTACATTGCAAAACAGTGCAGACCATTCAGTGATGGAAGAGTTGATATTCACAATGACATTAGAAGTGAAGAGCTGAACACATCCCACACAGAAAGTAATGCAGCACGAGTTGGTAAAATGATACAAGAAAACAGAAGAGTGCCAAATTTTCACTGAGCTTGGCATCAATGTAATGCATGACATTGTTCATGAAGAACCAGTACCGTAAAGTCTGTGCTTGTTGGGGACATGAAAACTGATAGATCACAAAGGACAACAAATGATGGGCTGTTTGTGAACTCTTCAATGATATGCTGAGGAAGGAAATGACTTCTTTGACTGCATCATTACTGGGGATGAAACGTGTTTGCACCACTTTACCCCTGAAACAAAGAGGTTATAGATGGAATAAAAACATTGCAATTCCCCAAAGCAAAAAAAATTTAAAATGGCTCCCTTTGCAGGAAATGTGATGGTTACTGTATACTGAGATTGGGAAGTGGCATTGATGGTGGATTTTATGGAGGCTAGTAAATAATCAATGTTGATTCCTACCGTAAATAACCCAGCATTTATAAAAGGCAATAAGAAAAAAAAAAAAGCCAAGATTTGTCTCAAAGGGAGTTGTCATTCTGCATGACAATGCCAAACCTCATACATGTTGGCAGACACAAAACCTGTTTGAGAAATTTAGACGAGAGCTTTACACTCAACTTCCAGAGGGATATAAATCTTTAAAACTGCTATTAGAAAACAGCATTTTTCAATACACAGAGTATTACTACTAAGTACACAGTCACAAGTTGAATTATGTGATTGGTTGTACACTTATGCTTAGATTCTGTAAAAGCCCAACTGTAATCATGATGTCACAATAAATTAACCTTTTAAAAATATACTTACTCTTATTAATTCGAAGTATAATCTTTATATATTATCTTCCAGATTATTTAAAGTACTAAACAAATACATTGCCATTTTCATAAGGAATGATGCATGCATCTCCATTATTTATATTCAGCAATTGGAGAACAGTACATTCTACACCATTTAGTGTCAAATATGATTGGGAGCTTATTTATCCTCTCCATTATTTATAATCAGCAACTGGAGAACAGTACATTCTACACCATTTAGTGTCAAATATGATTGGGAGCTTATTTATCCTCTTCATTGGTAACCTTTCCCGCCAAATTCACAACATGGCCATATCACCAGCATTCTCAAAGAGATTAATCCCATCTAATGGTAGGTAGGGATCCATTTTTGTTATCCAACACAGGGAGCTAACATACCATATCTGGGACCAATTGGTCAAGTATCCAGGGATTACTGGATGCCAAAATCTATCGATAAAAGTTTCTCAATAATTTGCATAATCAAGCTACCACACACACTTGCCTTAATACGTGTTAAAGAAACACACATATATCAGTGCCCTGTCAAAATGCCTATTATTATGTACCAGCTACATCCATCCAAAAGTTTGGCACCAACATCTGTCTATTGATAATTTTTCCCATTTTCCATAAATATCATACTACTCAATTCATAACTTTCAAGGTAGTCAAGGTGACGGGAGAACATCTAGAAATTTCAGACAATAGAAAGGGGTTGGGGGCACAGTCGTCAGCACAGAAAAAGGTGTACATGACTCGTCAGACCACGACTTTTTTCCAGTCTTCCAGTGTTCAGTCACAGTGTTCCTAACACCACTGTAGACAAACTTTCCAGTTCTTCGCAGAAATCAGTGGTTTTCCTATAGGCATGCAACTGCTAATATGTATTCTCTTTAATTCCCTGCGCATAGATATTGGTATCGCTAAGATATGGGTTGGGAACAGCCTTCACTGATTGTTTCAATCAACTGCTGCACACAGGAAGTCTGTTTCTCCATATGTCTTCTCAGACAACAGTGATCTCTGACAGATTGTCATTGCGCCACACTTACACCTCTTAGACAAGCAATGTGGGTTATTTTTCCACTGATTAAAAACACGAGATATCTCATCTTTTGAGAAACCAGTCAGCTCTGCTGTTTTTCTGCTGCTTCACTTATTAGGCACCAAAAATTTACAATTCCTTACTACTGGATATGAGAAATGAAAACAACTTGATTGTCTTCAAAAAGAAATTGCATACACATATATTAACTGCAAGTCCTATTTCAAGGTCAATCATTTAAATCTTTTATTTATAATTAATGAATACTGATGTACCCCTTTCTTTTATTATTAATGTTCAAGTTACATTAAGAATTGATTGTTATTCCCATTATTGGTTGCCTAAATATGATGTTGGTAATTAAAATGCAATCTGGATGGGCAATTTAGCCCCTTGATCCTCGGATATGTAATATCTAAAATTAAGTGTGTAATTTTTACTTTTCTTGCTCTATTTTGTTGGTTTGGTGTTTCCATCATTTGTATTTTTACATTTATGAATTTTTGTTATATATAAATGTATTGATTAGAGTGGAATGCTACTACTACTACTACTACACAGACATATTTTGTTTTAAGTGACTTACAAACATGATGTTTCCACTACTGAAAAATGGTTTACCACTAAAAAAGGTTGAACATCCCTGACAAAGATATTCTGGGCTTCTAGGAGACAAAGTGAATAAGTAAAGGTAAAGTAATCAAAAAATAAGTTTTATGTTTCTAGTTTCAGGTCACAATGACAAAACACACATGTCCGACCCCGCCTTCTCGTGGTGCAGACCGTTAGTACCTTTCAAAAGAGATACTCTCTTGCGGAAGTGAATGGAAGGGGAGGGCTGCCAGATTAGTGTGGCCTACTGATCTGGACAACTATGGCTACTTTTTTTTTTCTACCCTGCTGAGGAGTGGTCAACCACACAGGGTCCTGGTGCTGACCATATAAACCCACTGGACTGGACAGATATATGGCTCTGAGCTTGATTATGGATCCTGATTTTGCTGCATTGGTGGGCTTCTGTGGAGGGAAAATCTTCCGCTGTGTTTTCTGTTTGTTTGTGGGTTGACAGCCCCAAGTGAATAGATTCACAGGATATGTTTATCAGCTGGTGGATAATCCTGAGCAGAGGTCATCGCAGGCACCTGAACTCTTTGCTTCTATTGGCATCGCCAAATTCTACATTGGAGGAAGTCTTCCAGTGTAGATGGCTTCAGCCTTTAGTGGTGGGGAAACGGGTCTTTGCCCCATGTCTGCGATTAGGGGGCTGTTTGATATTGTCGGCATTCCCTCTCTCAATAAACTTAGTTTCTTTAAACATCCCACTAACCATTTTCTTTCCATAGGTAGTTGGAATGTGAGGACTCTGCACAGAGCTTTTTCTCTTGATGTCCTCACACCAGAATTCCACCATTATAATTTAGATATTCTCGGCTTGCAAGAGACCAGATGGACAGATAAAGGTCAGATTCTTGAAAATAATCTTAAATTTTTCTTTTCAGGGAGGGATGACAATAAGCATCACCAAGGCGTGGGTCTGCTTCTCAGCAGACACGCTAGTGATGCTCTTCTTGGATATGAGTGCATTAATGAAAGGTTTCTTACAGCAAAATTTCAGAAAAGCGTTAAAGACTAGAATGTTATCTGCTGTTATGCCCCCACTGAGGATGCTGATGAGGATGAGAAGGATAAGTTTTATGGACAACTTCAGGATATTTTGAATTCTGTCAAGAAAGGAGATATTACCCTTGTTCTTGGTGACTTCAATGCCAAAGTTGGTACTGACTCTGACCTTTGGGGAGGAGTAATAGGCCCTTTTGGTATTGGTAGCTGCAATGGCAATGGGCAACGTCTCCTACAGGTAAGTAAACTCAATGGATTCAGAATAACTAACACTTATTACAAGCACCACGACATACATAAGTACACATGGGTTTCACCCAATGGGCTGCATAAGAATATGATTGATTATATATTAATTAACAGCAAATGGGCTAGTTCTGTTAGGAATACCAGGTCATATAGGGGAGCTGAAATTGGATCTGACCATTTTCTTGTTAAAAGTGTCTTGCAACTTAAAACTTAAAAAGTGTTGTGCTAGGGTTAAAAAATTTGCTTTTAATACTGAAGCTCTGAAAGACCCAGTTATAGCCAAAGCTTACCATGATAGGTTACTTAGTCATTATGACAGTCATGGTATGCTTACTACTGAAATTGAGGAAGAATGGGATCATTTTAAACAGGCTTTTTTGGACACTAACAGTACTCTTTTAGGAAAAAAGGAGCAGAAGAGGCAGAATTATCTGAGTGATAAGGCACTTGAGCTTATTTCGGAAAGAAAGAACTGCAGGAATGTCCTTAATCAATACCCTACTAGTCCTAATAGAAAGCATTACAGAGAACTTAATAAACGTGTAAAGGATCAGTTAGCTGCTGATAAGAATCTTTGGCTTGATGGTTTGGCTGACAAAGCCGAGGAAGCAGTTAGACAGCACAACAGCAGAGAGCTGTACCAGATAGTTAATGTTTTGTGTGGTAGAAAACGGACAGGTATACAGGGATTGAAGGATAAACAAGGTAAGGTTATAGAAGGTGAGGATTCTGTCATGGCTAGGTGGGCTGAGCATTTCAGTGATATTCTAAACAATGCGGTTAGTTCTATTCCCATTATTTGCAATGATGATAGATGCATTGGTGGCTTTAATGTTGGCTCTATAACACAATCTGAAGTTATTTTGGCTGTTTCTAAACTTAAACTTCATAAATCCCCAGGGGTAGATGAAATTACTACAGAAATGCTTAGAGTTGGGAATGTTTCGTTTATTATTTGGATGACTGAAATTCTGAATATCTTTTATGATAAAGGCATGGTTCCTAAGGATTTTACCAGAGCTATTGTTATCCCTATTTTCAAAAAAGGTGATCGCAGTTCTTGTGATAACTATAGGGGTATCAGCCTACTCTCTGTTCCAGGTAAAGTTCTTTCCATGATTGTGCTTAATAGAATTAAGAATCTGGTTGACAGTCAATTGCGTGATGAGCAATGTGGATTCAGAAGTGGTAGGGGATGTGTGGATCAGATATTTTCACTTAGGCAGATTCTTGAGAAATGTTTAGAGTTTCATCAGAAACATTTGTTTGCTAGCTTTGTTGATTTCAAAAAGGCTTTCGACTCTGTTATCGTTATAATTTGTGGTTGATTGTGAAATCATATGGTATACCAGACAAGTTAGTTAACATAATGAAAGCTCTCTATAATAACACTGAGTCGTGTGTGAGAGTTGGTAAGGCTTGTAGTAATTGGTTTAGCATTACTTCTGGTGTTCGACAAGGGTGCATTTTGTCTCCTTTTCTCTTTAGCTTGGTTATTGATTATGTTATGCGAAATTCACTTCAAGGGAAAGATTTTGGCCTTAAATGGACTGGAGATACGAAAATTTCTGATTTAGATTATGCTGATGATTTAGCCCTTTTGGCAAATGATGTTGATGAGATGAACTCTTTCATTCGAGCTGTTTATAAGACTGGTAATAGAGTAGGTTTGGTTATAAACAGAGAGAAAACTAAAGTAATGAAAATTGGTCAGGCAGGCTGTGATTCAGTTAATCTGAATGGTTGCATCCTTGAGCAGGTGTCACAGTTTAATTATCTTGGGAGCTACGTAACAGATATTGGTGATGTGCGGCATGAGATTAACAGACGAATAGGGATTGCTGCTGGAACTTTTAAGAATCTATGGAGAGTGTGGAGAAATAGGTGTATACACCTAAAGACTAAAATTAGACTGTATAATAGTTTGGTTCTTTCTAGGGTTAGTTATGGCAGTGAAACTTGGGACACTTTGTAAACAAGATAACAGGAAACTAGATGCTTTTGATTCTAGATGCTTACGCAGTATCTTGGGCATTAGGTGGTTCAACTTTGTAACTAATGATGAGGTTAGGCAAAGGAGTTTGCAGCCTCCTTTAAGCAGCATATTGTGCAGAGAGAGACTGCGTTGGTTTGGACATGTTGCCCGTAAGAATAATTATAGATTGGCGAATAGGGTTATGAACAGTGTGCCTAAAGGCCTCAGAAAGAAGGGGAGACCTAGGATGCAGTGGGCAGACAATGTCAAACAGGACCTTGTTAGAATTGATGTGCAGTGGAAAGATGCAGTTGATGTAGCTCAGGATAGACTTGCTTGGAGAACTAAACTGCACAGTCTGGTTGGACCTCCGTAGCCCATGGCTGCCTGAGGATGATGATGATGATAAGTTTATCTAATCTCTTGTATCAATCATGTATAATAAGACCATTAAAATAACTTAAAGTTCTCTGTTGTTGGGCAAAAAAACTTTCTGAAGTTTATCCTTCAAATTATTTGCATATAAAAAGTTTCAAGGAGCAAATCCAGCTTTTTGGAGCAAGGGAGGTGCTCTGTCTTCAGTGAAGTGGCACTATGAAGTGATGTTAGGGCTGTTAAGAACTTCCTTCACGTCATGAAGGGTGATTCCTGTGTCTCAGTTGCAAGTGGGAATGGGCGAGGTTATTATTTCAATAGCCTCATGGACGATGGTTGCATAGTAAGTGGATACATGTGTTATCAGGTGGTGTGCTCCCAATCTATGGTAGCTGCGAGTTTTATTGCCAGCTCGGCAGCAGCAGTCATTGGTTTGTTTTGGCTGACATCTGTCTGATGTTCTGTGAACCTCTCCTGTAACGATCATATGGTTTTTCTGATATAATAAATATCAGAATTCTTTGGCAATTGTAGGGGAAATTTTCCCTACATTTGCTATAAATCAGAAATGGTATTAATCATGTATTATATTAATATACAGTGCAAGTTTATTGTTTAGAAGGAATACCAGTGATGCTCTTTTAGGATATGATTGCTAAAGATGTGATGTTGCTTTAATTTATTTTTACAATTAAATTTTAAACAGGTATTAAATACTTGAATATTATCTGCTATTATATCCCTCAATCCAATGACTAAAGTAAGCAACATGAACACATTTTACATACTTCAGGATATTGAAAACTCGTTTAGCCTCCCAGGTCGAGCGACTTTATTGGCAAAGTAATTATGCCATTGTCATTTGCAAGAGCAATAATGAACATCTTCTACATGTAAGTAAACTTGATGGTTTCAGACTTTCTTCAAACATAGCGACATTTATAAATACACATAGGTTTCACTAACTGGTAATAAATTTATATAACTTATTATGCATTGAGTAATAGGCTAGTTGTTTTAAAAAACAACAGGTCACACAGAAGAGCTAAGATTGGCTCTGAAAGGTATCAGAAACTAACCCTTCTCTGTATAGGCTGGGTTATGCCACTTGCTCTGTATTGGTTTTGTATCACAATCCGTACAATGAATAGCGCTTATATTCATTCCTTTATTAATACAACTGAAAATTAAGTAACAAAATAATTTCAACACAATCATAAAATAATCACAACACAATAATTCACACAATTTTGAGAAATAATAATCTTTAAGTTGATCCATATTGACAATAAATGTAAATTTACCTTCAAAGGTTGGGGAATTTAATTTTCTGCATCTGTTGCCCAGAACAGATTTTTTTGTGTATGTATTTTATGTTTTTCTTCCTCAAGCAAAAAGCACAATTTTTAACCCGAGGACTGCTTGACTGTGATCTTAGACATGATCTACTTCAGTTCTTTAGGTAGAAAATGACGACATTCTACAATACATGGTTCTATTTCGCTGTGGTTAGTTCCTTTGGAAACAACAGGATAGTGTTATTTTCCTTTGCACTGAGGGTGTACCCTATGATAAAAATCATTCACATTAATAAACAGGGTGCTCCCCCTGTGGTGACAAAAAGAAGTGTGGTACTGAGGACCCTTCATAGAGAGAAGGGTTAAGAAATGTTGCGTAAAATTGAAGAGCTACCTTTAACACCAAGTGTTGAAAGATTCAGAAATTCCTTTATTCTTCCTTGGTATCAGTTGTAAGCCCACTATTATTTGACAGAGCAACTAAACAATCTATCCTGAAACGCTTTGCTATGACAAATGTGGTTCGTTGACAACTGACATTGAAAATGGGATTGTTTTCCAAAAAATTATATTAAAGAGGATAAAGATAAATTATTTTTTAATTGGCTACTTACATCTTTATCATTTTTTTTCTTCTTAATACCAACCATAAGTGACTCAGTTTCAGACTCAAAATGATCTACTTGAATTGAAAGAGAATCTATAGATGCCTAAAAATAAAAAAAAATTCATATAAGAATGCACTGGCTATGAAAGGAAATGTTAGCATTTTTAAAAGCTTGCATCTTTATTTACATAAGATATAAATTAGACTCTTCTTCCTTTCAGAATTTTTGGATTTTGTAGGTTTCTCCTAGAGAATCAAAAAAAAAAAAGAAAAAATGCTGCATAAACATCTAACTCTACTGTATTATGCACAATTAACTAAATATTACCTTATATTTCTACAAACATACTTTTGAACACTAAACAAATCATATTAAGTGGAATAATATTACCAGACTTTACATCTTACAGTTGATTTATAATAGTGTTTGCCTACAGTGAAGTAGATACTTTTCAGACTAACCAAAGACAAGGATAACCAAATAACTGAATATTAGTTTAAAAAACTATGCATTGAAAAAATGACAATCGCATATCTCATTCACATCGCTTGTCAATCCCAATACTTTTGTGACTTACAACAATACTGTTGTCGTGGTGGAGGCAGCTGAGTAATGTGATACTCTCAAAATCATTTGGTAATCATATATTCTCGATCATTTTATCAAACTATAATTTTTACCTATTTGTCACTTTTCATACAGATTTAGATGCTAGATAAAAATTGTTGCATTCTTTCACTTTGCTCCAATAAAGTCTATCAAATGAGTATCAAATAAAAATATATTGTGTATGATCACTTAAGCTATCCCATGGCCAAGTGATTAGCATGTTTGGAACACTCAAAACAATATCAAAAGTGATTCATGACTCTTTGTTCACCATTATTGTCAGCACAAAAAACTCATAAGCCATTCCTGGCAAATTCTGGGTGGCTGGCACCAGTCGCTATCAAGCCAATGGTAAAAGTGGCTGGAATGAGGGGCCCACCTCTAACCTGCTACAAAGGGAGACTTCTGCTAAGTAGTGATGACATTTCCAGAGACTAGAAGTGACGTCAACATGCAATGGCGTTCCTACCATCTGATGAATCCCTAGGGAGGAAATCAGGACTATGACACCCCAGCATCCCTGGGAAAGGAAGCAATCCACATGATAGAGAGTGCAACATCAAAGAAATCTCAAGCCCCAACAATAATTGCTCCTTCTGATTGGTTGATGCTGACCAATGGAAGGGGCAGATGATGCTTTTTGTGAGGAGGAAAACCCGGATCAGAGGAGAAAACTAGGAACTTAGATACAGAAATTTTAGGCCATGAGAGGAGAAAGGTCTCAAAGATGATTGTGAGTGGCAAAGTCCTAGAGAGTACGATATTACTACAGTAGTCGCAGATAAAATATCATCAAATGTTTGTCTCTACTCCATTGATTGTTTAATGTGTCATGTTGATTGTAAAAATATTGTGAAAGTATTTTGAAGGCCAGAATTTAAATAAATTATGTTTATTGTTTAAAAATGGCATGCAAGCTGATTATTTCTCATTGTTAGGGCTGTTTGAATAATAATTTCTTTCAAAAAAAAAAAAACCTCAACACAATGTACTGGAAGAGTCTAGCAGGGAATATCAATACATGATAAATATTGTTATAAGAAACCCAAGAAACACTACCAATCAAAGACACCTGGGGTCATTGATTAGCTAAAACTATTTTCTCACAGACCTTCTAGTATGGGTGTAAATTGACAGAATCCTGCCCCTATTTGACCCGAGAAATATAACTTGTTAACTTTGACCTTCTGATGTAAGAACTTCCTCGATGACATTTCAAAAATTCCAGGGGGCAAAGGTATAACAGAAAAGTTCCGCACTTTCCATTTAAACTATTTTTAATTTAAGCTTAATCAAATAGGTGCCTTTTAGTTCTATAAAAAAAAAATAATTAATGAATATTTTCAAAAACGAAAAATGAACAATGTAGATATAGTAGTTACGGAAGTATTATCATTCACAATGAGCAAATTTTGTTTTATATCTACAGCACTTTTGTTTCCATCGGTAAGTCAGTTTGTTCTACATTATGCAGTGTGAAAATATGAATGTTCATTGCCTTTGCTTTCTGTTTGGTTTCATCATGTGACTGAAATGCAGAACTACAAATTAGTGGAATTATGAGCAGTATTCTTAAGGTGTCAGAAAAAAAAGGCAGACTTAGTATGGGGTGGACAGACAATGTCAAACATGATCTTGCTAAAAATTGTCTCTAGTGGAGAAATGCAACAGTTATTGTTCAGGATAGTCATATTTTGAAAACTTATTATTGTCCAGTTAAACTTATATATAACCTATCTGTTCACCTTCTATACCAACATGCAATTTTACATATTTATAATTGTACTTTTAAGTACAAAATGTTGAGAGAAAATGATACATAAATGAAAAATTTTAAAATTAGAATGTTAAAACATCAAACTCATCTGAATACATATTCCTAATAATAAACCCGATTCTAATTATAATTTTAACAGGAATTCCATGTATAGTCTAAAATATCCAACCAATTTGTCTTAATCTGTAGAACCTTAAAATCTGTTATGCATGTAATATTTTCGTGTCTGGAATCAGATAATGTTTGTTATCTCTATGTTCCAGTTTTTCATATACTGTTCAAGGCAATTAACCTCTAATTTAACTTCTTTTCCAGAGATATGTTGGCTTTGAGCAATTTTTATTTTTACACAAATGTCAGTGGTTTGCATCATTACTTTCATTTCAGGCCATATGTTGAAATACAAAAGTTTATTAGAGCAGAAATATTTCATTTCCTCCAATTTTTAATATTTTCTTCCTAAACCCTTTTATTCACATAAATGCAGATTTAAATTGTGCAAACTGCTCTTTTATGTTACTTCAATAATAATCTTTCAGACCTTAATAAATTCTGATTTACTTTTCCTCTAAACCGTGTAACTTTGGGTTGGATTGTTTTACCTCTGTGTGGCACTTTTTTGCACACAATGGGCTAAATGGCAAAGTCACAAGGACCACAAGGGCTCAGAGAAGGTTGAGGAAGGAGATGCACTGGACAACTGTTAGGAGATAGATGGTAACCGACCAGCACCATCCAGCATGTTCTTTAATGTTCACAGGGTGTGACTCTCCTGCACACGGGGCCAACTCTAAATGTCTCATCTGATAGATGTCAGCTTTTCCAAGCCTATTGGTGTCCCCTACTGACCTATGGCAGGGCGGAGAGTTTCGTGGAGATAAATCTCAATGCTGGTCCAGGTGTCTAAACCATGTAGTATCTTACCTTCTTTCTACACTAATCACTACTTTACTAAACCACTATCTTCTAAAATATCTCCTGAACAATCAATACAAAATATTTCCATTTGTATTCAGTCGATTTAATCACTTTAAGTGAATGCTGCAACCAAAGTTTCTTCCAATGCTACTTAGAGTTACACTTGATCTTTTGGAATTCTGATGCTTTGGGCTCTCCAAGAAAATCAGCAGATTGCAGAAGGATGTCAACAAGTGGGTTGCAGTCAGTCACTAAACTGGTATGCATGCCAGAGAAGATGTTGGATTGAGGTCAAGGCCACAAAACTATTCCAAACTTCTTAGTAACATGCAATAAAGAGAAAGTTCACCCTTTTTAAAGATTACAAATATGAACCTCCTAATCATATTAGGAATACAAAAATAATATTACGCAATTTTTTTAAATTTTCTGACCTGTACTCCAAAATTCTATTCTTTATTCTTGTAGTTTGACCTGAAAATGGCCTGCATGTTTAGATCTAATTTAAAGGCATAAACTTAAAAAAAATTTGCAAAAATGTTTTTGATCTGCTTCACAATAGTTTTAAACCTTTATCAATAGAAATTTCAAATGAAATATGGTTTTACAACAATGAGTTTTGCCAGAATTCAACCAGATAACAATCTAAAAATACTTACAGTTAACCAATTTGTTACATCGTCTTTCTCTTTTTGTGCAGGGTCAAGTTTTTGTGCAGCTCCAAGCCCCTCTTTAGAATAAGCTTTGGTTTTGGTTTCTCTTTCAACTACTTTGAACCTTTCCATTTGCTATATAAAAAAAAAATAGTGAATTAAAAAATTGCAACATTAAAAAAGCTCCCAAGAAAATTAAACTGAAACATTTGCTGAAGGGTGTAACCATTCAGAAAAAACTGAACCGCAACCTGCGTGACCAATATTCATTACTTTCTCTCTCTTGCAGTAAATTTCACATAACATAATCAATTGCCAAACTAGAAAGGAAAGAAGACAAAATGCACCCTTGTCAAACTCTGCTAGCAATGCTAAGCCAATTGCTACAACCCTTAAAAACTCTCACACGACTCAGTGTCATTATAGAGATCTTTCATTATGTTAACTTTGTCTGGCATGCCATACAATCTCCCAATCAATCACAAATCATGATGGTCAACAGAGCCAAATGCCTTTATGAAATCTACAAAGCTAAAAATGACAGGTTTTTGAAACTAAAAACCAGATTCTCAAGAATCTGAATTAGTGAAAAAATCTGATCAATACATCCCCTAACACTTCTGAATACACACTGCTCCTCACATGTTACAAAAGCTACAGCTCATCAATCAGATCCTTAATTCTATTAAGCACAATAATGCAAAGAATTTTATCTGGAACAGAAAGTAGGCCAATATCCCTATAGTTATCATAAGAACTGCAATCACATTTTTAAAATTAGAGATAACAATTAGTAATAACAATTAGTAATAACAATTAGAGTTAACAAAACTAATTTTGTTAACTCTAATATTTAAAATTAGAGATAACAAAATTAGAGATAACACTAGCAAAATCCTTAAGAATGCCTTTATCATAAAAGATATTCAAAATTTCAATCAGCCATGTTATAACAAAAACTTTTCCAGCTCTAAGTAATTTCATCTACCCCTGGAGATTTATGTTAACTTTAGAAACATTCAAAATAACCCCAGACTGTGATATAGGGCCAACATTAAAGCCAGTAATGCATCTATCATCATTAGAAACAATGGGAGTAGAACTAACCACATTGTTTAGAACATCACTGAAATGCTCAGCCCATCTAGTCATGACAGAATCCTCACCTTCTATAACCTTACCTTGTTTATCCTTCAATCCCTGTATACCTGTTCGTTTTCTACCACACAAAATACTAACTATCTGGTACAGCTCTCTGCTGTTGTGCTGTCTAACTGTTTCCTCAGTTTTGTCAGCCAAGCCATCAAGCCAAAGATTCTTATCAGTAGCTAACTGATCCTTTACACATTTATTAAGCTCTCTGTAATGCTTTCTATTAGGACTAGTAGAATATTAAGGACATTCCTACAGCTTCCTAATAAGCTCAAGTGCCTTATCACCCAAATAATTTTTCCTCCTCTGCTCCTTTTTTCCTAAAAGAGTTACTGTTAATTTCCAAAAAAGCCTGTTTAAAATGGTCCCATTCTTCGTCAACTTCAATAGTAAGCAAACCATGACTGTCATAATGACCAAGTAACCTATCATGGTAAGCTTTAGCTATAACTGGGTCTTTCAGAGCTTCAGAATTAAAAGTAAATTTTTTAACCTTAGCACACTTCTTAAGTTGCAAGACACTTTTAGCAAGGTAATGGTCAGATCCAATTTCAGTTCCCTTATATGACCTGGTATTCCTAACAGAACTAGCCCATTTGCTGTTAATATACAATGAATCATATACCTATGCAGCCCTCAGGTGAAACCCTTGTGTACTTATATATTTCATGGTGTTTGTAATAAGTATTAGTTATTTTCAAACCATTAAGTTTACTTACCTATAGGAGATATTGCCCATTGCAACTACCAATACCAAAAGGGCCTATCACCCCTCCCCAAAGGTCAGAGTCAGTACCAACTTTGGCATTGAAGTTACCTAGAACAAGGATAGTATCTCCTTTTTTGACAGAATTCAAAATATCCTGAAGTCAACATTAAACAAAATTTGTCCATAATTTCAAACCCATACACTTAATATTAAACATAATTTATTTCTCCATTATAAAAAAATACTAATTAATAATAAACATGATTTCAATTAATCTTTTTATTTATGAATCTTAAAAATTATTTGTTTTAAAGATTTCACTTTGATATTTCTCAAATTTCCCCCTAAAACACTCAATACATTAAAAGTTCCAAACTCACAAATAATCTAGATTTTTTTGCGAATCGAAAGATACTTTCTTTCATTAGTAGACATTTCTAATGCACGGGTTCATTTTTAATGGATTTTTACAGTTGTGGCAGTGTTTGGGCAAAGTGGGGGAGTAGGGCCGGAGGCTAGACACTGGAGAAGTAGGTAGAGTGAAGACAGTCCCCAAGGACAAGGCTAGGTCATAAACTGGTCCGTAATCTGATGTGGGTGGTCATAAGAGCTAAGTCACCCATTTTGTTTTTGTCTACTCCAAGATTGGGTACTATTTCCAACTAACCAAGTAATTAAGAATGTTAGCATGTTTCCACAATTACCAAAATTTGTATGGTATATCCATGTAGTACGCTCATTATAAAAGTGAGCAATTGTATGGGAATACACATAAATTAAAATCATTATGGCTTTTCGTGCTCATTTACAACCAAGTTCGACTGTAGTTGTTTTAACTAAAATTATTATATTAACTAGGAGAAATTGCCTATGGCAATTATGTGAATCTTGTTTTCAAAGAGAATGAATTTTTTTTGTTTACCTACTTTTTCACTCCTTAAAAATTTTAATTTGAGCTAATTGACAATGGGGAAAATGAAAATAGTATTATATAAATTTAGCTTTTATTTCTTCAATTTAAAAAGTTGCATTTTTCACACCCATCTGAGAAAAGGTGACAGACTGTTGATGTTAGTGGAATATCTCTTGACACTCTACCACCAAATTTATTATAATTATTATTTATCTGCACATAAAATTTCTATCATACACAGATCACTTGTAACATTCATTAAAAGTTTAACTGTTTCCATATTTAGTGATCTCTAACATTAAAAGCTACCCAAGGACTAAAAATGTTTTCCAATATCTCTTAAAACATAATAGTTGCACTTCCCACTCCCCCTGAGTCAAAGGGGTCAACTCATTGCTGTAAATGGGAACTTCATGACTTTCACATTCCACCATCAAAATCTCAAATTTCTAGTATAAATACATCATTTGCAATATTAATTCAAAAAGTTTGAATTTTCAACTTCTTCTTCTGTTAAATGACACAGTTATAATTTTTGGGAGATTCTGCAAGTGTGAATCATAACATTTCGTCAATACCTATCCAACGCAAAACAAATATTTTTTATTTATATAAGCTTTCTATGTTTACAGATTGCTCTTTTTTTACAGACAAAACTTTCAATGTTTACAGATTGATCATAATGTGACCACACCTCATTTAATTTTTGAAAATGGGATAAAAACATAAACACAACATAAGGCCAAGAATTGTTTAATTTAATGATACATGTTTGTTTTATAATTACAATTTTATTGATTAGTTAGTAATTAGAATTTTATTTTAATAAAAGATTTGAGAAAAATCTAAGGAAAAACAATTTGATATACAATTAAGATTTTTTGGGAATTCTCATGAATCAGATATGATTCTCAAGAATTTAAAATTGTCAAGAAATCAGAAACCCTAGTTGAGAAGGCTATATTTTGTCACTTTTTCATTTTAGTGATCAATTACATTAGAGGAAAATTTTGCAAAGGTATATTGAGATCTTAATCTAAAGATTTCAAATATCTTACTTAGATTATACTGATCCTTTAATCCTGTTTGCAAATGATGTTCAGGTGATGAACTCTTTTATTAGAATGAGGACTGTAATAGAGATGGCTTGTGTATTAAATAAGAGAAAACTAGTGATGAAAACTAGTCAGGTTGGGAGAACTCCAGTATTTTGAATGGTTGTGCTTTTGAGCAAGTTTTCCAGTTTAATTTGCGAGTTTTGTGGCAGATACTGACAATATGCAACATGGGATAAACTAGAGAACAGACAATGCTGCTGGAATTTTTAAGTATCTGTGGTGAGTACAAGAAAACATGCAATACAGAGAATAAAATTAGCTATATAATAGTTTGGTTCACTCTCAAGTTTACTGGGGTAGTGATATTTGGATCCTTTGTAAGGAAGATAAGAGGAAGCTTACTGTTTTTGACTTCAAATGCTTATGCCAAATTTTGGTGATTATATGATTTAATTATATAATGATGAGATCAGATGAAGGAGTCATTATATGCCTTTAAACACATTTTATGTACAGGGAAACTTTGTTGGTTTGGCCACCATGTTGTTTGTTTGCACAACTATAGACTGGCAAATAAATTAATAAACACTGTTACTCAAGGAAAAGCAAAAACTCAGAATGGGTGATAAGACTGAAGAATAGAAAAGACATACTTAAAACAGGTGAAAATAATCAAATAAAATTGATAAGTTAGCAAGTTCCAAATGCAGCAGAAGTTGCTCAAGACAGACATACATGGAGAATTAAATTACAGCCTGTTTGGGCATTTGTAATCTGTAGTTGCTTAGGAAATACAATTTTTAATTTATCATATTGGTGGGTGCCTACAAAAAAAAACCCCTCTAGCTTACCAAAATTTTCAGACATTGCATACTACCATTCAATAAAGGAATTTACGGATAAAACATTTCTCACATTTAACTGATGGACTGACAAGGTAGATCTTATTAAACAATGAAATTAAATATTGAATAAACTTGACTTTTTTAGTATACACTAATTATTTATATTAGTATACACTTAGGCTGTTTCTCTTCAATGATTGAACAGCATCAAGTTAGAAGTTTACTAGTCCTTGGTTACAACAGTAACTTTTATGTGTGCATAATATTAGAAAGCACATTAACGATTTGTGACCTTAAGCGAGATAGAAAAATATATTTTGATAAAATTAATATTTTTGAAACTTCTTACTGCAATAACATATTTTATCAACAATAAATTTAAATACAAAATGAAAAAACACCAACCGTTTCAATTAATTTTCTATTATCTTGCAATGTTCTTTTGTCCTTAATATCACTTGATGTTAGCCAAGTCTTGATTTGGTCTCGTAACCTCTAGAAAATTGTACACAAACTTTATATCTACATGGGTATGTGAAATCAAACTTTAGTAGTTACACATATTGTTACTAAAAAAATATATATATAAGGCTATTTATAACAAATATTTCAAGTTATTATCTTAAAAATTAAATATTTTTAAGAATAAAATCTTGTAAGAAATAAATTCTTTTTTAATATTTTTACATTTAAATGCATTTTGAATTGTACAGTTTGAAATAATAGTTGCCAACACATAAATAGGTAAAAATATAATCAGGAAAAAAGAAATTCAGTTTCTGTTTTCATATTGAATTTAAATTTATTTTAATTTTAAATGTATTTGGTGGATTTTTTTAGTTATCAATTATTTGCATATTTTAACATAGTGATGTCTCAGTCCAGACTGTTCTTTACATAAAGTTCCTCTTCAATATAAACAAAAATTAGTGTGACACATGCTCAAGGGGAACAAACCAAAATGAAACTTGAAGTATTAAGACACATCCTTACTATCATGCTTGATAATTATCTACATACTCAGAGGTGTAACAATTAGAGATGAGGTTCAGCTCGAAGAATTAGCCCAGGATTTAAGATATTGAGTCCAGGCACAAACCACTTTGATAATTATTGAGTGCAAGGCTAAACTGCAGAAAATAATTCTCTGATGCATCATGAAGCATATATACAGAAATGATGTTACTAAACATTTTCTAATTCTGGAAACATTAGAAATACTAAGAGCTATTCATTTTACCCATTTTTCTATTGCTTTTCACTGACCATTTTGTAGGTTTGTCAAAAAAAAAAATTCCATAATATCTTTTGAATGCAACAATGATTTATGTGTCAAATGAAAGCTTATGATGCAGGGAATGTCATAAATATGTGTTACTCCATATTTCCAGAAAGCAAGTGCCAAAAGTAACAAGCTATACATCAAATGAAAGCTTGTGATGTGTGGAGTGTCGCAGACTACACAAAATTGACCTCCATGCTTTCTTCCCCCCTAAAAAAGGGGAGAAATATGAAAATGATTGTTCCACTATATCTTTGAAATGCAAGGGCAGAAAGTAGGAAGCTATGTGGCAAATGAAAGCCTGTGACATGGGGAATGTTACAGGTTAAAAAAATTTCACCCTCCTTTCTTCTTCCCTTTAAAAAAAGGGAGAAATATGAAAACAACTTTTCGGATATATCTTCTGAACACGATGATGTACAATCACAAGTTAGGGATCAAATGAAGGCTCATATGAGGTTTGTGTAGGCTATTTCAAATTTTGCCCTCCATCATTGTCCTTCCTCCCAAAAAAGGGGCAGATTTTTTGCGGGGGTACACCTTAATGAGCTATATCTCAAATTAAAGCTTGTGATGTCTCTAACGCCATGGGCTACCTTAAACACAATTTCAAAAAAAAAGGGAGGAAAACTCTGGTTGATGTTGTCATATATCAAATAAGTTTCTGAAGGTAGCTACTTTTAGTGACAATGAAAAAATATAAATAAATTAAAATATTTAAAAAATACCTATCTTCCTATATGCACCCTAAAAAGTAGGAAATAAAACTAAAGCATATTGATGTTGCAATCAGTCAATGAATTCGTATTCCCTTCAAAGGAAGATAGGGTGCTGATTTACCTATTCAACAAGATTTCAGGTGTCTTATCTTTCTTTGAAGCAAATACAAATTCAATGATTGATTGCACCATCAATATGTTTTAATTCTTACTTTTTAGGGTTTATATAGGAAGATAGGTATTTTTTTAATTTATTTATTCAAGACAGGATTACGTACAAAATAATCAAAGGTTGCATTGTGTTTATTTTTAATTACTAAACACCGATAAGATAGAAATTATAATCAAAACATTTATTTTTTAATATATTTACTTTCAGTTAAAGAAAAATTGAAAATCTAAATTTTTATGAACCCAAGCCGGAATTTCTTTAGTAATGATGGTAAGGCATAACAAAGCATTGCCTTGGGCCTCAAGAAGATATTATTTTATATTGCATATACCATAAACATTTGAATTGTAGCCCAAGTTACCATTTCTTGCTTGTATATGGCTACAAATTAAAACTACCAAAACACATACAACGATTTAAAAATTTTCCATTAATTTATGAACACGTGATTACATGAAATTCACAAAATATAAAAGGTTGGTGGGGAATGTGAGACAAATTGATGCTCTGCAGGTTGGTTATTTGGGGTTTTATGGCGCAAGGGTGACTAGGCTATAATGTGCCAAACAAAAGACATTATAAATGATGAAAGATGTGTATACCCACAACCAAAAGTTAAAATATAAACACTACATAGTAAAATGGTAAAGCAACAAAGAACAAGTCTATAAATAACAAGTAAATAACAGGAGAAATACGAAATAAAATACTCCCAGGCGTAAGAGACCTGGGTTATATAATACAAAAAGGTAGGGTAAAACAGAGTCTAGTAAAATAGCCACAATATTTTAAAAAGGAAAAAACGTGGTAAAAAACAATGATCAGATAAAAGATGTCCGAGTGTAAGAGGCTTGGACATAAAATTATGAAAGCTAAAATACAAACGTCATTCGATATTAAAACAAGGACATTAGATTAAAATATATTTAACAGATAAAATGGTGTCACAAAACTCACACTTAGGTTGTTGTTGGGTTGTTTTACCTCTGAACAGCACTTTTTTGCACACCATGGGCTAAATCGCCAGGTCACAAGGATCCCGAAGGCTCAGAGAAGGTTGGGGGAGGGGACCCACTGGAACAGCTGTTGGGAGACAGATGGTAGCCTCCCGTCAAGGCCATCCAGCGTGTTCTTTAATGTGCACAGGGTATGGCTCTCCCACACACGGGGCCACTGCTTAACGTCCCATCCGACGGACGGCTGTCTTTCCAAGCCCATTGGTGTCCCCTACTGACCATGGGCAGGCAGGAGAGTTTTGTGGAGATAGATCTCAATGCTGCCCCAACTGACTTGAACCTGGAAACTACAGATTACAAGCTTGGCACGCTACCAACTGAGCCTCCCCCACACTTAGGTTCGTCATCCGCCTGTAGAAGAAACAATGAGTAATAAAAGAATGACCTAAGCAGAGCAGAACAAGTACAACCTCCTCCTTGTGATTCTTGCAGTAACATGACTGCCATGGTTTGATCTCAAAGAGCTGATGCTCTGTAGGAGTCCTGCGGATTCCGGAACATCTGTTATCCCTTCTGAGACCTGGTCTCTATTTACAAATTTTGCACTATTAACCAGCTACAATGTAGGTACAGACTATTATTTTTGCTCTTTTGTGCATTGTATAACTACCCATGAATGATTATATGATCATTTTCACTTTTAATAATTAAAAATTTTGACAAAATGTCTCAAGTTCAAAGATAACTAAATTTCTTCTAAGAAGATAAATGGCAGTGACACTCCTCCAAGTGACAATGCAACTAGTTAGCAATTGTAACACAGGTAATGTTCTATTGTTTTACAACAAATGAAGAATTATTTGAAAATAAATTGTTTCAGCTAGTGTGGGACACGAATCCACCACTTTAAAACATTCAGATGTTCTTACCATTTTGAGCCAAATTACATGCTCAATCTTTAATCTAACTGGTCATTTTCTTTTTCAACAAAATTTGTTGAACAATTACATAATTTGACTACTTTTATTACACCTTGTATATATTTATTTTCATTGTTTTATTCAATATTGCTAAGAGATTTATTAATTTAGCTTAGCTTATTTATTGGGTTGTTGAATTCTTTTACCTCTGAGCAGCACTTTTTTTTAATATACAAGCTACTAAATGGCCAGGATGCAAAGACCGCAAGAGCTCACAAAAGGTTGAGAAAGGATACAATGGACAGCTGTTGAGAGACAGATTGAAGCCTCTCTTCAAAGCAATTCAGCATGTTAACATGCACAAAGGGCAATAGCTAACATCTCATGTAATGGAGAGTGGCCTTTACAAGCCCAGTGGTATCCCCTTTTTTACCAAGGGCAAAACAAGGGTTAGAAGAGAATATTGCAATACAGGTACATTTGGGACTCAAATTTAGAAATATCAGATTATAAGCAGGTGTGCTACTAAACTGATGATTATGAGCCATGTCTCAAAAATAAGAGTTATATAAATAAATAAATATTTTGCAAGGCCTATTGATCTGTAACCAACTAGTGAGTAAACACAGCTTTATGCAGTATACTAGCCATCAAGAAAACCTGCTGATTTCAATTTCTAGCTTTTCAACCCATTCCTCACCCATTGATGGCTAATTTTTCTTTTCTGTAAAATTTTAATATATTCCATCTTTTTAAGCACTTGCAAGGGAAGGGAGGGAACTTGCACCATAGAACATATGGAGCATGGTAGTCAATTGCCCTTGGTAGGAAAGGGGATACCACTGGACTTGGAAAGGCCAATCTCCATTGGATGAAATGCTAGCCATGACCCTGTGTGCATTTGCTGGATGGCCTTAAAGAGAGGATCAATCTGTCTCCTGGCATCTGTTTGCAATAAATTTATTATATGGTGCACACAAATTTTTGTCTTGTACAATGTTACCAAATTTACCAAAAGTTTGAATGGATAGATTCATATTGTGCACATTCATCCGAAATTGGAACAGAAGAAAGAGCAGCTAACATAAAAAGTGCAAGAATATTAAAATTATTGTTTCTCTACAAGTGAGGACAAAAGATAAATATAATTTATAATTTTAATTGAATTGTTCTGTATCTCATGCAACATAAATACTTAAACAAGGAAACATCCATTGGCTTAATAGTCATGTTCACCAGCCACTTTTTCTGGTAAGCTAAAAAGGCAGGTTAGTGTGGCAATGCCAAGGAAACCACTGTGATCTGTTTTCTTTAAAAAGTAGTTTATAGAAATATATGTGATGTCCTGGAAGAGCTTAACTGTGATAGAATGTTAATGATTAAAAAATTATTTATTATCTTTTGAAGGCTAATTAATAGAAAAGAACCCAGTCAAGTATATGCAACTGAAAGCAATGGTAAATATGGCTTGTTTCTTGTACTGATCCTATAAATTTCAGATTAGCTGCTATACACAGCTTTAGAACTAATACTTCTTATTGAATCAATGACAGTACACAGCATAAACTGCATCCCTTTGAGCTGTAAGGATGGAACTTAATTCTGGATACTTTTCTTTCTTTTTCTACCCTGCTGAGCAGTGGTCAACCACACAGGGTCTGGTGCTGACCATATAAACCTACTGGACCGGACTGGAATAAGGCTCCGAGCTCGATTATGGATCCTGAATTTGCTGCACTGGTGGACTTCGGTGAATGGAAAATTTTCAACTCTGTGGGTTGACAGTCCCAAGTGAACAGATTCACAGGATATGTTTTATCACTTAGCGGATAATACTGAGCAGAGTTCATCGCAGGCACCTGAACTCTTGCTCCTATGGGCATCATCAAATTCTACATTGGAGGAATCTTCCAGTCTTTAGAAGTGGTAGAACGGGTCTTTGCCCCATGCTTGCGATTAGGGAGCTGTTTGATATTGTAAGCATTCCCTTTCAAAACACATAATTTCTTTAAACATCCCACTAACCATTTTCTCTCCATAGGTAATTGGAATGTGAGGAGTCTGCACAGAGATTATTCTCTTGATATCCTCACACAAAAATTCCACCATTATAATTTAGATATTCTCGGCTTGCAAGAGACCAAATGGACAGAAAAAGGTCAGATTCTTAAAAATAATCTTGAATTTCTCTTTTTAGGGAGGGACAATAACAAGCATCACCAAGGTGAAGGTCTGCTTCTCAGCAGACATGTTAGTGATGCTCTTCTAGGATGAGTGCATTAATGAAAGGTTTCTTACAGCAAAATTTCAGACAAGCATTAAAGACCTGAATGTTATCTGCTGTTATGCACTCACTGAGGATGCCGATGAGGATGAGAAGGATAGGTTTTATGGACAACTTCAGGATATTTTGAATTCTGTCAAGAAATGAAATATTACCCTTGTTCTAGGTGACTTCAATGCCAAAGCTGGTACTGACTCTGACTTTTGGGGAGGGGTGATAGGACCTTTAGGTATTGGTAGCTGCAATGGCAATGGGCAAAGTCTCCTGCAGGTAAGTAAAGTTAATGGTTTGAAAATAACTAACATTTAATAGAAACACCATGACATACATAAGCACACATGGGTGTCACCAGATGGACTGCATAAGAATATCATTGATTATATATTAATTGGCCTGTAAATGGTAGCTAGGTGTAAACTGAAAGGAGAGCTGTGTACCAATCCCTAGTGATGATGCACAGAACCGGCCAGGTCTAGCACCTAATGTCCGACCCCGTCTTCTCGTGGTGCAGGTTGTTAGTACCTTTCAAAACAGATATTCTCTTTTGGAAGGGAAGGGGAGGGCTGCTAGTTCAGTATGGCCTGCTGATCTGGTCATCTACGGCCACTTTTTTCTTTTTTTTCAACCCTGCTGAGGAGTGGTCAACTTCACAGGGTCCTGGTGCTGACCATTTATACCTACTAGACTGGACTTGTTTATGGATTTGAGCTTGATTATTGATCCTGGACTTGCTGCACTGGTGGGCCTCTGTTGAGGGAGAGTCTGCCGCTGTGTTTTCTGCTTGCTTCTGGGTTGCCAGCTCTAAGTTGTGTTGGGTTGGGTTGTTTTACCTCTGAGCGGCACTTTTTTGCACACCATGGGCTAAATGGCCAGGTCACATGGACCCCGAAGGCTCAGAGAAGGTTGGGGGAGGGGACCCACTGGAACAGCTGTTGGGAGACAGATGGTAGCCTCCCGTCAAGGCCATCCAGCGTGTTCTTTAACGTGCACAGGGTATGACTCTCCCGCACACGGGGCCACGGCTTAACGTCCCATCCGACGGACGGCGGCCTTTCCAAGCCCATCGGTGTCCCCTACTGACCGTGGGCAGGGCGGGGAATTTTGCGGAGATAAATCTCAACGCTGACCCAGCTGGGACTCGAACCTGGGAACTACAGATTACGAGCCTGGCGCGCTACCGACTGAGCCACCCCCGCCCCAGCCAGCTCTAAGTGAACAGAGGCATGGGATACCTTATATCAGCTGGTGGATAATCCTAATCAGAGGCCATCGCAGGTACCTGAACCTTACTTAGCTAGTTGGGCATCGTCAAGCCTAAACTGTAGTAATGCGTCTCAGGCAGGCCATGTGCCTCTTGAAAAAGTCCACTTGAAAAGGTGGTGCCTGAAGTTCCTACCAGCATCAGTGAAAAGGTGGTGCCTGAAGTTCCTACCAGCATCGGTGACTTCAGCCTTTAGCGGAGGAGGAACTAGTCTTTGCCCCATGCCTGCGATCAGGGGGCTGTTTGATATTGTTGGCCCTACCAATCTCAATAAACCTAATTTCTTTAAAAATCCTACTAATCATTTTCTCTCTGCAGGAACGTGAGGACATTACATAGAGATTATTCTCTTGATGTCCTTATGCAGGAATTCCAGCGCTATAACCTAGATATTCTAGGCTTGCAAGAGACCAGATGGACAGGTAAAGGTGAGATACTTAAAAACAACTTTAAATTTCTCTTTACAGGGAGGGAGGATGGAAAGCATCACCAAGGCGTGGGTCTGCTGCTCAGCAGACATGCTAGTGATGCTCTTCTTGGATATGAGTGCATTAATGAAAGGTTTCTTACAGCAAAATTTCAGACAAGCATTAAAAACTTGAATGTTATCTGCTGTTATGCCCCCACTGAGGATGCTGATGAGGATAAGAAGGATAGGTTTTACGGACAACTTCAGGATATTTTGAATTCTGTCAAGAAAGGAGATATTACCCTTGTTCTTGGTGACTTCAATGCCAAAGTTGGTACTGACTCTGATCTTTGGGGAGGGGTGATAGGCCCTTTTGGTATTGGTAGCTGCAATGGCAATGGGCAACGTCTCCTACAGGTAAGTAAACTCAATGGTTTCAGAATAACTAACACATATTACAAACACCGCGACATACATAAATACACATGGGTTTCACCTGATGGGCTGCATAGGAATATGATTGATTATATATTAATTAACAGCAAATGGGCTAGTTCTGTTAGAAATACCAGGGCATATAAAAAAATAAAATAAATACCCCCTCAAGCAGCTGCTTGCCACAGAGGTCTGACAGGAGCCTGTCAGTTTATATGCCACAGTAGAAGGTCTGAGAGAATGGCAGGACCTCAGCAGAAAAACGACACATACATCCATCCTTATCCGGGGCTCGAACCCAGGTCCCGTAGATCAGTAGCCAAGCGTGCTAACCACTCGGCCACGGGACGGCTAGGGCATATAGGGGAGCTGAAATTGGATCTGACCATTACCTTGTTAAAAGTGTCTTGCAACTTACTCTTAAAAAGTGTTGTGCTAGAGTTAAAAAATTTACCTTTAATACTGAAGCTCTGAATGACCCAGTTATAGCTAAAGCTTACCATGATAGGTTACTTAGTCATTATGACGGTCATGGTTTGCTTAATACTGAAGTTGAGGAAGAATGGGGCCATTTTAAACAGACTTTTTTGGAAACTAACAGTACTCTTTTAGGAAAAAAGGAGCAGAGGAGGCAGAATTATTTAAGTGATAAGGCAATTGAGCTTATTTCAGAAAGAAGGAACTGCAGGAATGTCCTTAATCAGTACCCTACTAGTCCTAATAGAAAAGATTACAGAGAGCTTAATAAACGTGTAAAGGATCAGTTAGCTACTGATAAAAATCTTTGGCTTGATAGCTTGGATGACAAAGCTGAGGAAGCAGTTAGGCAGCACAACAGCAGAGAGCTGTACCAGATAGTTAATGTTTTATGTGGTAGAAAACGGACAGGCATACAGGGATTGAAGGATAAACAAGGTAAGGTTATAGAAGGTGAGGATTCTCTCATGGCTAGGTGGGCTGAGCATTTCAGTGATGTTCTAAACAATGTGGTTAGTTCTTCTCCCATTGTTTGTAATGATGATAGATGCAATGGCAGCTTTAATGTTGGCCCTATAACACAATCTGAAGTTAGTTTGGCTATCTCTAAACGGAAACTTCATAAATCCCCAGGGGTAGATGAAATTACTACTGAAATGCTCAGAGCTGGGAATGTTTTGGTTACCACTTGGATGACTGAAATTTTGAATAACTTTTATGATAAAGGCATGGTTCCTAAAGATTTTACCAGAGCTATTATTAGCACTATTTTCAAAAAAGATGATCGCAGTTCTTGTGATAACTATAGGGGTATCAGCCTACTCTCTGTTCCAGGTAAAGTTCTTTCCATGATTGTGCTTAATAGAATTAAGAATCTGGTTGACAGGCAATTGTGTGATGAGCAATGTGGATTCAGAAGTGGTAGGGGATGTGTGGATCAGATATTTTCACTTAGGCAGATTCTTGAGAAATGTTTAGAGTTTCAGAAACCTTTGGTTGCTAGCTTTGTTGATTTCAAAAAGGCTTTCGACTCTGTTGATCGTCATAATTTGTGGTTGATTGTGAAATCATATGGTATACCAGACAAGTTAGTTAACATAATGAAAGCTCTCTAATAACACTGAGTCATGTGTGAAAGTTGGTAAGTCTTGTAGCAATTGGTTTAGCATCACGTCTGGTGTTCGACAAGGGTGCATTTTGTCTCCTTTTCTCTTTAGTTTGGTTGTTGATTATGTTATGCAAAATTCACTTCGAGGGAAAGATTTTGGCCTTAAACGGGCTGGAGATACGAAAATTTCTGATTTAGATTATGCTGATGATTTTAGCCCTTTTGGCAAATGATGTTGATGAGATGAACTCTTTCATTCGAGCTGTTGATGAGACTGGTAGTAGAGTAGGTTTGGTTATAAACAGAGAGAAAACTAAAGTGATGAAAATTGGTCAGGCAGGTTGTGATTCAGTTAATCTGAATGGTTGCAGTCTTGAGCAGGTGTCACAGTTTAATTATCTTGGGAGCTATGTAACTGATACTGGTGATGTGCGGCATGAGATTAACAGACGAATAGGTATTGCTGCCGGGACTTTTAAGAATCTATGGAGATTGTGGAGAAATAGGCGTATACACCTAAAGACTAAAATTAAACTGTATAATAGTTTGGTTCTTTCTAGGGTTAGTTATGGTAGTGAAACTTGGACGCTCTGTAAACAAGATAACAGGAAACTAGATGCTTTTGATTCTAGATGCTTACGCAGTATCTTGGGTATTAGGTGGTTTAACTTTGTAACTAATGATGAGGTTAGGCAAAGGAGTCTGCAACCTCCTTTAAGCAGCATATTGTGCAGAGAGAGACTCCGCTGGTTTGGCCATGTTGCCCGTATGGATAATTATAGATTGGCAAATAGGGTTATGAACAGTGTGCCTAGAGGCCTCAGAAGGAGGGGGAGACCTAGGATGCGGTGGGCAGACAATGTCAAACAGGACCTTGTTAGAATTGGTGTGCAGTGGCTGGATGCAGCAGATGTAGCTCAGGACAGATATGCTTGGAGAATTAAACTGCGTGGTCTGGTTGGACCTCCGTAGCCCATGGCTGCTTGAGGATGATGATGATGATGATATATTAATTAATATCAAATGGGCTAGTTCCAGGAAAATCCTTAATCAATACCCTACTAGTCCTAACAGAAAGCATTAGAGAGAGCTTAATAAATGTGTAAAGGATGTTAGCTGAGGATAAGAATTTTTGGCTTGATGGATTGACTGACAAAGCCAAGGAAGCAGTTAGACAGCATAATAGCAGAGAGCTGTAACAGATAGTTATTGTTTTGTTTGTGTAGTAGAAAACAGACAAGTATACAGGAATTGAAGGATAAACAAGGTAAGGCTATAAGAAAGTGAGGATTCTGTCATAGCTAGGTGGGCTGAGCATTTCAGTAATGTTCTAAACAATGTAGTTAATTCTACTCCCATGTTTGTAATGATGATAGATGCATTACTGGCTTTAATGTTGGTCCTATAACACAGTCTGAAACTATTTTGGCAATTTCTAAACTTAAACCATAAATCCTCAGGGACAGATGAAATTACTATGGAAATGCTAAGAGCTGGGAGTGTTTTGGTTACCACTTGAATGACTGAAATTTTGAATATCTTTTATAATAAAGGCATGGTTCCTAAAGATTTTACCAGAGCTATTATTAGCACTATTTTTTAAAAAGTGATCACAGTTCTTGTGATAACTATAGGGGTATCAGCCTACTCTCTGTTCCAGGTAAAGTTCTTTCCATGATTGTGCTTAATAGAATTAAGTATCTGGTTGACAGGCAATTGTGTGATGAGCAATGTGGATTCAGAAGTGGTAGGGATGTGTAGATCAGATATTTTCACTTAGGCAGATTCTTGAGAAATGTTTAGAGTTTCAGAAACCTTTTGTTGCTAGCTTTGTTGATTTCAAAAAGGCTTTCGACTCTGTTGATCGTCATAATTTGTGGTTGATTGTGAGATCATATGGTATACCTGACAAGTTAGTTAACGTAATGAAAGTTCTCTATAATAACACTGAGTCATGTGTGAGAGTTGGCAAGGCTTGTAGCAATTGGTTTAGCATTGCTTCTGGTGTTCAACAAGGGTGCATTCTGTCTCCTTTTCTCTTTTGTTTGGTTATTGATTATGTTATGCGAATTTCACTGCTGGCCTTAAAAATTCTGGAGATATGAAAATTTCTGATTTAGATTATGCTAATGATTTAGCCCTTTTGGATAATGAATGATAAATGATGTTGATGAGATGAACTCTTTCATTCGAGCTGCTGATGAGACTGGTAGTAGAGTAGGTTTGGTTATAAACAGAGAGAAAAGTGATGAAAATTGGTCAGGCAGTCTGTGGTTAAGTTAATCTGAATGGTTGCAGTCTTGAGCAGGTGTCTCAGTTCAATTATCTTGGGAGCTATATAACAGATAGTAATGATGTGCAGCATGAGATTAACAGGTGAATAAAGATTGCTGCTAGAACTTTTAAGAATCTATGGAGAGTGTGGAGAAATAGGCATAAACACCTAAAGACTAAAATTAGATTTATAATAGTTTGGTTCTTTCTAGGGTTAGTTATGGTAGTGAAATTTGGACCCTTTGTAAACAAGATAACAGGAAACTAAATGTTTTTGATTCTAGATGCTTACGCAGTATCTTGGGCATTAGGTGCTTCAACTTTGTAACTAATGATGAGGTTAGGCAGAGAAGTCGGCAACCTCCTTTAAGCAGCATATTGTGCAGAGGAGAGACTCCATTGGTTTGGCCATGTTGCCCATATGGATAATTATAGATTAGTGAAGTGGGTTATGAACAGTGTACCTAATGGCCTCAGAAAGAGGGAGAGACCTAGGATGCAATGGGCAGACAATGTCAGACAGGACCTTGTTAGAATTGGTGTGAAGTGGCCAGGGACCTCTGTAGCCCATGGCTGCTTGAGGATGATGAGTCCAAAATTGGAAACAGCAGTTGCAGAAAAGGACTTTGGATATGAAGCTGATCATTCTGCTTGCTATAACTGATTCCCAACACTTGGGCATTCCTGCGCATAGCACAGGATAGCAGCTTCCCCATCTGAAGCTGAAACAATTTCCTCAGTTTTTTATTAATTATAAAGTAGGAATATACAAAATTAGGAATACAATAGAAACTCGATTATCTGGATTAATTGGGGATGTAGGGTTCACATAATCAAATATCTGGGTAATCTGTTTAGAATTAAATAGGTATATGTATTATGTATATAAAATTTTTATTGTGTATTGAAGTATTACAACAAAAAACATTTAACTAATAAAATTTTTGATAATTATACGAATGAAGTGGAAAATTACATAAAAACTTAACAGCAATCTAGTAATAAATTACACACTCAAAAGACATGCAGTGAGGAAAATTAAATACCAGATAATCAGGGTATGGATAAATGAGTTTCTACTGTATTTTATTTTAATTATTCCATATACATACTTGAAGCTTTTTAATTTCTTTCTTGAGATCAGCTTCATATTTTTCTTTTTGATTTGTATTGGCAGCACTGTGAACCTAAAAATTAAAAAAATTATTAATCTTGGTGATAAAACTTAAAAAATAATGTGAATTTATGCATAAAAAGTTTCACCAGTTTAGCTATTGCTTTACTGCTTTTTATACTATATTAGCAGATTTATCTGGAGTTGCTTGCATCTGAAACTTTCTAAAATGCGCAAAGCTTTCAAAATGACATAAACAATTGCATTACTGGAAGTAAAGAGGCTGTACAAAGAGAATATGCTGAGTAAAGAATAATAAATACTTATTCCTAAGCATAAAATTTTGTTTCCAGAAATAAAATCACTAGAAGTAATAGTATATAAGGCATATTTTCCTAACTGTACATATTATTTTATGACGAATGCTGGTCAGTACCATCCAAGGCTACTTGTTTTGACAGCCTATTACCACTAATAAATAAACATTAATTCCAAAATTAAAAAAAAAACTCACTATAATTAATCTCTCATTGGAAATTGCTATTTCAACAAGAGCATACCACAAACAATGAATTACCATTTTGCAATTTAAGAAAACATCTGAACAAAAATTATTGGAGACAACCATTTTAATCTGAATATACTGCTAAAAAATGGACAACATTCTGCTCTTTTTACCTGCCCCCCAGAACAAACCAATCTTATAACAAGCAAAAAATTTGAAACAATTCACCGCCGATCTGCAGTATCAAAAAGACACCAGAACTATATAATCTCATCAAAGACAATAAGCCCGAAACACATGAATTATCATAAACAACTTAGTGGCAATACTCAGCATAACAAGCCCAGGAAATAAACAATCCCATCAGAGACAACAAGCCTAAAAACATGAATTATCATAAACAATTCACTACTGATCAGCAGTATAAAAAAATTTTGGAACTAAATAATGTCACCAGAGACAACAAGCCTAAAAAACACAAATTACCATAAAACAAATTACTACCAATCCACAGAAGAGAAAACCCCTAAAAACTAAATAATCTCATTACGGACAACAAACCTAAAAAAACACGAATTATCATAAACAATTTGTGGTCAATTTGCAGTATAAAAAGTCACCAGATGGCATTAAAAAATACAACTATATGAATAGCCCACCCCTTTCTTGAAAATAAACTCATAATTTCAATTCACCTTAGGTTAGACCTGATAAAAAAAAAAAAGGCCACATGAAACATAACAGACAATCCAATAAATCATTCTATGCGATGAAAAGTTATTATACTGTACATTATTCACTTATATTACACACCTTAAGAATCTTCAGTTACCACTCATGGTTCCATCTATCCAATCAATTTGTCTTATAAGTTAGGAAATATGAGACAAAAAGCGTAAATCAGTTTAGTTACATACTTGGCATGCATACTTTTTGATATTAACAAAATTAACATAATTGCTAATAATCAACAATATGTAGTAGGCCTGATTAACAATAAATATATTGCAAAAGTTAACATTTACAATACAGAGAGAATAGTCACAATTATTGTGCCCTTTCTCCAATGTTTTTTTGCACAGTGCTTGGATCATCAGCAGCATGGAAATGGTGCTCACCGCAGTAAACTGCATCTGTACATTTTACCCAGATATAATCCCATGGAACTAGCAGGAGAAGGGTTTTCGATATTTAATATTCAATACATAAGCATCATCCCCTGATCAATAATCAGTCAAATAATATATTTCAAAAGTTAGCATTACAATACATCAGGAATAAGAACAACTGTTATTATGACTGATTTATTTTTGAAAGCATTTGGACCATCAGCAGTGGCAACTTGTCATGTGGTCGGGAAGCAGTGTTTTACCGCAGCCAAATCACATCTGTATGTTTTTAATATTAATGAAACTTAATAGCTAATATTTAATAACTAGCAATGAATAAATAAATATCATTAATTAATTATTAATCAAATAATAGCCTCTGAGTTGCATTTTTGTGCAGCTTGGACACAAAACAATCCAAATACAGACCTCTTGTGATTGATCAACTGCCAGATTACGAAGTTATGGTGAAACAAAACTGACATCAGCCAACAAATGGCAAACGAAATGCAATAGGAAGTAACATAAAAAATTTTGAAAAGAACATAAAGTGCATAATTGATTATAATTAAAAGTGCCTCAACTCTAGTGAAAGAAGTTTTAATCCCTTATCAACCCAATAGCCCAACCCAGATAACAATAGACATACACGAGACCCATTCAAGTTGCCGATTGTAAGTAATCCAATTAACATTTAGTTTCCACTAATAATTTCCATTCTGTAAATTGATTCAAATATTTAGAGGAAAAATTGTCTTGAGCCAAGTGGGATATGAACCCACGACCTCCTGATAACATGTCAGGTGCTCTGGACCACTGAGCTACCGGCCACTGATCAAGATCTCCTCTAACTGATGTTATGAACATTCTCAACCTATTTTCCTAATATGTAGGGAGTGTTCAGGCAATCCCGCCTCAAGCGGCTTTTTAATGCTTTTTCTTGGATGGAATGTATGTCTTACGAGTATGCAATCTACAAATAATTCTACAAAAAATTAATTATTATTTGTAGATTGCATACTCATAAGATATGCATTCCATCTAAGGCACTAAAAAGCTGCTTGAGGCGGGATTGTCCGAACACTCCCTACATATTAGGAAAGTAGGATGAGAATGTTCATAACATCAGTTAGAGGAGATCTTGATCGGCGGCCGGTAGCTCAGTGGTCCAGAGCACCTGACATGTTATCAGGAGGTCGTGGATTCGTATCCCACCTGGTTCAAGACAATTTTTCCTCTAAATATTTGAATCAATTTACAGAGTGCATATTATTAGTGGATACTTAATAGTTGAGTTTAATAATAATTATTTGTAACATTTAGTTTGCTAGAGCTGGAATAGCTGGTAATAGGTTCAATAAACATCCATTTTGAAACAATCTATGACCTTCAACTCTGTAAAAGAATTTAGATGTGGACTTTGCCATGTGTTCTGTCTGGAAATGGTCAGCAGGGGTCATAGATTTCTTCTGACTGGGGTGCAGGTGAGCCCACAAGCAAGCACAGATTAGGAATGGGGACATAGCTGCACCTTAGTACAGTAAAATAAAATCGAAAATAATTCTTCCCTTTCATTAACATTTTCGTTTTAGGCAAAGAGCAAAAATACTGTACAATTTGGAGGCAGATTTTCGGAGGTATAAAACTAAAAAACCCTAAAAAATGGATTTACAAAGACAAATCGGAATTTTTGGATTTTAAACCAAATATCTGAGAAAATTGGAGTAGTTGGCAGCTCTGTCTATGGCACTGAAAACAGAGCAGAGTATATTTGTCTGCACCTTGCAATGTAAATAATACCCTGCTTTAAATGGAAGTTGGTAGGTGTGGCATGTTGAAAATTAAAATTAATACTCTGGTGAGCATTAATTTTCCCAACACAACATCCTGAAACCCAGTGGACTCTGATCAATATTTGGGTGGAGAGCTCCAAGTCTCCCTCTCAGATGCATTGCTGAGGCTCCACTCAGAGATCACACTCAATTTTTTCAATTTGTGATCAGACCTACAAAGCTACTAGCTCATCTGCAGTTATGACACAACAAATGACCATCCCATCATTGGAGAGTTGAAATATGGAATCCAGCTTCAAATCAGGACCACTGTGCCTGGTTTGTAAAGAATTCGGCAATTTGTAGGGAGATGTGGTTTTTTTAATTTTTAAAAATAGGAAGATACTTCTCAACACAAAGGACAGAGATAACTTATACGCTATATTAGGCTTATCCTGGTTTTTCCATGCAACATACAAATACTTACACAAGGATATACCCAGCTGGTCTTAGTAGTCAGGTATGTTAACTGCTAGACCAGGCAAGGCACTCCACTAATTGTTGTTACTTTCAAAAGGAGCTTGGAATGTCTGAGCATGCAGTTTCGATCTTAGATACTTGATTAATCTCAATATTCCTGTGAGGCCCTCCAACTCTTATGTAGAAATGTATAAGTTCCCAATTAACTGATCACATGTAAGTGGATGATGAGGAACTGGGAAACAGATGAAGATGGGTCCTTAGTGCACACTCATTTAATACACGAGATGGATTAATTTATTTAAGGCTTCAGTGCCTATGGTTTACTTGCCATGGAACACAACAAATGCACACTTAATCAGATGCCAGGGCTACACAAGTACCATTCCAATGTAGAGAGTGAGTGCAAGTTCTGTACCATAAAGATGACAAGGAAACTTGTGAACCTGCACATGAACACAGGCCAAAGGGGACTAGACTAAAAATGAGCTGGGGAGAGAGAGAAGAGGACCCTCAAGCAAACTACCAGAATCCCTCTTTCCAGGAACATAGATCATAGCACATGGCAAGCAGATGAGCATTTAAGACCCATGAATGAGAAGTGGAGCTTCCAAAGACTGTTCTCTGTATAAGAGACACAAGAACTCGTTCCAAGGGGTATTTCCATGTTTCAAAATTTGTTATTTCACTAGAACAGAAGATAATAAATATTTCCCTTTTTATAATCAAAGATTTGTTAATTTCATCACATGACTGGGTCCTGGGGGTTCGTGTCAGTGAATGAAAGGAATGAAAGGAAAGTGAATGAAAATGCCAGTGAATGTAATATTTTTCATTTTCACCAGCTTTCTTAGTTATTTTATAAAATCACCACTTTCACACTTTCATCATAACACAAACACACACATAAAGATTTTCAAATGGAAATTGCTAATCTTTAAAATATTAAAGCTTCTTTTGCTTTGCTAGTGGTACTCACCAGAGCTAATGCAATGTCTGCCTGAAATTTTAAAATTGTGTACAGCACCAATGCCATTCAAAGATTTACACTGCTACTCTGCCTGCATGACTTCTGTTCTTTTGCAGATTTTAAAGTTTCAACTTAAAATTTGAATGCATTCAGTTTGTTAATATGTTATTATTGAGAGGGAAACTACCCATCACTACCCAGGGTTTAAGTTCAGTACTGGATGGTCCCCACTATGCCAACATCATATCTAAAAGCTGTATCTGTTTGTATATGGCTTACCATTCGATGTCAATGGGATCTATGCTATGCAAGGGACTGACTTCATCATAATTCTTCTCCTGAAAATATGGTTAACAATGCCAAGTTTGGCACTTCTTCCTCCTCATCTACATATACACCGAAGAGTCAAAACATTACGACCACCTAGCTAATATGATCTTGGTCCTCCATGTGCCACCAAAACAGCTCTTACCTGGTGAGGTATGGACACTACAAGATTTCTAAAGGTGTCTTGTGGTATCTGGTACCAACATGTTACCAACAGATTCTTTAACTCTTGTAAGTTACATGATTGAGCCGCCACAGATCGGATATGCTGTTCCAACACAAACCACAAATGTTCCATTGGATTGATGTCTGGGAAATTTGGAGGCTAGGGCAATACCTGGAAGTCTTACTCATGTTCCACAACCATTCTCAACAATCCGGGCAGTGTGGCATAGTGCATCATCCTGCTGAAAGAAGGCACTACTAGAGAGGTATACCATTGCCATGAAAAGATGTACCTGGTCTGTAATGATGTTTAGGTAGGTGGTAGATGTCAGAGTTTCCTGCCCATGAATGACTGGACCCAGGGTTTCCCAGCAAAACATTGTTCAAAGCACTACACTTCCTCCACCAGCTTTTGTTTCACAGTGCATCATGGTGCCAACACTTCCCTAGGTAATGCACACACCTGGTCGTCCACATGGTGCAACAGGAAATGAGATTCATCGGACCAGACGATCTTCCAATCATTCAAGGTCCAGTTTTGATGCTCACGTGCCCATTGTGGGTGCGTTCAACGGTGAACCAAGATTAGCATGGCCACTTGGAGTGGCCTGTGGCTATGCAGTACCATTTTCAGCAGAGTTCTACTGTGTGTTGTGACACATTACTCCCGTCACCAGCATTCAAATTATGGGCAAGCTACACCACAGTATCTCCTCTGTTGGCTCATACCATATGGGATAGCTTTCTTCAACCTCTAGCATCGATGAGCAGTGGTCTGCCCACACCTTGCTAGCAATAGTTTGTGGTTTTTCCCTCCTTGGACCATTTTTGAAGGTACTAACCATAGCTAACCGTGAGCTCCCCATGAGCCTGCCATCTCAGAAATGCTCTGACCCAGTTTTCTGGCCATTACTATTTGGCCTTTGTGAAACTCACTTAAGTCTGCTGCCTTTCCCATCTGAAGAACAAGAAACACACTGATTAACAAAGCTCAGTATCAGGTGTTATTTATACTGTTTCATGACCTTCAAATGCGCTATCGTTTATCTGCAGTTGCTTCGATTTACATAAAAAACACTGGCCATAATGTTTTGGCTCTTTGGTGTATAAGGGCAAGTTTTGATCAGAGGCTTACATCTGTCTCCTTACAACAAGGATCAGGTCTGAACACGAAAAACTGTAGCTCTTATTTTTTTACACTGAGTAAAATGAAAAAAAAAAAGAGATTTTTGCTTTATTATTAATATATTACATAAATAAAATTTTTCCTTTCTTCAAAAAAATGATATATGTTTGGTCACAAGAGAGAAAGTAAAATGCAAAAAATATTGCACACGATATATTGAAGATGAATCTCTTTGGTAGATGTTCATATTAAAGTTCACAATGCTACTGCAAGCAATTACGATTGGATGACACTGTTTCATGCATGACGATGATAAACTATAGGGCTCTTTGGGGAGCAATCAAAGGTGGGTGGTCACTGCAATTAGCATGCGAGCACTAATGAACTTTTGTACAAGGGTCTTCTTATTTGAGTTCTTTCTGTTTCTGCCCTGTGGGGTGTTTCTTTTGAGACCAACCACTATCCAGTCTTCATTGTTGGACAAGTGACAAAGGGCTATATTTTCCCATCTCTCATCATATAGAAGATGTCCTTAGTAGCACTAAAGAAGCCCAAGTTCCATAGAAGTAAAATTGAGGTCTTGATTTATGTGTGTGAACTTAAAATACATGTTGTTTGTATTCCTTTAGTGCCATTTAATACGTGGCAAAGTGATTGTATAGTTGTTTATTTCTTACAATATTTATTAGTGTAGATGTGTATGAGACTGATATTTGTGTTGAAAGATTTTATTCAATTTTTGTCCCATAACAGCTTGATAGTTATCATGAGCACAAGGAGGAGAAAAATCACTGATGAAAACAGAGGTTTTAACGAAGTGTGGACTGAGGAATTTGCATTTATAGAAATTCATGGAAAACCTCAATGCTTAATGTCATTTACAATTTCAGAACAATAAATCAAGCAATACTGAGCAACACTTCAGTGAGGACTATCCTGATGGTGACAATAGAAAAAAAAACATTGAAGAACTGCAAAAGAAAACACTAGTTCAGCAAAGATGTTTTTCAAATTGGGTGAAGTCTTCATCAAGCACAACTGAAGCAAATCTTATGTTATGGGTGGAAATTGCAAAAGCGGGAAAACCCTTTACAGATGCGAGTTTCTCGAAAAATGAGTGTATAACACTTCTGAAGTTCTCTTCAAATATTTAAAAAATAAAAATGAAATCTTAAAAAGTTTGAGGAATTGCCTCTCTCAGCCAGAACTATGAAAGAACAAATCATAACAGTTTCTGCAGAAATGTCAAATATGGAAGTTGATATTAATTCTGCAGAATTTATATCTCTCACCACTGATGAATCTACAGATGTTACTGACATATCACAGTGTTGTGTGATGTTAGATACATCATATCTTCCAGTGTCCAATAGGAACTTATTGAAGTTGATAATAATATCAATAAAAGGACAAACTAGAGGTGAAGATATTTCAGTGTTTTAAAATGTTTAAAGAACAAAAATATAAACATTGATCATAAAGTATCAATTGCTGATGGACCACATGATATAATTGCAAAAAACAAATGTTTTATTAAATTGTTCTCCAATCATATTTCTCATGCAATTTCATTGTATTTTGTATCAGGAAGCTTTAGTAGCTAAATTTTTAGGACTTGTACCACAGCAGAAAGAGGCAATGGACATTGTTATGCCAACAGTTAATTTCATCCAAGCAAAAGTGTTCAGTCACAGACTATTTGCTGCACTGGTACACTTTGCTGAACTGAACACTAAATATAGAGATTTAGTTACATTTACATCTGTACATTGGCTATCAAGAGGGACAGTGTTAAAATATTTCTCTGAGCATTTGACAGAAATAATAATTTTCTTAGCCTATAAATATTATAACAAAGAACATTTCAAACTTCTCACTACTTCTGCATGGCTTCAAAGTTTTAATTTTTTGCTTGATAAGACCGACCATTTTAACAGGCTCAATGAAAAGTTGAAAGGAAAAGGAAATACAGCTTTACAATTATTAGAAAAAGTGCTTATTTAGAGCATAAACTCCAATTTTTCTTGCAAGATGCTTCTAAGGATGAATTTGTATGTTCAAAAGTCTTAGAAGTTACAGATTGAAATCATGAAACTGTCAAGATAATAGATTGTAAAATTTTCACAGAGATAATTAGTATAATTCTAAATTCATTTGCAAACAGATTCCAAGATTTTCGGAAGCATCACAAGACTGAAATTTTTCTTGCAACCATTAAAGTGCAATTTGAAATTGATAGATATCAAAGCTTTTCCTGGAATATCTATCCTAGAACTATAATTAGTGCTTTTGGAAATTAAAAATAAAGTATATGGGCTGTAAAACTTGATAAATTGGTTTCCCAAGTTGAAAAAAAAAAACTACTATGAAAGACATGCCACATCATATTCAGATGCTGGAATTCATTTTCATATGATTACTCACATGCCAAGAGGCTTGCATTGGCATCTTGACACTTTTTGGTACAGAATATAATTGTGAATAATTTTTCTCATCCATGAATTTCATTAAAAACAAATCTGGAGTAGGATGACATGATAGTTTGAAAGCTCTAGTGCAATTAAAGAACAATAAATACATTCCAAATTTGAATACATTGGCCAAGAAGATACAAACTCAAAAAGTTACACTAATGATTTTGTTTAATACAGTTGTCATTTCTATACTTAATGATCAATCAATAAGTATAGAAATGACAACAGAACAGATTTGGCTCTCCTCCCAACCATAGATTCCGAGCGGCAAAGATTGCCGAATCCATACCTTACATTCCTGTCCTGTGTGAATCAGTCCAGAAATTACTCAGCCTAAAAAAAACAATATTGTTTTCACCCAGCTCCAAATCTGAAGAAAATTATAAAAAAGAACAGAAACAAATTTGCATCATCCATGAGGCTATTGAGATAATGACCTGGCCCATCCCCACCTGCAACTGAAACACTGGAATTACCATTCATAACAGGTGGAAAGTTTTTAACAGCCCTAATGTCACCACATAGTATCACTTCACTGAAAATAGAGCACTGTCCTTGCTCGGAAAAAAAACCCTTCAGATTTTGTTCCTAAAAATCTTTTAATATGCAAATACTTTGAAGAATAAATTATATTGCTCAAAAATAGAGAACTTTAAGTTATTTTCTGAGCAAGAAGGTCTTAGCAAGTGTTTTTACAAAACATTTGAATTATTGCAATTATTCTTACCTTTTGCCAGGTATCTTCAAATATTTCAACACCTTCTGCCACTTTCTTCAAACATCTCTCAATTTCCCCTAATGTACAATTGAAAAAAAAAATTAGAAAATTTTCCATCTGAAAGGAGCATTAATTCATTTCAACATAATCCACATTATGGATGGAGAAAAAGGTATACATATGATAACAAAAAAACGGTACCAATATTAAAGACATGGGTTCATATCCCATTCAGCTGAAGATATTTTTTTCCCTCTATTCCTATGACTGTTTTTGAAAACATTGAGTTTAAAAATCTCAGCTTATCTGAATATTTAATTATATAAATATTTTGCTGTATTTGGGGCTGAAAGAAATCACACTGAGCCTTAATCCTTAAGGGAGCTCTTCTTCTTGAGAGAGGAAGTCGTGATTTTGATCAAAAACAGATGTATTTGGTGAAATAAAGTCCCACTCATGACAAAACCAATATTTTTCAGCTTACTATTTTATATGTTCCATGTCTACAGGATATCTCCTGTGATACTTGACCAATAAAGTCCTATTAATTTCTCAAATATGTTTATGAAACACTTATATTTTGACACAAGTATTCTGTCATCATAAGGATTTTAAGTTGTAGTCTGTGAATGGTGGGTGAGTGTGAACTTTTGGCATTTCAGAATGTCATTATTAAAGTAGAATTCTTTATAACAGTAAGTTTCCAACATTTCTGTTTATGCTAGTTGGAATTTTGCTTCAAGCACTCTGACAATGAATGTTTGGTCAAATGTGGAGCAATTTTTTTTTTCTTAAGGCTACTTATGAAACTGTTGTGCTTGGTTTTTTTCTTTTAAATGCATTTTTGTATTCATATAATTGTTTAAGAAATATTTCTGTTCTTCCAACATGTTCTTTAATATTCTGTTTATCATTCTGAGCAATGGTATGTAGTAGATGTTAGGTTATTTGTTTTATGATTTAATCAGAATATGTTTCTTCCTGCTCTGCCTGATACTTTCATGTCACATTTTGTAAGAATATTGTTCTGAGTATGTACACATTCATACAAAATTAGTTTAACATATTTGTTGGCTGTTTCTGTTTTGATTTTTGTCTGTTATTCGCATTGTTTTAAAATTTTTCAAGTATTGCCTTGATGAACAGCTATGAGTATCATGCATCTTTTCCAATTTGGTATATGAACAAAACTTTTTTTAGTGCTTGTGGATTAGTCGAATATTTGAAAGCTTGGTAAAACACTAGGTATAAGTGTTTTTTATATTTAATGAGTTGACATGAATTTTCAGGCATGATGTTAGGAATATCTGTCTTTTCTGTAAACCTTTGTATCCAAAGATCTTTCGACTTTTTACAATGAGGATATCTTGTAAGTAATTTTGTTTTCTTGTTCTATGGAGAAGTTGACAGATACCCTATAGTTCTTCAATGAAGATTTTTTAATACTTAGTCTGTATATTCCTAGATGACGATATGACAATTTCCCCAAAGAGTGCTTTGAAGACTGGTTTGATTTCAATATTTTTTAAGGACTAATCTGCTAGAAGTCTTAAGAGATATGTTCCTTTTCATGATATTTATCTGATAAGTGCTTTTTTTATGCAAATATATATAATTCATTATTAAATTCTAAATAGTTAGAATTTAATGTTAGGACAAGTGCTTCCAAATTTGCTTTGAACTGTGATGGAAGTATTTTTCCTTTTTACAAAATATTGCTTCTGATTAGCATCTCTGCTTTGAACTATATTCAAGATGAGGGAGTTGATATCCAGTGGAAGAATCTTACATGTGTGCATATTGGTGGTGGTGGTGGTGGGGGGGGGGGTTGTATATAATTTTTTTTTTTTTTTTTTTTTTTTTTTTCAAAGTCCTCATCCTGTACTGATTTTATGCTTCTTGAGCTAATTGTCTAACTCAAGAAACATAACCACACACTGCCCTCGAAAATGTAAAAAAATCTAAAACATGAAAATTCTCTCACATGCAAGACTCTTCACAACGGATATCAATTTCCCACTGAATGAACTTTCTAGTGTCAGGTGGCAGGACTATATGCTAGTAATGAGGAAAATAGGTGACTGTTAAAATTAGTGAAATAAGGTCTGACAGGAAAAGTCAAAATGATGTTATGAAAGCTGAGATGTCAAAATGATGAAATAAAATCTGAAGTGTGTAATTTGAGTTGTAAACTCAAAGCTAAACAGGCTGTATATAAATCTTGTAATATGGAGAAGCTCACCAACAGCATTATCTGCTTTCAAAGCAGTTAATTCAATTTTTAACAGGTATTCAAGACTTGAATGTTATCTGCTGTTATGCTTTTATTAAAACTCTGGTGAGAGCAACATGGTTTTATGAACAACTTCAGGATTTAATTAGTTTTGTTACATTTGTAACATTTCATGCTTCAAATACTCTAACATATCATTAATTTTAGGTTCAGTCTTACCAACTTTCACAATGTTCTCATAGAGAGACATTTCTGTTATATAACTTTTTAGTAATGCTGTCCCAAGGCCGAGTGGTTAGCACACTTGACTACTGATCCAAGGGACCTGGGTTCGAGCCCCGGGTAAGGCATGGATGTTTGTGCTATTTTTCTGCTGAGATCCTGCCATACTCATAGACCTACTATGGCATATAAACTGACAGGCTCCTGTCAGACCTCCGTGACAAGCAACTGCTTGAGGGGGGTATTTATTTTCATTTATTAACTTTTTAGGCATTTCATAGCATCTCACGATCAACTACAAATTACACTGATCTAAAGCATTCTTGAAATTTGCAAAACTAGTAATATAAGTGTTTGAAACTTTATGCATTTTTGAAGAATTTAAGTGGAAATTTTTTATTATGCCATACCCTTCCACTTTTGAAGCTGCATTGTTTATCTGAAAGCTGCCCATTAATCATGTTACATTCTGTTAAGCACAATTGAGAAAAAAACTTATGAAACAGAAAGAAGAGTGATGCCCTGTCAATTATCACAACTACAATCATCTTACTTAAAATATAATTATACCTCTAGTAATAGAGTTGTGGAAAGAAAACTATCTTTGAAAATGGTAAACACTTCAAACAGCCAAGATACAACAAGATCTAGAGTATAATTTTAACCTTTTCTAATGATATAAAACTTAATGAAAAATTTGGCAGAACAGTTCAGTTAACATATTTACAGTAACATAAACAAAGAAGCTACATAATGTAATCAACTACAGAATTTTTTCAATACTTTACGAAGTAGTATTAAATGTATAATTTTTTAAGAAGTATCATTACTTTACAAAAGTCATGAAATTTAAAGCTTTTCGGGTGGAAAAATAAAATATTTCACAGAACAGCTAAGGAAGGCCATGTAACACTAGTTCATAGGTCTTAGATTATAACACTTAGATTATGCTGTTGATTAATTGGCTTGAACCCATGGCATTCATGAGATCAGCTTCATGCACATTTCTAAGAACTGCAGACGAACAGTGTGGTGTAAGCACTGCAGTGGGCCTCACTCACACCAGAAATACAAGCACACTGGGCCCCCTATCTGTACCAAATGTGGTGGGCCTCATGCCAACCACCTTCTCTGGGTGCCACGCCAGAAAGCTCGCCTGTAAACGCACCTCAGGAAGCATGCCAGGAAGCTCGCCCAAGAGGAAAGCTGTTGGTTCTGTCAGCTCTATGGCCAGCACCAAGTTTGGGAGATCCCCCTTCAGATCTTTTGTGGTGACACCTCCTCCTCCCCCTGCACCTAAGAAGACCATGTGCAGCAGGTGCTTCTTTGACCCCTCAGTCAGCTTTGCCGCTGCCACGAGATGTCATGTGATCCCTGCTACTGCCATGGAAGTAGCACCAGCGGAGATGCTTGTGCTAGATGCACAGGCACCTTCCACTGCTCCTCTGGCCCTTGTCACCCTTCCTGAGGTGATGCCCTCTGCTCCTGTCCCTGAGGCCCCCTGTGCTGCAGGTACCTCCATGGTGTAGGATTCTGCTGCTACCTCCGTGACAGACTCCTGTCCCATTCAAGCCAAGAAGGTAAAGAGAACAAGGAAGAGCAGGGTTGATCGTTGGCCTGATCCGAAGAAGCCCTCCTCCTCTTCCTTGATGCGTAAGGACTTTAGGAAGGATCACAGGGACATGGTCCTCCTGCCCACCATCTCTACTTGTGGGACGTCATCAAGGTCGTTACTTCCACTCTACCTGAGGAATCTCGATCTCAAACTTTGATGATCCTCAACCAGCTGGCCCTCCCTCATATTCTTTGTGGACTGCTAGCTACTGTGTGTTGACCCACCTCTCCATGGCTTTTATCCCCCCCCCCCCCCCCCCCCCCGAATATGGACATGGCCACTGGAGTGTCTAGAACCCCTTCGATCCTATAGTGGAACTGCAGAGGCTTCAGGTGCAAGACTGCTGGCGTCTGGAACTACATCAACATCATGCCAGTTCCCATCCTTGCTCTCTGTGAGGCCAACTCTCTGATTACTGTCTTCAAGCCCTATATTGTGAACACGAGCAAGAGTCATCCACTCTCCCACAATGCTGCAATTCTTGTGCACAAGAATGTCACACATCATGCTACTGATCTCACTTTCACTGATGTGAACAGTGATTTCGTAGCTTGCCGCATCCGACTGAACAGCTGTGACATCATCCTGATATCCTGTTACATCCGGCCTTCTACTGTCTTTCTTGTATCCACCTTACAGGATATTCTATCGCAGTGCCCTGGATTCTCTGTGGGGACCTTAATGCCCACAGTCCAACCACTCAGAGAAGGGAGGATATTGAGAATGTAACCTTGCAGCACAATCTCTTTATCACCAATGATGGCTCGCCCACATTCTAGAGCCCACATTCTAGAAACCTCCAAGTACCTACAGTTCCAGTGACCTGACCCTCTGTTCTTCCAGCATTGGTCAAAGTCTCAGTTGGTCGGTTGACCCTGACACCTGGGGCAGTAACCACTTCCCACTGCACATCTCCTTGCTTCCCAAGGGACATGCAGCTCCGAGAAGAACATCGAAGCTTACCAACTGGAAGCTCTTTCAGCAGATCTCACCTAAAGGACTAGCTGCCATCGAAGCTACAGATCTCAGTGCTGTGTCAGAGGCCCTCATTGCTACCTCTGATGCCTGAACTGTTATGATCTTGACACCCGGGCATCTTCCCCCTTCGGATATATACTTTAAGTGGCTTTGCACCATTCACAGCTGAACCGAAAGGCATGCCCACCGCTCTGGTAGATTTCCAGATATTCTTCATGCTAGAAGACTACATGCTGCGATCAGAAAGTACCTGAACCACTGTGAAAGGTTCAGGTGGCGATCCTTCTCCTCCAGCATCAATGTCTTCTCCCCTTCTGGGAAAGTCTGGAAGTATATCAGTCTCCTCACTGGGTAGCCAAAGCCTGCCCTCTCTTTCCAGAACCTTGCCTTGTCCTGTGGGGAGGATTTAGTAGCCACTGCTAATGCCTTCTTGCGGCACCTCAGCTCTTTCCTTCCTGCTCCACAGGTGACTGATCAGGATACAGCTCATCAGCCCTACTCTGGGACTGAGCCTTGCTATAATGATTCCTTCACCTTGCAGGAACTCATCTCTGCAATTGGGGCTTCAAAGCTCTCATTGGCCCCAGGCCCTGATGGCGTCAGCTATACTCAGTTAGCTAACCTATCACCTGAGGTTCTGCATGTGCTTCTTAAAGCTTTCAATCACTCCTGAACAACCTGCACCATACCTGATTCATGGAAGGCAAAACACATCATGCCTATCTTGAAGCAGAGAAAACCAGCCACTGAGCTGTCCTCTTACAGGCCCATTGCTCTATCAACTTGCTTCTGCAAGATCCTAGAGAGACTGGTTCTTGGATGCCTAGAATGGTATCTAGAGTCCAAAGGCCTCCTCTCCTCCCTGACAGCCTCTTGGGTTTTTGCAAGGGGAGGTGTACGTTCGATAATCTTATTGACATCACCTCCACTGCTGATCAGGTGTTGTCTGAGGGACAGACTACAGTTGATGTTCTTCGTCATTCAGAAGGCATTCAACTCCCTGTCCCACTCGGATATTCTCTGCAGGCTCCATGATCTCAGCCTCAGAGGCAATATCATCCACTGGATCTTAGCTTACCTCTCCAATAAGATGGTTCATGTGAAGCTGGGCAACATGCTCAGTGCCTCCCACATTATCAATCATGGAGTACCTCAAGGGGGTGTCCTCAACCCAATGTTATTAAACATCATGCTGTCAGGCCTACCCTTTTGACTCGAGAATAGAGTGGGTATTTCCATCTATGCGGATGACATGTGTCTGGTTTCCTAGCCAGGACCCTTCCTATGCTCAGCTCAAGATGAAATGAGCTGTGGGCATGGTCATCAAGTTCTTTGGAAACCTAAGCCTCACTCTTTCCACCAATAAGACTGTGGCCATGGTTCTCATGAAGAGACACCTTTTGCCCACTTTCCCTGGCCTCATGCTTGCACCAGTCCACATCAAGGTCATTAAACAGTATAAGTTCCTTGGTGTGGTCCTGGACAACAGGCTGCATCTTAAGACATATCCATATCTTAAGACAGTTGCCACAGTGCAGAGAAATATACTGTCTTTTCTTGCTGTACCTACTGGGGAAGTTCCTGCAAGGTCCTCCTGGTCCTGAACTGGCACTTGATCCTCTTCCACATCAACTATAGTGGTCACCTTCTGAGCAATGCCTCTGCTTCACTGCTGAGCAAGTTGGCCACTATCCACACTATATCTCTGCGCATGTCTCGGACTCTGCCCTAACACATCTAATGCACCTGTCATTGCAGAGGCTGATGCCATACCTTTCCGCCTGTACCCGAAGAGAGATATACTGTATCATCTCTCAAGTCTCCATTCCCTTCACTTTAACCATGAGCTTCTCAGGAAGTTGCAAGACAGGCCAGACCCTGCCATCACTGTGTCTGCCACTGACTTCTACGACTGAGTCATCACTGCCAGCTCCACTGCTGGTAATATTTTCTTCCCTGACCTTCCACCCTGGAGGAACAGTGATTTTATGATCAATGTCACTGTCCCTTCTCTAGGTCAAAAGAGCGCCTCAGATCCAGTGACCGTCAGACTTTTCTCCACCTCCTATGTCACTGCACGATATGAGAGATGTACTGAGGTCTACACTGACGGATCTGTGGACTGGGAGAGACTATGTGCTGCCTCTGCATTTGCCATCCCTGATACATGCATTGCCAGAAGTTTCTGCCTTCCGCATCTCGTTTCCTCCACCTGTACTGAACTTCATGCTATCCTTGAAGCTGTATTCTTCATCCTCAGCCTCGAGAGTAGCAACTTTGTCATCCTCTGTGACTTGAAGTCAGCCTAGGAAGTTCTCCAGAAGCAAGACAGCAAGAGCTGCAACCCCTTCCTCATCCAGAAGATCATGGAGACTTGCACCAAGGTCACTTCTGCCGGAATCACGGTTCATTTCAGTGGATCCCTTCCCATGTAGGGATACCTGGAAATGAGTTTGCTGATCTCACCGCAAAGGAGGCACTTGAGAATCAGAGGTATGTATCCAATTACCCTCTCTCTCAGTGACTGCAAAGAGTTTTGTCTCACAACTAATGATCCAATACCATCTTGTCCAGTGGCAGAGGAACTCCAGCTATTCCTCTTTCAGGTACCTGGTTGACCCTTCTCTCACTGCTCCTAACCTCGGTAACCTCTGCAGATCTGAGGAGACCTTCCTTCATCATTTCCAAGTTGGTGTTATCTACAGCAACAAGGCTTCATCAGCCTGATGAAGTCCTGCACGCGTCCGGATATGAAACATGTTGTAAATTTGTTGGTATACGGGAAGGGCAGGCCATAAGTTTTTAATTTAGTGCTTTAACTTTGTTTTTAACTTGCACTGATTTATGCTTGTTCATGAAGTTTGTGGGATGCAAACTTGGAAATAAATTTGAAGCCCGATTATACTGGACGTTGGCAAATGGAGCTGCTTCCTGAGCTTAAGTATATCACATCAAATGAGTATGTCGAAAATTTCAAGCATCAATACCATTGAAATATATCATCTCTAAGATCAACATAGTTCTGGACTGGTATCTGGAGTATTATATGTATACATCGACAGTTAATACTTGTGGAATGGCGGCATATGTGCTACCTTTTATGATCACTTCTATAATTACATCTGTGTGCTTACATCTATAACGAATACGGCACCAAAAGTCACTTATCATGTCACTTAACCAGCTGCTCAAAGGAGGTTAATGACTCTAACCTCATCAGTACTTATAAAGTCAAACTACCTAATGCCCAAGCATCTAGAATCAAAGGCATCAAGTTTCTTGTTATCCTGCTTACAAGGGGTCCATGTTTCACTACCATAACTAACCTTAGAAAGAACCAAACTATTATACTGCCTAATTTTAGTCTTTAGATGTATATGCCTATTTCTACATATTCTCCATAGATTCTTAAAATTCCCAGCAACAATCCCTATTCATCTGTTTAACTCATGCCACACATCACCAGATCTGTTACATAGCTCCCAAGAAAATTAAACTGAGATACCTGTTCAAGAGTGAAACTATTCAGATTAATCTGAACCATAGCCAGCCTGAACAATTTTCATCACTTTAGTTTTCTCTCTATCACCAAACCTACTCTATTACCAGTCTCATCAACAGATCAAATGAAAGAGTTAATCTCATCAACATCATTTTCCAAAAGAGCTAAATCAGCATAATCAAATTAGAAATTTTCAGATCTCTAGACCACTTTATGGCGAAAATCTGTCATTTACAATGAATTTCGCATAAGATAATTAATAACTAGAAAGAAAAGGAGACAAAATGCATCCTTGTTGAATTTCAGTAGAAATGCTAAACCAATTGCTACATGCCTTACAAACTCTCACACAACCCAGTATTATTACAGAGAGCTTTCATTATGTTAACTAACTTGTCTGGTATTGCCATACAATCTGACAATCAACCACAAATTATGATGGTCAACAGAATAAAATGCCTTTTTGAAATTTACAAAACTAGTAATCAAAGGCTTCTGAAACTCTAATTTTTCTAAGTGAAAAAATCTGATCTACACATTCCCTACCACTTCTGATCCACACTGTTCATCACATAGTTGTCCCACAACCAGATTCTTAATTCTATTAAGCATAATAATGCAAAGAACTTTACCTGGAACAGAAGGTGGCTGATTCCCCTATAATTATCCCAAGAAATGTGATCCCCTTTTTTAAAATACAGATAATAATAGCTGAAGTAAGATCCTTAGAAACAAAACCTTTATCGTAAAAAATATACAAAATAATAAAAGTCAGCCATCTGATAGCATGAATGTTCCCAGCTCTAAGAATTTCAGTAGTAATTTAATCTACCCTGGGGATTTATGCAGTTTTAATTTAGAGATAGCCAAAGTAACTTCAGAATGCGATATAGGGTCAAAATTAAAGTTTTCTAACCATTTCCAAGCCATGTATGAAAGTAATTGTCATTATTTAACTCTAACTTGGGTTGAATTTGCTCATCACTGAAGAATTTCTTATTCCCATTCTTGCATTTCAAATTAATTTCACTAAATTTAGTACGATTAATCTTTAAATTTGAAGCTGTTTTCATCTAAAAAGAAGCATAACCTGTCAAAAACCCAGTTCCAAACCATAGTGTATTTTAAACATAAAGATAAATACACAATAATATTCTTGAAATCACTGAAATTTCTCAGTGAGGAATGAAATGGCTGTATTGAGAATGAAATTGAAACATTTTGCTCTAAATTGTTTCTGAGATGGTTGACTGGGTTATCTGGATTTAATGCATAAATTGCATTTTTTTGTAATAAATTTTCTTCTAATAATAAAAAATAAATAAATAGCCCTTCAAGCAGCTGCTTGCCACAGAGATCTGACAGGAGCCTATCAGTTTATATGCCATAGTAGAAGGTCTGAGAGGATGGCAGGACCACAGCAGAAAAATGACACACACGTCCATGCCTTACCCAGGGCTCGAACCCAGGTCCCTTAGATCAGTAGCCAAGTGTGCTACAGGACATCTTCTACAGGGATATTATAAATAAAAAATGCCCATATCTTGTAGGGCTTTATTTCATGAAATATTTGGGCTAAAGGGTCATTCCATGTCAATTCAACCAGGCCAGTTCACCACCCATCACAGATTTCAATGATCTTTGGCATAAATGTTAGTATACATAAGATCTCTTAATTGCCCAAAACATTAAGCCAAAAAGCTTTTTGTAAGGAGTTATAATCATATAACCTAAAGGGAAAATATATAGATTGTGATTAAAAGTTTTTCTTTTGTTTTTCTTTGCTTTTATGGCAGACAAAAAGACAAAACTTGGCGCTCTGATGTAGATTTTGATTATTAATTCAAAAAAATTTGCAAAATATATTATGGTTTTGAAAAAAAAATTTAAAAAAATTTAAATTGGGAAAAAAAAGTGATGTGGCCCTACAGATAAAAAATCAAAACTGACATATATTGTGCCATCCATAGAAATGGTGTACAAAATTTGTAGTATGGTCATTTCTTTGATAACGAGAAAAAAATTTGAAATCGTACCAATGCTATTGCTAATGATACACTTCAGGGGACTGCACTGACACTCTTTGTGCTTGTGCACTAGGTGGGAGGCTACCGATGTGAATTGCTGCTTGCAATCAAACATGACTTTGTAACTCCAATTGCCATTCGTCTGCTACTCACAGCTATAATGCTGTTGTTGATAAAAGTTTATATCCTTTGGTATAAGCAAATGAAAAGGCCCAGTTTTGAGGGAACAAATTTAGCAAATACAAACATTGAGTGATCATAGAGTGACCAGATTGTGATTGGTAAAAGCTGGGACAGGTTATTATCCCAAAAAAAGAATCCAATTGAGTCGGATTGAGACTTCTGTGGGGTCAAATAATTAGACCTCTTTCCAAGTAGTTAGCATGTTTGGCTACTGATCAAAGAAGCTTGGGTTCAAGCCTCAGGTAAGGCATGGATGTTTATGTCCTTCTTCATGTACATCTACGATATAAAAAACTGGTAAGTTTCTGTCAGATCTCTGTGGAAACAACTGTTGAGGGGGTATTTAATTTTTTTTCAATCCAGTAGTTAGAAAATTTGCCATTCAAAGGCTTTTTCAACATTTATGCTAAATTGTGGTGGAGTACCACCTTGTAAAAACCAAAATGGCAATCCAATTTGAAGTTAAATGTCATCAATTTGTGCAAAAACAAAAAGTTCCACTGTAGCCTGATAAATTTCAAAGTTGTTCTTTTGGCCAAGAAAAAAAAAAAATCCAACAATGTGATCATGCATTGTTTGATACCAAACATTTATTTTTGAAGTATCACATATTTATTCTACAACATGAATCTCAGAGCCCCAAATATGTAACTATAATGATTAATTACACTATTTAGATAGAAAATAAGTTTATCAGAAAAAAAAAAGTAATCAGTTCAAGAAATTATGCTAAATTATGCTTACAGAAAACTATGCTTGAGAAAAAAAATTGCACATTCTTTTTATTTATGGCAATTAGCTGAACAACATTTTTTTAAGCATAAAGTTGCAATCATTCATGCAAAATATTTTAAATCATACACTTTGGCATTTTAAGTCGTGAAACTGATTTCCTGGGGTTCTGCAAACACAACTGTCCCTTTGGCACATTACCAGTGTTTCTGAAACTGATACGAATGAGAAATTGCTTTATGATTTGGATGATCTTTTCTATATTCATGAGAAAATTTATGCTATGGCATCAAGGAAAATTTATGCTATGCCATCAAGAACATTTTGTTTTCCATACCACAATATGCACTGCGGTTTCCCTAAGATTCCCTTTAAGAGTCACCATAAAGATGTACACTTCCATACCATGTCACATCTGCAGACAACACAATTTCAGGTTAATAGCAACTTTAAAAATCACTAGTCCAATACCTAGACACAAACCTTAAGTTTTTGATTCACCAACCTTTAATTGTGATATGTACCATTATGGCATCAGTGTGGGAATAAACAATAGCAACATTCATCAGCATAAAAAGATATAGGTGTGTAATGTATACACAGCAATGTCAGTAACAAATAAAGTTTCCATTCAACATATGGTAAGGATTATCTTATCACATCTTTGCATGGGATAGTAACTTCATTCAGATAGAGTATTGTCACACAAAGAAAGTGGCAGACCATGTCTTAGTGATGAAAACACAAGGTTCTCATTTATTTGAAGTTTACAAAAAATCAACAGTTAGTGTCAGTCACATGGCAAGCCATAATAAAAAATGTAAATTGTAATGTGGAAGGCATTTGAACTTCATGCTACATAAATTGAAAACCAACAAACAACAATACTGTAGATTATGCACAGAGGAGAAGTTGTCAGAACTTGAAGACAATAAAAGTTTCATTCAATATTTAATTTTCAGCAAAAGACTGCATGATTCCTATGATCCACAGAAAAACAACATTATATGATCATCATCATCATCCTCCTCAAGCAGCAATGGGCTACGGAGATCCAACCAGACCGTGCAGTTTAATTCTGCAAACATATCTGTCCTGAGCTATATCTGCCGCATCTGGCCACTGTACACCAATTCTAATAAGGTCCTGTTTCACATTGTCTGCCCACCACATTCTTGGTCTCCCCCTCTTTCTGAAGCCTTAGGCACACTGTTCAAAACCCTATTCACCAATCTATAATTATCCATACAGGCAACATGGCCAAACCAACGGAGTCTCTCTCTGAAAAATATGCTGCTTAATGGAGGTTGCCGACTCCTTTGCCTAACCTCATCATTAGTTATGAAGTTGAACCACCTGATGCCCAAGATACTGCGTAAGCATCTAGAATCAAAAGCATCTAGTTTCCTGTTATCTTGTTTACACAGCGTACAAGTTTCACTACCATAACTAACCCTAGAAAGAACCAAACTATTATACAGTCTAATTTTAGTCTTTAGGTGTATACGCCTATTTCTCCACACTCTCCATAGATTCTTAAAAGTCCCGGCAGCAATCCCTATTCGTCTGTTAATCTCATACCGCATATCACCGGTATCTGTTACATAGCTCCCAAGGCAATTAAACTGTGACACCTGTTCAAGACTGCAACCATTCAGATGAACTGAATCACAACCTGCCTAACCAATTTTCATCACTTTAGTTTTCTCTCTGTTTCTAACCAAACCTACTCTACTACCAATCTCAACAACAGCTCGAATGAAAGAGTTCATCTCATCAACATCATGTGCCAAAAGGGCCAAATCATCACCATAATCTAAATCAGAAATTTTCGTACCTCCAGGCCATTTAAGGCCAAAATCTTTCCCTTGAAGTGAATTTCGCATAACATAATTAATAACCAAACTAAAGAGAAAAGGAGACAAAATGCACCCTTGTTGAACACCAGAAGTAATGCTAAACCAATTCCTACAAGACTTACCAACAACTCTCACACACGACTCAGTGTTATTATAGAGAGCTTTCATTATGTTAACTAACTTGTCTGGTATACCATATGATCTCACAATCAACCACAAATTATGACGATCAACACAGTCAAAAGCCTTTTTGAAATCAAAAAGCTAGCAACGAAAGGTTTCTGAAACTCTAAACATTTCTCAAGAATCTGCCTAAGTGAAAATATCTGATCCACACATCCCCTACCACTTCTGAATCTACATTGCTCATCATGCAATTGACTGTCAACCAGATTCTTAATTCTATTAAGTACAATCATGGAAAGAACTTTACCTGGAACAGAGAGTAGGCTGATACCCCTATAGTTATCACAAGAACTGCGATCACCTTTTTTGAAAATAGGGATAACAATAGCTCTGGTAAAATCCTTAGGAACCATGCTGTTATCATAAAAGATATTCAGAATGTCAGTCATCCAAGTGGTAACCGAAACATTCCCAGCTCTGAGCATTCTGTAGTAATTTCATCTACCCCTGGGGATTTATGTAGTTTAAGTTTAGAAACAGCCAAAATAACTTCAGATTGTGTTATAGGGCCAACATTAAAGCCACCAATGCATCTATCTTCAAACAATGGGAATAGAACTAACCACATTGTTTAGAACATCACTGAAATGCTCAGCCCACCTAGCCATGACAGAATCCTCACTTTCTTATAGCCTTACCTTGTTTATCCTTCAATCCCTGTATACCTGTCTGTTTTCTACCACACAAAACATTAATTATCTGGTACAGCTCTCTGCTGTTGTGCTGTCGAACTGCTTCCTCGGCTTTGTCAGCCAAGCCATCAAGCCAAAGATTCTTATCAGCAGCTAACTGATCCTTTACACGTTTATTAAGCTCTCTGTATAGGAGGCTTCTATTAGGACTAGTAGGGTATTGATTAAGGATTTTCCTGCAGTTCTTTCTTTTTGAAATAAGCTCAAGTGCCTTATCACTAAAATAATTCTGCCTCCTCTGCTCCTTTTTCCCTAAAAGAGTACTGTTAGTTTCCAAAAAAGCCTGTTTAAAATGGTCCCATTCTTTCTCAGCTTCAGTAGTAAGAAAACCATGACTGTCATAATGACTAAGTAACCTATCATGGTAAGCTTTAGCTATAGCTGTGTCTTTCAGAGCTTCGGTATTAAAGGTAAATTTTTAACCCTAGCACAACACTTTTTAAGTTTAAGTTGCAAGACACTTTTAAAAAGAAAATGGTCAGATCCAATTTCAGCTCCCCTATATGACCTGGTATTCCAAACAGAACTAGCCCATTTGCCGTTAATTAATATATAATCAATCATATTGTTATGCAGCCCATCTGTACTTATGCATGTCGCTGTGTTTGTAATAAGTGTTAGCTATTCTAAAACCATTGAGTTTACTTACCTGTAGGAGACATTGCCCATTGCCATTGCAGCTACCAATACCAAAAGGACCTATCACCCCTCCCCAAAGGTCGGAGTCAGTACCAACTTTGGCATTGAAGTCACCAAGAACAAGGGTAATATCTCCTTTCTTGACAGAATTCAAAATATCCTGAAGTTGTCCGTAAAACCTATCCTTCTCATCGGCATCCTCAGTGGGGGTATAACAGCAGATAACATTCAAGTCTTTAACGCTTGTCTGAAATTTTGCTGTAAGAAACTTTTCATTAAACACTCATATCCTAGAAGAGCATCACTAGCATGTCTTCTGAGAAGCAGACCCATGCCTTGGTGATGTTTATTATCGTTCCTCCCTGAAAAGAGAAATTTAAGATTATTTTTAAGAATCTGACCTTTATCTGTCCACCTGGTCTCATGCAAGCCGAGAATATCTAAATTATAATGGTGGAATTCTTGTGTAAGGACATCAAGAGAAACAGATCTGTGCAGAGTCCTCACATTCCAACTACCTATAGAGAGAAAATGGTTAGTGGGATGTGTAAAGAAACTATGTTTATTGAGAGAGAAAATGGCAAAAATATCAAACAGCCCCCTAATTGCAGACATGGGCAAGGACCCATTTCCCCACTACTACTAAAGTCTGAAGCCTTTAGTAGTGGGGAAACTGGAAGACTTCCCCCAATGTAGAATTTGATGATTCCAGTAAAAGCAAAAAGTTCTGGTGCCTGCGATGACCTCTGTTCAGGATTATCCACCAGCTGATAAAACATATCCTGTGAATCTATTCACTTGGGGCCATCAACTCACAAACAGAAAACACAGCAGAAGATATTCCCTCCACAGAAGCCCACCAGTGCAGCAAATTCAGGGTCCATGATCAAGCTCCATAATTCAGTCCAGTCCAGTGGGCTTATATTCAACCCTGTGTGGTTGACCAGTCCTCAGCAGGGTAGAAAAAAAGAAAAGTAGCCATAGTTGTCCAGATCAGTAGGCCAAACTAATTTGGTAGCCCTCCCCTTCCGTTCACTTCCACAAGAGAGTATCTCTTTCGAAAGGTACTAACGGTCTGCACCACGAGAAGGTGGGGTAAGAGAAAGTAAAAATTTCCACATACCAGTTTATGAATCAAAAGTGAATGTGTGTTGTGCTTTGAGTAACACAAAGCTTTACAGCTTCCATACTCTTATACTGAAACACTACTAATGGTATTTGATGCTTCCACAAATCAGAACAACCCTGAAGGAAATGCTTCATTATAGCAAGATGGGGCTCTTCTTTATTTCCTTCAGAACATTTTGAATCAACATGCTGCAGACTGGTGGATTAGGCAATGTGGACTGATCAGTTGCTCTGGATCTCATTCCTTGGCATCCTGTAAAAATGTATCAAGGATGCAGTTTACCCATAAATAAAGGTGAGGACAGATAGGTAACTAATTCAAATTGTGCTGCAGTGTCACCTAATGTATGGTGTGAATTATTCATTTTCTTTCATCTCTTGTTAAGACTGCCTTTAATCTGTCTTGTTTCGTGACTTGTAACAGAAGGTGTATTGAAATAGGAAAGGAAATAAAAAAAGCTTCAGTTTAGTTACTTGGTGAATCTGTACAAATGAATGTCTTAATATGCCACAAAAAAAAAAGACAGAAAAGGACTTAATACACAAGATCCAGAGCCAATTTAAGAGTGCCATGAAGTGTGGAAATAGTGGCAAACATCTTGCCAAATTATAGTTTACCCATCTTTTACATTCACTCATACAATGTCTTACTATAATACAAAAACAAACCAAATTATGAAAATATAACAATGTTATTAATTATATCCATAGCTCATCAGTTCTTACTGGGTAATTTATACTGTTATGCTGTATTTATGAATATGATGACAAAGGTATAGTGGGAAAATTATCTTTAGCTGAGTGGGGCAACCTCCTGATATGTCAGGTGCTCTGAATGCTGAGCTACTGGCTGCCAAACAGTTATTCTCTATTGTTGATCTTAAACCTTGCACCATAGGTTCAGTCTCAATAAGACATCTTTGACTGTATTTGGAGACTATCTTTAAAGAGCAACGAGCGCACTCTATCCTATTCTCCTAACAAGAAAGAATAGGATAGAGTGCGCAACCGGTTTGGAAAGTTGAGGCGACTTCGTAGATTGTATAATCAAAAGTGGTAGGGGATGTATAGTAAGGCAAGTGCTAAGAAAAGAAAAGTAAATCGTATAAAGAAAGGTAAATCGTATAAATATAAAGAGAAGAGTGTAGGACCAAAAGTGTAATCAGAAGTGGTAGGGGATCGTATAATAATAAGGCAAGTGCACATGATGGGACAATGTATTTGACATTTGGCTTACAATGAAATACTAATACCATATTTAAAAAAAAAAAACCAAGCAAACCTCGGTGTATGCAATGTCTCTTGACATTGTAACACAGAGGTCTGCAGTTTGAAACCAGCCATGGTTGAAGTTTTGTTTCTTGTGGTTAGCTCTTTGGAGTTTCTGATCCTTGTTCATTGGGGCATTGCAATCACTTCATTATAACTATGGTGTTCATGGGAGTTACCAATCTGTACTCTACCAGTGCAGTTCACCAGTTACCATTACCTAAAGGACAAGATCAATGAAGCTAGAGTTACACATAATGCACTGCTGCAGGTATGAGAAGAAAGTGGTTAACACTGGAATGTTGGCTAAAACACTGCAGGAGTCACAATGAGCTAACCGGTAAATAAAACTGAAGTCTAGAATAAGTAGTATTTTTATACTAGAAGCATTTAAATATGGAGCTTAGGAAATTATGAAGATCTTTATATGATCTTGCAAGCCAATGTTGTTAGTACTCTAATGACCTTCTGCCCATTGCAAAATTGCAGATTTGCAAGGTGTAAGAACATGGTGAAATTAGCCTCCAATGAGGGGCTAATTTCCTTATAAACCCTTGTACAAGGGAGCCAGGATGATCAAGTTATCAAGTTCTGCTGACACACTGCTGCATGATTTTGGCAATTTTTTGAAAACATGCTGAAACAAGATTATGAGCTATGTTTTGATTCCCAGTCATACATGCTTTTGGTGCTTTTTTTAAGCATGAAGATGAAGGTAAAATATAAAATATAAGTACCTCAAACACCCTATTTTATACTGCTGTATTTTATTATTGCTCATCACCATAGTTAGAAAATTAATGATTGATAAAAATGGTGACAAGGGATTCCAAACTTCACTCCCTCTGTGAATATAATAATGCCACCAACAGATTCATATGAAAAAAGATTTGATGACTATAAGATTAAATGTTTAAAAAAATTTAATATAAAGCTAACACAAATGTTGCATATTCCACATCGCCATTATTTGAAAAATAACAAGCAATGAAAATGGCAACTATTACTAGCTTGCACAAGCAGGTAGAATAATTAATTTTTGCAGTTATTTTATGATAAATAGTGAAACATGCAAATACAAATTCTCATTTTGTTTCATATGAATCTGTTGGCCACAGTATAAAAAGCCACCAAGAAATAAACGGTCACAGAAGTGAATATGTAGAGTGTGGAAAAAAACAAAACAATTGTTCCTAATCTAATTATAGCATGTTCTGGAAAATGGGCAAAATCGCACAGCAAGATGTTTGCAGAACTTGAATTGCCAGGATACTTAACTTCTGCTTAAAATATGGAGGGGAGGTATTAACTGGGTAAGGTGGGGTTACAGTGACCCAAAGCAAACATTAAAATAGCTCACAATTATCATCATCATCATCCTCAAGCAGCCATGGGCTACGGAGGTCCAACCAGACCGCGCAGTTTAATTCTCCAAGCATATCTGTCCTGAGCTACATCTGCTGCATCCGGCCACTGTACACCAATTCTAACAAGGTCTTGTTTGACATTGTCTGCCCACCGCATCCTAGGTCTCCCCCTCCTTCTGAGGCCTCCAGGCACACTGTTCATAACCCTATTCGCCAATCTATAATTATCCATACGAGCAACATGGCCAAACCAGCGGAGTCTCTCTCTGCACAATATGCTGCTTAAAGGAGGTTGCAGACTCCTTTGCCTAACCTCATCATTAGTTACAAAGTTAAACCACCTAATACCCAAGATACTGCATAAGCATTTAGAATCAAAAGCATCTAGTTTCCTGTTATCTTGCTTACACAGCGTCCAAGTTTCACTACCATAACTAACCCTAGAAAGAACCAAACTATTATACAGTCTAATTTTAGTCTTTAGGTGTATACGCCTATTTCTCCACACTCTCCATAAATTCATAAAAGTCCCGGCAGCAATACCTATTCGTCTGTTAATCTCATGCCGCACATCACCAGTATCAGTTACGCAGCTCCCAAGGTAATTAAACTGTGACACCTGCTCAAGACTGCAACCATTCAGATTAACTGAATCACAACCTGCCTGACCAATTTTCATCACTTTAGTTTTCTCTCTGTTTATAACCAAACCTACTGTACTACCAGTCTCATCAACAGTTCGAATGAAAGAGTTCATCTCATCTACATCATTTGCCAAAAGGGCTAAATCATCAGTATAATCTAAATCAGAAATTTTCGTATCTCCAGCACATTTAAGGCCAAAAGCTTTCCCTTGAAGTGAATTTCGCATAACATAATCAACAACCAAACTAAAGAGAAAAGGAGACAAAATGCACCCTTGTCGAACACCAGAAGTAATGCTAAACCAATTGCTACAAGCCTTACCAACTCTCACACACGACTCAGTGTTATTATAGAGAGCTTTCATTATGTTAACTAACTTGTCTGGTATACCATATGATCTCACAATCAACCACAAATTATGACGATCTACAGAGTCGAAAGCCTTTTTGAAATCAACAAAGCTAGCAACCAAAGGTTTCTGAAACTCTAAACATTTCTCAAGAATCTGCCTAAGTGAAAATATCTGATCTACACATCCCCTACCATTTCTGAATCCACATTGCTCATCACGCAATTGCCTGTCAACCAGATTCTTAATTCTATTAAGCACAATCATGGAAAGAACTTTACCTGGAACGGAGAGTAGGCTGATACCCCTATAGTTATCACAAGAACTGCGATCACCTTTTTTGAAAATAGGGATAATAATAGCTCTGGTAAAATCTTTAGGAACCATGCCTTTATCATAAAAGTTATTCAAAATTTCAGTCATCCAAATGGTAACAGAAACATTCCCAGCTCTAAGCATTTCCGTAGTAATTTCATCCACCCCTGGGGATTTATGAAGTTTAAGTTTAGAAATAGCCAAACTAACTTCAGATTGTGTTATAGGGCCAACATTAAAGCCAACAATGCATCTATCATCATTGCAAACAATGGGAGTAGAACTAACCACATTGTTTAGAACATCACTGAAATGCTCAGCCCACCTAGCCATGACAGAATCCTCACCTTCTATAACCTTGCCTTGTTTATCCTTCAATCCCTGTATACCTGTTCGTTTTCTACCACACAAAACATTAACTATCTGGTACAGCTCTCTGCTGTTGTGCTGTCTAACAGCTTCCTCAGCTTTGTCAGCAAGGCCATCAAGCCAAAGATTCTTATCAGTAGCTAACTGATTCTTTACACGTTTATTAAGTTCTTTGTAATGCTTTCTATTAGGACTAGTAGGGTACTGATTAAGGACATTCCTGCAGTTCCTTCTTTCTGAAATAAGCTCAAGTGCCTTATCACTTAAATAATTCTGCATCCTCTGCTCCTTTTTCCCTAAAAGAGTACTGTTAGTTTCCAAAAAAGCCTGTTTAAAATGGCCCCATTCTTCCTCAACGTCAGTATTAAGCAAATCGTGACTGTCATAATGACTAAGTAACCTATCATGGTAAGCTTTAGCTATAACTGGGTCTTTCAGAGCTTCAGTATTAAAGGTAAATTTTTTAACCCTAGCACAACACTTTTTAAGTTTAAGTTGCAAGATAGAAATTTTAAAAAACTCAGCACAGCAGTCAGGTGTATACCAGCTTGAAGTTACTTAAATAACAAAATCTATGCAATTAGTTCTATCATTAGTCCAATAGTAGCTGAATAATGAATTGCAATGGGGTCTCTCTGACTCGTGGGATTTTATCTGCTTCAGAGCTATAGTGCTGAGTCAGTATTGACTGGTCAGTTTAACGCTACCATATTTTTACAATTTGCCAAATTAATTCATTTATTTAATTCAGATAATCAACATTACTTTTTACTGCAAGCAATCAAAGTGAAAGTCAAGTGCATTTTGTTACTTGATAATTTAAGTCTCAATAAAATGCAACTTTTACACACAGCTGAACAACTTTTTACTTCAATTTGCTTTTCTTTTAATGGAACTTAAATATTACCACTTTTGTTTTATAATTAGCACTAAGCCTTTCACTGCAATAGCTTTTGTCCATTTCTGAGTTCGATTTTTTCCCATTTGGATAATGGTCATGTTTTGTTACACTCACGGTGAACACTATTTAGGCCTAAGTAATAACAAAAGACCAAACATATAAACAAACTTATTTATGGATCCACAGACTTAAATATTAACGTTAACTACACTATAGAGAAATATTTAATGTACAATATTTACATCTTAATTGGTCAATGAACTTTTCAATTAATTTCAATTACTTACACATTTCTGTTATCTTCATTGCCAGGTGTATATTAAACTTTATAATTTCTGCATATATCAAGGTATCAAGTAATCATTTATATATTTAAAGTTTCACCAGCTTTCCTGGAATATATTAACTTTAATTAGGTTGAACTTTAAGAACTCGAATCACACACGGTATCAGTTGTGGGACCTTTCAAAAGGATAAGTTATGACCTACAACCTCTGATAAACTGATCACATACTTACCTTGTAGCTTCCTCCTATCAGCCATGACTACAATAACGCACTGTGTAATAATTGAATCATAGTAAAACTGAAAACAATAAGTCTCCAAATTGGCCAACGTTACAAATTAATTACAAAAAAATTCAAAACAACTTTGTTCTTAACCAAAATGTCTACCGTCTCTGATCATAACAAATCACTCCAAGCAGGAATACTCTGATGCTACAAGCAGATTATTATACTATTTTGAAAACTTTATAAAACTTTCCCACCTACGAAACTTCTATATAACAATTTTCTAATATAAGTTTTAAATTTATTAACACTTCTATAATAAATTTGAGGGAAATTGCTAAAAATAACCCTGTAACATAGTTCTAAGCGGAAGGAGATATGTAATACGGTCTATGGAATTATGGGATGCAATACATATGTTTCACAGCGCACGATTTTGTTCATGTTTCTGACGGAACTCCATGTGTTTTTATCTATATTTTGCCTTCAGAAGTCAAACACATCAAAAGCAACACTTTGCAAGAAAGAAAGTTATAAGTATATAATAGTAATAACATATTTTGAGAGAGAGTTAGCCCAAGTTTAGCTTTTGACTTCTACACCAAAAGAAATTTAAAATAGTAGTAGTGCAATTTCATGATAAAATACATAGCGGAATACAGAAGCAATACTTTAAAAGGTGTTTAAAGGTTCATTTAGGTAACATAGACAGAGTTTGCATGATAATGTCTCGGCAGAAAATGAATATTGTGAAGGATTTAACTACCGTTCTCCCTATCAGCTTTGGCGAGACCACTAAATGATGAGCAGGGCCGTACTTATGCATAAACTTACTCACAGATTAAGTTACAGCTTAGGGCCTCGAAATATGAGGGGCCTCAAAGAAATACATTTCAAGTTTTACAGTTACGAAATTTTTTTTTATTTAATCTGTTCTTCGTCTTAATTTACCATTGCTCGAATAATGTTTTCACAACATCAATTTCTTGTTTATTTTTTAATGTTCCTTTCAATCAAAATGATATATATATATACATATTTCGACTTTCGAATTTTTGTGGCCTCAAATTCGTACAATTTAGGGCCTCGGGAGGTCAAAGTCCGGCCCTGATTGGAAGACTACAGAAGCCACTAAAATGGAAAATGACAGGAGTCATCGTCCACTTCATAGTTCCAGGAAAAAAATCACAAAATCTGGTGATTTTCCAGAAACAACATCAATCATAATTAAAGATTTTAGTAATTAGTAAAATTATTTAAAATTATTTGTTTTATCACAGATACACTAAATGGGAACTAGATACTGAATTGACAACAATACAGGGGTTCCTAACGAGAAAGAATAGAATAGAGTGCGCAACCGGTTTGGAAAGTTGAGGCGACTTCGTAGATCGTATAATCATATTCGGTGTACCGGGTAATAATTTTACCCCTAACCATCTCCATCATAAAGATATCCCTAATTGGCATGAGTAAGAACAAAATATATAAGTAAACCACCCTTAGGTGGACCCCTAAGGGCAAACATAAGAAAAGCTAAAAATAGCAGCAAAAATGTATAAGAAACCTAAAACGGGTAAGTCTCCTCAGAGAACGCTACCATTTTAGGCCTCGTGTACTTGTTCAAAACAGTATACTCGCAAAGAATCAGAGAAGAAATAATCTCATTGGGGTTATTACTTACAGCCTCAAAAAATCTTTTTGAAGTGCGTTATATATGTGTATATATATATGGCCAATGCCCAGGTCTTTATGGAGTTGTATGTTAGGCACAAACCAGGGGGCATCGACCGCAGTTCTCAAAATCTTGTTCTGTAAGACCTGAATTTTACGAATATTGGTGGGGGTAGTATTCGCCCATATGGGTGAAGCATAGAGAATCACCGTTCTGATGATCATATCACTGAGTAAAACAAAACTTATGATCAATCATTAAAATGGAATTTCTCCTAAGGAGTGGGTCTAGCTGGCCCCTCAATGAATTGACTTTGGAGATTATATTATTTATGTGATAGTCCCTCTTTAATCTCTTATGTATAATAACCCCAAGATATTTGACTGAATCACTCCAGTCAATGGGAATATTTTGTAAATGGAGGCAAGTGGGATTCATAATACGCTTTCCGGTAAAAAAGATGGCAGAACTCTTGTCAGAGTTAATCTTTATTTTCCATTTTTCGTACCATGTGCCCCCAGCTCGGTCAAGCTATGCTGCAGCCTCTTCACAGCGATAGCAGAACCGAGGGAGGGAGATAGTAAGGCAAGGTCATCTGCGTAAAGTGCAAGATGAATACGATCAAAGGAAGGTAAATCGTATAAATATAAAGAGAAGAGTGTAGGGTCCAAAAGGGGAGCCCTGAGGCACACCCAAAGAGATGACTCTTCTTGTAAACATGAGAGATTTAATTTGGACTTGAAATGTCCTATTGGAGAGATATGATTGGATCAAACAGATGAGTCCAGATGGCACTTCGACTTGTATAAGCTTGTATAACAGGCCGTCCAACCAGACGAGGTCAAAAACTTTGGCCTTGTCGAGGAAGACGGCTGCAATAGACTCCTTTTCGTTAAAGAATTCGGCGACTTTCTCCACCACCCTAAGGACCTGGTGTTCGGTAGATCGATTCCACCTTAAACCAAACTGGGTCTCAGGCAGAATAGGGTGGCAGCCAAGAAAGTCGTCAATATGATTGAGCAGAATCTTTTTAAAAAGCTTACTAATTGTAGATATCAAGCTGATAGGGCGGTAGCTGGATGGAATAGTGGAGTCCTTGCCTGGTTTATGTAAAAGCTTGATGATAGCATTTCTCCAGACATCAGAAAATATAAGATTTCGAAGTAAATAATTAAATATCGAACAGAGATGCACAATAGCTTTCTCTGGAAGATGCTTGAGCATCCTGTTCGATATTTTGTCTTGACCCGAGGCTTCATTCAATTTTAGGCATTTGATTGCTAGCTGAATTTCCAGCGGTGATGTAAAATTCACCCTGGTCCGATCCACCTGATTGAAATGGAGAAGGGATTCCCTCACCAATCCACAGGTATGATGGTCAGAGAGATCAAAGTTCTCACGGAATTGCAATTCGAGAGAGTCCGCAAAAGCCTTGGATTTAACTTCATCACTGAAATTTAAACCAGTTTCTCCATGTATAGGTGGGAAACTGGTAAATGGTTTCTTTAAAGCTTTGGTCATCTTCCAAATGGAATTATCGGTTGCAGACAATGATTCAACTTTCTTATTCCATTGTTCACTTCTAAAAGCTTTGAGGCTGGATTTGACTTTGAGTATTAAAGAGTTGTAAAGCCTCTTATTTCAGGCGACTTGAACGACCAGCGGCCATATTAAGAGTAGGCAGTAACGCAGGCAGCCGCTATTGCTTAGCATTGGCTTCACACGCGTTGGTAATTTAATTTTAACTAAAAACAATACTCAACTAAATAATTATTTTCAGAATTATCTAGAAGTAAAGACGCTTTTTAAAAATATTTAATATTGGTTTTTTTCATATTTTTATTTTTACATACATACATACAAAATCCTCATTCAGCCATGGGCTATGGAAGTCCAACCAGACTGTGTAATTTTGCTCTCCAGACATGTCTCTTTTGAGCTACAGCTGCTGCATTTGGCCACTCTAGGCCCTTTCTAGCAACATCCTGTTTGACACTGTCTGCCCATCGCATCCTATGTCTTCCCCTTTTTCTGATACCCTTAGGCACACTGTTTATAAACCTCTTTGCCAATCTGAAGCTATGCATATGGACAACATGGCCAAACCAACGCAGTCTCTCTCTGCACAATATGCTGCTCAAAAGAGGTTGATGATTCCTTCTTCTAACCTCATCGTTACTTACAAAGTCACACCACCTAATGCCCAAGATACTGTGTCGGCCCTGCCATGGTCACTAGGGGACACGGATGAGCTTGGAAAAACCGCTGTCCGTCGGATGGGACGTTAAGCCATGGCCCTGTATGTGGGAGAGCCATGGCCCTATGCACCTTAAAGAATACACTGTATGGCCTTCATCGGAGGCTACCATTTGTCTCCCAACAGCTGTTCCAGTGGGTCCTCTCCCCCAACCTTCTCTGAGTCTTCAGGGTCCATGTGACCTAGCCATTTAGCTCATGGTGTGCAAAAAAAGTGTCACTCAAAGAAAAAACAACCCAACCCAAGATACTGCGTAAGCATCTAGAATCAAAAGCATCATTTTTATCCTACCTACAAAGGGTCCATGTTTCGCTACCATAACCTTAGGAAGAACCAAACTATTTTACAGCGTAATTTTAGTCTTTAGGTGTATATGCCTATTTCTCCATACTCTCCATAAATTCTTAAAAGTCCCAGTGGCAATCTCTATTCTTCTATTTATCTCATGCCGCACATCACCAGTATCTGTTACATAGCTCCCAAGATAATTAAACTGATACACTTGCTCAATAGTACAGCCATTCAAAGCAACTGAAGCACCATCTACCTGATCAATTTTCAACACTTTAGTTTTTTCTCTGTTTATTACCAAACCTACTCTATTACCAGTCTCATCAATAACTCGAATGAACGAATTTATCTCATCAACATCATTAGCCAACAGGGCCAAATCATCTGTATAATCTAAATCAGAAATTTTGACATCTCTAGACGTTTAAGGCCAAAATCTTTCCCTTGCAAAGAATTTCGCATTACATAATCAATAACCAAACTAAAGAGAAAAGGAGACAGAATGCACCCTTGTCTAACTCCACTAGCAATGCTAAACCAATCACTGCAAGACGTACCAACTCTCACACACGACTCAATGTTATTATAGGGAGCTCTTATTACACTAACTATCAGGTATTCCATATGATCTAACAATCAACCACAAATTATGTCGATCAACAGAGTCAAAAGCCTTTTTGAAATTTATAAACCTAGCAACCACAGGTTTCTGAAACTCTAAATATTTCTCAAGAAGCTTAAGTGAAAATATTGATCATTCATTCATTCATTCATTAAACGTTACGTTACAATGGGAGTTCCTTATTCAGACTTTCCCAATTAAAAATAAATATTGATCAATACATCCCCTACCACTTCTGAATCCATGCTGTTCATCACGCAGTTGTCCATCAATCAAATTCTTAATTCTGTTAAGTATAAATCATGCAAAGAACTTTACCTGAAACAGAAAGTAAACTAATTCCCCTATAATTATCACAAGAACTGCGATCACCTTTTTTAGAAATTGGGACAATGATAGCTCTAGTAATATCCTTAGGAACAACATCTTTATCATAAAAAATATTCAAAATTTCAATCAGTCATGTGACAACACAAATGTTCCTAGCTCTAAGCATTTCAGTGGTGATTTCGTCCACCCCTGGGGATTTATGAAGTTTTAATTTAGAGATAGCCAAAGTGACTTCGGAATGTGATATAGGCCATCATTAAAGCCAGTAATGCATCTATCCTTATTACAAACAATGGGAGTAGAAATAATCATATTATTTAGAACATCTCTGAAATGCTCAGCCCACCTAGCCATCACAGAATCCTCACCTTCAACCACCTTGCCATATTTATCCCTCAGTCCCGGTGTGCTTGTCTGTTTCTTCCCACATAAAACATTAACAATTTGGTAGAACTCCTTGCTGTTGTACTGTCTAACCGCTTCCTGTGCTTTGTCAGCCAAGCCTTCAAGCCGAAGATTCTGATCATTCATATTACATTCTGATCCTTTACATGATTATTAAGCTCATTGTAATGACTTCTGTTACGGCTAGTAGGGTGTTGATTCATATTATTCCTGCACTTCCTTCTTTTAGAAATAAGATTCATAGCCTTATCACTCAAATAATTTTGTGTCCTCTGTTCCCTTTTACCCAAAAGAGTATTGTTGGTTTCAAGAAAAGCCTGTTTAAATTGATCCCATTCTTTCTCAACTTCAGCAGTGAGGAAACCATGATTGTCATAATGACTACGTAGCCTATCATGGTATGCTTTGGCTATATCTGGATCTTTCAGACTTTCAGTGTTGAATGTAAATTTCTTAACCTTAGCACAACATTTCTTAAGCTTCAGCTGCAAGACACTTTTGACCAGGTAATGGTCAGACCCAATTTCGGCTGCCCTGTATGATCTGGTATTTCTAAGTGAACTAGCCCATTTGCTGTTAATTAAAATATAATTTATCATATTCCTGTGCAACCCATCAGATGAAATCCATGTATATTTATAAATGTCCCGATGTTTGTAGTATGTGTTAGTTATTCGTAAACCATTAAATTTACTTACCTGTAGGAGACGTTCCCCATTGCCATTAGAACTACCAATGCCAAAGGGACCTAAAACTCTTGCCCAAAGGTCAGACTCAGTACCAACTTTATCATTGAAGTCACCTAGCACAAGAGAAATATCTCCTTTCTTCACAGAATTCAAAATATCCTGAAGCTGGCTCTAAAACTTATCCTTGTTGTTATCAGAGTCCTCTGTGGGGGCATAACAACAGATGACATTCAAGTTTTTAATTTTGTTTTAAATTTTGCTCTAAGAAATCTTTCATTAATGCATTCTAGAAGAGCATCACTGGCGTGTCTGCTAGGAAGAAAACCTACATCATGGAGATGTTTTCCATCCTCCCTCCCTGAAAAGAGAAATTTACAGTTATTTTTAAGTATCTCACCTTTACCTGTCCATCTGGTCTCTTGTAAGCCTAGAATATCTAGGTTACAGCGCTGGAATTCCTGCGTGATGACATCAAGAGAATAATCTCTATATAACATCCTCACGTTCCATGTACCCGCAGAGAGAAAATGATTAATAGGATTTTTAAAGAAACTAGGTTTATTGAGAGAGGGAAATTGAGAGAGAACACCAGACACCAGCAGCTGCTACAACAGATAAACGTTGGCTACGCATCAAAACTGTATGGACTGACATTCCCCAAACATACATCCGACGTCTCATCCTCTCAATGCTGGACTGTGTAGCAGGGGTTATTGCCGCTCACGGTGGCTACACAAGATGCTGATTTCTTTGTATTCCTGGGGCAGGGGTGGCTCAGTCGGTAGTGCACCAGGCTCGTAATCTGTAGTTCCCAAGTTCGAGTTACAGCTAGGTCAGCGTTGAGATTTATCGCCCCAAAATTCCCCGCCCTGACCATAATCAGTAGGGTACACCGATGGGCTTGGAAAGGCCGCCGTCCGTCGGATGGGACGTTAAACCGTTGTCCCGTATGTAGGAGAGCAGTAACCCTGTGCAGGTTAAAGAACATGCTGGATATCCTTGACGGGAGGTTACCATCTGTCTCCCAACAGCTGTTCCAGTGGGTTCCCTACCCCAACCTTCTCTGAGCCTTCGGGTCCTTGTGATGCGTGCATCCATGGTGTGCAAAAAAGTGCCGTCAACCCAACTCTTTGTATTCCACAAGCCTATCCGAGTTGTACTTGTAATCATTTGATTCTTGTAACATAAGCTATGTATTCACTAAATATGGTTTTGATATCTCTTGTCTTTCTTGGTGTTGCACTTTTAATGGCCAGCAGTGTATAATTAAAATAACGAAAAGTTTAAAAATTTCGGAAGAAAAACTTTATTTCATCGTCTAACCAATGAAATGCTATTCCTTTTATCTATTTTGCAGGTTAATTTCTGCAGGAATATACTATGGAGGTGCCAATTTTTTGCACAATCTCTCGTTCATTAAGATAGACAACGCACGCTTAAGTAAGAGCAATATGGCGAAGTCGGTTACAGTTTTCAAGTGATAAGGTATCTTCCTCTCTTCCTACTTCCATGGTAAGAACTTAATTTTTTCGACTCTTTTAACCGACTCTTAGTGTCAACGCTTTTGTTTTTAATGATAAATAGAAAACTGTTGTTACAGCGCCACCAGTCGGAAACCAAAGAAAACTCGTTTTGTGATTTCAAAAATAGTAAGTGTCAGACATAAAATATGGGCATAAAACAAAATTATACAAATACAACCGACTTGGATTTTAAAGCAAGTAGACAAGTTTTGAGATTTCGTATAAAATGACAGGACTTTTTTTTTGGGGGGGGGGGGGGAACTAAACACTGATGGAAAGCTGGGTCTAGTGATATCTATTCAGTACAATTTTGTGTTCTGTTAAGTAACTATTAGGCGAGTGGTCCAGTGGTTAGCACGCTTGGTTACTGATCTACGAGACCTGGGTTCGAGCCCCGGGTAAGGCATGGATGTATGTATCTTTTTTCTGCTGAGGTCCTGCCATCCTCTCAGACCTTCTACTATGGCATATAAACTGGCAGGCTCCTGTCAGACCTCTGTGGCAAGTAGCTGCTTGAGGGGGTATTTTATTTATAGTTTTGAGATTGATATCTAATAGTTCTCTGCAAAAACTAAAAAATGAGTAACCACAATACTTTTATTTTAGCATACATATATATGACAGATTACGAAAATAAGTTACCAAATGCGTGCTAGAAAGCCTAAAGCAGTTTCATCAATTAAGATCGTTTAAAAAATTTTCTTCAAAATAAAACTAAAATTGCTTAAAACACTAAGTATTATTTTATATGTGGAATGATTGGATCATGTGAAAAACGGCTTAATAAAGTAGTTAAACGTGAAGAAGAAAAAAATTCACAATACAAAGTACTTCAAAATTTCGTTTTCTTTCGAAAATTGAATTTATTTTGAAATTGAACTGTTAAATATTGAATATTACATGAAAATATTTCTATGACATATTGAACTGACAAGCATGTGTCTGACTTCTGGTAAACAGTTGTTTCGGGTTTTTTTTTAATTTCTTTAAGAATAAAAATAAGAAAAAAAACCTATATTAAATATTTCTGAAAGGCGTCTTTACTTCTAGATAATTCTGAAAATAATTATTTAGTTGAGTATTGTTTTTAGTGCCAATGAAATTGCCAATGCTAGCAATAGCGGCTGCGTCGCGTTACTGCCCACTCTTTATATGGCCGCTGGTCGTTCAAGTCGCCTCAACTTTCCAAACTGGTTGCGCACTCTATTCTATCTCGTTGTAGGTGATCGCAGCAGCAGGATGGGGGCCATGTTGATGCTTCAAAATCAAACCTTATAATGCCACAATCAAGCCTGCTTTTCCCATGTTTGTTCACTTCTACTATTAATCCTATTTCTCAGAAAGGTGCATTTACATTATTTCGATTTAAATTATATATATTTTTAGTGCAATTTGGAAAAAAAAAATCCGTAGCCTATGACTACTTGATGATGATGATATATATATATATTTTACATCGATGAATATTACTGTATTTAACAGCTGTAGCGGAGTACTATATATTTTTTCCGTTACCTAACTATTACTTTGATTACCATAAATGTTTGCGCACCAGGCTCATAATCTGCAGTTCCCAGATTCGAGTCCAGCCCGGGTAAGTATTGAGAATTATCTGTGCAAAACTCTCCGCCCTTCCTTAGGTCAGTAGTGGACACTGATTGGTTGGAAAAATTGCCCTTTTTCAGATAAAAGATTAAAGAACCCACTGTATGGCCTTGAAGGGGAGGCTCCCTATCTGTCTCTCAACAGCTGTCCGGTGGGTACCCTCCTCCCAACATTCTCTGAGCCCTCAGGGTCCTTGTGACCTGAGCATTTGTCCCATTATGTACAAAAAAAGTGCCACTCAGAGGTAAAACAACCCAACCCAACTATAAACGTTTCATACAAATAGATAAATTTTAATGAATAGAACAATAACGAAAGAAATGATTACAAAAATTTTGAAATTTTATTGAAATGCGTCGCCAATAAATAGTTGAAAGTTTGCGCTTTGAATATTGATAAACTGTACATAACAATACATATAAATACGTATTATACAGGGCTGGATCTAAAGAGGAGCACGGCCCACCTTTTTCAGAGTGCTAGTAAGAGAAATAGAAGCAAAACATCTTTAAGAATTTGCATATTTCTTGAATTTTTCAAAAAAATTTAAAGAATTTTTTAGACGAAACAACATGGGAAATGTTATACTGCAATGAAATCCAGCCTCTTGGCGCCCCTCTTTTTACATTTTTCTTGCTCAATTGCGTCACTTGCCCTTTCCCCTACTTTTTTTTTTAATTACGGGCCTGATAGTATACAATAGTAGAACTGAAATATCAAAATTACAAATGCAACATTCTAACTATATTTTTCTATTCTACAAAAAAATCATTTAATGAGATTAAAACCAATAATCTAGAAATCACAACAGTAGCAATTATAAATTTCTATGAAATTTTATATAATTTAATCTTTGGTGGAGACAGAATATAAAACACATTTGCATTAGATGCAACAAAATGTGTTTACCTCTGATCTTCCTAAAGGGGAAACAAACTGAAAAAATATGTTCATCAACAAAGTCACTCACTGTTTAAAACAATTTTGATTTTACTGAAATTTCAATTTGTATTCCCAACTTTGTAATTTATCTCCGCTAAAACCTCACCCAGCTGTCAGTGAGAAAGGGGACACTGATAGCTTTGCAAAGGCTGCCATCCATCGTACCGGACGTTGAGCCATGATTCCATATGTAGAAGAGCCATTGGCGATGTTTTACCTCTGAGCAGCACCTTTTTTCATACAATGGACTAAATGGTCAGGTCACAAGGACCCCAATGGTTCACAGGAGTTTGGGGGAAGGGAACACACTGGACAGCAGTTAGGAGACAGATGACACTCTCTCGTCTAGATCATTCAGTGTATTCTTCAATGTGTGTAATGTATGGTTCTCCTGTACATTACACTGAATTTACCATGGCTTAATATTCCATCTGATGGATGGCAGTTTTTAAAAGTCCATTAGTGTTACCTTTGGACTTGAGAAGACAGATTTCGGGTTAGCAGATATAAATCTTAGTGCTGGGACATTTGGGACTCGAACCAGGGAAGCCCTTTTTTTAAGATGAATTAATTTTTCTTTATATTCACCTGAGAAGGCCAACCACATAAAGCATATATGGATAATTCAGTAGTATAAAGGTAAAAAACATTTAATTTATGCATTTTTTCAAATTTTAATAAAATGTGCCAAAAATAAAATAAAAATTTTTTGACAGATGTTCGTTATTATAAAAAAAAAGAAACATTACTAATTTTGTGGTAAAAATAGATGAAACTAAAATCTTTATCCAAATTACTTGAAGAATGAAATGTAACTTATCAACACATTTTTTAAAATAAGCTACTATTAGGTTCTTATTTATAATAACTAAAAAAAACTTGAAAGAACTGAAGTTAATTTTTATTTATTTGTTTATTTATTTATTTATTGGTAGGAAATTTGAGCCCGTTTCATCGGCAGATTTTCTCTTTGTACTGGAAGGACTGCCATCCATCAGATGGGATATTAAAGCATGGTCCTGTGTGGGAAATGAGCCATACTCTGTGCACGTTATCCGAAACGCTGGGTGATCTTGAGAGGAAGCTTCTATTTGTCTCCTAACAGATGGTCTTGTGGCCTAACCCAGTGGATCATCTTAGCCAATCTTCTGTGAGCCTTTGGGATTCTTGTGATTTAGCCATTTACTTGATTTTGGCAAAAAAAGGGGTGCACAATGGGAAAATAAAAGAATGTAAAAACCTCTGTGAATTTGTAAAAGAATGCACTCTGAAATTCTAGAATCAAATGAAAATATCGTTAGTGAAATATTATAATTTCTTGCTTAAATCAAATATATCTGTTTTAATCAAGAACCTGAACAAAAATTTCAGTTATCAAATTTATTTACTGAGGTATTTTTAGACATACATGTCGATCAAGAATGAAATTTTCGTCAGACATGTGATAATAGACACAGTCCCAGCTCTAAACGTTTCAGTAGTAATTTTCATCTGCCCCTGGAGTTAAATAAAATAAAATAGAGAATTAAAATTTAGAAATATCTGTAATAACTTAAGACTGTGATATACGGCACCATTAAAATCAGTAATGCATCTATCATCATTACAAAACAATGGGAGTAGAACTAACCACATTGTTTAGTACATCTCTGAAATGCTCAGCCACTTAGCCATGACAGAATCCTCACCTTGGATAAACAAGGTAAGGAGAGATAACCTTGTCTTGTTTATCCTACAATCACTTTATACTTGTCAGTTTTTTACCATACACATAACATGAACTATCTGGTACAGCTCTTTGCTGTTATGCTGTCCAGCAGCTTCCTCAGTTTTATCAGTCAAGTCATCAAGCCAAAGATTTTTAAGAGCTGCTAACTGATCCTTTACACGTTTATTAAGCTCTCTGTAATGCTTTCTATTAGGACTAGTAGGGTATTGATTAAGGACATTCCTGCAGTTCTTTCTTTCCGAAATAAGCTCAAGTGCCTTATTACTCAAATAATTCTGCCTCCTCTGCTCCTTTTGACTCAAAAAAGTTTCAAGAAAAGCCTATTTAAAACGGTCCCATTCTTCCTCAACTTCAAGTATCGACCATGACTTTCATAACTTCATTCCTCAACTTCTTAGTAAGCAAACCATGACTGACATAAGGACTACGTAACCTATCATGGTAAGCTTTGGTTATAGTTGGGTCTTTCTCAGCTTGTGCTAAAAGTAACTTTTTTAATCTTAGCACAACACTTCTTAAGGTAAAGTTTCAAGACATTTTTAAATAGGTAATGGTCCGACCCATTTTCAGCTCCCTTATATGACCTGCGTATTCCTAACAGAACTAGCCATTTGCTATTAATTAATATATAATGAATCATATACTTATGCAGCCCATCTGGTGAAACCCATGTGCACTTATATAAGTTTCGGTGTTTGTAATAAATGTTAGGTATTCTCAAACTCAATCCATTAAGTTTACTTACCTGTAGGAGACGTTGCCCATTGCCATTGCAGTTGCCAATACCAAAGGGACCTATCAACCCTCTCCAAAGATTAGAATCAGTACCAACTTTAGCACTGAAGTCACATAGAACAACGGTAATATCTCCTTTCTTGACAGATATCAAAATATCCTGAAATTGTCTGTAAAATCTCTTTCTCAAGTCTTTAATGCTTGTCTGAAATTTAGCTGTAAGAGACCTTTTATTAATACACTTATGCCTTAGAAGAGCATCATTAGTGTGTCTGCGGAGAAGAAAACCTAAGCCCTGAAGATGCTTTCCATCTACCCCCCCCCCCCCCCCACTCACCTGAAGACAGAAATTTGAGATTATTTTTAAGAATCTGACCTTTATCTGTTTATTTGGTATCTTGCCAGCCGATAATATCTAAGTTATAACGGTGAAATTCTTGTGTGAGAACATCAAGAGTATAATCTCCCTGCAGACTCCTCACATTCCAAGAATCTGTCGAGAGAAAATGATTAATGGTATGTTTAGAGAAACTATGTTTATTGAGAGAGGAGGTGCCGACAATAGCAACAGCCCCCTATCGCAGGCATGGGGAAATTTCTGTTCTCCTCCCCAACTACTAAAGGCTGAACACATCAATCTACATTGGTAAAGACTTCCTCCAATGTAGGTTTGACAATACCAATAGAAACAAGGATTAGGGTATCTGCGATGGTTTCTGATCATGATTATCCACCAGCTGACAAAACATATCCTCTTCACTGATAGCTGTCAACCCAAAAAGAAGCGGAAAACACAGATGATTTGTCATCAAAAGAAGACCACTGGTTCGGGAGATTCAAGCTCCATAATCAAGCTCAGAGCCATTATTCCATTCAGGTTGGTATATACGGTCAGCACCGAGACCTTGTGTGGTTGACCATTCCTCAGGAGGGTATTAAAAATAGCCATAGAAGTCCAGATCAGTAGGCCACATTGATCTGGCAGCCCTCCCTTTCCACAAGAGAGTATCTCTTTTGAAAGGTACTAACGGTCTGCACCACGAGGCAGGGTCAACATGTGCTAGGCTTGGTAAGTATTTACAAGTATCTATGTAAATGGGCATTTAACTTGATGCTACAAAATAAACACTTTTATGAGGCAAAAGAACGCAGAATAATAACTATAAATTTCTATGGAATAAAAATTGCAAAATTTTTCTGAGAAAATCGGAAAATACGAAAGTGATTAGAACAAGGAGTGAAATGAACTTATCAAACTTATAATGGAAAATGATGAAAATACTGTTTGTAATATAGTTGATGACATTCAGCAACATAAATGGTATTTTTATCAGGAAGTTCATTAAGCATATTAAATGTTATCCATGCTAACAAACAATTTTGATCAATTTCAAATTCCATTATCGGAAGTAAATTATGTGACAGATATTATTATGTTAACAGAAACATGGATATGTAATGTGTATGTTAATCGATACTTGTATAATTTCAGCATACATATAGCTGCAATATCTAAAATTAATAATAACAATCCTAAAGATAATTGGATCACATATGACATTAGGAAAAGTATTAATTAAAGGGCACAAACTATATAAAAAGCCAAAAAATAGTTATTTCATATGAAAATTAATATAAAATATGTAATAAAACCAAAAACAAAATATAAACTCTGCCAAACAAAATAATTACAAAAAATTTTGATAGATGTAATAATGATCATAGAAAACAATGAAAATTAGTTAATGAAATTACAGGGACTCGCACAGTAGGCAATATTTATCCTAATGAAAAAAGAACTAAAGTATGGTAAATGAATTTAACGAATATTTTATTAACGTTGCAAATAAAGAATATATTTTCCGACATAATTTGAGGATCAATAGAATTTTTAAAAAACAAAACAACCTCTTTCAAATCTATACATTTAGAACATATCGATGATGATAAAATTTTAAATATCGTATCAACCGCAAACAATGTTTAAAAAAGCAGGTTGTGATGGTTTATCTGTAGATAGGTTGAAAATTACACGTAAATAAAAATCAGATTTATTTATTTACATAATAAATTTATCTATTGGAACCGGAAACTTCACTGAAGATTTTTAAAAGAAAACCATAATTCGTCCTATTTATAAATGTGGTGAGAGGAACACTTATACTATGTATACACCAATTGCAATATTACCATTATTTTCCAACGCCATTAAAAATTGTAAAAATAAAAATTTTGAGTAACTTAAATAATTCGAATTTTTTTGCAAAATCCACATTTCGCTTTTGCTAAAAAAGAAACAATGGATTCTCTCTTGGAATTTACTGAATTAGTTTATAAAAGCAATACACAAAAATAGAAATATTTTAACAGTTTTTCCTGATATTCAAAATGCTTTTGATTCCATAAAATACTAAGATACTTTTTAAACAACTAATATATATTTAGAGAATTTGCTTAGTAATGTATAAAGTCTTATATTGAAAAAAAAAAGAAGACAAAAATATGTTTTTATTAATAATGTTATAAGTGACACTATATTAAACGGTGTTCTACATGGATCATTTAGGTCCTTTATTGTTCATCGTTTCCATTAAAGATGTTTATAAACTAATAGTTAAGGTAAATTTTGTTTCCTTTGCTGATGACAAAACTTTGATTTTGAGGCAGAGCACTATGATGCATTGTTAAATAACATTAAAACAGATTGAAATATTATTTTCAACATGGCAAATCTACACAAGGTGCTATTATAGATACTTATGAATTATATTGTTAATAATCTTGAACATCAGCGAGTTGGCTTGGCTGTATATTTAGATTTGTCTAAAGCATTCGATTGTGTAGATCATTAAATTCTCTTTGAAAAGATTAGACACTATGGGCTTCGAGGGAAAATAAATAATTGGCTTAAAAGCTACCTATTTCAAAGACCAACGTTTGTACAAGTCAATAGGACTATATCTGAACAAATCAAGTTCAATAGAGGAGTGCCATAGGGTTCTTTGCTGGGACCTGGCAGAGTGGTTAGCACGCTTGGCTACTGATCTAAGGGACCTGGGTTCGAGCCCCAGGTAAGGCATGGATGTATGTGTCGTTTTTCTGCTGAGGTCCTGCCATCCTCTCAGATCTCCTACTGTGGCATATAAACTGACAGGCTCCTGTCAGACCTCTGTGGCAAGCAGCTCTTGAGGGGGTATTTTTTTTTTTTATTTTTTTTTATATAAATGATATTCAATCACAAAAGGGAGCAGCTAAACTAGTTATGTATGCAGATGATATAAATGTCATTTCTTTCCATGCTGATGTAAGAATTTTAGTAGAAGAAACAAATACTCTAATTGGAAATATGCATAAATGGATCACATATAATAAACTAGCTATAAATATTTCTAAAACAAAGTGTATGGTCTTTAAGAACAAGAATAAAAAACTGAATTATAATGAAATAAATATTTTGATGAATGATCAAAAGATTGAAATATGTGAATATATAAAATTTCTTGGACTCTGGGTAGATGCTAATTTAACTTGGAATTATCATATTAACCAGCTAAGAGCTACTATTTCAAAAAATATTGGATCGATTAGGAGGGTTAAAAATTATGTAAATCAGCAAACTTTGATAAATTCATATTATGCATTACTGTACCCACATTTAATATATGGAATTAGTGTTTGGGGAGATACTAGTTCAGCCAATTTGAATAGTTTATTTTGTCTGAAAAAGAGAATTATGAGATATATTCTAAGATTAAATCACAGAAATTCGGTACAACATTTGATGGCAGAAAATCGTATACTAAATATATATAATATTTACAAGTATGTTATGGGGAATTTTGTGTACAGAGTGAAGAATAAAATGATAGAGTACTCTGAACTTTACTGCTGCTTAGAAAGAACGAAGACTTTCAGTTATGATACTCGACTTAAGAACAAGATCATGTTGCCCCTTTATAAGAAATCTATAGGCCAGAGATCAATACGATATATTGGCATTAAGATTTGGAATGACGAGATACCAGAGGATACTGCTGCAATGGAACAATATAGAACTTTTAAATATAAATGTAAACTATACTTATTATCAAGTCAATTGATAGAGTCAGACCACAAAAATTCATGTGCTCAAATAAATGTATAAATTAAGGCCACATGTAATATTTTAAATTTAAGTGTATTTCAGGAAACATTTATTCAAAAGCTACGGTTTATTATGTTCTCCTTTTTTCACCTGTGAACGTGTCTGTGTTTTATGTACCAATTATGTATGTTTGGATGAAATAAACTTATTCAATTCAATTCATTGTTGACTTATGAAGAATGCATTAGCGTTGAATGTAATGAAACCCAAATACATATTATTTAACTTAATGAACTCAAAATTACCAAAATTCATACTACACTTTCACAAAATAAATTGTGGAGATAATGATACATGTATTTTTTTAAATTTAAAAAACAACGAAAGTTATAATTATTTGGGGGAAAACAATTGATTCCAATTTAAAATGGAAAGCGCGTATTTACATAACATGTAAAATGTAAATCAAATTTCATATTTTATGTTTATGTGCTAAAGAATTTTGTAGCCTTGATCTTGCATGAGTAAAATCAACTTTAATACATGGAATTTATTGTTGGGGAGGAGAGTACAAATCTAATTTACAACCTTTAAGTTTTACACAAAATAAGTTTCTTCGAATTTTATCGCAAAACTACTATTCCAATGTAAATTTACTATATTGCAGTTATAAAATATTACCTCTAGGAAAATTATATACATATACATTGGTACTCAAAACTTAAGCAACAAACATAAAAACCCCAATTACAAACAAACCCGTAGTCGGATTTCAATGAAACGTACAGGGTAATTCCTTGGCAAGTCCATGAGCACCCTGTAACAAATTTTCAATCTGTTCGAATTTTTGAAAAACTTAAAATTTTTGTTACTTTGCATTTAAAAAAAAAATCCTGAAGTCGAGAAATGTCTTTAGTTTTGTGTTTATATAAGTCTTATAATTAAAAGATCATCCAAAAGAAGTTTTATATTTGGTGTTACTTTGTACGACAGTTCATAGTGGTTGAACTCCTTTGTCAATGAGGTCCTATTTTCGAAGGGTGTACTTTGCCTTCGCCGTTGATAGATATCGATTTTATCAGTTCAGCTTCTGTTTTGGTACCAGTGTTTACTATAATCTCTTATTCTCTCCTCTTCCACGGGATTTCCGAATTCTTTAAAAATCCTTTCCATAATTTATCTTGCCAGTTTTATCTGTTGTTTTAAGTTTTCGCGTACGAAAGAAACCGCCATTATTTTGTTTCTCGTGTAAGCCATTTCGTATTAATCAAAAGCTTTATGAACGAAACTAATAATTTATTTCTTTCGTTTGAATGTATATTTTTTTATTTGTACCAAAAGCTGATTACTTAAACTTCTTGCAAAGCATTGAATAAAATAATTATAAAATTCCTTCAGCGGTCAAAAGTTGTGCCCTTTATTTGCTCAGAGACATCGCATTCCCCTCCCTGACAGTGCTTCCTAGTCTAAAACCTATCATGCATTAAATTAAGGACATGTATAAGTACTGACAAATGATATTTTAAAATAATTTTTTATTGCAAAAAAATAATAATTTACTAACAAATTTCTCGAGAAGCAAACGTTTCGTAAATCGCCTATTTCTAGAGAAATTCTCGAAAAGCAACTAATTTTCACCATCCATTTGATATCACTTTCTGCCAACAAAACTCAAATCTTTTCCACCTAAAAAAAAGAAAATATTAAGATGCAATATTTTCCCTGATCTTTTCAAAGTTTGCTATTTCTCTATCGTTGGAAAGGAAACGGTTCGCAGATTTCTTTGCCTCCGTCCCCTTCCAATAGAATCTTGAGTCGTGCATTGTGTTCTCACAATGCCCAATTCACCAAGTTATCTCCGAGCTAAAAGTCCAATGATAAGAGACAAGAGAGGGAGGAAGATATTTTTCTTCATCGCCAGACGCATCTTCCGATGGCTTCGTTCAGTGCGTGCCTCTTCGCACTCTTTCTTCTGGCCTCGAATCCGGAGGTCAACGCAGCATCAAACGAACAGAAGCTTGGGCAGCGTGAGTATAGCTAACTTTTCATCAGCGGGGTTATTTTTTCTTCTCTTAATGCAGGATCAATTAAACTATATATCTCTCAAGCAAAAGAAGCTCTTGCGTTGGAAAAAGCGAATGCGTTTTACTTTGAGAAACGCATTCTTTGATACTCAAGTAGATCTGTGTTATTCACTAATTCAGTATTTAGATAGTTGTCGATGGAGTGTTATTAACTCTCAGTTGAGACTTAAATAGGACTGCGTGTTCTTAACTCTCCCCCTGCATCAGAGTGCAATCCAAATGATTGACATTTGGTACATTAAGTCTCGTGGCCACATAGAGTGCGAAATGTCTTGGCACAGATTCCATCTCGCGCAGGTTGATTCGTCTGTATTGTTACCTTGAGGCGATTTAGGTATCACACTCCCCGTCCACGAAGGAAGACAATGACACTAATATTCAGAGAGTAAGACATATAGGAATGGGTGCATACATGTCCTGCCGTCTTTCGTAGCACTGCACTAGGCTTGCTAAATGATTCTATTGATTGTAGGTGCATATCGTTTATTTATACAAAACTGAGTGAGAGAAAAGGACTTCAATGATATACTTGAAGCAACTCGTTCAGGCTAGATATTGAGAATATATATATATGGAGAGAACTCTTTGTTACTCCTAATACTAATGAGAAAACTTACATGCAGTGCGTGTAAGATGTAGGTGGATTATGTTAGTTTTGAAAGCTGTAGTTGGCTGACAGTTCTGGTCTTGATTCTAGTTATTATGATTACTAGTCCTAATAACTAGGATTAGGTTCTATGCATGTCTGGGAATATATTCATATATATATATGTGTGTGTTGTGGATCTGAAAATATTTAGATTGAAGATAATGCAGTGGCTCATGTTTTTTGAAAGGTTGCCGACATTAATTAGCCTTAATAAATAAATAAATAATAATAAATACCCCCTCAAGCAGCTGCTTGCCACAGAGGTCTGACAGGAGCCTGTCAGTTTATATGCCATAGTAGAAGGTCTGAGAGGATGGCAGGACCTCAGCAGAAAAATTACACAAACGGCCATGCCTTACCCGGGACTCGAACCCAGATCCCTTAGATCAGCCTTAGACAAATAAAATTACGTTACTAACAAAATTCCCAATTTTGTTTGTGGACATCATGGTAGGAAACTAAAGAAAGAACGGGATATGAATCTGATGATATAAAACCACCTATTCTCAGTTGGGGAGGGATGGAGGAGAGGAGGGGTGTCAAGGATGTTCTCATCCGGGCTTTCATGTTGCCTCTCCGCTGTATGCTATGTTAGGCGAGAGCCATGATCGACTGCGGAACTCAGGCCCACTCATCTTAGTATGCCGTGACGTGAGGTCTGCTGCGCGCTTACAGCGGGTAGAGGGGAATGGAGCACATAGGAGAAGAAAGAAACTTCTCTCCTGACTGTCGAAAGGGTCGGAAGGGGATTGCTGTGCTCTGGGAGGACTTTTTAATAAAGTCGGGTCAACACTCTGGGAGTGTGTGATTGGCTATTTTCGGTGGGGCAGTGGATTAAGGCTGCGCCCAATTGTTATTGTATTCGTTTATGTAGAATACTGTTTATTAAACTAATATTTAGTCAAGAGATACTGAGTTAATTGTGTTATTATTAAATATGACAACTACTGTGTGATAAAGGTTCAGTAAAGACATTAAGCCAACAGATCTCTCTAATAAATAAGAGAGATCTTGACAAGGGGGAAGGGTTGGGTTGTTTTATCTCTGAGCGGCACTTTTTTGCACATCATGGGCTAAATGGCCAGGCCACAAGGACCCCGAAGGTTCAGAGAAGGTTGGGGGAGGGGAACCACTGGAATAGCTGGTGGGAGATAGATGATAGCCTCCCGTCAAGGCCATCCAGCGTGTTCTTTAACGTTCACACGGTGTGGCTCTCCTGCACACGGAGTCACGGCTAAACGTCCCATCCAACAGATGGCTGCCTTTCGAAGCCCATCGGTGTCCCCTACTGACCGAGGGCAGGGCGGCGAGTTTTGCGGAGAGGGGAAAGGGAGTTGTTCAGTTGGTACCATACTAGCCTCGATGTCTGATGTTCCCAGGTTCGAGTTCCAAACGTGTCTGCATTTCGATTTCATCTTCGCTAACTTCCATCCAACCATCGATGAGAAAAGAAGCAGTAATGGACTTGGATAATACGTCATATGGGACGTTAAGAAGTTGCACAGGAGGACCACACCCTGTTTGTATTCCATTGGACGGGAGCGATTCCTCTGTCTCCTAATAACTATTCAATGGGTTCCCATCACCTATCCAACTCTGAACCCTTATGAACCCACACCTTTAGCCCACTGTGTCCAGAAAAGCGCCATTCCTAAGTAACCCAACCTATTTTGGGAAATGAGATCTGTTGAGTTTCATTCAAGATTCAGGAAATTCAAGGAGTGGGCAGTGGAGGAATTGAAATTGGGGAGAGTCTAGGTGCAGTTCAAATTCTGTGATGAACTATGTCGGATTAATTGGCTAACACAGAAGCAAGGGGACAAATTTATCATTGTGGTTTATTACGCTTTGTAATATTATTTGTTCAATATAGTACCTGCGCAAATGCAGCCACTGAGATTCATTATAACGAGCCCGAGCGATGATTGGTTGTTGGCTTCCGACTAATTCCAATGGCCTCGATAAAATATAAAGATAGAATGGCTTCGATAAAAGGTTTTTGTTTTTCGTCTTCAATGAACGATCGAAGCGATAATCTTTCTTGCTCTAAAGAATAGGAAATGTGTTTGGGTTATTTTACCTACATTTTTTGCACTAATGGGCTAAAAGGCTAGGTCGCAAAGACCAAAAACTCAGAGGAGATCGGGGAAGGGGACTCACTGAACAGCTGTTAGGAGATAGATGGAAGCCTTCTGCCAATGCCATCCAGCGTGTTCTTTAACGTGCATACACGGTAAGATTGTCCTGCATAGAAAGCGGCTGCTTAACGTTCTAAAGGATGGCGGCCATTTTGTTTGCCTTAACGCAATCTCAATTAGGATTGGAACCCGAGAACATCAGATTATGATCGTGACGCCCCTCCCGACTCAGCCAGCTCCTCCCCCACTCCTACGACTAGGTGTTGCTCCATACACTGCCTCACGTTCCATGACAATGAAATGAAACTGGTTATCGGATTTCACTCCTAGCTCTGAACTTTGATTGCTGATAAATTTTGCGGTGGTGGTGGTGATGGGAGGGGGGGGGGGCAGAAAAGAAGCATGGACGATTAATATGTAGGTGAGATTATTTCGACCAATTCTCCCTATGATTATGTGAATTGTTCTGAACCTTTTCTGCGAGGCGAGGCGTTTTCCGTGAGAGATAAAGCTGACCCTTCGAAGGCACAATGACAAAGATATTGCTTCCTCTGGTGAGATTAGAATCCCTTTCCCTTTCGAATCTTCGCACGCGAGTTAGAGCCCGTTTTCATTTCGTTCCATTTCCTTCGATAAAGGAGTCGATATTGCGTCATCTTCACGTGGAAGGCCCCCATCTGGACCACTTCAGATTTCTTTTCTCTCAGACATCCCCAATTGCAAAGGAGATCCAGCAGGAGCTTCTTCGTATCATTCGCCATAGAAAGACGCATAAAACGAAAACGATCAAAGAGTAAGTTCCGTTGTTTTCGAAACCAATGTCCTGTTCTCTTTCTTCAGTTAAAAGAACGCGCATTGGGGAGAGCATGAGGCCAAGCCGCTTCAAAGAGGTTCTTCTGACGTCTTTGCAGTAGAGAGGTTTTACTTAACTGCCGAAGTCATCAACAAAACAAAGAATATTTTTTATCAACGCTATTAGAGTCAGTTGCATTCATTAGAGAGATTATAAAGTGATTTCAGCTGAAAGCCATTTTCTTTATTCGATGTCAAAGATTTCTTAATAGACTTTAAGGATTTTATACTTTTTCTTCAGTACACTGTAAACGATAGTCAAGCATACGCTGGGGAGAGAAATGGACGTCTATAAGCTCTATTTTTATTACATAATGATTTGCTTGCTTTGCGTAGGTTTAAAGCCAAAATTCCGTTGGTCCAGTGTCGTTTCACCACGAATATTGTTTTCAAGAAATATCAGTGACCATGCGATAAAACTTTTCTTTTCCCTATCAGCAATCGTTTTCATCAGCTTTACTTAGTGCTATTGTGACTTGCTAGAGAAATAATTAATTAATACTGAAAGCATTAATCAGGAATCATTCTCTGACACCTGATTGGAAGATGAATCTATTACGAGGAAGAAATGCAATTTTAGAAGCTGTGTCAGCCAGCAACCGAGAGGTCTGGCTGACTTAGAAGCAAAGAGATCAAATATTGACTTAATCGACGCAGGATCTCTCCTTCTACTTGCAGCAATTTCAGTGTGTTCAGATTTCAGATATGTTTTTAAAACTAATAAATGATGAAATGTTGACAAAACAATTACATTACGCAAAAGTTTAATTTCAGTGGAATAAAATGTAATCATCAAATTCTTCTAAATAATTATTTTCTGCTTATTATTTTCAGCTCTCCTCTGCCATGGATGTGTCGCAGTTATCAGAGGTGAGTCTTTCATTTGCCAACCTATCTGCAGATAGATAACCGATAACTGTTATCATCATCTTATTTTTGTTTTATCCCTTTATCAATTCTCAACGCCATCTAGCGGAATCATCTACTTATCAAGAACTTATAAATCGTGCTAATGTAGAAGGCTAACGAGCACATCCTTCATCATATATCGGAGACAAACGAGCAAATCTTTCATTATCTGTATAGAAGACTAACGAGCAAATCTTTCATTACAAAAATATAGAAAACTAACGAACAAATCTTTCATTATACATATAGAAGGTTAACGAACAAATCTCTCATATTATATATATTGAAGGATAACGAGCAAATCCTTCATTTTATATATATATAGAAGGCTAACGAACAAATCTTTCATTATATATAGAAGGCTAACGAGCAAATCTTTTATTATATATATATAGGATCCTAACGTGCAAATCCTTCATTACATATATAAAAGGCTAACGAACAAATCTTTCATTGTATACATAGAAGGCTAACGAGCAAACCCTTCATTATATATTAAAAGACTAACGAGCAAACCCTTCATTATATATCGAAGGCTAACGAGCAAATCCTTCATTATATATCGAAGGCTAACGAGCAAATCCTTCATTATATATCGGACGCTAACGAGCAAATCTTTCATTATATATATGTAGAAGGCTAACGAGCAAATCCTTCATTATATATCGAAGGCTAATGAACAAATCGTTCATTATATATCGAAGATTAACGAGCAAATCCTTCATTATAAATATATAGAAGGCTAACGAGCAAATCTTTCATTATATATATCATCATCATCATCCACAAGCAGCCATGGGCTACGGAGGTCCAACCAAACCGTGCAGTTTAGTTCTCCAAGCAAGTCTGTCCTGAGCTACATCTACTGCATCTGGCCACTGCACACCAATTCTAACAAGGTCCTGTTTGACATTGTCTGCCCACCGCATCCTATGTCTCCCCCTCTTTCTGAGGCCTTTAGGCACACTGTTCATAACCCTATTCGCCAATCTATAATTATTCATACGGGCAACATGGCCAAACCAACGGAGTCTCTCTCTGCACAATATGCTGCTCAAAGGAGGTTGCAGACTCCTTTGCCTAACCTCATCATTAGTTACAAAGTTGAACCACCTAATGCCCAAGATACTGCGTAAGCATCTAGAATCAAAAGCATCTAGTTTCCTGTTATCTTGTTTACAAAGTGTCAAAGAGTCACTGCCATAACTAACCCTAGAAAGAACCAAACTATTATACAGTCTAATTTTAGTCTTTAGGTGTAAATCTTGTGCAGGTATCACAGTTTGATTATCTTCGGATTTCTATTAATATTTGTAATTGCAATAAAAAACGTTTCGAAAGATTTATCGACATCTTTTTCCATTTCAACTTCATTTCAATCTTTTTCTTCCAACAATTCTTTTAATTTTGTAATATTTGTCTGTACTTCTTTTAAAATTTCTATAATTTTGTTCATTTCAGACCGAATGTTTAAACCTAGGAAATAATGATCAGTAATCCCTTGGCTGAGTGGTTAGCGCGCTTGGCTACTGATCTAAGGGACCTGGGTTCGAGCCCTGGGTAAGGCATGGATGTATGTGTTGTTTTTCTGCTGAGGTCCTGTCATCCTCTCAGACCCTCTACTATGACATATAAACTGACAGTCTCCTGTCAGACCTCTGTGGCAAGCAACTGCTTCAGGGGGGATTTATTTATTTATTTTTTATAATATGCAGCTTAATGATATAAGTATTTCCATTATTTACAGCGATACTTCTTATAAACACATGTGCAAGACATGTCTTTCATTCCTCCCTAGTAATCTCCTCATGATACTCCTTAAAACCATTAGACAGAACTGATCTAAAATATTAATGTGTAATATTATCATTACCTCTTAAGTCGATATTAATATTTGTTAATAATATAACATTATTATTATTTACAATTTCTAATTTATTTTCTAGTTCATTAACAAAAATTTTGCTTAGTGTATTAATGTAATCTATAATATGCCATTAAAATAATACTTTCTTAATGATTGAGATTATTATTTATTTTTCAATAAATAATAATTGAGTTTTTTCAGCATATCAGCACTAACAAAATTTTTATTAATTTCGTATGCTGTAATACAGTTTTTTAGAAAAATAATTAAGACTCCAGATATCATTTGATTTTGACATTTATAATATATTTTATAACCAGGTATCGTATATAACTGCAATTCATCATCAGTTATCCAAATTTCTGTTAGGACTATTATTTCAGGGTTAAAATCTACCAGGTTTAAATAGAGCAAAAAATGGTCAAAATTCTTTCTCGTACTTCTTATATTCACCATTATTAATTGTAATCCTCCACCCAAATAATATGCTTTTTTTCATAAACATTCTCTGTTTTATGAACTTTATACCTATGATCTGAAATATAAGTACTGAGATCAAGATGTGTCTCCGCATCTAAACTAAAAATTTGATTAGTAATATTGTTACACATTAAAGTTTACTTAAATGGGCAGGAGATATGCAGTATCTTGGGCATTAGGTGGTTCAAATTTGTAAGCAATGATGAGGTTAGGCAAAGGAGTCTGCAACCTCCTTTAAGCAGCATATTGTGCAGAGAGAGACTCCGTTGGTTTGGCCATGTTGCCCATATGGATAATGATAGATTGGCGAATAGGGTTATGAACAGTGTGCCTAAAGGCCTCAGAATGAGTGGGAGACCTAGGATGCGGTGGGCAGACAATGTCAAACAGGACCTTGTTAGAATTGGTATGCAGTGGCCAGATGCAGCAGATGTAGCTCAGGACAGACTTGCTTGGAGAACTAAATTGCACGGTCTGGTTGGACCTCCGTAGCCCATGGCTGCTTGAGGATGATGATGATGATGAAGAACCATTTGGTAAATTTAAATCATCAGCATTTCTAATTCTCAATATTCTTGATCTTTCATTTTGGAGAATATAAAGTTTAGAATTTTTAATCCATACATATTTGTATCCTTTTTCTCTCTGTATTTTCTTTAGTTCATAAAATAACAGCTTGTTATTTTGCGTTAAATGTTCATTTATAAATACTCTGCTGTCTGGTAGAGAATGATGCATTTCTTTAGCATTTAAAACCTTCTTTGACTTTCAACAATTTATCCAATTGTCTTTCATTTTTCGGGAACTCAATTGTACAATGATTGGTTTAATCCTTTGCTTATTCCTAGTGGACACTCGTTGTATAGCTTGTATATCAAAGTCCTTTTTCTCAACTTGTAGTGTCTGATCAATAGATGTTATTATTTCTGATACATTTTCGTTTGATATTTCTGGTATTCCTACTCTTTCTATGTTAGCATTCCTATTATGCTGTTCCAAATAATTTACCTTCCATTCAAGCTATTTTATTTCAATTTGCATCATTTTATTTTCAGCTGAGAGTTTTTCATTTTGATGTTGCATTTCTTTCCACTGTTTAGACATTTCAGACATCATAATTTTCGAATAGTCATCAAGTTTGTCTGAACAATACAAAGTACATTTTTTATACTCAGCTAATTCTCCTAATAACTCATTTTTTAGACTTCTCATCATCTCTCTCATGTCTTTCTTCGCTAAACATTTCAGTGACATGCTTAAGTATTTCCGTAGTCAACACTTTTTCCTCAGAGTTTAGTAATGTATCTCCACGAGATTCACTAGCATCATACATTTCAGTCTCACATTTTTTTCTTTTTCCTACCACATGTGTTTTACATTTATTGTATTTCCATTTATTCTTATTTTCAAGATTCACTTTTCTGAAGTTTATTTTTTTCATACTCACACAATAAGAGTGGGATCATAATCCACACTTGCCTGCACATTGCAATGTCTCCGAAGCATAAATAATTTCTTTTTTTACATTGAATATAAGAGTTAACCATCGTTGCGTAGTACTGATAATCTGTATACCTTGTAATGTAAAGAAACAAAAGATAGCAGTTACTACTTGTTACAGCCTTAGTGTAAAACAATAGATGATGCTCTACGTGCAGCAAGAGACAACACTCCACGCGAAGGAACAGATGATATTCCATAACGTCTCTCGAGCTGTTCACCTTATCCGAAAAGCTGCGTAGTAAAATAGCAGTTTTTGTTCTTTCAATTAAAGTAGAAATAACACGCTTTACTTCACATAGGAGCGTACGATGTACTCATTTTATTCTCCAATCATTCATGCAAAGATCCAACAAGTTCGGAAGAATAAGCAAATTCACAGAAAAAAAACGTCAAAAACTGAAGACCATTCGAAACGACACAACTACATGCTATTAGCACTGTTGCCACTGTTACCACTATTACTACAGCGTTAACAGAAGAACGTTAACAGAAGAAATTAACAAAAGAAAGCTATACCGGATAATTAATGTTTTATGTGGGAAGAAAAGACAGCTATACAGGGATTGAGGAACAAGGTTATTGAAGGTGAAGATTTATAAATTTTATTCCATTTTATCATGAAAGTAAAAATGTTTTAGCATTATTCATCGATATTTCTAAAATGGAAAATATTGGAATAAGGGGTACGAAAATATTCGATTGGTTTATGTCATATTTAAAAAAATAGAACTCACAAGTAAAAATTCAAACTATGTTAAGTAAACAGAAAGCAATTAAATTTTGAGTACCATAAGGTTATGTACTAGGACCACAATTCCTTTTACTTTATGTTGACGATCTTTTACATTTTAAAGGAAATATTGTTTAGTTTGCTATTGATATTGCAATTATATATGTTAATGAGAGTGACAATGGACTGAAAACGAAAAGAAACGAAAAATTGAAACTTTTAAAGATGTGGTTTGATAAGAATAAATTGTTTTTTATTGCAAAAATGGCAAAATATAAATATTTAAATATGCAAAGAGGTATTAATACTGATATTAGAGACCTCTATTATCATAGTTTATAGTGTTTGATATCATCCAATAATAACTCCAAATTTTCGGTGTGAGTGTCAAAAAATAAATTCTACATTGTAATATCGGTGTTATTTTTGAAAAACATTTGAGTTGGAAGGTTAAAAATATTAAAAGAATTATGCCTCAAATGTATATACTGAGAGAATTGTTAGATATATGTACATTGAAAATGGTTTACTTTGCTTCCATTTATTTTAGAATACAGTATGGGAATATATATACAATGTAGAATATATATTTCCACATTGCATTCTAAAATATGGAAAAATTTCCTTTACACCAGGTGTGTCCAACCCGCGGCACTGGACAGCTAGTAATGCGGCCCACAAAATCGTAAAGTTTTTGATATCCCACTAGTTTTATGTTGCCCTTTTTTAATTTTATAATAGAAAACATAAGAAAATAAATGAAGTTTTATTATTCATATACATTAACTATATTATATATTTTATGTGCGGCCCAAAACAATTCATCTTTACTGAATGTGGCCCAGGGAAGTCAAATATATACTAAATGTGATGAGCAAAATTTTATATTATTATCAATCCACTCGCGAGTTAATTAAAGTCTTATGGTGAGTTAACTTAAATATGTAATACTAAATGTTGAATTTCAATAAATAATAATTTGATTCTGTCATGGCTTCATTGGCTGAGCATTTTAGTAATGTTTTACACAATGTAGTTAATTCTTTATTGTTTGCAATGTAATTCTCTCATTGCTTGTAATGATGATAGATGCATTACTGGCTTTAATGTTGGCCCTATATCACAGTATGAAGTTATTTTGGCTATTTCTTTAAACTAAATAAACGCCCAGGGGTAGATGAAATTAGTACTGAAATGTTTAGAGCTGAGTATGTGTCTGTTAACACATAGCTGATTGAAATTTGAATATTATATATATATCTTTTATGGTAAAGGCATTGTTCCTAAGGATTTCACCAGAACTATTATTATTCCTATTTTAAAAAAGGTGAACGCAGTTCTTGTGATAGTCTATGGGATAACTTTTCTCTTCAGTTTCGTTATTGATTATTTTAAACGGAATTCACTGCAAGGGAAAGATTTTGGCCTTAAATGGTCTGGAGATATGAAAATTTCTGATTTAGATTATGCTAATGATTTAACCCTTTTGGCAAATGATGTTGATGAGATGAACTCTTTCATTCGAGCTGTTGATGAGACTGGTAGTAGAGTATGTTTGGTTATAAACAGAGAGAAAACTAAAGTGATGAAAATTGGTCAGGCAGGCTGTGATTCAGTTAATCTGAATGGTTGCAGTCTTGAGCAGGTGTCACAGTTTAATTATCTTGGGAGCTATGTAACAGATAATGGTGACAGACGAATAGAGATTGCTGCCGGGACTTTTAAGAATCTATTTAGAGTGTGGAGAAATAGGCGTATACACCTAAAGACTAAAATTAGACTGTATAATAGTTTGGTTCTTTCTAGGGTTAGTTATGGCAGTGAAACGTGGACGCTGTGTAAACATGATAACAGGAAACTAGATGCTTACGCAATATCTTGGGCATTAGATGGTTCAACTTTGTAAGTAATGATGAGGTTAGGCAAAGGAGTTGTCAACCTCCTTTACGTAGCATATTGTGCAGAGAGAGACTCCGTTGGTTTGGCCATGTTGCCCGTATGGATAATTATATAATAGTGAATAGAGTTATGAACAGTGTACCTAATGGCCTCAGAAAGAGAGGGAGACCTAGGATGCCGTGGGCAGACAATGTCAAACAGGACCTTGCTAGAGTTGCCATACAGTTGACAAATGCAGCAGCTGAGATAGAGATATGTGGGAAACTAAATTGCTCCGTCTGGCTTGACCTCCGTATCCTATGCTGCTTGAGGTATGTATGTCGAAAGCTTTTTAAAAACCTTTTGGTTCATGTTCAAGTGCGTTTTTCATCTCTTAAGTAGTCGGACACTATTCAGAATATTTTGAACCTTGTAATATGTTTTTTCGTTATTATATATTCGCCAATATTTGTGAAACAGAATCATCCATTTCGTAACTGCTGCAAATTGTCCATCTGTTTTCTCAGCAATGGCAAATGTATAATCGGGGCTTCAGAGCTTGCTAATATTTCTCTTATTAAAAGGAAATGAAGAAATTAAGTATTGGATAAAGCAGGACGTTGCGTCAGCTGAATGAACTGTTGAGGATCGTACGAATGACGTTTTCTCTTTCTCTCTCTCTGCAGAGCTTCATAAAGTCCTACATGATTCTTCCGGACGACAAAAGCAAGTCATCCAAAGGGTTAACAACTTGTGCCAAGTGAACAATTTCGTCACCTACACTTTCAGCCCACCAAAGATGATCAAGGCATGTCATTACATCATCGGTAAGTGTTTTCAAATCATTTTTGGTTACGGTCGGGTTATTTCACCTTCGAGCGGCGCTTGTTTGCACACAATGGCTTAAATGGCTAGGTCACATTGTTCTGCAGTGTTCAGAGAAGAGTGGGAAAGGGAATCTATGGACGGCTGTTAAGAGACAGATGGAAGCCTCCCATCTAGCCATCCAGCATGTTCATTAACATGTATGGGGTTTGGCTCTACTGCACACGGCGCCACGGCTTAACGTTCCATCCGATGACGGTGACCTTTCCAAGCCCGTAGGTGTTCACTTTCTCATCGAGGGCAGGGTGGAGGATAGCGGAGAAAAATTTCAATGCTGGAAAAGTTGTGACAGTGCCTGACTGAGCCAACCCCCTCCCGTATAAGAAAAGGGATCCATTGGATATTTATTGGGAGACAGTTGGAAACTTCCAATTATGGCGATGCATATGTATGGCTCTTTAGCACACGGGGCCATGACTTAAATCTCCATCAGACGAACGCAGCCTTTTCCAATTCTGTTAGATAGCTGGCACTACCAAAGAGTTGTTGGATTGTTTTACCTCTGAAAGGCACCTTTTTTTTGCACACAATTGGCAAAATGACCAGGTCATAAGAACCCCGATGGCTCAGAGAAGGTTGTGGGAGTGGAACCACTGGACAGCTGTTAGGAGACAGATGATAGCCTCCCGTCAAGGACGTCCAGCGTGTTCTTTAATGTTCACAGGGTATGGCTCTCCCACACACGGGCCATGGCTTAACATCCCATCCGACGGTCAGCGATCTTTCGAAGCTCATCGGTGTCCCCTACTGACCGTGGGCAACTCCTTCACCTGCATTACCAGAGAAAATCTGAACGTCGGCCCAGTCGGACTCTAATCCCGGAACAACATGTTACGAATCTGGTACTCTACCGACTGAAACCACTTCGTACCAAGTTGTATTGGTGCAGGGTCGAAATGACTTTCAACAGAATATTTACAGGTAAAGAGAATTAACGATTTCGCTGACGGAGTACCTTGAGATTAACTGTGTGGCTTTAAAAGATAGAGAGAGAGTATACACAAATTGTTTCACTGAGATTCTTGGGAAAGGTTTAGAGTTCAAAAGCTGTGGTTACTTGTTCTGTGAATTTCAAAAAGGCTTTTGACTCTGTTGATCGACATAATTTGTGGTTGATCGTAAGGCCCCAAGGAATACCTAAAAAGTTAGTATATATAATGATGGCACTCTGTCTTGGGTATGCTTGGTAACTCTCGTAGTGCCTGATGTCATATTACAACTGGAGTTCCACAAAACCATTCTGTCACCTTTTCTGTTTAATTTGGTGATTGTGTTTTAAGGAAGCTTTGCAAGGGAAAGATTGTGATTCTAGATGACCTAAAGATCTGAAGATATTTGATTTTTAGATAATGCTGATGATTTATCACTGTTGGAAATTTATGATGGGATGAACTCTTTTATAGAGTTGTTGATGAGGCTGGTAACAAGGCAAGGCTTAGTTACAAATATATAGAATAGTGATTTGAACTGGTCACCGGATGGTGCTTTACCGACTGTTCTTTTGAATGTTGTACTAATTATCTGGATTGCTGTGCGACAGATGAAGAGAATATGGTAAATGAAGAAAACGGTCATTGCTGCTGGAACATTTCATACATTGTGGAAAAACAGATGGATACATCAAATGATTAACATGATTATTTAATGCTCTTTAAAATTTGCTATGGTAATGAAACCTGGACTCTTTATATGCAAGATAGATTTGTGCAATGACAATATTAGACAAAAGAATACGATTTTTAAACAAAAGGAATTATAATACCATTTTAACCCAAGGGTATTCAAACTAGAATTATATATCCTACTATGTTTGGCGAAGTAAGGGAGCAAAGATTATTGAAATCATCTTTAAGTAATATCAAATATACGGAAGAGATTGTGTCGGTTGGTCATGTTGTTCTCCTGCAGAACTACGTGTTGACGAAGAGAGTTATGAAGAGTGTCCCTTAAAAATCAAGGGAAAGGGGAAGACCTAGAATAAGTGTGTGAAAGATCTTGTTAGAAATGGACTGCTGTGGCCAAATGCAACAGCTGTTTCTCATGAAAAATGGATATCGAGAATTAAGTGATCCACTTTACACTCTGTAGCCTACGGCTGCGTGAGGATTATGTATGCATGTAAATTTGAATTAGATCCTTTTCCATAATCAGTTACTTAAGCGATCTCTCGTTCCCACTGTTCTTGGCGATAATTCGGTTTTTCTTTTTTTTTACAGAAAACCACCGGAAGGAGCTCATAGAAAGTCTTATGACCTACTACCGGAAGTTCAAAACTACTGACAATTTGGCTCTTCAGGAAGAATTCTGTGAGCGCGTGGCGAATGCTTGCGAGGGGGTGAGGAGGCCTCTGCACGAGGACGAGGTAAGTGGAGAAGTTGAGGCGATGGATTCCGATCAACTTCTGCGAAGAAATTCGTCGGTTACTATTAGCTGAACTTTAAATTCAAAGTGGGAGCAGTTAAGGAACAAATACCACCACCTGCCTCCGAAAAAAGCTTCTATGGTCCACACGTTCCAACATTCAAAATTGCCTTTCATATTATTGTTTCTGTATACGTCTATGGTAATAATTGAGTCTACCCATAAAATCACAAAGTCCTCCAAAAATTATGTTTGAATTGCTCCAGTGTGCACTTTAATGAAACTAAAACTTCTTTTAATTCCTCTCATTTTCTTCTTTTCGAATCGTAATGTTTCGGAGAAAGACAGACAAAGTAAGAAGAGGGCATTCTGAGTGTTTCTACCTTCCGCTGAATGTATGTCACCTGGATGTGCTGGTTATGTGTCGCAGCCAGAGATTCAAAAGGCAACTTGCTTTCATTTGAAATATGAATATTCTGTATAATAATGAAATATGAATATTCTGTATTCTATAGTTAAATTATTGGGAGGAAGAGAGGAATATGTTAGATGCTTTTTATTTTCAAAATTGTGTCCTTTTTTTGAATAATTTTTTATTAATTTAATTGATTAGTTTTTTCTTACCCAGTGCACTTCAGTGGAACAAATTTAATGAAAATAATTTAAACAAATGATATTTCGGATTTTTTTAGGCACGAATATCTGTTTGCTGGAATGTCTTTATCGTTGTTTCATTTTAAAATTTTATTTATTTTAATTTATTGTTTTCTTTTTAGAAAGAATGCTCAGAGAACATTGGAAGGTGTTGACTAGGAAATGATCTCATTTCTAAATAATTTTCCAAATTTATTTAAATGTATTTTACACAGATTTGTCTATTACAATATAATGTTTTCTTTGTCTTTAATATTTTTCTGCTCTTCCAGTTTTCCCTTTCTGTCAATCTGTAGCTCTCCAGTCTCACAACCTCTTCTTTCAAAGTTCGAGTCTCCGCTGTGCCTTAGGTGGGGAAGATGATGCAATTAGAAGCGTTACCATCCATCGAATGGAGCATTACGCCATGTCCAGGAGAGAGAGAGAGACATTCTTTTATGTACATTAGAAAACACTCGGAATGACCTTGACGCGAGACTTCCATCTGTCTCCTAAGAAGTGTTCCAGTGGATTCCCTTTCCCTACCCACTTCTCAGTCCTTGGGATCTTTGTAACTTGGCCATTTAGCCATTTGTGTTGTCAAAAAAGTGTCATTCGGAGGTAAAGCATTTCACACTTAGCCCCTTTTAGGTGCACATGAGGCTCACATCATCTTAATTAGAATGTTCTGATTAATTTTGCAGAGCAGCTTCAGCAAAATATGCGAAATTTATCACTTGACGAAGAACTAAGTTCTGGTGTTTTGAAATATATATTGCTTAAATAATACATTATTTAAGCAATTAGCAAGAAATTAAATGCTGTTAATTCATTTCGATCGCACGATAAAATTTTCATTTATTCTCGGCATTATTAATAGATATTTAAATACTCTATATAACATTTTTTTACTGCTTGATGGAACAACTGACCTACAATAATCCACATTCAATTCCATTTTGTTTCTTTTCACACAATTTCTTATTAAATCCTGTTAGAAGAAAATAGCATATTGTTAAAGAATCATGGCATAATTAATGAATAGATGTTGAATGGAATCGGAAGATTCTTCTCTGCCTTCTCTTCCTCTTTATCTCCCTCTTAAGAGATCCTCTGAAAAGGGTTCCTCCTTTCTTTTGGAGATGGAGACCCACCGCACAACAATGTACTTTTCTCTTTTTCTTTCACTACGGGATGAAATACATTCCTTCTCCATTTTACAGGTTGAACCCCGAGGTAAAGGATCAAACATCTTCTCCCTTTTCAGGGACATGACAACGCATTCGCTTTTCTGATAAAGCCCCATGGCATGACAGCCATTTTCTGCTTTTTATTCCAGATGAAGCCCCATGGTATGACAATGGACGACGCCAACCGGAAACTAAAAACGCTGGCAGAGAGCGAATCGAACCTAGATGAGGTGAGCGTTGAGGCAACGCTGGAGAAGCCGCATCAGTTCACAACTCCTTCGCCAAAGGAAGAGCTTTAGCATCTTCATCCTCCCTCCTTCGTTCAAGGAAGAGCTATAAAGTCTTCATCATCACCCTTTCGCCAAAGGAAGAGCTCTAACATCTTCGTCTTCACGGCTACCTTTTGCCTTTTCTGCTCTTTTTTCTCTGACATCGAAACGCAAGAAATAAAATTGATTTCTTTCATTTCTCTGTCTCAGAGCTATCTGATATTTCTGAACGGAAACTGGATTCTTTTGGATGAGATTTCCACGAATAAAAAGCGAACAACACTTACCCGATTCGTACAGCGCATGTGCATATGGCAGTGAAGAAAAGAGAGGAATCCTCTTAGCAATAATGGAATTTTGAATTTCAAATAGAAATTTTCTTATATTACATTATAAACAATTTTCGTTTGCATTCCTTTTCTTCTGTAGCAAGATATCGACAACTAAAGTTCTTCGGATAAATATCAGTGTAATAATAATCACAGTAATTATTCGCACCAGGGGGGAAGACAAACAATACAAAAATAATCCCTTTCAAAGAACATATGAAGTTGTTTACTTTTTCGATTTGATTGTAAAGCAATTTAACTAAAATTCATTAATTACAGTCAGTGTTAACTTATTTGTTTAAATAACCATAAATTTAAATTTTCCCGTGTTCTCACTCACATCGCTTTTATTTCATTTAACAACAAATCATAATATCATCTGCATTAAAAATGAAATGCTTCCAAGTAGTTCTTTTTTTCTAAACGATTGTACCATTTATAAATTTCTATTGTAGATAGACGAGTATCTCTCCCAAACATTTTAAAAACTTACAGCTTTGGAATTTTTTTTAAATTAACACTTTAACATCTGTGAAAAACATAAACTTTTCTAATCTGAAGTATTCTTCAATTCATAGGAAAAATAATGGTATTCTTCTATGTATCTTATTTAAGCTATTTTTTGTCATACAATCACATGATTTCTTATGATCAGTGTGAACTTCGCGTTGGTCGATCAACATCTTTACAATGTTACGCCGCTTAAGTATTTAATATCAGCACTAGAAAATGGTACATTGATGACGTCATCTTTCAAGACTTCGAAAAAACGTCTTTGACAAGCTTAAATGATCAATAACCTTGTTTGATAAATTGGCCAATTAACTTTAATTATTCCCAGTAAAATTCTTCAATTACCACAAATTTTAATTTCGGCACTCACTCAACAAATTAAAGTGGATTGCGCATTGTCATCTGTTAAATATGCGCTTTACTAATTATTTACTTTTTTGAAATTTTCTTTATTCTCAGAGGGGAATTTCTCTGTACGATCGTTTGCTAGCTTTATCTGTGTTGATGACGTGAAAGTTTCTATTCTCCTTTCTAATTCTGAGCGTCATCACCCACTTTGGAAACGTTTGACAAAATTACCCAAATGAGTGTTCACATTGGCGTGCGAAGTACAAAAATTCAGGGTTTGAAGAATGTATATTGACATCACAGCTTCCAACCAAGGTAGATATCATGATCACACTAAACCTTAAGATCAGGATAGCAGGGAATTAATTTATTTTCCAATTTTATAGCTACGATTCGATTTAAAAGCAGCTTTTTTTGCTATTTCTTATTTTACAGCTATCTTACCAGAAGATCAATATTTGAAATGAACTGATAAATCTTTAAAATACCAAAGAAGAACTAAAAAGTCGATGGGCAAAATATACTCTTTGCCCACTCTCCAAATTTTCAGGGTGGACAGATGCCCCCCTCCCTTCTCACGGCGCAAAGTGTTCAGAATGCTCTGCCCATCTCGTAAAACAAAACGGTAGTCTTTAACAAACAGGCTACAGGGGCGGGGGGGATGCTAACAATCATCGTGTGACGCGCCTGAAGAGTCAAACTTGGAACTCCGTAACTTCTTAAGGAAAACGTTGCATAAATTAAATATTTCGATTAATTCTATCTAAATCTCTAGCTTGAAAATTCATTCAATATTTAAAGATTTGTGGAAGCTGGAAAATTTAACAGCAGCAACATCAGTCCTCAGAAACTTGCATCCAAATGACGAATATTGAAAGAATTCTGCACACAAGTTCTAAAATATGCACTTATTTCAGTAAAGAGATTGAAATAATACTTATTATTAAAATCTTAATCTCTGAGGTAAATTCTTGTGACTGGAATAAATGGAATTTAGAAATGGAATTAAATGAATAGTAATATTATAATTAGAGAAACAGGGAAAGCAATGCCACAGACCGGGAAGGAAAATTTACTTTGTAGAATATATATATTTCGTCATTTTTATTTAAAGTTCGGAATGTAATGAATCAGAGAGAATCGCTTTGCATTTTAAATGAGTCGTCTCGATTTTTCAATCCATTCATTATAATCATTGTAATCCATTGTATGATAAATCTGTACTGATAATTGTTGTACTGATAAATCTGTAATCTGATGTATCCATTGTAAGATAAATCTAACAAACAAGAAACTGTGTTCCTCAACAAGTCATTTTGCTGGGTAGCAGCACACAGCATATGATAGGAAGCACGGCGCATGTGAGGGGGGTGGGGGTGGGGGGGTGCGGAACAAGATTTGTCAAGGTGTTCATTTTGCAAACGAAATGATTTCGTTTGTAAGGGAATGGAGGAGTCTGGGAAGGAAAAATAAGGATTTTCATCATCAATTCATCAAGGATCATTTTTTTTCGTCAAATCATCAAAATCAAAGATTTTTGTAAATTTAGATTTCAATGCACGATCTAGGACCGAAGGAGCATCACGAGGAGACAGGGAAATCGAATCTGGAGACAACTTTAGGATGCAGAAGTGATCATTAATGGGGATTGGAAGGGCTCGTTGAAAGAAGAAGAAAGGAGAATCGGGAATCAGTGGGCTTTTTTACCTCTGAGCATCACTTTTTTACATACAATGGGCTAAATGGCCAGGTCACAAGGATCCCGAGCAGGTTGGGGGAGGGGACCCACTGGACAGCTATTAAGAGATAATGTTAGACTATCGTCAAGGCCATCCATCGTGTTCTTTAATGTGCACAGGGTATGATTCTCCCGTACACAGGGCCACGGCTTAAGTTGCCTTCTGACGGACGGAGGCCTTTCTAAGCCCATCGGTGTCCCTGACTGACCGACGGTAAGGAGGGGAGTTTGTGGAGATAAATCTGAACGCTGAACCAGGGAACTGCACATAACGAGCCAGGCGCGCTACCGAATGAGCCACCTCGCCCCCTATCGGTATTGGTTACCTCGAAGGAAAACGAAATGAAAAGTGTGGATTGTTGGCAAAGGATTATGGGTTGTAAATATTCCTATCTTGTTAAATAAGAAACTGTTGATCATTTATAAAACGATTTCTTCAGATATAAGGGGAAGCCCGAATTCAGTTTTTTTTATTTATCAGAGAAATATAGGAATTCATAGATGACGTTAATATTGAAAGGACAAACAGCTTGCAGAGCTGATAACCTTTCAACTTAAGGTCCGTTTTTAGGTGAACGAAGACAGAAGGAAAAGAATGAATGACGTTAGAGCACGTGGAGATGGAAAGCGCATCGGCTCGAGAGGAGGATGGCAACGGAGCTGTGGCGCCATCTATTGAGAAACTGAAGAGACAGGGAGCGGATTCGAGAGGGTTGTCATGGCAATGATTTTGCCGGGAAGAATGATTGGAAAATGAAATCTCCCGTGAGGTACGCAAAGGGGGAGGTGGACGACCGGAAGTCATTGCAACAGATTTAACATCAGAGGCGACTCCTCAGCAGAAGACAAAGCAAACGTCAGAGTCGTAGCTGGGATTCGAACCTTAGCATTACACCCATAATAAGAGCAAACGAAACGAAGCTACAGTGCTGTGCGAATTAGTTGGGACAGCGAAGCCTGGAGAACCTCTTCGATCTGGCCACATCCAGCAATCCCCCCAAACACCCACCCAAGGTCATCTTTTGGGGATGTTTCACAGCTTCCGGGCCACAGACGCTTCACCCCATTGAAGGAATGATGGACAGCAAAAAGTACATAGGCGTTCTGGAGGCGAAAATGGTCCCAACACTGCAGAAGCTCTTTCCTAACGGCGATGGGGTATTTCAACAGGATCTGTCTGCATGCCGCAATTCTAAGCTTGCTAAGAGCTTCTTTACCCAGCAACATTTGAAGGTATTGGAGTGGCCAGGAAATTAACCCGATCTAAAGCCCATTGAAAATTTGTGGGCCATTATTAAAGCGCGCATATCTAAGATGGATTGCACGACGAAAACCAAAATGATAGAAAGTGTCATGAAAGTGTGGTACCACGACCCTGAAGTGAAGGAGATGTGTGGAAAGCTAGTGGCATCAATGGTTCAGAGGGTGAAAGAAGTAATTAAAGCTAAGGGGGGGGGGGGGGGGTCAACATTCACTATTAACTACACTATTAGACAAATAAATATTTTAGTTGTGTCTTTGTTACTGCATTTTCCTATTGTCCCAACTAATTTGCACAGTACTGTATTGGTTGGTGCTTCACAAAGGCGAAATGGCGATTGGCTTAATCGCCCCCAATAAAAAGAGAGAAGTGAATTTTGAAAATATTCTTCGTGGGATAAGAAAAATTCTCCCTAACCGATATTTCCCTTTTGCTGAAGAACGTTAATGAATCTAACGTTCAATGCTTGCTATTTAAAAAAAAATTATTTCTATTTTTTTATAGAGCTTCCCTATACGCAAAATATTTCGGAAAGCAATTTTGACTTGTCAGCAAAATTCATATCAATTAGTAAGTAATAAGAGGATCCTGGAATAGATGAAACTGAGGCAAATGCCTTGGGGCGCCGTCTATTAAGAATTTGCTTCGCGTCTATTAAGAATTTGCATTCACTTTTGTTAAAATTCCACAGCCATTTCGATAACATTTTCTGTATTCTTTATAGTTACAATATAAAATAAATTCATACTTTTATACAAAAATTATAAAAAATCCCATCACATAAGGGGGCGCCGTTGCTGTGTATGGCGCTTGAAATGTAAATATGGCTTTCCAAGGGATCAACTGATTCTTAAATAAACAATTAAATGAATCAGATCATATGAACCAAAGAAGAACCGTAATTTCGTAAATACTGAAAAGATAAAATCCTAAAAATTTAATGCTCTGATTAGAAGATGATGAAAGAAAGAGAAAATGTCTGTCTGACTGATGAAAGCAGAACGGAAATGAATTGATATTTGGTTCGTGAAGGACAATCAGCTGAATCTTCTGCCTGCAAGGCTGCGGTATTTTTTCTTGTCTCTCCTCCCATTCAAAGCAAAGTCCGATTTCATCATCTCCCAGATGATCCGATCGTTACACATCTTCCCACATCATTCGCCTTTTCGTGATCGGCAGCAGGTATACTTCCGGTTGAGGAAGTTGCGTTGCAGCGCCCTCGGTGGCGTGAGTCGAGAGCATATAAGAGTCGCTTGGCCGGCGCGAGCAGTGGAGAGCTCGTCGCCATGGATAAGGAGACGCTGAAGAAACAGATCGAAAACATGCGCTACCAGGCGCAGATGGAGCGATGGCCTCTCTCGAGATCCATCCAGGCGTGAGTATCTCTCTGTTTTGCATCCCTTTAATCTTCTCTCCCTTTCCCTCCCTTAGCGACCCGTCACTGTTGGAGATGACGACGGAGAGCGCAGGCGCGGCGGCGGTGCAGAGCGGATAGACGATGACCTCGGGTCAGGCGGGAGGCTGCTGCTGTTGCTGCTCGGGAAGGGCGGGGCTCGGCGATCGTTAAGTTCAGCTCCAAGCAACGAGGAGGCGAAGTGAGCGATTCCTGCGAGCTCTCGCTCTGCCCTGACACCCGCCGTGCTATCAAAACAACTCTCGGGCTCTGAGAAGGGAACGCCGATGATTCACGGAGTGCGGAGAGCAACGGAACCCAACTGATCTTTGATGTTGATGGAAGTGGAAAGAATTAACGCATTTTCACTTTGAGGAAAACCTTTTTCTCTTCTACTTCTTGTTTTCCTTTTGTTTATAAACTAAACCTGATGAAGGGGGGGGGGGGTGGAATTTTCGCCGAGATTTTGTTTCTTTCTAATCAGGAAAATAAAGTAACTAACAGTAACCAAAATGAAAGTCGGCTCGAGGATAGAAGCCACAGCAGAAGAGTTCGACGCTCCCTGCAAATGAGAAAAGAAAGTCGAAAAAGAAACGGAATCCAGAGTTGGTTGAAAGAGAAATCTTTTGCCTGCCTAGGTTCAAGAGAGGAAATCCCCACAGCGAAAAATCAAATCTCGAAAAGCGAACAGACGATGCACGAGCACTACATCGAGTTAGTATTCCTTGCTACAAAGGGAAAAATTCGTCTGCCTCATTGACCTGCTTGCATATTCTAAATACGATGCAATTCTCTGCCAAAAGCAATCTCTCATTTCTTCTGCTTAGTGCTCAGGCAGAGTTCGATGGCTATCAGCTGAGAGCGGATGAGCGACTCATTGAGTGAAATCAAAACACTTGAAACTCTGAGAGCAGACCACGACTCAATGAATAAAATCAAAACTGTCATTCGGTTGGCAAAACTGAATGAGAGTTCAGAAACAGATTTACGTGGCGGTGGGCGCGCGCCAAATTCTGGGGTTCCTACACTCGCTGATACAACATATAACTCATGAATGCCGTTGTTTAAGTTAGATACAAATATACAAAAGATAATTTATGAAAGAAAACTTAATTTTAAACGATAGAGTTAGAGACAAATCGATTGTTTTACTTGTAAGGCTTTGCTTCGGGGCCTTTCGAATAGGTCTCGGGCAAGCACTTATTAAACCCTCCGAGAAACAGCCTCGGATGACGGTGGAGGGTTGATCGACTGAGAGAGAGGAACTTCGCAGCTGAATCCTCTCAGCAGAGGAGGATGAGAAAAAATCGGAAGGAAGCAAAAGAATGGCTCAGAAAATTCGAGATTCCGAAGACAAAAACGATTTCGAAATCAATTGGTTTTCTCTTTTCTGCCTCAGGAACCGGATTCCCCCCCCCACCCCCCAGCTTTCAATACTGAATGCGAGGAGACGAAGATAAAGTGCGATCGTTTGCAGTGGATGAGATCGATCAACTGATGGCGCAATCTGTCTCTCGAGATGCAATTCTCTCGATCGCAAACGATACGGGCCAACAAAACTGTTTTTATTCTAATTCTTATCACCTTAAGTGAAGCTAAACCTTCATTCGCATCTCTTAAGGGAAGCTTTTAACGAAGGAAAGAAATCAGTTCTGCAATTCATGTAGAATGCAATAATGATACTCCTTCCAAAAAAAAAAGTTAAAAAAAATACTCCTCCCTAGTTTCGAGATTTGATTACTAATGACGACAATTAAAACCCAATTGGCATAGGAAGCAACTTCGATGGAATTCTCTTCCATTTTGATCATCCTTTTGGATGTTTAAGAAACGATGATCTGGATGCAACAGATTGGTTGGAAATTTAAAAAGAGTCTTAAACTCTATTCATGATTGTCTTCGTGCATGAAATGTTATTGAAATAATAAACCGCGAAGAATTAAAGAAATATTTTCAATTCCAATTCTTTCATTTTACTTAAATTAAATTTTCGTAATTAACGTCTTAACGTTTCAAAATAGCTGATATTTACTACAAACACCGGAGAAGTTATAAATATCCATGGGTTGTATAGGAATAGGATCAATTATATATCGATTAAGAGCAAATGGAAGAGTTCTGTTCGGAATACCAGATCATGTCGTAATAGAATCTGACCCTTATCTTGTTAAAAGTGTCTTGCAACTGAAACTTAGTTCAGTAGAGTGCCACGCTCCAAATCGAATGCTGCCAGCTTCTATTCTCTATTGCATTGATATTTTCTTCCTCCTCCTTCCCCTTGGGTGAGAAAGAAAACACAAATGGGCTTGGAAAGGCAGCCCTCCCTCAGATGGGAGGTTAAGCTGTGCTCTGTGTATAGGAGTATCGGATGCATATTGAAGAAGAGGCTGACGGTCTTGTAGGGAGGTTCAAGCTGAAAGCGAGTCCTCTTCCTCCTACCTAACTTTGTGCCCTTGGTGTCTTGGTGATAATATAGATTGTGAATAAGTTAGCCCCCTGATGTGCAGAAAATTGCCGCTCAGTGGGAAGACAAACCAACCCAACTGAAATTTCGGAGCCGTTTGCTATTTCTCTTGCAATCACAGAACCCAAAATTTATTTTTATATTATTAGTCAAATAGAGAACGGGAAAGAAATTTAATAGTTCATCGAGAATGGATAAAAAACAATAAACAAAAATGAGATGCGCGTGTTCATTTTCGGGGGAAAATTAAAAATGTGAAATATACATTATAAATGGAATTCCGAAGTATTAAATTTACTAAATTTAATTTTTATCTTGAAGCTCAAGCGTTTTACGATTCACTTGAGTTAGAATTTTATTGGCCACGAAAAAGTGAGCAGACTCATTTCTTTATTCTTCATCAGTCGGCTGCAGAGAGAAATTGCGCGCGAAATGGCTGCACTTCGCGGAATTCGAAGTTGTTCTCGCTTGAAGCAGGAAGGGACATCGCAACACTCGAGGTATGCAAAGCATTTTCAAGAATACAAATTGTTATCATTTCTTCCATCTAAAATTAGAAACCACATAAGAAAACTGATCAGGAATTCCTCTCTAGAAGGTAAAGCATTCTGGAATGTTTCGTCGCTAGAAATTGAGTAGGAATTTGAAGGCAAATATGAATATGTCCGAATAATGAAAAGATAAAGGTGATCAAGATCCGTGTATCATTAAGAGTGAAATTCTGTTTCCTCCCTCCCCCACGATATTTCGTTTTGCTTCCACATTTGTAAAATCCGCAGTTTTTTCGTCAACTGTGACCCACTAAAGGTTTGAAAAGCAAAAAACTTCTGAGCTTGAAAATATATATAATTGATCATCCTTGCACTAAGCAAAAGGTTATAATCAATATTAACTTTCGCATTAAAGATCAAATAATTATATCTGATTTCTTCAGGGAATTCAGAACATCCTGAAATCGCGGTCCATCAGACGGAACTTGAATGCTATTTAGAAGAAACAAATCTCTTTTGAGTTAAGGTCCTAATGATACGAAGAAGGGCTCGGGTATTAAGTATCACATTTCGCCGCACCCAATCACCTCTCCTAGTTTATCGATTCAGAGACGTGCAAAAAGATGACTTTAGCAAGAGTTGGTGAATATATTACTGCGACTTGGTGAATTCCCTTTTCTAGCACTAAGACAGGCTTCAAGGAGAAGCCTATCTTGCAGGCGTTGAAACAAAGGATCGTCCAAGAAAACAACGTTTCCTATTAGGCACGTGCGGAGGTCAGTTGAAGAATAAATTCTTCTTCCTTTCACTGACGATTATCCCGCATCTTGTCTTCAAGATTTCGTTTCCTCTCTTCAGCATCTTCCGCTCTTGGTGTTCCCTTCTGTCGCTCACCAATTCTTCAGATCACTTCCTTTATTGTGATCAGCCATTTTCTATCAGGTCACTAATCTAGGACTCGATTAAAAAGTTAACTATAACGTCTTGGTTTAATCTGTCAACTTCGTCCTTATGTTTTATTTTATTTATTATGGCCCCATATGAAAGATATCCACATGTGCATGTCAATGGAACACGCTGGTTGACTTTGATGAAAGACTTCCATCTGTTCTTTAATCTCTCCATCTGTACCTAGGATGCGGTGGGCAGACAATGGCGAACAGGACCTTGTTAGAATTGTTGTGCAGTGGCCAGATGCAGTAGATGTAGCTCAGGACAGACTTGCTTGGGGAACTAAATTGCACCGTCTGGTTGGACCTCCGGAGCCCATGGCTGCTTGAGGATGATGATGATGATGATGTTGTTCTGTGATCGGAATCACTTTCCTCCGCCCAGCTCTCAGTCCTCGGGAATCTTGTGACTTGGCCACGTAGCTCACGGTTTGCATATAAATGCTGTTCAGAGGTAAACGACAGAATCCAACGGAACTCGGTCATCGGTGCTTCTTTCAGATTTCTTCTGATCCATTCATTTCCAATATGACTTTTATTCTATTCGTCACTTGGCCATCTCAGCATCCTTATTTCAATTCTGTGGCTGTTTTCAGTCCTCAGAAAATCCTTTTGTTCAACATTCTCATCCATACAACCAATTTGTATGGATGAAAATTTTTCCCCGTTTTTCAACCCCTTCCATCCAGTTGCGAAAAGCCTTCTCTCGCTACAGGCCATCCCTAACCCTTTTTTCCTCTTCAGTGATGTGCTGGTCATTCTGTTCATCATTCGCTTCCAAATATCTTCTCCTGGCGTAGCAGACGACGCATTTCAATGCATCAGACGTGGCAGAAAGTGAACTGAGTGAGGATTGGGTTAGGTTGTTTTACCTCTGAGCGGCACTTTTTTGCCCAACATGGGTTAAATGGCCAGGTCACAATGGGCTAAATGGCCAGAGAAGGTTGAGGGAAGGAACCCACTGGAACAGCCATTGGGAAACAGATGGTAGCTTCCCGTCAAGGTCATCTTGCGTGTTTTTTAACGTGCATAGGGTATGGCTCTCCCGCACACGGGCCACGGCTTAATGTCCCATCCGATGGAAGGGGGTTTTCCGAGCCCATCGGTGTCCTCTACTGACCGAGGGCAAGGCGGGAGTTTTGCGTAGACAAATCTCAACGCTGGCGCAGGTGTGACTGGAGCCTGGGAACTGCAGATTACAAACGTGGCACGCTAGCGACTGAGCCACCCCCGCCCAGAACTGCGTGAGTTTCGTTTGCTTATCCAAAGGTCAGGCGCAGATTCCGATTAACTTTTTCTTCTCTTCCATCTTTAGCTGGAGATCTTGGTCTCTTTCTCTCGTTAAGTTGAACATTTTGAGTAAAGGAGTCGGGAATGTTTCATCTTATTAGGATTAGTGAAGGAAAATAAATCTTTGAAAATAAAAACATCTTTTGAAGAAAGAAGAATGAGTTCTCAAGCAGTCTCAAAGATGCAATTTCAAAGACGAGTAAGAAAAGCTGCAGGCCATCTGGCTTTTTGATTGAGATTTATTAATTGGCGTCAGTACCAAAATGGATGAAGTAACACCGTGACATGATTAAAACTTTGGTGGTACTCGTCTCGATCCTTTCGTTGGATATCTCGCAATTAATAGAATAAGAAATTTACTCGTTTCATTACTCGGGGTCCTCATCTCATCTGGCTGCTTTTCTTTCCACTGCAAATAAGGTGGCGAATGCTTTCGAAGAAAAGATCCGAATTGATCTCGAAAACATCTTCCAGAAATGGAAATCAAAATGTTCCACTTCTGCACATGGCAGGAAAAGTAACATTTCCATTATCAGTCGACATGGTTCATTTCTCGACTTTTGCACCTTTTGATGCTGGCAATTCGAATGAATGGATCACGGGAGCAATGCATGCAGTAATCTTTTATTCATACGATATCAAAATTTCGTATTAATTCTTTAAAATGAAAAGGTTGAATTTTTTCCACCCACCCGAAGAAGGATCTGATTATTGATGCGAGTGTAATCCCTTGACGACCACCGAAATGTCGCATTTCTAGCATAGATAGGTCGCTTGGCATATTCGTTTCAAGCTTTGCATTTTACCGTCTTGAACTCCCTCTAACGATGGAAATGAACACTACTTGAGAATTTGAAAATGTCAACCCTAATATTTCCTTAGTACCAATCCAATTCTTAAAGAATTTTTCGATCATCTCTTAATTAAAAAAATTCTCTTGATCCCCCCCGCCCCCGAGTGGAAAGAGGTCAATCATTGCTCAAGACCCTCACACTGCGCCACGAAAAATAGACCGTTTGCACTATTCGTCTGAATTTTGCAGTTTTCGACATTTTGCACCGTTAGAAGGCGCAATTTAAATTTTCGGGAAGTTCGAAAAATGTGGATCGTAATGTTTCATCAATATCTATCCAACTAAAAAAAAATATTTAATTTAACTCTAAAAATAAAAAAATTTGGATGTCTACAGACGGATAGACAGATGACGAAGTGAAAGCATAACTTTTTTTTAAATCAATTTAAAAAAGATTTGAGAAAGATTTTGTTGTTAGCTATCCACTGCAGACAGATGAAGATAACGAATTGTGTAGAATAAAAAAATTGTCGGGGAGATAGAGGGCAGAGCTACGAGAGAAATGACCCTTCTCCTCAAAAAACGAATTCCCTTCTGCATCCTTCGTCAGCTGCTGGATTGTTCTTTAATCGGAATGCACACTTCCTAGCAACAACAAAGGTGGCTGTTGCTTTCAAAGCTGTCACTCCCCACAGCAGCTGGGAGAATGACGCCAGAGCCGCGCAAGTGCGTCCTTGCTGCGTCCTCCCTTTATCCAGTGAAACATCGTTCTTCTGTGATGACGATGCCTTAGCAGACAGATGCATCAAGATGTACAAAATGGAGGAGGACAATTAGCACTGTTTCTGTTTCATTTTTATCGTTTGTTAAAAGAGAGCCTCGGAAGTCAGAAATGAAAAAATGGGCACAACAAAATCGTTATGCATTTACAGATTCGACATATGAAGAAAGCAATTGACTTTTCTTGGCCAGGTATCCCTCACCTGACGATGATATCGGGGAAGTATTTTTACATAGGATAATACTATTCAGATAAACGAGAGTTGAAGACATAGGAACTGAGCTGTAATTCGTAAAAAGCATGCCCTGATCTAGAAAAAATGTAATAAAGGGGGGAGGGGGCGGAAAGAAACTCAATCGAGACGGAAGAGGGCAAAAAAAGTGGGTAAGAGACTGGATTTCCATATTTCATTATAACATTTTCCCTTCCATTTTAGGTTTTTAAAAACTTTCTTGAAAAACGCATAAAACATACATTAGTTTAACAATTTTTCTTTCTATTACAACTTTCTAGTATTCTGAATCGGATGTCCCCCCCCCCCCTAGATCCGACCGTGGTAAAAAGCAATTAATTTTGTTAATTTTGTTTAGTGGTAAATGTCATTTTCAGTTTCCACTTAAAAGCTTGCAAAATGATGATTCGAAGCAAAAATGATGATTATAGAAACGAATCTGCATCGCAGTGCTCAGCAACGTGCTTCTCATCGGCTGCCTAACGCTGAGGAGATTTCTTGAGATGGCAAATTCCTTTGACACTCCCCTTATTGGTTATCATTAAAAAATTTCAGTTTTTGACTGGAGGCTTTGCACTCTGAAAGAATGCAGACACAATATCTCCCTCTCAGAAGGTGAGGAATTCTAAAAGGAAGCGTCGAAAATGGTTCACTGGTATCTGTTTCATTTCCTCTGTAACGTTGTAGCACACATCCTGCAGAGAGATGGGTTTGCTTTGCTCATCTGGAGAATGGGACATGGTAAATAAGGAAGAGGGAGATTCATCTTCTGAGCTCATCCTCTCCTCCCAATCATTTATTGATCCCTCGTCTCGTCATCCGTTCTTCCGAAGAGGATGGAATCGTCATTTCTCACGTGCACCGGAAGGAAGATGTCAGAACCTTTTGCTGGACTTCGCGAGCAATTCGATGCTGAAGACGATTCTTCCTCACCTGAGGGAAGAGGACCTAAAAAGGAAGGGAGGGATTTCCTCTCGTTTATCTCATCTTGGTCATCATCGCTTCTTCCGAAGATTCATCTTCCAAGGCCTTCAGTGATCCACCAAAAGCTTCGAATTAAGGTAAAAGGCCCTTTTGTTTTGTCTGAAGCCTACTTGAATGAAATTTCATCATCCTGACTGTTTGCTTTCCTTCTAAAGAGACTAAATGATGAGAGATGAAAATTATCTTTGTTGAAGGAGGTTTAAATGAAATAAGTTGAAAAAAGATCATCAGGTAAAATACAGTATTAAAAGTAGGAAATAAAATTATTCTACATAAAAAATATATTTGCAATTTATAATTGACGTAATGAGTGAGAAATTTCTTCCAATTCCTTTGGCTTATATCAATTGCTGCAGCAGTTGCATTTAAACATTTGCCGAAAGAGAAGAAGATGAATTCCGGTGATTTTGCTCTTAATAGGTGGCATCAAATAATAATAGAAAGGTGGAAGCAAGTGACACGTGTATAATGGAACATTTCATTGTTGTTGTTTATTTTTCAGAGCATTAAATTTCATCAACTCGAATGAATAATGCTTTTCAAATAACAGAAATCATTTTAAAATCAGTCTGGATAAATTTTGACCGTCATAAAATTTCATCTTGTCTCCTAAATGTTTTCGAGATCATTGTGTCTGCATTTGTTCTGAATAGGTAAACTCCAAGCATTCAAAAGTTTCGAGTTCGCTGTCGATACTTTCATTTCAGGACGCAGGTGGAGTTTTATTAGATGATGCAGATTACGAGCTCTGAAAACTCCAATATGACAATCGAACGAATGAGAAATAATGACAACGATTTGGAATTTGCATCTGTACATTTCGCATAATGGCAACGGATTTCTTTCTCAATAAACAACGTACAATGGTTTCCAAAAATTCAGGAACAACCTAATGTTATGTCAATGGAAAGATATTTGACAAGTCATAGAGCTTCGATATTAAGTCTTTTTATTTTGAAAAATGTGATAGCAGATAAAGATCTCAATCAAATATATCCATATCTCTATTTTCAATAATATTCGTTCAGTATTTAACGTGTTATAGAAGTTTAGATATTTGATTGAATATTTAATAATAGCAATGCCAGTCACAAAAATTGACTTCAAAAGTTAATTAAAACTTAGTAATCGTCCCATAGCCGAGTGGTTAGCACGCTTGGCTACTGATCTAAGGGATCGGGGTTCGAGCCCCGGGTAAGGCATGGCTGTTTGTGTTGTTTTTCTGCTGAGGTCCTGCCATCCTCTCAGACCTTCTACTATGGCATATAAACTGACAGGCTCCTGTCAGACCTCTGTGGTAAGCAGCTGCTTGAGGGGGTATTTATTTTTTATTTAATAAGAATTGCATCATTTTGTATAAGTTTCTAAAGACTGGCATTGTTATTGCTAAATATTCAAACTTCCATCTCATGAAATACTGAAGGAATGTTGCTGAAAATCGAGACACTGATACAGTTGATGGAGATCTTTATCTGCCAAAATATTTTTTAAAACACGAAAAAAAAAACTTATTTTAGAAGTTATAGAGCTTCGACTTTAGCTTCCCATTTACCTAACATAGGTCTGTTCCTTAATTTATGGGAACCAGTGTACATCTTTCACTTTTAACATCATATATTCGGGGCACAGTACCAAATTCTCCCGAGCACTGAAGTAGGCAAAGTATGATCACAAAGATGACGGACCACTAGATGAAATTCAAGAATCGAATTGAATGGTCGATGTCCAATGAGCAAAGATGACGGACCACTAGATGAAATTCAAGAATCGAATTGAATGGTTGATGTCCAATGAGCTTCACCTCCATTTTTCTACATCCTACATTTTTTCTACCTTTGGTATTACAACAGATAACGAAATAAATGCCATGGCAATATAGTTTTGCTATAAGGTCCGGCGAATATGCTGGCCATGGCATAAGCTGGATGCCTTCATTTCCAAAGAAATCATCCACTAAGCTTTATGTGGATGCGGGTTATCGTCCGTAAATATAAATTGTGGGCCAACAACACCCCGAAAAAGCTTCACGTAGGGTTCGAGGATTTCTTCTCTATATCTGAAGTCTCTCAAAGTTCCTCCAGAAAAGAAGTGGAGCGTCGTGCCGCCATGTGACCTAATGTCATCCCATACCATTAAACCACCACCTCTGCAATGGTGCATTTCTCTGATATTTGAGAGGTGATAACGGGTTCCGTGTTCTCCCCAGATGACAAGACGACGACGAAATATGCAAAATGAATCTAGATTCGTCACAGAAGAGAATATTCTTCCATTAGTTTGTGGTCCAGTCCCAGTGTTGTCTGCACCACGACAACCGCCTCTTCTCCCAGACGAAGTGAGTGGAATGCAAACTATAGGTCGTCTCGCACACAGTTCTCGTTCATGAAGCCTTCTAAGCCGTTGTCTATCTTGCACACTTGGCTGATTAACGTTTCCTGTCTCTTGGTACCTTCTCCAGAGCCTTGACACCACAGATGGATAACAGCTGTTATCGTTCATTGTCTCTTGAGTTCCTGATACATGAGAAGCGAGTTTTTGTTCATGCTCATCTTTTAAATCCTGCGAAACTACTATTTGTTGATATTCATAATTTAAGAATAATTTGAAGGGTTTTTTTAAGCTGAAAAACTACCTAAAATAACGAATGCGCTAATAATAAAATCGAGCTGTATTGTGAGAGTAAAGGAGGCTTTGAGATCAGAATTGCAAAAGGAATCAGAGAAAGCGTTAGTTTCGTTGTCTCTTACATTTTAATCGATCACTCCATTCTTGTCCTTTGCTTTTCAGCTATGTAAGGCAATACAGAAGAGAAATGTATTCAACAGTTTAAGAATCAGATTATATTGCTTGAATTTAGACTCTCTTCTTAGATTAGACGAAGTGTAAACTTCATCTCTTTAAGTGCCTGAATGATTTGCGTAGCATTTAGCAGCGTCGCAGAAGAGAAAAAACTAATCCAAGCGATCTCCTCCAACAGCTCCCTTAAAATGAAAGTTGTGCCATGTCGTACCGTTGACGTCATCAGCTCGCCTTCTACCTAATGATGACGAGATTCGTGATGAAGCGTCGCGCGCCATTCTGACTCAGCCGGTGCTTCCTGCAGGCGATGCGTGGTCATTAGCGGACGATTACCTCCGTGGAGCAAGAAGCGCTCCAATCAGCGACCATCCGTCGGAAGCAGACGGAGAAGATGGTCGCTGGAAGTGGGTGCACGGACGCTGCGTGAACAGAAAAATCCGCACGCAGAAGCCACGTGCCGTTGAGGGAGCGAAACAAGAAGGAAGGCTTTCCATCTGCTGAATAAGAGGTAAAAAGATACATATATTCTGCTGCAAGGGAACAAGGACAGATGTTTTTTAAAAATGGATTGAGTTTCGCATCTTTACGCTGGAAAGTTTTCGTATGTTCCAGAGTATTAGGTTCTGACAGCTTTTGCTGTCAGAACCTAATACTCTAGTGATGTGCATTAGAACGAGATTCGTATTAACTCTTTTGGTATTCAGTTTTGGTATTTAAGAAATGCCCCACTTAAAACGGAAATATTTCCCGATTACAAGTCACTTCAAATAGGTCTCAAAAGACAGTGAGCAGCAACTCGCTTCTCATGCACCAGGAGAGTGAATAAAAAAATCGTTTTTCACGCAGCAGGAGAGTAAATAAAAAAATCGTTTTTCACGCAGCAGGAGAGTGAGCAACAATTTGCTTTTCGTGCAGGAGGACAATGAGCATCAATTCGCTTGACACATGGGCTGAAAAGACAGCGATCAACAGCTAACTTTTCATAGCAGGCTAAAGAGTTGGCGACAACAAGTAACAACTCGTTTCTTACATTAGAGAAGTGAAAGAATGGTAACATCTCGTTTCTCCCGCAGAAGGACTGGAAAGACGACGAGCAACAACTCTCTTCTCGTGGAGCAGGACTCAAAAGATTTTGACCAAACTCCCTCCTCACGTACGAGAACTCAAAAGACAGTGAACAAGAACATCTCACTTTTCACGTTGGGGAACGCAAAAAACTGATGTTCATCAGCTTGCATTGCGACGGATCAGGAAATGTATCACATCTACTTTTGCCAAAATGTTTCTCTCAACTACTTTTCTCATTTCTTATAAATTTTATTTCTTTTTAGCATAGGTAAGTTTTATTGTTCACTTTAATACCAAACTTTAAAATAGTAACATTTTTTCACCTGAGCAGTTGCAGAGATAAAATAGTTTAAAATAACATTTCGAACGTAGAGGATAGCGTTACTTGGTGGAAAGATTTTAAAAGGAATTTTAAAGATCCAACACCATTTCTCTTGGGGTGATTATTACTTTGGGATGATTCAGAGTGGACTGGAGCTTGAAGCATTGGCGAAAAGTGAAACGAATCCTCAATGGCTCGATTCCACCGAAGAAGGAAAAAAAAAGAAAAATCTGGGAAATGACTCTCTTCGCAAATTAACTTCTTTTCATTTTCCCTTTTTGTTGATGTAATTGTGATTCCCTTCTGAGCGAAAAATAAGATGATTTGGTCATGTGGACGAAGGATACCTAAAGAGATCACATGATCAGCATGCTCTTGAACATATTTCATCAGTAAAATAATATCACAGAAACTACAAAAAAAGATAAAAAATTTTAATAGGCAATGCATAGAGCAGGAGTAGAAAACCGTCTGCTCTGAGCACTTTAAAAAGGTACTTGACGCTTTTTGTTTCAACACTCAACTTTGAAAACTTTTTAACGAATGTCATTTAAAACAAGCATCAGAACGGGTTGATAGACGATGGTTTTAAACTACTGATGCCATTCAAATGCTCTAAATACACTCTAAATTTGACTAAGTTGGTCGAGAAGACAAACTCAAAAGTCGCACTGATGATGGCAGAGTTTTAAATAATTCTTTTCAACAGTTTATTTTATGCACTTGAATACACTCCATTTTAAAATTATACGTTATGCTTTCATTTTCATTAATCAATAATCTGAGGTTTCTTTTTTCCTGTTATGGCTCTTGACTCAATAAAAATTATAATTTGCGGCTGTCAAAATTTGTCGATTTACCTTTTTTTTGCTGTTTTGGCTCTTGACCCAAAAAATGTTTCCTGACGCCTGGCCTAGAGAATGACGGTTTTTTTCCGTTTCAAGATTAAATAATTTACTCCCATTTCATTTTCATTCCACTCTTCTTTACTTTGACTTAACTGAATACATCCATAGGGGCCCTAGGTAAATACGGTTACGGCCAGGTTTCTTTGCGTCAAGAGTAATTGAACTCACATCCCGTTCACTTTCCTCATTCCATTATCACACCTGAGATCCTTTCATTCAGATCCGAAAGTGTGCATTAAAAACTCTGTTGCTCATTTACAAATAGATTATCTTCCCTACAAACGTCCTAAAGGATGGCCGCCCCGCCCACGGTCAGTAGTGGACACCGATGGGCTTGGAAAGGTCGCCGTCCGTCTGATGGGACGTTAAAGCCGTGGCCCCGTATGCGGAGAGCCATACCCTGTACACGTTAAAGAACACGCTGGATAGCCTTGACGAGAGGCTACCATCTGTCTCCCAACAGCTATTCCAATGGGTTCTCTCCCCCAACCTTCTCCGAGACTTCGGGGTCCTTGTGACCGGCCATTTAGCCCATTGTGTGCAAAAAAGTGCCGCTCAGAGGTAAAACAACTCAACCTAAAGGGTGGGGTTGGCTAAGTGGGTAATGCATCGGGTTTAGTAATCTAACGTTCTCAGGTTGCAGTTCCAACTAAGCTTGGGTTAAAGTTTATCTCCCCTAATCAATGCTAAGCCGTCCCGTGGCCGAGTGGTTAGCACGCTTGGCTACTGATCTAAGGGACCTGGGTTCGAGCCCCGGGTAAGGCATGGATGTTCGTGTTGTTTTCTGCTGAGGTCCTGCCATCCTCTCAGATCTTCTACTGTGGCATATAAACTGACAGGCTCCTGTCAGACCTCTGTGGCAAGCAGCTGCTTGAGGGGGGTATTATTTATATATATTTAATCAATGCTATGTCCTCGGTGAGAAAGGGAACACCGATGGACTTGCAAATGGCAGTCATCGTCGGATGCAACGCTAAGCCTGGAGCTCTGTGTGTAGCAGAATCGTACAATGTTAATGGTAAAGAAAATTCTGGATTCCATCTATCTCATAACAGTTGTCTAGTGGATTCACTTCCCCAACTTTCTCCGAGCCCTTGGGGTCCTTATAACTTGGTCATTTAACCATTATGTGCAAATCAAAATTCTCTCTCGAAGATAAAACAACCCAACGCATAAAAATAAAAGAAAAAAAAGCACTAAGTTTTATCTACTAGCACTAAGATAAAGAAAAGCACTAAGTTTTATCTGCAACGTTGAAAATACAAATTGGAAAATGAAGTGAAAACTGCTTTCACCTCGATCGACATTCATAGCTTTCGATTGCATTCCTACATATTTTCGATTGCATTCCTACATATTTTCGATTGCATTCCTACATATTCTCTGAAGATTTCTTTCATCCGACCCTACTGAAGATATTTCTGCTGCATTGATAAGAATGAGGAACAAAGAAGCAGAGCGAACACATCACGGGATACTGAGAGTTTTCCGTTGCTTGTGAACAGGGGCTGATCTAAGATGGGGGGGGAGCAAGGGGACAATGCACCTTCATTTCCTTTTAGAATGCTATTAAGGGTATTGGAGACCAAAAATGATTAAAATTCTGCATAATTCAGGTATTTTTGGAGAAATGTTTGAAAAAGTTTTTAAAGACCTCTGAAATGGGAAGAAAATTGTTATACTACAATAGAAAATAAAATCTCTTGCCTTAAAGGGGGGGGGGCCTTTCCCTCTTGTTTTTTTCCTTTCGGTTCTATTGCGTCACTTGTCCCTCCCCTTTATTATTTTTTTCGTAGATCGGGCCTGCTCGGGCCTGCTTGTGAATAATGTTCATGTCTTTGCATCTGATGTTTCGTGTTAATTGCAGCCTCAGAAAGCATCAAAAGAGGATTTTCTCTTTCATCAGAGAAACTTCTCTTTTCGCCATTAACGATTCCTTGCAATCAGATTTAAAGATCTCGTGTTTCTATCGAAGATCGTTACGGGTATCAAGAGGCAGAGGGCGCAAGCGTTTTTGCATTGAAGATTAGCCCCGCATCCAGATCTGACATCGCTCTTCGATGCTAATTAGTTGCACGGGCTATGCTAATTAAGAGAAACGAAACAAGTCCCTCGGCTGCATTGCCCGAGCATTCCGCTTCTTCCAATTAGGGACGACGACGAACTTTGTTATTTTTAAGTTCTGGAAAAGTTTGGCTGAGGCGATGAGAAGAGCACAAAGCAAAAAAGGATCATTGGAGAAAAGGCGAAAACCTTCAGAAGAAGTTTCTTTCATCAACGAGAAATCCCATTTAAAAATACTTCAATAATTAATATCAGAGAAAAAGTTTTTTCCCCCCATTCTTTGAATTAAACAATTTGTGCTTTTTTCCTCATTTGAACTTTCCGCTGGGATCATAAAATGCAGTAAAGTTCATTAGAGGTCAATAAGCTATCTCATAATTAAGTCATGGACCATAATTATTAGGAACATATAGACTATACTAATATGGAAATTTTTTCTAATTACCAAAATCCCCATCTCATTCTTATATGCATTCAGTTCATTGAGTGAGCTTTAACTAAATTTCTCTTAGAAATATCTTAGATCTTATAAAATGGAACTGAAATATGGTGGGCGGGGTTTGCTCAGTTAATCGCATGCCAGCCTAGTAACCTAATGTTCCTAGGTACGAATCCTCACTGCACCTGATTTGAGATTTTCGCTGCTAATCCGCACTCTGCGCTCAGACTCGTGCTCACCGATGACCTTAAGAAGGTTGGCATCCGTAGGGTGGGATATTCAGCCACGTGAAGGAAGAATGATTCCCTCCCTGTTAAAGATAGGGTGAAATGGCTGTAGTGGGAGAGATTTCCATCCGTCACGGAGCAGATGTTAGGCGAATGCACTTTTCGTGCACTTTTGGCGCTTCTGTCCTCTCCAAACAGCCAATTGGGCGACAATTCAATCCAACTGAACTTTTAGTGAAAAAATGACGGAAAGTCTTCAAACTTGAATTCATTTTCAGTTTCACTTTCATTTGAGGCAGTGTGTGTTCTAAAAATATTTATAATTCTTCTTACGTAATATTTTAATTTTAACAGAAACAAATTGTAATATTTTCTCTATTTCTTCTGTACTGAATAATTACAGCAGTAATTGCATACTTTATTAATCCTTAGTATGGTTCTATACACAGATTAACCCCCTAAACCTTATGGCTTGTCAGCAGGATTCCTTTCAGTCACATGACAGGTTAATTAAAGAATAAGACATGTATAATGGAAAATAAACACATAATTAAAAACAGGAAATAAAACAATAACAACAACAACGACAACAAACACGTATTAAAACACAGACATGAAAAATTAAACACATTTATAAAATAAACCTATAAAATTACGGATTACAGCACATATTGCACAAAACTATCATCTCCTGTACAAGTCATCATTTCCCATTAAATTGCCCTTCCGCCCCGCCCCGCCCCCTCTTTATTAAGAGTAGGACGACATAGTGGATGCAACGAAAGAAACAGAAACCAACCTTCGGCAACTGATCGTTCTCAGGTGTTGTGTGCACTTCTTCTTCATTTGAAGTGGACAACCCTTTCGTACGAGGCGAGAGTTTCTGATTGAGGCAACCCTGCCACCTCCTCCACTTTCAATTTCGATCCTATCTTCTGCCGAGGAACAGATCCATCTTATCTTCCAGAAACTGAATGTGCTGACGATGAGCAAGAGAGCTTTTCCTTTCCTTTCGATGTTTACGTCTCCCATTTCCTCGCGATCGGAGTGAAGACGAGGAGAAGAAGTTTTACGATCCTCGGCGTCGAGATGCAACAGCGCTGTAGCTCGAGCCGACGATGATAACGAGCCATCCATCACCTCCTTTGCGAAGATCAAGAAAACGAAGAGAAATGATGAAAAAAGAAGCTCTCAACATGATCTGGAGCAGAAAAGGTGACGAAAGAGGATTTCGTGCCTGTGATTGGCTGGTTATAAAGACGAAGGAAAGCTTTCACTGACGGGAATGAAAACTTGGAAATCGGCACTAAAGACGAAAATCGGGCGTTTGAAGCGATATTAAGTTTTGAGATCGAGGATAAGAGGAAATAATTAAAAAGAAAAGGATTAATTAATGAACAATAAGAAGTGAGAAATGTGAAGAAAAAGGAAAAAAAAGAAAGTTATAGAGAATGGAAGGAGAACGTTTGTTCTTTAAACCTTAAAAAAAAAGGAACACTAGATAAGATCCTTTTGTACATTTTAATTATGAGTATGATACGAAAATCCTAAAAAAAGGCGCAAGTTTTGTGTTGTGATGAGAGTAGTTCCCCTTTATCCATTCCGCTTGCATAATTTTTAGAATATCTTCAGCAGCTTTGTTCTTTATCATTCATAAAATATTCCGTTTTTTTACCTTTCAAAAAGAAAAAAAATCCTTCCTCCCAAGTAATTCATTATTGAAGTATTTCTAAATGGGATTTCACATTGATGAAGTGAACTTCTGTAGTTTTTCGCCTTTCCTCTTAAGATCCTTTTTTTCCTTTGTGCTCTCTTCTACTTCACCTCAGGCAATCTTTTCCAGAACAGAAGAATAACAAAGTTCATCGTCGTCCCTAATTGGAAGAAGCGGAATGCTTGGGCAATGTAGCCGAGGGACTTGTTTCGTTTCTCTTAATTAGCATAACTCGTGCAACTAATTAGCATAGAAGAGCGATGTCGGATGAAGGAGGGTGAGGATCTACTACCTGCAACATCTGGATGCGGGGCTAATCTTCAATGCAAAAACGCTTGCGCCCTCTGCCTCTTGATACTCGCAACGATCTTCGATAGAAACACGAGAGCTTTAAATCTGATTGCAAGGAATCGTTAATGGCGAAAAGAGAAAATCCTCTTTTGATGCTTTCTGAGGCTGCAATTAAGATGAAATGAAACATCAGATGCAAAGGCATGAACGTCATTCCCAAGCAACCAAAGATTCGTTCTCCTTACTTATTTCTCATCACAATCAATGCAGCAAGATCAGAACGAAGACATCTTCAGAGAAGAAAGAGACTTTCCATCGAAATCTATAAATGCTGAACAAGATGAAAGAGCCATAGCTTTAATTTTAAATTTGATTGAAGAAAGTAATGGGAGATTATAAACACTAACACCATTTGTTTAAGTGACTAAATAACAAATTTAATTTGATAACACACGTGTATAAAATAGAAAATAAATAAAAATATAATTGAAAGAAATGAATATTATTAATTTGAAATACTTAAGACAATGAAAGATAAGTCTGATTAACTGAACTGAGTGTAATATTGTTAAAATTAGAAACTAAAACGATTTTCGGCTTTAGTTTATTTGATATCGTTGGAGTGTTGTCTGTCTTTTCTTTATCAAAAGCAATTTGTGAATAGCGAGAATGTCTTAGCGCTTGCCTTCAAGCTCTTTTGAATATTGACTCACTGCAATTGTGATTCCAATGAAATAGATCATTCCATGGCAAGGCTTCGTATCGTTCATTTTCCTCTTCTATTAGAGAGCATGAATTTACTGAAGACGCTGATCGTAAGTAACGTCCTCTTACTCCTTTTCGTGAAGGAAAAGTCAACGTACGAAATCAAACAAGAAAACGAAAAAGAATTTTGCTTTTCAGAATTGGCATAACATGTGCATTAAACCCTGTACAGGGGACAGCTGGGAGGAAGTTGATTCTGCCGGTAACGCAGCAGGCTCGTAATCTTCATTCCTCAGGTTCGAGTCGCAACGCTGAGAGCATTCAGTTTGATCTCTGCTAGGAGCCCTATCCTTCCATGCTGGATGGCTAAGAGGGGATGCTCTCTTCACTCTCCTAGTAGCACAGCTGTGCAGTGGATCCCATTCAACAACCTTCTCTCAGCCCTTAGCACCTGGCCATTTAATCCACTGTGCACAAAAAAGTGCCGTTTACAGGAAACCAACCTAACTCAACATAAAAATCTAATGATGTGACATTTACTTTAATATGGAAAGAAAATCTTTCCTTTTTTCGAAAAACATTTATGCAGTTTTTACTTGGTGTTCACGAATGATACATTTATCGCTGAAGCTGAACTTTCGGATGAGAACTGAATAATAATAATAAATAATAATAATAATAATAATAATAATAATAATAATAATAATAATAATAATAATCAGAAGAAGAATCAGCTGTAAATGAAAAGTAATATAAAGCAGTTATCTTCAGTTCCTTCCACCTTCTTAAACCTCTCTTTTATTTTGCATTTACTAGATCAAAGGATAAGAAGATATTATTTACTTTCCATTGCGGCATCAGAAGAGGAATCATGGTCGGTCGCTGACTGCGTTAACAAACGATCTCACTGTCATCGAGGCGACTAAAGCGAGATTTCAAATATCTATTCCCCTTCCAGCGCTATCCAGAGAAGGGATTTTGTTTTATGAAGTGTTTGAGCTAGTCCTGGAGACTCTCTTGACGCTTTTCGAAAGAGAGTTATCCAAGGGAACGTTTGCTGTCATCTGGATGCAATTTGGATTAACTTCAGATGAAAGACATTGGAAAGTGCTCAGCCTCGTTACCATTCGACTCCCGACGAAGTTCCTCTTCTCTTAATGCAAACGATTCGTCATCGAGGATGAAGCCTCCAAAAGACGACGCCCTGGATCCATTTATTTATTCCCTGTGGGATCTGCATCTCGACCCCCGGTAACGATCGCCGCCGCCTTCATTCGTCTCAAGACTCCGTCGTCGAATGGATTCCCGCCATTACTCTTCATTCAGTCTCTCGTGGGAGATCATAGGATGTGACGTCAGAGCATAGGAAAAGCATTTGGCTGAAGGGAGGGGAGCTAGCGGGAGTGATTTATCACTTGAGCGATGATTCCGAAGAAGAGAGATTCCGAAAATATTTTTCCTTTCCCTTTTGCCCTCATTATTTCTGATTCCTTTCTCTTTCGAGACACAATTCTTTTGTTTCCTTTTCGTCCTCATTTCCATTCTAGCCGAAGAGTAGTTTCAGTTTCGTTGCTAAGCTTTCTTTTCGATGGGGAAAAAAGGCGATCTTCTTAATACTTGCAAGTCAAGGCGAATGGATCGATCCGAATATGCTCCGAGATAAGTCAACACCTCTTATAACAGAAGGGAGTACAGCTAATTCATGACGTCAGACTAGATAGTCCTATAAATCCAGACATTCTCATATATTTATTTCTATTATTGTTACTGGTATATTTTAATACTAATCTTTATTTAATGCTTATTTACAAACATACTTTTTTAGAAGGAAACTTATTCGCATTTATTAGCATTATGCATATGAATAATTTTCCTTCTAAATAATGTACATTTGTAAATAAACAGCAATATAAAGATTAGTATTAAAATCTACCAGTAATAATAACAGAAATAAATATATAAGAAATGTCTAGATTTTAGGACTATCTATGCTGACGTCATAGCTTAGTTGTACGCCTTCTTCTTCGGAAGTGTTGAATAAGGCCACGTGAAGGCAACACCCACCACTAGGTGGCGAAAAGAATTCCCCATGATCCCAAGGAAGATTTTTTTAAATTATGAATGCTTTTGTTCAGCTTTCAGAGCTGATCCTAGGCAATAATAAGCCTCAATATGAAATGAATTAGAAAGGGAGCTAATATTCAGCGATGATGTCCTGTAGTCCCTTTGGCAAATATTTTGATAGAATAAGAATTCATTTATTTCTAATTGCTTCTTAAATCGAAATTCGCCGATCACTGAGTACAACTGTTGCTTTTGTTTATCAAGAGCGAAACAACCCAAAAAGCAAGTGCAAAAGAAATGATTTAATTTCGAATGCAACTTGGTCCTCTGCATTAAGTGACGCATTAAATAAATAATTTTCAATAATTTCATCTACACTTCTTTTGCAGTGATTTGAGAAATTCGAAACCAAACTGATTAGAAGAGGAGAAAGTCGAACCATTGGAGATAGTTGGATTGTGATGCGGAGATAATCGTCCAGTGATATGTCCACATCGATCTGAAGGGAAAAATAGGCTGAAAAAGTTTGCGTCTCTTTCCGCAATGACTGCCTGTTTTCATCCAGCAGATTCAGAGAGAAATGTTTCTTGCAGAGGACATCCGCTGCTTTTTTTTATCTCCCATGTGTTAAGATAATGTTGCAATTTGTTATAATATTTGCCCATCTCTGATAAATCATCATCTGATTTATAAGCAATTAGGATTTTGCCCCTGCTCCTGTCTGACCGGGAAGCTGTTATAGGGGTTATAGGAGTTTGATAACAAATGTGTAAAAGAGATCCTTGATCCTGGGTTTGATAACACACGTGTAAAAGAGATCCTGATCCATGTATCTCTTGCATCTCTGTCTCTCTTTCTCGATCTGCTGCTTTCTTGGCACAACCGATTGAGAGGATGCGTCGAGACAAGGTAGCTCGTGAAAAGAGAGATCGTCATTAGCTCATGGAAAACATCGTAGATGATAAATTCTGAAAGAGAGATATATAAGACTTCAGCTCGTGAAGAGAGATATAAGACATCGGATATCTACGAGAGAGACAGGTCATATGTCCGTGAAGATGTATATATATATATAAAATACACGATCTAGTGAAGAGAGAGATAGGGTACCAATTGTTGAAGAGAGATGATGAGACATCAGCTATTCAAGAAAGACATATACGACATCATCTCGTGAAAAGAAAGAGAGATGGGGCATCAATTATTGAAGAGTTGTTTGGGTTGAGTTGTTTTACCTCTGAGCGGCACTTTTTTTGCACACCATGGGCTAAATGGCCAGGTCACATGGACCCCGAAGGCGCAGAGAAGGTTGGGGGAGGGGACCCACTGGAACAGCTGTTGGGAGATAGATGGTAGCCTCCCGTCAAGGCCATCCAGCGTGTTCTTTAACGTGCACAGGGTATGGCTCTCCCGCACACGGGGCTTAACGTCCCATCCGACGGACGGCGGTCTTTCCAAGCCCATCGGTGTCCCCTACTGACCGTGGGCAGGGCGGGGAATTTTGCGGAGATAAATCTCAACGCTGACCCAGCTGGGACTCGAACCTGGGAACTACAGATTACGAGCCTGGCGGGCTACCGAGTGAGCCACCCCCGCCCCAGTTATTGAAAAGAGAGAGAAGCGACAACTGATGAAGAGAGACAGATAGTGAATCAACTGATAAAAGAGAGAGAAGAGCATCAGCATTCCTCTTCACGTTCGCAGGGCCAGACTACAACGGAAGTGTAGTGTTGTCTCTCCTCCTGAGCCCATTTCCTGTCAGCAGAAGCCTCTCTCCTCTTCCACTTCCCTTCTGCCCTTGCTGCAGCGTCTGAATCGCTCCCCACAGACTCCTTTGTAACGATTCGTTTCGTGATGTCTGATGGAATAGATGCAGAACGAAAGAGGAAATGAGAGAAAAAAATCTATTAAAATAGCAAATGACCAACAAGATGCAAGATTCGATATTTCGGATCGAAGTTTCATTTTGTGAGCAAAACGTTTTCGATCAGCATACGATCTTAGCAAACGTTGATTCTTGCTGTGCTTTGTGAAAATGGCAAAGTCGTTTCTGATTTTTCTCTTTGTATTGGCATCGGATCGAAGAACAGATCATCGTCGGGATCAGAATCTGCAACATCAGATCACGATTAAAATCAAGGATGGGTTTTGCAATATGTTGATCGTCGAATGTGTTGCTGAGAAAAAATAGACAAAAGTTGAGCAATAGTTCTTTGCTTTTTATCCCAATCCTTTCGCTTTCAATTTCTTCATGATTTTTCGAAAGACAGGTAAAGTTAAAAATAAGCACCACGTTCGGCGTTAGGTTTTTGTTACCTTGATCTAGCTGACAAGTTGTTTATTGAATCCCTCAGCAAAAGGGGTTCGATTCTTCATTTAAAGTTGGTTGCAAATGATCGGATAATTGAAATGTAATCGTTTCAAAATGTTCTTTTATTCACAGCTCATGGACATTTTTTGAAACAAAAAAATCTTGGTCCACTAAGAAGAAAAACTCGTCTGAGTAAGAGAAAACATAGTATCGGATTTTGGCAAAACAACTTCTGGAGAAATTTTAAGATGAGAGCGAGGAGGAGTCAAAAGAAGTGAAATCGTCAGAAGGAAAAAAAGGGAAGTGGTTTGAGAATGTTACACCTGCGAAGGTCTTGTTCCAATTCTCACTTTTCATGTGCAATAAGAATGCTCTAATACAGATAGCCGAAGATGACTTCTGGTTTCATCCTGTTTTCTTATTTCATGCGAAATACTGAATCAAGATCACTTATAAATTCCTCCAAAGAACTTTTCTCTCCTAATGGAGATCACTGAAGCGAAAGAGGGAAGAGAAGCGATAGCATCAAAAAGCAAAGATCGAAAGATATTAGAATAGTTATCGATGCAGAGGAAATTGAAAGGAAACAAGGTGAGCAGAAAAGTTGCATCTGCAAAAACTAAAGTTCTGAGAACCCTTTCTGAGGCATGAGAAATATTTATCCGACAGTCTTCCTTCTACTGCAGTTTTTTGCGTTGTTTTTCAGAGTCTTCATCATGCAAAGTAGGAAAAAATATTTCTCGGTCTCATCCTCGACGAAGATAAATTCGTTGTCATGGCGCTAATTTTATTCACAAGCAATGGCGAAACAAAAGCGTTGCTATAGCTACTTCATAGATACATGTTGGGCGTGTTGCCGATCGCTGTTAAACAAAGTTATTTAAATATTAGAATTAGACTGACAGATAAAAGAGTTACATCAGAGTGTGAAAGGTGTCTGTTGGGGTGGCAAAGATAAAGGGATCCATTCCAATGCCTTAGAGAAAGGACTCCATACTAAGGGCTTAGAGAGGGGGATCCATCCCAATGGCTTAAAGAAAGGAATCCATCCCAAGGTCTTAGAGAAAGGGATCTATCCCAAGGCCTTAGAGAAAGGGATCCATCCCAAGGTCTTAGAGCAAAGGATCCATCCCAAGGTATTAGAGAAGGGGATCCATTCCAAGGGCCTAAAAATATCCATCCCAATGGCTTAAAGAAGGGTATCCATCCCAATGACTTAGAGAAGGGTATCCATCCCAATGACTTAGAGAAGGGGATCCATCCCAAGGGCTTAGACAAAAAGGATCCATCCTAATGGCTTAGAAAAGGGAATCCATTGAAGTGTCAAAGCGAAAAGGATCCTCGCATTGGCAAAGAGGAAGGGATCTATTGGGGTGGTTAAAAAAAAAGAAAATCCTCACAGAAAAAAAGAGAAAGTATCCATCCCAATACCAAAGTGGAAAAGGTTTATTGCAGCGAAAACGTGGATGAAATAATTCATCTCAATCAAATAGAGAAAGGGATCCACCTCACTGGTCAAGAGCAAGTAGTTCATCCTCTCTATGACAAAGAGAAAGGAATGAATCGTAATTAGAAAAAGAAGGTATCCATTTCGGTGACGAAGAGAAAGGGAATTAATCAGAGTGAGAACGCATTGAAGTTGTCAAGTTTAGTTATGGGAATAGGTTTTTTCCTTAGGCCAAGACGTCAGATGAACACTTAAAGGATTCTAGTGAGAGAAGACTGCTATTCACTGGCTCTGAAAAGAATGAAGCATCCATTGACATCCTCAGCATTCAGACAGGAGAGAGGATCTTTTCCTTCTCTCCTCTTCCTTTGAATTGAATCGAAAACATTTCTTCCCAATTCGACATCCGAAGATGTCTGGAATTCCATCTGTGGACAGGGAAGGAAGCGAGCAGGCATTCATTGCCGACAAGACCGAGATTAAAGCCAACATCATTCTGTCTCGTGTCCACCGGAGCATCCGGGCATTCCACTCGCCTCCGTTAATGACGGGAGGCGGTGGAGTGTGAACTGCGGAGGCGGTTGTCATAGCAACGGGATATGAGACAGATGAGAGTTAGGCGCTGGCGCATCTGCAATTCAACGTCGGAGCGGGGCGACGTGCCCGCCGTGCTACCGACGTCGCTGCCAATTCTAAGGGCAAATGCCGATTTGTCTGGTCGTCTCCTGCGGATATATCGTAGTGAAATGACGTCACTTCCTGATGTTAGCTTAAGACAGATTCCGTCAGAGCTAGTTTATCTTCCGCGAAGGACAGTCGCTGTATCGACATTGCACGTGGTTATCGCTCTGCGCTTCCTATGCAGTGTGAAGGGGTCCAGGGTACAAAGTGAGCACACGACGAAGGGTGGCGAAAATAATTCTTTTCTGGAACCTCTTCAAGTCAATTCATGTTCATCCAAGCAATATCCGATGAGAGGAGATTTTGCATTCCGTCTGGGAAAAGGAATTTCAAAGCAGAGACGAGATTTTCTCATTTTATGCCTTAATAGGGATTCGTAGCTTATAGGGATATTACAGACCAAATGGGTCACTATTAACATAAAGGAATCCAAGTTTCATTAATAAGAGATGGATGGATTAACACATATATACAATGTTGTATCATCCTAATAAACTTAATTTTTACTCTAACCTGAAAAACGTAAAACATTTATATACAACAAATTCGCAATACTATTAGATTTCTAAATAGTTGATACCAAAACTAATCCATTTCAAACATTATATCTAGGAGTATTACATGAAGCTATGAACAATCGTTTGAATTATCGTTGCGATTTTTATTGATTAATAAAAAACACCTTAAGAATAATTATCTACTTATTTGAAGGGCATTAACAGTGATCATGTTTCCTAAATCTTTAGCGGGTGGATTATACATAAAGTGCATAGAAATCTTGCATTGCAAATGTCTTCAAGATTTCTATTTACCTTTTCAATGACTTACCAACAGAAATGGTTTTCTTACAAATACTGATGACGACAAAAAGAACGCTTAAGAAACAAAACTTACTTTATTCAAAAATGGAGTTATTCCAGTAACAAGTAAACAGTGCAGCAGAGTTTTATGAAAAGATAAATTTATTTCTACTAAGAAATAATTGCATATACTAAGAAAAAAAAACCTTTTTAAAATTATTTGCAGCAGCATTTGTTTTGTTACATCAACTTGTGATCAGCTGATTTCAATAAATGTGACATCACTTCAATCGATTACCACTTAGCAAGTTGTGTTGGGTTGTTTTACCTCTGAGCGGCACTTTTTTGCACACCATGGGCTAAATGGTCAGGTCACATGGACCCCGAAGGCTCAGAGAAGGTTGGGGAAAGGGGCCCCACTGGAACAGCTGTTGCGAGACAGATGGTAGCCTCCCGTCAAGGCCATCCAGTGTGTTCTTTAACGTGCACAGGGTATGGCTCTCCCGCACACGGGGCCACGGCTTAAAGTCCCATCCGACGGACGACGGCCTTTCCAAGCCCAGCGGTGTCTCCTACTGACCGTGGGCAGGGCGGGGAATTTTGCGGAGATAAATCTCAAAGCTGACCCAGCTGGGACTCGAACCTGGGAACTACAGATTACGAGCCTGGCGCGCTACCGACTAAGCCACCCCCGCCCCCCACTTAGCAAGCGATGATCTCACTCTACAGATACAAATTCGACATCTAGCACTGATGCTCTAAACTCTTGAGAGGCTAACTCTTCACCAATATACATAAACTAAAGACTCAGAGCAGACTTTCAGTATGCGACGTCACTTCCTTATTCATTCTCTCGCTAACTGTTCTCGAAGAATCGAGAAGTTTTGGGCCTGCAGAAAGTTCAGTATTTTGGGTTTTGCTTCTAAAACGCCACATAGGGTGATAGTTCCGTTATCATCTAATAAATTTCTTAACTGTCTTAGTAGTTCGGGCGCTAGCTACTGTTCCAGCAGGGTAAGCTTTGTGTGCTGTGTTAGCTCTAAATAAGGCAGTGGTCAGCAGTGAATGCGGCATGCTCTTGTATAAGAAGGCATGTAAAAGACACATATAAAGAAAGAAAGCTTGGAGTAACTTCTAGGTCTCTGTCCTATACGTTGCAAAATGAAAATGATAAAATGAATTTCTTAAGTTGTATTGGGATATTTTTAGCAATGGATGATTGAATAGTTTTTATTTTCTTTATATTTGTGAGGTTAGTTGAGCCGTATATTGTCAAACCGTAAGTCAATATAGATTCACAGATAGCTTTGTAAACCAAAATACATGTATGTGTGCTTGCAGCAAATTGTAGTTTGTAAAGTTTAGATGCACATAGACGCAATTTCCCTGCTAACTTTTGAATATGTGTATTCCATCGGAAGGTTGTGTCCATGTAAAGTCCAAGATATTTATGGCTCTCAACACGTTCAATAACATCGTCGCAGCAGTCAAGGTCATGAGTTATCATATTATGAGGACACATGGATTCGTGTTTTTTTATTGCATAAGATGAAAGATCATAGTATCCTGGTGAATGAAAGCTCATCCATTTGGTTTTATCTGAGTTGATGTATATACGATTAATGTGAGATCAGTTAATAATTTTGTTCAAATCATCCTCTGTATCTCGGACTGTGATTCTCGTTAACCAAGGCGGTGTCCTCACCATATATATATATATAAGGAGAGCCCTTCAGTTTAAGGTTAGCTAGATCATTAATATAAATAATGAAAAAGAGCGGACCTAAAATTGAACCTTATGGAACACCAGTGTACACTGTTCTCTTCTCACTAAAAACGCCATTAATTTTAGTAACATGCACTCTGTTTTTTAAATAATTTTCGAACGATTTAAGGGTAATACCTCAGACACCATAAGTATACAATTTTTGAAGTAAAATATCGTGATCTAACTTATCAAGTGCCTTACGAAAGTCCAGAAAGATAGCAGCTGCTTTTTTTCCGTTGTTTAAAGTTCCGTTAATGACGTCAGAAAATTCAGTTAAAAGTGTAATTGCATTTTTACCTTTTTGGAAACCATATTGCTTTTTACTAATAATGTTATGCTTTTTTCAAGAAATTTGCTAGAACGTTAGCTACATATCTTTCAAGGATTTTGTGAAGAACGGGTAAGATGGCAATGGGCCTATAGTTAGTGCAATCGGATTTAGTTCCACTTTTGTAAATTGGCCTTAAATAGCAATTTTGAGTTTATTAGGGATGTTTCCTATAGATATGCTTTCATTGATAAAGTTCGTCATGAGATCAGCTAAGGAGATTTTGCATGCTTTAATGCGCTTTGTGTATACCTAATCGTATCCACGTGATTTTCTTTCATTTAAGTCACTTAGAATTTTGAAAGTTTCTTGTTTTCAGATGGGAGGAATAACAATTGAGGGAATAGAAGGTTGGATATGTTTAGGAACTGTAGAGAGATTCTGTATACGGTTATTGTCTCTAAGATTGACAATAATGTCTGCAAAGGTGTTGTTAAATTTTTTTGCTGCTTGAGTTTCAGACATTAGTTGGTTGTTTTGGGTTTAATGGCGCATTAGCATCTAAGGAGTTTCGGACGTACCTTGTGGCATATTCATGATAAAATCGTCAATGGCAGTTTTAGGTTTATTGATGAGTTCCCCATTTTGCTTTGGATTGTTTTTCCAGGACTCAAATTGTTTGGAGTAATATTTATTTCTTTTCCTGCCTAATAAGGGACGTGACTATGTTTCTTAAGTTTGTGTATAGTAATTTAAAATTTCTGTTTCTTTGGTTATTTTTGTAGTCAATCCAAGCCGAGTCTCTTTTTTGTATTAAGTTTATTATTTCTTGATTTATCCAGTCTTTGCATAATGTTTAATTTTTGAGCCATCCGATAGTTTAATTTTGTTATTGTTAACAATCGCCGTATATTTTTTTTATGAATGCTTCATAAAGTACGTCTATTGGTTCTGAATTTGGGGTTTCGTTTCCAGCGCCTCTGTCCAACCAGTTTGTTAGACTTATTTCTTTGCATATGTTTTTATGATCTAAGGTAGTTTTTGTGTTAAAATTGCTGTCTTGCAATTTTGTGTGACTGGACGAATTCCCAAGCTTTTCCCCCCCGCAAGTTGATGCAATTAGGTAGTGGTCTGCGATCCTACTGCAAAAAATCATTGACTTTATGCCGAGTTTAATGTCAAGTCGGACGTTAATGTGATCAATTCATGTCTGAGAGAGAGAGTCGCCAATGATGTCTTCCCTGGTGATACCAGTAATGATAGGTGAGAAACCAAACTCGGTTAGCAACTCTATGTATTTGGTAATTCCGTGTTTTTTGATATTTTTGATATTTAAAGTATCCAACTAGTATTTGATTGCGATGTTTATCAGTTGTTTGGAACCAATTTTTGAGATTAGAAAGAAAAGTGTTAATGTCCGAGCTTGGTGATCTGTAAATAGCAAGTAAATTGAAAGTTAAATTATCCTTGTAGATATTTATATTCAGTGTTTCAGCAGGAATCACAAACGAAGGTATCGTTTTGACTAATAATGTGTCGCGAAGAAAAGTATACTCCCATGTTCAAAAGGACCAGAAGTTCTCGTAAAAATAAGATTGCAATTTTCTAAATTGAAAATGGAGCGTCCGTGCTGAAGATGTTAGTTTCTGTCAATATAATAATATCATAAAAATTTCAAAATATCTTTAAGATAAACACAGAGAGTATCCCAATTTTTTTTCAGACTTCGAATGTTCACATGCAGAAAGCTTAAATATTCATCAGATTCATGACACAATTTACTAGTCAAGAACCATTTCTTAACTTCCTTATAATCGCACAGAACATTTTCGTTGTGATCAAATGTTGGTAAGTCATCACGATGTTGGTAAGATTCAAACGAAGATGCTCCAAGTGAAGGAACGTCATAAACAATCACAACACTTGCTATCGAGAAGACATTTCAGACCAAAATTTAATTTCTTTATCGCCCTCCCTCATTTTATTTTCGCTCGATCTTTAACGTTCAAGTTCCATTGATAACAGCAGACATTTCTTCTTTTCATCTCTTCCCTTTTTCGTCACTTCCTGTCATCAACAAACCTCTTTCGACACGTGTTCGCAGTCAGATTCCGGGTATCTGATGGCTTTCCTCCTCATTCCTTCCAAAGCTGTGAAGCGAGTAGCTCTGTCTCTTACAATCAATACCTACTTGCAGAAGATGCAGAAGCTTTTTTTTTTCGGCTACGAGATTCAATTTCCGATTGTTCTGTTGGCCTAAATCTTGCCCCTCTCAGTGCAGCCTTCAAACTGATCTCATTTGTGAAGACATCCTCTCCTCGTGTGCATGCACAGGAGGGTTACAAAAATAATAATAAATAATAAAGAGTTTCATAGAAAAGGAAAAAATATTCTCATGAGACATTCTTCTCTAGATTACCATTTTCCATATTAAGATGTCAATTACGGGTGACAAAAGGATATTTTTTTCTATCGGCTTGGAATTCCTCTTTCTTTCTTCTATCTTTTCCTTCGAGCAAGATCCAGACTGACATGATGCGATGTCTTCCGTTCCTTTCCTTCCTAAGTAACGAACAGCATTTACTTGAAAATCTTGCTGAATCACTTAACCGTCATGCCATGCGACAGGGCAACAAAGTGCGATTTCATTTACAATGAAAGACAAAAAACAAAATAAACAAAGTCTCGAAGAGGGGAAGAATCAATTTCCTCCTCCAGCTGAGAAATAAGAAGAGTCAAAAAAGCACACACTCAGGCACTAATAATCTGAAATATTTTTTAAATGAAAAAAAAAAGTTCTTCATTACTGGGGTGAAATGAATACAAAACTGGGCAAGCAATCTCGATAAAAGGGTTGGGTGTTTACCTCGAGCGGCACTTTTTTGCACATCGTGGGGTAAATGGCCAGGTCACAAGGACCCCGAAGGATGGAGGAGGGGTCCCACTGGAACAGCTGTTAGGAGACAGATGTTAGCCTCCGGTCAAGCCATCCAGCGTGTCCTTTAACGTTCACAGGGTATGGCTCTCCCGCATACGGAGCAACGGCTTACCCTACCATCCTATTGATGCCAGCCTTTCCAAGCTCATCGGTGTCCCCTACTAATCGTGGGTAGGGAGGGGAGTTTTGCGGAGATAAATCTCAACGCTGACCCAGCTGGAACTCGAACCTAGGAACCGCAGATTACGAGCCTGGCGCACCACCGACTGAGCAACCCCCGCCCTTCGATGAAATAGAGTTTTCGAGGCAGATGAAAATGTAACAAGCCCAGAAAAAAAAAAAAACTGGGAGAAAAGGTAGATCTTGGCTGGAATTGAAATTAATTCCTTCCTCACCGATTCCGAGCATCATCTCTTTATACGCAACAAAAACGTTATCAACAACAAAATCAAGTAGTTCAGCTTCATCAGCGCTCATAGAGCTGCTTGAGGACCAAGCGTAGTCAATACCTATCCCCTCCCCCCTCCCAACAGAGACAGACACGTGGCCTCGGGTGTTTCCCGTGTCTCTTTAGAACAGAGATAGGAAAACAGACTGCAGCCTTTTGCCAACGATCGCGTTGTTCGCGTTTCACACGTGACTGCATTTGCGCCCTTCTTCCTCCCCCTATCGTATAGGTAGCGACTGCACTTCCGTTGTATCCTATCCGGTTTGCTTTCATCTCGCGCGAATTCCTCTCTCTCGCAGTAGACAGTGGGGTGCACAAAGTATGGGAGGGGGGGGGGAGTCACCTTCCGGTGTCGGTTGCATTTCTTTATCAAGTAGGGCAAGTTTACAAAGGTAGATGGCGAAGAAGTCATTGGGTGTGCGGAGAAAGAGTGGACGACGACGACTTCATTCACCTCTCTCTGGTACAGCGTTGCTATCGGATTTGTGTTCTCAGAAATAGCAATGAAATAATTTTTATTGTTTACCCTTCGCTACTTAACCCCAAAAGCATTACCTTCATTCTTTTTTTCCCTTTAACTGCCGTTCAAGTGTTCGTGAATATAATCGTTTACTGGTATTTATTTCTATTTATTCTACGTTGAAGAGCTTTGATTTTGTGTCCTCAGAGATTTCAGTTCACAACAACAGATTACGAGCAGAAGAAATGAGCAGGGATGAGTTGTTTTACCTCTGAGCGCACTTCTTTTGCACACAGTGGGCTAAATGGCAGGTCGCAAAGACCCCAAGGGCTCAGAGAAGGTTAGCGAAAGGGACTCACTGGACAGCTGTTACGAGACAAAAAGAGTGTTCTTTACCGTATACAGGGTATGGCTCTCCTGCACCGACACGTCAGCATTGAAACTATTCCCTTTATAACACATATATACATATACATTGCATTTCCGATGAAAAACAAAATTTCATTTTAATTTTGATTCTAATGGACTTCATGGCTGATAAAAGAATTCAACAATTTCAGGAAAAGAAAAAAATAATTTAAAAGTAAACAAAATTTGAAATATAGAATTCATTTTATTTATGTTGTGTTGATTTTAAGACTGCTGAATTTTACCTTTCGTTTCATAATTTCGTGAATTTTCTAGTAATTTAGATAAAATAAATGGGCCTTGAGATGAAAATCCATCCCTTACTAAAGAAGAGTGCGATGAGATTTGTGTCTGTGTGTCAAGAGATCCTTTGAGTGATCTTACTTTGTTTCTGTTCCAGGATGCGAGAGTACATTGAAGAGAATGAGCGCACGGACCCTCTGATCCACGCTCCGGACAAGAAGAACAATCCTTGGGCAGAAAAGGGGAAGTGTCTCATCATGTAGGAGGAGTAGGAAGATCCCATTCCTCTCCGAGATGCGAGGATGAGAAAGACTCTTGTGAACAGTGGTCCGTTTGCAGAAAGACGTCATCTATCCTCCTACTAAACGGAAGTGCAGAGAGAGAGAGAGAAATGTTATATATATATAATATAAATATGCAACCATCATTTCATCTCCATGTCTCGGACTAGTTGGTGTCACATGTTCATCTCAGCTCTTGTGACGTCACTCTCCTGTTCGTCTTTGGTGTTCTGTCTCGATTGTTGGCAACCGAAACAACATTGTCTACCGACGTCTTTCAGATGGCTGCTGCAGCCCCACTCCCAACCCCATCCCCACCCTCTCCATCCCTCACCTTCTGAGCTCGCTTCTTTTCTTCTTCTGCATCATTTTAACGCGTCCTGACCTCGTGACATTCTCCTCTTCGAGGCGTGACACTTTCTTCTTCTCAGCGGAGTCTAGATATTCCACGTGGGAAGGAATATCCTTCTCGCCTCGACGACACCTTCCAAAGGTTTTTCTCTCGTGCATGTTTTCATCTTCTCCTTCTGATCAATTGTCCGTAGCTGTAACGAGGAGTTCGCGAGAGTTTCGAGTCAAGTGATAAGCGACACAAATGCGGACAACTGATGCCCAAGTTGGATCTGTTTCGAAGTCAGGCTCAGCCTCGGGTGACTTCTTCGCTCGATGTTAATACCCTCCACTGGTCATACCATTTGTGAATCGCATAGTTTGCATCTTTAAAACAACTCCTGTGAGTCATTCGTTCCTATAGAGACCAACAAGCGGAAGGAAAGAAAGATCATCATCTGAGATTGTTCCTCCACTGCCAAGTGAAAGACACAAATCAAACACTTTCTTCAAGTATGAAAATTGACAATAAAAAAAAAAGAATCCGGATCCAGAATACTTTTTTTCCTCTTCACTTTGAACTAAACATAAAATATGAGTTTTCGTGTCCTGGAAAACATTTTTTTGAGATTGTTTCCTGTTCAGTATGAGATCGATTATCATCAGTGATGAGGCTCCTACTTACAGATTCCTCTGAAGTAAAAACAAGAAAAAATAACGCTTCCTTCTGAATTTTCAAAATACGATATCAACATCAAAAATAATGAGGGGGGGTCTCAGACTTTTTTTTTTTGTTTTTTTTTTTTTATTAAAAGAGATTTTTTCGAAATTTAATAATTTAATTCTCATGAAAAAAAAAAGTTCCTTTTCGATATTTTTGAAAAAGTTTGAATTGGATTAGAGCTGAAGTAGCCATCGGATATTTACGTCATTTATAAAGGGATTTAATCAATAATGAAACCTTTATTGGCCTTAGCAGAAATAAAAAGATAAATGGAGTGAAACGGATTGCGTAATTTTTTCTTCTTCAGAATTTTAATTCCGACGTTCAAATGATTCGTGCACCCAGTGGTCATGAAGAGAAGATTCGATTTAATCCTTTGGCGAATCTGCTACAAGTGAAATCATTCGAGTTAGGTCTCGTGATGGCATTGGAGCCAGATGTGATGTCGCAGCATTCGATGATGAAACAAATGTTGCGAAAAGGCTTCAAAACCTTTGTTTTTTTTACCTTCCTGTTATTTTGTTGTACTCGATATCAATATCGTGATTCTTTGATTTGAACGCAATGAACATAATTTTACTACTCCTGTTTTCTGAAGTAGAGGCAAAAGAAAAGTTCTGCTTGAGGAGGCAAGCGCAGACTAATTAAGGACACGCTCATTAGGAATGAAAGGCCGGATGGGATGCAAGTCAAGAGAGATTTCTACTTCCCTGCTGCTTTTCTCCTCTTCCTCGGTGCTCAGACGGATCATTTTGGTTTCAGTGAAGAGTGTCACGAGCCTACGATGATCCCTTCTCTCCTCATTAACTCTGAGAGGGGGGGGGCGATGACAAGGTTCCCGAATCCTCGAAACAGCGTCAATGTTCGCTTTCTAGATCATTGATGCGAGAAGAAGGAAGGAGAAGATTTCCATGAAACTCTCGTGACAGATATTGAGAGACGAGTAGAGACACGGAGAGGAGATTGAGGGACGAGTAGAGTGAGCAGACACAGGTAAACACTGGCGAATCAGAAACACCCAACAGCTCAAAACATTTCAAATGAGGATAGAAATCCCTCTTCCCTTTTGCTTCCTGGTTTATTTTACGATGTTTACTTTAAAGATTCTATTACGATCATTGTACCAAAAACGCATCCATTATAATATTGCGGACAATATTTGCTCACTTATTTGCAGTTTCAAGATTCGTTGCAAATGAGAAGAAATAATCGACAACACGTTAAGGATTTGCAAATCGAAATGAAATCGTAGAATATTAGAAAAAATCCCGAAATATTTGTGAAAAACATTAGATCATAAAAAAGTTGTTAAGAGAAAAAATACTTCGAATATCTTAAAGAGGAGAATCAGAAAAAATGTTGAATTGATTTGGCTCAAAAGAATCCATATTTATGAGAGTTTGTATTATTTAACGGAAAGTTTTTCATATGCAAGTTTTCAATCAAATAAAAATATAATTGGCAACATAGAAAATGCAATGACATCTAAATTCAATTGAAATAAGGATTAGTTGATCTTTCAAAATCAAGTAATCAGCAACAAATCCAATCCCAGAGCTTAACATCTTGGCAAAATTTCCTGACTCTTAAGTCAGGGTTACGAATTGAGTAGATTGGCAAAATAGTAATACTACTAATAATTAAAGACCAACATTTACATTTGATGGAAAAGTTATTCGGCATACTGAAATGTGATTTTCATGCACGTGCCATTTTCGAGAAAAAGAAGCCGCAATCTCCTCTTGCTCAGCATTCAAAGAACTTTTCGTTCTGCTCGTCTCCCATTTCCTCTTGGCATCGACCTCCCGCGTCTCCCTCGTCGTCTTCGTCTCTCCGTATCTTCGTCGTCAAGTGTCTGTGTCCCACGTGCGCTCGTCGTTGCAACGGCGCCTGCTCGTAAAGAACACATCGCTCAAATGATCTTCAATTGCTAGTTCAGAGGTCACTTCAATAAAAATCGTTTCCATTTGAAACCGAGTTGCGTTAGTTATTTTTCCTTAACCTTTAGATCTCGTCACCCGAGGTGATCCTCCCACGATCTCCTTTCCAGAGAGATTGTCAATCATTCACCAAGTGTGGAATTTCACATTTCCATTATTAACAGATAACGAATGCTATATGAGAGTTGCGGGTGAGAGTTGCGGGTGAGAGTTGCGGGGCCATTTGCCGTTGAACAGAGCTTGGAACTGAAAGACGCCGCAATCGAATGAGGGAGTTTAAGCAAAATTCTTCAACGCAGACTGTCATGTCATAGGAAACGGGATTAAGTGGGGGAGAACTGAGATAATAAAATGATCACTTTCGTATCATGTCGAAAGAAATCCAAATTCGAACTTGTGAAGTTTTTTGTCGGAAAGTCAATATACTCCGTTGAAGGGCTGCACGAACTATAAGCTCTCTGCGGCCTTCATAGCTCGTACACCACAGAACTCTAACCAATCATCCACAAACTTAAAACGAATGACGTTAGCACTGCACCCAATTATGCATCGAGTTCGTTGACGTCACATGCTTGATCGCCCCGAAGAAAGCAGTTATGTACCTTAAAGAGTAAATATGGCGATCTGTTATGCACACGGGTCGAAATGAATAAGGTAGGCGAATATGAAAATCAAAATTCCAAGTCTCCTTTGAAGCTTTAAAAATCGTTATTCTGCATTTTCCAGTTATCGAAATTTCCGCCTCGCCCGGTTTGCAAAAGTTTCATTTTGCGTCTTTCGCTGCTCTTCATGCGAAGCGGAAGATTCTTTGCATGTGGATCACTCTGAGAAGATTCTTTGCATGTGGATCACTCTGAGAAGATCCTTTGTATGTGGATCACTCTGAGAAGATCTTTGCATGTGGATCACTCTGAGAAGATCCTTTGTATGTGGATCACTCTGAGAAGATCTTTGCATGTGGATCACTCTGAGAAGATCTTTGCATGTGGATCACTCTGAGAAGATCCTTTGCATGTGGATCACTCTGAGAAGATCTTTGCATGTGGATCACTCTGAGAAGATCTTTGCATGTGGATCACTCTAAGAAGATCCTTTGTATGTGGATCACTCTGAGAAGATCTTTGCATGTGGATCACTCTGAGAAGATCCTTTGTATGTGGATCACTCTGAGAAGATCTTTGCATGTGGATCACTCTGAGAAGATCTTTGCATGTGGATCACTCTGAGAAGATCCTTTGCATGTGGATCACTCTGAGAACATCTGCTGCTTGCTTCATCGCGAGAAACCTTTCTTCAAACAAAACAGCGACAGTTACAGAGATCTAGAAGACGTCTGTCTAGATTTTCAGTTTGAATAAAATGAGGGGCAATAACATCACAAACATAAACAAAATAGAAAGTATATAATCTTTCATTCCTAAAAATATAATCCTCTATCACTTAAATTCACTACATCCATTGAAAAAAGATTAAAATTATATATCTATACTCTTATTTTAGAATTTTTACAAATATTGAATCATTTTTTAATATTTTTTGAAAGTAGATATATTTATAAAAAATCACTCAAGGGGGAAATATAAAAAGGCTACAATTTAATAATTGTTTCCAACTTCCAAATTTTAAAACAGTTACGGGAAATGTATGAGGATAAGGGCAGTACTTTCTACGTTTAATCAATTTTCAAGATAAATTATGCATTAAACAATTTTATAAAACAGCGTTCAAGATACTAAAATCAAAAATTTAACACTACAATAATAGGTTGTTGTTTTACCTCTGAGAGGCACTTTTTTCACACAATGGGCTAAATGGCAAGGTCACAAGGATCCCAAAGGTTCAGAGAAGGTTGGTGTAAGGGGACTCACTGGAGAGCTGTTAGGAAATAGAGCTCTTTGTCAAGGCCATCTAGAGTACACATGGTATGGCTCTCTTGCACGTGGTGTTACAGCTTAACGTCCGATCCGATGGGCGGCGGCCCTTCCAAGCCCATCGTTGTTCACTTTCTGAACAAAGGCAGGGTAGTGGTGGTGGTGGGGTTTAGCAGAGATAAATCTCAACGCTGGCAGAGGTGGCACTCGAACCTGGGAACTGCAGATTACGAGCCTGGCGTGCTACCGACTGAGCCAAACCCTGACGGAGCTTCCACTTAAATTTCACATCGACATATACAATCAATCGATGGAATTGTTTTAAACTTTATTTATTTTCCTTTCTTTAAGCTATGCAGATGTTTTGAGGGTCATTTAAACACTCATTCTGTAATTAACGAGATTAAGAATGAGTAGTCTACTACTGATGATGCATTGCCCCTGTATAACGGTATTCTCTGAGAATACATATATGTTGCAGTGAATCTACTGCACTGGGGAAGCGTTACACATACCATACTAGAAATCCATTCATTATGTTTCATTGAAAACAATTTCATCAAAGTGCATATTTTTACATGAAATTGATACAGAAGAAACTTATTTAGATAATTATGGATATATATTTATTTCCGCTCGGTATGCATTCTAATTGAATATTAAATTCTAAAAGTTACCTTATTCAAATATGCCTTCTTTTAATATGTAGTAAATGTGTTACTAAAAGTCTTAATAATTTAACGTTGAAATTGATGGCATATGATCTTCGATTTCGTGGCCATTTCTCGATTTCCCATCTCTCCTTCAATCGACATTTTTGGAACAGAAACGATCTCGAAAATCTGCAACGGAAACTGTCTCAAAAAAAAAACGAATTAAAAACTATTCTTTTCCTCGGTAGCAGGATGTTATTGCAGAAACCAAAGAGAACGTCAGTGAATTCAAGAGAAATTTGAAGAAATTCTTTCATGGGTAGAAAGCAAAAGAATCCTTAATTGCCAGAATTTTAAGTTTTTATTCCTTGCAGAGATATTATATCTGGCATCAATTTCAATAATTGCGCAATATCTAAACTTCTTATTTCAAGAAAATCAGTTTCACCTCCTCTTGGAGCCTTTTTCCCTCGCATCGCAAAACTCCCGGATCCATTTCCCGCTCTTCTGCCTTTCCAAAGCAACCAAATTCAAAAGGGAATCGACGCCCTTTCAACGATTATGAAACGAGTCCATTCCCATCCAATTAGAAGACGACTTCAGAAATCATCTGATCGCTTCAAATACGGAATTATTGTTATGGGAATGCAAGAAAGGAACATTTCTTTTAAAACTAATTCAGTGCTACTAAGATTTCAAAATTTATCCCAAAAACACAGCTGTTATATTTGCATTCTCTCAGAGCTCGATTTCTAGACGGTGTCTTTGGTTTCTAGAGTCTGCATTTTCTACTCTGAACCGTAAAAATGACACTTAAATAATTAATACTAAGAATACTAATTAATACTAATTAATACTAGGAAGAATACAAGTTCTGTATTTTGTAAATGATCACAATATATATATTTAAACAGCATTTATGACCTATTTTTCCACTAACAATAGTTCCTTTGGTGATTGATACATTTATCTCAAAATGAAATCAATTACTTCTACAGTTTCGTAGAAATCGTGGCTTTTGGCAATAAGCAATTTGTACGACTTCGCGATGAACGTTCCTATTTCGAGAGAAATTGGCGACAATCAAGAAGTTTTTAAGAGGCTCAAAAACCAGTGGCAGTCACTTAGGAAGAAATAAGGATTGTAGGGAGAAAGTGTGTGGGGATAGTTTTGGATTTTACCATTCATGTTTTGTAACAAATCTTGTTTTTTGAAAAATGTTCTCTATGGATGTTGTGATGATGAAGGATGACAGTATACATGAAAAGGTGATGCTTTCTCTCAGCACCATGCTGTCTCGACCATTTCAGCGATATTTCATCGGTTCATTTTCCATGCACTATAATGAGTTCACCGATCCATTTTTCCATGCACTACAATGAGTCCATCGATTCATTTTCCATGCACTACAATGAGTTGTCGATGGAGTTCGGCTGCTGCCACATGCTTCCACCAAAAAAAAAAAGCAAAAAGACCAAAAAAAGTATATTATGGCTTTTCTTAAGAGACCACATTTCTAAGCGAATAGACATTTTAAATACGACTACGCTTATGTTTGCGCATCGAAAATTTGTCAGTTTTGCCACTTGGACATTTTTAAATGTTGTCACACCAATAAACTAATCAATTCAGCACTAAACATTAACAAAGTAAATAAATATGTCCCTTCCATTTTCACTTCCCAATTATTACTGTTATAATATTTGCAGTTTACAACTCGGTCTTGTACAAAACAAAATCCATCATTCGAAAGAGCAATGGCAAAAAAATACCATTATTAAAAACCTTCTATATATTTATAATTAAAAATTAAGGGCATAATTTTTCTTTTTACAATTACAAACTTCTGTTTTGGAGTATGGCTAAAAAATGAGGTTTCATAAAAAAAAAAACGTTATTCTTCTTGTCAGTTAAGAATGCACAGGCTACAGACTGAACAAAAATGGTTGAAATAATTTTCAGCAAAAGGAGCTGAAAACAAATAAGAGGAGCGAGTTTTTGCAGTCCATTAAACAAAAGTTTCATTGGCAGCAAACGAGAAGCCACTTCCCGTTCTCTTTGGAGGACTTCCGCTCCGTCGCCTTGGTAACGCTCGCTTTTTTGTTTTTCTATTATTTGCACTCGGCGCGTGCCTTTAAGCCCACTTCTGCTGCGACGGCGGAAATGCATGAGAAAAGAAATTAAAAAAGGAGCGAGAAGCGAGACAAATAGCTTAAAAGGGACGCGGGAAATGTTCTTTTCTTCTGCATGAGCTTCGAGCAGCATTTGTGCTTCTTGATTGATGATGACCTGCCGCAGCTTCCTTAGCTTGGGACTTGCATCTTCTAATGGAAAAGGAACGCGAAATGAGCCCTTTCAATGCGGACTCCGAAGAAAAAAAATAGCATCAGCCTTTTCTTTCTTAAGGCCACGAAATGCTAAGAATAATAAGTCTTTTTAACATACAATGGTTAAATTCTGTCATTCAATTAATAACTTCAAGAATATCTTTATTCTCTTCTTCTTATTCACAGCAATTTTTTCGTTTTTTCAGAAGACAAATTCAGATCTATTTTGATTCTAACTTCTTTATCAATTAATAGGGGGAAAACCTTATCTTTTAAACATGAAACGTCACATAAAAATCCAGACTTATCTGATAACAGCGAATCTGACTACATGAATCAGTGGGCGTATCCTTCATGTTTAAATGTTATCTAATAAACTACGAGAAGTTTAAAGTCTCATGTTTCCTTTGTTTTTTGCGTTGGGGAGCCCGCTTCCTTTAAAAGTACCTCACTGCATAAATAAAAATAAAAATAAATACCCCCTCAAGCAGCTGCTTGCCACAGAGGTCTGACAGGAGCCTGTCAGTTTATATGCCAAAAGAATTAAAAATTAAATAGGCCGGCAAATAAGTTCCCATTTTCTTCTATCTCAGTGTATAGAAAGTTTCTCTCGCATTCATTTTCCTTTCGATTCGAATAATATTCCTTTTGTTTCAATCTCGTGACGCTTTCTTTCAACTCCAGATTTGTCTTGCACTTTCACGACTCCCACTCAGCACCAGTATTTAGCATCAACCTTTCCATTTCTGAATATTTCATATGAAAAGTCATATACAAAACGTAATCGGTCTTACTGATTTCTTAACGAAGAATGGCGGCTCCTGGTCTTCCTGATGGGTAAGGATAGAAAGAAGCCCTTCACCCGTAATTCGAGTGATGATTGACGAGTAACCTAACTATAATGATGACGGAAAGCAACATCACATGATTGATGACGACACTGCCTCGTGGTTGTTTCTTTGTGACTAATTCCACAATTTTGCCTTTTCAACAAACACTTATTCCCGATTTCCACCAAAGTTTCCCATTAATTGCAAATAAATGTTCAATAATCTGCTTTACTTCAATGTGCAAATGAGTGCATAATGGCATGCAGTCGACGTGCATCATCATCGGCAACTTCTTCTCAGAATCAAACTACCGAAACACAGAGCAACATAAATATTTCAGAAAAGTGCAAGAGATCCACTTCCGTTATTAATATCGAGTTGTAATGGCAAACAAATAAGTCCGAGGTAGCGAATGGAATATTTTCGTTTTGTATGAATCAGGAAGTGCATTATGAATAATTGCTTATTTACTTTATATATCACAATGTACTGGAATCATGTATCGATCTAAAAATATGCACTGATCCTACGATATCAATTCTCACACTAAAACTGAAGGGATTCATAATGGAATAACAATTATTTAACTTTTGCACTAATATAATTTATGCACAATACCTTATTGAAAGTGGCTTCCCATTGTTGGAGAGGGGGACGAGTCTCATTCGCTCCCTTTCGGCTGTAAATAGATGCGTATACATATAAGCTTTAGAAACGCAATTATAAAATATTGATGTAGCATTGGATAAAATAGCATGATTCGTATATTGTTTTGTACTGTGCATTGCATTGCTATTTAATTTATTTTCTGTTCCCGTGGCCGAGTGGTTAGCACGCTTGGCTACTAATCTAAGGGACCTGGGTTCGAGCCCCGGGTAAGGCATGGATGTGTGTGTCGTTTTTCTGCTGAGGTCCTGCCATCCTCTCAGATCTCCTACTATGGCATATAAACTGACAGGCTCCTGTCAGACCTCTGTGGCAAGCAGCTGCTTGAGGGGGTATTTATTTTATTTTTTTATTTAAACGCAAGATCAAATAAACCTACATCTACAAATTATTATTTACGTAAATTTGCTTCCCTTTTGGACATTACTGGATATAGACATATTATGACTGGTTTAATCTGAACGGTCCCATCAGCTGTTGTTTTGTTCATCTTCATTCCAAGCAATCATCATCATCATCTGATCTTAGCTACTTGTACAAAGGGATGCATCGCTTGGCTTCCCGTTGTCACGCGCTCAGTTACAGTTGCGTATCTTTCGCGCAATTCACTTACATCAAATGAAGAATTTTATGTTAATATTAAGAGTTTATTTTAATAAACCTGACATAGTAAAATGTTTCCATTCAGTTTAAAGAAGCAGACGTGTTGCACGTCAAATGATAATTTGTTTTCAATACACTTAAATAATCCTATTTTTACATATCCTTGTTAGCTCAAAACAACTAGGCACCATTCAAGAAGACTGTGAAATTGAGATTGTTCCATCCATAAGCAATGGATGGGTGCATCTGAAAGTCAGAAAAGTTGCAGATGGCGATGGACATGATATCAGTACAAAGCAACAGGGCCATTATTGTGTATAGAAAAGCTTGTCCCTGTGAAACACCCTGGTGATAATTTCAGTAGGTGGCCGGCCATTTTGCAGCTTAAAGGGGATGTCAGTTAACTCTTCAGAAACGCAGTCCTCGGAGACTTGCCTATGGAGAGTCAAACTCAAATTTCTTGTGATGAAAATCAAAGGAGATTGCCATTGTAGCTGATGGCATCCGAAACCATTACATCAAGGTTCATTCTGTGTGTCATTCCTAAATTGCTTATGGATCAGATCTCTAACCATGGCATCTTCACAAGTGATTTTGATGATTTTACTCGTCGTTGAAGATGACACGATGCCAATCATCTATTCAGATAACTCTAGAGGGGATCATTGGAACTGCAACAGACGATGATAGATAATATAGCAAATCCCACCAGCATGAAGGTGTAACTACCTGGCCTCACGGTCTATTTGACTTTTTCAAACACATCCAGTGGATGACGTTCCAGGTGCATACGCCATCCTTGTAATGATGATACTGCGTCGCTATATCCTTTTTGATGATATCGATGTACAGTGAATACGTTTAGGGAGCGACACACTCCCCTTCCACTCTCCACCGAACATCTCACTAGCAGCTACTCTGTTGGCGGTTATATATCTCGGACATTATTTCTCTGTGTCATGAATAAGCGATCACTTGCACAGATATACAGATGATGTACAAATCTGCCAAGTTTCAGAGCTTACTTTATTTCTAAAGCGGCATTTTTTACACACAATGGGCTAAATGGCCAGGTGAGGACCCAAAGGGCTCAGAGAAGATTTGGGGAAGGAGACCCACTGGACAGCTGTTAGGAGACAAATGGTCGCCTCCCGTCAAAAGTATTATTTAACGTGCACCGGATGTAGCTCTCCTCTACACTATGTCGGCTTAACGTCCCTTCCGATGAACGACGGCTTTTCCAAGCCCGTTGGTGTCTTCTTTTTCACCAACGACAGGGTGCAGGTTTAGCGGGATAAATCTGAAAGTAGGTTGGGACTTGAACCTGGGAACCGCAGATTACGAATCTGACACACTACTGACTGAGCCGACTCTCGCCCAAGTTTCAGACAGAACCGTATTTTTGGCTGCAATGGTGTGTTTCACCGCAGTATTTTTACGGCGTATTTTTAAAGTGCACAGGTTAATGTTTTCTTTTAAAAGGAATCACGGCTTAACATTCCGATAAGAGGACGACACTCTTCTGAAACCCCTATAAGTCTCTTTCCACACCAATAACGAATCGTAAAACCTGATTACATCTGACCATCCGTCACCAGCGTCATCTAAGACCCCGATATAAATTGAGTAATCATAGCTAACGATGAACAAACCGCATCTACGCCCGAGGATGACGAGCACATGGACACTTCGTCGAAACGTCGCATGCATTTTAAACTATTTTACCTTTTACAAGTTTTAATCAGCAGCTTTTAACTGTGTGTGTGTATAAAGTCTACTGTGGAAGCCAAGGAAATTTTAACTATTTTGACTTGCGTCAAAGTTCAACATAGGGACCTATGTACAATACTCACTGGACTGGACGGCGAGCAGGAAGAGAGCAAGCAAAGGCATCCTATATACACGGACACTTATGATCCCATTTTCTAGAACTTAAGAAAAATAAGTGTTAAGGTGATTTAACTAATATTTGAAATAACAGATTGACTTGACAAATGGAGAAAAACTCTTATCTGTCATATTCGGAATCGGACCTCCAGGATGCGCCATCAGGTGACCTTCGTGTTCCTTTAGCTAGGAAGTTACGTAAAATAAAATGCCATCTTTGAAAACTCTTTCTCTTCTACTATACACCCATCTTTGGAACTCTGCATTAACATGAGAGATGAGAGTTGTTAACTCACTCGCTGTAACTGTGCCTAAGTAGAAATCTCGGTCGATCTTCTCGCAGTGTCCGCAGCAAGTACCTCTACTCCCTCTGTCGGTAGAGGACATTTGCTGAACCACATTTTCATGGCATCATCACACAATTTCTTATAGGCATTATACCTTAAGTTTTGCGACTGTGAATCCATTGTATTAAGAACATGAATCGTTTGGACGATCGAAATCTGATGCACTTGGATGACCCCGCCAAAGGTTAACAGGAAGATACAAGAACAACAACAGCAGAAGAAGCAACACCACCACCATAACAATATCCGAGGTATTTTCGGACTGTAGGCGTAAGGAAATGGAAAAGGTCGTGTAGAATTATCTTCTTATTTCTGGTATTTTTTAGTCGGCTGGAAGAGGCGAGGAGAGAAAGAAATCGTTTTCAGCCTCTAACTGCAATATACCACCTAGAATGAAACGAAAACACGCTACTCCTCTCGCAAGAATTGCTTAAAAAGTGCAGAGTTTTGTCTGGGTCGTGGGCTCTTAATCACGAAGTACTCTTCTCGTGAATAAAGAGCACAGCAGCAGTTGAAAAGGATTTCGGTTAGCGCGATTTATTTTTAATCCTTCCCAGCGTTTCATTTTTTTGACTATTGATTGGTCTTCTTCGAAGAGTTTCAGCTTCTCAATTTTGAAGTAAAAAATGCAACACATCACAAGGGAGCGAGAGTCCCGCTGTCTCTTGGTCTTCAGTCTTTCATTCAATGTTATTAAAAGTTGAGTCTTTGATCCTTCGTGTTCGTAAAGCAGGGACGTCTTCTCACTCTTTGACAGCTATATTCGACAGCTTGACCGCAATTCCTGACTTTCATTATAAAATTTAGCCTCAAATTTTCAAATCACTAGTATTGCCTACACTTATTTATAAAGGTGTTACCACTACTATTCTTTAGTAAAAAAAAACATGCTTATGCTGTATTTAATATTTAAAAAAAAATCTAAAAAAAAATTCTGGAAACACTTCAGGGGAAATTTACACTGGCGGAAATTGAAAAGGAACACCCAGAAAGAATTCCTTTAGGAACGTCATATTATAATATGTTAATAGTTAAGGGCAGCAGAAACCGTAATCCAAGATTGACAGTCATTGGGTGAAATAAAGACGTCACTGAGGATGACAACATGCAAATGTACGCAGTGCGTATATAAGGATTAGAGCGTGAAGAAAGAAGTTATTCTTGTGTTGTGTTGTTTAGTGCTTTTTGAAGAAGCTACCATGCCTGGACGATGCAGGTGCGCAACATTTGTTCAGTTAGCGGAGTTTGAGCAAGGTCATATTGTGGGTCTTCTGGAAGCAGGTTGGTCTTTTCGTCATATTGCACACCGCAGTGGACGAGAGGCATCGACAGTGGTACGATGGTGACGTCGATGGTCAGAAGAGCATTCGCACACTCGCAGGCGTGGTTCCGGGAAACATAGAGTTACGGATGCACAAGAGGATCGGCGTATCAGGAGGGAGGTGGTGGCAGAGTGGACAGCTACGGTGTCGCAAATTCGATCCTCTGTCGTACCAAAGATGTCTACAAGAACGATACACAATCGTCTTTTGGAAGCAGGACTACAGGCACGCTTACCACTGTCACCTCTTCACTGTCGAGCACGTTTGCAGTGGTGTCAAGAACGAGTTCATTGGAGGGAAGAATGGTAGTTTGTGGTCTTCAGTGATGACAGCCGATTCTGCTTAGGAGCATCTGATGGTCGTTTACGCATCCGAAGGTGACAAGGTGAGAGGCTTCTTCCATCATGCAGCCACCAGCGACACACAGGGCCCACACCGGGCATCATGGTGTGGAGAGCGATTAGCTATCACTCTCGTACGTGTCTGGTGTTTGTACAGGGTACACTGAATAGCAATACATACATCAGCGACATCACACAGACAGTAGTTCTGCCATATTTGAGTGTAATTCCAAATATGATATTCCAGCAGGATAATACCTGCCCACACTCCATCCGGGCAACTCAATCTGCTCTTCAGGCAGTGCACCAACTCCCTTGGCTAGCACGCTCTCTGGACTTGTCTCCAATCGAGTATGTCTGGAACTGGATCAAAGACTCTTCCGCGGACCATGGCAGGCAACGACCATCGTTGAATTACATGTCAAAGTTGAAAGCGCATGGAATGGTATCCCCTAGCATGATATCCAGCATTTGTACGACCGATTGCATGCCAGATTGGAAGTTTGTATTGTTGCTGAAGGAGGTTCAACACCTTATTTAAATGTGCTTTCTGTAAAATGTAATATTCATTAAAAGGTAGAATAAACATTGAATCACTTCACACGTGTGATTACTGTCCTTTCTCAACAAGTTGTTTCTACTAAATAAATCTCATAGATTACGCTTCAATTGTTAATGGTGTTATTTTTTCAATTTCCGCCAGTGTATTTGTCGAGGACAGAGCTCAGAGCTTTTCATCAAGGAACTGTACCCGGAAAACGGGGACGTCTGGTTGCCTATTCAATCATGGATGTTTATAATAATACCAAAAAGTTCAGTTTTCTATATTTAAGATAGTTCTTTTTGATCCATCCATCCGTTATTCCACCCTCACAGTGTACCAACAAGATACCATTATGTTACAGCTCTTGATACAGATATCAAAGAAAACGCAACTGTAAAGAACTGCAATTGTTGATAATGAAACAAAATCTCCTATGGGCCGACGCTAGCTGTTTTGTGGACCAGATCGAACTTGAATTTCGTCCAAATGGTAACAGCAACAATAACAAAATTCTGATAGAGCTTGTTTTCATTTAACTTTAAGCTAAAGGAATATGTACTCCCCCAAAAAAGTTTCATTCCCCACCCCCGAAAAAAGGAAACTTTCTAAAAGGTAAGAGAATCACCAAATTTAGTATATATGCATATACAGGGTGATTGAAAGGTCTTTCAACTCAAAGTCGAAGTTTATGTATATTTTCCCACCGTCAGAAGGCGTAATTTAACTTTTTGGGAAACTCCTTGCTAATCCACCTGAACACCGTTCCATCCAGCCAATTGTACATGTGGCGAAAATGGATCTTTTTCAACAATCCAAACACCCAAAAGTAGTGTCTTGACCTGCGCTTCTCTACCCAAAGAAGGAATGATTCGAAACAATGTTGTGTATTTGGTGTAATTTTGAGAATGCAATGAACTTCTAACTGGTTCTGAATGGACGTGCCATTACTGCAGAATCAATTTAGCAAAAATGAAGAGCATTTACTCTGTGATACTTCAACACTAGCCAGCATTAGTTAATAGACATCAGGTATCAATGAAATAATAAGCTATTGAATCAGGTATTAATCCCAATTTGAGGGTGTAGTGCACTTCGAACTGTTCTCAAAGGAACTGCCATCAGTGCCGCCTCTATTCAGTAAAACTGAAGAGCATTCACTCCACGATGCTTCATCACTATCCAGGATTAGTTAACAGATAAAATAAAAATAAATATCTCCTCAAGCAGCTGCTTGACACAGAGGTCTGACAGGAGCCAGCCAGTTTATATGCCACAGTAGAAGATCTGAGAGGATGGCAGGACCTCAGCAGAAAACAACACGAACCATGCCTTACCCGGGGCTCGAACCCAGATCCCTTAGATCAGTAGCCAAGCGCGCTAATCACTCGGTCATGGGACGGCTAGTTAACAGATATCAGGTACTAATCCAATAAGGAAACGCAAAACCGCCCTTCGGACCAAAGAAAATCTTTGAGAACTAGTATTTAAACTTCATCCTATCCCAGCGTATAGTTCGGACCTCGCTCCTTCCAACTACCACCTATTTCGCTCAGTGGCTTGTTTCCTTCAAGGAAAGGTGATTTCAAACATTTCAGGAAGTTGAAAATGGATATCAGGAGTTTTAAACCTCCAAAGATCAAGCATATTTAGTATCGAAGAGGAATCAACTTACTAACAAATGGCTACGAACTATTGAGAATGATGTATTATTTTTCGCCGAGTAAAGCTCGCCATTAATATTATGAAATAATCATTTCTCGAGTAGACGATAAAAAGCACAGGCTTGTGAATCATTCTAGTACAATGCAAGCACAGACTCAACCAGGGTGTTGAATCATGGATGAATGCAATCCACTAAAAATCCTTGCAATTTGAGTGCTATCTAAATTATTTCCATGGTGAAAGCCTGTGACCTGGGCATTGAACCCATTGTATGCATTTTTTTGCATACAATGGGTTCAATGCCCAGGTCACAAGGACTCAGAGAAGGTTGGGGGAAGAGAACCCATTGGACAGCTGTCAAAATCTGGGAACATCAGATTAGAAGCCTGGTGTGCTACCAACTGTTACAATCATCACCCTGTAGGGAAAGTGCTGAGTAGTCTGACTGCATTATAGAACAAGATGCTCATCTGAATGCAATCCACTGAAAACCCTTGCAATTTGAGTGCTATCTAAATTATTTCCGTGGTGGTTGGATTACACCTCTGAGCGGCACTTTTTTGCACACAATGGGTTGAATGGCTAGGTCACAAGGACTCAGATAAGGTTGGGGGAGGAGATTCACTGAAACAGCTGTTGGGAGTCATAGGGTAGCATCCCGTCAAGGCCATCTGGTGTATTCTTTAACATGCACAGGGTATGGCTCTCCCACATACGGGGTAATGGCTTAACGTTCCATCTAATGAACGATGGCCTTTCCAAGCCTTGGGTGTCCCCTACTGATCGTAGGTAGGGAAGTTTTGCTGCGATAAATCTCAATGCTGGCCCAGCTGGGACTCGAAACTGGGAAATGCAGACTACGAGCCTGGTGCACTACCGACTGAGCTACCCCCCACCCCTTCATTTAAGTGCATTTCTTATTCTTTTCAGTGGCGTACCTAGAAGCATCTAATGGAGGAGGTAGGTGTGACATGCTCGAGTCTACAATTTTTGGTGTCTCAAGAAATATATACCCTTGAGAGGGGTAGGGTTATAGACTCCTATCCCCAAGATATGGCATTATTTCTTGTTAGAATATTTTGCTACGGATGCTTACAGGGCAGATCAAATAGTGAGCAGGGGGTGAAAAAAAAAAGCACACGTTTTACATTTCTTACACATTATCTTAACGGGAAAAAATATGTATTGCACTATTTGTCGATAGTAACACTGCAAGGTGATTTAAAGTTTTTTCTTTAAAGTTCTTTCTTGCTTTCCCTACTCCCATTTTTGAATTGTCGACCCCAGCAGTGGCCAGATGCAGCAGATGTAACTCAGGACTGATATGCTTGGAGAACTAAATTACATGGTCTGGTTGGACCTCCGTAGTCCATGGCTGCTTGAGGATGATGATGCTGTAGGTAGTCCAGAAATAATCTATAAATCATCTCACCATTCAAAACAATGGCAGATTGAAAAGAGTTACCACAAATAAATGAATCCTGTAAACTATTGTACATGAGGTAAAAGTATTTTAAAACGACCATAACCCACGAACCTCGCATAACAAAATTTCCTATTGTTCTTGCAAATGAATCTTATACACCCTAAATACACACCTGTGAAATATACTGTCAGGGTAATAAACCTGAAAATTCTTGAGCACAACTTCACAGGCTTTCTTCGATGCTATCTATTATATTTCTCGATGAGTTAAGTAAGGCAAACGTTATATAACAAAATACAGTAAAATCTCAAAAAAAAAAATTACGAAATCATTTCTTGCTCTTGATCCCTATAAGCGAACTCGCATTTTTATGTCTACAAATCAACAAAAATTATTTTGGATTCGATATTTTTGGAGTGAAAAGATACATATTCATTCCTATGGGAAAAGTGTGTTCAAATCAGAATCGTTCGCATTAAAAAAAACATGAAAAATTATAAACATCTATTACTTAAAAAGTACTGCTCTGTTAACTAAAACTACAGAGGAAACATTATTAGAAATACACGTCCTGCCTAAAAGGTTTAGAACATGTCATAAAATTATTGAATGACAATAAAAAACAAACTCCAAAATTTCTATAACATCTCTTTTATGGAAAATTATATTGCTGGATCAAAGTAGAATTTATAAATCTGGATCATGGTTATATCAATTTTTTTACTTTAAAAACTGTTCTTTCAGTATTTAAAACATTAAGAAACTAAGAATATTCAACGCAATTATGGTTATTCTAAAAATGTTTTTACAAAGTATAAGTTCAAATAAAGCCTTTTTTTTTTAATAAATGTAGCTTTCGTAAGTCTGTCCGATTGTTTCCATTTTTGATCAATTCTGAAAAGTATTTTTGAGGATAACAAATTTCTGTTAGAAAAAAAAATAACCTGACCCTGAATTGCATCTTGAACTTTTGACACTTTTTTTTTCTGTTTCAGTAGTAAACAAGTTTTTTTTAAGCTTTCGGGGCATAAAATGGAACTGCCCCAATGCTTTTAAATATGCAGTGTTTATGACACGTTCTTTCATTGTTAAACAAAGGGAATAATCTTTTCATTATTTGATGCAAATCATATTTTTCATTGATTTGTCCTCATTTTACATCAAAATAATGCTGCTTTCTTTGCCACGAGTGGTTTCTTATTCATTTTATATGACAAGTGACACTGTTTCGTGCAAAACACAAAAAAAAACAAGATTATAACTGAATATTCCATTCACTGATTGCCTTTGTGATGCTTGAAAATTATCCTCCCTCTAACCATCTATTCTCATCCAACTACCTGCATCTTATCTACCATGTCGTTATATATTAGCTTTGCTACCAAAAACATCATCAACGAGGAAAGGTTAAATACACAGAAACATTTAAATAAACAAAATATGTGCCAAAAATATTTAATAATTCTTGTAAACATCATATACAATAATTATTGTGTAATCAACATTGGATGGAAAGATTTCACAGGAACTGCCTAAAAATACGAACATCAAATACTGCAGGATTCCACATTGGCTCATACATTGAATAATTGATAGTGAAAATAGAAAGATCCGTTAATTGCTAAGTTTTCATGTAACTATGCAAACCATACTTCTAATGGTAAGTGGATTACACTACAAGATGAAATCATTTATTACATAAGAGGCTACACAAACATCCTGTCTGAAATTATATGATGGGAAGAATGATACGACTTAATATTGGTAGTCATCATGAACTCTATTTCCATTTTTTAGTATGTGCATATTACACTTGGGTTAATTTATAATTCATAATGCATTTTATAAAAAATTCTTAAAAATTTTTTATATTAGTAGTTTTATCCCTAAGTAACATTTTGTAACTGCTGTGGTATAAAGGTTCAGGCATGATGTAGGACCATACGGCTGTCTTTACACTCAGATGGAAGCTCTATATTAAAGCTATTCATTATGCTATTGATATCTGCAGGGTTGGTTTCTATGGGCATAGGAATAAAATTTACATCATTCCATCTGAAATAGGGTGCCTTTTTTTTAATTTTTGCAGTCTCTATCTTACCAATAGCATGGTATGGTCAATTTTTGTGGGAGGACTACTTTTTAAGACTGCAATTCTTTTAAATTTGGTGCATTTATTATTTATGCCTTACCAACCAACTATCTTCTTTGCTCCATTGCTGCTCAAGATGAAATGATAAATTTATAATAAATAAATATTACACAGTTCAAATTAATCTTCAAATTAATCAGAAAATAATGCATACTATTTTCATTACTTCTTATTTCATTCAAAACTGTATCACTTTAAAAATAACATTTGATGGAAAAAATGCAACTACAGATATGATTCCCAATCGTGATTTTCAACCATATTTTTTCTGTATTTAAAAAGTTATGCTAGTCAAAACATTTACTAGGATTGGTGCCAGTTATAAGAATTGATCTAAAAAAAATTAACTAAAATAAAAATAATAAGTGTACCATTTACTGAGTATAATAAGTCTTTATCTTCAGTCAATTTTTTAAAATCATTTTTCAATAAATTACTTATTATCAATCAATATTCCAGCTCCTCTTACTTTTACAAGCTAAACCAATATTATGGAAAAATTTGAGATTAGAGTGAGAATGTTAACTTTTTTCAGTGATATTTTTTGTGTAAAGTTTATTTTCAAAGTTATGGAACTTAAAATCTACTTTTGCACTCATGCACTGGTCCTGAATTATTTTGAGCATGTAAATGCTTGTTTACAGGGGTAAAGCAGAATTTTGAAAATTTGTCAGTCTTATGGAATCATTTTAACTGCTTCTTGTTACAAAAACTAATGTTTAAAACTTTGCAAAGCAGATATCAGTACTAAATGAAAGGCACTGATTTATTACTACCTTTTCTGTTGATACTGATTCTTGCAAATACACCATAAAACAATCATCAAATAGTTAAAAACAAATAATAAAAAACAAAGTTGGTTAAAACCCTTCACTGGTTAGGTAAAAAAATAAATACAAGGTAAGCCAACAGAAAAGCCAATACACATGGTGGGAGTAGGCTATGGCAAATCACATAATAAGCTGTGGAAAACTGATTTCTGACTAACTGTTGAATAGAGAACAATAACACTGTGTTGAATTATTATTCTTAAACTTGTCATTTCTAGTATCAGATGTAGCATGCCTAGCTATAAATAGTGTTGAATTTAAACTAGGCTAGTGATGTCCACTTGAATTATGATCAACAATATAAGGTGCATAGAACAATTTGTTGACAATAAAAGAGAAAATTACATTAATGGTTTCATTAATACACAAACTCCCAACAGAAACATAAATGCATTATCACAGACTTATTTGAACAAAAATTATACTTAAAATTAATGACTAGTACTAAAAATGCAAATCAAGCATTTTTGCTCCTTCTGGATAAATTACATGTAGACATTCTAATGATCATGACATTATTTCCAAAAGTAAAGCTTTTAATAATCTGGCCTCATAAGTAACAGTATTTTTTCCAGGATGAATGGGCATGTCCTCCAGTGGTTGCTCTGCATTAGCTTTTACACTACGACCATAAGCTAAAAAAGTTATTTCCATTTTAGTAGTAGATAACAATGATTATCAATATTTAGAATAAAAATGTGTATTTTATAAAAGCACATTATATGCAATTCATTCTAATGGCACTAAATGGTATGCAAAATTTGCATTGCATTAGAACTATATCAGTGATATACAATACAATAAGTAACAGAACCAAGTAATATTAAATGATTAGATAAAAATGCAAAATTACTACCTCCATTGCAAGCTGAATACACACACATAATCCTGAAACACTCATAGGTTACAGAGGTCTGACCAGGCTATACAATTTACTTCTCCAAACATCCACCTGAAAATAGCTATTGTATTTGGCCATTGCATGCTAATTCTAATAAGGTTTTGTTTCACATTGTCCAGTGCATCCTAGGACTCCCCCCTTTTTCTGAGGCCTTTAGCAACAATGTTCAAAATGAAATAAACTCGACTATTCAATATCTACTAATAATTGGTTTACAGGGGTAAATCAGAATTTTGCAAATTTGTCAGTCTTATGGAATCATTTTAACTACTTCTTGTTACAAAAACTGAGGTTTAAAACTTTGCAAAGCAGATATCAGTACTAAATGTAAGGCACAGATTTATTACTACCTTTTCTGTTGATACTGATTCCTGCAAATACACCATAAAAACAATTATCAAATAGTTAAAAACAAATAATAAAAAACAAAGTTGGTTAAATTTGAATCGATGTCAAAGTGCTCATTTATTAGTAAACATTGTTCATAATCTTATTTGCTAATCTTTGGTACATAACCTGACCTATTGATATATACACTGAGTGATCACTGATTTATGAATACTCCCACCCTATATTATGTCAATGGAACACTAATTTTGAAGTTATTTATAACTATGGGAAAATGCAACTAAAGGCAAAATTAAAGATCTCATTCTATCTATAATCTATGTTGAAGTCTAAGTATTGACTTTCAACAGTATTCCTTCAGTATTTGAAGAGTAAGTTCGAAAATTTAACAACAGCAATGCTTTTACCTTTGAAGTTAATTGAAACTGAAATAAGAAGTATTATTTCAAACCATTGATAAATAACTACACATTTTAAAAGTGTGTGTAAATAATTCCTTTGTTTAATCTTTTGATAAGTTTCTTAAACACATTGCTAGTCTGAAATGTTTAAATCTTCATAAATGTTTATATACTGAAAGCATACTGTTAAAAATCAAGATTTGGTCGAGATCTTTAATTATTCAGTCACATTTTCTTATAAAATGCTTATTTTAAAAGTTATAAAGTTTCAAAGTGAGCATCCCATTGACATAAAATGGGGTAGTTATAATTCAATGATCACTCAGTGTATATGGTTAGTCATTGCAGGACAAAGTTCTAAAGTTTATTTGTTTCATTGCTGAAAAATAAACGAAAAAATATCTTGGCAACAATTGTATGTGTTGTGAAAAACCTGACACTTTAAGGGTTAATAGACCTCACAACCTAAACCATGGCAAAAAAATTTGTCTGCTGTTACTAACAGTGCAATATTTGGAACAAAAAACATTTCTTACAATTATTAAAAATAGATATTACTGCAGAAAATACAATTTATCAATTTATTAACATATTTAGATATCCCTAGTGAAATGTGGTAACATAGGTAATAAGAATTACTGATTATTCAAATATTTTCAATGTTTCAAACAAGAGAATATGAATTAAATATTACATACCTTCACAATGTGACAGAAACTGCAAACAGTCATAGAGCACTGAATCACGAACTACAAAAATCTGTTTTGCTAAGTTCTCTAACAATGAAAGGAAACACCGCTTAGCATAAAACCATGTATCAGTTCCAAGCTTCTTGCTATAGGGTTCAAGACTTTTGATCACTCGAGAGATGCCAAAATCATAGTTACCTTTGGCACAATATAAAGTCCTATAATAATACACAAATTAGTAGGATAATGCCAATAAATACTACAATTTTTCATTACTCACATGAAACATAAAAATTTGCAACATACACCATATATCAAAAGATAAAGAAGTGAAACTTTTAAGTGAGAAGTAGAGCAAGCATACAGATGTGAGATATAGAGTAGAATGTCAACTATCCAGAGCTTGATTATCTGAATCTTCTGATTATCGATTTCTTATTATTGTTCATATATTTTTTTCGATTTTTCACACAGAATAGCAATATAATAATGAAACTAATCAAAGCAACAATTACATTCTTGTGTATGCATTACAACTAATATCCAAAGTGTGGCTATGTTGACACTGCTAGTTTTGAATATTAGTCATCAGTTATATGTTCTAAACATAGATGACAATCACAGTGTTACCTGCTGACTTTTTAACATTGATAAATCAATAAATATTTTGTGGAAAAAATTTCGACAACTACGGGACTTGAACCCGCATCTCTCCAGAAACATGCCAGAATATTCTACCATTGAACTAATGCCAGCTCTCTCCTTTTTCGGTTAATTTAAGACTAAACTCTTCACCAAGATTTTCAGGTCAACTGTTGGCGCCATCTATGATCTCGGGTGGCAACTATTACTTTTTATATTGAATTGAGTAAGATGGAAATACATAATAAAGTCTCATCATGCTATTTAGCATTATTAATGATTTAAAGATAGATCACAATCACAGCGTTACCTGCTGACTTTTTGACGCTGATAAATCAATAAATATTTTGCAGAAAAAATTTCATTGACATACGGGACTTGAACCCGCACTCTCCAGAAACATGCCAGAGTATTCTACCATTAAACTAATGTCAGCTCTCTCTTTTTTCCGCTAATTTAAGACTAAACTCTTCACCGAGATTTATTATTCACCGAGATCATTAGTTCAATGGTAGAATACTCTGGCATGTTTCTGGAGAGATGCGGGTTCAAGTCCCGTATGTGGGGGAAATTTTTTCTGCAAAATATTTATTGACTTATGTGTTCTGATTACTATCTGAAACAGTGCTGCATTATGATAAATTTATGCAACTTAGGTGCAAATATTCTCCAAAATGTGTAGAAACATATTTTATACATTTTTTTTTGAGATTATTCAGATTTTTTGGTAATCTGGAATCCAGCCTCATTTAGTACAGATAATCGAGGTTCTATTTAATTACCACACATAAATACTGATTAGTGCAATACCTATGTTATTAAATACAATATCTTTATAACAAAACACAAATTTAGAGTTGCAGAAAATTGAATCATGAAAATATGTTTATAGATTATGTACCTTTAACACAAGACTTCAGCTTTTCATCCATTTCTAAGTGCTGAATCAGTCGATGGTAATGGTACTGGACAAACACAACTCAAAATAGACATACTTATAGCTCTAAAAGATTATAAGATCAGTCATTGACATCCTGATAACTTTTATCAGAATGTCATGGGTTGGGTTGTTTTACCTCTGAGCGGCACTTTTTTGCACACCATGGGCTAAATGGCCAGGTCACATGGACCCCGAAGGCTCAGAGAAGGTTGGGGGAGGGGACCCACTGGAACAGCTGTTGGGAGACAGATGGTAGCCTCCCGTCAAGGCCATCCAGCGTGTTCTTTAACGTGCACAGGGTATGGCTCTCCCGCACACGGGGCCACGGCTTAACGTCCCATCCGACGGACGTTGGCCTTTCCAAGCCCATCGGTGTCCCCTACTGACCGTGGGCAGGGCGGGGGGAATTTTGCGGAGATAAATCTCAACGCTGACCCAGCTGGGACTCGAACCTGGGAACTACAGATTACGAGCCTGGCGCGCTACCGACTGAGCCACCCCCGCCCCCCAGAATGTCATGAGTTTGCATCCCACCTGCCTCATAACAATGTTTCCTTTAATAAATAATAATTTTAATAATTTCAATAAAGCCATCTGATTGCCATATTTTAGAAGTGCTATACAGTATTGCTGATTTGTTTGTTAATATTACTATGAATTACAAAGCAATCACCTGATTTAAGCTCGCAAATTTGATTTGAACTATTATTAACATATTTTTCCTTAAATTTTCGAAAATATCCTAAAAAAAAAACTGCTATTTTTAAAAACGGAATATTTTGGAAGCAATTATGAAATATGTACCTTTTATTTGGTATACACCACTGTAAAAAGTGTTATTAAAATTAATATGTTACTATGTTCATATTTCTTACTTCAATAAAATTCAGAATTAAACTCTATAATTTGGTATAAAATATAACTTATTTCTGTTAATTAGTTATTTATTAAAATATTCTAAAGTTGACTTGTTTATTGGACTCTGCAACAAATATGGACTTTTCTCAAAGTATGGTAAAAAAGAAAAAATATTACGAAACGGAGGAAATTTTTTTTTGTACAGAAATAAATAGATTTTCTATTCATGTGCATTATAATAATTTCTGTCTATTAGTGTTTTTTAAATAATTTTTCATTTGTGTTGCCGAATGCATTTTTTTTTTTACTACATGACTCTAAAAAAGTCCTATTAAAATAGAATTAGTTGTCTTTTGGTAAAATATTTTATTTTCAGAAAATACAGAATTAAATGCTGATTAATTTGGCATATAACATGACATAATTCCTTTCATTAGTTATTTGACAAAAAAGTTCTAAAGTTAATTTTTGTTTTGCTTAATAAGAGTGAAAAAAAAGCTGGACCTGGGAAGGGTTAAATTTGCTATCAATATTAAAACTCTTACAGCTTGGGATTATTTTTTTCTAAAAATGGAACTCAACTTCTGACCCTCATTATGCAACAACTAATGAATATAATAGTTTACATTACATACTAAAAGAAAAAGCTTTTAATTCTGAACAAAAAATATAAAAATTAAAAGGAAAACAATGATAGGAAAGCATAAATAAAATTTGCAAGTTCATTTGCAGTGATTTTTGAAAATTAATTAATCAGTTTCTGACACTTAACCCTTCCAACATCAAATACAAATAAAGATCTTGACAAAATCCGAAATGAGAGGCCTAAGACATCTTGTTCATTTTTAGTACAACAAAAAAAATTCAATAAAAAAATAAATTAGTATTTGAATTTTTTTTTACTTATATCTTATAAAAAAAATATGCAATTCAGCTTGATAACTAATAATTTCGTTTCCATTTGATGCACAGTTTAATAAACTACAATATAAATAATTTGTTAAAGCCATCTGATTGCCATTTCTTAAAACTGCTATATGGTATTACCAATTTATTTCTTAACATTATTCTTTGCTGAGGCAACCCAATGATTTAATATTATAAGTTTGATTTTAACTATTCATCATCATCATTCTCAAGCAGCCATGAGCTATGGAGGTCCAACCAGACCGTGCAATTTAGTTCTCCAAGCAACTCTGTCCTGAGCTACATCTGGCCAATGCACACCAATTATATTCTTTATCATTATATATATTCTTATTTATACATATATTTATAATAATTCTTTCTGAGGCCTTTAGGCACACTGTTCATAACCCTATTCACTAATCTATAATAATCCATATGGGCAACATGGCCAAACCAACTGGGTATCTCTCTGCACACTATGCTACTTAAAGGAGGTTGCAGACTCCTTTGCCTAATCTCATCATTACTTACAAAGTTCAACCACCTAATGCCCCATATACTGCGTAAGCATCTAGTTTCCTGTTATCTTGTTTACAAAGTGTCCAAGTTTCACTACCATAACTAACAGTAGAAAAAACCAAACTATAATACAGTCTAATTTTAGTCTTTAGGTGTATATGCCTATTTCTCAACACTCTTCATAGATTCTTAAAAGTCCAGGCAGCAATCCCTATTCGTCTGTTAATCTCATAAATACATAGCTCCCAAGATGATTAAACTGAGACACCTTCTCAAGAGTACAGCCATTCAGATTAACTGAACCACAGCCTGGCTGACCAATTTTCATCACTTTAGTTTTCTTTCTGTTTATAACCAAACCTACTATACTACCAACCTCATCATTAACTCGAATGAAAGAGTTCATCTCATTAACATCATTTGCCAAAAGGGCTAAATCATCAGCATAATCTAAATCAGAAATTTTCGTATCTCCAGACCATTTATGGCCAAAATCATTCCCTTGCAGTGAATTTTGCATAACATAATCAATAACCAAACTAAAAGGTAAAGGAGACAAAATGCACTCTTATCGAACACCAGAAGAAATGCTAAACCAATTGCTATAAGCCTTACCAACTCTCACACACGACTCAATGTTATTATACAGAGCTTTCATTATATTACTAACTTGTCTGCTATGCATTGCTATCTCACAATCAACCACAAATTATGACGATCAACAGAGAAGAAAACTTTTTGAAATCAACAAAGCTAGCAAAACCAAAAGTTTCTAAAACTCTAAACATTTCTCAAGAATCTGCCAGAGTGAAAATATTTTATCTACACATCCCCTACCACTTCTGAATCACACAATTGCCTGTAAACCAGATTCTTATTTCTATTATGCACAATCATGCAAAGAACTTTATCTGGAACAGAAAGTAGGCTGATACCCCTATAGTTACCATTAAGTTTGCTTACCTGTAGGAGACACTGTCCATTGCCATTGCAGCTACCAATACCAAAAGGGCCTATCACCCATCTCCAAAGTCAGAGTCAGTACCAACTTTGGCATTGAAGTCACCTAGAACAAGGATAATATCACCTTTCTTGACAGAATTTAAAATATCCTGAAGTTGTCCATAAAACCTATCCTTCTCATCCTCATCAGCATCCTCAGTGGGGGCATAACAGCAGATAACATTCAAGTCTTTAATACTTGTCTAAAAATTTGCTGTAAGAAACCTTTCATTAATGCACTCATATCCCAGAAGAGCATCACTAGAGTGTCTGCTGAGAAGCAGTCCTATGCCTTGGAGATGCTCATTATCTTCCCTCCCTGAAAAGAGAAATTAAGATTATTTTTAAGAATCTGATCTTTATCTGTCTATCTGGTCTCTTGCAAGCTGAAAATATCTAAATTATAACGGTGGAATTCTTATGTGAGAACATCAAAAGAATAAGCTCTGTGCAGATTTCTCTCATTCCAACTACCTATGGAGAGAAAATGGTTAGTGGAATGTTTAAAGAAACTATATTTTTTGAAAGAGGGAATGCTGACAATATCAAACAGCCCCCTAATCACAGGCATGGGGCAAAGACCCGTTCCCCCACCACTAAAGGCTGAAGCCATCTACACTGGAAAACTTCCTCCAATGTAGAATTTGACAATGCCAGTAGAAGCAAGAGTTCAGGTGTCTGCAATGACCTCTGCTCAGGATTATCCACCAGCTGATATAAGGTATCCCATGCCTCTGTTCATTTAGGGCTGGCAACCCACAATCAAACAGAAAACACAGCAGCATATTCTCCCACCAGTGCAGCAAGTCCAGGATCAATTCAACAGAGGCCCACCAGTGCAGCAAGTCCAGGATCTCTGTAATCAAGCTCAATTCCATAAACCAGTCCAGTCTAGTGTGTATAAATGATCAGCACTTGGACCTGTGTGGTTGACCACTCCCCAGAAGGTAGAAAAAAAAATAGTAACCATAGTTGTCCAGATCAGTAGGCCACACTGATCTGGCAGTCCTCCCCTTCCATTCCCTTTCACAAGAGAGTATCTCTTTTGAAAGATACTAAAGGTCTGCACCACGAGAAGGCGGGGTTGGACATTAGGTACTAGGCCTGGCCAGTTCTATGCATCATCACAGGGGATTGGTGCATAGCTCTCCTTCCAGTGACTACCTAGCTACCATTTAATTTAGCTACAATTTAAAATAGCTCTCCTTCCAGTGACTACCTAGCTACCATTTAATTTAGCTACAATTTAAAATTTTTCTTAAAGTTTTGGAAATTTGAAAATTAACAAAAAACTACAATTTTTAAAAACAGAACATTCCGGAAGCAATTTACACTCTTTTCTGCCTTAAATCAATTTTGGTAGTCCTAGAATTATTTTTATGATTTTTCCCAGCATTCTATGCATCATTCCTACTCCATAAATCAAAATTAAAAAAAGGACACAATTATCATCTTTACAATGAGAGCTCCTTCAAGATTCTGCAGCACATGCATCACAGTAGAGGAAGTCGCAGGTGTTAGTAATTGCACACACATGCAAGTGTGGCGAGAGCTGTCTGCTAAGTGGCTGTATGGAAGTTGTTTATATATGTTTGATTTAAATCAAAATACTTCCTCCCCACACACTGAATATTATCTCCCTTCCTAGAGTTAGTATTTTATTTCATTTTTTATAATTAAACATTAGTTTTCATTTCTGTAGATTATTGATCTTTCAGTCGGTTGATCTATAAATAGATTATTATTGAGCTTTTGGAGTTATGCTAAATCAGATGGCTGGCTTACAAGTTGGTTTGTCTTACCTCTGAGCCACACTTTTTTTGCACTTAATGGGCTAAATGGCCAGGTCACAAAGATCCCAAGAATATTGAAAGGAGGGGACCCCATGGACAGCTTTTAGAAGACAGATGGTAGCCTCCTGTCAAGGCCATCTAGCGTGTTCTTTAGCATGTACAGGGTATGGCTCACCTGCACATGGTACCATGGCTTTACACCTCATCTGACAGATAGCCTTTCCAAACCCATTACTCACTGACTACTCACTAGTCACCCACTACTCACTGAGGACAGGGTGGGAGTTTTGTGGAGATAAATCTCAATACTGGCCCATGTGGGACTTGAAACTGGGCACAACAGATTACGAGCCTGGTACACTATGAACTGAGCCATCCCCAGCCCCAGGTTACAAGTTGTTCAGATATTTTATTTAACATTGGGTTAGGTTATATGCTAATTTTTCTTTTATTATTTCTTTGTTTTTCAGTAATTTTTATGCTGTTTCCTGAAAATGAATGAAGTTTTGGATATGGAGCAAAAAGGACTTCCTTGGCAGAGAAACCAGCCCTCCTGTGAGAGTAGGCAGTTTCGGCAAGTTTTTTTAATCCCCTTCCAACACCAAGAGTTTTTTCTACCCCCCCCCCTCCCAATTGAAAATTTAATATTTTTAAAAATTACAAATTTTTTAACTTTATAATGAATGTTTTTAAAATATTTTATCCTCACCCTTTCAATATCTTGGTTGTATCTTTTGATACAAGACAACTTTGACTGATTCAGCAAAATAATAATAAGTATGAGGTGTGTCTAGAATATCCTTGGGAGAACCATTTCAATCCCATCTCCTCCAATTATTAGAATGAAATTCATTTTTAAGGAAGAAAACATAACTTTTCTTAAATTATCCCTTTTACCAATTGAAATATTCTAAATTGGAATTACACATGGTTTTCATTGATGTATAACCAGTGCACAATTTCAAGACTGGTCACAAGGAACTCAAAAGCTCAGAGCTGGGTGGAAGATCCACTAGACAGCTATTAGGAGACAGATGGCAGCTACTCATAAAGGGCATTCAGTGTGTTCTTCAATGTGCACAGGCTCATGACTTAACACCACATCTAATGAACAGCAGCCTTTCGAAGCCTATTGGTGTCTCCCTGTCTCAATGAGGATAAAGTGGAGGATAGCAAAGGAAATCTCAACATAGGCACAATGACAGTGGGGACAAACCTTAGAATAATCTGCTTTGAGCCAGATGTGCTATTGATTGAGTCAATCTCTAACCCAAATATCACAGACACCCCTCATATATATATATAAGTACTTACTCTTATGAAAATAAAAAATAAAATATTAATACCCAATAACAAGATTGACAATACTCAGATGAAATATTTTCTTATCTGGATCTTCATAAGCCAACTGTTCTTCTTCTTTCTCAATCTTCCTCATAAGTTCTTCAGCCTAAACAGAAAGCATTTATAATTTTTAGCACTGTATATTCTACAAAATTTCTTTTTTTATTCTACTTTCTATGAATTCAACTGTCAAAATACAGAGAATATAAAAATAATCACTCAAATGGCTGTCTTACATTCCATTTTACACAGAACAGTACTGTCAGTTTCATGAATAGCTATTTAAAATAGTTCAATTCATCCTCAACCTCAGTTAACAAACCACAATTGTCCTAACAACTAAATAACTTATAATGGTAAGCTTTAGCTATTTGAGTCTTTTACAGCTTCAACATTAAAGATTATTCTTTTAACTTAATACATTTCTTCAACTTTGCCTACAACTCTATTTCAGCTTTACTATATAGCTGTATTCTTAACAGAGCTAGCCCATTTGCTATTAACATATAATTGAACATATTCCTACACAATCCACAGGTGAAACCCATGTGTATTTATAAATATTCTAGTATTTAGAGTAAATGTTAATTATTCTCAATGTTTCCCATTGCTAATATAAATACTAATGACAAAAGATCCTATCATCTTGTCCAAAGATTAGAGTCAAGATAAACTTTGGCATTGAAGTCACCTAGGCACAAGAGAAATATTTTTTTTAGGCAGAATTATTAGGCAGAATTTTAGGCAAAATATCCTGAAGTTATCTGTAAAATTTTTCTCATTAGAATCTTGAGTGGGGGACATAGTATCAGATAACATTCAAGCCTTTCAATCAATGCTTAAAATTTAGCTGTAAAAAATCTCCCATTAATGCAATCATACCCCAGAAGAGCCTCACTGGCATATCTGATGAGAATAAAGGTCCTACTGACCAAGGGCAGGATGGGGAGTTTTGTGGAGATAAATTTTAATGACCCAGGCAAGACTCATGCCTGGGACTGCAGATTATGAGCTTGGCACACTACACACTACCAACTGAGCCACCCTCACCCCAGAGGAACAAAATTGTAGCAAGACTCAGATGGTGGAACATTGATGTCAGTTTGCACTGTCACAGACGTTGTGGGAACAAAAGGCTTCCCAGCAGCCACACTGACATAGGAGTTTGCCAGGTGGTGGCACAAATATCTTTCTTGGGTACAAGATGTTCTGCACCATTTTCACTCACTGGACATCTTTTTCCTCCTTCCATTTCAGACAGTTGGGGGAAAATGCTGGATGGGCACCATTGCAATTTACACAGCTTGCTGTTTCAGCTGTGCAGTTCAGATCAAGGTAATCCTGCCTGCCGTAGTGAGCATGGGTAGGTTTACCTTGGAAGCTGTGCATGCATGACACTATCTCTGGCATGGAAATGGCACAGAGGGTTGGTAATATATGGTCCCTTGCAATGTAAATAACTGGACTTGATGGAGTTAGGCAGGTGTGGCATGTTGAAAGTCAGAATTAGTACCCTGGCAGGTATTAATTTTCCATCCCGGCAGAATAAAACCCGGTGGACTGCGGTCACTCCTCATGAGGAGACTACTCAATAGACGGGGAGCACGCCACACTACTTGCGCATGCATCCACTTTCTTCAGAACCATAGTCTGCGAGGCTATTGAAATAATGACCTCGTCCATCCCCACCTTCAACCGAGACACTGGAATCGCCCTTCACGATATGTGGAAAGAAGCTCTTTGTCTAAACAGACCTAAAGTCACTACATAGCATCACTTCACTGAAGACGGAGTGCTGTCTTTGCTCCGAAAAGCTTCTGAGAGTTTTCTCCTAAGAACTTTCAACATGCAAATAGTTTGAGGGATAAACTCTAAAATGTTATTGCTCAATGACATAGAATTTTAAATTATTTTTAAATGAGGAGGCCTTACTCAGAGATTACACCAGAAGAGAATTTCAACAATTTATGGGGCATCACTGTGACAGCAACCACATAATTTCTGTTACCTTCAGAAGTAGCTCAGAGTGTTTAGAGGAAGCAGTCTCCACAAGCAAGCCACCAATCATAGGTGCTTGACGAATTTTGGCGATCACACAAGATCTTCCAAACCCTTATTGATAAAAAGTGGAGACATATCACTAAGTACCTACCTGATCACCTGTTGAATCGATGAACAGGAAACATGGTGACAACAGCAGCGACAAAGACAACAAAAAAATTGTGAAGATGGGGGCTTGTGTCAAGCCCACTTTGTGGCATTCACTGATGAAATTCCATTAATGGAACTCATGGTGGTTTTTAGGTGGTTCAGTGCCCATGGTCCACCATCACAGAGCCCAATAAGGAGATGTCCGATCGAGCACTAGGACTTCATGGGAACTATGCCCTCACAAAAAAATAAAAGGAAAAGGAAAAGAGAAATGTAAGAAACTCACCTGAGTTCTCACAAAACAAGTGAAAAAATAAAAAAGGGTAAGGAAATGAATCATCCTCACAAAAGAAAGATAACTACAAAAGGAAAATGAGGTGTGGGAAAACTCATTACCCTGTACCCAGATATGGCAAGGCACTCACTATACAGCATAGTTGGCCCTAGCAAATCAAGCCCACCAGCCAATTGACCCGAGGACCTCCATTGGACCTAGGACCTCCCATTTACCTGAAGCAGAGACCAAAGCAGTGTGTAGCAGCAGCCATCAAAATCACTGCCCAGCCTCACAATGAACAGGCTCCCCAATGGTGAAACAGGAAAAAGGGGACCCCACTAGTCATGAGCTGAAGAAAGCAGATGATACTCCCGAGCAACTACCAAGATACTCCTTTCCAGAGACATGAGTCATCATGCACAGCAAACATGCAGGCAAGCAATTAGTATCCTGCGAAGGTACCCAAACCAGTGGAACCTTCACTGGGTAGTCCTCTCACTATGGACAGGAGCTCACACCAAAGGGCCAGTAGACCAGGAGTCCAAACTCAAATAATATAGGGAATAAATTAGTTATTTCTCAATATCTGGCAGGCCACATTTTATTGTAAACAATAATGAGCAAAACATAGTAATATTAATAGTTATATAAAAGGGTTCCTTAAATATTAGTATACAGTACACTATTATTCCATTGTTTAGGAAACCTGTTGTACCACTTAGTTGCATGGTTGCCACCACAGTTAGGGATCTCCTCCTTGTGTATCAGGCACAGATTGCTAGCTGGTATTGGTGAGACATCTTCCACTGCACTCATCATTAACTGATGGCTACTGCCACAACTTCCTGGCAGCCCAGCTTTTATGGATAACTTAACACAGTCTTCTTATACATGGTAGAGAGTAGTTAAAACTTTTACTCCACATTAAGGTTAAAATTTGAAAATGCATTTCAGCTAAACTTGAAGCACATGATCACTAATTCACCCAGTGGTATGTGTATAAAATCACAGTGTCTATCACCCAAATTCTGAAACCAAAGCTTTTAAAAAAATAAATACAGCTTTATTATTAGAATTTAGGTTTCTTCTTACCTCTTCATTTTGGGTTGTCATGATGTAGGAAACACATAAATTAGCCAGGACAATAGCACTTACATTCAAGATCTAGGATAAAGAAATTTATGATAAATAATGCAATTTATCCAAGTTTTATATAAGACAAAACAATAATATGCTCAAAATTGTAATGATTAGATTTCAAAAAAAGCATGATGATAATTTTACTAAAAATGAAAAATTATAATAAAAATGAGTATGTGGGTGAATTTGTTAAAATATTTCCTGTATTCATTCAAAAATATTCTTGTACACAAAAAACTCACAAATTTTACTGATGAACTTTACCGACATAATTTACTGCAAATTTATTTTACTGATTATCCTCTTCAGATTCCAAATCTTTCATAGAAGAAAATATGTTCCCATGAATGGCTTTGTGTGCTTAATTTACAACCAAAGGAACAAGAATATAAAAAAAAAAATTGTTCAACATCATTTCAGTGAAATTCAGCATTACATTATAATGTAGAAACTGTCCCAAAAGTACAAATATTATGAAATCTCAGAAAGCAGTAAAAAGGAACATAAATTAATTATAATTTATATGCACTTTGTCATCATGATAAACACATCGAATAAATAACACCTGTGAAATGTAGAAAACAGTTCTTGATGCATGTTAAGCACAATTATCTTCAATATTATTGTATGTAATTTCTATTATATTCATGTATGATAACAAATTAATGTCTATTCCTGTATACTAAAGTCTCTTGTCTATACTTTGCAAACAATGCAAGATCACAGGCACCTCTTCCTGTGTCTAAAAATATTCTAAAGAATACTGTACATTGTATTTGTACACAAGGTCCAAGGGGGGGGGGGGGGGGGTTAAAAGAATTAAACTGGAAATATCCATTAACCTTCCAAGGTACATGTCAATTATAGAAGTTGACAGAATCCAAAATGAGAGCCTGAAGATGGCTATATCTGTTTTTAATACAACACATGAAATTTTGATTTTTAAAAAAACAGAAATTGCCATTTGAAAATTTTCTTGCATATATCTTATAAAAATTACATAATTCAAGCTTGTAAAATAATGCTTTTTTCATTTGATGAATATTTTATTAAGCTGTGACATAAATAATTTGTTAAAGCCATCTGACTGCCATTTTTTAAACCTGACATATAGCAAAGCCAATTTAATTGTTTCTGTTTTTCTATACTGAAACAACTTCCTGATTTAAGCCCACAAGTTTGAACTGAATTAATTCGTTCTTAAAGTTTCAAAAATTTCCCAGAAATTAATCAAAAATAGCTATTTTTAAAATCGGAGGATTTTGGAATTTTACGCACTTTTTTTTTACATCTCTCATTTTTACGCTCTCTTTTCTGCCTTAAAACTATTTCAATATGCCCAGAATTATTTTATCACTAATGCCAGCATTCAACAGTGCTTTCCTCCTACTCAAATCAAAACTGAAACTAAACATAACTTGTTTGTGCAAAACTGATATGCTGAAAATGCTGGTAAACTATGTCACAGTCCAGCAAAGACTCAGATAACAGTAATTAGCAGAAAGAGTCTAATGTGTGCTGTGTATAGTGTCAACAACATTGGTTAACTTTTCAATTCAGTTAGTATTATATTTTCACTTTTATAATTAAACTTGAACTTTTATTTCTATAGCTATATTATGATTTCATTTCCATAGATTTATATGCTTTGATGTTTTGGAGTTATGATATGTCATTGGTTGTGATAATGGCTGGCTTACAACTACTTTCTTTTTTACTTTTATTGATTTTATTCCCATTATTTATATGTTGTTGTTATTGATCTTTCAGAGTTATGATACATCACTGCTTATAACAACGTGCTTAAATATTTTTTTAATATTGCATTAAGTTATATGTATTTTTTTTATTTCTTCATTTTTCAGTAAAAATACTGATCTTTTATCATTTTCTGATAACAGTCTTGAATATGGAAGCAAAAAGCCTTAGCACAGAAGTCAGTCCTCCTAGGGTTGGGAGAGCAATTCTGTTAAAGGTGTTATAATTTCATAATTCCTCCCCTCATCCCCTCCTAAAAATTTTTAATTTTAAACAATTATTAGTTTTTGAGTTATATTTTTATATTGAACAATTTTAAAATACTTTACTACCCCCTCCCCCCCAATATCTTCACTGTGCCACTCTGAGGATATAGGCTTTTTTGACTTGGTAGCCAACTTTCCAGGATTTTACCAATATTCCTAAAACACAACAGTTAAAGAAAAAGGGCTAAGTTGATAACTCCCAGGCATGTAATCTGCAATTCCCAGGTTTGAATCCCAGCTGGGCCAGTGTTGCGATTTATCTCCACAAAATTCCCGCCCTGCAAATAGTCAGTAGGGGACACTGATGGGCTTGGAAAGACCACCATCTGTCGGATGGGATGCTAAATCATGGCCGCATGTGTGACAGAGCCATACCCTAAAAATAAAGAACATCCTGAATGGCCTTGACAAGAGGCTACCATCTGTCCCCTAACAGCTGTCCAGTGGATCCCCTTCCCCCAACTTTTTCTGAGTCCTTAAGGGCTTGTGACCTGGCCATTTAGCCCATTGTGTGGAAAAATATGCTGCTGAGGTAAAACAACCCAAACCAAATCTAAAAGTAAAAAATGCAAACTGTTCCTCTGCTTCATAATGTGACATAATGCCTCATGAATATGAGCAGTCCAAGTCACAATGGATGCTTCATAATGTGACATAATGCCCCATGAATATGAGCAGTCCAAGTCACACTGGACTATATTTTCAAAATATACCCTGCTGAAAAAAATCATAAAAAAAAAATTAAAATTATGTTTCAGGTAAATATTATAGTTTTGGGAACACATTTCCTTTCAACTAATATATAATTTGACTGTTTTTATTGATCAGGTTTTCTAAAATTAAGCCTCAATTGTATAGTCAGAATAAAATTAATAACTCTGAATATTTGTTTAAATTTTTTATTTTCATAAAATTTGGAATTAAATACTTTTTAATTTGATATATAAATATGGTCTATTTCTGTTGATTGGTTATTTGTTAAAAAAAAAATTGTAAAGTTGGCTTGCTAATTTGACACAGTTGGCAAAAGGCCTGGATTTTTTTCTAAGCACAGCACCAAAAAAAAACTGCAAAAAGGGAGTAATTGTTTCAAGTAAAAATTTATTTTTCTATTATTCAAAAATAAATAACCTTTCTATTCATATGCATTATAATTATTTCTGTCTACTTTTTTCTTTAAATAAATTTTTGTTTACATTTCCAGATTTTTTTTTTTTACATGACTCTAGAAAGCCCTGTTAAAATAAAAACTAGTAATCTTTTTTGTTACATATTTTATTTTCAGAAAATCCAGAATTAAATGGTAATTAATTTGGCATATATTACTCTAGTTCAAGGCGATATTTTCATGCCATATTTCTTTTTTTTTTACTTATTGGGCAAAAAAGAGTCCTGAAGTTAATTTTTTGGCTGATCATCATCATCCTCAAGCAGCCATGGGCTACGGAGGTCCAACCAGACCATGCAATTTAGTTCTCCAAGCATGTCTGTCCTGAGCTACATCTGCAGCATTCGGCCACTGCACACCAATTCTAACAAGGTCTTGTTTGACATTGTCTGCCCACCTCATCCTAGGTCTCCCCCTCTTTCTGAGGCCTTTAGGCACACTGTTCATAACCCTATTCAACAATCTATAATTATCCATACAGGCAACATGGCCAAACCAACGGAGTCTCTCTCTGCACAATATGCTGCTTAAAGGAGGTTGCCAACTACTTTGCCTAATCTCATCATTAGTTACAAAGTTGAACCACCTAATGCCCAAGATACTGCGTAAGCATCTCGAATCAAAAGCATCTAGTTTCCTCTTATCATGTCTACAAAGTGTCCAAGTTTCACTACCATAACTAACCCTAGAAAGAACCAAACTACTATAAAGTCTAATTTTAGTCTTTAGGTGTATACACCTATTTCTCTACACTCTCCATAGATTCTTAAAAGTCCCGGCAGCTGTGATGCCCCCTCATTCACTTTTACTTTACCTTAACCAGTTTTGCTTAATTTACATTACATTTATCATTTTGGGGATTTAATTTCATTTTTGGCATCACAGCACTTGTTTCCAAGAGCATAGGAGTTGCGCATGCGCAACTCTGAACTTTCGATTGTCACACCATAAAGTGCATGTGTACAAGGACACGCCCCCTCTTGCGTCATAGCTTGCGCACTTATCATTTTATGCAAATGTCTTTACCGGTGCAACAGCCATGTGTTGCTGAGCCTGTATGCTTGTTATAACTGTGACATGTAGTCACAGAAGTTAGTAAGAGTCAGTAAGAGAGAGTTGAAGTAGAAGTTGTGAGTTGTAGTAAGAGAATTGAAGTAGGAGTTGTGAGGAGTAAGAGTCAGTAAGAGAGTTGAAGTAGGAGTTGTGAGTATTAAGAGAGTTGTGAAGTAGTAGTTGGTGGTAAGTGACATGTTAGTCACAGAGAATTGTTGTTAGTAGCAGCAAGATAGTAATGATGTAGACGACATTCTCATTAACGTTGGTGAGAGTTTAAAAATAATTTTTGAAATAAACTTGTTTGTTACAGAATCTTTTTTGAATCTTTGTTATTTTTTCTCTTGAGCAATGTTATTTGATAAGTTTTGATTATAAATTTAATTATATTGGCAATGGTTTAATTTTTGAATTCTTACTCGCTAAGTAACGCTCACTGGAATTCGAACCCTAATTGAACTTTATTTGGCAATTTGTTAATTACTGCCTGGCACCCGATTTAGCTATCCAGAGCTGAATAAATATTGGATCAGACAAAGGGTCCAAAACTTTAAAGTATTTAAATCTTTGGAGTGTTACACAGCAATCCCTATTCATCTGTTAATCTCATGCTGCACATCACCAGTATCTGTTACGTAGCACCCAAGATAATTAAACTATGACACTTGTTCAAGACTGCATCCATTCAGACTAACTGAATCACAGCCTGCCTGACAAATTTTCATCACTTTAGTTTTCTCTCTGTTTATAACCAAACCTACTCTACTACCAGTTTCATCAACAGCTCGAATGAAAGATTTCATCTCATCAACATCATTTGCCAAAAGGGCTAAATCATCAGCATAATCTAAGTCAGAAATTTTCGTATCTCCAGCCAATTTAAGGCCAAAATCTTTCCCTTGAAGTGAATTTCGCATAACATAATCAATAACCAAGCTAAAGAGAAAAGGAGACAAAAATGCACCCTTGTCGAACACCAGAAGCAAAGCTAAACCAATTGCTACAAGCCTTACCAACTCTCACACACGACTCAGTGTTATTATAGAGAGCTTTCATTATGTTAACTAACTTGTCTGGTATACCATATGATCTTACAATCAACCACAAATTATGACGATCAACAGAGTCGAAAGCCTTTTTGAAATCAACAAAGCTAGCAAGCAAAGGTTTCTGAAACTCTAAACATTTCTCAAGAATCTGCCTAAGTGAAAATATGTGATCCACACATCCCCTACCACTTCTGAATCCACATTGCTCATCACGCAATTGACTCTCAACCAGATTCTTAATTCTATTAAGCACAATCATGGAAAGAACTTTACCTGGAACAGAGAGTAGGCTGATACCCCTATAGTTATCACAAGAACTGCGATCACCTTTCATGAAAATAGGGATAACAATAGCTCTAGTAAAATCCTTAGGAATCATGCCTTTATCATAAAAGATATTCAAAAATTCAGTCATCCAAGTGGTAACAGAAACATTCCCAGCTCTAAACATTTCCGTAGTAATTTCATGTACCCCTGGGGATTTATGAAGTTTAAGTTTAGAAACAGACAAAATAACTTAAGATTGTGTTATAGGGCCAACATTAAAGCCACCAATGCATGTATCATCATTGCAAACAATGGGAGTAGAACTAACCCCATTGTTTAGAACATCACTGAAATGTTCAGCCCACCTAGCGATGACAGAATCCTCACCTTCTATAACCTTACCTTGTTTATCCTTTAATCCCTGTATACCTGTCCATTTTCTACCACACAAAACATTAACTATCTGGTGCAGCTCTCTGCTGTTGTGCTGTCTAACTGCTTTCTCGGTTTTGTCAGCCAAGCCATCAAGCCAAAGATTCTTATCAGCAGATAACTGATCCTTTACACATTTATTAAGCTCTCTGTAATACTTTCTATTAGGACTAGTAGGGTATTGATTAAGGACATTCCTGCAGTTCTTTCTTTCTGAAATGAGCTCAAGTGCCTTATCAGTCAGATAATTCTGCATCCTCTGCTCCTTTTTTCCTAAAAGAGTACTCTTAGTGTCCAAAAAAGCCTGTTTAAAATGATCCCATTCTTCCTCAACTTCAGTAATAAGCATACCATGATTGTCATAATGATTAAGTAACCTATCATGGTAAGCTTTGGCTATAACTGGGTCTTTCAGAGCTTCAGTATTAAAAGTAAATTTTTTAACCCTAGCACAACACTTTGCTGTCAATTAATATATAATCAATCATATTCTTATGCAGCCCATCTGGTGAAACCAATATGTACTTATGTATGTCATGATGTTTGTAATATGTGTTAGTTATTCTGAAAACATTGAGTTTACTTATTTTTAGGATATGTTGGCCATTGCAGCTACCAATACCAAAAGGGCCTATCACTCCTCCCAAAAGGTCAGAATTAGTACCAGCTTTGGCACTGAAGTCACCTATAACTAGGGTAATATGTCCTTTCATGATAGAATTCAAAATATTCTGAAGTTGTCCGTAAAACTTCTCCTTCTCATCCTCATCGGCATCCTCAGTGGGGGCCATAACAGCAGATAACATTCAGGTCTTTAATGCTTGTCTGAAATTTTGCTGTAAGAAACCTTTCATTAATGCACTCATCCTAGAAGAGCATCACTATCATGTCTGCTGAGAAGCAGACCTATACCTTGGTGATGCTTGTTATCGTCCCTTCCTGAAAAGAGAAAATGAAGATTATTTTTAAGAATCTGACCTTTATTTGTCCATCTGATCTCTTGCAAGCTGAGAATAATCTAAATTATAATGATGGAATTCTTGTGTGAGGACATCAAGAGAAAAAGCTCTGTGCAGAGTCCTCACATTCCAACTACCTACGGAGAGAAAATGGTTAGTGTGATGTTTAAAGAAACTATGTTTTTTGAGAGAGGAAATGGCGACAATATCAAACAACCCCCTAATCACAGACATGGGGCAAAGACCCATTCCCCCACCACTAAAGGCTGAAGCCATCTACACTGGATGACTTCCCCCAAATGTAGAATTTGATGATGCCAGTAGAAGCAAAGAGTTCAGGTGCCTGCAATGATCTCTGCTCAGGATTATCCACCAGCTGATAAACATATCCTGTGAATCTATTCACTTGGGGCTGTCAACCCACAAACAGAAAACACAGCAGAAGATTTTCCCATCCACCAGTGCAGCAAATTCAGAATCCAAAACCAAGCTCAGAGCCATAATTCAGTCCAGTCCACTGGTTTTATATGGTCAGCACCAGGACCCTGTGTGGTTGACCACTCCTCAGCAGGATAGAAAAAAAAAGTAGCCAGAGTTGTCCAGATCAGTAGGCCACACTAATCTGGCAGCCCTCCCCTTCTGTTCACTTCCACAAGAGAGTATCTCTTTTGAAAGGTACTAATTGTCTGCACCACGAGAAGGCGGGGTTGGACATTAGGTACTAGGCCTGACCAGTTCTATGCATCATCACAGGGGATTGGTGCATAGCTCTCCTTCCAGTGACTACCTATCAGCATAATGAAAAAATAGTTTGGCTCTGGATGTAAACCAGTTTTTCAGCCTGGACCCTTGAAGGGTTAATTCCTAGTTAGCGTAGAAACTTTTTTTTAATAATGTCAGAGATGTAAGAAATTTATTCTGCATGATGTAGATTTATAAAATACAAAGAAAAAATAATTAATTGAACATTAAGGGTTAAAAAAAATTGTAATGGTAAAAATTATAAATTGGAATTTTTGAGAATTATTATTTTTTAAACAATGAGAGTTTTACCAGTCTCTAATTTGAAGGATAAAGAAACCATTGTCATAGGTGTATCTCCAGATAGTCACACAAATTGGACTGAGATACGGTGATTATAAAGGCTATTGTAGACAGCAATCTTCATATTTTTTTTATTTGCAATATATTACAGAACAGAAAAATGTTCTGTAATAAATATATTACAGAACAGAAAAAGAGTCCTAAAACTACTCCTAGCTTGTAGAGCCTCCTCAAACAAGGACATGCCCTACTAAGATCGAAGTCACTGTTGACCACCGCCTCAATTACCATTAATACAATACAGAAACCTTTCTGCTGGAACAATAGTTAATTCACTAATCACTATGCCAGTTAAAGCATTCATTAAGTGTTCTTAAAACCACTTCATTAAACATGGGCCTTGTGCACTGGAGCATTGTCATCTAGGAACCTTTTCAAAAGGGAAAAATACTGAATTATTAGCTGTAGATATTTCTTGAAACAGTGACATAAAGTGATGCATCAACTTAACCTTCTAGTGGAATGAGTGGCCTCACATAATGACAAAAAAAAAACACACCACACACCAAACTTACTGTGAGTGATTATGTGTGCGATCTCCCAGCCTACCAGTCATTCGCTTCTTCTCAGCCAGTATGGGACACTGATGAGCTTGGAAAAGTGGCCATATGTTGAATGGGACATTAAGCAATGACCCTGTATGCACATTAAAGAACATGTTGGATGGCTTTGATGGGAAGCTACCATCTGTGTCCTAACAGTTGTCCAGTGGGTCCCCTACCCCAAATTTCTCTGAGCTCTTGGGATCCTTGTGACCAGCCATTTAGCCATTGTCTGCAGAGAAGTGCAGCCCCTTTTCTGCAGACAATGGGCTAATTCACCTTCAAGGATTCAGAGAAGGGTCAGGAAGGGGACAGAATGATCATATCATGGTGTGCTATAGGGCAATAAGAATTATTGACAAACTGCTCAAACTCTTAGTCTAAGCATCCTACGAAAAATACCATAGGTGCATTGTCAAAATTTTGGTTTCATGAAAGAGCATAAGCAAAAAAATTTCGTATCACTCATATCAAATTTCTCAGTAGTTGGGTCATTTAGCCATTGTGGTATAATGAGCAAAAAGGTAAAAGAAAAAAGGTTGAATCCAGGAAAAATTTGCAACACTTTTGAGCTCTGGCTCCAGCAAAAAAAATAGCTGCTCTAAACTCTGCAGACACAGTTCATTGGTTGCTGTCTGAACCAATGCTCACTGGTGTCCACTTTCTGACTAATGGCAGGATGGGGATTTAGAGAAGATAAATCTGAATGCTGGCACAGGTGGGAATTGAACCTGGGAATTACATATTATGAGCCTGGTGTCCTATTGACTGAGCCAAACACTGATCCATATGTTGCAGTGAAAATATAGGAAGATTTATCAGTCAAATATGCTAAAATTCTGCAGCTTAATTAATGCTGCATCAAAAATTAATAAATAAAATATCAAATGCTATTGTTATTTAACGTTGGCTAAATATGTAATACCTAGAAATAAAAAGCTCAAAAGCATTAAAATGTCTATAAAGATAAATAGACTTTTACTTTTATTCTACATATGTTAATCCTCATACTACCAAGGGAAAAGTGGAGTCATTTGAAACCACAACTCTTTTTTTCCATTTTCAGGAATTTAAAATTTTGTAAAAAGTTTAAAATGGTGCAAATTACATTTTATTTTAAACAGTATATGCATGTTTTGTATAAATTAAAATTTTTAATGAGGAAGACAAATCACATGGAAAAGTTTTTTGTATTACCTAAACAATAATGTAGTGTGCTGTGCATTAAGATAAATGCAATAAATAAAACTGACTCAAGAAAGAACTTAAAATATTGCCTACCTTATCATAATTTTTCTTAACAATAGGTTCATAGAATCCAGTAGCTTCTTTAAATTTATTTTCTTGCATGAAGAGAACATGAGCAACATTAAGTTTCCAAACATCATGATCATTGCAGAATTCAACAGACTTGCGAAATACTTTCTCCACTTGCTGGTAATTTTCCATATCCCAATAGATTTTGGCTTGAGCCATCAACACAGGAATATATCTGAAATAATCCTTTTCCAATATTAACATATTATTTATATTTATTTATTAACATGAAAAAGTATTTTTACATGCATTTTCAATAATAAGTTTACATTTCTTCATCTTATTTTAAGGCATTCTTAGTTGTATTATGGTATGATATGATTATCATGATAGCAACTCATTAATGCATGGCATGACTTAAATTTTGCACTCTGAGTTTTTCCTGATCACTTAATGTATTAAATGGGTATCCCAAAAATAGCCAACATTATTCATTATTGAAATTATAAATATATTTAAAAGAAATAGAAAGTATATATTGATGAAGGAAACTTTAAATTACAACATAAACGAATTGCCAACTGCACATTTAACAGAAGCACACTCTTTCCCATAGATGTCCCTTCTCCCACTGCTGTTGCTACTGAAAGCTACCAAGAGTACGGTAAAATGAAGAAATGTGATTGGACAATGGGCTAACATAAATTAGTCCAGATGGCATACCCTCTCTCACTGTTAAAAGGTGCCACAAGGTCAAAGAGGCATGACTGGTGTCAGCTGTTATTTTTTCCTGGTCATAATGGTTAGTTGCAAATAGCCCCAATGATTAATAGATTCTGAAAAAAATTCATCGCCGCCACGGCGGGAATCGAACCTGCATCTCTCCAGATTCATGCCAGAGTGCGCTAACCATTGCACCACGCGTTGGACAACGAATATTTTCAGAATATAACCTTATAAGTTTTCTTCTTGAGACATGACTGAGACAGCGCCATCTATACTCAAGGAGATGCAACGTTTTCAGTCGTTGCATTTGGTTATCAGATGTTAATGAGAAGGTCGCTAACGCTACCGCTTTAAATAAACAATTAAAATCCAAAGTGAATGCACAGTATTCTCTGTTAAGAAACATTAATTAATAGATTCTGAAAAAAAATTCATCGCCACCACGGCGGGAAATGAACCCGCATCTCTCCAGATTCATGCCAGAGCGCGCTAACCATTGCACCACGCATCGGACAACGAATATTTTCAGAATGTCTTAAGAAGAAAACTTATAAGGTCATATTCTGAAAATATTCGTTGTCCGACGCGTGGTGCAATGGTTAGCGCGCTCTGGCATGAATCTGGAGAGATGCGGGTTCGATTCCCGCCATGGCGGCGATGAATTTTTTTCAGAATCTATTAATTAATGTTTCTTAACAGGGAATACTGTGCATTCACTTTGGATTTTAATTATATATTTAACGCGTTAGCATTAGCGACCTTCTCATTAACATCTGATAACCAAATGCAACGACTGAAAACGTTGCATCTCCTTGAGTATAGATGGCACTGTCTCAGTCACGTCTCAAGAAAAAAACTTATAAGGTCATATTCTGAAAATAATCGTTGTCCGACGCATGGTGCAATGGTTAGCGCGCTCTGGCATGAATCTGGAGAGATGCGGGTTCGATTTCTGCCGTGGCGGCGATGAATTTTTTCAGAATCTATTAATCAATGTTTCTTAACAGGGAATACTGTGCATTCACTTTGGATTTTAGCCCAATGATCTTTAATTCCCACTAACACTGTCAATCAACAGCAAAATGAGAATCAAGAGTACACATGGCTGAGTCACTTCAAAATTTTTCTCAGACATTAAATTTTCAATCAAAATTTAACAGTGTCTTTGTTTTTATAATTAAAGGGAAACTTGAAAATATCCTTTTAAGAGGCAAAAAAACCCCCTCCTTTTTGGGGTCTGAACCCAGTAGCCCCAAATGAGGCAATATCACTACTGATTTAGTTACTAACTATAATAATGTCATCATCATCCTCAAGCAGCCATGGGCTATGGAGGTCCAACCAGATCATACAATTTAGTTATCCAAGCAAGTCTGTCCTGAGCTACATCTGCTGCATCTGGCCACTGCACACCAATTCTAATAAGGTCCTGTTTGACATTGTCTGCCCACCGCATCCTTGGTCTCCCCCTCTTTCTGAAGCCTTAGGCACACTGTTCATAATCCTATTCGCCAATCTATAATTATCCATACAGGCAACATGGCCAAACCAATGGAGTCTCTCTCTGCACAATATGCTGCTTAAAGGAGGTTGCCGACTCCTTTGCCTAACCTCATCATTAGTTACAAAGTTGAACCACCTAATACCCAAGATACTGCATAAGCATCTAGAATCAAAAGGATCTAGATTCCTGTTATCTTCTTTACAAAGCACCCAAGTTTCACTACCATAACTAACCCTATAGAAAACCAAACTATTATAGAGTCTAATTTTAGTCTTTAGGTCTATACACCTATTTCTCCACACTCCCCTTAGATTCTTAGAAGTCCTGGCAGCAATCCCTATCCATCTGTTAATCTCATGCCGCACATCACCAGTATCAGTTACATAGCTCCCAAGATAATTAAACTGTGACACCTGTTCAAGGTTGCAACCTGACCAATTTTCATCACTTTAGTTTTCTTTCTGTTTATAACCAAACCTACTCTACTACCAGTTTCATCAACAGCTCGAATGAAATATTTCATCTCATCAACATCATTTGCCAAAAGGGCTAAATCATCAGCATAATCTAAATCAGAAATTTTCGTATCTCCAGCCAATTTAAGGCCAAAATCTTTCCCTTGAAGTGAATTTCGCATAACATAATCAATAACCAAGCTAAAGAGAAAAGGAGACAAAATGCACCCTTGTCGAACACCAGAAGCAATGCTAAACCAATTGCTACAAGCCTTACCAGCTCTCACACAAGACTCAGTGTTATTATAGAGAGCTTTCATTATGTTAACTAACTTGTCTGGTATACCATATGATCTTACAATCAACCACAAATTATGACGATCAACAGAGTCGAAAGCCTTTTTGAAATCAACAAAGCTAACAACCAAAGGTTTCTGAAACTCTATAAACATTTCTCAAGAATCTGCCTAAGTGAAAATATGTGATCCGCACATCCCCTACCACTTCTGAATTCACATTGCTCATCACGCAATTGACTCTCAACCAGATTCTTAATTCTATTAAGCACAATCATGGAAAGAACTTTACCTGGAACAGAGAGGAGCCCATCGGTGTCCCCTACTGACCGTGGGCAAGGTGGGGAAATTTTGCGGAGATAAATCTCAATGCTGACCCAGCTGGGACTCGAACCTGGGAACTACAGATTACGAGCCTGGCGCGCTACCGACTGAGCCACCCCCGCCCCATAAGTGGTAACAGAAACATTCCCAGCTCTAAACATTTCTGTAGTAATTTCATGTACCCCTGGGGATTTATGAAGTTTAAGTTTAGAAACAGCCAAAATAACTTAAGATTGTGTTATAGGGCCAACATTAAAGCCACCAATGCATGTATCATCATTGCAAACAATGGGAGTAGAACTAACCCCATTGTTTAGAACATCACTGAAATGTTCAGCCCACCTAGCGATGACAGAATCCTCACCTTCTATAACCTTACCTTGTTTATCCTTTAATCCCTGTATACCTGTCCATTTTCTACCACACAAAACATTAACTATCTGGTACAGCTCTCTGCTGTTGTGCTGTCTAACTGCTTTCTCGGTTTTGTCAGCCAAGCCATCAAGCCAAAGATTCTTATCAGCAGATAACTGATCCTTTACACATTTATTAAGCTCTCTGTAATACTTTCTATTAGGACTAGTAGGGTATTGATTAAGGACATTCCTGCAGTTCTTTCTTTCTGAAATGAGCTCAAGTGCCTTATCAGTCAGATAATTCTGCATCCTCTGCTCCTTTTTTCCTAAAAGAGTACTCTTAGTGTCCAAAAAAGCCTGTTTAAAATGATCCCATTCTTCCTCAACTTCAGTAGTAAGCATACCATGATTGTCATAATGATTAAGTAACCTATCATGGTAAGCTTTGGCTATAACTGGGTCTTTCAGAGCTTCAGTATTAAAAGTAAATTTTTTAACCCTAGCACAACACTTTTTAAGTTTAATTTGCAAGACACTTTTAACAAGGTAATGGTCAGTTCCAATTTCAGCTCCCTTATATGACCTGGTATTCCTAACAGAACTAGCCCATTTGCTGTCAATTAATATATAATCAATCATATTCTTATGCAGCCCATCTGGTGAAACCAATATGTACTTATGTATGTCATGATGTTTGTAATATGTGTTAGTTATTCTGAAAACATTGAGTTTACTTATTTTTAGGGTATGTTGGCCATTGCAGCTACCAATACCAAAAGGGCCTATCACTCCTCCCAAAAGGTCAGAATTAGTACCAGCTTTGGCACTGAAATCGCCTATAACAAGGGTAGTATGTCCTTTCATGACAGAATTCAAAATATTCTGAAGTTGTCCGTAAAACGTATCCTTCTCATCCTCATCGGCATCCTCAGTGGGGGCATAACAGCAGATAACATTCAGGTCTTTAATGCTTGTCTGAAATTTTGCAGTAAGAAACCTTTCATTACTGCACTCATCCTAGAAGAACATCACTAGCATGTATGCTGAGAAACAGACCTACACCTTGGTGATGCTTGTTATCGTCCCTCCCTGAAAAGAGAAAATGAAGATTATTTTTAAGAATCTGACCTTTATTAGTCCATCTGGTCTCTTGCAGGCCGAGAATAATCTAAATTATAACGATGGAATTCTTGTGTGAGGACATAAAGAGGAAAAGCTCTGTGCAGAGTCTTCACATTCCAACTACCTATGGAGAGAATATGGTTAGTGGAATGTTTAAAGAAACTATGTTTATTGAGAGAGGGAATGCTGACAATATCAAACAGTCCCCTAATCACAGACATGGGGCAAAGGCCCATTCCCCCGCCACTAAAGGCTGAAGCCATCTACACTGGAAGACTTCCCCCAATGTAGAATTTGACGATGCCAATAGAAGCAAAGAGTTCAGGTGCCTGCGATGACCTCTGCTCAAGATTATCCACCAGCTGATAAACATATCCTGTGAATTTATTCACTTGGGGCTGTCAACCCACAGACAAACAGAAAACACAGTGGGAGATTCTCCCTCCACAGAAGCCCACCAGTGCAGCAAATTCAGGATCCATAATCAAGCTCAGAGCCATAATTCAGTCCAGTCCAGTGGGTTTATATGGTCAGCACCAGGACCCTGTGTGGTTGACCACTCCTCAGCAGGGTAGAAAAAAAAGCAGCCTGAGTTGTCAAGATCAGTAGGCCACACTAATCTGGCAGCCCTCCCCTTTCTGTTCACTTCCATATGAGAGTATCTCTTTTGAAAGGTACTAACGGTCTGCACCACGAGAAGGCGGGGTCGGACATTAGGTGCTAGGCCTTGCCAGTTTTATGTATCTTCACAGGGGATTGGTGCATAGCTCTCCTTCCAGTGACTACTTAGCTACCATTTACAGACCAACAATGTCATACAAATAAATAAAAAACTCAGCTTTGCAATAGACGATGAAAATATTTCATTTTTACACTGATTATAGTTTTACTTATGCGTTTTGTTTGTTCTTTATTGCAGACCATTCAACCTATTTCATGAGCCACTTCAGAAATTTGAATTTTTATCACTCAGAAGTGCAATTGATTGACAAAAATTCAAATCGCTGAAGATGGCTCATGAAATGGGCTGAAAGATCTACAATACAGGGCTAACAAAATAGGTTAGTAATACTGCAATCAGCTTAAAAGTGAAATATCATTAAAATACCATAGAAAGTAAACTACATTAATTCATAAAAATACTTCAAATAAAATATTTTGATATATATATATTACCTCTCTAAAGCTTCTTCACAGTCATTAACAGCTTTTTTTACTCCTTCATCATCATGGTTCTGGCGAGCCTCCTGTACTTGTTTCGTGAGCTTTCTTAGAGTTTCAGTGTGACGTGCAGCCATTTCATCAAATTTTCTATATGCTTCTTCTGGAGATGTTTGTTGAGTGATAAGAGCATCCAGGAAGTCAAACAAGTACTATATAAAACAAAGCACTTCTATTACCTCTCTAAATACAATTCTGAAAGACAACGATTGGTTAAAAATTATGCATCCTTATCCCACAAGAACTCTGACACATTCCAATGATTCTTCTATTTACCAAAGCTATTTAACATGCATATTTACCAAAGAATTATGAAGTAATAATCCCCAATAAAAGGCATGAATTGATAACAAATAGAATATAATGCTACTATGATGAGGAATAGCTGAACTTATCAGAATTATCCTACGGCAGTGGATTGAAATAGGGGACAACAAGGAATAGCCAAATTTTTGTAAACAAATAAATAAATATTATAAAACCTTTTCAGAAAAAATTAAAACCAAAAGTAAATTCATACTAACTGTGAAAGTAACAGTACTTAAAAATTCAAAGGTTTGGTATGAGATTAAAAATACTTTAAGTCACGCATCATCTGATGCTCAATAATCTTTTAATGTTCCCTGTAAATTTATTTTAAAATAATTTAAAATTCTCTGTCATTGAGCAATAAAATTTCAGAGTTTATCCTTCAAACTATTTGGATGTTGAAAGTTCTTAGGAGAAAACTCTCAGAAGCTTTTCGGAGCAAAGACAGCGCTCCGTCTTCAGTGAAAAAAAAAAAGAAATCTTAAACATCCATTCCATCGCTGCTTCCCATGGCTACAACCCAACAGCAATAGACAAAGTTATCAGCAAATATAGAAACGAAAGCAGAAGAGATTCGGCTCTCATCCCAATCACCGACCCCGAGCGTACTATTTTTGCTGGACCCATTTCTTACGTCCCTGTCCTATGTGAATCGGTCCACAAATTACTCAGAGCCCATAGTATAAAAATTGTTTTCAGCCCAGCTCCAAATTTGAAGAAATTAGTCAAAAGGGACAGGGACAAATATAGCCTTCTTCAAAAATCGGGCGTATACCGATTTCCCCTACAGTTGATGGATAATTCTGTTGTGTACTACATCGGCAAAACCATTCGCTCTTTGCAAGAAAGGTTCGCGGAGCACAAAACTGATGTCAGCCAAAAGAAGCTAACGACGGCCGCCTCTGAGCTAGCAGTGCAACACACGGCAACAATAGACTGGGAGCACGCCACACTTCTTGCGCGCGCATCCACTTTCTACGGAACCATAGTCCGCGAGGCTATTGAAATAATGACCTCGTCCGTCCCCACCTGCAACCGAGACACTGGAATCACCCTACACGACATGTGGAAAGAAGCTCTTTGTCTAAACGGACCCAACGTCAGTACATAACATCACTTCACAGAAGACGGAGCGCTGTCTTTGCTCCGAAAAGCTTCTGAGAGTTTTCTCCTAAGAACTTTCAACATCCAAATAGTTTGAAGCATAAACTCTGAAATTTTATTGCTCAATGACAGAGAATTTTAAATTATTTTAAATTAATTTTTGAGCAAGAAGGTCTTTTAATTGCATACGTAAATTTATTCCTTTTTTTAAAAAATTATATATTTTCTCATTTGAAAAAATAGAGCACTATTTCGAGCATTAAAATGATTTTCTTATAAAAAAAGTCATTGATGGATGTAACTAATTAATGCACATGTTCAAAAGATTTTAAAAAATTATGAGTAATAACCCTTCAAAAGGAAGCAGCCAATTAGAACAACAGCATGTTTTGATGGCTTGGATAAGAATATAGTCAACAGATTTTTCAAATTATAATATACACAACATTTTAATCTATCAGAGACTAAGAATACCCAACAGAATAAAATTATGAAACAAGCAGAAAAATGCTATTATATAAAACAGTTATCTTGAATAGCAATTGAATTTATGGCTGTCTTTGAATATCTTACATTGAAGTTACTTTTAATTTATTATTTTAATACAGTGGACCTTCATTATAGCACTGCTCGCTATACCGCGCACTCGGTTATAGCGCGGGCGATGTTCGCGATAAGTTCAAACATGTTTATACAGGTCTGTGCGGCGTTAGTGAGTATCGCATTTTATTGTTACTGCGTATTGAGTAATTGTGTATGTATTGAGTTCCTGCATGTATTTTGAATAGTGTTTAATTATTGTATGCATGATGAGTAAAAGAAAAGCTTACAGTGTGAAATTTATTGTGTCGTCACCACGCCGCTCGGTTTAACGCGGTTCACCTTATAACGCAACTGACACCATTTTGCACCAAACAATGTGTAAGAGAAAAAGTTGGTTGGGGTTTTATGGCGCAATAGCAACTATGGCCATATTGTGCCAAACATATGATATATACAGTAAAAATAAACATATAAAAGTCATAGAACCCTCAATCAAAAGTTAAAAGCAACATGAGATTACAACAAGAGGTTGAAAGCAACAATAATGCAAAAGACAGCACAAGAAACAAAAGTGTAAAACAAACAAGTACATAAGAACAAGGTAAAAAGAGTCAACAACTGTAAAACAGAAAACAATGAATGGGTGTATAGGATCCATATGATAAAACATGTCAAAATGGACTAAAACATTAAATATGTGTAAAATAATCAGTAAAACGTAAAAAAAATCAAAGAAGGAATTAAAAGCGATTCATCTGATAAAAGATGCCCTAGTGTAAAGAGGCTCAGACGAAAAATCATGAAAGTTAAAAAATGTCTGTCTAGGTTAAAAGTGGGGCAATGGATTAAAATGTGTTTAATAGTTCAAATGGAGTCACAAAACTTGCACTCAGGTTCGTTTTCTGCCCAAAGAAGAAATGAAAGTATGATAAATGAATAAGCTTTCTAGTATTGTGAATAATAAGAAAAGGAATATTTTGCATCTTCTCTCTCTAGTAGCAGTTCTATAAATTATTTTAGGCTGCCCATGAATAAACTTTTTAACCCTCTAATCTTCTTTTGATGGGCCACACCTGCTACCTCTACTTTCCATTAATGTTGGGTGTGGCAGATTTTTACGTCATGGAGTTCATTTGATAATTCATATGATACTAATGCAACAAAGTCAGAGATGACAACACTAAGGCAATGTGTTGTAAGTTGTTATGACCAACTAAAGTTTTAACTTGCAACATGTTAAAAAAAATTCACAGGTTAAAGTGAAAACATAATGAAAAATATACATCATAATTTAAAGTAACAGAAAAAAACTATCCAGAATGCTGACTGTAATTTAATTGTAATAACAAGTTTATTGTAAAAAAGAATTAGTAAGGCAAACAATGTTTTACATACTGGTGTTAGATACTTGTATGTCAAATGAGCATTCTCAGCTAGGACATCTGCAGCCAAGTCATAGTACTAAAAGTAAAAAAAAGATATAAAAAATAGGAACTCTGACTATATGAAATTAATATTTGAGCAGTTCTATCAATTTTAACAGTTCTATCAAGTTGAATTAGTTTATAAATAGTAGAAATGTAATATTTTGGAGGGGGGGGGGGGTACATTTCAATAATGCAAATAATTATTATTAAACTCAACTCATTAAGTATCCACTAATAATTTCCACTGTGTAAATTGATTCAAATATTTAAATATAATATATATTTGAATAAATTTACAGGGCGGAAATTATTATTTTATAATTTCAATAATGTTTAAAAAAAATTAGAGTATGCCCTATCAAACATCTATGGTGATCTCCCAACCTATAAATCTGTATATGACCATTTGTGATGAAGTGAATCCAATACTATAATTGGGTTGTTTTACCTCTGAGTGGCACTTTTCTGCACACAATGGGCTAAATGACCATATCATAAGAACTCCAAGGGCTCGGAGAAGGTTGGGGGAAGGAGACCCACTGGACAACTGTAGATAGATGGAAGCTTCCCTTAGAGCCATCCAGAGTGTTCTTTAACATGAACAGTGTAGGGCTCTCCTGCACATGGGGCCATATTTTAAATTAAAAATGACTTAAAATTCTCTGTCATTGAGCAACAAAATTTTAAAGTTTATCCTTCAAACTATTTGCATGTTGAAAGTTTTCAGGAGAAAAACTTTCAACATGCAAATAGTTTGAAGGATAAACTTTAAAATTTTATTGCTCAATGACAGAGAATTTTAAGTCATTTTTAATTAATTTCTGAGCAAGAAGGTCCTTTTAATTGTGCATGTTTTAAGGTCCCATCAAATGAATTATGGCCTTTCCAAGTTCATTGGTGTCCCCCTTTTTGACTGAGGGCTTGGGGGGGGGGGGGGGGGTAGCAGAGATAAATCTGAATGCTGGCATAGTAGTAGGACTTGAATCTGGAAACTGTGATTATATGCCTGGCTGTTGGTTGGGATTTTGTCACAGTAGCGACAAAGGCATAATGCACCAAACAAGATTTACACATCTAGCAAGCTACCAACTTCCACCTATAATCCAGTAGGTATGGCCCAATGTGAAAAAGGTTGAGAACCACTGATATAAATGGTAATCTACTTAACTAGCTGTACATACCAGCCAGTCAAATTGCACTACCAAATTAAACTAAGGTATGTTATAGTCAATATAAAACAGTATTCTTAAATGTTTAAAAAATATTTTACTGTAGTTCAGCGGAAGATCATTATGATTATTTCTACTAAGATTCTACCATCTGTCTCCCAACAGCTGTTTCAGTGGTCCCCCCTCCCACAACCTTCTCTGAGCCATCAGGGTCCTTGTGATCTGGCCATTTAGCCCATTAAGTGCAAAAAAGTGATGCTCAGAGATAAAACACCCCAACCCAACTCAGACCTATTTGGAAATCACACAATCAATGATGCACAATATGAAAAGTTCACACTTAAGAATTTGATCAATAGCAATACTGTTAAAGCTTTAGATTAAGTATTACTTAAATTCTAGTAAAGAACTAAGACAATTTAAATGTCAACTTCCAGTTTTACACACAGCAAATGAGATACTTAATGAGAATTGGATTAATAAAGAACTAATGGAGTCATCACAACTGATATGTATTGTTTATTAAGAGAAGAATCTTTAATAATAAGCAGAAGATAAACAGCAGTCATTAATCAGTATAAAAACTGGTAAGTTGGTTTTATCAATTGATAAGTCCAGATCATTAAGAAGGTTACATCATATTATTATTGATGTTACTTCTATTCGCTTTTGTATATCCAATGTCCAATATCACAACAGTGATATGTATGTTTAGCCAGTCTATAATTGGTAGTTGATCTTAATGAAAGGTACAATAATATGTGCAACTCCAATTTAAAGCTTAGTAAGTTGTTAGTAAGTTATAATTTTAAATGATGGTGCAACTTGTTTGGTATTGCACTTCTGGCTGTTTTATCAGATGACAACTGCCAGAGTAAGATTATGTTAGAATTTAAGTGGCATTTAATATAAAGCTTTAACAGTGTTACTATAGATTAAATTCTTATTTTTTTTCTGTGGAAATTCATATGTGTCAAGTCCTGTACTTTCTTTTAAGTCCACTGATAGTGTGACACAATTAAACTGCATATCTTTAATGCAAAACAATCTTGGGGGCAGGATATGTGGTATAGTCATATTGCTGATGCAATAATTTTAACTGAGACAAATTTCTAAGTTCTTATGTTATTAGAGTTTTAAATTTATTATGAGGTGCCTCTGTGAAATAGGCATTTTGAAATTTCAGAGAATAATTCTGATTATTGTATTTACGAAGGCTGTGGTAATTTGCTTATTTTCACTTCTTAAAAAGCAGTTTCTAAAGTGATTCATGAGCTCCATCTAGATTGGTTGTTTGTTTGTTTGTTTGGGGTTGTATGGAGCATTAGCAAACAAGGCTATAATGCACAAAGCAAGGTAAAAAAGAGATAAAAGATGATCTAAAATCTAAAATAAAAAGACAAAAATAAACACAAGGAAACAGTAAAACAACCAACAAAAAAAAAACAAAAAACAATAGGTGTAAAGGACCAGAGTAAATAGCAATAATGAGTGTAAAACATAAAATGCAGAGGAAAAACACCAAATATGAATAAAATAATCAAGATACTTTAAAAATGCAGTAACTGGTGCTAAAATAGAATCATCAGATAAAAGATGACTGAGCATAAAGGGTTTGGATGGCAAATGATTAAAACTAAAATAAATACAATGTTCATACTTAAAAGTTGGACATTCAATTAAAATATGTTTGATCATTAAAATGGTGTCACAACTCCATCTAGATAGGGAATTCAAATATGAACAAGAATTTAGCTACCGTTCAAGCACAAATCAACTGGTGTGAACAGTCGTTTATTGGCAAGTAAAGACCTGTTCAAGTTTGCAAACAGCACTAGTCAATAGTAATCAAGATGCCCTCTGTGGAATTCACTCACATGGAAATATAGAGATCACACTGGTCTGTATAGCATAACTTACAAAAATCTGTACAAGAACTGATAAGTTGAACATGGGTATTGCCCCTTTAAATACTTGTGGGAAAAGTCCAGCCCCATCCTTTCCAGAATGATCTCATTGGTCTGTGGCCAATACAATTGCACTGATGAAATTGAAACTCTAATCATTTCTTCAGTAGTAGGTGCTAAACATGTTTCATACAAGTCACAGACCTTACTCTATTCCTTCTCCAGGTTCTGCTTTTAGTGAACAGCAGTGTATGTAGGAGAGAAGATACTGAAGCAATTAGATAAGTTTCTTTTTCAAATAACACCAAGTCACAGACAATTCATAATATGGCAGCTCATGTTTCACACATTCTTGTATAAAATATGTGACCAATTGTACATAATTTTACAATGTGACAATTCTGAATTTTAGGTAATGCTATTTTTAATCACATAATTTACAGAAGGTTTAAAAATGGAATCATCATTGCTATCCTGACAGGGCTTACATGACAATTTCTTGGTGCTGCATTTCCTGCAAATTTTGCCAATTACAACTAGCAACAGCTGATATTAAAGCCTGAAAGAAATGTAAATACAATTATTTCAGAAGAAAAATCTCTTATTTTTCATTCTTAGCTGTATGCTTTCATGGAATACCCAAAGCACAAAAAACAAGTACTTAACATGCTTAAACTATATTCACTAAACCTACTGCTATGAATTTATCAAGCAAGAGGCCAAATGAACTTGGTCAACCTGAAACCAATACATTATCAATATTTACAAAATTAACTATTCACCACCACAAGATGTGCAATATTTTCCCAGAAAAAGAGAGATAACAATGTTATCATCACTTAAAAATAACTTCTAACATTTTCAGAACTCTCTCCTGGTTTACTGAGACCTATGTTTTTAATAATGTGCACATACTATTTGAATTCTTTTTGACAAATATAAATACTTGAAAATTTCACAAAAATAATAATTGTGGGTTTAAATGACCATCTACTCATCCAACTTGATAAATATAAGAAGAGAATAAAACATTAAGGCACAGTTATCTAATAAGGCAAAAGCAAATAGTTCAAAATATAGTTTTTTACATTTCATTTTCCCATGACAACAAACAGAACTATTCTGCCAACAAAAACAATGAATAAAATGTTTTCATAAGTCAGCATCTTTGAGTTTGAAGAGGTTTAATATAATTATTATATATTTATTTTATTATATCTTTATAATTAAGATAGATTTGCATCTTCCTCAAGTTTTTTATTACAGATGCATACCTTTGCATATCCTAGCATAACTAATAATTTCTTAAAGATACCTGACTTCCTCATAAGTAGTGTATAAAATAAGTATGTAACTTCTTCCTTGCTAGATGCAAACTGTTACTACTTTTAAGTAGATGTGCTGCTTCACTGAAGAGGAATGTACCCAGGTTTTTAGTTTAATGCCCGAGTGAGTGGATTCCAGTCCATCACTGTCTTGGATTTAAAAAAGATGATGTGGCAAGCAGAGAATACTTGATACTGGCAAATTCAGTGTTGCAGATTATTTATTAATTACATTTTTAAAACTGCTTTAGTTAGAAATAATTTTCCCTCATCTTTTTTAACTCTGAATCATCTTCTTTAAAAACACTATTTTGTATTTAGTTATGGGAGATTTTTGTATCTTACCTTGAAAATTCAGTTGTTTCATTTCAGTAAAAATTAAAAGTAACAACTGAAAAAACTATTTGTTTCCAATATTTATCAATTCCCATTACCTCATATTTGCAATAGAGAAGCAATAAGTTTCCAAAGGTTTCGGGAGGGAAGGGATTCTGCTGAATGAGATATTGGAGCTTCTCAAATCCCTCTGTTGGCTGTGTTTCCATATTCATTAGAGCTTGATTATGAAGAGTTACAGCGTCTAATTCTTCTTCTGACCTTGGTGGCATATCAGTTAAAGCTTCGCGAGCTGCATCAACTAAAATAGATTATTAAAAAGAAAAAAAAAATTCATTCAAGATGTGCAATAGATTATCTAAAGTACTACTTCTGCTACTACATTTACAACTTATTGTGCATTAATAATTTAAACAAATTAATTATTATCTAAAATTTCACTCTAATTCAAAATGCATCTCATTTACTTTAAACTTTGTAATTTAAAAATATTTCTTGTTGAAAATTTGCTTGAAAAGTATTTAGGAGAGAAAAATTACTTGGTATTTAGTGTTACTGTAGGGAAAGTATATGCTAAAGTTGTTATCAGACATTGGAAAACATCACACAACTAGGTAGTGAAGCTGCCTTGGATTAACACTTCCTCTGCCATCAGCACTAATTAGCATTTCAAAATAGTGACCATACAGGGAACTGGCATAATGAGCATCTCTAGTACAATGAAAGACACTTCAAATTTTTTTAAAAACAGAAATTCCTTTAAATGTTTTTATATATATCTTATTAAGATACATAGCTTAAAGTTAATAAATAACAAAATATAGCAATATATTTTACAGAATGATAAAAAAAATACATAAAGCCAAACAAAAAGTTAATTTACGCAGTTAAAAGATGTAGAATCAGAATTAATGTAAAGATTTCAAACTAAAAGAAATCAGAGTTCATAAACATCCTCAATGAGAACAACTATAATTTATTCAATCCATTTTCTTTACATACAGAAAGATAGCAGTCATTTAGTAGACTGATGTTGAAAATTTTTAATCTTTATAAAAAAACCCCACATAATATTAAATCACAATTCATATGCATGAAAATCATTTCAATAACTACTCTACCTGGTTTAGTAGCTAGCATACTTGATATCAGGCCAGTGGGTAGTGTTCTTGAGTATGAGCTTATATAAGAAACCATGCAAAAAGATAAACTTATATAAAACACCATCTTGTACAAAAAATTGCAATCTCTACCTGGAATTATATAATTACTAGAAGAAACTATGTGCATACTATATATAAACAAGCTTATATTGCCCTTTGATGAAAAATTAGAATGAGAAGAACCATGTCATGTCCTTCAACTGATAATGGGATATATAATGAATAGACCAACTGTTCAAAAGATAAATGGGTGCAAAAATGGTTATCTAATGAAATATCATAGAAGGCAGTTCATCAGAATAATTTCAAAAGAAATAGAATAAGAGAAATAAATCATATTATATGGTCTCTGTTGCAGCACATGAAAGTTGCTAGTACATGACAATGTAGCTATATCTATATATACAGTAGATCATGATCTTAGTAAAAGTTTATGCAAATAAGTAATGCAATTAAATAATTGAATAAATGGTTGGATGGCTTTAATAACACTGAAATATATGACATAATTAAGTAAGGCTAGGGTAGTAGTAAGCTAAGGGTAGTGTAATCTCCTCCTGATGGCTAGAGCATAATATATAATTTTATATTTATGGAGTCTGCTTTTAGAAGTAGTTTTGATTGTAATTGAAGAGCCTAGTCAACAAAGCCCTTTTGGCTAAGTGCACTGGATCAAGGAGTATCTAACTGATCCAATGTACACAGCCAAGAGTGCCTTGTCAATCAAACGCTTGAATACATCAAAACTACTTTTAATGACCGACTCCATGACATAAAGATACAATTATCAATAACGATGTTGCTCAGTGATAGAAGAACACCTGATATATTATCAGGGGGTTGTGGGTTTGTATCTCAACCTCCTGATACCTGTGACTGCTGACATGTTATCAGGAGATTGTGGGTTCAGATCCCACCCAGTAATGACAATTTTGGGGGTGGGGGGTGGCTCAGTTGGTAGGGCACCAGACTCGAAATCTGCAGTTCCCAGATTTGATTCCCAGCTGGCATTGAGATTTAAATAAATAAATAAATAAATACCCCCTCAAGCAGCTGCTTGCCACAGAGGTCTGACAGGAGCCTGTCAGTTTATATGCCATAGCAGAAGGTCTGAGAGGATGGCAGGACCTCAGCAGAAAAATGACACATACATCCATGCCTTACCTGGGGCTCGAACCCAGGTTCCTTAGTTCAGTAGCCAAGCGTGCTAACCACTCGACCACGGGACGGAAATTGAGATTTAGCTCTGCAAAACTACCCACCCTGCCCATGGTCAGCAGGGGACACCGACAGGCTTGAAAAGGCTGCTGTCCATCAGATGGGATGTTAAGCTAAGCTTAAGTTATGTGATAGTGCAGTGTGATATGTATAGGAGAGCCATACCCTGTGCACATTAAAGAAAGCACTGGATGGCCTTGACAGAAGGCTACCATCTGTCTCTGAAAATGAAAATGGGATGCTAGGTGCCCCAACCTTCTCTGAGCCTTCAGGGTCTTTGTGGACTGGCCATTTAATCAATTATGTGCAAAAAAGGTGATGCTCAGAGGTAAAACAACCAACAACAACCTGTGACTGCTTGATATCATAATATTCAATTACCTTTTCAAATGGGCCAGTTTTTTTTTTCCATTTTATTCAATTTTAAATCTTTTCAAGGGTCAGAGGCCAAGAATATATACACACACACATGCGAGAAACCAAAAAAAAAACCACACACACACACACCATACAATTGCATTATGTTTCAGCTTTCTTTTTTTATCTTCATCCTTTTTCAGAAATATTCCATTTTTATATTTTTCTCACATTCTCTATAAGCTGGTTGCCATTTGAATAGCCCTGCATTATGCCATTATGCTGTAACTTAATTCAAACTTTATTACAAAACTAGCAAATCAGAGAATGCAGCAAATATTAATATACACTTATTTGCAATATTTGTTTCATCTTTAATATTCAGTAGTTGCATGATATAAACCTAAAAGTGAAATTAAAAAAATATGTATTATTTTACATTCAATATTATTTTCTAATCACTTAAAAATAAACTTATCTGTGAAATCTTTTTCAAAAGCTGGATGATTCTAAAATAGGCAATCTTTAGAAATACCTGGGAAATGATTCTTTGACAAAGTTTATGTTTTAATGGGATGCTAGGTGCTTCTTTCTTCTTCATGAAATTTTCACATATCTCTTAGTTTCAGCATCCTGATATATACATATATATGGATAAATCATCTCAACAGACAATGTAACAGTAAATGACTCTTACATTGTCTGATGAAAACATTTATAGGCTGAAAGTGTGCGTTGAAAGCTAGCACACATTTCATGCAGATCGGTGGTTCCTAACCTTTTTGAGCCCAATACCTCCTTTTTACCAAGTATTATTTTTCAATGTACCCTTAATGGAAATCAAAATAATTTTTCCTGTATAAAACTAGGTGGTGGTAGCACCCCCATTATTGGTTTTACAAATCAAATGCCCTCACAAATTTCTAAAATGTGCACTAGAATACATTCTCGATCTCGAAATTGGTCTAAAACTACTGACATAGGTGGAAAAAAAAAACTTGGTGTTCCACCAGCATAAAAATTTTATTGAAGGGGACCCCAATTAACAAATTAATCTATCTCAAAATTATTTAGCTTGAAATAAAGTTATAGATACTTATTAATTAAAAAGTGCATATTTTTATTTTGAAGACATACTTAAAACTTTCAGCATTACTATTTAACAAATGATTCCTAAATTCAGTGTAAGAATTTTGTAGAGAAAAAATGAAGTACTTACAATTTTTTAGTTGATATTCAATTGCAGCTTTGAGATTGAAAGCTTCAATAAGGGCAGTTTCATGCAATGTGATAGTGTTCCCAACACTTCTCACTTCAATTCCTTCTGTTGTCATGCCAACACTAAGTTCTGAACAAAAAAAATTGTATTAATAAATATAATTCTATGTAAGTACATTTATATATACCAAATAACATTTATATATACCAAATAACATTTATATATACATAATTTTTATTTTAGCATAAACATAATTGTTGACTTTGCTATATTACTGCAGTGTTGACATATAACAGTCGGCTATTGAGTGCAACAAACTGATTGTTTTAGCATGGACAAGTGGCATACTGTTGTCACACAATGCTCAAAATACTCAAGTATTTATAATTCATTTGAGCTTTTAGTCTATTATCAATAAATTATATATATATATCAAAAAATTGATCTAGATATTACTTTATCAATATTCTCCACATTCAATATAAGCTCACCGGACAAAAAAATTTGTCACTCATGGCTGAATGTCACCTAATAGCACATAATGCCTCTGTGTGACCAAAGAACCCGAAATGCTGTCTGGCATGGATGCCACCAGTGTGCAGATGTAGTGCACACCCACTCTTCCAGCAGCAAATGCCACAGTTCGGACAGGTTAGCCAGATGGTGGGACGGTGCTTCACTCATTGCCCCAAATAGTCCCACAAGTTTTCTATGGGATCAAAATCCAGGGATTTGGCGGGCCAGTTGAGATGTTTGAAGGCTTCTGAGTGCTCGTTGTGCCAATCTGACACACTTAGAGCCCTGTACATGCAACAACTGTCATCTTGGAAGACTGGGGTATCCTTCTGGTGTTCACTGTGGAGATGATGCACAAAAGACAACATGTGGTCATCCAGTAGCTCCATATAGCCCTTCTGGTTCAAGTGTGACGTCACCACAACCAATGGACCCATTTCCTCGTAAGTGAAACACCCCCAGAACATCATAGTGCCTCCTCCAGCTTGAACAGAACCTTGCACAAGTCTGCATGGAAGGCTTCATGCAGCTTACAACGTACCTGTCGCCTCGCATCATTTGAGTACAAGCTAAAACGTGACTCATCCGACCAGATCACACCAGTCTTTGTGGCACCAGCCCACTGTAGCAGTGCAGCCTTGTGCAGAGCTGTTAACTTGGGTCTCTTCCATGGTACTCTGCTCCAGATATCCATGGCATGCAGTTCTCTTTGGAGTGTTCGTTCGGAAACAGCTTGTTGTAGGCCTGCATTGACTAACTGGAGAAATTTCTGCCTTGTTGCAAAGCAATTTGCCATAACAGTGCGTGACACACTGCGGCAGTCCCTATTGGTGAGCAGTCTTTCTGCCACAGTTCTGGCGACAATTAGTGGTGGACTGCAATGTATGCCACCGCTGGAAGACCTTTTGGACAGTACATTTTGACACACTTGCAAAGGCAGCAACTTCTTGTACACTATGCCCTTTGGCTTGGCCAAACGCAATAACACCTTTTTGCCACTCATTCACATTTTTGGTGTGACCCATGATTCACAGAATGACTAACATTCATGTAGCACACAATCACTCTTGTCACTGTATGAACCCCATAACACACGGCACAGCTATTTGTAGGATGCGTTTATTACTGGTGCGTCCTCTGTTACTGTTGAATGGATGTAACCCTCTTATGGTGGGAGATAACTAATTTTTTGTCAGGTGAGCTTATACTGCAATTGCTAAATTTTTACCATAATTTTGAAATAAAAATGTTTTATAGTAATAATACAGACTTTATTATCCAGAAGTGGTTTTGATTTCAAATTCAATGTTTCAGCTAAACTTTATATGCTTATAGACTTTTACTCTTAATTTTTTACAGTTCTTTTGCTCTTTTCAGATTTACCATTTTTTGACATTGTCTTGCTTTTAAATCAGAATAATTTTTCTGTAGTCCTATTTTGTTAACCTAATTTGCCAACATTCAGTATAAATCAGCTGTATATACAATAGGCCTCTTGCTGATCAAGAGAATTATGTTCCTGAAGATTACAGTTAATGGCAAAAATGTGACTCAAAAGTCTATAGAAAAAAGGAGTTCAGGAATCAAGACATTAAATAATATGAACATTGTGCAACATATGAGAGTATGTACATATGAGTAGTACTGTATATTTCAGTTTATTCTATAATCATAAAGCCAGGAAAGGTGCTTTTAAGTAAGATCTAAGATTACCAAAGATTTCTAATTCTCTACCTTATGAAATTAAAATGGTTAGTAATTTTACAAGTTTCTCTAAGTACTTAAAGATTTAGTTGTTGGGCATACCTGACATTGAAGATATGCTTTGGTTTACATTTTAATTTAATTTTTCCCCTATACTCAGTGTTAGCAGAATACAACAGCGAAGATAGTGGCTTTAAATACACCTGATGATTGCTGTGAATGCAAAAGAAGATGAGTGCAACATACATTAAAGAAATAAGCTTATTTAGCTGAAAAAAAAGCTTTACAGCAAGTGGGATATGAACCCATCTTCTGAGTACATACCAGGATTAAATTGCAGAGAGGCAGAAATGTTGTCAACTTAGAACTCAAAAAATATTTAGCTGATTTAGTTTTGCCATGAGTGGGATATGGCCCAGGTCTCCTGATTACATGCCAGGTGTTCTAAACACTAAACTATCATGACTAACTCTTTTTCCAATAAATTGTGAGTTTTAAGTTTACAAGCAATTTCTGCCCTTCTCTACTATTGAATCTTGCAATATATATATTTCTTTTCTTAGGTTTAATCGCTTACTATTTTTTTACATTTATTCTGTTGATTAAAATTCTTTGGTGGAGAGGGATATGGTTCTGCTTTCTCCTTCCTCCAGATTTTACCCCGACTTTCAGTGCTGAAGCTTAAAAAAGAAATTTATCTTTTATAATAAGCAGATTCAGTGTCAGATCTCAGAAGAAGTATCAAATGTTTTAACTTGCATTCATGTTTGAAGTAGATGAAAGCTCGATGTTATAGTATTTACAAATGTAAAACAATATTACTTATTATGTTCAAAAATTTTAGTTTCAATTTAAAAAACTGAAATATATGAGGAGCATTGTATTAGAGTATACTCACCTGGATGTTCCCTTATTCCTCTTTCAATTATTTCTGCTATGTGCTTCAGAGCAAGTGCATACTGTTTCAATCGGTAATAACATAGTGCTATGTTATAAGAAAGATCTGAAATGCAGTTTGTTAAAATATAAAAATAAAATTCGGAAACACAAATGAAAAACAAAGTTTAGTATTTTAATTAAATATTTTACTATAATTTAGTTTCATTAAAAAAAGGAAAGCATGGTTCTTACTGACATTTTAACACAGAAAATACAAAACTAAAACTGTGGATATGCATTTTATATTAAATTTCAATGCTTTACAGTTCAAATATTACAGTTTACAAACAACTCAATTTAACATCACCATATGTTCATCACAGATGTTAATTACAATAAGAGGTTGGCAACCACCTTCACTGTTATGATTTTGAATACTGGATCCTGGACTTGCTGCATTGACTTCTACAGAAGAAAAAATCTTTGAACCGAAAATCCAAAAAGTTTTGAATAAAAGCTTAAAACATGAATGCACATGTGACAACAAGGACTAAAGATTTTAATTTTACAGAGATTACAAATATAAGGATCTCCAATAACATTGGAAAAATAGTTTACCATTCACAACTTGTTATGATTGACCAGGGCTGCTAACTTTAAAGAAATTTTTTATGGACAAGATGGAAACATTTATGGACAATTAAACATTTTTACTTCAAGTGAACAAGATTTTTTTTTTATATTACTTGACAAAGATTGACAAAACACTTAATTTTGCTGAAGAGTTCTCCAGTAGATACCCTTCCCCAACTTTCTCTAAGCATTTAAAATGCAGGTCACAAGGACCCCAAAAGGGCTCAGAAAAATTCCATTTAGTCCATGTATAAAAGTACTACTCAGAGGTAAAACAACCTACGACTCTAGTTGTGTTTCAAAATCAAAACATTTCACAAGAAGCCACACAAGAAGACAGACACTTTTGTTATACATATCTTGAAATTATTTGTTGGTGCAAGCAGTGACAAATTGATGAAAGACCATAAGAAACATTTTGAAAATCTAATAAAATATATTAAATTAATAAGTATCAATGAAAATTTACACCAAGATGTAGCATAACTTTGTGATTAACCCCCACCCCCCACAGAAAATTACTGATTCAGAAATAATTTTTTATAACCTAATATATTTTTTTAAGCTTCACAAATTCAAGCTAAATAAGACAATGATAAAAATTTTATATGCACGACTGCAATGAACACAAAATATTTATATTCTTAACTAAAAGAGGCTGTTTTTGATCTATGTCTTTATGGCCAGGCATTACAGATATACTGTTTATAGCAACTAATCTTGTTGATTTCCTCACCTGTAGATGACCTTATATTCTTTCTGTGTGATATATTTTACTGCATGGTGTTCACACAAATGAGTCAGTTCAGGCTGAATGTTTCATCTGATGTCTAACAGATGCTATTACACACTCTGTGACAATGAAATTGAACATGTGAAGAAGTGGTCTCATTTTTATGCAAATCAGCAGGTGAGTAAAGCATGCTGGGATATGCCAATGATTCCACTGTCAAACAAATCAGGTGAAGAGGGTCAATGTTATATGGCAAGATATGTCACCTTCTCAACGAAAGACTCCACAAATTTGTGGCCAGTAGAACTCTGAACAATCCCACAGATGAAGCCTTTAGGAACAGAATTGCATATAGAATGCCAAGACAATGTTTACTTCAGCCATATTGCCAGCTTACGGTATTTTTGAGAGGATGGATCATTGGACTCCATGAGGTGGGGTGGTCAAGCCAGTATACAGTGGAATGTGTCAGTCCCAACCATATCACAGTCATCAGCAAGAATTTAGTGCATTCCAGATGACAACACCAGAGGAGGAGTGACAGATTTTCCAACAGGTGTTCACTGCACCAATTGCAATGCTGGCCACTATCAGAAGAGTGGTGACATCAGCCTTGTGTCCTCCCATAATACATCAAATTATTTCCCAATGACTTGCAAAGGCAGGGTTGCATGAACATCATCCATTGCATCACCTTCCACTGCTAGCCATTGTCAACAGTGCCTGGTGTGGTGCTGACCTCGAATAACTTGAGATGTGGAATGGCTTCATGTCATCTTTAGCAATGATCCCGATATTGTCAAGGAACTGATGACATATACATATGTGGAGATAATGTACTCAATGCTCTGAATTAGCTACCATAATTGAGCGACACACTGCCTGATAGCAGGCATTATGGTCTGGGGGTAATGTCACAATAGCCGATCTCTTCTGGCATATCTTCCAGGCACTTGACTAGGTGAATCTACATCAATGACATCCTGAAGCCCATAGCACTCCTCTTCATCACTGGAGTGCCTAGAACATTGTTTCAGCAAGAAAATGCCAGGCCACATACTGCTAATATCACCTGGGTATGTCTATGACTTGTCAATACACTTCTGTCAACAGTGAAGTGCCTAGATTTATCACCATCAAATATCTTCAGGACTTGGTAGGGTGTCACCTGCAAACTCATCTGCAACTGGTGCAGACTGCAGCTACCTTGAGTTGTTGGGTTATTTTACCTCTGAACAGCCTTTTTTAGCACACAATGGGCTAAATGGCCAGTGACAAGGACCCACTGAGTGCTCAGAGAAGGTTGGAGGTAGGGGAACCCACTGGACAGCTGTTAGTCTCCTGTCAAGGCCATTCAGCATGCCCTTTAATGTGCAAAGGGCATAGCTCTCCTGCACACGGGGAGCCATGCCCTGTTCACATCCCATCCAATGGGTTAGTAGGGGACACCGATGGACTTTTCCAAGCTCATTGGTGTCCCCTACTGAGAGCAAGACGGAGAGTTTTTGCGAAGATAAACCTCAATACAGGCCCAACTGGGACTTAATCTGTGAACTGAAGATTACAAGCCTGGTGTGCAACCAGCTGAGCCACCCCACCTTGAGGAGCCAGCTGCAATAGGCATAGTGGGCTATGTCTCAGAACAACATTTGATTATTGCACTCCATACTATGATGTGTAGCTGCATGCATCATGAAACATGGGAGATTTACAGGGTATTGACTATTGCCATATAATCTGTGTGTGAAATAAATTTGTGTCTGCTCTGTAACCTTAATCATGTCTTACTCATCTTCCAACCTATCTTGTCTGTGATTTTCATCTGACTACAACCACTTCTGGGTAGTGCAATTTCAATGCCACAGAGTGTATTTCCCTTATCTTTTTTATATTTATTGTTGTGGAAATGCCACATCTGCACTTAATATACGTTTTGCAGTATATTGAAACTTAAGTATGATACCTGACCTTTAGCAGTATATAAAAGCAACAACTGCAGCAAAGCAGATAAAGAAATTTAGGATAGAGATAATATAAAAATTTGATATGAAGCATGCAACTCATATTAGTGATAATCATGGGATATATAATTTCAACAATTAAGCAAGTGTGGAAAAAACCCACCAACTGAACAACTGACACAAAACCAGGAGATCCCATGCTCATACCTGAGATGCAGATTGATAATTTTTTTCACACTTGCTAATTGTTGAAAATAAAAACATTAGTTTATATTACACTAGTCGACAAGGTTTTGGTAAGATGAATGAAAACTATCATTTTATACTAATTCTGATAAGCTAATTCCAGATCTGGACTTAAAAATTTTGCATCGCATCACAAATTTGGAAAAGACAAATGATCATTTATCACAAATACTTGTAAAACAAACCTTAGCATTAAAAAGTGGAACTTTGCAATATACTGTACAGGTTTGGAAAAGGACACTAAAGTTTGATGTGCAGACAAAGCATGACAAACCCTGTTTTTTCCAGACACCCCGTCATCTATGGGCTATCTATTTGGCATTACTTGTCTCTGTCCATCTGGTCTGAGGCTTGCCTTAGCCATCAGTTGCCAACTGTATGCATTCTGTCTTATAAATTTGAGTGTATTAGGAAAAAGTAAAAATAAATTACAGTATCAGAGGCATGCCATTTGCAATGAAATCGATACCACATGAGGATATCCCTGTTCACCATCTAACTGGAAGATCTCATTATTTCCAGTGTAGAAAAGGAATATTGCTTGGAAGATTTACTTCTTCTGATTCAAGTTACACTCAGTAGCTTAGTCAATGTTCAATGTACATGATCTAAACCTGTCAAAACAAGCAGAACGTTTGGGATCTAGCTTCAAGAATGGAATTTGTTGGCTACAGGTATAAAGATTTGTGTATTCTTAAAGAGAAATTAGAAACTTTCACATTTTTATGACATGCATGCTCTGTGTGTAGCTCAACACAAATGGACTGATGGAAGAATTAAGATTTCCACACAAACCTGAAGAATGGAGGCTATTTACAGATTCTTTTAAAGTACAGTACTGTGCAAATTGGTTGGGACAATAGGAAAATGCAGTAACAAAGACACAACTAAAATATTTATCTGTTTAGTAGTGTTGTTAATAGTGAATGTGACCCCCCTTAGCTTTAATTACTTCTTCCACCCTCTGAATCATTGATGCCACTAGCTTTCCACACATCTCCTTCACTTCAGGGTCGTGGTACCACACTTTCATGACACTTTCTATCATTTTGGTTTTTGTCGTGCAATCCATCTTAGATATGCGTGCTTTAATAATGGCCCACAAATTTTCAATGGGGTTTAGATCAGGTGAATTTCCTGGCCACTCCAATACCTTTAAATGTTGCTGGGTAAAGAAGCTCTTAGCAAGCTTAGAAATAGCATGGAGCCAGAACCTGTTGAAATACCCCATCGCCGTTAGGAAACAGCTTCTGCAGTGTTGGGACCATTTTCGCCTCCAGAACGCCTATGTACTTTTTGCTGTCTATCATTCCTTCAATGGGGTGAAGCGTCTGTGGCCCGGAAGCTGTGAAACATACCCAAAACATGACCTTGGGTGGGTGTTCGGGGGATTGCTGGATGTGGCTGGATCGAAGAGGTTCTCCAGGCTGTGCTTGTCCCAACTAATTCGCACAGTATTGTAAGCTTAAACGATGTTCTGTAGCACATTGGAAACAAAAGAATTCTGAATATCTGTGGTGCATTCAATTGCTATGAAGGAAACTATGACAGCATGTCTGCCATAATGAATGTAACAAATTACAAGGAACACGGTTGGCAGTTATATGCTGATTTGTAGCTAACCATACTCTTACTTGGATGCAAGGTGAATTCACATAGCAACACTATGCTGTAAAGGACTGGCCAGCCAGAGAAAACTGTTTTCAGAATACACAACGTAAAATACATACAATTGGTGAATCCTGAGTCATTTCTTCTTATTCTGCTGCACATAAAGCTGGGTCCTATGAAGAACTTTGCAACAAAAATGAACTGCATGAAGCTTGGACAAAAATAATTTTGGCTTTGCATACTTAAGAGGCCAATTTCCAAAACTGAGTCCCACAAAGCTTAAAGAAGTTACCTTTGTTAATCTGCAAATAAGGATATTTTTGCATGATTCCACTTTTGAAAGCAAACTAAACCCCAATGAATTAGCAGCATGGAAATCCTTTAAATCAGTAGTTCAACGGTTTCTTGAAAATAAAAAAGAAGAGAACTATGAACAATAGAGGGACTGCTATCTAACCATCAACCTTTAGGATGTAGGATGTCACTCCTTTAGGATGCTGGATGTCAACTTAGGTGCTGTTAGTGACGAACAAGGTAAAAGATTCCACCAAGGTATAAGTATAATGGAACAATGCTATTGAAGAAGGTGGGATCCTGCAATGATGGGTGACTAATGTTGGTTTTTACAAAGGCAAGATGATACTGTTCACAAGAGAAAAAAAATAACTATCTGTTAACAAATTAGATACTGTCGAGCATAATCTGTGCCTATGATACCTTTATAGTGTTTTCAAGCATATTTTCATGACCACCTTTTAAGCCTAATAACTGTGATCTGTATAAAATCAGACATGTTGAACACAAATGCAAAATAAGTGTTATTTTCATGATCAGCATACACAATTGAGTCAAAAACAGCTTATTTTGTTCATGTTATCAAAAAAATTTTAAATTTTTTTATTAGTGTTATTAGTTATTACCTACCAGGCCTATATCCCTCTACTTGCATTGCAGTTGTAAATTTTACACAAGCTTCTTCATAACGTCCTTCCTGAAATCATAAAAGGAAAATGCCATCAGTAATGCAATGTGTATAAAGGCAGCAAGCGAAATGATCCACTTAGTGATCAAACACTGCATAAAATTTTGAATTAACAGAAAGTCCCTTTCCATCTGACATTACATGAACATAAATTTTATACACGTGCGATTCTTATTCAAGCCACTTTCAGTAAATATGTGAAACAGGCAGGTAAGCACATTTATGTAGACATTCATTTATGACAGTATAAATATACTGCTCATCACTGAAACTGCCCCACCTGCAAGGAGTGTATGTTTTAAACTTAAAACAAGTGGAGTGACAGATAGCAATGTAAACAAGAAATGATGAAGTTTGTGCATTAAATGAGCAGTACTTACTTATGAAAATGCAGTGTAATTCAATAAGATATAGGCTTCTATGAATAGTGATAGAGTGGCCAAAAGTTGCAGTAGTGAATAGTATTCTGCTAAATATTGTGTCATGAGCAAGGCAACAATGGTCAGTGAATGTCCAAAACATGATTGATGGGTGATAGATCTGGCGAACATCAGGCCAAGGAAGCATATCCACATCTCGTAGCCACGGTTGGGATATGAGAACCAAATATAAGTGTGCACTATCCAGCTGAAAAAAAAGTCTGAGATTGAGAATAGAAGGGCAGGACACAGATACCAGAATGATTTCAACACTATGTCTTGCCATCAATGTGCCATCGTTAACAAACTATTTTAACTGATGACACTGTGATTACTGATGATACCATAACCCCGCATCATGATTAAAAGTGTTGGCTTTAATCATGAGACATGCTTATTGCCATCATTGGATCCCAAACAGAAATGCAATTTGTCATTAATGATGACACAATACCAGCCTTGTCCATAAGCAGCTCTCTCCATGCACCACTTCAGATGCAAACAATGATGATGGGATGGTATCAGAAGTAGACCATGGGCTAAATGGCCAGGTCACAAGGACCCTGAAGGCTCAGAGAAGGTTGGAGGAGGGGATCCACTGGAACAGCTGTTGGGAGACAGATGGTAGTCTCCTGTTAAGGTCATCCAGTGTGTTCTTTAACATGCACAGGGTATGGCTCTCCTGTACACAGGGCCATGGCTTAATGTCCCATCTGATGGATAGCGGCCTTCCAGGCCCTTCGGTGTCCCCTACTGACCAAAGGCAGGGCAGGGAGTTTTGAGGAGATAAGTCTCAATGCTGAACCAGCTGGGACTCGAACCTGGAAACTGCAGATTACGAGCTGGGCACTATTAGTTGATGAATCCATCACTCTTCCCATCTGATATTCTTTTGATGCCACCAATGGCTTCCCAACATGTATGGGTACCTTCTTGTACCATTATTGCCAACAAAGTCTAACCATTTGGGCATCATGAACAACATGAATGGCAATTTGGTGGGTTGACCATCAAGCTTCTGACAACCCAATGATCTGACCCCATTCAATTCTGTCAGCTGTACATAATATCTCTTTATGCATGTTAAAAGTATTTGCATACCCTTCATGTGTCATTTGTTCACCATTTTGTTTGTCCATTGACGTTCACCCCCCACTTTCATAACCTCTTTAAATTTCTATGTCAGTGCAGTAGTGAAAGGATATTTTGAATTCTGTACTGATACGGATATTATACTGTACTGATATGACATCTGAGCTGAGCTTGATACACAAATTGTTAAGGCCATATATATTCCAACTTTGCAAGTAAACTGTCACCAATATGTCCATTCTTTCTAGGTGGGGCAATTTCAATGATGATACATATGTGCAGATATTGTACATGCATTTTTCAGATTGCAAGACATTTCCCATTGCCATTGCAGCTACCAATACCAAAAAGGCTAATCACCCCTTCCCAAAGGTCAGAGTCGGTACCAACTTTGGCATTGAAGTCAACTAGAACAAGGGTAATATCTCCTTTCTTAACAGAATTCAAAATATCCTGAAGTTATTCATAAAATCTATCCTTCTCATCCTCATCCTCAGTGGGGGCATAACAGCAGATAACATTCAAGTCTTTAACACTTGTCTGATACTTTGCTGTAAGAAACCTTTCGTTAATGCACTTGTATCCTAGAAGAGCATCACTAGCATGTCTGCTGAGAAGCAGACCCATGCCTTGGTGATACTTATTATCTTCCCTCCCTGAAAAGAGAAATTTAAAATTATTTTTAAGAATCTGACCTTTATCTGTCCATCTGTCTCTTGCAAGCCGAGAATATCTAAATTATAACGGTGGAATTCTTGTGTGAGGGCATCAAGAGAAAAAGCTCTGTGCAGAGTCCTCACATTCCAACTACCTATGGAAAGAAAGTGGTTAGTGGGATGTTTAAAGAAACTATGTTTATTGAGAAAGGGAATGCCGACAATACCAAACAGCCCCCTAATCGCAAACATTGGACAAAGACCCGTTCCTCCACCACTAAAGGCTGAAGCCATCTACACTGGAAGACTTCCTCCAATGTAGAATTTGACAATGCCAGTAGAAGCAAGAGTTCAGGTGCCTGTGATGACCTCTGCTCAGGATTATCCACCAGCTGATAAACATATCCTGTGAATCTATTCACTTGGGGCTGTCAACCCACAAACAAACAGAAAACAAAGTGGAAGATTTTCCCTCCACAGAAGCCCACCACTGTAGCAAATTCAGGATCCATAATCAAGCTCAGAGCCATAATTCAGTCCGGTGGGTTGATATGGTCAGTACCAGGACCCTGTGTGGTTGACCACTCCTCAGCAGGGTAGAAAAAAAAAGAATAGTAGCCATAGTTGTCCAGATCAGTAGGCCACACTGATCTGGTAGCCTTCCGTTCACTTCCACAAGTGAGTATCTCTTTTGAAAGGTACTAACGGCTTGCACTATGAGAAGTTAGGGCTGGGCATTATGTGCTAGGCCTGGCCGGTTCTATGCATCATCACAGGGGATGAACCAGCTATATTTTTCTCATTCAGATATGAGCAATATTTTTATATTCTAAAAGAGACTGAACTCTTTAAAATATAAGATTTACATTATATATATATACACACACACACAAAAGCAAAGGAAAATTTACCTTGAAAAGCAAACAACCAAAGTTTACTTCAGTATCTGGATCATCAGGTGGACACTGATCAACAAGACTCTAAAATAAATGTAAATAATAAATGCCCAGATATGGCAAATGGAAATAAACAATATTTACTTTATACTTGGAAAACAAAGCATAGGATATTAAACTAATCTAATTTGAAAAGTTTATGTAAGGAAAAATTGGAATGTTTAAATTAGCAAATTTAATATTTTACAAATTATTTGAACTAAACAGAGTAGAATTAATAGTATTAAATGACAGTGTTGTGACAATACATTATGCACATATAAATAATACTTACAACCAATACATCATTAGTATTTTGATAATTAAAAATCTCATAAACTTCACTATCTTTATTAATATAAAACTTTTAATTTTTTTTTCAGCATATATCTTTTAATTACTGCAAGTTACATTTTTAGCCCTTTCATGGTCTGACCTGAAAAACTGGAATGAATCTAGAGACCCAGCTATTTTTCCACTGTGCTCAACAAAAAAAAAAAACATTTATAACATTTTTGCCAAGTAGCTAATGAACACAAATAAATCATGTTAGATAATTAAAAAGCATTCAGAGCTAAATTTCATTGAAAATATATAACCAAAGCAAGAAATATATTAGTTTGAAAAAGATTTTTTAGTGTGATAAAAAAAAATTGAAAATGCAATTAAAGCATTATTCTGAAAAACCTGATGAACTACAATAGTTGTATTAGATTCCAATAGAAAGAACATTTCTGTGTCTTGATCTAGCACACAACACATTTTCTGAATGCCTGTATCTTCTGCTGAAGTTCAGAAATTTGTCGAAAACAGTGATAACCAGTGAACCACATGATTGGCTCTGTGTACGTTTCTGGCTTTGGTCATAGAGGTCCATACATTCTTCAACCAACTCTTTTACAAGATTAACCCTATACTGTAATGATTATTGTTGGGTTAATTTCCATTTTTAAAATGTAGGTACTTAAAATGTCCATATTTACAATATATATCAGGGAAAAATACTTTTCCACCATTTTAAATATCTGCATTTCATTGGGTAATACTGAAGAAATTGGTCTGAATGATCCACACCTCCCATTTGGGCACTGTAATCTATAATACACTTTGTTTTCAAAGCAATCTGAGGAGTGCCACCTTCGTGTCTTTTTCCTCTTGGTTGTTCTTGTTTGGGGCAAAATAGCTTTAATTATTATTGTGCCAAAAAACCAAAACAACTAAACCAAACTTCTTTGCTGGATGTAGTGTGCACTGAGGGGAAGGGGAGAGAAAGAGATGTAAAACTTTTCCCTGCACATTTCATAGGGGATGATCAATTAGTCCACTTAATTAATATTCACCATTATCCTAGGTGAAACCACAGGTTTGTGGGTTTTTATGTCCAAGCTTATTAAGTTTTTATTAAGTTTTTATGCCCAAGCTTAGGTGTGCTTCAGATGTGCTGTGCTAAATGTTGTGTAAAAAGATGAAACACACTAATGCACCACAGTACAGGGACAACACAGTTTATTTACATTCACCAATATATGTACATATGGGGAATGCAAAGAAAATAAATCTATTAATTTTAAATATTTTCTACCCCATATGTCCTTTTATGTTTTTTAACTTTATAAATTCTGAAATTTTGGAACTTCTGAAGTACACAAAATCAAAAACTGGCATTACAACAAAAATAAAAATTATTCATTTTTTGCACTACTACATTTTAAAACAATATATATATATACAAATAATTTTGCAATAGGATTAGTAAAGATTCCTTTAATCCTTTTTTGGTAACAATTAGCAGTGACTAACTATAAACTTTTCTCTACTAATATTATTTTAATTTTTTTTTGGAAATTCCAATTTCTTTTAAGAAATCCTTTATTTTAGTACAATTTATTTTTATTAAAAACAGATATATTATTATTTGTAAACTGATACCTTTGCTGCTCCAAGATCTTCTTCACCATATTTGATAGCAGCTTGCAATTTAATTATCTGGAATACAATTCAGATGAAATTTTACTTAGAGCAAAAATATAATTTTTTCTAGTCTGGAAAAGTTTAAACGTAATAAACATTTATAACATAAAAAGATCTGCAGCAGTAATAAAAATGTGAAGAATGTATCAATGAAAGGCATAAAATTACTTTGACATTCTATCTAATTGTAAATGATAAATTTATAACTGGAGTCATCATCCATCCAAAGGGGACATAAAGCTGTGGCCTTGTATGCAAAAGAGCCACATTCTGTGCTTAGTAAAGAACACACTGGATGGCCTTGAGGGGATGCTTCCTTCTGTCACCTAACAGCTATCCAGCAGGTCCCTTTCCTAAATGTTTTGTGAGCCCTTGTAGCCTGACCATTTAAACCCATTTTATGAAAAAATAAAAACAGTGCTGCTCAGAAGTAAAATAACCCAACAATATAATTGGTATTGTTAGGAAAAAATTATTTGCTATTGAAAAGTTCAACTTTCAGGTGTAAAAAATAGTCATTCATTGTTGTTCAGTATGATGTAGAGCACAAGAAAGCAATGCATAAAGATGGACAGATATCAAATCAGTCTTAGCATCAATGGCCATACTGCTATAGATATTACATTCCAGTAATGCTATTGAACTATTTGTCAAACATTACTGTAGTAAACCATAGTCAGTGAAATTCAACTATTACATGTAAGTATTACTGCATAAAAATGTATTTTTAAAACTATACCAGTCATAACATTGCTATTTACATAGTTCTCAAATGAAATTCAAATGTTAATAGAAGAGAAATCCATGGGGTGGCATTGTACTAAGTCAGGTAAACTGCAAATAATTTGGAGATAACATTGGTGAATATTGCTTAAGCTAATAATTAAAAGAAAATGGTCGGTCATTTCTATATTTTTGCTTAAAAATGCAAGTTTAAAATATATATTATTGAAGTTCACCACAGCACTAAAATGCATGTGTTTCAAACCCATCAACTGATGGTGTGAAGTGATGATAATAATGTTGCCTATATATAAAAGACCAACTTTCCCGATTACTGTTTACTATACATCTTCAGTATATTTGATTGCCAGCTGAGACATGCTAGATACTTCTATAGAAGCAGAAAAAGAAGCTGGCAAATTGATAAATGATTCCACAGTAATAAACATATAGCAAAGGAAACCTTTATTTTGCCAGTTACTGTCTAATTAGTGACAATTTAGGTATTAAAATCTACTTAGCATATTTTAGTGCCTAAATTGTTAACCATCTGCTGTTAATAAATCTTACCAAGAAAATAAAGCATTTCCTTTGATACTTTAATATTCTACAGAAGTATAGACATTGATGCTAAGACTGATATTATATGACAAACATATCCATTTTTATGCAGTATTTTCCTTGTGCTCTGAGATCATGCAACAACATGAAACATTTATTTACATTAACACATACACAAAAACTGAACTCTGAATAAAAAAAGAACTTTCTTTCTTGGCTGCAAGTTTGTACACTTACTTCTATAGCTGTGGAGAACATCACTGTAGTTATTTTTTCCCAGTGATGTAATTTTGAAATCTTTATGGCAGCTGCAGGACTTATATGGTGTAAGCTTTTTCATCCCTACTCACTGTATTAATAGGAATGAGTGAAAAATTGTCTTCAGCTGCATGGGATCTGAACCCGTGATTTCCCAACAACATGGCAGGTGCTCTGACCATCAAACTATTGGCTTGATCAAGTTGATCTCTATTTTAGAGGTTAAGCCACATTTCTTAGAGTGAACACTGGAGGCTGTCAATGAGTACATTTAACACTAAACCTACTGACACTTCATGTATACCTATTCCTACCGTGACCGGTCCTTAAAAAAAGTTATATTTTTTACAATTGAACACAGATAATAATCAATTTGGTACGGAATTAAATAATAAATGAAACAACTTTCACAGAATGAAAAGAAAAAATTTTTTTTTTCATTTCAATTGTAAACATGAAAAGAAAATGAAAAATTAACAGTAGTTCTATAGTTTCTTGCATTTATAAATAAATAATGCATATCTTATTCATCTTCAATGCATTTTTCACAAGTTATTGAGTTCTCAAATGTACATTTGCCGCACACATATTTTTTGCATTTCAAACAGATTTTCGTAGTTTTGTTGTCTTTGCAATATTTTACTTCGCAAGTTTTTCATACATGTGAAACTGAACTTATACGTATTTGTTGATGTTTTCGGTATATTTCCTTTTTCTTTTTCCTGCGATTCTTGATATTCAGTGGCAAGTTCTTCAGTTAACTGGAATAAAAATTCCTGCCTTGAAATTTTTTCCCCTGTTGTTTCTTTATATAAAACTCATGCACTTATTCCAGCTAGGTAAAGAATATTGAAAAATACTTGGAGAGGCCATCTCCAAGATTTCAATTTCGCACTGTATTTTCTTGCCATTTGATCCATCACATATACACTGAATTTTGTGGTATTATAAAATCTAATCGTTTCCGGTATACGCTTATCACTTTTTTCAGTTTCTATTGAGTTATGCATTGAACTTAGTAGAACCACTTTTTTTTATTTAGTTTACTTTTTTAAATTGTTAGAGTAATATTACCTGATTTATATAGTTTTGTTGTAGAGCATACCATATTATCTTTCACTTCTTTGGCAAGTTTTGGCAATTCTCGCTTGTTTCCATGGATGGTTCCAACAGTAGTGGTTCTTTTTGCTAGCAGTTTTGTGGCTAATGATATGCTCTTAAAAAAATTATCCATGGTTACATTCCTTCCACACCCTGTGAATGGTTTTATTAGCTTGAGGACAATGAACTCCCAAAGTGAAACTGAAGATTCTCTTTTCTCATCCTTTCCCAAATATGGAAATCCATTTATTACATACTTGCTATTGACGTCAGATGCTAACCAAAATTTGATTCCAAACTTATCTGGTTTGTTCAGCATATATTGTGTAAATCTACACTTAGCCTTGGATGGAAACAACTGCTCATCAAAAGTCAGATATGCACCTGGTTTGTAACAATTTTGGCTATTCTCAATGAATCGGTCCCATATTTCAGATATCAGAGCAAATTTATTGATTTGTAAACACTGGCTTCATTCGGTTTATATATCAAATTGTATAAACCTCATAATTTCATACTTTTGCCATGTATCATTGTTATCAATGTATGCACGTGCGTAGCAATTGCTTGATTGCAGCTCCTACAGATCATGTATCAAAGGCTCATTCCGCTTTCAGTTGAAGTCATGCCACACTTTGGTAGCCTTTCATTTATACCAACTGTATAGTTTTAGAATTGAGTTTCCAGGCTAAATAACAGAAACCTTTCAACCGGTCAAGTTGACCGGTCGCGGTAGGTAGGACAGGCTACATATATTTCTCAGAAAAAAAGACAATAAGAGGAGATGTAAATACTGAAAAAATCATTGTATGTATATTATAAGATAAGTCGTAAAGTTAAAAAGCAATGTCATAACATTGTATGTGGGAATTATTACAAATTAAACACAGCTAACTATGATCAAATTTAATAACACGATAAAGCTGTTTACATTTACATAGAATGGTAGCTAGGAAGTCAACTGGAAAGAGTGCTATGCACCAATCCCCTGTGATGATGCATAGAACTGGCCAGGCCGAGCACCTAATGTCCGACCCCGCATTCTCGTGGTGCAGACCATTAGTACCTTTCAGAGGAGATACTCTCTTGTGGAAGTGAACAGAAGGGGAGGGCTGCCAGATTAGTGTAGCCTACTAATCTGGACAACTATGGCTACTTTTCTGTTTTTTCTACCCTGCTGAGGAGTGATCAACCACACAGGGTCCTGGTGATGACCATATATACCAACCTAAATGGAATTATGGCTCTGAGCTTCTTTATGGATCCTGATTTTGCTGCACTGGTGGGCTTCTGTGGAGGGAAAATCTTCCACTGTGTTTTCTGTTTGTTTGTGGGTTGACAGCCCCAAGTGAATAGATTCACAGGATATGTTTATCAGTTGGTGGATAATCCTGATCAGAGGTCATCGCAGGCACCTGAACTCTTGCTTCTACTGACATTGTCAAATTCTACATTGAAGGAAGTCTTCCAGTGTAGATGGCTTCAGCCTTTAGTGGTGGGGGAATGGGTCTTTGCCCCATGTCTGCGATTAGGGGGCTGTTTGATATTGTCGGCATTCCCTCTCTCAATAAATATAGTTTCTTTAAACATCCCACTAACCATTTTCTCTCCATAGGTAGTTGGAATGTGAGGACTCTGCACAGAGCTTTTTCTCTTGATGTCCTCACTCAAGAATTCCATCATTATAATTTAGATTATTCTCGGCTTGCAAGAGATCAGATGGACAAATAAAGGTCAGATTCTTAAAAATAATCTTCATTTTCTCTTTTCAGGGAGGGACGATAACAAGCATCACCAAGGTGTAGGTCTGCTTTTCAGCAGACATGATAGTGATGCTCTTCTAGGATGAGTGCATTAATGAAAGGTTTCTTACAGCAAAATTTCAGACAAGCATTAAAGACCTTAATGTTATCTGCTGTTATGGCCCCCACTGAGGATGCCGATGAGGATGAGAAGGATAAGTTTTACGGACAACTTCAGAATATTTTGAATTCTATCATGAAAGGACATATTACCCTTGTTATAGGCGATTTCAGTGCCAAAGCTGGTACTAATTCTGACCCTTCAGGAGGAGTGATAGGCCCTTTTGGTATTGGTAGCTGCAATGGCCAACATATCCTAAAAGTAAGTAAACTCAATGTTTTCAGAATAACTAACACATATTACAAACATCAAGACATACATTAATACATATTGGTTTCACCAGATGGGCTGCATAAGGATATGATTGATTATATATTAATTGACAGCAAATGGGCTAGTTCTGTTAGGAATACCAGGTCATATAAGGGACCTGAAATTAGATCTGACCATTACCTTGTTAAAAGTGTCTTGCAAATTAAACTTAAAAAGTGTTGTGCTAAAGTTAAAAATTTAATCTTAACACTGAAGCACTGAAAGACCCAGTTATAACCAAAGCTTACCATGATAGGTTACTTAGTCATTATGACAGTCATGGTATGCTTACTACTGAAGTTGAGGAAGAATGGGATCATTTTAAACAGGCTTTTTTGTACACTAAGAGTACTCTTTTAGGAAAAAAGGAGCAGAGGAGGCAGAATTATCTGACTGATAAGGCACTTGAGCTTATTTCAGAAAGAAAGAACAGCAGGAATGCCCTTAATCAATACGCTACTAGTCCTAATAGAAAGCATTACAGAGAGCTTAATAAATGTGTAAAGGATCAGTTAGCTGCGGATAAGAATCTTTGGTTTGATGGCTTGGCTGACAAAGCGGAGGAAGCAGTTAGACAGCACAACAGCAGAGAGCTCTACCAGATAGTTAATGTTTTGTGTGGTAGAAAACGTACAGGTATACAGGGATTAAAGGATAAACAAGGTAAGGTTATAGAAGGTGAAGATTCTGTCATGGCTAGGTGGGCTGAGCATTTCAGTGATGTTCTAAACAATGTGATTAGTTCTACTCCCATTGTTTGCAATGATGATAGATGCATTGGTGCTTTAATGGCCCTATAACATAATCTGAAGTTATTTTGGCTGTTTCTAAACTTAAACTTCATAAATCCCCAGGTGTAGATGAAATTACTACGGAAATGTTGAGAGCTGGGAATGTTTCGGTTACCACTTGGATGACTGAAATTTTGAATATCTTTCATGATAAAGGCCTGGTACCTAAGGATTTTACCAGAGCTATTGTTATCCCTATTTTCAAACAAGGTGATCGCAGTTCTTGTGATAACTATAGGGGTATCAGCCTACTCTCTGTTCCAGGTAAAGTTCTTTCCATGATTGTGCTTAATAGAATTAAGAATCTGGTTGACAGTCAATTGCGTGATGAGCAATGTGGATTCAGAAGTGGTAGGGGATGTGTGGATCAGATATTTTCACTTAGGCAGATTCTTGAGAAATGTTTAGAGTTTCAGAAACATTTGGTTGCTAGCTTTGTTGATTTCAAAAAGGCTTTCGACTCTGTTGATCGTCATAATTTGTGGTTGATTGTGAGATCATATGGTATACCAGACAAGTTAGTTAACATAATGAAAGCTCTCTATAATAACACTGAGTTGTGTGTGAGAGTTGGTAAGACTTGTAGCAATTGGTTTAGCATTACTTCTGGTGTTCGACAAGGGTGCATTTTGTCTCCTTTCCTCTTTAGTTTGGTTATTGATTATGTTATGCGAAATTCACTTCAAAGGAAAGATTTTGGCCTTAAATGGTCTGGAGATACGAAAATTTCTGATTTAGATTATGCTGATGATTTAGCCCTTTTGGCAAATGATGTTGAAGAGATGAACTCTTTCATTCGAGCTGTTGATGAGACTGGTAGTAGAGTAGGTTTGGTTATAAACAGAGAGAAAACTAAAGTGATGAAAATTGGTCAGGCAGGCTGTGATTCAGTTAATCTGAATGGTTGCAGTCTTGAGCAGGTATCACAGTTTAATTATCTTGGGAGCTATGTAACAAATACTGGTGATATGCGGCATTAGATTAATAGACGAATAGGTATTGCTGCCGGGACTTTTAAGAATCTATGGAGAGTGTAGAGAAATAGGCGTATACACCTAAAGACTAAAATTAGACTGTATAATAGTTTGGTTCTTTCTAGGGTTAGTTATGGTAGTGAAACTTGGACACTTTGTAAACAAGATAACAGGAAACAAGATGCTTTTGATTCCAGATGCTTACGCAGTATTTTGGGCATTAGGTGGTTCAACTTTGTAACTAATGATGAGGTTAGGCAAATTGCAACCTCCTTTAAGCAGCATATTGTGCAGAGAGAGACTCCGTTGGTTTGGCCATGTTGCCTATATGGATAATTATAGATTGGCAAATAGGGTTATGAACAGTGTGCCTAAAGGCCTCAGAAAGAGGGGGAGACCTAGGATGCAGTGGGCAGACAATGTCAAACAGGACCTTATTAGAATTGGTGTGCAGTGGCCAGATGCAGCAGATGTAGCTCAGGATAGACTTGCTTGGAGAACTAAATTGCACGGTCTGGTTGGACCTCCGTAGCCCATGGCAGCTTGAGGAGGAGGATGATGATGATGAGCACAGTGTATTACAATTCTTAACCAGAGAAATGCCAAGTGTGTAATACTTGCATTGGACACATTACTACATAAGCATCTAGAATCAAAAGCTTCTAGTTTCCTGTTATCTTATTTACAAAGTGTCCAAGTTTCACTACCATAACTAGCCCTAGATAGAACCAAACTATTATACAGTCTAATTTTAGTCTTTAGGTGTATATGCCTATTTCTCCATACTCTCCATAGATTCTTAAAAGTCCTGGCAGCAATCCCTAAAATAACCTAAAAGTCATAGATATAACCTTAAAACCTTATTAAGATACATTAGATCTAAAAGGAATACATAGATATTTACCATTTCCTTACGTACCATTCCAAAGCAATTGTACCAGCAAAAGGAAATGGTAAATATCCATGCATTTCTTTTAGATCTAGTGTTTCTTAACAAGGTTTTAAGTTTATATCTATGACTTTTAGGTTACATTAGTCGTAACGTACCATAGTTAGTATGTGTCCAATGCAAGTATTATACACTTGGCATTTTTCTGGTTAAGAATTGTAATACACTGTGCTATCTAAATGTAAACAGCTTTATCTTGTTATTCAATTTGATGTATATGGGAAATTGTACGCAAAAGTTTGAAAAGGTCAATTTGACCGGCCATGGTAGGTTTAGTGTTAAAGACTATCCTTCAGAGCCTTACCAGTCATATGCACAAGACCTGCCATGTGCTCCTCAACTGGCATTATTTTTTTAAAGTAAACTTCCAGGTATGATTACTAACACTTTTATAGACACATTATTATACATAGCAAAGATCTTGATCTGTGGCCAGTATCTCAGTGGTCAAAGCTCCTGACAATGTTATCAGGCAATCATGCATTCTGATCCCAGCCAGCTCAAGACAATGCTTCCACTACCCCTGTTAATACAGTCAGATAGAATTAAAAAGCATACAATATTAATTAAGCTCTGTGCAGTTAATTGTGTTTATAGACCCTATATGTTTTCCAAGTATAATCTTCTGCACTGAAACAAACTATTGTATCTCTTTTGAAATTTGCTTACCATTTTAGTAATACTTCTTTAATACCTTGTCCTACAAGCTATTAACCCTTAACCTGTCTTCACAAATGGAATAAAATGTTAGAATCTTATTATGAAATATCTAACAAACAGAAATATGCTATACACCAAAATAATAAAGAGAATTTAATTCTAAGCAATAAAATAATAGAAATTCTAATGTAATAATATGCAAGTGAAATTTTTATGTATTTCTTTCTATAAAGACAAAATTTCATTATTTTATTTTTTCATTTTAAATTAGTAATTTTTTACATTTTGCTTTTGTTCATAAATTATTTTACTATTCCTAATATAAATTTCTCAGATTTCTGTTGTTACTTAAATCTTTCATTTGTGCAAAATTTTTCAAACATACAACAACTGAATGCAATATTAATAATTATAAATAATATTACTTGCTTAGTATTATATAAAATTTATTTTTCTCAAAATGATATAATTTTTTAAAAACTGTTAAGAGATATCAAAAAATAGCTAAAGAACTGAAAAAAATCTAAAGCAAATTCATATTTCATAATATAATAAACTTTTGAAAACACTAATGTTTCCTTACTACATCATGGATTCAAATCCACTTCCAAACAAGTTTAAAATATTGTAATTTTATTTAAATGTTTCTATGACAATTTTTTTCACTAAACAATAATCAAAAGCAATCAAGAATATAATTTAATTCTACCTCTTCAATATGGAACCCAGAAGACAATGAAATTTCTGTTGGTTTTTAGCAAAAATCATAAATATTAGAGTTATGATTTAAAATTATCACTTTTCAAAATTGAATTATTAATAATAATTTAATAATGGGTAAAATTATTTAATTTTAAAAATGGTAAAATAAAAAATAAATAAATAAATACCCCCTCAAGCAGCTGCTTGCCACAGAGGTCTGACAGGAGCCTGTCAATTTATATGCCATAGTAGAAGGTCTGAGAGGATGGCAGGCCCTCAGCAGAAAAACGACACAAACAACCATGCCTTACTCCGGGGCTCGAACCCAGGTCCCTTAGATCAGTAGCCAAGCGCGTTAACCATTCGGCCATGGGACGGCAAAAATAGTAAACATTATTTAATTTTAAAACCTTATTTTTTAGGAATATACACTGCCTGGCCAAACTATTATGAACATTGCATTGTGCACAAAGTACAATGAAACATGCCAATATACTCAAAATTTCTTACTGATGTTAGTGTATTCTATGTCACTACAAAATCCTTTGAAAGCTGTAAAGGCATGGTGGAAAGCAAAGTCAAGTGCAGCATAGATAAAAAGGCTGTTCTGACTGATTTCCGAAGGGGGTTCATCATTGGAACACAATGGGCAGGAGTATCTTTAATGGAGGTGTGGAACTCTTAAGAAAATCACAGTACACATTATCCCAAGTGTATATAGAATGGCAAAGATTAAAAAAAGAGTCTGGCAATCATGACAAATGCTAGAAGAAAAAAGCTCTGACAAACAGGAAGAGACATTTATTGGCATGAACTGTACAGCAAGGAAGGGTGCTACAGTTCTGTCAGCTGAGAGAGATTACTGTTAACAGTACTTCAAAACCCATTTCAATGAGAGAATTGAAAACTTCAAAATTTGGAAAAATGTACGATATTAAAGCATTTCATTTCTAAAAACAAAAAGATCGAAGACTCTGATGGTGTAGAGAGGAATAAATCTGGTTAGTGGAGGGCTGGAAATGTATAGTTAGATGAATCATGTTATGCATTGCTTTCAACAGATGGCTGACACAGAGTATGGCAACAACCCCATGAAGTAATGGACCCATCATGTGTGGCTCCAACTGCTCAAGTTGCTGGAGGAGTGTGATGGTGTGGGGAGAAATTTCTTGGCATGGATTGATCTTCTGGATTCTATGAAGGATCACATCACATCTCGGAAATATAAAAGCAACTTGGGACAATTTGGAGCTGCTGCAAATGCATCATTTTTTACCCCAGTAGAGATGGCAAATTCCAAGATTATATGAAACAGACTTTTATCATCTTCCCTGGCCACAATTGCCTGATCTTGATCCAATTGCAAGCATATTCAAGGGGACAATTTGGAATGTGTTATTCATATACACAGACCTCTGCTAACTTCACTTCTGAGATATTCAAATTATTTTGCAGGAAGAGTGGTTCAAAATCCCTTCTACTGTATTTTGAAAGTATGTGGAAAGCATGTCACATAAAATCTGAGCTGTCATTCCTGCCTGTCAGGCTCCTACAAAGTATTAGGTAAGTGTTCATAATAATTTGGCAAGACAATGGTATACAAAAAAAAAAGCTTAAATTGGCATTGTTATTAAGAAAATGCAGTTTCTTTTATTACTACAGTAGACTCTCTCTTATCCGGTCTCAGCTCAACCAGTCGTTCCAAGTAGTGGAAGCAGGTCGCCACTTGTTTTGTTTATTTGTTTCAGTTCCAAGAAGTGGAAGCAAGTCACTGCATGTTTTGTTTATAGTACAGTACATATTTGCTTCAGTTTCTCTCTGTGAATATTACAGTGTACAGTCTGTATACAGGAGAGTGTGTTGTGATCTATTATTATTGTGTGGCACAAAATGAGTGGGTGCAAACAAAAGTGTAATGTTGTTATGATGGAAATGAAATTAAAAGCATTAGAATTTATTGACAAAGGTCATCCAGTAAAGCATATTTGTGATGAACTAGGTGTTGGTAAAAGCATGGTAAATGACTGGAATGAAAATCTTTACAAGATTTTTGCACTCGAAGCAAGTCTCAAAAAACGCTTTCTTCTCGGGGCACTCTTAAAAAGCCAAGAAATGAAATTTTCGATGATGCATTTTGGTTATGGTTCATGCAAGAGTGCTGAAGAGGAACACCAGTGTGCCAATCTTGAAAGAAAAAGCATTAATCCTTCATTCTATAATCGATAATGGGAGAGATTTTCCAGCAAGTGAGGGAAGGCTTTCTCGCTGGAAAAAAAGGAATGGTGCTCATTACCTTGGTGTTTATGGTGAGAAATTGTCAGCTGATCCTTTAGCAGCAAAGGAATTTTCAGAAAAACTTTTAGTGCTTATTGAAGAAGGCCTATGCACAGAACAAATCTACAATGTAGATGAGACTGGGTTAAATTTTAAACTTCTTTCAACAAAAAACGTTTGTGACAATGCAAGGAACCTCAGCATCACCAAGAATCACCATGGCTGTGTGTACAAATGCTGCAGGTATGCACAAACTTCCTGTGTTTGTAATTGGGAAATCAGCAAAACCCCGAGCATTCAAGTTTTAAATTTAGCTGCTCTGCCAGTTTACTACAAAGCTCAAAAGTCTGCTTGGATAGACTCGCATTGGTTTAAAGAGTGGTTCTTTACAGAATTTGTTCCAAAAGTAAAAGCCAATAAGGTGAATGACGTAACACAAAGGGTCTCCATGAAAAGGTCTCCTTAAACAATTTTTTTTAAATGGAAAAATGTGATTGGAGATAGATCTCAATAAAATCTACCAAATCTTCGATATAATTCAATATAATTTGCTCAATATTTCAAGAGTTATGGAAGCTGAAATATTTTACAACTTAGCTTGCTCTGAAGAGAAAGAATTGGCAAAAACTTAACTAATCTTTACATAAAACTATTAAAAATAGCTTAGATATTTCAGCAAAGTTTAATAGTTTCTGCTTTTGTTTTAGATGAGTGAAGCAAATTATCAGATCAATATTTTAGCTGGCAGTGCTGTTGTTAAATATTCCAAACTTCTTAACTCTTTAAATGCTGAACAGATATTTTGGAAAAAATCAAGATTTTAAATAAATTTCAAGTTTTTCTTCGAAAAAAAGCAAAAAAATTATTTCAGAAGCCAATGAGTTTAGAATCTAAACCCCTATAAACATAACTATTACTAATCAAATGGATCCTCAGTATGTATTATTAAAATCATGCTAATTTACAAATACTTTAACAAGTATTCTAGCCAAAATCCTGAATTTCAGCTGATGTTAGTTCATTTTCATCCATTTTCATTTTTTCTCAGTTACATATATTTAACCCCGTCGGTGCCCAGCCTGAAAAACTGAAATGAAGCCATAGACCAAGCTATTTTACGAAAATAGTTAACAAAAATGAGGAGGGTGTTAATCTTAATACAAATGTTTTAAAGTTATATAGTAAAAAAAAATCTGGCAAGGCAAATAAAAATGCATTAAAATAAACTAATGGACCAAAATAATTATAATACACATGAACAGAAAATGAAAAAAAAAAATTTCTTCTGAATAATATAATTTAAAAATTCACATAAAACATGACTGCTACTATTCATAATTTGTTTTCTTTGTAGTATTTTAAAGCATAGGCACACAAGACCATGACTTTGCACTATTCACACTTGTGATTTTCTGTCCTGTTTATAAAAGTGAGAAACACTTTTTTGGCTATTTTTTTTTTCTGAACATGCATTTTCTGTTGAGTGTTGCAATTTGGGACTCTTGGCAAAGTGCCTAAAAGCCAGTGAAAAACTAGAAAATGTCAATATTTTCAAAGTTACCACAGCCAAGATATTGAGGAATGGGGCAGAGGGGGGGGGGTTAAACAATTGTAAAACCTTTCAATGTACTCTCACAAACTAATAATGTTTTTAAAGTAAAATTTTGCCAAGGAGGTTGGAGGTTAAAAAAACCCTCAGCATAATATGGGAAAGGACATTTGACAGAATTGCCCTCCCAGCTGCAGGAGGACAGATTTTAGAGTAAATCCTTTTTACCTCCATATCCAAGACCCCATTCATTCTCAGGAAATGATAAAAGATCCCAGTAGTTTTTTTATTGATATTACAGAAATTGATTATTATAGAAATGATAAAATATCATAATTTTTCCACACAAAAAATTTTGAAAAAAAAAATATCTACAGCAACAAGTTGTAAGACCTTGACAGAAAAAAAAATGGAGAAGATATATCATAATTAACTCCAAAAGATCGATAATGATTTATAAATCGATGGAAATAAAATCAAAAGAAATCTACGAAAATAAAAATGCAAGTTTCATAAAAACATTTAAATGCTAACCAAAAAATGCAGTTCTCTTCCTGTATTTATGACAAGAAGGCCAGTACTGGAAAGCCACAAGCACATGCATCTAAGTCTCACTGTGTGCTGATCAACACTGTAGCTGCAACTTCTTCCCTCCAATTGTGTGGTATTTTCTAGGAAGTAAAGAACAATGATTTCTACTTTCATTTTCAAGAAGTTATGGGCTGAATGCTGGGAAGAATGATAAAAAAAATAATTCTAGCAATATGAAATTAGTTTATAACAAAGAGGGTAAAATGGGGAAAAAGCATTGAAATATGTATTTGGCAATTGCTTCCAAAATCCTCAGATGTAAAAAAAAAGTTTTTACTATGACTAGTCATTAGATTAAACACAATTTCTCTACTACTTCTTTACAAGTGTTTATTTACTATATAAGAAGATACCTTGGATGCTTTCCTTGTCTTACCTATCCTTGTTCATTATTTCACCACTTCCAAAAAAAATTCACATTTTCCTATACAAATTATTGTTTAAACAGCTATAACAAGTAATAAATTTGCAAACAATGAAGAACCTTTTAAGTGTTGCTGACCAATGATGATGTACAAATATATAAATTTACCCTGATTGGTTAAAAATTAAAATTTGTCACATATTAGAGTAGAAACACTAGTAAACATATAGTTATTCATCTTCATTATTCGAAAATAACTTTTGCAATAATCAATTTCTCATTTTCAATCTACATTGATAGTCATCTAAATGTAACATGTATTAAAATAAAACTGCATGCAGCTGTTTTTGTTTCCATCTTTGTAACTATTTCTTTTCTGTAACAATGAGTTGTGTATGAACTACATATACATAAATAAAAAACAAAACATTAACTAAAGTACACATAAAGGTGGAATAAAATTAAAAATGTCAATAAGATTTAGATTCTGGAATGCATCTCTACCCCCCCCCCCCCTCCCATTCACATTATTTCATATGAAAAACTCATGTTCAATTAACATGATTTCACCTTACATAATTTTTTTAAAATGCATCTATCATACTAGTCAGGGACAGGGTGTATTTTGCTTTCAATTGAAAATGAGTAAAATAAATTACTTTTGGAGAGTGCAGACTACATATAAAATGCAAAAAGCTGTTAGTTATTAAAATTAATCACCATTGAGTTTTTCAAAGATAAAAATTATCAAAAAATAAGTTAAACAGCTTTACCTTAGAATGATTTGTTGGGCTTTCCATCTGACAGGTTACTTTCATTGCTTCTTGATACAGACATGCCTGGTATAAAGCTTGAGCATAGTACAATTTGTAATCTTCAACTTCAGGACATTGAATGGTAAGATGTTCATAACAATTAGCAGCATTTACAAAGTCTTGAGTGAAGTAATAGCAATATGCCAGAAGTGAAAGAGCAGCACGAGACTATAAAAAAAACTGATTTTAAAATAAAATACATATGTTCATGTCATATTCTTAATTATTACAACTACTCAGCTCATTAAGTTTAAGAGTTGCCTTTAAACAGCTTCATTAAATTATCTTAAATAATTCAGAAATGATTTTTATTCTGCAAATCAAGTTTAGAATACTGATCTCTTCTGTTTGTAGAAAAGGTTTCTTTATTGATATAAAGATTTAAAAGTGAGGGAGGGAGGGAAGGAACCTACCTACATGCATACAGCTGACTGCTTTGCCTAACCTCATAATTATTTACACAACTGAACCACCTGATGCCTAAGATACTGCTTAAGCATCTAGAGTAAGCATCATTCATTCATGTTTCTCTGTGTGTGTGTGTTTGCATGCATACACACAAGCACTGTAGACCAATTCTAGCAAGCTTTTGTTTGACATTGTCTGCCCTTTGTACACTAGGTCTCCCCCCTCTTTCTTAGGCATTTAAGTACACTGTCCTTGATTTTGATGCTCAAGAGTGCTTTTCATTTGATATTTCAATTGATAGGATCACAATACATTTTACACTCATGATACAAAATCTTCCATGATGTACAGCTGTAAGAAATTGCAATCACCATTATCTGTTAAACAACCTTATTCGCCAAACCAACAGTCTATCTTTGCACAATAAGCTTGTTTAAAGATTGCTGACTAACCTCATCATTACTTACAAAGTTGAACCACCTAATGCCCAAGATACTGCTTAAGCATCTAGAGTAAGCATACATAAGTTTCCTGTTATCTTGCTTACAAAGGATCCAAGTTTCACTACCATAATTAACCCTAGAAAGAACCAAACCATTATACAGCCAAATTTTAGTCTTAAGGTTTAATCCCTATTTCTCCACACTCTCGCAAAGATTGTTAAAGATTCCAGCAGAAATCCCTATTCTTCTTTTTATCTCATGCTGCATATCACCATTATCTGTTAAACAACTCCCAAGAAAATTAAACTGGGGCACTTGCTCATGAGTGTTTAGCAATCGGTATTTGAATAAGTTTCATTCCATTTTCAACAATATATACACTGAAATTTAACCTAAATTTCAGCACAAAATTGTTTGATTTTTTTCATATACTTACATTTTGATTGCTTTGTAGCTGGTCATTTAGAACTGAAATAGCTTCTTTATATAAACCTTCTTTAATCTGAAACCCAAGAAAAATTCAGTTATTTTGACTTTAGTACTGACAGTTTTACTTAATATATCAATTTTAAGCACTAAAAAATTATTACCTCAGAAGCTCAGATTTTGAAGTCTTTTTCTTGACACTGATAACAAATTAAAACTAAAGTTCATTGTTAATCGTTATGTTGTTTAATTACTTATTACCCCATCTGTCACACCAAGAGGGTCAGAACTAAGTGGGAACACCCCACCAAATTTCGGATATCACTCAAGTAGATGAGAACCATGGGGAAACTGCCAATTTTTGTCCCAATGATGTCACACGTTTGTCCGCTCATTCGTCTGCCCAGAATTATGGCTATTATATAATATGATGCTATTTTGTTTGATAGCATAAAGCTAAAAAAGGTCTTTTTTTTTAAATAAAAAAAGTATTATTTTTTATAAATTTTGCTAATAGATGGCAGTAATTTTGAACACCTGAGTGTTTTGAAGAAACCTGACACACCTGAGTGTTGTGAGAAGAGAACACCTGAATGTTTTGACACCTGAGTATCTGGTGATGTAACTGAAGTATGGGGAAAACAGAATAAATTCAATTTGAGATGCAACAAAGTAACTGTGTCTGGAGAAGCAAAAATTTAATTGCAGATTAAAATACTTCAAGAATGTATGATTCACATGGGACAAAAAAGAAATGAAATTACTTGGTGTATGCAAAAGAGAAATCCCTTGGGGTGGCAAAAAGCAAATTATCTTCGAGTGATGTAAAATTACTTGGAGGCTAGATTCATTTTGGGCAGCAAATAATCTTGGCTGGTGATAACTATCATGCATTCTTAATGTAATATATTATCCAAGATCTACATATAGTATTCCGAATTGCACAGCCACTATAGTATCCAAATCTATGCACAACTGCAAAATTCTGCAACACCCCTGTCCAAGGAAAGCTGAATATTGCAGAAGTGGATAAGGCCAAATGCCCAGCTCCTAGAATAGAGGTGCACAACTCTACTGGTTAATGAACTTGAATGTAAGTCAAAATCGACCTTGAAAGGAACTAAAGGGTCATAATGTCTCTCATTATATGTGTATGCACTGCAAATTTCTGATAGGATCACAAATAAACATCTGATGTTAATTCAGTTAAAATTCGATGAATGCACTCTTGAACTGTGCAAGATATGAATCACCCTTCTGATAGCAAATCAGGAGCTCTGACTACTGTAATCAATCAAGATTTCTTCCCTTAATGATATGAACCTTCTGCTAAGAAGTGCACATTCATCTAAGGGTGTTATGTGATGGTAGAGACTTCCAATGTCAAGAAGAATAAGAATAATAACATGAAATGACAAATAACCTGGCACATTAGCAGAAGGTCATGGGTTTATATCCGACATGGCTCAAGACAATTTTTCTTCTATCCTTGATTTTAATGCTCAAGAGTGCTTTTCATTTGATATTTCAATTGATAGGATCACAATACATTTTACACTCATGATACAAAATCTTCCATGATGTACAGCTGTAAGAAATTGCAATATGGAATTAAAACTACTTGCTAATCATCCTCCTCCGCCTCCTCAAGCAGCCAAGGGCTGGTATGCCATACGACCATAATGTATGTCATGGTGTTTGTAATAAGTGTTAGTTATTCTGAAACCATTAAGTTTGCTTACCTGTAGGAGACATTGCCATTGCAGCTACCAATACCAAAAGGGCCTATCACCCATTCCCAAAGTCAGAGTCAGTACCAAGTTTGGCATTGAAGTCACCTAGAATGAGGATAATATCACCTTTCTCGGCAGAATTTAAAATATCCTGAAGTTGTCCATAAAACCTATACTTCTCATCCTCATCAGCATCCTCAGTGGGGGCATAACAGCATATAACATTCAAGTCTTTAATACCTGTCTCAAATTTTGTTGTAAGAAACCTTTTATTAATGCCCTCATATCCTAGAAAAGCATCACTCGAGTGTCTGCTGAGAAGCAGCCCTATGCCTTGGAGATGCTCATTATCTTCCCTCCCTGAAAAGAGAAATTTAATATTATTTTTAAGAATCTGATCTTTATCTGTCTATCTGGTCTCTTGCAAGCTGAGAATATTTAAATAATAATGGTGGAATTCTTATGCGAGAACATCAAAACAATAAGCTCCATGCAGAGTCCTCTTATTCCAATTAGTACCTATGGAGAGAAAATGGTTAGTGGAATGTTTAAAGAAACTATGTTTTTTGAGAGAGAGAATACTGACAATATCAAACAGCCCCCTAATCGCAGGTATGGGGCAATGACATGTTCCCCCACCACTAAAGGCTGAAGTCATCTACACTGGAAGACTTCCTCCAATGTAGAATTTGATGATGCCAGTAGAAGCAAGAGTTCAGGTGCCGGCAAAGACTTCTGCTCAGGATTATCCACCAGCTGATATAAGGTATCCCATGCCTCTGTTCATTTAGGGCTGGCAACCCACAAGCAAACTGAAAACACAGCAGCAGATTCTCCTTCAACAAAGACCCACCAGTGCAAGTCCAGGATCTCCATAATCAAGCTCAAATCCATAAACCAGTTCAGTCTAGTGGGTATAAATAGTCAGCACCAGGACCCTGTGAAGTTGGCCACTCCTCAGCAGGGTTGAAAAAAAGAAAAAAATGGCCATAGATGACCAGATCAGTAGGCCACACTGATCTGGCAGTCCTCCCCTTCCACGAGAGAGTCTCTTTTGAAAGGTACTAACAGTTTGCACCACGAGAAGATGGGGTTGAACGTTAGACACTAGGCCTGGCCAGTTCTATGCATCATCACAGGGGATTGGTGCATAGCTCTCCTTCCAGTGACTACCTAACTGCCATTTACAAGCCAACTTGCTAATAGTTAAGAGTGTCTGTTTGCCAGTAGGTGACACATTAGTCCACCTGTGAACTTTGAGTAAACACATCCTGCACCATCATGAAATCAGTACGTTGTGCTGCATAAGATAGCAAGAAGTTTGTGCACTACAGGGGCAGATCCAAAAGGACTTTGGAATAACTTAAATAATAATGTGTAACTTGAAGTTAAAGCAGTAAAAAAAAGTAATAAATAATTTTGTCAAAATATTTTTTACATTGCTCTTTTTGAGTTTTTACAGAATATATTTTTTTAATATACCTATAAGCATTAAACTATCCATAGATTAGAGACTATCACATAAACTTCTACATAAATTTTGAGAATAAATATATAGTTTATTCCCAAAATTGTAACTGTAAAAAATTTACAGTTTATAACTGTAAAATAATAAATTTGCATATATTTACCATACTGTAGACAGTTTTTGTGTATTCTCCATCTTTTACATGCGTCATGATTTATTCGGTAACTAGCTTTACTAGAATGATTTAGAAAGCATTTTCATCTCAGTTACTGCAAGAAAAAAAAATATATTAGGCATCTATTTTTCAATCAATAGTTTCTTTCAATATTAACTTATCAGAGTCAAGCAGCATGTCCTATGTATCTGTATCACATTATGTTAGGTTTAAGTCCAAAAAATTAAAACCACAGTGCAAATATGCAAATGATTAAAATACATAAAAAGAGCTGGCTGAGTGGTTAGCACACTTAGCTACTGATCAAAGGGACCTAGTAAGAAATGGATGTTTGTTGTTGTCCTGCCAAAGTCTCACCTTCCTCGCAGACCTTATCTATGGCATATAAACTGAGTCTCCTGTCAGACCTCTGTGGCAAGTAGATGCTTCAAAGGTTTTTTATTATTATTATACACTGCATAAAAAAGTCAATAAACAGGATGAGAGCAGCTTTACAATTTGTTTAAGAATAAAATGGATTTAATGGGTTAACAATGTAATCAAAATCCATGTAACTACTTGTTCCAGTGGACTATGCATACTGTTAGAAAAACTCGAGATCTCTGTTTTTGTTTACTGTGAAGCAACAGATGAAGATGCTACTAAAATTAGTTTGTTGAATCAGTCACGTATGTGGAGTCTAATCAACAACTGAATAAAAAAAAGTATTGTTACTATAACCTTTATCCATATTAATCCTTAAGTCCATAAAACTAAGTAGAGTAGGTACTTCTCTTATAGCAAATGGTATCACTATTTGTAGTAAAGTGTACTTGTATCAAAGGTACATTTCATAATGTTCCTTTGAGTAGATAAAAGTTCCTATTGAGTAAATAAACATAAAAATAACAGCATGGCAAGAAAAACCTCTATACAAGATGGGTAAAAGCAGATGATGAATATTTCACCTAATTTCATTACATATATACAGAAGGCTGATCATGGGATACAGAGGTCCAATCAGTTTAAAGTTAAATCAGTCAAATCAATTTAGTTCTTCAAATATGTATATCCCGAGTAGATGCTTGCCGATTGTAAAAATGTCCTGTTTGATATAGTCTGCCCACTGCATCCTAGGTCTCTCCCTCTTTCTGAGGCCTTTAAGCACACTGTTCCATATTCAATAATTATAGTTATGCATATGGGAAAAATGGCCAAACTAACATAGTCTCTCTCTGTACAATATTCTACTCAAAAGTGATTGTTGACTCTTTTACTTAACGACATTTATTACTTGCAAAGTTAAACCACCTAATGCCCAAGATACTGTGTAAACATCTAGAATCAAAAGCATCAAGTTTCCTGTTATCTTGTTTACAATGGGTCCAAGTTTCACTACCATAATGTATTTTAGAAAGGACCAAACAATTGTACAGCCAAAGTTTAGTCTTTAGGTGTGTATATGTCTATTTCTCCCCACTCTCCAATGATTCATAAAGGTCTCAGAGCAATCCCTATTCTTCCATTTATCTCATGATGCACATCACCAGTATGTGTTATATACCTTCCAAGATAATTAAACTGAACCACTTGCTCAAAGGTGAAACCATTACAATAAACTGAAGCAAAACCTGCCTGACCAATTTAAATCACTTCAGGTTTCTCTCTGTTCATGACCAAACCTACTCTACTGCCAGTATCATCAACAGCTCTAATGAATGAGCTCATCTTTTTAATTTCATTTGAACAAAAGCCCAAATCATCAGCATAATCCACATCAAAAATTTTCAAATCTCAACCATTAAAGGCCAAAAATTTGTCCTTGCAGGGAATTCTGCATTATATAATCAATAACCACACAAAAGAGATTTTTTTTATACCCCTCAATTGTTTGAGGGGGTATAAAAATATCTCTGTGGTTTTTCTACTGCCTCAACCATTTTTCATATACTTCCTTCCTCTGTGGCAAACAGCAGCTTGACACAGAGGTCTGACAGGAACTATTAGTTTAAATGCCATAGTAGAAGGTCTGTGATGATACCAGGACCTGCAGAAAAACAACACAAACATCCATTCCTTACCTAGGGCTCAAACTCAGCTCCCTTAAGTAGCAGTAGTCCAACCAGTAGCAAAGTTAAAGCAATTGCTACCAAGCTTTACCAACTCTTATACATGACTCAGTGTTATTACAGAGAGCTTTCATTATGCTAACTAATTTGTCAGGTATTTCATATGATCTAACAATCAAATGCAAATTATAATGATCAAACAGAATCAAAGGCCTTTTTAAAATCTACAAAGCTAATAAGTAAATGTTTCTGAAACTCTAAAACATTTTTCAAGAATATGCCTGTGAAAAAATCTGATCAATACATCCCCTACGACTTATGAATCCACACTGCTCATCACACAGTTGTCCATCAACCAGATTCTTAATTCCATTAAGCACAATCATGCAACGAACTTTACCTGCAACAAAAAGTAAGCTGATACCCCTATAATTATCACAAGAACTGCAATCACCATTTTTAAAAATAGGGATAACAATAGCTCTGGTAAAATCCTTAGGAACAACGCCTTTATCATAAAAGATATTCAAAATTTCAGTCATCCAAGTGGAAACCGAAACATTCCCAGCTCTAAGCATTTCTGTAGTAATTTCATCTACCCCTGAGGATTTATGAAGTTTAAGTTTAGAAATAGCCTAAAAAACTTCAAATTTTGTTATAGGGCCAACATTAAAGCCAGAAATACATCTATCACCATTACAAACAATGGGAGTAGAACTAATCACATTGTTTAGAACAGTGGTTAAGTGGGTTACACCTATTTCAGTATTCCTAGAATTATTTTTATTATTTAGCCCAGCATTCTATGCATCATCCCACTACTAAAATTGAAATTACAACTAAAAAGTACCTTAAGCAGAACTTGTTGTTCAAGCCTGCTTGCAGTGTAAACTAGGTCATGGCACAGTAAGAAGCAGGTGGGTTGGGTTGTTTTACCTCTGAGTGGCACTTTTTTGCACACCATGGGCTAAATGGCCAGGTCACATGGACCCCGAAGGATCAGAGAAGGTTGGGGGAGGGGACCCACTGGAACAGCTGTTGGGAAACAGATGGTAGCCTCCCGTCAAGGCCATCCAGCGTGTTCTTTAACGTGCACAAGGTATGGCTCTCCCGCACACAGGGCCATGGCTTAACGTCCCGTCCAACGGACTGTGGCCTTTCCAAGCCCATCGGTGTCCCCTACTGACCATGGGCAGGGCGAGGAATTTTGTGTAGATAAATCTCAATGCTGACTCAGCTGGACTGGGTCTCGAACCTGGGAACTAGTAAGAAGCAGGTGTCAGTAATTATTCACACATATAAAATGAATGAGGTCTTAGATACAGAAGCAAAAAGATAGAAGTAAATGAAATAATTTACCTAGGCTTTAAAATGAATTCAAAAATGAAATAGAATAAATGTATTGACTGGATATGGACAAGATTACGATTTGTAGCATTTAAAATTAGAAAACTTAACTTGCTTGTTGATACACATTTAACTATTTTAGTATATAAAGCACTTTTTGAATCTATAATCAGATATGGAATAACAGTTTATGGGACAGTCTACAACACAGAATTAAATATAATTAAAACAATACAAATTAGTCTACTAAAAGTATTGTGTAATTCAGAAGTTAAAAATTCCTTTACAACAAAAGATGACATATTTAGTTTGTTCAAAATTTTACCTATTGAAAGTTTATATATGTTTGTTTGTGTCATCAATAACATCTTTAAAAATACCTATAAGCAAAATATTTCCCACAATAAATTTATGACAAAAAAGGCTAAGGGTTTTTTGAAGGAACCAAAATTTTATAATAATTATAGATGAAATTCCAAAGAATATCAAAATCCCTACCTATTTAACTTGTATCCAAGAGAAATTGTAAGTAAAATTTGTGATGTTAGAGAAAAATTATTTCAATGGTTGATGAAAAAGTGATGTTTTTATTCGGAATCATTTATCATTTTATTGGTTTTCTTTTTCTTTTATTTTTTTTCTCCTTAATTTTATGTAATGATACTGATGTAATATAGATCATATCAGTCAAAAGCATAAACATTCCCACTGATAAGCTTCAGCTTAGTGGGACTTTTATGTAAAATAATTATAGATAATACTCATTGGAAAATAAATTTGAATTTGAAAAAAATATATATATGGTGCTGAGGTAATTGAGGGATTTGGGGTTAGAAATCGTGGTAAATTAGTGTATTTTGAATATCTAAATTTTGATCAGAAAATACCTTTTCAAAATTAAAATTAGATATGGAATAAGAAGCATTTCTGTAAGGGATTCTTTTTTCACAGGCTACTACTGTTATCGTAATGTTAAGTCTAAGCAGTTGTGAGTACAGTGAATCAATAAAGGCATAGGGATATGATGGAACATCATATGTGATGTATGAATGGAATTTGGTGATAGACAGAGGAGTGAGTGGGTGTGTTAATGATGCGAATAAATGTAGTTTCATGATGAAATTTTATTTCTTCAAAAAGTATTGTGGGAAATTTGGCATGTATTTGCATTTTTCAGTTTTTTTGGAGTGTGATGGTTGTTGCTGTACTAAGGGAGAGAATATAGGCGAGTTTGAAAATTTTGTTGTACTGAATGTTAACGTTGAGTGGATTTTGAGTATTAATTGGGGATAGTGGTGTGTTCAGAAAAACAAATGTGGTTTGAGCATGGATAGTGTTAGAATTTAGTGGGGGTTTTTTTAGGTTAGATATATGCTTTTTGGCACTTTTTTATGCATTGTGTTAATTCCTGTGGCTTTTTCAAGTAGGAGTGGTTTGTTATTATAATTTTGGACATTTTTGTGCTTGTTTTAGCCTGTTGGGTTATTTAACCCCTGGGGTGTTTTCAGTGTGGAATGGCAGTTTGTTTACAATTTTGGACATTTTTGTGCTTATTTTGGTCCTTTGGGTTACTCAACCCAAGGTTTTTTCGAGTGCAGAACAATAGTTAATCAATTTTGGTTTCAAAGGTATCGAGAAAACTGCACTACTTTGGGAAACACCTTTTGGGGGAAAAAAACAAAATGGTGGACAAACAAAATGAATTACTGTAATAAGGACATCCTTAGCATGGAAATCAGGTCTGTGGGAGGGTAATTACTTACCCAACTCTCAACCTGGCAGTTTTTTTTTTTAATATATAAGTTTTTACATTTGTATTGAACAGTTTTTAAAAGAGTTTACTCCCACCCCCAATATCTTGGGTTGTGCTACTCTGCAGATATTAATGTAGTTTCTCCTTGGTGCATTAACTTTTCGGCGCTTCGCCAAGATCTCCAAAATTTAACACCCAAAGGAAAAAAAATGCATAATGTTTAGTAAAAAATATATAAGAAAGTATACTCTTAGTTGCCCTAATAGGAAAAGTCCACAGTGTGTGGTGCTGTTACTCACGGGAGCTGGTGTAGGAGCTCCTCACTCGTAGGGTAATGAAAATTTTTTCATGTTGTGGTGTCATTAAGAAGCACTCTGCTGCATCGGTTGTGGCTATTGTGATGTCAATCACAGCCTGTTGATTATAAAGGATACTTATCACTAGGCATTACTACTCGTTCTATGCCGTCCACTTTGGCACATCGTCAGACAAACACTGACCATATTAGTGGGATGTATTGGAAAAAAGGGAGAAAAAAATATAATAATTTCTCTCTTTTTTTTTAATGAATTGCACAGCTTTATGATGAAGTTATGAGTAGGTGAGGACTGACAAGGGATGCTGTAGCATCCCAGACACTGTCTCCTAAACCCTCATAGTAACAAAATTCCTTTGAATAATATTACTTCTTATTTTAGAAAAGCTCTACTTATGGAAATATAAAAAAATACAATCTAAATACATACCAAGTTAACGCGAATCGCCTCGCTTCAACGCCATCGATGTTTACCACCGTATACTTCAAGTGGTTACGGCCAATCACTTTCACATCCATCGCAGCTGTCTGGTTTCGGTCATATTACCACACATAAGGTTGGCCTCCTCAAAATTGGTCGCCATGTTTTGTCGTCGCTCGGATTATTTAGCTCGCATTGGTATTGTACGAATACTTATGGATTCATGAAAAGGTAAGGTAATATTTGATACAGATTTCAGTGTTCATGATTGGAAGCACTTTAGAAAATGGCTAAAAATAAGAAAAGTAAATTTTATGGCTTTTTTTTTCTTTAAAGAAAAAGATATAATTTTGTTTTGTTGTCTTGTCCGTCTGTAGACATCGAACCTTTTTGTTTATACAGATAAATAAAAAAAGTTTTGTGTTAGATAGGAATTAATGATATATTACGATTTACATTTTTTGATTCTCCCAAAAGTTATAACTGCGCTCTCTAACGGTGGAAAAAGTTTAAAATTACAAAATATCAAACGAATATTCAAAACGATGTAGTTATGTTAAAAGTTTAAAATTTTTGGTGTTGAAATGCGAAGGTTACGAAGTTACCATTGGCAACAATCACTTGACCTCTTAGACCCAGGGGGGGGGGGGAGGTGAATGCAATTTTTTTTTTTTTTTTTTTTAAAGAAAGGTTATGTTTTTAAAGATAAATTGAAAATTCTTTTTGGGTTGCACAGTTATTGATGAAATATTGCAATTTCACAAAAGCTATAATTGCACCCTCTAACGGTGGAAAAAAATTCGAAAAATCCCAAAAATTTAAAATGAATATTGCAAACGATGTAGTTATGCTAGAAATTTTGGTCGTGAAATGTGGCAGTTTTGAAAATTCCATTGACAACAATGAGTTGATCCTAAGCCCAGGGTAGGTAAAAAAGGAACAGTTTTATTTTAAGAGATAATTGGAAATCTCTTTTTTAGTTGGTTACTAATAAAATGTGATTCGCATTTTCAAAAGTAATTTTAATTTATATCATCAGAGATCATGTTTATGATAGAAATTTCGGCGTGTAGAATTCTGTTATGGTAGAAAATCCATTGACATCAATGATCTGCCCACTATTTTCAGAGGAGCGAGAGAAAAGCAACTTTTTAAGTTTAAGAACTAAAAGACAAATACTTTTTATGTTTTATAATTACTAATAAAATATTACTATGTGCATTTCCTCCAGCATACATTAAAAAACAAATAACCCCTCAAGCAGCTGCTTGTACAGAGGTCTGACAGGAGACTGTCAGTATATATGCCATAGTAGAAAGTCCATGAGGATGGCAGGATCTCAGCAGAAAAATAACACGAACAACCATAATTAAAACTTTTAAAGAATGAAAAAACAGGCAAAGGAAGAACTTCATTCTCTTTGAAAACGAGATTCCCATATGTGCCAGAGGCGATATGCGTTCTTCTAGTTATTTTACACTTTCAGTACCCTCTGACAGTGGAATTCTAAGTACTGTATAATTGAGAAAATAAACTATTAATATTTTATTAGTACCTGTAATGTGCAAAAAAAGCTTTTCATTTATCTCCTAAAGCAGAAAAGTTGCATTTTACCAACAGGACAAATCATTACTATTAGGGTAAACCACTTGATCCTTACACTCTATGATCAAAAATTTAAGTTTCTAGCAAAAACAGATCGTTTTTAATATTTATTTAAAGATTTGGTATTTTCCACCTTTTTCCGCCACTACAGGTCGCCTTTCGATTTTTTATTTACTGCCTTTAGCACTCTCGAACACTGGAAATTCCAACTGATAAGTATTCGAAAAATGTAATTATTAATATTTTTGTGGAAAATTGTTTTGCTGACATACAGGATTCTAACCCACATCTCTTCAGAAACATGCCAGAGTATTCTAATTTGTTGAACTAACGCTGGCTTTTTCACAAAAAACATTTATTGATTTATAGACGTTTAAACGTCTACAGGTAACGCCGAGATTATCAAATATTGTTTAAATCATTAATAACGCTAAATAGGGTGATGTGACTTCATTATTTATATAAATCTTATTCAGAGCACTAAAAAAGAAATAGTTGCCACCCGAGATCATAGATATTATATGGAGGCGCCCAAAATTCACAGAAAGAGTGATAGTCATTATTAGTGGAAAAAAGACAGACGGCATTAGTTCAACAGGTTAGAATACTCTGGCCTGTTTCTGGAGAGATGCGGGTTCGAATCCCGTATGTGGGCGAAATTTTTTACACAAAAACATTTATTGATTTATAGACGTTTAAACGTCTACAAGTAATACTGAGATTATCAAATATTGTTTCATTTATCTCTTTAAGAAAAAGTCTCATTTTCGCACCCCCTTTTGGCTATGACGACAAAGCCTTTATGCCATTGTAAACCTTCTGACCATAACATTCTACTATAAGAATTTCAGATTTCCAGTACAAATAGTTTGTAATATTCGTTTGAAAATTTAGCTTTTTCCATCTTTTCCCATCGCTAGAGAGCGCTATTAAAGCCACTGAAAATTTTCAAAATTCCGAATCGCTATATTTGTTCGACACCTATCAAACCCAAAAAGAATTTTTCATTTATTTCTAAAAGTATCCCCCCCCCCCGATAGGGGACCACCTTGACGTGGTGGTGGTGATGGTGGTGGTGGTGGTGGGGGGGCTTCGGGTCCAGCACCCTGTCGAAGGCTTTGCCGACCGGATTGGTCCCCCAGTTGGACAGAGCGAAGACCAACCGAGGTCGAAGACATCGCCGACCGGTTAGACGTGCCGGTTGGACACGGCCGAACGGTTTGAGCCCGCCTAGTATGCACGAGCCCTTTCAAAGTCTGGGCCTCACTAAGGGTCTCCACCCCGGGTGCCGAGCGAACTTGGATCTACATATCCTTGTTCATGGCTAACCGGGGAACAGATTAAATATCGGGTTTCTTCCGGTGGTTAGCTTTCCTTTTATAGGACTGCTGCCATGTAAGGTCGGGGATGAGGTGCGTCTATATGGAGCAGGAGCATTCTTGCCCTCGACTCTAAATAGTCACGGCTTTCCATTAACTTGGTAGTGTCGTCAGACGGAACCGGGGATTGCCGTGGTTGCGTAACATCTGCAACAAATAGTACAATCTCTAAAAGTAAAAAAATTGATTGTCTATAGACGGACAGAGAACAGTTAACAGTGAGATGGACAGACAGACGAACAAATATTAGCATAAGCAGACGACAAAGTGAAAACATTAGCTCGTTTTTCGAACGAACCTTAAAAGAAATTATTTTTTGGTTTTCAGTTAGCTCGTTTCACTTTTGCAACCAATTGCCGTCTTCTGATGGAGTTTTTCGAAAAAAATAAAAAAAATTCATTAATTTATTTCTTTGAGTAAAATTTTTACACCCAAATGCAGCGCAGTGAGGCATTCATAAAATATAACAGCTTTTATAGACAAAAAAAAGTGGTAGAAATGTATAAAACTATAACAACTGAGAAGTTTTAACTTTGTACACACACTAACTCATAGGCTTTCGTCTCACGGTACGACAAAACATGGCGTCCATAAACCACGTGATTCAATCAACCAATGGCAGTGAATAGAAGAAGAAGGCCAGCCTCCCTTTTACAAAATGGTCCAGTTTTTAAAGAAGGATATTAGACTCTAACTATACAGGACCTCTAGGTTGGCCAAGCCATTACCACCAAATGCAGAAGTGATAAGGATATGTGTATTTCAAATTTTTATTTTCACTCTTTCTTGATCTGTTGTGAAATGTGTATGTATTTATGTTTTCTGCTTTCATCTTCTAAATATATTTTTGTAAATAATTTTATATTCTGCAAAATTGAAAATTTTAACACATTGGGTTTATGAGGTTTAGAATAAAAAAATTTGAATAGGAAGTTTATTTTTCTTGCTAAAAAATATTTTAAATTTAAGAAATAATATCAATTTAAAAACATTATACTAGATAACAAAAAACTATATTTTATTACTGTTTTCTCCATAATGCCGAAATTCGCGAATACAACGGAATCATTAAGTATTCAGGTATAATAAATAAATACACCTTAAGCAGCTGCTTGTCAAAGAGGTCTCACAGGAGCCTGTCCGTTTCTACGCCATAGTAGAAGGTTTGAGAAGATGGCGAGACCTCGGCAGAAAAAAAGACCCATACATCCATGCCTTACCCAGGGCTCGAACTCAGGTCCCTTAGATCAGTAGCCAAGCGCGTTAACCACTCGGCCATGGGACGATTATTATTATTATTATTGAGAAAGCCGGAAGGTGCTATATTAGTACACTGATACTGGACAATGGAAAGTACATCAAAATTTGAAACACTTGAGAAATGGTGATAAGTCAAATCTCTTCAGTATAAAAATAAAAATATCAGTACTTAAAGAAGTGAAATTCTCACAGGGAAGAGTTCATTCACTATGTGAAGAGAAACTGACCTCAGAGGAAATCTCTGAAGGTCGGAGAGAAGACTATGGAACAACCAGCACTGGCAGAAACGCACAAAATCCTGCTACCGTCCCTACACATCAAACTTGGTGTGATGAAAAACTTCATAAAAGCCATGGACCGGACTGCATCAGCTTTCAAGTACTTGGCTGACAAATTCCCTTGACTCAGTGAAGTGAAAATTAAAGAGGGAATTTTTATGGGTCCTTAGATCCTCGAGCTGTTCAGAGACCAGATGTTCGGCAACCTGCTTCAGGGTGACAAGAAAAAGTCTTGGGACGCGTTTCATCTGGTGTCAACTAAATTCCTTGGGAATGTCAGGGCAGATAACTACAAGAAAAGGGGAAACTGTTCCACTTCAGTGTTGGCTGACTATTGTTGGACGCTCGCCAGAGATGATCCTGAGCAGCTAGCTGTACAAGCGACATCGGAAGTAGAAGCGGAGTTTTACCGATACATGTCACATGCAAGTAATACTCTATTATATAAGAAACTATTGCGTATTTCTCAGAAATTTTAGTCAATTTTCCATTTTCATTGTCATATTCGTGTCCAGCACCTTGAAATCTTTAAGAAATGGCTACTTATCTCAGAGGCATGACGTTTATGAAAATTTGTTGCCCAGTGTTATCTGTGCATTTGTTATTAAGAAATCTACAGTTTAGAAACTCACAGCTGATGTAGTAATGGAAAGAAAATATTTTGCGAGTGTACTACAATAAACCAACATTAGTTAAAATAAGTAAACTTCAATAAGTTTCTGTTAGTACACGCCTTTGTTTTGCCTTCTCACATCTAATTCTAAACCTGCAATTCTCAGCTTCAAACTAGTTTATTGTGACATATTTGTGTAACAGAATGCGATAATTTAAATTTTTACATCGAATAATTGCTACAGTGAATTACAGTACTTTGGAGAAATATGAAATTCCAAAACTAAATTGAACATTTTTCCAAAGCATTTCTCCGTTAATTAAAAGAGTCATGTAAAGGGAATTCGAATGGGATTGTATCACCTGGTCTCACCCATCTAAGATGTGAATGTGGAGCGAAGTTTAAAGTTTAGTCATAGAAACTAGTTACTGAGGAAACGTAAAGGTCATGAAAGTAAGAGTCATATTGCTACATCAGTTTGTTTTCACGCATTTCAGAAAAAATAGTATTAGAAATATGTGAAAAGTCGGAAGTTAACTATTCCTTTTGTGACTTATCAGAATTTTAACAATTTCAAATTTTTAAAAATTCTGAGTCACCGAATTTTAGGGAAAGAAAAAAAATCAAAAATCGCGGAATCGTCAAAAAATATCAAAATTTGCGGACATCCTTCAAAAACATTTTAATTCGCGAAACTTTTCGCGGAAATTCACGCCGCAAAAAACTAATATACCTAACTATTAGGTATGTACTGTCTTTGTTACTTTAAAGAACTTTTTAGAAACGCATTAAAACACATATACAAAACTAAAGTGGCAATACTTTCCAAATTCATCGTCTGCTGTAGAAGATTACTTATATACATTCTCTTACTTTTGCGGAGGAGAAAATAATTTAGATTTTAGTTTTGTCACTTAGTCACTGTAGCACTATAGAGATGGAAAAGCTTGAATGGAGGGATGTATTTAATAGACAACCAGTTTATTTTCTCTTTGTTGATGTCTCGTTACCAATGGATTTTGACAGTTTGAACAAACTGTGCATCATTGTGAATGACATTACAGCTCTAGCTGTATCATTAAAAGGATCACTACGATTTTCGGTGTTGGGAATTTTTCTCATGGGCGGATATGTTGAATGTGTGTTTCCCATGCAACCAGTGAAACAGAACTTTTCTAAGTTACAAACGTCTTTAGAAAATATGAAATCACTGTTTTGTGATATCACCAGTACAGGAGTTTGTAACCAAGATAATCTGATCAAAGCTGTAGGCGATGCTTTCGATCAGTATGAAAAATACTTTCAGGTAGGTTTGCTTATGGCCTGTTGGCATATTTCTTTTTTTATCAACAAGAGGCAGTGGTGCATTCAGGGGGGGGGGGGGGTAGTGAAGAGCCTATGTACTCTCCATTGAACAGTTGATACCTATTTTGGATGCATATTGTACCAATATGTTGATTAAATGCTCTCTTTACCACTGAAGTTGCATTTCTTAGTGGCAATTCCATGGGTGAATATAGTTATTTAAAAAACATAAAATATTGTTATATATCTATATATACTCGTCTAGTAATTTTTACCAATATGCTTTTAAGTATAATAATTTGGTTCTTTCTAGAGTTAGTTATTGTAGTGAAACTTGGACACTGTGTAAACAAGATAACAGGAAACTAGATGCTTACGCAGTATCTTGGGCATTAGGTGGTTCAACTTTGTAACTAATGATGAGGTTAGGCAAAGGAGTTTGCAACCTCCTTTAAGCAGCATATTGTGCAGAGAGAGACTCCGTTGGTTTGGCCATGTTGCCCGTATGAATAATTATAGATTGGTGAATAGGGTTATGAACAGTGTGCCTAAAGGCCTCAGAAAGAAGGGGAAACCTAGGATACGGTGGGCAGACAATGTCAAACAGGACCTTATTAGAATTGGTGTACTGTGGCTAGATGCAGCAGATGTAGCTCAGGACAGACTTGCTTGGAGAACTAAATTGTACGGTCTGGTTGGACCTCCGTAGCCCATGGTTGCTTGAGGATGTATACTAGTTTATGTCAGTAAATTAAGACAATGAGTTAAAAATATGCACTCCTTTTTTCCAATTCTTGAATGTACCAATGACAAGAAGACAGTGTAGTTAATTTTTTTCTATTCTAATAATGAAAATGAAATTTTAAATTGCAACATAAAAGTTTTTCAGTTGGTTGCTTTACTGCTAAGTGGTATTTTTGTGCAAATATTGGGCTAAATATCCCGTGCAATAAGCCCAAAGGTTCAGAGTTGGGTAGGGGAAGGGAAGCCACTGGACATTAAGAGATCTGCCATGACCATTCATCTTGTTCTTTAAAGTGCACAGGGTAACTCTCCGGCATATGAGGCCATGGTTTACATCTTGTTGAATGTTCTGGCCTTTCCAAGTCCATCTGTGTTCCCTTTCTCAGTGAGGAAAGAGGTAGAAAATCACAATACAAGCCCAGTTGGAACCCAAACCTGGAACATTAGATTAGGAGCCAGGTGGTTATTTCAGTGTTTTCTTTTAATGTGACAGACATATTTGTCAGTACTCAAATATATGAAGACATCTAATTACCATTTGTAGAGGTTAATCATATTTTTATAATTTTTATTTATCATTTTTTATTCATGATCGAAAGAGTTGTTCCTTTAAATTGCAGTTTCATGCTTTGAGTGTGTATTCCCAGTTTCACAATTCCCTTAAAAATAAATCAATCATTGCTGACCTCTTATCCAATTGACAGCTACCAAGGTATAAAATAGGGTGCAATTCATATGTAAAATGAATTTTATACAGTCAAAAAAATCTATTTCACTCACACTTGAGAAACAAAACTTTTAATGTAAGAAATCTGCTGTAGATAGCGAGTGAAATTGAAGACAGTTATAATTGAAATCCCTTAGAATAGTGTGCTTACCTCAGTTCTTTATTATTATTATTATCCCAAGTAGCTATAAAAAAGTTTTATGAGAGAGAGAAAGAAAACATTATTTAAAATGATGTAGAATATGAGCATATTTATTTTAAAATTTAAAATATTTTTATGTTATTGTTGAAATTTTGTCAAAAATAGTATTTTTTATGCCTGCATGTGAAAATATTTAATCAATTATGATCCAAATCACTTCTTACAATCTATAATGATCATGTAAGTAAATGCAATGAACATATAATTAAAGAGTATAATATATAATATCAAAAATTACTATTTTATTGAAATCCAAGATTTTAGATATATTAGCTGAATGCTAAAAAAACACAGTGCAAAGCATTAAGAAATTGGATAGTTAGATATTTGTAAGGAAGAAAAAACAGACTTTTAGCATCAACTAGTATTAGTGAAAAATGACTGATTAGTTTTAAATGCTCTTAATAGAAATCAAAATAAAATTAATACTTGAAAAAAGCCAGTAAAGAAAATTACATGAACTAGCATAACCTGCTCTCTTTCTCTGTGGTACAGGTTCATGCTCTAGCAACAGTTTTTAACCACTTTGCTGTTTGAGAGTCATGTAACACTCTTCAGACCTTACATAGTGGAAAGAGTCTACTGTGGTGATACACAGCTTGCACAACAATGCGTGCATGCTAATACATTCTTGCCACATAAACATCTACATTGTATTTCCTGAAGAAATTATTGTGGGCATGTGGTCAGTAAAAGAGTTAAAGTTTTGCTGTCCTCAGTCATAATTTTCTTTCTATTATGAGTATATCCCTATTATTTAGACAAATGTATTCACAGCTCATCTTTGATTTACTGAGTATATATTCACTATAAGCTGTTTTATGTAAAAGGATGAAGATGAATGCAGAGGAAGAATTGTTTTGAGTCAGGTGGGATCTGAACCCATGACCTCCTGGTGACATGTCAGGTGTTCTGAGTTACGAGCCGCTGATCAATCTCTCCTCCACTGCTGATATTATGTATATAGCAGCTGGTCAGTCACTGTCTTTTGAGTGAATTTGGAGACTATTTCTTCAGAGCCATCCCAGATATGTGCACATAACCAGCCGCACTACAAGAACCTCCTAGCTGATAGTTTCTTTTTTTTTGTGTGAGAAATTGGAATCTGCATCACCTCTGGTATTATCAGTAATATTTTGTATTTAGGCAAAAGATTCACAATTTATCATTGATTTATTGAGTATCTATTCACTATCAAGCTGTTTTATGTAAAAGGATGAAGATGAGTATAGAAGAAAATTTGTCTTGAGCTAAGTGGGATCTGAACCCACAAACTAATTGCTCATAAAAATATATATCAGCCAGAAGGCTCTTGTAGCATGGCTGATCATATGTACATATCTATGATGGCTATGAAGAAATAGTCCCCAAATGCACTCAAAAGACAGTGACTGGCCAGATGGTGTATAGCATAACATCAGTAGTGGAGGAGAGATTGATCAGTGGCTAAGGGGGAAATGTTATACTGCAATGAAAAACCAGTCTCTTCCCCCCTATATATTTCTGCCCCCCCCCCCCAATTTTTATTTTCTAGATCTGGGGCTGATTAGAAGCAAAATTTGCCTTTAAATAATATTTTAAGCAATTGTTAATCATTAATAAGATATAACAGGAAAACATCCTGTAGGCAAGAACCACTTAAAATAATTAGTTGAAAAAAATGGGTTTTTCCTGAGTGGAATTCGAACCCACGCTTCCCAGAATCAAGCTGGGCATCCTAACTCCTAGACCACCAGAAGCTAACCATTTCTTAAAAAATGTTACATATAAGCATTTGAATCCAACTCAGAACAACCAATTTTTTTTCATCTAATTATTTCAAGCAATAGTTAATATATGCAATATTACATTTACTTTTCATTTCAGGGAAGTTTTTTAACCAAAGAAGAATGGCCACAGTTACAGCTAATACTTTTGTCTTCTCAGCCTATAAAAATAATTTCCAGACTCATACAAAATATTCTTCCTCATTTTAATCTTACATGTGTTAGAAAAATACAGGTATGTACTTATTTATTGCATAAACTTTTGTGGGAAAAACTTGTTTTTAGTGTTTTCTTAACATTAACAATTAATATGCATCATATTTTAATTAATGTAATCAAAAATCACTAGATCCCACAAGGTGCTTGTATTTTGTTAAGAATCAATTACCATAAAAATAAATGTAGAGATTATAAGAATGAACTATTAATAAATACTATGGGTACCATCATTCTAAGTGAAATATTATTGTAAACATTTTTGAAGAATCAAATTTACTTATTGTCATTTCAATTTTGTTTTACTAAAAACAATAAGAATTTCAATAGCCTTAACTCTATGATTTACCTTAATACATGATATTGATTGTCTATTATGAAGTTTACATGCTCAGAATTTGCCAGTTGGCATCACAGAAGAGGTAAATCATGGATGTATTTGGGAAGCTTCAAGGTTGAGGCCAGAACACAAAACAACTAGTGGTGTTTAAGAAGTAATGCATTTTATTTTTCAAAGAAATTGTTAGTGGTTGGGATCAGGGCCAATCACCCCCCAGAAAAGCCTTGCATACAATGCAACAATTTTGACTCATTATTACTGAGCAGTCAGAAAGCCACCATGAAAGTGGAAAACAGTTATCATGCCACCAAATGATTCTTTTATGTAACAGCGATTGTAATGAGCTCAATATTGAGAACCAGTGTTCAAATTGAATCTGGACTTTTCTGTGCTCTGTGCAGAGCATATATACTCACTGGTCTTAGCTCCACAAGCGATGTTATCTTTGCCACCTTAAATGAGCCATACCCTGTGCACATTAAAGAACATGCTGGTTGGCCTTGAAGGGAAGCTACCATCAGTCTCCCAACCTTCTCTGAGCCTTCAGGGTCCTTGTGATGTGGCCATTTAGCCCATTGTGTGCAAAAAAAGTGCCACTCAGAAGTAAAACAATCCAACTTAAATGAGCTCTTTTAATGAAGAGGTAAGGGGACACACAATCCATTGGTCTTTGAGAATACAAGATTTTTTCATGCAGCCTCTTATGCCTACAAAAGTATGTCCTACAATTGTTGTCCCTGGGGCTACTGACAGCTCATGAAACAGTTGCCTACCTTTTATTTTCCAGTGCTGCTGCAAAATGCAGATAATGGTCATCTTGAGTAGTTGTGGTTAGTGGTGAGTTAAGGTATCTGAAATAGATTCAGGAATCCTGGAATGAGGAATGGCAATATATTATCTTCAATGACATATCCCAGTTCAGTCCAAATGATTGACAATCATCACATCCATGTCTAGAGATAATGTGGGCAAAGGGCATGTCTAGAGCTATCATTAAAAAATACTGTACTGCTCACCCACAGGGTGCCCTCATTTGGGTAGTCATCATTTACAAGAGCATAAATGTTTTTATGGAAAAATATTTATGATTTATAATTGTTTAAACGTCTAGAGGTAATGCTGAGATTATCAATTATTGTTTACAAGAGCAAACAGCAGGTCATGTCTGGTACCTGTATTCGGTAATACAAATACCCAGTGATATGTTGCACTACCATTTCAGGTGAGTATCCCTAATGTCATCTTCCAGAAAGGTAATGCTCCCACACATGATGGTTCAGTGTTGTGCCATCTTAGTAATGTGATTTAGCACCACTGAACTTTTTCTAATGGAATTAACCTAAAAACTAAAAATAACCTCCAAACCTACATCACAGATGATAAGCCATTTTCAATTTTCCCTTCAGTAGCCATAGGCTTGTATTTTCCCATTGTTTTGAAGTAGTAATCTTCCAGTTCTAAAGCTGGGGAGTTTTGTTTCTTACAAAATCGATGCCACTCTATTACATTTTGACTTTTTTTTTCACTGCACATCATTGTTTCAAAGTTAAGGCTTACAGCCTTCTAAATACAATACACTACTAGAGCACTGAAACAGTAACAGATTTGCTGGCCAATATCAGTTTCCTCTGTGCACCATTATTCACAATGCATTGTTCATTCACAATATATTCCCCTGGATATGGGCTTTTGTTACCTGTTTATGTAATGTGTTTTGACATTCAGGATGTTTTAAAGATGTGTGTATATGTATGTTTCTGTTTTAATTGTCTATCTAATTCATGTTTCTTTGACTTAAGTGTGAATTTGAATAGTTATGCAGTATTAAATAATTGCAGGTTGTTGGTGTTCAGTGTTCACAGCATGTGGCATGGAACTCTCCAAGTCCAGAGTCAGAGAATAGTTCAAATTCTTCACCAGTTTTGCTAGTCGCAGAAGATTCTTGTAATTCTGATAATGAACTTGCCAAAGGTATAGTTGAAATAAATGCATTGGGAAATAACATTTATTGCTTGGAGGGATTTTTTAAAGAATGGCTACATGATTGGACAACAGATTCTGATCACTTAAGGATTGTATTTTGTAGGGATCAAGAGGCAGAACCATTAATTTTAAAGTGTGACTTGCATGAATGTGTCATAAATCCAGAATTACTTCCAGTAAGCAGTCAATTTTGCCTATCATCAGATGCTGGATTTTCTCAACTGGTCATGCCCAATCAGGCTAAGGAGGTAAATGGCAAATTACCAGTATACTATCTAGAAGCAGTCGGTGTTGTGAAACAAGCTGGCATATGCGAATCTACCATTTTTGGACATCCTTTTATAGTGTGTTGCACTCATTGCTGGAAGATTAATTGGGATGAATTGGAAACAAATCAGCATCTTTTTAATGCTATCAATTATTATTTAAAAGAGCAGAGCTTAGTTCTAATTGCTAAAAGGCAAAGCCAAGTGGCTTCCAACGAACATCTTCCTCAAGGAATGTTTGTTATATTTCCATCAAAGAACAGCACAATGCTAATTAAATCCATTGCTGTCAAAGAGCTTCTACTGCCCAATGTAATGAACACTCAGATAGATCAAAGTGGTGTTCCTGAAGAAATCAAAACCAAAGCTAAAGGTTATTTAGAAACCTTGGAGGTATTCACTCAGTATAATCCTTTACAAGTTTCATCAGGCTTATACCCTCATTTAGCCACAACTTTAAAGCAAAAGAAAATTCCTCGAAATTTGAAGCCTCCAACTGGTTCAACTACAGGAAAAGTGAAATCAAACATGTCATTTGTTTTTTCCAAGGACACCAAAAGAAAAAAGTCATCTTCAGACGCAGAAGAAACCAACTCTAGGGGTTCTAAATCAAACTGCCCTTTTGGGTCAGATTTTATGAAAGCTTCATATCTTTTGAAAACGTTTCCAACAAAACTTTAAATTTATATGTAATAAATGGTAATGTAATATAATAAATATTAATCCTTAAAATTTTCAATTTAAATATCCAATGGAAATATAAATATACTGCTTTTTTTATAAATGAAAAAATACTTTATACTCTGCAGATAAAACTTTTATTGTTCATAGATTTATTTTTTTATGTTGCAAAAACTAATACTTCTGATAAAATTTGTTTTCATTTTAATATTATTAATGTGCCATTATTGCAGATTTTTTATTGAGACTTTTATTAAAAATTATTTGTATATCAGTCTTTAAAATTCTACTACAAGAAATTAAAGTAAAATCAGCAAAAATGATGCATTTGAAGCATGCAGTGAAGAAGAAATCCCAATGTTATATTTATAAAAGAAATGGTAACAAAGCAATTTGATGATCCCTAGAATTTGGTTGTTTGACAACTGTGTGATGAACAGTGTGATTCCAAAGTGGTAGGGGATGTGTAGATCAGATATTTTCACTTGGGCAGATTCTTGAGAAATGTTTAGAGTTTCAGAAACCTGTGGCTACTAGCATTGTAGATCTCAAAAAGGCTTTAGACTCTGTTGATCATCATAATTTGTGGTTGATCGTTAGATCATATGGAATACTTCACAAGTTAGTTAATGTAATGACTGCTCTTTATAATAACACTGAGTCATGTGTAAGAGTTGGTAAGATTTGTAACAATTGGTTTAGCGATGCTAGTGGAGTTACACAAGGGTGCATTTTGACCCCTTTTCTATTTAGTTTAGTTATTGATTATATTATGTGAAATTCACTGCAAGGGAAAGATTTTGGCCTTAAATGGTCTGGAGATAGAGAATTTTTGATTTAGCCTTTTGGCAAATGACATTCATTCGAGCAGTTGATGAGATTGGTAGTAGAGTAGGTTTGGTGATAAATAGGGAGAAAACTAAAGTGATGAAAATTGGTCAGGCAGGTTCTGGTTCAGTTAATCTGAATGATTGCATTCTTGAGCAAGTGTTAATTATCTTGGTAAATATGGTATGTTACTGATACTGGTGATGTGCTGCATGAGATTAACAGATGAATAGGGATTGCTGCCAGGACTTTTAAAAACCTATGAAGAGTGTGGAGAAATAGGCATGTAAACCTAAAGACTAAAATTAAGCTGCATAATAGTTTGGTTCTTTCTAAGGTTAGTTATGGTAGCAAAACATGGATCTTTTGTATGCAGGATAACAGGAAGCTTGATGCCTTTGATTCTAGATGCCTGTGTAGTATCTTAGGCATTAGGTGGTGTGACTGTAAGTAACGATGAGGTTAGGAGTCATCAACCTCCTTTGAGCAGCATTTTGTGCAGAGAGAGACTGTGTTGGTTTGGCCATGTTGCCCATATGAATAGCTGCAAATTGGCAAACAGGATTATGAACAGTGTGTCTAAAGGCATCAGGGAAAGGGTGTGACCTAGGATGTGATGGGCATACAATGTCAAAAAGGACCTTGGTAGAATTGGCCTACAGTGGCCAAATGCAGTAGCTGTAGCTCAGAACTGACATGTCTGGAGAAGAAAGTTACATGGTCTGGTAGGACCTTCATAGCCTGTGGCTGTATGAGGATTTTGTATGTATTTGTATGTATAGTTAAAGTAACAGTAAAGCTCTGTAATAATAAGAAAGCAACCTACTTAAGCAGCTCACTTGCCATGAAGGTCTGACAGGAAACTCTTGGTGTCAGAAGTATTACCTGTTTGTGCAAATACATATAATTATTTTAAGTAGATAAGTGCAAATGTACAGTAATAATTTATATTACAAGCTTAATTCTTTTCTTTGGAACTGCTCGCAAGGCGAAAACTCATAAAACAAAAATTAATTTCTTATTACTTCCCATGTTATAAACTATAATTGGCTCCAGAGCTCAAAAATTTCTCCCCAAACATACAAAGTTCATCTTAATGTATCAAAAAATATACTAAAGGTCAGTTACTGTACTTTTGCTATATATTATATATATGTATTTAGCTATGCATTAATGACATCTTCCTATGCATAAACGATAGTTACATCATTAAAGTTGTATGGAAAATGTATAAACGTTAATACTATCCTTAATGCCATCCCAGTGATCAGACACATAACTAGGATTTAGTTTTGGGTGGGGTGGGAGTGGTAAGGTTTCCCAATTACAAAACTATTCCAGAAAGATTAAAATGATATTCTATATGGAATAAGATTTTATAGTTTTTTATCTATTCTTAGTGTTGGACATAAAATAGGGGGCTAAAATAAAATACTGTAATTATTCATTTAAAGCCATAGAAAAAAAATCCAAGCATTATCTTCATCTTTTGCCTTTTTCACTTTTTTTATGGCCATCGGGTCTCCATATCTCCATACTTTAATTACTAAGAAGGTAACTTCGGATTACTACTCAAAAACAAACTCTTTGGTCTGCACTGTATAAGACAAAAAAAAAAATATGTGGGCAAAGACAACTGCTTTGGATTTCAAAGCAGGTAGACAAGTTCGAGATTTCGTATAAGACAACTGTTCATATATAAAAAAATTTCTTTTGGAGGGAGGGGGCTTTTTTTCCCAATAGGCAGTTATTTTTAATATTTTAAAAAATTAACAGCATGGGAAATTTTGTCACCATATACTTTTCCAGGATGCAAAACCCCAGACTCCTTTGGTACCCCAGAATCCAAATAAAAAGCTGCTAAAAGAATCACTAAAAATCCATTGATAAAGATAGGAGTGTCATTTCTGGATTATGAAACAAAGACAAATTTGTGACCTTCCCTTATTCAGATAGTGGTTTTAGTTTAAGTTTGGTTAAATAGTATCTGAGATGCTTATGAAAGCTCAATACTCTGATAGTAATATTCCTACTGAGAGCATTTGGATGTGGGTATAGAAGCTTCATTGCCTGCCAATCAAATGGTTGTCTTGATCGTAGTGTGTGCAAGAAAAGTGTCAAGTCATTTGATTGACAAGTCTCTCAGATTGGAATTGGTAGTCTTTCAGTCTGGGGAATAGGAAAAGTACAGATTCTATTACATCAAACTTAGTTCGTTGCTGTCCAACTCTTCACCACCCACTTCTGAGATAATATTTGGGGGGGGGGGGGGGGCGGTTGTAATGATTTCTTATAAAGATATTTATCAATTTGTTGAATGTCATTAATAGGACATTTTTTATGATACAGCTACAGCTAGTGTATTTCTTAGTCAAACCACAAAATTTGGATATTCTAGATTAAATAGAGTGCTTATTAATAGCATAATAAATCATATCTACATGAAAGTACACAGGCTTGGGTGCAGCCTCAATGTGCACTCTGCAAAGACAGTCAAGTACAGGGGCAGATTGGCCCACTGGGACACCACAAAATATCCTGGTGGGCCAGTGGTCATACCTGGATCTCAATGCAGCTCATTTTCTGGTATATAAAAACTTCTTGAAGTTTTTATTATATTATATTAATATCTGTTTCTTTTTTTTATTTTCGTCATAAAAGAGATGCACATATTAAATTTTCTTACAACTACAAACAGTGCAGCCCAAAGAGTTTGCCTCTGAGTAGTAATCAGAAGTTACCTTCTTAGTAATTAAAGTATGGAGATATGGAGACCTGATGGCCATATCTCCATACTTTAATTACTTCAAAAACAAACAAAAGGCAAAAGGTGAAGATAATGCTTGGATTTTTTTTTCTATAGCTTTAAATGAATAATTACAGACTGTGAACAAACAGTTTTGTTTTTCCTGTTAGAAATTCCTCTCCTTGCTTTGTGGTCCTGAATTCATTGCCTCAAAGCCTGAGCTTGGCCTTTTGGGTTGGGTTGCTTTACTTCTGAGCGGCACTTTTTTTCACACAGTGGGCTAAATGTCCAGGTCACAAAGACCCTGAAGGCTCAGAGAAGGTTGGGGACTCACTGGAACAGCCATTGACTGAGTTTTAATATTCCATCCGACAGATGGCCACCTTTTCAAGCCCCTTGGTTTCCCCTATTGACTCTGGGCAGGGAGTTTTGCGGAGATAAATCTCAGTGCTGGCCTAACTGGAACTCGAACCTGGGAATTGCAGATTATGAGCCTGGCACTCTATCAACTGAGCCCCCCTCCCCCCCCTCAGCTTGGCCTTGAGCTCTGTTAATATTAATCCATGTCAGCCCATGGGTGACATCATTTTTTCCGTCCAACTAGTGATTTCTCGCAATAAGTTCAACCTTCTGTTTAACTCTTAATGACTAGAAATGGTTCCAATATTATCACTTTTTTAATAATTTTACTCCTTTCCTTGGCTGCTTTTATATCATTTTCTACAATAGAGGGGGAAAAACAAATCATATTCAAAATAGTTTAGTTGAAACTCTGTAAGTATGTTAATGCAAAATTTGTTTATGCCCATCTGAAAACAACTGAGAATTTTTTATGAGGAAAGTTGTAAAAATAATTCATTCCAAAATGTCAAATTATGCATTATGAGCCCAATAAATTTTAGATATTTATAATGTTGTTTTAAAAAAGTTAGGATTGCAGTATATGATGGTGCACATTAAATGAAACAAAGGGGCTTCCGATGTTTTCTGGTACATCTGAACCAGCTTTCTGATATTGCAAGTACTACTTTGGAATCATCTCAACATGTGGAGAAGTGTGTATGTAGGGGGGGGGGGGGGGACATGGAGAAGGAACTTAGGAAATTGTTTTAATGACAAAATACCAACCATGATGTTGTTTGAGGAACACTGATTGTTGCCCAAAGCTGTCCACAGCAGACTTCCTCACATGGTCGTCAATAGTTATTTCCTTGAATCTTGAATGGCAACTTATTTCACTAAATGGTAGACTTGAAATTTACAGAAATTGGTTCATTGACAGGGAAAGGTTTCTCAACAGCTAGCCATGGTCCATAGGAGGCTGTGGGGTGAGTTCATTGTGGTTGGGTGTGGTCTAGATGGGTTGAGGGAGTCATCAAGACGCGTGTGGCTGGTTCAGTTGTTTTACCTTTGAGCTAGACTTTTTTTGCACAATAGACTAAATGGCCAGGCCACAAGGACCCCTAGGGTTATGAGAAGGTTGGGAGAGGGGACCCATTGGACAGCTGTTAGTAGACATATGGTAGCTTCCCATTAAGGCCATCCACCATGTTCTTTAACATGCACAGGGTATGGCTCTCCCACACATGGACTCATGGTTTAATATCCCATCGAAGGATGGCAGCCTTTCAAAAACCTGTGGTGTTCCCTATTGACTGAGGGCAGGACAGGGAGTTTTACAAAAGACACATGTAAAATAGATAATCAGAACAGAAAATTTGTTGCAGTTAGTTGTATTCATATGTCATGAACTATGGCTTATTAAAGAATAGCTCTCCACATAGGATCAAGGCTTAATGACCCATCTGCAGGATGGTAGACTTTAGACCTTGTGTCAAGCTCATTAAGCATAGCTTCCTACACAGGGCCAAGGCTCAATGCTCCATCTGCCAGATGGTGTCCTTTGCAGATGTTTTGTGTCAAGACCATTAGCATAGCTCTCCATACAGGACCAAAGCTTCAATGAGAAAGGGAACACTGAGGTCTTGGAAAGGTCCCATCTGACAGATTATGGGTGGCCTTTCTAAGCTCCTCATTGTCCCCTTTTTCATTTAGGGTATGGTTCAGGTTAGCGGAAATGAAGCTCAATGCAAGCAGAATTGGAACTCAAGCCAGGATATTGCAGTTTATGAGCCTGGTGTACTACCTACTGAGTCAACACCTTGTTCCAGATCATTAATGTAAAGCATTTCCTACTTGCACTGAAAAACGCAGTCACAAATGGGAGAGCCTGACAGGGGTGATAAGTTGGTGGCCTGCCTGCTAAAATAATTCGGCTGCCCCACTTATAAGTCATTATAGTCTTGGGTGCCATGAGGGGGGGAGAGTTAAAGTTCCCCCTCCCACCTAGAAATTCATCATCATCCTCAAGCAGCCATGGGCTACGAAGGTTCAACCAGACGGCGCAATTTAGTTCTCCAAGCATATCTGTCCTGAGCTATATCTACTGCATCAGGCCATTATCATCATCATCTCCAAGCCATCTGCTACGGAGGTCCAACCAGACCGTGCAATTTAGTTCTCCAAGCAAGTCTATCCTGAGCTACATCTACTGCATCTGGCCACTGCACACCAATTCTAACAAGGTCGTGTTTGACATTGTCTGCCCACCGCATCCTTGGTCTCCCCTTCTTTCTGAGGCCTTTAGGCACACTGTTCATAACCCTATTCGCCAATCTATAATTATTCATACGGGCAACATGGCCAAACCAACCGAGTCTCTCTCTGCACAATATGCTGCTTAAAGGAGGTTGCAAACTCCTTTGCCTAACCTCATCATTAGTTACAAAGTTGAACCACCTAATGCTCAAGATACTGCGTAAGCATCTGGAGTCAAAAGCATCTAATTTCCTGATATCTTGTTTACAAAGTGTCCAAGTTTCACTACCATAACTAACCCTAGAAAGAACCAAACTATTATACAGTCTAATTTTAGTCTTTAGGTGTACACGCCTATTTCTCCACACACTCCATAGATTCTTAAAAGTCCTGGCAGCAATCCCTATCGTCTGTAAATCTCATGCCGCACATCACCATTATCTGTTACATAGCTCCCAAGATAAATAAACTGTGACACCTGCTCAAGACTGCAACCATTCAGTTTAACTGAATCACAGCCTGCCTGACCAATTTTCATCACTTTAGTTTTCTCTCTGTTTATAACCAAACCTACTCTACTACCAGTCTCATCAACATCATTTGCCAAAAGGGCTAAATCATCAGCATAATCTAAATCAGAAATTTTCGTATCTCCAGCCCATTTAAGGCCAAAATCTTTCCCTTGAAGTGAATTTCGCATAACATAATCAATAACCAAGCTAAAGAGAAAAGGAGACAAAATGCACCCTTGTCGAACACCAGAAGTAATGCTAAACCAATTGCTACAAGCCTTACCAACTCTCACACACGACTCAGTGTTATTATAGAGAGCTTTCATAATGTTAACTAACTTGTCTGGTATACCATATGATCTCACAATCAACCACAAATTATGACGATCAACAGAGTCGAAAGCCTTTTTGAAATCAACAAAGCTAGCAACCAAAGGTTTCTGAAACTCTAAACATTTCTCAAGAATCTGCCTAAGTGAAAATATCTGATCCACACATCCCCTACCACTTCTGAATCCACATTGCTCATCACGCAATTGACTGTCAACCAGATTCTTAATTCTATTAAGCACAATCATGGAAAGAACTTTACCTGGAACAGAGAGTAGGCTGATACCCCTATAGTTATCACAAGAACTGCGATCACCTTTTTTGAAAATAGGGATAATAATAGCTCTGGTAAAATCTTTAGGAACCATGCCTTTATCATAAAAGTTATTCAAAATTTCAGTCATCCAAATGGTAACTGAAACATTCCCAGCTCTAAGCATTTCCGTAGTAATTTCATCCACCCCTGGGGATTTATGATGTTTAAGTTTAGAAACAGCCAAAATAACTTCAGATTGTGTTATAGGGCCAACATTAAAGTACCAATGCATCTATCATCATTGCAAACAATGGGAGTAGAACTAATCACATTGTTTAGAACATCACTGAAATGCTCAGCCCACCTAGCCATGACAGAATCTTCACCTTCTATAACCTTACCTTGTTTATCCTTTAATCCCTGTATACCTGTACGTTTTCTACCACACAAAACATTAACTATCTGGTACAGCTCCCTGCTGTTGTGCTGTCTAACTGCTTCCTCGGCTTTGTCAGCCAAACCATCAAGCCAAAGATTCTTATCAGCAGCTAACTGATCTTTTACACGTTTATTAAGTTCTCTGTAATGCTTTCTATTAGGACTAGTAGGGTATTGATTAAGGACATTCCTGCAGTTCTTTCTTTCCGAAATAAGCTCAAGTGCCTTATCACTCAAATAATTCTGCCTCCTCTGCTCCTTTTTTCCTAAAAGAGTACTGTTAGTGTCCAAAAAAGCCTGTTTAAAATTATCCCATTCTTCCTCAACTTCAGTAGTAAGCATACCATGACTGTCATAATGACTAAGTAACCTATCATGGTAAGCTTTGGTTATAACTGGGTCTTTCAGTGCTTCAGTGTTAAGATTAAATTTTTAACTTTAGCACAACACTTTTTAAGTTTAAGTTGCAAGACACTTTTAACAAGGTAATGGTCAGATCCAATTTCAGCTCCCCTATATGACCTGGTATTCCTAACAGAACTAGCCCATTTGCTGTTAATTAATATATAATCAGTCATATTCTGCAGCCCATCAGGTGAAACCCATGTGTACTTATGTATGTCACGGTGTTTGTAATAAGTGTTAGTTATTCTGAATCCATTGAGTTTACTTACCTGTAGGAGACGTTGCCCATTGCAGCTACCAATACCAAAAGGGCCTATTACTCCTCCCCAAAGGTCAGAGTCAGTACCAACTTTGGCATTTAAGTCACCAAGAACAAGGGTAATATCTCCTTTCTTGACAGAATTCAAAATATCCTGAAGTTGTCCATAAAACCTATCCTCATCCTCATCGACATCCCCAGTGGGGGCATAACAGCAGATAACATTCAAGTCTTTAACGCTTATCTGAAATTTTGCTGTAAGAAACATTTCATGAATGCACTCGTATCCTAGAACAGCATCACTAGGAGACCCACGCCTTGATGATGCTTATTGTCGTCCCTCCCTGAAAAGAGAAATTTAAGGTTATTTTTTAAGAATCTGACCTTTATCTGTCGATCTGGTCTCTTGCAAGCCGATAATATCTAAAATATAATGGTGGAATTCCTGTGTGAGGACATCAAGTCCAGTCCAGTAAGTTTATATGGTCAGCACCAGAATCCTGTGTGGTTGACTACTCAGCAGGGGGAAAAAAAAAATAAAAGTATCTATAGTTGTCCAGATTTGGCCACACTAATCTGGCAGCCCTACCTTCCGTTTAATATGGCAGCCCTACCATTCCGTTCACTTCCACAAGAGAGTATCTCTTTTGAAAGGTAGGGTTTGTATGGTCCCTGTGTGGTTGACGATACAGGTCAATCACATAGGGTCCAGGTGCTGACCATACTAACTTACTGGACTAGACTCGAATAATGCTCTCAGTTTGATTATGGATCCTGATTTTGCTGCACTGGTGAGCGTCTGTGGAGGGAAAATCTTCTGCTGTGTTTTCTGTTTGTTTGTGGGTTGATACCGCCAAATGAATAGATTCGCAGGATATGTTTATCAGCTGGTGGATAATCCTGAGCAGAGGTCATCGCAGGCACCTGAACTCTTGCTTCTACGGGCATCGTCAAATTCTACATTGGGGGAAGTCTTCCAGTGTAGATGGCTTCAGCCTTTAGTGGTGGGGAACGGGTCTGTGCCCCATGTCTGCGATTAGGGCGCTGTTTGATATTGTCGGCATTCCCTCTCAATAAACATAGTTTCTTTAAACATCCCACTAACCATTTTCTCTCTATAGGTAGTTGGAATGTGAAGACTCTGCACAGAGCTTTTTCTCTTGATGTCCTCACACAAGAATTCCACCATTATAATTTAGATATTCTCGGCTTGCAAGAGACCAGATGGACAAATAAAGGTCAGATTCTTAAAAATAATCTTAAATTTCTCTTTTCAGGGAGGGACGACAATAAGCATCACCAAGGCGTGGGTCTGCTTCTCAGCAGACACGCTAGTGATGCCCTTCTAGGATATGAGTGCATTAATGAAAGGTTTCTTACAGCAAAATTTCAGACAAGCGTTAAAGACTTGAATGTTATCTGCTGTTATGCCCCCCACTGAGGATGCCGATGAGGATGAGAAGGATAGGTTTTACGGACAACTTCAGGATATTCTGAATTCTGTTGAGAAAGGAGATATTACCCTTGTTCTAGATGATTTCAATGCCAAAGTTGGTACTGACTCTAACCTTTGGGAAAGGGTGATAGGCCCTTTTGGTATTTCATATTATATTCAAATATTCACTTTTCTGAACATGGGTGAAATCGATCCAATAAAGTGAACTACAGTGAAATCCTCACACAGGACAAGGCATTCACATTGGAAATAGGTGATTTGTTAATATCTTTATGTAGAAATTAGTCACCACTTCATGAGCCATGGTAATAGCAGAATCATACTCCGGTTTCAGCCTTTTAGCAATAATTTCATCTCCCATTGAGATTTATCAAGGCAGGCGTGGACTGGTAAGGGGTGCTACAACGTCCCGGGCCCTTAGTATTGCGGACTCCTGGAACCTTATTGCAGCAGGATTTTTTTAAATAATAATTGTTATTTTACAGAAATTTCAGGGAATTGGGAAAACCTATTTTAGGCTTCCCGTAAGAATTCTCAAAAGAATTAGTATTGAAATCTCGAAAACGAAACCGAATTTTTTTTTTTATCTCAGCCTATGCTACAGCTGCATCCCTGAAAATAAAGTGCCAATCCACTCCTGCATCAAGTAATCGGGAACTGAAGCGTAACTTGAATCTTGAGATTTCCAAAATATTTTCGGATTGTGATATAGATCCAATATTCAAATGAGAATTTCACCTATCGTCATTGCAAACAATAGAAACAGAACAAACTGCATTATTCGGAACTTCCTTGAAATACTTGGCCATGTCATGAAAGAATTCTCACCTTGAATAGCCTTTAACAAGAACTATATAACGTCACATATGTGGCGGGGGAGGCTCAGTCGGTAGCGCGCCAGGCTCGTAATCTGTAGTTCGCAGGTTCGAATCCCAACTGGGCCAGCGTTGAGATTTATCTCCGCAAAACTCCCGGCCCTGCCCTGGGTCAGTAGGGGACACCGATGGGCTTGGAAAGGGGACGTTGGATAGGACGTTAAGCTCCGTGTGCAGGAGAGCCTTATACTCGGTGCACGTTAAAGGACACGCTGGCTGGCTCTGACCGGAGGCTACCATCTGTCTCCCAACAGCTGGCCATTGAGTCCCCAACCTTCTCTAAGCCCTCGGGGTCCTTGTGACCTGACCATTTAGCCCTTGTATGTAAAAAGTGTCACTCAGAGGTAACACAACCATATATATAATTTCAATATTAACTACCAGATGGCGCTAAGATCTTGGTTAAAGAGATATCTAGCAGTTTTTAAGTATCTCATAAATATATCCTTTTTTCTACATTAAACTAAATTTGAGCATTATATCTTAAATGTTTAAGGTAGATCTGCAGCTCAATCATTAACAGGGCCATCTTAAGTCTTATCTGAGCCCCTAGGCAAAAGTAAAATATGCCCCCACCACTTCTAAATTATTATAAGGAGTGTAAAAACAAAAATCCACCCTAATCAACTGACCATATCACAGCATTGTCATAGATACTGTTCAGTGCGGCCTCGTGTTCAGTGCCACCTTCAGGATTCACGCTGCTTTACTTGTTACGCTGTTTTTCTTTATCTTCGTACATTTTCCTACCATCATTTCTATTTTTTTGTCCATCAATTTTTTTATTTTTCGCTGTATCGCTGGCCTGAGGAGTCGGTCCCTCTCTCCCCTGTTTAAGGGCAGGCCTGAGGTGTGGGCCTCTCTCTCTCCCCTGCCTGCGGGTCTGGTATTGCCTGTTACCAACTATTTCGTTTCGTCAACTTCTGGCACTAGCGGGGTATCACTGCCACGAGGTGTCCCGAGGGCCGAGACATCGGAAGTATCTGCTGTTTTCCATAATCGTGGATTTTTGTGTGCTAGTAAAATTTTTCTTCTTTTTGCTTTCATTAAATGCCTTCAAAACATCATTATTTAAATTCCGGTTGTACATTATCGAGTAATTCGTAACTAAGATGGGGGATTGAAAAAACATTTCTCTATGGCTCTGCTGGAGTCTCGCCGTTTCTCACAGATCTCTATTGACTCTGCTGGTGTCTCACTTTCCTCATAGACCTCCTCTGTTGGCTCTGCTGGTGTCGCCTTCCTCACAAATCTCTATGGCTCTGCTGGAGCTTCGACTTCGTCACAGTTTACCTCTATGGCTCTGCTGGAGTCTCGCCATCCTCACAGATCTCTTTTATGGCTCTGCTGGAGTCTTGCCATCCTCACAGATCTCCTTTATGGCTCTGATGGAGTCTCGCTTTCCTCTATGGCTCTGGTGGCGCCTCGCCATCCTCACAGATCTGTATAACTTTGCTGAGGTCTCATTTTCCTCACAGATCTCTATGGCTCTGTTGGAGTTTCGCCTTCCTCATATACCTTCTCATTCGCTCTGCCGAGATCTCGCTTCCTCGCATACCTTCTGTATCGCGTAGGCAACTGACAGGCTCCTGTCATACTTCTGTGGCAAGCAGCTGCTTGAGGGGTAATTGAGGTTTTTCTTTAACGTTGAAACACATATAGACTCGGCGGGAGGGTCACCTTGAGGAAAATTTATTGTAAAAGCACATAAAATGATGTAATAATAATTCAATTCACCATTGTTAACTATTTTTAGCACCCCCCCCCCCCCCCCGCCATCACCACAAAAAAAATCCTTCAGACGCTTATGGATATATGCAGTAAAATAATGTAAAAAAAAGTAAAAATTAATGAAATTTATATTTATAAATAAAATGAAAACACACACAAAAAACATGTAATCTTTCGTAACTGGCTGCTAAACCAAATTAACTGGTGGGCAAGGCTGTCATCTGGAAAAGGAGTCTAGGATCGACTATTTTGTTGATTTTTTCCGTTTTTGCGTAATATTTGCTTAAAGCATTCAGGCAGCGCGTCACAACTCTACGTTCCACGGCCTTCTGTCAGAAGTCGTAGGTTGCCCCCTCCAACAAAGTCATGCATTTATTTATGGAACGTGAGTTTTCAGTGACTTTCATGAGACTTCTCGCTCTAAATAAAAATACATTATAGATCTATTGCTTCACCAATTATGTTTGAATAAGGAAACCGTTTTTTTAACACCACGTTATAAGCGAATCAGAGTTGGCAGGGAGCGCTTTAAGGAGGGTTACGGAAAACACTAGAAAATGAGGTCAATCTTGAATTCGATTCAATATTTCTTCTTCTTTAAAACGATGTTAAGCTCACAGCACATTGTCCAACAGAGTACACTGATGCTACTCCTCTCACTTCATTTAGATTATTCAAAAAAAACCCCCCGATTTGCATATAATTTACACTGTGTGTGAAATTATTGGAACACGACTTAACTCTTGTAAAATGCCAATTAGACAATATTCAACGGTTAACACCTCTTGTGGCAAGCAGCTGCTTGAGGGGGTACTTATTTTTATTTTATTTAACATCACTTTCACTGAAACATAATTGAAATCAATGGCGTGTTCAGAATTCTTGATGAGGAAAGAATAAGACTGACAGAGAGAGAAGACACATTTTCCCTTCACTTTATCCAGCGAGGGGACAAAAGCTCATGGCTAGAGAGCTCTTCGCATATAAAAGCTCTCGGCGGATAAAATCTCTCACAAGATATGCAGCAAACATTACCACTGACGTTAGTGGAAAAGAAAAACTGCTTGCGATAATGGAAAACGAAACCTGATTGGAAAATTCAATGATCATAGTCACTTCAAAAAAAGGGGGGGGGGGGGGAGGTGGGAGCATGCTTTGGGATAAAGCCACAAATTAGAAAAGAAACTTATCCGATATGAAAGAAGCGATCTTTTTACTAGAGTGTTTCTTAGAAAAGTGGAATTAAATATGTTGTATGAAAAGTTTAGTAGTGAAGATCCGTGTCTTCCGTACACACCGACAACTGCATTTAAAAGAACAAAATTTACTCAGAAGAAGTTCCAAAATTAAAGAAAATTTTGGTCTATTATTAAAGGTTTTTTTTTTATCACAGTATATTTTTTCAGTTAATAATAAACAATCATTATTAATAAACCATTCTTTCAAGAATTTTGTTATAATGTAAACTGATCGCTTTAAAATAAAAATTTCCCAAAGGGAGGGAAGGGTAAAAATCTCCCGTTTCCCTCTAGGATATGCTACTGTTTCGAAATAATTCGTATCAGGATTTGGAATACAGATGAAGGATACATTTCATTAAAATAACGTAGACAAAGGTATGGCACGTTTAAAATTTAATCACAAGTGGTTTCCATCGCTGCTTGAATCTCTTTGGTTTAACTAACCCTAAGATTTAAACTATTCACGCATACAATAGTATGCGTGAATAGTTTAAATCTTAGGGCAAGAAATAGCATTAATGTTGCTACTCTCGGAAAACAAACGCTGAAAGCTATGCTATATCCGAAAGAAACTATTTCGCTGACTTTAATCAAATCACAGTTTTAATAACAATGCACATTAACTTTTTTTTACCATTCTGCACCTATCACCCTTCTTCAATCCCCAAAGGTCATTTCTAAAGTCATCGTCGACATTGTGCCAGGAGTAGAGAGAGAGCTCTGAGCGGATACAAAAGTCCTATCCGCAAAACTTTATCATCATCCGCGTATAATGATTACTTTATTAAATAACTTGAGGTTTTGAAATTGCTTGAGGTCTGATCTATGTTTGCTAGTAAGAGAAATTTGTCTAATGATTTATTAATAAGGATTGTTTATTATTAACTGAAAAAATATACTGTGATAAAAAAAACCTTTAATAATAGACCAAAATTTTCTTTAATTTTGGAACTTCTTCTGAGTAAATTTTGTTCTTTTAAATGCAGTTGTCGGTGTGTACGGAAGACACGGATCTTCACTACTAAACTTTTCATACAACATATTTAATTCCACTTTTCTAAGAAACACTCTAGTAAAAAGATCGCTTCTTTCATATCGGATAAGTTTCTTTTCTAATTTGTGGCTTTATCCCAAAGCATGCTCCCCCCTCCCCCCCCCCCCCCCTTTTTTTTTTGAAGTGACTATGATCATTGAATTTTCCAATCAGGTTTCGTTTTCCATTATCGCAAACAGTTTTTCTTTTCCACTAACGTCAGTGGTAATGTTTGCTGCATATCTTGTGAGAGATTTTATCCGCCGAGAGCTTTTATGTGCGAAGAGCTTTTGTTCCCTCGCGGAATAAGGTGAAGGGAAAGTGTGTTTTCTCTCTCTGTCAGTCTTATTCCTCACGGAAGGGGGGGGGGGGGGCTCACTGACTTCGTTCACTGTCTGCCCAGTCAGTGACATCCGTCGCCGACATCGCTGTGCACGGCGCTGTTGTTCTCTGCTAACGAATTATTAATTGCAGGTTTGTTGGCATTGGCTACGAGATGATGGAAGAGGTCGTTCTTTCGTTGTTTCCTGTCGATCGAATCACGTGGAAGGAAATGACGGTCATTAATGACCCAGTTGAAAGATTGCGTGGCTGAGAAAAGCAAAACCTCCAAGAAACTGAAACGGATGCTCATCGACTGCCATCGTCTGCAATACCTTGTGATGCACAGATTTGATGACACATCTATTAGCTTTGTTTTAGCGGTATATATATCTCTCTATATATATATACACCTTTTACTGGCGTAATTCATTCACTCTATTTTTTGAAGTAGAAGGTAAAAAAATATACAATCTTTCCACAATTCTTGCGATTTATTTTTATCGCATGGAAGACATGAAAGTTTCAAAAAAGTCATCCGTTAAAATATATATTTTCATTTCTGATTGTGGTTCTAATGATACTGTTATACCAGCCTGAACTTTGATCAGTAATTGACGCGCTATTCACGTCAGGCATGTAAACTAATATAGAGTAGGATACTGACTCTGCCTAAAGTTCAAATGCTAAGCTGAAGAAAATCTGCAAATTCCGATATAACAGTTTTACTTCTAAGCAATGTAATCAGAGCGAAGAGCTCGTGGCGCTGCACAGATTCTGCCATCATCATTCTGGAAGAAATACTAACAACTCGGTGCAAACGTACTCTGCAATTTTTTTTTTTATAAAGATTTGGGTCATCAACGCTTTTATTTCGAAGTTTGGAATGAGTTTTGTTGCTTTGACTATTTCTCAAAACTTATCGTTTTGGCCGCCTGGAAAACGGATTTTTCTTTCTTCGCTTGTGAGAGAATCTCTGAGAAGAAGAAGAAGTGATGCATCCACTTCAAATTCTCCTACTCCTCTAATGTTTTTTTGTAGAATTTACAAAATTTTGCCTCAGGATCTAGTTTACCAAATCGTCGTTAACTTTTTTCTTCACCAGAGTTTAATTTTCCAGTGTGAGGGATAATTAAGACGACCCCACGCGGTAAATCGTTTTCCTTCACCCGAGGGTTCCACAAAAGCCTCCAAGTGCCCATCCAGTTCCTCGTGCCAAAATATGAAAGGCTTTTCGAGTGATGGGCTTGGAACACTGCAATCGAAGATCTTGCAAACGATACGTAGCGACCGCCATGCTGTGCATCTTGTTAATGTTGTTGGTCCAAGAGGTTGGCAGTCTAGGCGGAGACCATTTTGTCTTTTCTTCCTCCTTGACCTCTGTAATTCATCACGATATGTGAGATAATGAAAAACTAATTGGCCCGGGCCTCCCCTAGGACGGCAGCCCGGCCACATCGGCTGTGATCCGAGCTCCGTAATTAACTCTGCACCCGAGTGACAATATTAATTAACGAACGGCGGTTTGGACACTTTGACAAATACTGATGAATAGGCGCGATATGCCGCAAAGCTTTGATTCGCCGCAGCAGATGGAGAGGAGGGCATGCTAATACCTGCACGGAGGGCATGTCTCGTGCAGACTAATTCCGGTAGAAGTATTTTTGCCTTCCTGGTTCCTTGTAATTACTTGTACAAATAACCGAGAGAATTTTTTTTAATTAATTGCCAAATGGTTGTAATTAGGCTTGATGGGAGCTTTTCTGTGCGTCCAGAAGGCTGTTGTGTTTCATTGAGGTTTGATATCGGCAAGTGCATGTAAGCCATTTCTTGTTACCACAGCTGCAAAAGTGTCTTCTGCCGTCACTTTTGAGAGGCCGAATTCATTTCCATACGGATCTGACTCTTTCGCATGATGCAGAGTGAGCGGCAAGATTAACCTTTTGAAGAAGAATGTTGGAATAGGTACAAAGGAGAAAAGTATTTCTTCATTGTTTCCTCCGATTCATCCCAAAGACAATTTTCAAACTGTTTTAAGAGGATGATTGCTGTGGGCTGCACGAGTGCACTCTAATCTGAGGGGCCCTAGACACGTGCCTAGTTTATCTTTTTCAAGACGCGGCTCGACGAGTGCTATTTAAATGATATCAGATTGCAAAAGTGTGATTAAACAATTGCATTTGTGTTTTAAGATATTTGTCTCAAGTGATGATTGGTCTACATCAGCACGAGCACATGCGGACATTCTATCAACTTTCCGTTTCCTGTCCCCCCCCCCCCCCCCCCCAGTGTCGAAATGCCGTGAATCAACATATCTTGACTAATGAATGTGCACGCGTTATCCCATCTCGAGGTTATTCGATTCCAGTTAATTCACGCAACTCGGTTGACCACTAAGACTCCCGTCTGCCAAATTAGTTTTTAAGCGATGCCAATCTTATATTGTTGAAATGCATTTCAGACCTACTTTAATTACTTGCCTCTTATCGATTGGCAATTATTTAAATGTTCGCTGTGCGAGATCAACAATTAACGATCCTACTCTGCGGGTGCAATTTATCCCACGAGGTGAGTGACGTCTGAGCGTCCTAATATTCTTTTTATTAGGATTATTCTTCTGCTCCTGAGATTAATATTCGGCAGATCATTAATAATAAGAGAGCTCACAGAACAGACCTAAGGCTATGCTTAAATAATAGGCTTATTCTCAACTAACTATCAATTTAAGTTATTATGGTTTTGTCTCTTAATTAATTTCTTCACTATTGCAAGGTGACATTCCGATTCCAGAATGTTCTAGATTCTGCCAGATCCGTGGGATTTCTCTTCGCCCGTGCTGTGTCCACTTGAAACGGATATTTGGCCACAGTCCGTGATAACCTCGTTGTTTCTGCTGCTGAATGTTAATCGTACCACAGTGGGCGGTCCAATGTAAACGATAATTTTAATTATCCAGTCCCTTTTTTTTTCTCTCTCTCTCTGTGATTGCCTCATTACATATTCCTGTTCATCTGGTGAGAGTGGGGCAACATGGCTGCACGTTAGTCTCTACTGGAGGCAGACGAAATCTGCGGAGAGAGAGAGATTGGAGAGAAAAAAAAAACAACAAAAACCAAGTAGACCGACTGCATTGGCGATTTCTGCTTGCTAGCTTCATTTCCGTAACAAATGATGTCTGCCCATGGGGTTAAAGGAATTTGCTTCGAATGTGCTAGGTCTGCTCATGTCTATTACCAGTGCATGCTATCCCCCTTGTAGTGCACACTGATCGTGCAATGACATGCGTAAGTGCATCAGTTGCATTAAAATCTTTCATCTTGTTTGCCTAAGCTAAAACTTGTTGCCCTTTTTAAGCTCCACAAAATTAAGACGTCAGGTAGGCGAGATCTGAGAAGAACGAAACGCACCCATATTGTGTTATCGCCTCTTTTCCATTTTCTTCTGGCAACAGTGTTAATCGCTGTTGGATCAGTCGTCTGCAGAAGAGAATGATTAATCGAATAAGCTCTTCTCTCTGACATCAGACAATGGCTTATGTCATTCTTCAATTGCATCGTTATAAGATGTCGTTGGCAATTCTTTCTGATTGATGAGAATTGTTGGAAATGACGATAAATCACTTCCTCAAGGATGGCTAAAATATGAAATTATTTAATTACAAACGAATACAGACTTAAGTAATTTGCGGGTACATTCCACTGCAAATTGCAAACGTTTTTCTACCGTATAAACCCTTGTTGAATCTCCTAACTGTAGACGGCCTGAAAGAAAACTTTCTTTCCACAGACGCCTGCTCTCATTGATCCTTTACTTCCGACCGCCTTACAGGATTGCCGTTTCTTGTGAGTACAGCATGCCAACCCTTCTCATCTAACACAACCAAACCTTGTTTAATACCTTCTTACAGCTTATCTCATATACTTGTGGGGTCTAATAAATTTCTTTCTCCAATTATAAGATTCAGGTGATTTATCCCTCGAGCCATTGCTACAAGAATCATCGATTCCCTTGGAGAAATAGTTTCGTCGGTATTTTTGGCAATTTCGGGCGACAATCTGAAGATCCGAGTGGCATTATCCTAATTGATGATGTTTCTTCGTCAACGATCTTCGTCAACAGTCGTTGGTTAGGCCATTTTCTGGAAATGTGAGGGAGGGGGACAACTGACGATTCTACCCATCACTGTTTGCCCCCATGCGTTAATATCAGCAGAAGTCAACATAAAAGAAATATCAGGAGAATTTGGGTTAACTAGATGCGCTTATTTAGAATATTTTTTGATCTGATGTAACCTTTTTTATCAATGCCATGATATTTTCTAAACTCTAGTGCTTTAAATTTGAACAAATTGAACGACAGCGAAATTCATAATTATTGGAAAATAATTGATTCATAGATATAATAATATATCTGATTCATAGATTCGTTTTCCTTTCTTCTCTTCGCTGTCCTCATTCTCGAGAGAGTTAAGATACTTTGAATAATCAATTTCACCAATTCTAAAGAGAGATTTGAGATGGATAATTCATCCGCAGTTCGTTGATGCCAGCTTTAATGAAGAAGAAATGAAGCTGATGATAGTTTCACGACTGTAAAAGAAAGGAAGTGCGAACCTAGTGAATGTGGGGCACGCATTAGCTTAAACTATGAGATAGAATTCAATTGGTGGTGAAGCACTCAGTTCTTGGATTTTATAGATAGGGTGCAAAAATGTGTAACCTTTGCTTTGGTGTGCATTACACTGATTGAATGGCAACTGATATCGACAAACCTCAGATCCAACAGGGATGGATGAGAAAAAACGGATATTTGCACATGTTTTAGGATGTCGTGTATCATCTTTTCCAGATGATAAGAACGCCTTATTTTCTCAACTTATTCCAATTGTAGTTGTTCCACTCCGTTGATGCGCACTGAACCAGTTTGCAAATATTAGATCGTTCTGCCTATTATTATTTTATTCCCCAGCATCGGCTGAGCAAATACGAGATTATTTGCATAAGCAAATTGCCAGCTGATGTTCTGAGAAGAATCGCTCACTCCGGCTCTGTCGGATCGGTTCGCACTGCGCATGCTCAGTTACTGATACCTTTGGCATTCAATTTGATAGAGCTCAGATTTTGTTGAGTTGTTTTACCTCTGACCGCACTTTTTTTGCACACAATTAGCTAAATGGCCAAGTCACAAGGACCCCGAGGGTTCAGAGAAGGAGGTGACCAACTGGAACAGCTGTTGGGATACAGATGGTAGCCTCCCGTTAAGGACATACCAGCGTGTTCTTTAAGTGCACAGGGTGGAAATATGGCTCTCCAGCACACGGGGCCACGGCTTAACGTGCCATCCGACGGACGGCAGCCTTTCCAAGCCCATCGGTGTCCAATAAGTATAGCCAATAGTTTCGTCGGTATTTTTGGCAATTTCGGGCAAAAATATCTGAATTTCGGGCAAAAAGGACACCGATGGCCTTTCCAAGCCCATCGGTGTCCCCTACTAGCCGTGGACAGGGCGAGGATTTTTTGCGGAGATAAATCTCAACGCTGGCCCAGTGGGATTCGAACCTGGGAACTGAAGATTACGACCTACCGACTGAGCCACCCCTTCAGATTTAGACTCATACCGGTGGGCGCGTGGTTAACGTTGTTGGCTACTGCTCAAAGGTACTGTCACCGAGCCCGGGTAAGGCATCGATGCTTGGGTTGTTTTTCCGCTGATGTCCAGCCTGCCTCACAGCCCTTTGACTATGACGTACTAAACTGACGGGTTGTTGTCAGACCTCTGTGGCAAGCGCAGCTGCTTGACGGTTTTTTTTTTAATTTATATGCAATTGATTTAACGTATGATAAAGCTATTTCTTGAAACTTTTATTAGCTCTAACCTTAATTCCAGTAATACAAAGAGAAAGTTAATTTCCAGATCACTTGAAAAGACTGCAATGCCAAAATCCTCTTCCGAGAAATGCTTCTCAGCCGTGCGGGAATTGGTCACTGCGATGACGAATCCTTTTTCAATGAGGAGAGCAAGCGATTCTTATCACCGCTTCTTTCGCTTTCCTTGTTTCATATTTCCAAAAAAATTGTCGCTTCGTTGCTTCCAAACGAAATTCAGATATCAGAAAAACCGTTCAGATAGCGTTTTTAGAAGAAATGATATTTCTGCATTGAAGACAAGAAATCGCCTTTAATGTTAAAGCCTCCTTTCGTTTCTTATTGCCTCAAGAATTTTTGATTTATCATTTCACATCGGAAAGTATTAGATATCGTTTTCGCATTTCCTCAGCCACGAAACTCGCAGTGAATGAGAAAAGCCCCCCCCCCCATTGCCCACAACTTGAAAGGGAAATGGTAGTCACTTCCGTCGAAGTGACAAACACCGTCATTGCGCACTTTCTGCTCGTCGGCTCGGTTGTTTATATGCATGGATTTCGGTGAAGACGTCCGTGTTGGCTACCGGCATAATGGCGGGTTGCCATGGTAACTAATGGGCCGATGGCGTGTGCAGCGGCACCTCATGCTGCTGCCGAACTCTCTCAGCTCACGTGGACATCCGTAGTCGGTCCGAATGAGCAGCGCGAGTCCTACCAGCTAACTAGTCTCCGACATTGCTGCCTGTGAGCTCCGAGGTGAAGGATGAGCATTTCTCTTGGTTGGATTGCCTCCATTCAAGGAGGCGACAAGCTCCATCGAAATTTAAAAGTGTTTCAGAAGGATTAAATTCATCGATCTGTTCCATAACTCATCACCTCTTTAATCCCATAGAAAATTTCTTCCCCTCTGTCCATTTCACGAGGAGACTAGATGGCGAATTGTTAATAAAGAGAGAATTACCACCACGAGACTTAGACTTACCGCTTCGGACTTAGTTGATTATTTCAATTTCTAATTTCCCTAATAATTGTGGAATTCTTTTTCTATAATGAATCACCCTTAGTGTTTATAATAATGTTCATCAAAAACTTTCAGTTCGAAATAGAACTATGATTTGAATTTTGTCTTAAAATAAGTATAATTAAAAAATGGTTTAGCCAAATGAATTTCTTTACGCATGAGGATGTATCGAAGAATAAGAATACACAGTCTATACTGAAACAACAGAAGTTTACCCTTAAATGGAAATATTACTCATTCACATGTTGACTATTTTCCATCACCTAGGCAAGTGTGATATTTCTCCCAAAGTGAAATCAGTGAATCCATACCGACAGCAGATAATTCAGGGCTCTCCGAACGGCATCATTTTCGAACATCCAGTTGCACATGACGTCAGAAGTCAGGGCTATTGAGGAAGATTCTTAAAGCTCTCATTGAAATTCTTTAACGTCCTTTAACCCTAACCATTCCCTCCTCCAAATGATATCAGCTATGCTACTACACAAGGCCGGATCTAGGAGGGGGAGGGGGCTCCCTTCGTGTAAATGCTAGTAAGGGTAAACGCTGACCAAAAATAATAAAACTTGTGAATATATCACGCATTTTTTCACGATTTTTTTTCAATCTTTAAAACGAAGGAAGAAAATGTTACACTGCAATGGAAATCCAGTCTCTTGGATCCCCCCTCCCCCCCTCCTCCCTATTTTACCTATTTCAGCCCCGATGGCGTCTTTAAATTATGATCAGTCACAATTTTTCATAAAAATTTCTATTTGAATTTCAAATTCGTTTCTCCTTCTCATCAGATGCATGCAATTGCAATTAGGAAGTGCAGAGTGTCCTTCAATTATTGAATGTCTTCCTGTCTGTAGCTTCGACGAGTTTTCATTTTCCAAATATGAAACGGATATTTTGCTAAAAAAAAAAGCATTTGTGAATTTGATATTTAACTTATCTAGAAATGTGTGATTTTTGGGCACCAATGAGCTGAAAAACGTTTAATTTGTCGTCTTATTAGCAGCATGGAAGTATTTCAACCATCTTTGTGCTCTAAGGTGCACTGATGAAAATGAAGCTCGTTTAAGAGTGAAAAGAGATCACCGACACTTCCGGTGTCGTTCTTGCACTCATCACTTTCTTCTCCAGAACAATCTCGTGCTCCTTTCTCCCCTTCGTCGATCAGGGATGGTGGATGCTACAAAATCACAGCTCTGATCGACAGGGAGACCTCATCAGAAACCAATCCTCTGTTCAAAATCAGAATCCCGCCTTTGCCGAAGTTATTGTCTTTGATACTTTCATTATTTTGCAGATCAATTTTCACTTGCTTTGAAACCGCCTCGTGACTTTTGTTGGCGTGGAAAGAAAGAAACTTTCGTTTCTAAGTGGTCTCTCTCTCTCTCTCAAAACTCATCATCATCATCATAAATACGTATATCGTTGGATGTTTGTGTCTTACAGCATCAAGAGATCCATTTTCCATCTTCGATACATGCAAAATATCATGACGCATTTTTAAATCAATAAAAAGGATGCAAAAACTCATTTCAGCTTATTTCGCTGCAGCTTTCCCTTCTCGTGCTTGCTGAGAATTTGTCCCCCACCCGCCCCCCGACTTCGCATGGCGTTAATATTTTAAGCCATTCACGTGTCCTGGGATATGGTGGCATTCAAAATAATTCTTGCCCTCATCAGTGTGCTTGTCGAGATCCACTTCGATAACATTAGCTGGTGATGCGAACACAAAACCCAGCACGAAAAAGAATTTTAAGTGGTGTGATAGGTTAATAAGGAAGCATCCCTCACTTAACGCTCCGAATTTGTGGTCTCAGCGACGGGAAGAGGTCCACTCGCTCTCTCTTCCACGTGAAGAGCCATTATCTGCTGCCAGCCCATTGTTTCATTCAATGAGCAGACGACCCGCTGATTGCCCCATAAAGCTATAATTACCGCCATTACCTGCTTGGCCCGTCAATCGGGCAGGGGCAAATATCGGTGCAGTGGGCGGCCCACATCGACCGACGGTGTTTCGTCGAAGCCGGGCTGTCCACAAGAGAAAGCCCCGCAGTGTCGTGCACCTGATTACAGGTTACTCCCAAGAATCGAGTCCGCTTTTAGCTGCAGGCTTTGTGCCTGCGAGACGGGATCCGCCACGAGCCCCTCCTTTCGTGGCGATGCTTTCTATCTCGACCAGATAAGGTTTACGATTTCCCGATCCCCATCATCGCTGGACAAACAGTTCGCAGTGCAGCTTGTCAAATTTGCAGCAGTTCTTTGATTCGTTGTGAGGAAACTTCAGCTCTGGAAGACAACGAACAGAGAGATTTCGTTGTCTCCCAGAGCTCAAGTTTCCTCATTTGCATATTTCAATCCATTTTAAAGCCACCAAATGATTAGTCCTTCTGCTTTGTAAAGGGACTTGAATTCGAGTCTTGGATAAAGGCATCGATGATTTTCCTCATGTATATCTTCCTCGCCGTCCCGTGGCCGAGTGGTTAGCACGCTTGGCTACTGATCTAAGGGACCTGGGTTCGAGCCCCGGAATTAGGCATGGATGTGTGTGTCGTTTTTCTGCTGAGGTCCTGCCATCCTCTCAGATCTCCTACTGTGGCATATAAACTGACAGGCTCCTGTCAGACCTCTGTGGCAAGCAGCTGCTTGAGGGGGTATTTATATTTTTTATTTATTTCTTCCTGATGAGCCTTACATTATAGAAGAAGTGTTCTACCTCATCCTTATCATGTGCCACTTTATCCACGCCAAATATATATCTGCCACTCAGTTAGGTGTATTAATATAGGGACATTTTTACAACCTCACATGGAGTAACTTTAAGCTCGCATATTAAAACTAAAAACTTTAATAAAAATGAAAGAGTTTAACAACAGCATTATTGGGTCTTTTCGTCTTTGTTTCAGCCAATTTGTCAGCATCAGGTTTTAGTGTCCTTTTTGAGAGAATCAGCTGATTCTTTAGGTTACAGTCTTTAAGTTGGGATTGCTGATTGTCCTCGATTTTTTTCATTGATGAAAAGCCTTGTTCACAGAGACAGATAAGTATGCAAAACAGCAGAAGAGATATCGCAGCTTAAAATTCACCAGATTCAGAAATTTTGCATGACATTTTCCAAGCTTCATTTGCTGGAGGGGGGATTTGAGGAAGTTATTCAAACTTTCCCTTTAATGATGCACTACATTTCAATTTAATCACTTCCGTTTGTTTATTTAATGGCATATTCAAACCATGAAAGCATAATTTATTATTTTAAAGTTCAAATGCATTTTTTAAAAAAGGTTGAATGTTTCATTTATCAAAATGTTAATTATTATATTTTGATTATTCGTCTCCCAAATAAAGTAAAAAGTATGCACCAAATATTTAAATTTGAAAAAATATTAAATTTTATTTTGTCTTGAGAAATATTTATGTGCCCCATTTTGAAAGCCGTTGTCATGTGACAAGCACTCCTGTTACTGCCAAGCTACTGTCAGGTCTCCAAGGCAACCAGATGCTTTAGGAGTCTTAACGTTTAATAAGAAATTGTCGCCTTGTGTGGAAAATATGATATTAAAACTTTCTAATAGGTAGCAAAGTTTTTTTCTCAAAATTATTAAAATGGAAGTTTGGCATGGGAAGAATTATAAAAAAAAAAATAAATACCCCCTCAAGCAGCTGCTTAGGAATGAAAAAATAAAAAGTTCTGCTCTGATTGGAAATGTGAAGATGGGATCTCGGCCTTTCATCGCTCAACAGGGCGAAAGAGTTATTTCACGAGACAGATGGCGCTACACGTCTCGCCGTTGTGAAGTTTCGGTTGGGTTGGGTTGTTTAACCTCTGAGCGGCACTTTTTTGCACACCATGGGCTAAATGGCAAGGTCACATGGACCCCGAAGGCTCAGAGAAGGTTGGGGGAGGGGACCCACTGGAACAGCTGTTGGGAGACAGATGGTAGTCTCCCGTCGAGGCCATCCACTGTGTTCTTTAACGTGCACAGGGGTATGGCTCTCCCGCTCACGGGGCCACGGCTTAACGTCCCATCCAACGGACGGTGGCCTTTCCAAGCCCATCGGTGTCCCCTACTGACCGTGGGCAGGGCGGGGAATTGTGCGGAGATAAATCTCAACGCTGACCCAGCTGGGACTCGAACCTGGGAACTACAGATTACGAGCCTGGCGCGCTACCGATTGAGCCACCCCCGCCCCTAAGTTTCGGTTGTCAACGGACCACATTCGTTGCCATAAGGCCCACGTTCTGTTTAAATGCTCTCACGGAAATATCCTCGATATCTTGGAAATGAAAAACGAGTTTTGACCGGATTGGGAGAAGTTCTAAAACTCTTATTTCCTCAGCTATCAATGAAAAGAAGAAAATCTTTTCGCTTATACCGGATGGGAAGTGGGGGGGGGGAGAGGCTAAGAATAGCGTACGTGGAGAGGGAGTTTGGAAATATTTACTGATCAATTTTGTTCTTTTTTATTAAGTTTTTACAGAAGGTCGACGACAATTCCGTGTCCCTTGTGATTAGCAGTGATTCCCAACCTTTTCTTTACCATCGCCCCCTTTAGAAGAGAACAAAAATTTCAACGCCCCCCTAGTCCATAATAGTTAATTTTATATGAATAAAAATATTGTTGCATATTATCTGTACCTAATTTATTCGTTTATTTATCTATTAAAAATCATAATACCGCCCCCATGGAAGGCTCCAGCGCCCACTGGGGGGCGGTATCGCCCCCGTTGGGAATCTATGGATTAGACGGAGATGAAGACTGGAGTGAATGTTTTCTTGAGACGAAATGTGGCTTGGGAGAAATATTCTTTGAGGAGAGCAAGGCCGTGGTGAAATTTCAAATGAGACGAAATGGGGCTTGGGAGAAATATTCTTTGAGGAGAGCAAGGCCGTGGTGAAATTTCAAATGACACGAAATGGGGCTTGGGAGAAATATTCTTTGAGGAGAGCAAGGCCGTGGTGAAATTTCAAATGAGACGAAATGGGGCTTGGGAGAAATATTCTTTGAGGAGAGCAAGGCCGGGGTGAAATTTCAAATGAGACGAAATGGGGCTTGGGAGAAATATTCTTTGACGAGAGCAAGGCCGGGGTGAAATTTCAAATGAGACGAAATGGGGCTTGGGAGAAATATTCTTTGAGGAGAGCAAGGCCATGGTGAAATTTCAAATGAGACGAAATGGGGCTTGGGAGAAATATTTTTTGAGGAGAGCAAGGCCGTGGTGAAATTTCAAATGAGACGAAATGGGGCTTGGGAGAAATATTCTTTGAGGAGAGCAAGGCCGGGGTGAAATTTCAAATGAGACGAAATGGGGCTTGGGAGAAATATTCTTTGAGGAGAGCAAGGCCGGGGTGAAATTTCAAATGAGACGAAATGGGGCTTGGGAGAAATATTCTTTGAGGAGAGCAAGGCCGGGGTGAAATTTCAAATGAGACGAAATGGGGCTTGGGAGAAATATTCTTTGAGGAGAGCAAGGCCGTGGTGAAATTTCAAATGAGACGAAATGGGGCTTGGGAGAAATATTCTTTGAGGAGAGCAAGGCCGGGGTGAAATTTCAAATGAGACGAAATGGGGCTTGGGAGAAATATTCTTTGAGGAGAGCAAGGCCGGGGTGAAATTTCAAATGAGACGAAATTGGGCTTGGGAGAAATATTCTTTGAGGAGAGCAAGGCCGGGGTGAAATTTCAAATGAGACGAAATGGGGCTTGGGAGAAATATTCTTTGAGGAGAGCAAGGCCGTGGTGAAATTTCAAATGAGACGAAATGGGGCTTGGGAGAAATATTTTTTGAGGAGAGCAAGGCCGTGGTGAAATTTCAAATGAGACGAAATGGGGCTTGGGAGAAATATTCTTTGAGGAGAGCAAGGCCGGGGTGAAATTTCAAATGAGACGAAATGGGGCTTGGGAGAAATATTCTTTGAGGAGAGCAAGGCCGGGGTGAAATTTCAAATGAGACGAAATGGGGCTTGGGAGAAATATTCTTTGAGGAGAGCAAGGCCGTGGTGAAATTTCAAATGAGACGAAATGGGGCTTGGGAGAAATATTCTTTGAGGAGAGCAAGGCCGTGGTGAAATTTCAAATGAGACGAAATGGGGCTTGGGAGAAATATTCTTTGAGGAGAGCAAGGCCGGGGTGAAATTTCAAATGAGACGAAATGGGGCTTGGGAGAAATATTCTTTGAGGAGAGCAAGGCCGTGGTGAAATTTCAAATGAGACGAAATGGGGCTTGGGAGAAATATTCTTTGAGGAGAGCAAGGCCGGGGTGAAATTTCAAATGAGACGAAATGGGGCTTGGGAGAAATATTCTTTGAGGAGAGCAAGGCCGGGGTGAAATTTCAAATGAGACGAAATGGGGCTTGGGAGAAATATTCTTTGAGGAGATCATGGCCGGGTGAAATTTCAAATGAGACGAAATGGGGCTTGGGAGAAATATTCTTTGAGGAGATCAAGGCCGGGGTGAAATTTCAAATGAGACGAAATGGGGCTTGGGAGAAATATTCTTTGAGGAGAGCAAGGCCGTGGTGAAATTTCAAATGAGACGAAATGGGGCTTGGGAGAAATATTCTTTGAGGAGATCATGGCCGGGTGAAATTTCAAATGAGACGAAATGGGGCTTGGGAGAAATATTCTTTGAGGAGATCAAGGCCGGGGTGAAATTTCAAATGAGACGAAATGGGGCTTGGGAGAAATATTCTTTGAGGAGAGGAAGGCCGTGGTGAAATTTCAAATGAGACGAAATGGGGCTTGGGAGAAATATTCTTTGAGGAGATCAAGGCCGGGGTGAAATTTCAAATGAGACGAAATGGGGCTTGGGAGAAATATTCTTTGAGGAGAGCAAGGCCGTGGTGAAATTTCAAATGAGACGAAATGGGGCTTGGGAGAAATATTCTTTGAGGAGAGCAAGGCCGTGGTGAAATTTCAAATGAGACGAAATGGGGCTTGGGAGAAATATTCTTTGAGGAGAGCAAGGCCGTGGTGAAATTTCAAATGAAACAGAAACTTGAAAGAGTCGATTCAATCGTCATGCCAAAAGACCAACCTTCTTTCCTTGGTGTTGTATTTGGTCTTTCTGCTGAGGTCTTCTCGTGCCACGTACGTTTTCTCTGTGATGCAATTCATCGACAGGCTCCTGTCAGATCTTTCTGACAAATGAGATGTCCAATGAACATTTTATTTAAAATCATAAGGGAAGATTTAAAATTTATTTTAAGGACGATGCCTTAACTGGCATAATGGTTATGGAATTGTTCCAGCAAGCAAACTTTACGAGTTGTGTTGGCTCTATCTAACACGCAAAGACCACCCGCTATATATTTTCGTACGAGACTTCTACGAACAAATATTCATTTTTAGGACCCTTATCTGTAATATATGTTGGAAATGAAATGGAAAAAAATATATATGAAATGATTATTTTTATGAAATCTTTATTAAAAAACATATTTTTGGTCGTGTATGCAAGAAGGATTAGGGGATTGAAATATCCTTTCTGCGACCAGCTAGCAACATCAGCGAGGCATTTTTTTTCACCTGGGAAAATAAGGTTTCTTCGCAATCTGACAAAATAATACCTTTACGATAGTTACGAAGCGTGACCACGTGTCTTTCCTCCCCCTTTTGATTCCTTCGTTTGTTTCGGAAGGGAACGCTCGCGATCTGTTGCATCATCCCCTCTCCTCGGTGTTTATTCTCGATGTCAGCGAAAGAGCGAATCTCATCTGCCGAGTTCGGCTCTTGGGCCAATTAAGTTGTCGGAAGTGAAACGATCGGAGCAAACATCGACGTCGTTGAGAGTCTGGCCTGCTCTCTACGTAACTCGAGACAACAGACTCCACGTGGCCCACTCCCGCAACTGCTGAATGCCGCCTAATTGAATCTCCGGCCTCCGGTAATTGAATCCTGCGACGGAGGTGTCCGGAACGGGTCAGAAGAGCAGGCTCGGGTTGCCCTAGCTCGGCAAACAGACGTCAAAGTCGGGGCTCGATGTTTGTTCCGGACCCCGAGAGACAATCTCTGTGCAAGGGATGTCGTTTACTTAACCACATCACCATGGAGACGGAGAAGATAAAATCTCTCGTGCGAGGCTTGCGAAACCGTTTCATTAACATGCCTCGAGGCGAAGGCTTCAAAGCCCAAGCCTGCACACCTCTGAGAGGCGCTGCTTTGTCCACGCAATGGGCTAAATGGCCACCTTACTCAAGGGCTCAGAACTGTGTAAGAGAAAGGAGATCCAGGAGAGAGATGAAAGAACCCAGCTCGCATCCTTCACACAGAACCCCGTCTTAACGACTCATCCGATGATCTCATCCCTTCCAAAGCCATCGATGTCTTCTTTCTCAACTGAATGCAGGGCAGGGATTAAGCGAAGAAGGGAAACTTGAAACATTAGGTTACTAGTTCAGCATGCTGTCGACCGTGTCAGCCATCGCTCGCCCCATCAGTGGAAGAGATTAAAAAATGAACACTTCGGTAAGTTCTTGAATGGCGAATGTCACGTATCTTTATAACCAAATTATGTATTTAGCAAATTCTACAAAATCTGAGTTTCAGGCGAGTTCCCCAAAACAGAATTTTTGTCAGATTTACGAATATAGTCTCACGGTAATGTTAGAGAATACTAAACCTGGAAATGCATAAGGAATTCACTGCATAGTTGATAAGAGGAGCTCCAGAGGCCTCAATTGTACATCAATGTACAGTCGCTCGAAAAAATATCCGTTCGGATATTTTGTTGAGCGACTGTACACTACCTTGCTACATATATTAATACACTTCTGTGTAATGAGAATGTTTTAGGATAAAAATTTCACAGGAGAATAAATTGAACATCCCATTGAAATATCCTAATGGAAAAAAAATGCTAATTTGTTTACCATTTAAAAAGTGGAACAACAGACTCTGTTCTTAGCTCTTTCTATAATCTTTCCCAAAATTAAACGAACTTTTAAAACTACAATTATTTTAGTGAATGATTTATCACAAGAGTTATCATTGGCGTACTCAGAAACTTCCAATGAGAGGGGTTCGAGTCTCATTTGACATACTTGAGTGGCCTTAGTTTAGGACTAGCTGAGAAACGAACAATATTAAAGCCTCGAAGAGGGGTATAGCACAACGCCCCCCCCTCCGGGCAACCCGCTGAGAGTTATTAAAAGTGTTTCTAGACACTCTATCGTATATGGAAATAAATTGATTGATTGAATTTTTGTTTAAATTAACTTTGGAGATCGATTCTTACCATTGGCTAATTCTTAAAATTTCAACCACCATAATTTAAACGAATACTGATTAAAATTGATATTTCACGAGATTTGAGCGAGATCTTCAATTTTTCCCTCCGGGGATATTTTTTCATAAAAAAGGTTATTTTTGAAGGTGGCTTTGCTTTCGAATAATGTGGAAGTGTCATGGTGGAGGAGGAAAATCTCACTCTTCTTCTGACATTAAAATATCTGAATGCTATATCTGAGAGAAAATACTGACTCTCAGAAAATAAAACTCTCCTTAGGAAGTGCATTGCAATATTCATTTTGGTGTGTTTCAGGGGAGCACAGGATTTATTCACGTGTGAGTAAATCGCACGTGTTTCGTTTCTCTTCAGCAGTCCGAGTTCACTTTACGAAGCATGAAAACAGAAAAAAAAAAATTCTTGCTGAGCGATGGCAACTGCCTTGCATAATCGCGATCTCTCCAGGTGAATAGTGGCGAGCAGGCAGCGCTCATGAGGTCATTCTGCGGCAAGGGAGGGATCCGACACAAAATGCTGCGTCGCAGAAATGATGTCTCCAAGGTATTACCAATGGGAAATATACACGGAAGAGCCAAAACATTATGACCACCTGCCTAGTATGATGTTGGTCCTCCACGTGCCACCAAAACATCTCTTACCCTGCGAGGCATGGACGTTACAAGATTTCTAAAGGTGTCTTATGGTATCTGGTACCAACATGTCACCAGCAGATCCTTTAACTCTTGTAAGTTACATGATTGAGCCACTGCAGATCGGATATGCTGTTCCTACACAACCCACAGATGCTCGATTGATGTCTGGGGAATTTGGAGGCCAGGGCAATATCTGAAAGTCTTTCTCCTGTTCCGCGAACTCTTCTCGAACATCCGGGCAGTGTGGCATGGAGCATTATCCTGCTGAAAGAAGGCACTACGAGAGGGATGTACCATTGCCATGAAAGGATGGATCTGGTCTGCAATGATGTTTAGAGAGGTGGTAGACGTCATAGTTTCCTGTACATCTCAGCAGAACATTGCCCAAAGCATCACACTTCCTCCACCAGCTTGGTTTCGTCCCACGGTGGATCCTGGTGCCAACACTATCCCAGGTAAATGACGCACATGTACCCGGCCATCCACATGATGCAATAGGAAACGAGATTCATCGGACCAGACGACCTTCTTCCGATCATTCAAGGTCCAGTTTTAATGGTCGCATGCCCATTGTAGGCGCTTTTGATGATGAACTGAGGTTAGCATGGGCACTCGGAGCAGCCTGCGGCTATGGAGCCTCGTTTTCAGCAGGGTTCGATGTACTGTGTTGTGACACATTACTCCTGTCATCAGCATTCAAATTACGGACCAGTTGCGCCACAGTATTCCTTCTGTTGGCTCGTACCATACGGGATTGCCTTCGCTCACCTCTAGCATCGATGAGACATGGTCGACCTACACCTTGCCGCCGGTTCGTGGTTTTTCCCTCCTCGGACAACTTTTTTAAGGTACTACAAACGGATGACCGTGAACACCCCACAAGCTTTGCCATGTTGGAAATGATATGACCCCAGTTGTCTGGCAATTACAATTTGGCCTTTGTCAAACTCACTTAAGTCCGCCGCCTTTCCCATCTGAAGAAAAGAATAACACTGATTAACAGCGCTCAGTATCAGGTGTTATTTATACCCTTTCATGACCTTCACAAGCGCCATTGTTTACCTGCAGTTGCTTCGATTTGCATAAAGAAGCGCTGGTCATAATGTTTTGGCTCTTCGGTGTATGTTGGTGGTGGAAGCCGCTGCAAGATGATTGCGTCTAACATACGATAACGTTGCAAATAACACGCGCATGATAAAGCACGTGTTTTTGATATTGGTAGTGAATTTTTCAAGAATCGAGTGGCAACTCATTTTCAGGTGCTTCTCCAGAAGGAAAGCGGAAGAGACCTTTCCTTTTGATAACGTGTAATGCCACCGAAGAGATTTTCCCTCCACCTCCGAAGTGCGAATGATCTTCCTCAGTGCAGAGGACAATCTCCATCTTCGAAGTAAAAGCTGACGAAGAAGAATCTTAACCGCGGTCGTCGAGCAGATTTCGTTTTCTGACGTTCAGAAGCAGCTGCCTGGCGCAAAAGAAATATCCTGTCAACTCTTCACAAACGGATCTTTTCTGCTTCCTGTATTTATTTTTTATTCCTTGTATGTATGATACAAGCGGCATTGCAATACGGTATAGTTTGTTGCGGTGGAACTTATGTCTCGGTTTTTAAACCTCTGGTGTCTCTTCAAAACAAAATTATTAAATTAGTTGCAAAAAATAACACTGATATTTTGCGCAATTTCAGTCGTTACTCTATGCTAAAAATTCTACCTATTAGACATGTATTTGTTTTTAGAGTGATGATATTTTTTACGCAAAATTGCTTTAATTTTCACATTCAGCCGGATTTATACAACTCCAGAGAGTAAGATCCAAAATATTCAGTTCCTTTGACCAAAGAAGAAATTGCTCATAAGCATTATTCGTATAATAAAAATAAATAAATAAATACACCCTCAAGCAGCTGCTTGCCACAGAGGTCTGACAGGAGCCTGTCAGTTTATATATCGCACCTAAAATCTACAACCAGTTGCCTCTTGAAATTAGAAGTGAAAAAGATTTTAATATGTTTAAGCTGAACTGAAAGAAAAGAGAAAGCTTTCTCTTTTCTTTCGAAGATGCTGCACCTAGGCTAAATATTCAAATGTAAAGCAGAAATTTATTGAACATATATCGAAAAAATGACACTTATTGTTGATGATCTTTGTAGGGAGTAAGTCGTTGTTGATTTTTGCATTAATTTCTTTCAGTGGCCCAGACAAACCATGTGGTTTTTAGGCTCACTCCTATTTTTACAAGTTATAAAATGTATATGATGATGAAATAAAATTCATTGATTGATTGATTGGCTATGAAATCCACTTCGATCTGCTTCAAAGATTGTGACATTCCCTCGTTATCCTCGACCATTTATTGAGACATTCTCTCGTCATCCTCGACCATTCATTGAGACATTCTCTCGTCATCCTCGACCATTCATTGAGACATTCTCTCGTCATCCTCGACCATTCATTGAGACATTCTCTCGTCATCCTCGACCATTTATTGAGACATTCTCTCGTCATCCTCGACCATTTATTGAGACATTCTCTCGTCATCCTCGACCATTTATTGAGACATTCTCTCTTCATCCTCGACCATTCATTGAGACATTCCCTCGTCATCCTCGACCATTTATTGAGACATTCTCTCGTCATCCTCGACCATTTATTGAGACATTCCCTCGTCATCCTCGACCATTCATTGAGACATTCTCTCGTCATCCTCGACCATTCATTGAGACATTCTCTCGTCATCTTCGACCATTTATTGAGACATTCTCTCGTCATCCTCGACCATTCATTGAGACATTCTCTCGTCATCCTCGACCATTCATTGAGACATTCTCTCGTCATCCTCGACCATTCATTGAGACATTCTCTCATCATCCTCGACCATTCATTGAGACATTCTCTCGTCATCCTCGACCATTCATTGAGACATTTTCTCGTCATCCTCGACCATTCATTGAGAATTTCTCTCGTCATCCTCGACCATTCATTGAGACATTCTCTCGTCATCCTCGACCATTTATTGAGACATTCTCTCGTCATCCTCGACCATTTATTGAGACATTCTCTCGTCATCCTCGACCATTGATTGAGACATTCTCTCGTCATCCTCGACCATTGATTGAGACATTCTCTCGTCATCCTCGACCATTCATTGAGACATTCTCTCGTCATCCTCGACCATTTATTGAGACATTCTCTCGTCATCCTCGACCATTCATTGAGACATTCTCTCGTCATCCTCGACCATTCATTGAGACATTCTCTCGTCTTCCTCGACCATTCATTGAGACATTCTCTCGTCTTCCTCGACCATTCATTGAGACATTCTCTCGTCATCCTCGACCATTTATTGACACATTCTCTCGTCATCCTCGACCATTTATTGACACATTCTCTCGTCATCCTCGACCATTTATTGACACATTCTCTCGTCATCCTCGACCATTTATTGAGACATTCTCTCGTCATCCTCGACCATTTATTGAGACATTCTCTCCCATTTCCTACCCAATGCTGGCTCGTTCCTTGCCGTTTGATCTGTCAAAAGCAGTCGGCTTCTTTTCAGCCTCGTTTTATTTCCTCCTTTAATGATCAACTTTGGAGCATTTGCCTGCAGCCACTTAACCAACGAATTCAGTTTCAATGCTACTGAAGCCACCAACTACGGTTGTCTTCAGTCGCCACAGAAATAGATAATGTATTCAATATTTCTTTCTTCGAATAAACTTCAATAGCCAGATAGAGGAAACGCCAAAACGAGCATCCACCATTCTCATGGGATCTCCCTAGTGGCACAGAACATTGAAATTATATTATTTGTCAGTGGATTTCTTTTTATTTGTACATTTTTGAACTCTATTCACAAATTCATAATGTAATTACGTTGCCTAGCAACGAAATATCTGTCCTCACCGAAATATTTCCCCTGTAAGAGGCAATTGCAAGTAAGATCTAGTCGTACGTTGGAAATGCGAATCCATTTCTTCCAGTTCGCCAGATTTGCAAATGGCGTGGTTGAGAGAGCGCCTTCTCGAGAAGTTCGCTGCCATTTTCCTTATGAGCCTCGTTCAGATGCTGTTGCGAACTTTAATCCTTTAATCCCTTTGGCGTTTCAATTAAGGAATTTTGACTTCGCAGATCTTAACGTTGATTGATCTCTGCGATCCAGGAAAGACTCTTCGGTTATCTTCTGCTGGACGAGGCCATCAGGTGGTGCGCGAGAGCCGTGCCATTTGTGCGCGGTCCCCCGGCGGTTGTGACAAGGCCGCCGACACACGCGCTTGGCCACATTTTAATTAACGACACTAATGAAATGTGCACAAACGGAGCGGTGGCCAGGATTGCCGCTGTCACGGGAGCCGGCACCGCTCCTCTCCTACCTGGATGACGGGCTCGGCTTTTTCTCTCTCTCCGTCTCGGCGGAGAGAGAGAGAGCACCAATCTGTCACGTGACGCAGTTAATTAGTTCACGTCGACGTCACTGGCGCAAATGATAACTCGCGCGTCATTCATCTGAAGACGATCATCTCTTCGCAGAGAAAGTCTTCGCTCAGAAAATGTCGCCATTCCGCTTCGCCGCTTTTCTCCTTGCCTCCTCCACTCTTTCATCCTCACTCCTCCTATCCGCTTCCTCTTCCGCATCATCATCATCATTATCAGCCCTTTTTTTTTTTTCTTAATTTCGGAGAGTAAAGAATAACAAAAGATGAAACCAGAATTATTTTTATTCCATTGTCGACATTCGGAGCTTTCGAGATGATGTTAAGAAAAGTTCTTTTCAGAAGCTGCATAGCAAAGGCAAACGCATCATCATCTTAATTGTCCTTTTCGCACATTCGTCCTATTCATTCTGTTTGGAACGTATCCAATTTATAACCTCAGTCGTTTGCAGGCTTTATCTTTAATGAAGAACCGTAATGCAGCATCGGATTCCAAGAAGCATCAGAATCCAGTGAAAATGATGTTTTTAGTTATCCTTGATTCTTTTCCATGGGTTCATCTTCTTCCCGAATTATTCCTCCTTCTCCTCCTCCTCCTCTCCCGTTTCTGAATGTGTACTTTCAATTCATTTCGGGGTTTTCCGTCTGTTATACGGAAAGAGCAAAGAAAGTCCTCTTTTGGCATTACGGTGTGTCATTTCTTTGCTAGAGAAATGACACACCGTAATTTCTGTGTGTCATTTCTCTAGAAACGATCTCTAGCAAAGAATTTCATTTACGATATGAGATCGTAAATGCAATTTTAAGGAATCCCGAATACAAAATGCAGGACTTGCAAAACCCTCGGAAATAAGCTGTTTTTGTGTTTCAGATCTCTGCGACTTTCGAAAATAATCCCATCCTAATACACAGAAATGTACATATTATACAAATCTATTCATATCATATTCCATGGTTCCAATATCATGAAAGGGTTATATGTCGAGTTATACGTAGAATGACGAAAAAATGCGGTAGTACGCATTTTAATATTTTTTATTCGATTTATTCTTATATTCATTTTGGATGTTTCGAAGCAACTTTCAATTTCGAATTCCTTATAAATGCCCTTTCAAATAGTATTTTTTTTTTTATCATCCTACAAAGTACGGCTTTTTAGAGTAACTCTTGTAATAAGTGATAAAAATGTGAATAATTTTCGAGACAGTTTGCCACCTCCCAAGCATTTAAGAGTTGGTATTAATTACTAGGCCTACTTTTGTAAGTCACGTGACAGAGAATTTTATGCTGTTGTGATGTTGCCTTAAGAGGTTAGTTAATTTTGGCTCTTCGTAACAACTCTGAGTCTTGTATGAGCATTTGGTATTGCTGCTGGAGTTCAACAAGGCTGCATTTTGGCTGTTTTTCAATTTGATTATTGATTTGGTTTCTAGGAATTCGTTGTGAAGATGAAGGGGTGCCTTGAATGGTTTAGAGATCTGAAAACATCCGACTCAAATTTTGCTAACGATTTAACCGCTATGACAAAGAATTATTGACGAGGCTGATCATCAGATGAGCTTGGCGAGAAAACCAAAGTGAAAGAAACTGATCATGTGGATTGTAGTTAAAAAAATTTTTTTAAATGGTTCGACATTTCAGAAAGACTATTTTTATTAGAACCGTGAATGGTCATTAGACTTCATGATAAATACAACACCAAAGGGATGAAAACTGATCGCATTTCAGTTTATCTTGGGAATTGTGTGGGACATGTGTAACGCGAGACATATTGGAGGACCAACACTGCTTCTAGAGCGTTTAGAAAATACGGGGAGTGTGGAAAAATAAACAGATACATTATTTAAACACTAGCCTTAAGTTTTATGACTGTTTGGTTTTGTCTGAAAATTTTGATCTCAGGACAGAAGGGGCTGAAATGTACTTTCTGTCTTCTTCTGTACAATGATAAAGGAAGCCCAAAGGATGTTCGTAATCAGAAGACATCGGACAGAAAACGTACGGCAGACTATGACGTGTGTGTGTGTATATATATATATAAATATTGTCCTTTCTCAAAGACTATAAGTGATAGTAAGATTTCAAATTCTTTTTTTATCAACATAAGAAAAATATTAAACAAATAACCTATTTTTATTGAAGAAATAAGCTAAAAAACAATTAGCGCAATCTTATGGTTTCACATTAGATTACTTATGATTAGCTTATTATTCTTAAGAACGCAGGAGGTTAATAAAAAAAATGGCTAGGTCATTTTAGTAATTAGCATCAGAAAATCTTTCAGGATCATCTAATTTGAATTCTGTCAGCAACATTTTCTATCGCATCCTAAACTAGAAAAAAAAAATCACAGCTACTTATTGACTCACTTTTCAGCTGGATTAAGTTGAATCGAAATTGTACAACAGAATGTGGACTTAATTTTTATTCTTCAAGTTCCAACCTATGGACTTCATAGCGAATACAACGCAACATCAAATCTCCTCTTCAATCCGAAAGGGAACAAAAACACTTCAGAAAACCTAGAAATGTCAGAAGACGTCTTACCCCCAGAGGAGCATTTTGCTGCAAATCCTCGGATGAATGCCAACAAATCCACTGCCGGGCGTGACAGAAGAAAAACCTCTTCGATTTAGAAATTCACCTATGGGTGGGGGGTGGGGGGACTCTAAAAAGAATAGAGGGTGGGGAGAGCTCGAATTGTAGCCCCGGACCTCACATAAGGATGATGATTTTTTTTTTCTTTTGAGATAAATAAATAATAAATTGATCAAAGAACGAAATCAATGCTGAATGGTGTTATCTCCAATGGAGCTCGAAAGTTGAACAAAAATTTGAATAATATTAAAAAGACTTAAAATTGCGAAACGAAATTTATGGCAGGTATAAAATAATAGAAGTTCTGTAGGGATGCTAGAGCAGTGGTTCACAAAGGGGTCGCCAGCTCCTCCTAGGAGGAGTTTTCTTGAGTTTATCTGTGGAAATAAATTCAGTTGAATAAATTTTACATAGCCTCCCATGAAGGGGGGGGGGGGAGTAGAAAAAAATTTCTGCTCAAAAACATTGGAAACTGTTCTCGACAAATTTACATGAAACCGCGTCAAACAAGCTAAATCAGATAATGTCACAGAGGAAGAGTTGTGATGAGACGGGAGAAAATTAAAACAGACGAACTGCTGAATGGCAGTCACAGTTAGTAATCGAATTAACAAATTCAATCAGCCATTAACAATCTCTGATTAAGCAGATTATGAATTAAGATTTTCCACTGAGCAGATTATGGAACCAATTCGAAAACATCTCCAATATCTAGGTCCCTTCAAACCACGATGACAAATCTTAATTCCGAAGGGCCATAAAGACTCCTTAGCATGTCAACTTGCTTCAGAAGATCAAAGCTTACAGCATTCGTGGAAAGGGTTTTATCGAAGACTTAACACGTGCACAAAAGATTTCACGAGAGGGATCTTTATCTGCATCGTGTGTACCGTTGACAGAGAGGAGCTTTTGGAATTGGTGTCGATGACATCTTCACTGGACTCCATCTGGAGAGAATTCGGAACCAGATTCCGCTTCATCAGCGTCATGAAAAGAGGCAACTATGGAGCAGACGGTGATCACATGGTCAGGCATCGCTATCAAGAGTCACACAGACTGTGCTCTCGGAAGCTACTCGCAGATGTACAGTCGCTCAAAAAAATATCCAAACACTATGGTTCATTACAGAATTCAGGAAAAATATCTGGCAACGATTTTTTTCGAAATGAGTGATCTGACAACCTTCGTGTCACGTGGCACGAAGGTTGCCAGATCACTCATTTCGAAAAAAATCGTTGCCAGATATTTTTTCTGAATTTTGTAATCAACCATAGTGTTTGGATATTTTTTTTTCGAGCGACTGTCAAATATAAAGTATCCTCGTATTCCTCCATTTGCTCCACACTTCCTTCTAATAGACTCTAATGCTCCTCCGTAATCGAGATCCCATTGTGCACCATGATCTGCAGGGTGAGACTACAGCCCATGTGGATTAGCTAAACTGATCCACAGACGAATATTCTTAAAGCATCCCATTCCTATAGAGCAAGTGGAGGATGCTTTAGGTAGAATTACCAGTCTGACTCCCCTTCACAGCAGAAGCCTTTTGGAGCAGGAATCCGACTTTAAGAGAGAATGCGAATTACGGCCCCTAACCCTCATTTAATCGATGGCAATCTTGTATTACCAGCAGAAGAGATTTCGTACCACATTAAGGTATGTCGCCATTAACTCTTGATGAACTTTTTTTCTTACTTACTTCTAAACTCATTAGCATAACGCTTTGCTATGTTACTTTAAATGTCTCTACATCATATACTTTAATATATATATATTTAGTTTCTATTCATTTTGTTACCTTCATCTCGCCAATAAATCGTTTCATTTTCTTAATAGCCCTTAATAATAACCCTTTAACATCCTACATCACGTGATTCTCCTTTATTTTTCTCCCATTCATCTTTCCCCTTTCACCGATCTCCACCTCATCCATTCATTTCGTTTCTTCTCTCCACAGCAACAGATTTCATCCTTTGATCCTTTCGATGTTCTGTTTTCATCTTCCTTTAAACCTTTCCTTCCCATCCCCTCCTTCCTTTTAATCCATCTCTTTTTCTCACATCGTCGTAAGCTTCCTTCTTCTCCTTCTCCATCATTTATCCCCTCCATGTGCCATTGGATATCCTATTAGCAATAACACTGACATCCTCCCATCCCTAACTAACGTACACAATATGAAATGGTTTCTGCTTCGACGTTCCCGGATTTCTCCCTCGAGCAACACGTGCCTTGTGGCCATCCCGGCACTGGACCAGGAGGCTACTAGGACCGACTCCCTCGTCCGATGACGTCAGTTCTAAAGGCGTGGTCCTCGAGCAGACTCCAAGGCCCCTGCAAGCCTCTCGTGCGTTCAGACTGCCATCAATCAATGGCGGAGGCCCCTCCCACTCTTCTGCTCCCTCCGATTGGTTCGGCATCGAATGCGGGCGGAGCTTCAGGTTCCGCGGCTCGAGCTCCATAGTTTTGCCGCCATGTCAGACCAGGGCTAGCGGCTCTGGCTGGTGCTGCGCGCCGAACGAGCTACGCCAGACGGTCGTTGTGCCTTCCAGTGGCCGATGTGCCCTCCGATCCGACGGTGTCATGGACACGAGACTGCTGGACCACGGGTTCGGACCGGGAGCTCTATTAACGCGGCCGTTGCCTGGACCTTTCGCACACTTCGGCTCTCCGATCGCACCGTACAGCGTCCCTCTGGCTCATCCGTACGGCACGAGCCTGACCTTGCGACCGCCTCCGGCCACGACGGGCGTGCCGTACACCATTGATGGCATTCTGGGCACCCAGCCCCCTCACACGGCCAGCGTGCCCACCTGCGGGCCCCTCTCCCTCACCTCCCACCATCGGCCAGGCCAGCTGAAGAGCCACGCGGCCAGCGGCGGACCGAGGCATACGCCGACGCACAAGAAAGGTAAGTGCAATCCGCTAAGCCTAACTTTTGCGGTGTTGTTACGACAGCACTTGAGAGGAGACTCGAAAATTGTTCCTCGTGGAGTTAGAAGAATCATTTCGCTGTTAGTACTTTGAAAAGTTTTAAGTATTTGATGGGCAGAGAGAAGTGCTGATAAATTCTTAAGATGCTATTCAACGATAGGGATCGAGTTTCCGTCTTGTCTGCTGAGATTTCATTTCTGTTTTAATCGGAGGAATAATTGCTTTCGGAATTAGAAGACAACGCAGGACTTTACAAACATTCGCTTCATGCTGTTTGCCATTCTTGATAAATTGCATCTTTATACTGACTGTTGCGAGATAGTTAAAAATGATGAACCCAGATTCAGAGGAAGTCTAAGCCCCAAAGACATGCTCACATCTGGATATGTGCATAACATTCAATAAACTTGGTGTTGTGCATTTAAATCTTCCTCTTCTTAACATTTGAGAAGAAATAAAATGGAGAAGAACACCAGGGGGACAGCGAACAGCTGATTCATGGATCTAAAGAGTGCAGCATCCGTTCTGAATCATCGGAACAAGAGTCAGTTCATCTGCAAACAAAAAACTATCTTCATTTGCTTCATTAGAATTAAGCCTAACTGGGATAAAATGCATCAGCTGATACGTACATACATTTCTGTAGGAAAGAAAATAGCAGAATTAGAAATTTCTAATCCTAACACTGTCGAAAGCATTTTGCATACAAAACAATATTTTCGAATCACGTATTGGCATCGCTTTAGTTTCCTGTTGATATTGCAGACGCAAACCGCACATTTTAACCTTCAAGGCAGAAACCAGACGAAACAGGGTGCACAAGAAATTCTCAACTTCGTCTGATAATTTGCTAAGTGAGTTGAATTATGCTCTAAGCCTTGTGACTCTAATGACCTTGTTATTTGCCCTTTCTGGGGTCAAATTCCTCTGGACCTTCTGATCAGCCGAAATCATTTTCTTTCATAACAAATAACAGATCTCCAGTTGCATTGTTTTGCTTACATACATCATCTTCAAGTAGACATGGGATGAGATCAGAGCAGACGATGCAATCTAATTCTCCGTATATGCTGGGTTAGATAGAAGGTATCAAAAACCTTAAAATGAAAAGGAATGGCATTTGAAAGAGAAAGAAGACATTGCATTTCAGTTCATTTGCTAGAATAAAAATGAAATGTGTTAACTTGATTCTCGGTTTGATTTTCGTATATCTGCCATTTTCATGGACTTCCATTACTTTGGGGGGATTCTATTTACTTCTGGGACGGTTATGAGGTTGCATTTTTTTGTTCAGTACAATAACACAATAATCCATCTGTGGCCGAGTGGTTAGCGACCTCGAGTGATCAAAGGGCCCCGGAGAAAGCCTCGATGCTTGTGTTCTCTTTCTGGTTAGGCCCTCCATTCCCCAACATATCTTCTACTTTCGTGTATAAACTGAATAGGCTCCTGTCAGACCTCTGTGGCAAGCAGCTACTTGAAGAGTACGCAATAACCTTAAAATATCCAAATCAAATGTCGAAATGCAAGAAAAGCCAACTACCTTATATTTAGTTAACTTTGCAGAGGACGTATCATAGTAAATTGTAGCAGCATTTATCTTTTTGTTTTCCTTTGATTCTCATCCATTTAAAGATTTTTTTTTCCGTGAAGAGAATCGAAATCAAAGCCAATATCAGATTGGTGAAAGAAATTCGTCGCCACGAAAGATTCGTTTGCTCGTCCCTTGCCCCAACTGAACCTCGTTTCCATTCCGAAGCTACTAGTTTAGGAGAATTCGACCAAATCTTCAACGGTCGCTTTCAAAATAGCGTGGGAGTATAAGCGCCTACATTTATCTCTGTCTTGGCTGAGTGGTTAGCACGCTTGGCTACTGATCTAAGGGACCTGGGTTCGAGCTCCGGATTAGGCATGGATGTGTGTGTAGTTTTTCTGCTGAGGTCCTGCCATCCTCTCAGATCTCCTACTGTGGCATTTAAACTGACAGGCTCCTGTCAGACCTCTGTGGCAAGCAGCTGCTTGAGGGGGTATTTATTTATTTATTTATTTAATATAATTATGTCTCTTATCTAATATAATGCGAATCCGAATTCCCTTCGCCCACTCGAAATGCAGCGGTCAGTTGATCCTTCGTATGCTACGGGCAATTCTCTTCTGTCAGAAGACAATTCGTCTCAGTGAGGATGATAGGCCTAAAGCACTACTTCATGTCCCGTGTTAAAAAATAACATTATAAAAACTAACTAAACTGAGTGTTTAAGAATTCAAACGATAAATCATTTAGATAAGTTTGTCCATAACTGGGATATTGATTATGAATTATCACACTTTCTGTATTAGCTCTAACTGAGACAGAGAACCCGATTTTTGCTGTAATTGTCGTAAGTCTCCATAAACTAGGTATAGCCTCTAGAACCTAGAGGGTTCTCTAACAAAGTAAAAATAAATTCAATTCAATAAGAGCCAAAATTCAAAACTTTCGTATCCAAGTGTTAATGACGCAATATATAGATGGAATTTAGATTTCTTTCCCGAGGTCACATGACGAGTTTGTGCCTAGCTGTTTCGGTTGGAAGAGCTGCCACAGAACCTCACCAAAATAGCCAAAGTTCTTTTCCATCTTATGTTTTCCCTACTTTTCGGATTGCCTCCATCTCGACAACATCTCTTCTCATTTCTTTCCATCCCACTTTTCTCTCGGAGGCTTCCTTTTGTCCACATCATCTTCCCAACCCAACCCTCAGTTTCCTTTCCTTCACTTTTCTCTCGGAGGCTTCCTTTTGTCCACATCATCTTCCCAACCCAACCCTCAGTTTCCTTTCCTTCTTCTCCTCCCAATGAGCTCCAATTTGCGACGTTTTCTTTCATCGCAATTGGAGTCCCAATTGTGCCTTCGTTCGGATTTAACCCCCACCCTTGCGTCATCGATGGGCTTGTCATCCCTCAGATGGCATGCTAAACCGTGACTCCTTTTACACCAGGGTCATATCCTGCGCATATTAAAAAAAAACATGCCGAATGGCTCTGAAGGAAGATCTCCTAACAGCTGTCTAGTGGATCCTTCTCACGTGGCCATTTAGCCCATTGCGTGCACAAAAATAACCTCTCAGAGATAAAACAACTCAACTGAAGTCATCACAATCTCCTTTCTTTTTTCTTTATTTTAGGTTGCCTGTGTTTAGGCAGAATCTTTCTTCACTTCTTTCTAATTATGTAACCTTCCTTTCGAAATCTCTTCTTCTACACCATCACTTCATTTCCTCTTCTTCCTCTGGGTTCCCATATCCATATTTTCTTTGCACATCTTCCATCATCTATCTCCTTTTCTCCTTATCGCCTCTGTCTCCTTTTTCCCTCTACGAAACCTCCCTCTATTGTTATTTGTCCTTCGAATTTCTCATTTCATCCCATCTTGTGATTCGCAGTCAGCTTTTCCCATTTCGGCATTTCTTACCTTAGTTGTTTACCTTTCCTCCCCCATCCCTGATCCGCATGTCAGAATATCCTCTAAAACTGTGTGCAAGATTATTCTTCTATTTTTTTTCTTGATATATTTCTCTCTCATAAAACTGAGCATTCTTATCGTTTCCCCTCTCCTGCTCTGTTCTTCATGGACATAGATTATTATTCGGGATGAAAGATCCGAGATCGTTTCATCATCATTTCTCCATCCTCCTCAAGATCTACTCCATTATTTCCTGCTCTCAGATATTTCGTTTCTCCAAAATTTGATTTTTATGTCTTCATGGTTTAAACGATGCAAATAATCAATTCGTAGTTTTTTAAAAAATAAACCATGGCATTTGGTTCCGTTAATGAGAATAAGCTTGGGCAAGCATTTCGTTCTGATAAGAGGATAGATAAGTACGATGGGTGATAAACGAGTCTGGCAGTCTTCATGTAAATGACTTGCGGATGCTGCGCTGATGGGGATCAGATTAAGATGTGAAGAACTTGAAATATACTTGCGTATCCATTATGTGATATTCCTCAAAATGGTAAACAGAAAAATCCACCCTCGCTTCGTTTACCGAAAGCTGCTGAATGAAAGCTATTCATTCGAGTGGCCGAGTGCTTCGCTTCGGAAGAAATGGATCCTGGATTACAGTCAGTGTCGGAACTCCCTCCCACCTCTCTGAGGGGCCCCACCTCAGAGGAGGGTCCCGGAGAGACCTTACTGTACGTTTACAGACCTTCTGTACGTTTTTGAGCAATCAGTTAAAAATACTTTTGATACTGTCTTAAAAGGTAGCATTGCAAAATTGACCCCACAATGAAAGAACTCACAAATCTGTTGATTATCGAAATTGTTGCACTTTTGGCCACTTTCTCAGATGCGATTAAAATTGTGATATTTTTTTAAACTACACCCGTAACAATTATTATTGCTGGAAGATCATTCCGAAAATTGAAACTCATAAAAGAGTACGATGGGTCGAGAAAACCTGAGAGGATGAAATGTTCTTTCTATCAATTGAACACGAAGAACCTCACTTCCAGGGCGTTGTTATTTATCAGCTGTTTGCCAGAAGAAAAAAAATGTTACAAGAAAGTTAATCTAAGTGAGTAGCGACTTTCCAGTCAGCTAAAATTAAGTTTTATTGAACTTAGATTGGGTCTTCAATAAAAAAAAAATACTTATAAAACAATTCAAGGTCTAAAATAAATCAAACATTCTGCTGAGGTCTCGCCTTCCTCCTTCTCTCAGATTTCTGTGGTAAAGCGCTCTCTTCTAAGAGGTGTGGACTTACCAGAAACTAAATCAAACTTCGTACATTTCGGTCGCTACTCTCAGATCACCTCAGCAGAACTTGTAATCTTTAGAATTTTACATTTGAATAGAGGACACGTGATAAAGTAAAAATATTTTTAATCGGAAATTCATTAAGTAGTTGTTTGCAAATATATATTACTACATATATTTTTAAAGAATTTTTGTAGCGGTAATCGGTTTGTATAGGGAGATAAGTGAAGGGTCTCATAACTGAAGAAAGTGGCGACAGATCTTTCAGTTATCTCTTCTGTTAGGAAGACATCTCCTGAAACGAAAATGTTGATTTCAGTTATAGGAAGCAGAAGGAGTCGGCAGTTGTGTCTCGAGGATTCCTTATCCTGTCTACTCTAAATATAGGACACGATAGAAACAAATCATGAGGTATTCATCTAAGAGAATTGGAAACCAAAATAACGCCCGATGTTGTAGAGTCTCGAGATTGCAATCAAAGAATTAGTTCCGATAACATCTTATACCTACCCCATATTAGGCATATAAGTAGGAACTGTTGCTATTTAACAAGCATGCTCTCTCTGTTTATGCCTTCTGACAAATCGAGGTATATAGTGGAAGAGCCGTGATTTTGTGTTCAGAGGGGCGCAACACTTTGTGAGCGGATGCAATGCTGCACGAGCAAATTGGTTTCGGATGATGAAAACCTATTTCATTCGAATGAAATAAGTGTTTTCTTATCCCCTCCCACTCCTGGTGCTCCAATGGCAATGCGTCCTTCATCTCTGATACGCAAATTAATGACTCGGTATTCGAAGCAACTGAGTCTTAATTCGCGTATCAGAGACAACTCAGTCGGAGGGCAGATGTACAGTCGCTCAAAAAAATATCCGAACACTATGGTTGATTACAGAATTCAGAAAAAATATCTGGCAATGTTTTTTTTAGAAATTAGTGATATGGCAACTTTCGTGTCACGTGACACGAAAAGTCCGGGTAAGGCATGGGTGTGTGTGTGGTGTGTTGTTTTTCTGCTGAGGTCGTGCCATCGTCTCAGACCTTCTACTATGGCATATAAACTGTCAGACCTATGTGGCAAGCAGCTGCTTGAGAGGGTACTTATTTTTTATTTTTTTTCGACTTCCTAGCTGATTTGGAAGAAGAGAAAAACTTCTCTGCAGATGCTAGTGGCGAATCGGAGACTATGAACATCAGATGAGCCTAGCTATGCCTACACGTTAACTTTTATCTTCTGCAATTGTGCCACGTCCGTGAGATCTGAGCAAATGATGTGCACGGATTTATTTGGAGTGTCCATGATTTAAGGCAAACCTCCGTCTTACCTTTCAGGAAGAGAAATTAGGAAGCCCAGAAGAGAGAATTTCGAATGCATCTGAATTAAAGAAAGGTTATTCCTAATGCCAATGAGAGGTGACCGTTGCGAAATATGAATGGCCACTGAGTTAGTTTCAAATCCTTTAAGCAGTTTTATGCCCTAAACATTCCTCTAACTCGGTGGTTCTCAACCTTTTATGCGTCACGTGCCCCCTGGAAATGTTTATGTAACTGGCGTGCCCCTTATATAGATAGATAAAACTATAGTTGTAGTATAACAATGGTTATTTTGACTTTGTTACTAGATCTAGCGACTTTTGAGCTCTCACGGCGTACTCCAAAAAATTTACCGCGTACATCACGTTGAGAACCCCTACTGTAACTGAATGCTTTATTTATCTGCTTCCTTAGAAAGTTCTGCAATGAATGATTTCTCTTGAATGAGGAATATTGGATATGAGAAAAATTATTGAAAAAATATTGCGAATAAAAAGCCCATCTAAGAAGAGCTACTGCAAACCTTAACACTAAACTTTAAGGTATCTAAACTTTTTTTATATAATAGTAAAAAGAAAAAAACTGGTTTGTTCTTTCAAAAAACTGCACGTGCATAACAAAACATCATAGCCGTCGGACATTTAATAAATAATAATAAAAACAGAAGGAAGATCCAATCACAAAATCGGACTTTCTGTGAAATAGTGAACGTAGACTAAAAGAGGAATCAAGAACTCAAAAAAAGTGATGGAATAAATCTGGAAACGAGGAACCTCCAACTGCACATCCGGGAACAACTCTACTCTGAAGAACTGGATTATGGCAATATTCTGAAACCGTGTCTAAAGGTATTTATTAACCACTTATTTAGCCAATGCAGGTGCTTACCTTCAAACTGTCCTACAGTTCGAATGATGCATTTATCGCTAAACTTGTGTAAATATTCTTTTGAACGAATTGCGTCCTCCTGTGATACTTGTGAGCAGTGATGCCAACAAAGTCTTTTTTTCAGCTGTTATTCCGATGACCTGCGTTGAGTTGCGATCAAAGAGCATTTCGCTAAGCTCATCTGATGACTTCACCAGACAATCTGCCCTTGATCACGAGAAAAACGCTGGCAAGCACCTCGCGCTTCCACAACATCGACATGAAGGTCTGCTTTCTTTTCTTAGATTTATAAAGATAACCACGAAGCCTTAACTGGCAGAGTGGTTAGGAAGCTAGTAACTGTTCCAGCAAGGCAAACTTTGTGTTAGCTCTAACTAAGGCAGTGGTCAGCAGTGACTTCGGTTGTAGTAGGGCATGTCCTTGTATGAAAAGGCCTGTAAAAGCTAGGAGTAGCTTCTAGGATTCTTCTCCGTCCTATATGTCGCAAATCAAAAAAAAATGAGCTAATTCTCGATGACTCGTTTCGCATTCTAGTTTACATCAACATATCGAAATTGAAACACACAATTTTTGAATTTATCCTTGTTTCAGATTCTTCTTAATTCCAATCCCACTTCACACTTCAGCAGCGAATTGTTTTCATCAGTGTCGTCGAATGAAAGGCGTTGGAACTCTTTCGTCTCCATTAATCGGTGCTTGCTTTCGTAAATGGATAGATCTCTTCTAACCTGCAAAATTATGCCTACGATCATTTCTTGGGTCGGTATCACACAAAGCCAGCGCTAAATGCGTTAGATCGGATGATCATTTCAGGGAACAATTCCACATCCCTTTCTTAATTGTTATTGACCACGATTCGTTTGAATGGATTCCTCTTCACTTCTCAAATAACCATCTCATGGCAACACCAGATAAATGAAAGTATTCAATGAGATTTGAATCGCCATTTTCAACAATATTTTCAACAATATTCGACAGAAGTTGAAATATATTAACAGAGTTGCGTCTTTCGACCAGGAAATATCCTTCCAGGAACAGAAGTAAAAGAATCGTTATTTTCTCGAACACTTTCTTTAGTTATGGCGCGAAATTGTAACAGACGTACAGTCGTTCAAAAAAATATCCGAACACTGTGGTTGATTACAGAATTCAGAAAAAATATCTGGCAACGATTTTTTTAGAAATGAGTGATCTGGCAACCTTCGTGTCCACGTGACACGAAGGTTGTCAGATCACTCATTTCTAAAAAAAACGCTGCCAGATATTTTTTTCTGAATTCTGTAATCAACCACAGTGTTCGGATATTTTTTTGAGCGACTGTACGCTCGTATCCCACCTCCCCCTGCTCAAGCCAATTTTTTTTCTAAAACTGATGTCGACGTTAAACTAAGAGCGAGGAGACCTTCCTTCACTTAAGTTCAAATTCCCTTTTGCATGGAGGAAGACTGAAAACAAATTTATGAGATCGCAGATCCGTTGTTTCTGGAAACATAAAAATATTCAATTTGTAATTGGCTAGCTGATGCACGTAAACCTCGTTTTATCTAGCACGAGATCAGTGATCATTTGCCAATTGGGGGAGGGGGAGGGGGAGGGAAACTAAGCAACCAATGGCTCCAATAGAAACTGAAACTGGAAAACCTTTCTCTAACGGTTTAATTAACTTACGGGAAAAAATCTTATAGTTGCCTCTTCTGATGTTAACAGCTTTAGCATAAATAATTCTATAAATATTAAAAAAATTTGGTCGCAAACGAAAAACTCGATAGATTTGATTTCGATGTTTATTTTCAGTCTGATTTTGCAATTATTTTACAATCTGGGAATTTTTGTTTCCCCATTCCCCAGAAATGAAAATGTCCAAATGCTTCAACTAAAAAGAGTTTTGGGGCTCATTTATTTATTCCGTCACTTCCGTTGCAACGAACTCCTCGTCACAAGAATTGCTGTTCCATTTTGGTGAACGTTTCTCCGGCACTTCCTGCGGTTTGATCTCTTCTCCGACATGATGCAAATAATCGACAAGATTAACATCAATGCAATCAGTTCCACTCAGTTCCAGAATCCTCAAATAGCGTCATACTGACTCAGCTGAAATTCGAATTTCTTTAAACCTTTCTTGTCTTTTGCAGATTTTTTTTTTTTGACTTTCAAAACAACTTTTGTCTCTTTTTTTATTTTTTAGGCCATTTTGAAAAGAAAAAACGAGATAGTATTTTCAGTTTGTCACGTCTTCATCTGTACTTATTCAACTTTTCTTTTAAGAGCTAAAAGGGATCTGGGTTCGAACCCCGGGTATGGCATAAATGTTTGTTTCGTTTCTGCTGAGGCCCCCCCATCCTCACAAACCTTCTACTACGGCATATAAACTGACAGGCTCCTGTCAGACCTCTTTGGCAACCAGCTGCGTGAGGGGGTATTTATTTTACATATTTCCGAGTGGTTAGCGGGCTTGGCTACTGATCTAAGGGACCTGGGTTCGAGCCCCGGATAAGGCATGGACGTTTGTGTTGTTTTTCTGCTGAGGTCCTGCCATCTTCACAGACCTTCTACTATGGCATATAAACTGACAGGTTCCTGTCAGACCTCTGTGGCAAGCAGCTGCTTGAGGGGGTATTTATTTATTTATTTTTTAAATATATATATGATTGGAAGTACTAATAAAATATTGCTCTTCGCATTTTTCGCATCTTCTATTCGTCTTGAATTTAACCGTTAGAGGGCGTTCAATTTGGAAACAGGACGATAAGTTGCTTTTCAGAAGACGAGCCTTCCTTCCATAAACTCCCCCAGGGGATTGGCCTTATTCGTTAGTGAACAGCACGTGCCACGAGTCTGCCGTTTCCAGAATGAGCAGTTTTTCACAGCAGACGCTTCATTCGTCTCAAATAGCGCTCTCCTCGACGTTATTCATGGCACGGTCGGTGTTTCAGGTAAATGCTATTTTTTTGTCAGGGGTTTGATAATGACAAGCTTTAACCACGAGACTGATGGCAGAGAACGAGGCGGAATGAAGTGGGTCACATCTGTTGGATGGCAAACAGCGAGCTCGCCACGAGCAACTAAGGAAGGATTAGATGAATGGAAAATATTGAAGAATGTCTGCAACACCTCCCTTGCCGTTTATTAGTGTTTGTATTACTTCAAAATCTGTTTCTGTTCTTTTTCCCCTTCAAGCAGTTCACTTGGGAATCCAAATGTGATTCGCCCAATAGAGAAGATCTGTATGGGAGCCAACACCTCAGACACAAGCAGGCCGGATCTAAGTGGGACGGGGAAATTCCCCTCTCCTTTTTTTAAAAAAAAATATGCTAGTAAGAGTAATGTAAGACAAAAATTATGAAACTTGTGCATATTTATGAATTTTTCAAGAAATTTTTTAAAAATTTCTAAAACGAAGATGAAAATGTTACCCCCCCCCCCCCCCTCTTTTATCTTTTTCCGGTTCGATTTATAATTTTGAATCCAAAATATGATCAACATTTATACTTTACTAAAGATTATTTCCACAGGACCTTTTCATCAGTTCAATGATTCGAAATCATCTCTTTTGAGCTTATTCTTTGTCAGGTTTTCGTTGGGATGAATTGAAATGAAATTTATTTACAAGAAGAAGTCAGCATATCAAAAAATCTTTTTTTTTTCCTGAAGGATAAAAAAACCAAAACATCAAGAGTCTTTTATAAGGAGAAGACAACCTGGGAAACGTTTTCTGCCATTGCTTAATTGTGGTTATTACATTTTTCTGAAATAAGAAACCATGCGAATCATTGATGAGCAGTGACCACTCCAGCTCGTGCAGAAACATCTTCCGAAATGTCTGATATTTTAAATGAAAGGAAAAGAGATCGCACTCTCGTCGTCGCTTTCGATCATTGATGCTGGGGGTAGAATCCATTTCACGGATTTCTCCCTTTGGGCGATTCCATCAGTTGGTTCTTATATCGCAAGTTAGGCAGACTGTTTTCGAATTTTCAAATGACAAATATTTTGCTGGTTCGGAAAGGAGCCAAAATATGTTTGTAGAAACTGTTTCACTGCATGGTTAGAGGTAATGATTAACAGGGCCCCCAACAGATAAAGGACGTATGGGGCCCCCGTGTAGTGTTCTCCCTTATTTTCATTCCCTATTAGGTTTTGTCCTCAATTGTTGCTATGACATATTATTAAATCGTATTTAAAATAATTGAACTAGGATTCTAGAAACAGGATTGGATTGGATTGTTTTACCTCTGAGCGGCACTTTTTTGCACACCATGGGGTAAATGGCCAGGCCACAAGGACCCCGAAGGCTCAGAGAAGGTTAGGGGAGGGGACCCACTGGAACAGCTGTTGGGAGACAGATGGTAGCCTCCCGTCAAGGCCATCCAACGTGTTCTTTAACGTGCACAGGGTATGGCTCTCCCGCACACGGAGCCACGGCTTAACGTCCCATCCGACGGACGGCGGCCTTTCCAAGTCCATCGGTGTCCCCTACTGACCGTGGGCAGGGCGGGGAAATTTTGCGGAGATAAATCTCAATGCTGACCCAGCTGGGACTCGAACCTGGGAACTACAGATTACGAGCCTGGCGCGCTACCGACTGAGCCACCCCCGCCCCTCTAGAAGCAGGAATATCCGGATCACTCTTCTTTCAACTCCCTATGACTCCCTTTTAGCCTTGGGGCGCGAACTCCCCCCCCCCCCTCCTTGAATTCATCGTTAATTTCGATTGCTATCTGCTGTAAAGGGTGCAGAAGAAATCTTCCCAACCTATAACTATCCTCTGTCCTTGGAACAATTTCGATTTCTCCCTCCGATCTAAAATGCGAATAGAAAATAAGGCGAAAGAAGTAAAATAAATTTAAAAACAAAATGTCTTTAAACAAATTGTCTTCTGTCTTGAAACAGTTGATCGTCTTCCTGTTATTTTGTCTTCATGTGTAATGCATTGGCTGAAAAGTGAACTAAATCTGATTTATTTCCGCCATAAAAATCCTTCCTGAAACACAAAAAATGCAAAGTTCTTTTTTTGTTGTAATGTTAAACCCATGAAAATAAAGCATAGGGTACGGAAGAGTTGTTCATCATTTTGAAATGTAGAGTTCAAATATTATTTGGGATTCTGAAATGGGAAATAGTTTTGCCCCTGACACGATAACCCTCTAAGCAAGACAGAAGATAAGTGCTCTTAATTCAGAGACTAGCTCCAACACTAGCAAGAAAGAAATTAGGAAGAGGAAGAGGGGGGGGGGCGAATTCCCCACCATGAAAATTTTCAAACACACTTATTAAATGTGCTGTGTTGTTCCTTAAGACACAATTCGTAGCATGATGTTTAATAGGAGGCATGGGAATTGAAAAGTGATTACAAAAAAAAAAAAAGTTGCTTTGTAATCACAGGCATTATACTCGCAGACCGTAAACCTTTCCCCCCTTAGATCTAAGGGACCTGGGTTCGAGCCCCGGGTTAAGGCATGGATGTATGTGTCGTTTTTCTGCTGAGGTCCAGCCATCCTCTCAGGCCTTCTACTAATGGCATATAAACTGACAGGCTCCTGTCAGACCTCTGTGGCAAGCAGCTGCTTGAGGGGTATTTATTATTATTTGTCATGAATGGCACGACCAAAATGATCTTTGCAGGACATGTCGGCCATTGTCGCCTTTGGGACGGAACTCGGATTTTTTTTTTGAATGCCATTTTCCAAAGAACTGCAGTCGCCTGGAGGATGTGTAAAGACAGAAAATTTCGTCTTATTAGAAGAGTTTCTGAGCAATAAAATCACACTATTATTATTAATAATAATACTTAGATATTTTATAATAGAAACGAGTAAAAAGTAGAATTAATTTACATAATCTAGATGCTATCATGTGAATTTATTAATTGTACATGTACACTATATTTCAAAAATATAAAGACCTTCCATGTTATGTGAATGCAAAATTTCGTTCCAATTTCCCCAACATTGAAAATAAACTTTCTCTAAATTGAAGATCTGAATCAAATTTATCCTAATCTCTAAATTAAATAAAAAAAAAATCATATTTAAAGAGTTATGAAACATTTCACAGCAGAGTTGATAATCATAATAATTTATGTCCAAAGCTAATTGAAAAACAATAATTTTGAAGAGAAGTGCTAGGATGAGCGTAATGGTAATAATTAAATGTTCGAACACTTTTTAAACATGAAACGACTACACAGGATCATTCCTTCGGCATCGTTAATTATTTCTTGGAGAAGGTCACTTTGAAGGGAACCACTTTATAGGAAGTCTATTTGCACCCTAGGATTATTTGAAGGGAACCACTTTATAGGAAGTCTATTTGCACCCTAGGATTATTTGAAGGGAACCACTTTATAGGAAGTCTATTTCCACCCTAGGATTATTTGAAGGGAACCACTTTATAGGAAGTCTATTTCCACCCTAGGATTATTTGAAGGGAACCACTTTATAGGAAGTCTATTTCCACCCTAGGATTATTTGAAGGGAACCACTTTATAGGAAGTCTATTTCCACCCTAGGATTATTTGAAGGGAACCACTTTATAGGAAGTCTATTTCCACCCTAGGAGTATTTGAAGGGAACCACTTTATAGGAAGTCTATTTCCACCCTAGGATTATTTGAAGGGAACCACTTTATAGGAAGTCAATTTCCACCCTAGGATTATTTGAAGGGAACCACTTTATAGGAAGTCTATTTCCACCCTAGGATTATTTGAAGGGAACCACTTTATAGGAAGTCTATTTCCACCCTAGGATTATTTGAAGGGAACCACTTTATAGGAAGTCTATTTCCACCCTAGGATTATTTGAAGGGAACCACTTTATAGGAAGTCTATTTCCACCCTAGGATTATTTGAAGGGAACCACTTTATAGGAAGTCTATTTCCACCCTAGGATTATTTGAAGGGAACCACTTTATAGGAAGTCTATTTCCACCCTAGGATTATTTGAAGGGAACCACTTTATAGGAAGTCTATTTCCACCCTAGGATTATTTGAAGGGAACCACTTTATAGGAAGTCTATTTCCACCCTAGGATTATTTGAAGGGAACCACTTTATAGGAAGTCTATTTGCACCCTAGGATTATTTGAAGGGAACCACTTTATAGGAAGTCTATTTCCACCCTAGGATTATTTGAAGGGAACCACTTTATAGGAAGTCTATTTCCACCCTAGGATTATTTGAAGGGAACCACTTTATAGGAAGTCTATTTCCACCCTAGGATTATTTGAAGGGAACCACTTTATAGGAAGTCTATTTCCACCCTAGGATTATTTGAAGGGAACCACTTTATAGGAAGTCTATTTCCACCCTAGGATTATTTGAAGGGAACCACTTTATAGGAAGTCTATTTCCACCCTAGGATTATTTGAAGGGAACCACTTTATAGGAAGTCTATTTCCACCCTAGGATTATTTGAAGGGAACCACTTTATAGGAAGTCTATTTCCACCCTAGGAGTATTTGAAGGGAACCACTTTATAGGAAGTCTATTTCCACCCTAGGATTATTTGAAGGGAACCACTTTACAGGAAGTCTATTTCCACCCTAGGATTATTTGAAGGGAACCACTTTACAGGAAGTCTATTTCCACCCTAGGAGTATTTGAAGGGAACCACTTTACAGGAAGTCTATTTCCACCCTAGGATTATTTGAAGGGAACCACTTTATAGGAAGTCTATTTCCACCCTAGGATTATTTGAAGGGAACCACTTTATAGGAAGTCTATTTCCACCCTAGGATTATTTGAAGGGAACCACTTTATAGGAAGTCTATTTCCACCCTAGGATTATTTGAAGGGAACCACTTTATAGGAAGTCTATTTCCACCCTAGGATTATTTGAAGGGAACCACTTTATAGGAAGTCTATTTCCACCCTAGGATTATTTGAAGGGAACCACTTTATAGGAAGTCTATTTCCACCCTAGGATTATTTGAAGGGAACCACTTTATAGGAAGTCTATTTCCACCCTAGGATTATTTGAAGGGAACCACTTTATAGGAAGTCTATTTCCACCCTAGGATTATTTGAAGGGAACCACTTTATAGGAAGTCTATTTCCACCCTAGGATTATTTGAAGGGAACCACTTTATAGGAAGTCTATTTCCACCCTAGGATTATTTGAAGGGAACCACTTTATAGGAAGTCTATTTCCACCCTAGGATTATTTGAAGGGAACCACTCTATAGGAAGTCTATTTCCACCCTAGGATTATTTGAAGGGAACCACTCTATAGGAAGTCTATTTCCACCCTAGGATTATTTGAAGGGAACCACTCTATAGGAAGTCTATTTCCACCCTAGGATTATTTGAAGGGAACCACTCTATAGGAAGTCTATTTCCACCCTAGGATTATTTGAAGGGAACCACTCTATAGGAAGTCTATTTCCACCCTAGGATTATTTGAAGGGAATCACTTTATAGGAAGTCTATTTCCACCCTAGGATTATTTGAAGGGAACCACTTTATAGGAAGTCTATTTCCACCCTAGGAGTATTTGAAGGGAACCACTTTATAGGAAGTCTATTTCCACCCTAGGAGTATTTGAAGGGAACCACTTTATAGGAAGTCTATTTCCACCCTAGGATTATTTGAAGGGAACCACTTTATAGGAAGTCTATTTCCACCCTAGGATTATTTGAAGGGAACCACTTTATAGGAAGTCTATTTCCACCCTAGGATTATTTGAAGGGAACCACTTTATAGGATGTCTATTTCCACCCTAGGATTATTTGAAGGGAACCACTTTATAGGAAGTCTATTTCCACCCTAGGATTATTTGAAGGGAACCACTTTATAGGAAGTCTATTTCTACCCTAGGATTATTTGAAGGGAACCACTTTATAGGAAGTCTATTTCCACCCTAGGATTATTTGAAGGGAACCACTTTATAGGAAGTCTATTTCCACCCTAGGATTATTTGAAGGGAACCACTTTATAGGAAGTCTATTTCCACCCTAGGATTATTTGAAGGGAACCACTTTATAGGAAGTCTATTTCCACCCTAGGAGTATTTGAAGGGAACCACTTTATAGGAAGTCTATTTCCACCCTAGGATTATTTGAAGGGAACCACTTTATAGGAAGTCTATTTCCACCCTAGGATTATTTGAAGGGAACCACTTTATAGGAAGTCTATTTCCACCCTAGGATTATTTGAAGGGAACCACTTTATAGGAAGTCTATTTCCACCCTAGGATTATTTGAAGGGAACCACTTTATAGGAAGTCTATTTCCACCCTAGGATTATTTGAAGGGAACCACTTTATAGGAAGTCTATTTCCACCCTAGGATTATTTGAAGGGAACCACTTTATAGGAAGTCTATATCCACCCTAGGATTGCATATTACGATCCTGATACCCAGACCCCTCTAGAGATATACCCTCAGCTATCTAGCAAGTTTAAATATATTGTTTCTGTATCGTGGTTAACTGATAGAAGAAGAATACGAAATTAATTTAGAAATATCTTTTATTGACCGAAATGAGAAATTTAATTCTTTGACCAATGCAGTGTTAGTGAACAAGACAATTTCATTAATGACTGAAACGACAAATTTCATTCTTTAATTAATTAATCTCCATTCATTTGCTATTCTTCGGATATATATTTTGCACCTATAAATAAGCAGTGCGAAAAACATTTCTATATTCGATTCGGACAGCAAAAATGACATTTAAACGAATGTGACGTTCAATTATTAGTGACACGTTTAGTTTAGTGGAATGTGACGTTAGTTGTTAGTGAGTTAGTTTTAAACCAGCGTCGTTTAGCTTGTTTTCGAAGTAAAAAGAAAGTTGAATTAGGTGTTGCTTTCCATTTCGATAACGTCGAAGTCCCGTACTTTATGCAATGCATTTGCGATTTTTAATAGAGAGAGAGAGAATCGCCCCTTCCAAAAACAAAAGCCGCAGACGCAATTGAAAAGGTAAATTTAAAAAGGTTCAAACATCATTTTCACAACTTTGAGACAGAAATGGAAAGTTTAATAAATGCTAAAATAATTTCTTTAAAATAGAGGCCATTATAAATCAGAACATTTTATGTAACTCATCAACAATTAAAATATATATCGTCGAAAAAAGTGACAAAAAAAAAGTAATCGCTTTCATGTCAATAACGTTTTTAATAGGAAAATTTGATATTTAGGGAAATTAAAAAAAAAAATACCCCCTCAAGCAGCTGCTTGCCACAGAGGTGCGACAGGAGCCTGTCAGTTTATATGTCACAGTAGGAGATCTGAGAGGATGGCAGGACCTCAGCAGAAAAACAACACGAGCATCCATGCCTTACCCGGGTACACCATGGTTAATCAATTTTTTATATTCATATTTATTTAAAAGATTAAAAGATTATTTAAGGAAAAAATATGACCTAATTTTTCTCAAACTATTCCAACGAAAGGTAATTCGAAGTTCAAATCTTTGATACGTCGTAAAGGAAAAGTTATATTCATTTTTCAAGTTTATATTTCATTATACGCAGCAAAAGCATAAAAAAAAGTATTTGATATTAAAATGCTGAAAAATTAACCTTTTAAGTTCTCAGCCACATTTCTACAAGAAACTTTTGATAGGTGTAGGAGAAGATACTTCGCAATTTTTCGTATTTATTTCAAACACAAAAGGAACATATTTGTAGAGTCAATGTGCCAGCCCTAAGTGTCATTAACGCTTTCAATTCCATTCTCTGAATCAAGTGGATAAATATGGGATCAATATCTAATAGTGTTCGAAACAATCTTTTGGAATGATGATTATCTGGCTAGCTGTATCATTCGCCTTTACTGGTCTTAGTGGAACTGGTCTTGGTGCTGTTGGTAAGTATCAAAGATGCATTTCGTGGTGTTCGCCTGAGAAGTGTTCGCTTTTGAAAGCATTGTTGTTTCCTGCAACTGGAATCATGAACGGACGTTTCACGTGACTATTTAATGATCCCTAGGGAGGGGGGGGGGGACACATTGACAAATTTATCGGATGGTATATACTCATTGTAGGGAGGGAGTGTGGGAGAGAAGGGTGATCACTGTTTTAAAAGTTTACTTGTTAGCTGAAAAACACGTTTTATTAATTCGACAGGAATGAATACGACTCCAATGAGGTTGGAAGGGAACGCCTTTTGGCGCCAATCTGCTTGGACATGATTCGTTCCTGTATTCATCTGAACCACTGCCGTATTCATGGAGTGGGGAGGGGTATAAACACGTCACCCCTTTTAAAGTTTTAATAACGTATATTTTTTAAGGAAGTCTCCGAAAATCAGACACCGAACCGCACTCAACTCCATCCCCATCCCCGCTTCTCCCCAACACACAATTGGAAACTTCTGGGCACACCACTGATCTGAACTCAAAGTTTTGAACTTTTTCATAGTCTTTTGATTGTTCGTAGTCTAAGAAGATGTGTATTTATTAATAAAACAATTCAACATGGCTAACTCAGACAATGCCAAAATGTGAGCTTGAATTTCTCTTTATCTCAGAGCTTTATTTTCGCTTTGTTGAAATGAAGCGGAAGATTTTGTATCGTTAAATGTTTGACCGAACGATTTAGTGGGCGAATGGTTAGCGCGCTTGGCTATTCATCAGAGAGAGACCCGGTTTCGATCCCTGGATGATGAACTGATGTTTCCTTTTTCGTGTTTTGTACTTCTGCTGAGGTCTCGTCTTCCTCGCAGGTGTCCTCCATTATCGTACTCTGCTTGTCAGACCTCTTTCTTAAGCAGCAGACTGAGGAGTAACTTTCTTTTCTCCCATATTTGGCAAATGACACGTTTGCATCTTTTACAGGTTTTCCTACAACTGCTGCCTTACATTCGAATGCATATTTTAGACAATGCATTTGTGAAGCGCGTGTGATTTGCAAGGTGATGGAATAGTTTTGCCTCTTTTTGGGCTCAAGTGAAGTCCCCCCCAACTAGCAGCAACTAGTTTCTCCTTTTTCGGTTTACTCGCATGCCTTGCTACTGCCAGAGCGTTCTCAGCTCAGCTTTTAAATTAATCGAGAACATTCTGGCAAAATATTTCTTTATTCTGTGAAGATTTATTTCAATTGAGGAAACCAATTCCAGACTGCTATTCCAGAAGGACATGTCTTCTGGAATAGAAGTCAGGTACGCTCACCACTAGCTCAGGTAGGGCTAAAAATAAACCTTAAAGGAAGCTTTTTTTTTTTGATAAATTTCTTAGAACAGACTTCTGCTCTGAAATGTTCAAATCTCCATATCTTTTCAAATACTAAAAGACTATTGTTGAATATCGACATTTAGATAAATTCGATTGAGGTCTTTAAATTATCCTCAGCGACATTTTCTCATGAGACGGATATTTTAGAAATTACAGAGCTTCTAAGTTATCCCCGCATTGCCATGAGATGGAGTGCTCATAACTGAAGGATCACTCAATGCATAGCGATACTCTTCAAGAATGTCTTTAAAACACCACTAGGCAAAAGCAACTATCACCCTTTTCGCCAAATAATTTAATATATATACTGAAACGGAATTTTGTTTTCCCTTAACCAACTAAATCTTTCGTGGCCCGCTTCATTTATTTAGACGCCGACTGAGGCCTCCTGCGTCGATGTTTGAGTTGTGCAGATTCGATAACAAATTTATTTATTTTTCCTTTTCTTCTCATTATTATTCAGCAATCTTTCCCTCTTACAACTTTGAGGATTCCCTTCGCCACTTTTCTACAAGTGTTCTCACCACTTCAGAAGACCTCTCCTTCTCACAACTATAGAGCAATCTTTTTAGAATTTCGAAGATTCTTCTCTTCCGTCGCCTTTTAAGTCCTCGGCACTTTTAAAGATCTTTCCGTCTCATCGCTAGAGAAAAATCAATCCTTTGAACAACAATTTTGAAGAATTTTTTTATCACCACTTTTTAAACCCTTCTCACTATTTTTGGCGATCTTTTCTTCTCACCACTGCTGGAGAAAATTTCCTTCTGAAAATCTGCAAACTTGTCTTCCACCATTATTAAGTCCTCCCAACTTCTCGAGACTTTTCCTTCACCACCTTCGAAGATTTTTCCTTCTCACCAGCATAGAACAACTTTTCCTTGTCTCCGTCTTGAAGAGAATCCTGTCTCACCACCATTTAAGTCCTCCTCCACACTAATGAACAAGTCTTCCTTTTCGCCAATAAGAAGCTTCTTCGCTTTCACCACTTTTTAAGTCCTTTCCTTCTCACAACTTTCACGATTCTTCTCTTTCATCATTTTTCAAGTGTTTTTCATTAATTCAAAAATTCTCTCCCGTCGTTCGCAGATTCCTTTCAATGCTTTTTAAGACCTTTTGCTTTAGAAGACTGCTCGAGCGCTTGTAAAGATTACTTTCGGTACTTTTGGCGACCTTTCTCTCTAATTCCTTTTGGCGATTTCTCTCGTAGTCCTTTTCAGAAATTCTGATATAAGGGAAAACGTTAGTCCGTCGTTCGACAGAAATGGAGGGAAAGATTCCGACCTCGATTATTCTCTTTGAAGGAATCTGTTCCTTAATGAACTCAACAAAGACAGGACACAGAAAGTTTCCCACTTAAACAATAGACAGCTTTTTATCTCGTTTTGGATTTTCAGTTTCCTTATTAGCTGCAGAAATTATCGACGAAGGAGATCCTTTGGCTCTTTTCAAGTAATAAATATTTTTGAGGCGATTCTACGTTTGGCTAAATTAAGGGTTCACGTTTTGACAAGGCTAAGCATGCAAAAGAGAATCTTTTGAATTGTAGAAGGTGAGGCAAAACTCTTGCAAACAAATATCTCAAAAATAGGAAAGAATTTCGGAAAACGGAAACGAAGAAGTGCCGAAAATGGTATGAAGGATAAATCTGCTTGTATGTGGAAATAATCCAGCATTCCATCAGGATTCATTTGTTCTGCAGACAAGCATATTAACTGTTGCTCTTCGAAGTAAATGCTTTAATACGCAAGATTCCAACCATAATCCCCAATTCCTCAGCAGTCGAGTATCACTCTATGTATATAAATACCTAATTCTCAAGCATCCAGACTGCAAAAGTCCAATTAGTTATCAAATGAAATAATAGAATTTATCAGATATACACCTGGTAGTAATTTGTTAGACAAATATACAGGAAATATTGACAACTTTTACCTCTATATTTTTTTTAGTTATCGGTTGGTGTAATATATAGTTCACGATACACAGTACCTACCTTGAGCAAGAGTTTCTGTATTTGGTCACCAGAGGTCAATCCAAACAAGATCCTCTTTCACATTATCCACTCACAGAATTAAAGATCTGCCTCCCCCCCCCCCCGCCCTTAATCTTTCAGTCCTACTCTTTATAACGCTATTCGTTAACCTCCATTTCTGCATGCCGGCAACACGGCCAAACGAATGCTATCTGTCTCTGCATAAAATGTCGACGTTGAGGACTGCAATGGATTTCATTTTTTTTACACAAACTATAATATCCGAAATGCAGCGCATGAGCTTCGAATCAAAAGCATTGAAATTCCTTTTGCTTTAAAGAGTATAAAGATTTTAGACAGGAACAAATATTTTTAACCAAATTTCAGTCTTTAGATGTATGTGTCTATTTTCTCACTCTCTCCCTCTCTACAGATTTTTATACTTTATAGCAGCAATACCTTTTGTCTGGTTTAGCTGATGTCGACATTGCAAGCATACGTCACATAATACCTGCGTTAAATTGAGGAGCTTGCTAAAGAGCACACCCAACTCAACTATCTTCATAATTTTACTTTCTCTCTATTTATCTTCACGCTTATCTCTTTGCCTCCTCTAACAGTTAAGAATAAATGGATAAATCATCATCATCATCATCATCATCCTCAAGCAGCCATGGGCTACGGAATCTACTGCATCTGGCCACTGCACACCAATTCTAACAAGGTCGTGTTTGACATTGTCGGCCCACCGCATCCTAGGTCTCCCCCTCCTTCTGAGGCCTTTAGGCACATCGTTCATAACCCTATTCGCCAATCTATAATTATTCATACGGGCAACATGGCCAAACCAACGGAGTCTCTCTCTGCACAATATGCTGCTTAAAGGAGGTTGCAGACTCCTTTGCCTAACCTCATCATTAGTTACAAAGTTAAACCACCTAATACCCAAGATACTGCGTAAGCATCTAGAATCAAAAGCATCTAGTTTCCTGTTATCTTGTTTACAAAGTGTCCAAGTTTCACTACCATAACTAACCCTAGAAAGAACCAAACTATTATACAGCCTAATTTTAGTCTTCAGGTGTATACGCCTATTTCTCCACACTCTCCGTAGGTTCTTAAAAGTCCCGGCAGCAATCCCTATTCGTCTGTTAATCTCATGCCGCACATCACCATTATCTGTTACATAGCCCCCAAGATAATTAAACTGTGACACCTGCTCAAGACTGCAACCATTCAGATTAACTGAATCACAGCCTGCCTGACCAATTTTCATCACTTTAGTTTTCTCTCTGTTTATAACCAAACCTACTCTACTACCAGTCTCATCAACAGCTCGAATGAAAGAGTTCATCTCATCATCATTTGAAAAAAGGACTAAATCATCAGCATAATCTAAATCAGAAATTCAGAATATTGAAACTAAATTTCAGTTGTGCCGCAAAGCTGTACAACTCGTCTGCATGGAATAGACTACAACAAGTTCAATATTTATAGAAATTACTTTATTTAAATATAGGAATTCACTATTATCAATTTGTTCTTAAAAATAAATGATTTCGCCCTAAAATACACACAGTTTTGTAGTTCAATTTGTAGTTAGATTAAAACGCAGTTAAAAAAACTCTTTTTAAAATGTGTTTTGGTCGGGGGGAATGCATCTAGAGCACGTACTTGGAGAAAGCAGAATACCAACCGAACGTTTTATAAACTGAAGCGCAGAAGAGGCCGACTCCATGTTTTACTTGGACCAAGCTTAGAAAAAGCGAACCCAGCATGACATGCTAAAACAAGAAAAAAAAAGGGTCGTATATAATTGTGTGCCATTTTTTATTGCCTAATCTCATGGCCGAGTGGTTAGCGCGCTTGGCTACTGATCTAAGGGACCTGGGTTCGAGTCCAGGATAAGGCATGGATGTATGTGTCGTTTTTCTGCTGAGGTCCTGCCATCCTCTCAGACCTTCTACTATGGCATATAAACTGACAGGCTCCTGTCAGACCTATGTGGCAAGCAGCTGCTTGAGGGGGTATTTATTTTATTTAATCTGAAGTAGTGATGAATAATTTAGAGACATGGCGATAATGCGCGTGCAACAGTTATGGATAGGGATGAAACTGCAGTTAAAAAACACTGTTTTTTAGACTGCATATTAAATGATATCAACTAAAACCATTAAGTTGATTTTATTTGAGAAGACTTAGTCAACGCTTCTGAACAAATTATATGCATCACATTTATATGCAAAGGAAAAAAAATCTAAATCCGTTCCATGTAAAACCGAATCTGTCATCGTGTAAGACGAAACTGGCTGCATTTTCTTAACCGTGTAAATACTACTCGAGTCTTCCCTCATCATTGTTTTCAATCCTAGATCTTTCCCGAAACCTCTTCTCAGCAGCATCGACATTTCGCTTCAATCTGTAAATGTTCCTCGCCAGGGGTCTACTTCAAGACTCTTGGATTCTGCTCGTGCCTGCAGCCTCTGAATATCCACTCTGCTTTTCGCAACCAAACGATAATCTCTTGTATCTTCCTCAAAAGATTTCGTCTGCCTCCATTCATCAGCGATCGACTTCTCGTGCTCTGCATTCAAACGACGTCAATGCAAGCGGCGACAGTCACCTTTCTTCCTAGCATAAATAACGAATTAAATCCATTTTCTATAAAAAATGATGAAAGGCAATTTAAATCAATTTCTTCCACGCACAATAAACAACTTAATTCTAGAACGAAAACGTGGCGGCGAGGTTCTTTTAGCTTTTCCCTCAGAAAACATCACAATCCTGAAATTTTTCCAGGCACGTGCTTTCCTCGCTCCCATGTTAAGTATGTGCATCCTCCTCGTGCGTGGAACCAGCAGCACCCGGAACTGCTCGAGTTTAAAATATGCGAAAGAAGAGGCTTCAACTGCTGTTAAGAGAAGAGACGATGATCGCATAAAAGAAGATGAGGAGGGGGGAGGGGTCTAGTGAATTTGATGATTTCGTTGGTTGCACGCGCAGCAGCGGGATGTTTCGAAATAAGGTGAAGGATGTTTCCATTGGATTTGGTGTTCCGGAGCAGATAGATGAAGTCGGTGCTTGGGACGCAAGAGGAGATCTTCGTTCCTTTTCAGGTTTGTAAAGTAGGTCCCATGGTCGAGTGGTTAGAGCGCTTGGCTACTGATCTAAGGGACCTGGGTTCGAGCCCCGGGTAAGGCATGGCTGTTCGTGTTGTTTTTTCTGCTGAGGTCCAGCCATCCTCTCAGATCTTCTACTGTGGCATATAAACTGACAGGCTCCTGTCAGACCTCTGTGGCAAGCAGCTGCTTGAGGGGGTATTTATTTATTTTTTTAAAAGTAGGTCCTGAAAGCATTTGCTGCCTTAAAAGTTATTTCAGACAAAATGTTTCAAGCTGCTTGGAAGGCGACGCTTTGAAGTGAGAAGACCATGGAGGTTTGCTTTCTTTTTGCAGCTGGAAGAGTAAAAAGGAATTAGAAACTCATGACGAATGCTCTCGAAAAGACAGTGCAATTGCAGCGAAACATGAGAGAGGTAATTTGTCCCTTTTATTTTGGCGAGCAGGTTTCTATCTTTGGTCAACTTCTGGCCATCTTTGTTATGGCAACGGCTGAAGAGCAAAGTAGACGTATTCATATTTATTTTCATGTCTGCAGACTTCATTCGCTAATATATAAACAAATCAATGTCACGTGTCCAAACAGCCTTAACAACCCAAACGAACGTCTACGAATTTTTAAGAAAAATGTATAAAAGTACGTATATATAGCTAAATATTGTAGTAAGATTACAATTCTGCATAAGAATAAAACTTTTATGTTCTACAATTTGATGAATAATTTACCGGGAGAGTAAGGTCGAGAAGTTAAATTGAAATTCACGTCAATAGCGCCACCTGGCAGCCATTCCTAATTCATAATATCTCTTCCCATTGCCAACAATGTCCCCAATCTGCTCTGAGGCAGTACAGATCTCTGTGGCAAGTAGCTGCTTGAGGGGATGTTAATTTTTCTTTTGTTAAAGTCCACCGGGGGGGTGGGGGGAGGCTGTCCTAAAGTCACGGAGGCTTCTGGGAGGAAAACTGAGCCCTAATTCTTCTTCCTAAAACAGCCTAGACATGTTCAGTAGTAAATCATCTGGCCTTACCTGCCTGGCAGCTGAGGCCAGGTACTGATCATCTGGAGATATTAGAATTCTTGGGAGAACTTTACACTGCTTTTCTAGAGAATGATATGCATCCTGAAATAATTCTCTCTAGACGAATAAGAGTCTAATTCGAGACACATTCAACCATCTATCTGCACTGGCCATCCTCCTTTCTTCCAATGATACTTTAATGATCCATCTAAACGAGGCTTTGATACATTCAAAATGGCGATCTCGAATTCGTGGGCAAACAATAAGCAAAGCACGGATCTTGTTAGAGAGAGCCTTTTATACTGATAATCCATTTGCATAGTTGGAGCCTCTGAATCCGTTTTTACAGCTGATTTCAATATTCGTCACATAATATCATATAAGGAATTTTTGACTTTTAATTTCACATATTTTAAAAAATATTAAGGAGAAATCAAAGTGTACTTTACTTGAGTCTGGCAATCTGTTCGGCCTTCTTAAGTATCACACTAAGTAATATAGTTTTTTCTTTTTTTCTGATTTCAATTGTGTATCGACTGCCAATCTGAACGGAATCCAAATACTAGCAAGCACTATACTAGCAATGCACGTGAATTTGTGTGGCCATTCTCGATTAAATTTACTGCTTTGGACAGAAAAAAAAACAGTAAAATGCTCAAGACCAAATCGTTTTCGATTTTTCTGTCTGCTCTTAATGTCCTGCTGAGGTCTCACCTAACTCACAGATAACCTCCATGATGTATTCTACTGACAGGCTGCTGTCAAATTTTTGTGGCAAGCAGCTGCTTCAGGTGTGATCTGTTTGTTTTATTTCATCTATTGCAGATCTGTTGTGGAGAAGACGGAAATAGCAATTCCATTGAATTAGGGGCGTCGTTTGGTTCAGTCTCGTAATCTGCAGTTCCCAGGTTCCAGTGTCAAATGGTCCAGCACTCGCTAAGAAAAGGGACACCGATTGAAAAGGACGCCGTCCGTCGGATGGGATATTAAGCCGTGGCCCTGTGTGCAGGAGAGTCATACCGTGTGCATACTGATGAACACACTGGATGACCTTCAACTTGAAGAGTCTGTCTCCTACCAACAGTCAAGTGGGTGGTTTTCCCAAACTTTCACTTATCCCTTGGGACTCTTGGATCTGGGCCATTTACGCATTGTGTGCAAAAAAGTACCACTAAGGGGAAAAAGAATTCATTTGAATATGAATTTGATTGAATTGTAGATTACATGTGTGTTGCAGAGAAGCCAGAAATAGCAGTTCCATTGAATATATATTAGAGACGTTTAGCGAGAGGCCAGAAATAGCTATTTGATTTGTGTATTGGAGTTGTGCTGCAGAGAAGCCAGAAATAGCAATTCAACTGAATTACGGGTTGGGGATGTATTGCGGAGAATCGAGAATGAATAGTTTGAGCGCAGAATCGAAACAGATTAGCACTGCAAGAGAAAAAGAGTGAGGAAAAACAGCAGCGAAGGTTTGGACTTTCTCAAAAAAAGGAATGAGGGAGGCACGTGAGATTAAAAGAGGGGGAAAGAAATGGAAAAATATTTTATGATGTGTAAAGAGCAGATGAAACGGAAATGGAAAAAAGTTTTTTTAAATATGAATAAAAATTAAACATTTCTTAGCCAGCAACTACACCGGATATCTGACAATAAGTCATCAAATGTCTCACGTGGCGAAAATCAACAGAATCAAAACCAAGAAAAAGAGAGAACTCTCTGACACTCACAATAATACGTAAATAATAATACATAAAAACAAGTAAACAAAAATAAGAACACAAAAGAAAGGAAATAATAATAGGCTGCCAATCTTGAAACCAAGAGGCAAACTATCTGCCCGTCCAGGAATCAAAAGTTTCTACTACTGAACACTTTCTAATGGCAGTGGCTACACTGTGGTATGACTTTAAAACTAAAAAAAAATAAAAATAAATACCCCCTCAAGCCGCTGCTTGCCACAGAGGTCTGACAGGAGCCTGTCAGTTTATATGCCATAGTAGAAGGTCTGTGAGGATGGCAGGCCCTCAGCAGAAAACCGACACAAACAGCCATGCCTTAGCGGGGCTCGAACCCAGGTCCCTTAGATCAGTAGCCAAGAGACAAATAAACGCTAGCTAGCATTTTATGTATTCTTCTAAATTCTAAATGTTAAAAACATATTCCTTTAAACCTATTTTAAATAATGAGATACTTTTTTCCATCCTCGAATTATAATTAAGTAAATTAAAAAATTTTGGTGCGACGTAAAGGAAATGATGCTTCAAAAATACTTTTATGAGGCAAAAGCACAACAAACATTAATCCAACTCTTCTTGAATTATATAATTATATAATGAAATATATATGTGAAATTATATAATTATATCTTGAATTATGAAATTATATAATAAGGTAAAATTAAATGCGAAATCCATTGCTGATTATTAAACAGAAATAACAGAATCTTATAAAAATAAATTTGTCTGATATAATAGAAGTGATTAGTATTTAAAGTAATTACAGAAGAAAAAAGACTTTACATTAAAGACTAATTTATAAATTTTTTATGTACAAAACACAATTTTTTTAAAATTGTGTCCATAATCATCCCCCTACTTACATATATCGTATTGAATAATCAAATATACCCAAGCATAATAGAGAAAAATCAAAAATTTTCTTGGCATAATTTTCTTTAAATAGTACTACACAAGACAATCCTCAGTTTTTTAGTTAAAACATTTGCGTGCGATTTCCATTTCAAATTCTGATCTATAATTACACCTAGATATTTGAAATTGGTTACTCTTTCTAAATGGGGACAATCACAATATTGATGGTTACCACAGATAGTGTTATGATATCTTAAACTAAAATGAACATTATCCCCATTGAGATTAAATAATATAAATTTAGTTTTTTTGAACATCTAAGGAGAATTTATTTAAATGGAACCAGTAATTAATTTGCATTACATCCTGCTCAACTATAAACTTTAAATCTGTTATATTATTGGCTGAATTAACAATGGTTGCATCATCTGTATAACAAGAAAGGGATCCATTAAGATTAAGATTACAAAAATCGTTAAAATAAATTTAAAACATCACAGGACCTAAAATTGAGCCTTGCGGTACACCTGCATTAATTGTCTGAGAATAACTAATCTGAGGTTCAATACAGATGGCTTGTTTTCTATTTTTCAAATAACTTTTGAACCATTGTAGACAGATACCTCTTATGCCGCTATTATAAAGTTTATTCAACAGAAGGTCATTGGTGAACTGTGTCAAATGCCTTTTTTATATCAAGAAAAACAGCTAGTGTTTTTTTGCCTTCATTAATACTTTTAAAAATGTTTCCAGTTATATCTAATATAGCTTGTTTGGTATTTCTATTTTCTTTAAAACCAAACTGAGAATCATGAAAAAAATTTTGCTTTTCAAAGAAGCCAATAATTCTCTTTTTAACAATTTTTTTCAATCACTTTCAAAAATATTGGCAGCACAGATGTTGGTCTAAAATTATTTATCACATTTCTGTCTCCTGACCCTGACGTATAAATAGGGTAAACTAAAGCTTTTTAAAAATCATCATAAAAGAACTCATTCTGAATTGAAATATTTGTTAGATGAGTCAAAATGTGAATATTTTACAGACATTTTTTAGCATTTCAAGTTATCCCATCATGCCCCACTGTTTTGTTATTATCTAGGTTATTTTTTATATTAGTTAGCTCACTGTCAGTAGCATCATAGAAAAAGACCAAATTTTGTGATTGTATTAAAGTAAATTGATTGGGGAATGTATTGCAATTATTCATTTGTTGACCTGTATTATCCTCCAAAAATGTGAAACCAGAATTCATTTCATTAACCAAGGTAGTAATAATAATATAATAATTTATTCTATGCAGGGGGTTACAGTAAAGCCAAGGTACAGGTAATTTTGGATAATAATTTAAGCGTTCAAGTGGCTTGATGCTCCAGTACATTTCAGAAATTAAAAAGAAATATTGAGGATATACAGGAATTGAATAATTATTTGATACATGTAAATAAAATGAAAAGTTGCACAGACGAAGACAAACATGTAATATGAAATATGATAAAAAACTTAGTAAACTTAGGTGGAAGAAACAGAAGGTTTAAGACAACAGAGAGTAATATTAAATGAATGAACAGAGGGAAAAAAGGATTGCGGATAATCCAGGCAAAGATGGGGATTGGGAACAGGGATTAGATGTTGTTGGTCAAACGTTTCAATATTCTAATAGGAGTGGAGTAATATATTTTTTTAATTTTGTTTTAGAATTTAAAGAAGTGATATCGCTCGGTAGAGAGTTCCAAGTTGAGGTTGCTTGAAAGGCAAAAGAAATTTCACCATACTTAGCTTTAAAAATCTTACGAGTAGAAAACATTTTGTTATCAGAGCGAAGGATGTAGCGATGTCGTAATCGAATATAGGGTGTAAGAATCGAATATAGGGGATGAGACTTGTTATAAACAGGGTCGTGAGCAAGGGTAATAATCCGAATCTTTCTTCTACATTCAAGAGTGGGAATTTGATAGTTGGAACGAATATAAGTTAGTGTTAGAGATTCTCTGTTGTTAAAATCGATTTTGCTGATGATTTTGAGAGCTTCATTTTGAACTTTTTCTAATTTATAAGAGTTTTTTTTATTAATACCAAAAAGAGTGGAAGCACGGTATTCGAGTTTCGGTCGGATGTAAATCTTGTAGAACATTGGGGGCATAGGAGAATATATAGTTTCGAATGTAGTTTCGATATAGGATATATAGTTTCGAACCTGAAGCGACGGTTTTATTAATGTGAATTCCAAAGTGAAGATTATTATCTATCGTCATACCTAAATACTTCATGGAAGTGGAAACTGTAATATGGGTGTTATTAATTTTTAATGTTTGTGTCATGCAGGGGAGAATTTGAAGTTGAAAGAAAAACAATATTGGTTTTCTTCATATTGACAGAGTTAATCCGTTTCTAGTATCCCAATGAAGCACATCATGAACATTATTTCCTATTTCTGGTTTTAGAGAAGTGAAAAAACTTGAGGTAAAAGAAAGAAGGCAATCGTCTGCATACATAAAAATATTGCAGTTGGTGGGGGATTATGGAAGATCGTTAACAAAACGGTTAAAGAGAAGTGGGCTAAGAATTGTTCCTTGAGGTACTCTGCGATTGATTTTAAGAGGTGTAGAGATCTCATTAGTGCTTAATTTATTTCGGATAACAAGGTCGTTGAGATGATTTTTAAACCAGGAAAGAGCTGAGGGCGATAGATTAAAATTACAGCCGAGTTTTCGCAAGAAAAAATTTTGTTTTATGTTTCAGACCAAGTATATATTATTTATGAATTTCCATTGCTTCTTTATGTCATTTCCACAATTGTGAAATTTATCAGAAAAAATTTATTTTTAGCCTCCTTAATCCTATTTTTAAAAAATTTAGAATAATTTTTATAGTGCAATTCAAACTGAGCTATTCCAGGATATTTCTTAAATTGCTTAAAAAGCCTTTCTTTTTCATTTATATTAAAAAATTAGTTCATCTGTAATCCATGGTTGCTTACTTTTAAAAATTTATTTATTACTCCTTCTTACATAGCTTATTTTTTGAGTTACCTTAAAGAAACAGTTAGTATACATACTTAGTGTTAAAATCCCCATCAATTTCAACAATATTATTAAAATCTAAGTTCTTAATATGTTTTCCAAATTTTATGTAATCAACTGATCTCATTACATAATTATTCCTTCCTCTATTACCCCTTTCTAATTTTAAATTAACCTTACATATTATAGGAAAATGATCTGTAAGAGGATATTGATAGATAGCCACTTCATAAATAAACCCAGAGCCATTTCTAACAAAAGCATGGTCAATACAGCTTGCACTAACTTATGTTACTCTAGTGGGTATATCTACACACTCTTCGAAACCAAAACCAGTTAATGTAGTTATATAGTCAGATACAAACCCAGAATCTCGCATTAAATCAATGTTTAAATCCCCCACCAAGAATATGTTCTTAGAAGTTGCAGATCTTTACTATGTCTTTAATTCTCTGTTAAAAGTATCAATATCAGATCTGTAGATAAGAATAATAGAAGTATTTAAAACTGAGTGAAACAAATGAACACCCTCGGCACCAAGCAGGTGAAATTCTTGTTGAAAATGAGAGTCATCAGCTCTCACATACAAAATTACGCCATTTGATCTGTTTAAAGTTCTGCACTGAGAGTACATTTTCAAGTCTTTAATTTAATACAGATCAACTTCTTCTTCATCTATCCATATTTCTGACAGGAAAATGAAATCCAAATTCTGAAGAACATCCTTAAGGATGGACAAAAGTTCAGCAAAGTTTTGTCTAAAACTTCTGATATTGAAGTGAATAAAATTAAAATCTGCATTTTCCTCATGCAAAAATATTGGGAAGTCATCTTGACTCTCAAGCAGAGAAGTTTTATCCTCCACAAGCATCTACTCTGTCATATCATCAAATGTGTGTCAAATCATTGTAGAGATTTTGTCTTCCTCACATTCTATTCTCTACACCTTTGAAGTTTTATTCTTTTCTTAAAAAGATCTTTCCTTCCTTAATCCATTCATAATCATAATTATGGGTAATTTTAAATTGTTGTCCCATTTAGAATAACTTTTTGGTAAACCTAGTAAAATGCACATTTAGAAATACCTTGTTATCCTTAAATTTATCACTTATCATATCTGCTTTTAAGTTACCTTTCTTTTTTGCACTTTGGATCTATTTACTCCTCATATTAGCATTTTTAAATTTAACAATAATGATTTTAATTTTATCCTGTCTCATAGAACTCTATGGGCTATATCGACTTCATCCAACCCATGAAGATCAAGAAGATTTGAGACCTTTTCAACAATCTCAAGTACATTTTCTTGTGGCTGTTCTCAAATTACCACAGTCTCAATGTTTATGCTTTTTGACCTCAATCCCAAGTCATTCGAATCATTCCTGAGTTCACTTTTTTTCTTTCATAACCCTATTTTCTTTCACTAAAGCAAAATTTTCTTGCCTCATTGGTTTGATTTCTGTCTTTAACTCTTTTAGAGATTTCATAAATTCTTCTATTTGACTATTATTAAACTGTAATGAATCCTTAATTTTCTTGATATTACTATTAACATTTGCTATATCTTGTTTCATAGTATTTCTAATATCTGTTATGAAGTTTCCCAGTTCAATACCAAGAGTATTTATTTCCTCCTTTAACAAATTGTACTCACTTTTTGTTTCCTTAGTCAATATATTCATCTGTATTTCCAAGTGCAGACATCGCTTCCAGTTTCTGATCTAGTTCAGTTACTGAAGTTGATGATGATTTTGAAGACATGGTGCATGCTGTGCACCTCCAGTTCCTTTTCTTATCCTTATTAATCTTTCTAAAGTTTAAGTCAGTAGTTCCAATGCACTTGGAATGGAAGAGATCTTTAACATCCAACTTTGCACTGAAAAACTTCACTTATATCAAACACTTTACTAAATCTTTTTCCACTTTAATCTCAGTATGCACGTGATGATATTCTGTATAAGTAACAGACAACTCCTTTCCTTGTGGGGCTGGAATGCTATCGATGAAAAGGATACCATTTTTTCCAGAAGGTTTTTTTAATCGACTTTACCCTCATCCTTGATTTCCTTAAAGGAAAAGAATTCATCATTCCACTTAATGAAAAGGGCTAATTAACAGTAAGCACCACTACCAATATATCCGATTGACGTATCACTTCTTCCTTTCAGAAGAAGCCATTTTAGTTTCTCTTCTCCGCATTGTTTTCTCTCATTTGCCATTCTTCCCATCCTGTGGCTTACCCCTTTCCTTTCCTCGTGGCCAGATGCCCGTTCCACTCTCTCCTCGCGCTATGACAGCCTAATCACATGCTAATGACGTCTAATAAATGGCTGCTGCGATCGCGTGCGCAGGCCCACGTCACCGTCCTCCGCTTCCAATCTGCATGCAGTGTTCGTCGGTGCGTGCGTGGCCACTCTCTCTCGAGTTGGCAGCGGAGACGTCACACGGTGTGTCAGCGTGCGCTCGACCATCTCATTAATTTTGCCAATGCGATAAAAGCCGACATTTTATGGGCAATAAAACCCTTTCCAATGAAATCGTCCGCAGGCTTCTGTGGCGATGTCTCCCCAAAAGGTGAGACGATCTCTGAACTCACAGAAGAGATTTCGGCTCTTCTTCGTTGTCCTTTAAAGCAAAAAGAAAATATTGCAAAGTGAACCCCGTCAGCTGCCACGTGATCACCTGCTAGGTTTGCACATCGTGCAAAGAGCCGATAATGAAACCATGAGAAAAACTAAAACTGAATCAATTCCAGATCAATCGATCATCCCTTCCTACATTCAATCGGCCATTGCCAGATCTTTTGCCTGCAGACGTCTCTAATCTTTTCGGTTCGCCTATCTCTCACTCACTCATCCATCTCTTCCGATAGAAAGAATGTCTCCGTGATCGTCACTTGCTCAGGTTCCTTTGAAACTGATTGCAGGGAACAGAAATATCAACACTTGAATCAACATTCTGGAAACTCTGCCAGTTTCTTCCTCCTCTGCAAGGATAACAGCGATTCAATTTTAGAAGACAAAGCATCTGCATTTGAACGCAAGAAATTATGAATTTGCCATCTTCCTTAATTCCGCATTACCTCTTCATTATTCCCCGCCCTGCCCACGGTCAATAGGGGACGCCGATGGGCTTGGAAAGGCCGCCGTCCGTCGGATTGGACGTTAAGCCGTGGCCCCGTGTGCGGGAGAGCCATACCCTGTGCACGTTAAAGAACACGCTAGATGGCCTTGACGGGAGGCTACCATCTGTCTCCCAACAGCTGTTCCAGTGGGTCCCCTCTCCCAACCTTCTCTGAGCCTTCGGGGTCCATGTGACCTGGCCATTTAGCCCATGGTGTGCAAAACAGTGCCGCTCAGAGGTAAAACAACCCAACACAACCTCTTCATTAACAATAGCCCATTCTGACTGTTAACATTGATTCCATATCAGCAATTAAAAATTGATTTCCATGAGCATCATTCCCGTTCGGATAACAAATGCTGCAATCCATTTGCAGAGAACTTTTTCCCTTCAGATACAGTCGCTCAAAAAAATATCCGAACAATATGGTTGATTACAGACTTCAGAAAACATATCTGGCAACGATTTTTTTAGAAATTAGTGATCTGGCAACCTTAGTGTCACGTGTTGCTAAAAATCACTAATTTCTAAAAATATCGTTGCCAGATATTTTTTCTGAAGTCTGTAATCAACCATAGTGTTCTGATATTTTTTTGAGCGACTGTACATTCTTGTATTCGTTCCGTCAATGGCTGGAAATGGGGACTAGGACACATGCCGTTCCCCTAGTTTCAGGGGATTTTTTTTTTTTCAAATATTATTTTTACCCTGTATATTTTACGAGAGGAATATAACCCACTGTAAGTATGCCCACTCCTTTATAATATTTCTGATCATAATTCATAAGGTCTTAAACAGACTTTTTTTTTATGTGATACTTAAAGTCGCCGTGTCAACTACCGGGTTTCTCTTCAATCGATTCTGGAGCGTGCACCTCGCACTGAAAACCCATTTCCACCCCTGGTTCGATTCACTTCTTTAAGAGAGACGTTGGATTCATTTTCCTGGTGTAAATACTCTGAAATAAAGAATCTTCCTGGAAACACTTTCAATGAAAGTTTTCCTTCAGCGAAATGCTTCGTTGATTGAAAAATTAAATGTTTCGTTCAGATTTCAATAAGTTGGGAGGGGGGGGTGATATTTGATTCCGTTGCGCGGGTTTTCTTCCTGGCGGTCAAGCGTTTCCATCCCTTCCTTGTTCTCGTGACCACTTCGACAGTCTGAGTCGAGAGTCTGCAGTTCTGCCAATTCCATTTCTAAGAGCCAATCTTGGAAAGAGCATCTCCAGATGTTGGAAGAGTTTGGAGCCAAAATCTCTGTTGCCATCTATCTTACCAACGAAATAATGAAAATGTTTATCCTAATTAATCAAAAGAAATGTTAGCAGTCTAAATCTTTCAGGAATTTTATTCTTTATCGAAGAATATTTACAGCGGGAAAAATCAATTTCGTAACAGAGTAGTGATGGAGCGAATGCCTCTCTTTGAAGTTTCCACGTCGATTGACGTCGCGAGCTTCTAACGTGCATCAAGTGTAGATCGCCCGCATCCGGAGCAAGGGCTCGGCAGCCCATATCGTGACGGCGACTTTTCCAAGTCCCTAGAGAGATCTCAGCAGCAGAAAGCAAGCAGTCAGTCCATGCCTAACCTGAAATGTGAACCGAGATCCCTTGCCAATGCAAACAAAAAAAAAATATATTTTTTTGCTGGAAGCATCCCTATGAAGGTATTTCCATGCATATTTATCCTTCTCATTTATTTAATCAGCTCCGAAATTTCGCTTCCAATGGATCAACGCAAGTGGCCAGCGCCCGAAGTAATCCCTCTTTTCCTCAGCTGCACTTCGGAGCTCTTGCCAATGAATCCGCTCCAGCACGAGACACGATTGTGGTTTCCATTCACACCTCGGTTGCCACGGCAACCAGCAGCTTCCGAGCGCCGCTCCTCCAGCCAATGACAGAAGACCGGTGACACGCGCCACTGCTGCCCAATAAGCAGCAGAGAAGCCTTCAACTGCAACAATGCGAATGTTGGCTGCTGCTTTGGGAATCAGCAGACCTCGTGCCGCTCGCATTGGCTGAAATTCTGACTCACGGTGCCGAAGGTTAACTGCTTACTGATGGAATATGCAGACACGAGAAGCAGACGCTCGACACGAAACGAAACGATTTAAGACTTTCTGAATTTGTAAAACAAAAAAAAAGCGGGTTCATCGCATGAAATGGAACTAAAATACTCCTCCTGCAGCTTACTTGTTCACAAGCGCCTTCTCAATACCATAATTCACGGAGAAGAATTAAGAGGAAGGCAAGACTTAAGCAGGTTGTGTTGTTTTACCTCTGAGCGACACTTTTTTGCACACCATGGGCTAAATAGCCAGGTCACATGGACCCCGAAGGCTCAGAGAAGGTTGGGGGAGGGGACCCACTGGAACAGCTGTTGGGAGACAGATGGTAGCCTCCCGTCAAGGCCATCCAGCGTGTTCTTTAACGTGCACAGGGTATGTCTCTCCCGCACACGGGGCCACGGCTTAACGTCCCATCCGACGGACGGCGGTCTTTCCAAGCCCATCGGTGCCCCCTACTGACCGTGGGCAGGGCGGGGAATTTTTGCGGAGATAAATCTCAACGCTGACCCAGCTGGGACTCGAACCTGGGAACTACAGATTACGAGCCTGGCGCGCTACCGACTGAGCCACCCCCGTCCCTGAGACTTAAGCAGAAACACAGCGCAGAAACACAGTGAAAAAAGGTCACGAAATAGCCAAGGGCCACGGAGATAAAGACATGCAATTCCGAACACACTTGTGCGGAGCAACAGCTGATGCATTTCGCCAATTTTGGTAAAGTTCTGTTTCATTGTCCTTGCCTACAAGTGCAAATTCCCCTCAAGCCCTTATCGGTAATTTCATTCACAACGGAAGAGCATCAAGTGCCAAAATTCAATCGCCAATGATCCTTCTTCCTTCGCTGCTCTAAAGGAATGAAGAATGGAATTCAATCGTGGAGCTGTGGAAGCAGGATCAGTGCTTCAAAAGGATCGAAGGAAATGAAGCCATTGGTCGCATGCAGGAAGCGGCGGCGGGGCCACTTGATTATTCCTCGTGAGCAGGTGATGATGGGCAACAATTGAAGCAATCGACAGCAAGATAGACGACACCGGAAGTAACGAGCAGCAAAGCATACGAGGAGAGTTAACACCTCTTCCCCTGCGGTGTGACACTTCCGCTAAATGGATCTGCATGATGTTGCACGGCAACAGATTTAGACACGCCAGTTTACCTCAACAACTTCATTTTGGACGCTGGCAATTTAGAGCTCAGCTGTTGCCAATTGAAAGGGCAGGCGATCACTTCCCGCAAAGAGATCGAAAAATATACAACCCACTGAAAAATAAATGGTTAGGTCTCCTACTATGGCATATAAACTGACAGATTCCTGTCAGACCTCTGTGGCAAGCAGCTGCTTGAGGGGGTATTTATTTTTTTTTTTTATTTTAATCAGGAGAAACGGTCGAGTGACGTTACTATCTTTACTTGGCAACGCTGCAGACGAATGATCATCTAAGAGCCAATTAGAAAATAAATTATACTCTTGAAGAGCAGAAGGAAAAATTATCTTCTTGAAAAAAGAAACTATTTTTAGAGAATCAAGAAAATATCTTGATTATAAAACAAGAATATTCCTTTTGTAATGAGAGCTGTGAATTAGAAATTTCATTAAGCACCCTAACAAAGCTTGGTTAAAAAAATTGGAAAGAAATGGGCCAGATTTATTAAAGTGACGACTTGTTTTATGATCTGTAAGTTATTTTGCAATAAGACAGATCTAGCCTAAAGTGTTGCAACATCCCAAAAGAAGAGAGGCGGGGATCATAAAATTGGGTACGACAACGTCACGATATCGCCAAGTGATATCGGACACGCAGTGGTCGGCAATCATTAGGTACTTATCGAATATATTGGAAAGGGATCTACACGTGCAACAATGAAAACGAGACTGTGATATTACGTGACACTCGACATATATCACGGAGTGTGAATTACGTCTTTAATGAGTTAAAAAAAGGGGGGAAGGGAATACAGTAAAGAAATTCGGGAAATTAGTAAGATTTATTAAATGAGATTTCCATTTGTGTTGTGCGTGTGATGATAAAATAAAAGTAAATAAATAAATACCCCCTCAAGCAGCTGCTTGCCACAGAGGTCTGACAGGAGCCTGTCAGTTTATATGCCACAGTAGGAGATCTGAGAGGAAGGCAGGACCTCAGCAGAAAAACGACACACACATCCATGCCTAATTCCGGGGCTCGAACCCAGGTCCCTTGGATCAGTAGCCAAGCGTGCTAACCACTCGGCCACGGGACGGCTTGTGATGATAATTTCTCGATATTTAAGTGGTAAGCCTTATTTCAAAGCGAAACAGCAATGCATCTGTATCGAAATGTGATTGTGAGATTATATACATTGATTTCTGAACCAGTTTCCAAATGGGCTTGGATTCACAGATAGCCTAGTAATTGTGATGATCAGGATCATTTAATACTGAGAGCACATTTGTGTTCAGTGAGATGAGTTCAAAGAGATTTCTGTGATTTTATTGCCTTAGCTATTAAATCAGTTCATTTATCGTCTGTTCATTCATTTCGAATCGTTTGCCAAATATTCAAATGCAACTAAAGGTCTGTAACAGCATACACTGAGTCTTACACTGAACTGAATCGGATCATTCCTCGTTCAAGATGGTTGGCTCACTTTCTAACAATAATCGTGATAAGAAAGATGTTGAACTCTTATTTCTAATACTTCGTCAATATAAATGAATCAGTATCGTGGTCCCCCCTCCTCTTTCTTCCGCTAATGAAAACTGATCCTCCAGTGAAAGAGTTTGAAGCCCAAGAATAATCGCAATAAAACTGAGATTTTCTCCCATTTCTGTCTCCAAGTCGAATCGCTTGCTTCTCCTGATGCAAGCGATTCTCTCATGCCCACTTCCTGCAAGAGATTTCCTGGAATTTCCTCGTTATTTTCATTCATTTCCTCATTATGTAGCGTGTTTTAAGCGAGAAACAGAAAATAAATCTGCAAACGGTAACGGGCTCACAAAATGTCTCTGCACAAGCCATCGAATTACTCAAAATCATCTTCCTTTGAGCAGAAATTATTTCTAGAAAAAAAAATATTAATAAGAATGATCCAGCTGAGCTTCGGTGTCGAGTGGATTAGGAAGAGATCAATTCTACCTCCGTTGAATTAACTCTCCACCGATGAGTTGTTTTACCTCTGAGTGGCACCTTTTTTGCACAGAACGGGCTAAATGGCCAGGTCACAAGGACCCCTAGGGCTTAGAGAAAGTTGGGGGGAGGAGACCCACTGGACAGGAGACGGATGGGTAGCCTCCCGTCAAGGCCATCCAGCTTGTTCTTTAACGTGTGTAGGAGGGTATGGCTCTCCTGCACACGGAGCCACGGCTTAACGTCCCACCCGACGGACGGCGGTGTCCATCGGTGTCCTCCACTGACTGTGGACAGGGCGGGGAGTTTTGCGGAGATAAATCTCAACGCCAGCTGGGACTCGAACCTGGGAAATGCAGATTACGAGCCTGGCGCGCTACTCGCTGAGCGCCCCCCCGCCCCGCCCCTTAATCAATGAAGGGATGAAAATGGATAGAGATGCTGAAGAGAAACAATATGAATAGAGACATTCAATGGGTTGGGTTGTTTTACCTCTGAGCGGCACTCTTTTGCACACAAATGGCCAGGTCACATGGACCCCGAAGGCTCAGAGAAGGTTGGAGGAGGGGACCCACTGGAATAGCTGTTGGGAGACAGATGGTAGCCTCCCGTCAAGGCCATCCAGCGTGTTCTTTAACGTGCACAGGGTATGGCTCTCCCGCACATGAGGCCACGGCTTAACGTCCCATCCGAAGGACGGCGGCCTTTCCAAACCCATCTGTGTCCCATACTGACCGTGGGCAGGATGGGGAATTTTGCGGAGATAAATCTCAACGCTGACCCAGCTGGGACTCGAACCTGGAGACATTCAATGGACTTCACTAAAGATGAGATGAAAATCCTTCATCAGATAAGAGGAGATTGAGATCTGCCTCAAAGAGATGATTCTACATGATGCCTTTCATCTTCGCCAACGGATCTGAACCAGGAATGATGGATGAATCCCCTTGTGAACGGATCAGCACATCAAAACAAATCCCGCAACAGTTTTCTTAAATTTTCCTTAATATTCTCCTTGGACTGGAGAATGTACAGCAATGCAAAACTTTCAGAATATGAAAGTCACTACGAGGAACAGAATCTTAAGAGCTTATTTTGTCAACAGAATCTGTGTGGAGAAAAAATAAAAATAAATAAAAATAAGGTGACCGAAGAGAAATCTTTCTGAATTGACATTTTATCAACATTACGGAAAAGGATTTCTTCGTTAACGACGCTTTCAGTGGTCATGGGGGGGGCGGGGGTGGCTCAGTCGGTAGCGCGCCAGGCTCGTAATCTGTAGTTCCCAGGTTCGAGTCCCAGCTGGGTCAGCGTTGAAATTTATCTCCGCAAAAATTCCCCGCCCTGCCCACGGTCAGTAGGGGACACCGATGGGCTTGGAAAGACTGCCGTCCGTCGGATGGGACGTTAAGCCGTGGCCCCGTGTGCGGGAGAGCCATACCCTGTGCACGTTAAAGAACACGCTGGATGGCCTTGACGGGAGGCTACCATCTGTCTCCCAACAGCTGTTCCAGTGGGTCCCCTCCCGCAATCTTCTATGAGCCTTCGGGGTCCATGTGACCTGGCCATTTAGTCCATGGTGTGCAAAAAAGTGCCGCTCGGAGGTAAAACAACCCAACGTTAAAGAACACGTTGGATGACCTTGACGGGAGGCTACCATCTGTTTCCCAACAGCTGTTCCAGTGGGTCCCCTCCTCCAACCTTCTCTGAGCCTTCGGGGTCCATGTGACCTGGCCATTTAGTCCATGGTGTGCAAAAAAGTGCCGCTCAGAGGTAAAACAACCCAACGTTAAAGAACACGCTGGATGGCCTTGACGGCAGGCTACCATCTGTCTCCCAACAGCTGTTCCAGTGGGTCCCCTCCCCCAACCTTCTCTGAGCCTTCGGGGTCCATGTGACCTGGCCATTTAGCCCATGGTGTGCAAAAAAGTGCCGCTCAGAGGTAAAACAACCCAACGTTAAAGAACACGCTGGATGGCCTTGACGGGAGGCTACCATCTGTCTCCCAACAGCTGTTGCAGTGGGTCCCCTCCTCCAACCTTCTCTGAGCCTTCGGGGTCCATGTGACCTAGCCATTTAGCCCAAAAAAGTGCTTTTTGTGCAAAAAAGTGCCGCTCAGAGGTAAAACAACCCAACCCAACCCAGTGGTCATGGGACGAATGCAAGAGGCTCAGACCGACGATATGTGGAGTCTAGAGATTCTTCTGTTAAAAAAAGATCGAAATAATTTTATTAATAAAAGATCATTCTTCTTGTTGTTACGCGTTGTAGCTGACAGCTTTAAGACAACATCTGCAGGATGTCGGGAAAAAAAAACGATGACGTTTGGGGAATCAATATTTAAGAAAACAAAATATTACTGTCTTAAATGTGTAACAAAAAAACTAATAAATCCCCCCTCAAGCAGCCGCCCGCCACAGAGGTCTGACAGTTCATATGCCATAGTAGAAGGTCTGAGAGGATGGCAGTCCTGAGCAGAAAATCGGAACATACCTCCAAGCCTTACACGGGGCTCGAACCCAGGTCCCATAGATCAGTAGACGAGCGCGCTAACCACTCGGCCACGGGACTATATTAATTGAAATCATACCTCAAATAGTTTCGAGCATAATTAGTGAATTTCCCCCCCTGCACCTTTCACGAGCCTGCCTATGTCCAGCTGGTATTCCACTTTTTGCCCTACATGCCACAGCACATGTGATGGACTTCTCGCATCGCCGCCTTCAAATGATTCAGGTCTCGAATTTTGCCCATTTAAACGCAATTCTTTTCAAAGCCTCACAAGAAGAAGAGAAAAACCAATTAAGGGGTGCCACGTCAGAATTCCCCGGTTGCCACAGAATTATACCAATCCTGCACATACATATGTCTGGAAAGGTTGCACTCGGAACTTCCGAAGCATCTCTCGAGAAATATGAACGTGCGTCGCCTTATTGATGGCAGCTCCCATGAAACTGTTTCAGTGGGGGGAGGGGGGATGTCCATGCACAATATCCATCGTACATTTCCCTTTTCTGTATTTGGGGATAGTGCTTCCCAAAACCCCACCATTATTATGGAGTTGCTAGCCCAATGCCAATCCAATCTTGAACGTTTCTCTTCTGCAAATATTTTCTGCTTCTTTTCACAATCACCTTCCTGGGATCGAACCCAGGCCTCCTGTGTCAGCTGAGAAGTGCACTGATCTGTACACTTCTCAACTGACACTCTTCAGTCAATCCTCCTCCTCCTCCTCCTTTCCACAATCAATTGACCTTCTTTCCTTCTCCTCAGTCAATATTCCTTCTCATCTTCACCATCGATGCTCTTCTCAATTCACATTCCCTCCTGCTCACCTCCAGTGTCATTTATCCGCTAACGATTCTCTTCATGTTCCTTTGGTGAGGAAGAGGAGGACATCGATAAGATTGGAAAGATTACCGTTCGTCGGATGGATCCGTGTGCAAGAAACCCATACACTGTGCACGTTCAAAAACATTCTGATGACCTTGAAAGGAGAAAAAATCCCTCGTAAAAGGTGTCCAATGGATCCCCTTCCTTAACTAAACTCTGTCCTTGAGAGCTGAGCACTTTAACCCTTGGTGTGCCACTCAGGGAACCTTCAACTAACTCTCCTCTGCTACCCTGGACAACATTTCGAACAGAATCCTCTTCATCCATCAGAGGATATCGCGACTGCTTCTCATTCCTAAGTATATTTTTTTTTGTTTTGACAGAGCTCTCATATTGGGATCACTAGATGACATTGCTCAAATTCATTTATTTGGTAGTTTTTAATTTATTAATCCAACAGCTGGCAAATTTTTTTTTTGTAAATATTCTGAATACGCCAATTTCTGCTTCGATTTCGGAAACGGAAAAAGATTTCAGGATCATCGATGAATTCAATGGCTCGACTTTGGCGAGGGCGTTGAAATGATCTTCTGAGAAGGGTTTCGTTGCTCTTCATTACGTGGAAATCTTCGTATTTATAATATAAAAAAAGGAACTTGGACGTTATCAGATGCCATCCTTCGAATCGAGGTTTCGCGTTCTTTAAAAAAGCTGAAGGAAGAGATTATATTTTTATGGCACAGCTGATAAGGAAAGGTACTGCCCTTGGGTGTGAAGAAGTACAAGGGCATTTCAAAACTAAAGCAGAAAAAAGTTCAAAGGCTTTATTTAAAGCAGCGATATAAATTCCCCACTGGAGATCAGCTTTCAACAAAAATGACCCAAAATCACATTAAAATCCATGCTTTACTTTTGGCCATTGACAATCTCTCATCAACATATTTTAATTTCATGTGTCGATTCCTAATCTATCCTCTCGGTAGGATTAGGGTAGGTTAGGAATCGACACATGAAATTAAATTTTCATGTGTCGATTCCTAATTCGATATTCCTACGATCTCGGGAACCAATGTCATCATGACTGAGAATTTCTCTTTCGAGGGTCGCATCTCAGAACCACTGGCCCAGACAGATGTTCTTTTTGAGGCTTACCTGAAAGATTTTTTTCATCAATTTGAATTCGATTTGCGAAGTTACAAAGGAAATGAACGGAAATATTCCTTCAATTTTGAAAGAATATTTCTCTGTTACATAAGTTTTCATATATTTATTCGGATGAGTTCAAATGAAGCATTTTAAATATTTAAAGAAAACGTAATTAGAAAAAAATTAAATCTCAGCTCTTTCGCTGAGCGTGAGTCATGAAATGCCATTGGACATCTCGCGCCATTCTCTTTGGTCACGATCGCCAATTTCCTCTTCGCCGTCTGGTGACGTCAATGTCCCACTGCCACTTCATGATGCCACCATACCTGCTAAATGGGCGACGTTTTCTCCTCGTTGCTGTTCGGCGAGCGAGCCAGCCAGCCTCGTCACCCGACGGTGACAGGTTCGAGGAGTCCGCAGCGCGCCCTCGGACTGAGAGTCTCATAGAACAATGGCCGCTCGTCATGCAGTCACGACGATAATTAATTTGGCCATTCTGTCAGCCGAGAGATCCAATCTCGACGATTGCCGACAGCCGGGGCACGAACAGTGTCGGAATCACGTGTCTGTCGGGGCCAACACTCAAAAATCTGTTGCAATTATTCAATTCTCGTCTGACGGTCATTCCTAATCCTTTGTCCTCTCTCCCATAATCTATTGCGATATTCCTCAGCAGGGAGGGAGAAGGGAGGGTTATCTTTATGTTTTAGGGGAAAAAAAGATTTTTAGTTAAATTTTTAGTTTTAATCTCGATCTTACGTCACAGTTCGATCTCTCGAGCAGCGGAAACGAGTCGTTCGTACGATATCCTCTCTGCATCTGCTCCCATTCAGACCGGGAGACAATCGGTTGAGGGAAGATCACCTCGTCTCGAAATTGATGTAATCATTTACGTCAACGATTTAACATCGATGATCCAAGAGGTCGCATAACTGAGGAAATTAAAGAAATAATCCTAAAGCGTTTTATTGATTGACAACCCCAAAATCCAATCTGGCATCTACTCTTTCTGATGAATCTCAGGATTCCTTAAAGCCCACCTTCAGGAGAGAGATTTCGAAACGGATTCTGCTGCGGAACAATCCCTTGCTTTCCTGGCAGCCAATTTCACAAACCTGATAAGAGACGACCAGAATCGATCAGCTGAGGGATTAATCGATTCCTGAAGGCATCCACTCGAGAATCGGAGCAAAAAAGAGATGATAAGAGATGATAAGAGATGATAAGAGATGCTTTTGACACAAGCGACCCTCCGACGTGGCAGGTAAGTGGCATCAGCTGCGAGTTTCGAAGGCTGACTCTCTTTTTCTTCAGTAGGTGGGGGGATGTATTGCAGTGAACGCTTTCTGTGATGGGATGATACGGCAAAAAGAATTAAAGAGGATGATGATAAAGATGTAGAAAGATCCATTGAAAAGGGATTGAAAGAAAAGAAACGAAATATAAATAGCAGAAAACAGGAATCAGTAATAAGAAGAAAACAGATTTGATAATCCATTTCAAAAGACACAAATAGTTCCGCCATCCCCGAGAACTTCTTCTCTTCACAAGAAGGATTGTGATGTATCTGAAAGTGAAATGCCGTTGAGCGCAGGAGATGCCGCCGCCGGGATGGCACATGGGAACGGGAGCCGAGGGCAGGACTCTCTCGCCAGCAGGTGGGGCCAACGGATTACTTGTAACTGTTCGCCTGGGGGCGCCACTTACCTGCCAATTATTGGCACACCGGAGCGCGAGGCGATCGTTGCATTACGAAGCCTCGCTGAGGGCGCATCTACAAATTCACTTAGGGACTCCCGAGTCACTGGATGATGATTTACGCCGACATTTGGTCTCTGAGAAGAGTTGGCATTCAATCTCTCTCGCTTCACTGGATGACGTCACAAATCCTTTTAAGAAACAGAACTCTCGTGGATATCAATCTCCTCCTCCTCCGAGGAGACAATTCCTTAATGAAAAAGGAGACGTTTAAGTCCCTTCGTGGCAAAGACAACAACGATTTGGAAATCTTTTCCTGTCTTTTTATTTTCAATGAAACCCAACAGCCACTCCTAATAGCCGATTGATTTGAACATTCGTCTGATGTGGCTGACGGCATCTGTGATGCCTTTCAGTCTGGAGCCTCAATGCCTTCCTCTCTCACTCCTCTTCTCTCTCTATTTCCTCTTTCTCCTTTGAACCGTACAAAAATCTACACTAAGCAACGGCTCCTGTTTTCTGTCCAATTCCTTAGTCTACCACACGTCTTCATCATTCTCGGAACACTCTACACGGCTCTATCAGTCTCGGGGAGGGGAGAGCTTTTTATTCTGGCTCGCGAGCAAAAGGGATAGAGCGAGGCTGCTCAGCCGGTAGTGTGCCAGGCTCGTAATCTGCAGTTCTCAGGTTCGAGTCCCAGCTGGGTCAGCGTTGAGATTTATCTCTGCAAAACTCTCCGCCCTGCCCACGGTCAGTAGGGGACACCGATGGGCTTGGTGAATGCCGCCGTCCGTCGGATGCGTCGTTAAGCCGTGGCGCCGTGTACGGGAGAGAGCCATACCTTGTGCACGTTAAACAACACGCTGGATGGCTCTGACGAGAGGTTTCTATTTGTCTCCCAATAGTTCTTCCAATAGGTCCCCTCCCCCAACCTTCTCTGGGTCTTTGTAACCTGGCCATTTAGCCCATTGTGTGCAAAAAGTGGCGCTCAGAGGTAAAACAATCCAAAAGGGGCATGGTTCGCGTATAGTGGATGAGTTAGCGATATTTCCATTTGCTTCCTGCTGAGATCTTATTGATTATTAGACTAATTACAGACTCTGTCAGAACTCAGCAACTACTAATACGAAAAGACCCGTTACTATTAATAGCAGAAGAATCCATTGCCCTATCCCAAGGGTTCGAGTAAATGTTAACTTTAACACTAAAGTTGCCAAAAAATACCCCCTCAAGCAGCTGCTTGCTACAGAGGTCTGACAGGAGCCTGTCAGTTTATATGCCACAGTAGGAGATCTGAGAAGATGGCAGGACCTCAGCAGAAAAACAACACATACAACCATGCCTTATCCGGGGCTCGAACCCAGGTCCCGTAGATCAGTAGCCAGCGCGCTAACCACTCGGCCATGGGACGGCTTAAAGTTGCCAAACACGAGAGAAAATATTTCCTTTCATAAAGAAAATTGAAACAAACTGATATTGGGCATCAATTTATCTTTTCATTTGAGGTTTCACTGTTGGGAGCGGGGGCGGGGGTGGCTCAGTCGGTAGCGCGCCAGGCTCGTAATCTGTAGTTAACAGGTTCGAGTCCCAGCTGGGTCAGCGTTGAGATTTATCTCCGCAAAATTTCCCCGCCCTGCCCACGGTCAGTAGGGGCCACCAATGGGCTTGGAAAGGCCAACGTCCTTCGTATGGTACGTTAACCCGTGCCCCCGTGTGCGGGAGAGCCATACCCTGTGCACGTTAAAGAACACGCTGGATGGCCTTGACGGGAGGCTACCATCTGTCTCCCAACAGCTGTTCCAGTGGGTCCCCTCCCCCAACCTTCTCTGAGCCTTCGCGGTCCTTGTGACCTGGCCATTTAGCCCATGGTGTGCAAAAAAGTGCCGCTCAGAGGTAAAACAACCCAACCTTGTTGGGAGCATATCAGTAACTTTAATATGAAGCCGCAAAGAAGAGAATTCCTTTCTTTTTTCTGGGGGGAGGAAAGGGGAAAACTGAATATCATTTGATTAAAAGGAATTATTTGAGTCTTTTTATTACCTCTCTTCCTAATGCTTTCCGTTCGTCGTTTGCCATTTTGTCGGCATGAGAAAACAGTTCTTCCCCTCTTTCGATCACAACGGACAAACGGAAAGATTTATGCGTCAAAGGAAAGCTTGTGACAGGAGGAGTGTCACGGGATATGCGATTGAACCCTCCCCCTCGCTTCCTCCCTCCCTAAAAAAAAGGGGAGGGGGGTATGAAAACGATTGTTCTGCGATATTTTCTGAAAGCGAGGGCCTACAATTACGAGTTAGGTGTCAAATCAATGCTCATATGAGGACCTTCGTAAACTATTTCGAAATTTGCTCCCCCCCCCCCCCATTTTCTCCTCCACAAAAAAGGAACGGATTTTTGTGGGTGTGGATCTTACAGATGGAGATAAGGGATGTCTCAAAAATAGAGCTTCTGACGTTTCCAATTTCATGGCCTACCTCAAACACGAGGAAAAGTGTGATCGATGTTTATGAGTCATCTATCAAATGAAGTAGCCGTCCCGTGGCCGAGTGGTTAGCGCGCTTGGCTACTGATCTAAGGGACCTGGGTTCGAGCCCCGGGTAAGGCATGGATGTTGGTGTTGTTTTCTGTTGAGGTCCTGCCAACCTCACAGATCTTCTACTTTGGCATATAAACTGACAGGCTACTGTCAGACTTCTGTGGCAAGCAGCTGCTTGAGGGAGTATCAAATGAAAGCTTCTGTAGATTATTTTTGTCTCTAAAAACACCTAAAAAAATAAAAAAAGAAAACTACCCATTTTTCTATATTACCTTAAAAAATAATAATTTACCTTAAATAATTTACCTTAAAAAGTAGAAAATAAACCTAAAGCATATCGATGGTGCAATCCGTCACTGAGTTCGTATTCACTTCAAAGGAAGACAGGGCGCCGCCAATCTTGCTGAATAGGTCAATCGGGGCCCCCTATCTTCCTTTGAATTCGAACTCAGTGACGGATTGCACCATCGATATGATTTAGGGTTGTTTTCTATTTTTAGAGTAATAGGCCGATTAAAAAAAATACCCCCTCAAGCAGCTGCTTGCCACAGAGGTCTGACAGGAGCCTGTCGGTTTATATGCCATATTAGAAGGATCTGAGAGGATGGCAGGACCTCAGCAGAAAACAACACGAACATCCATGACTTACCCGGGGCTCGAACCCAGGTCCCGTAGAATCAGTAGCCAAGCGCGCTAACCACTCGGCCACGGGACGGCGCAGGACGATTGGAAAATGAAAAATATAAAAAAACACCTGTGTGTTTTGAATTTTGTGCAAGAAAAATACAAATATAGAATAATTTTTTTTACGTTTGTGTTTTCGTATATTCACGATTATAAAAAAAAATCTTTTTTTTCCCAGGATTACTTGCAATGATGTCACAACCGAGTTATATTTAACTATTTTCATATTACTTTACTTTTGTTGCCTAGGTACCTCTGTTAAGTGCTTTGATGCGAACAGATGAGCGGCACTTTTGTGCATGTAATGGGCTAAATGACTAGGTCACAAGGACCCCAAGGGCTCGGGGAAGATGGGGGAAGGGGATCCCACTCGACAGTCGTTACGAGAAAGATTTTTTTTCTCGAGACATTCCAAGTTCATCGGTGTCACCTCTCTCTCCGAGCGCAGCGAAAATCCATTCCAAAGCATAGTTCGCACTCTAACCTTGAAACTTGAAATTAAGAGCCTGCCGTGTTACCAAATGAACCCACCCCCTCTTCACTAAGCACATAGAAAGTTCCGTCTCCTATTTAGGATGGTATTCTTTTTACATCTGAGTTACAAGGACCCCGGAGGCTCAGAGAAGGTTGGGGGAGGGGACCCACTGGAACAGCTGTTGGGAGGCAGATGTTAGCTACCCGTCAAGGCCATCCAGTGTGTTCTTTAACATATCCACAAGTTATAGCTCTCCCGCACAAGGAGTCACGGCTTAACTTCCCATACGAAGGACGGCGACCTTCCCAAGCCCAGCGGATTTAGGATTAGAAAGATTCGACCTTAACTTCTGCCGGAAATCAAAGATGGAAACTAATTTAAACAAACCTCGTTTAAAAAAAAAGCGGCCAATGCAAAATGGTTTTCTCTTTAATAACTTGGGCAGAGTCAGACTGATCCCAGGAGGATGGCGGGGGGGAGGGGGGGGGGGATCAGTCGGCCACGGTCTCGTAATTTTATATTCACAGGTTCGAGCTTCAGTTGGTCCAGCGTTGCTAACGATCTCCACTGACCTCTATTTCACTTTGGGTGAAAGATTCTGTTTCTTATGAGCAGGAAAGCTGTGCACGTGAAAAAAACACGCTGGGTGACCTTGCCTCGAGTCTCCCACAATGTCAACAACTATCCAATGGAGTCTTAACCCCCCCCCCCCTCCTAATTCTGAGTCCTTGGGGCTTTTGTGACCTGACCATTTAGCCCAATCTGTGAGAAAAAGTGTCACTCAGAAGTAAAATAACGTAACCGAACCATTTCTTAAAACATCTGACCACTAAGATGAACACATTTCAACTAAGAAATGGAAATATGGGTGTAACCCCCGATTCGTATTATTAATCACTGTTTTAGGTGCTTAAAATTTTTATAGTACATTTATAACACGAAAGAGCAATTACCGACATTGCTGCTCAAGTGCCTTATTCGACACTTTGTCTAAACTTATGATCCTCCCAACCTGAAAAGAGATATTTGCAGAAATCAGCTTTCCTTAAATAAGCATTGGTTATCCACCTAAATTCTTTGGAGTTCACATTTTTTTTTATCACATTGGTCACTTTGGTTATCACATTCTACTGTGAGGACTTTTGGGTTGGGTTGTTTTACCTCTGAGCGGCACTTTTTTGCACACCATGTGCTAAATGGCCAGGTCACATGGACCCCGAAGGCTCAGAGAAGGTTGGGGAAGGGGACCCACTGGAACAGCTGTTGGGAGACAGATGGTAGCCTCCCGTCAAGGCCATCCAGCGTGTTCTTTAACGTGCACAGGGTATGTCTCTCCCGCACATGGGACCACGTCTTAACGTCCCATCCGACGGACGGCGGCCTTTACCAAGCCCATCGGTGTCCCCTACTGACCGTGGGCAGGGCGGGGAATTTTGCGGAGATAAATCTCAACGCTGACCCAGCTGGGACTTTAACCTGGGAACTACAGATTACGAGCCTGGCGCGCTACCGACTGAGCCACCCCCGCCCCCACTGTGAGGACAATGCACCTCTCATTCAGTGATCTTCTCAAATCTCATCACTCTTGTTTATATTGCGCAGTCGCACTTTTTAAAGTAATTCTTTT